>OZ023262.1:97573329-99068563 GCA_964006375.1 Tillus elongatus | reverse complement strand
CAACTTATGCGCCACGCTGTGATTGTGAACATAGGTTATAAGATGCAGCTGGAGATACCCTATAACTAACGTATATAATTTTTTCTCATTCTTGTATAATAACAGATATATTGAGGTTTGCCGTCGAAATTCTCCACCTGCATATGTGTAACCTACATATGTGTAAACAGACAAAAACTAAAACTGAGCCCAATGGGTTTTAGGGGTTCTAGTTCACACTTGATTGAGGAAATCTTTTCTAAATTCATACGTCGCGGTTTTCTCAACAACGAAATTTGCTAAAATTATAGACTATTAAACCTTAAGCTCTATTTGAAATGGATTTTCCGAAAACATTTTAGTAAAATGAAGGACAATGATGGTTGAAGCTGAAACTGAAGGCTTTGTAAAACACATTTCTTCTACATAATCTATATTTGTTTTAGATTATTTGTCTTAATTGCAAATGTTGACGTTTCAAATCGCGACTCTGACATTTTAAGAAGAAGAATTATACAAAATATTTTTTCTGCTACTTGTTGACCTTTTCCGTCAAGAAAACTTAACCTTTATATGTAATATTCAATTGATTTTATTAGTCACACAAAATACTTTGTTTATGTGCTTTCCTCTGATCACTAGTGGCACACAAATTTTTTCCCTCAAATGCCTAACTAAATATTTTGCTTTTAACATAGAGATCTGAATTTCAGCATGTAGGGTAAGTTTCATAGTGGAAACGCGTAGGCCAAATATGGTTGTCATAGCTTTGCTATTTTCAAAGATAAAAAAAATCCGAAATAAGATTTAAAATTTTTACGGAAAAACTGGTGCAATCTTCCCGGAAAACGAACTTATGAAAGCCACTTACAAAAGAAAGGCACCTACCAAATTTTATTAAAATCTGCCCATTATTTTTTGAGTTATCAGTTCCATATATATATATATATATATATATATATATATATATATATATATATATATATATATATATATATATATATATATATATATATATATATATATATATATATATATATACAGATCTCCTCATTAGAGAATTTTTCGGAAAAAATAACGAAATGGAGTCTCATTTTGCTCTAAAGTTTTACCTGAGTTTTACTTAACCTATTGTGTTGAAAATGATGGTCATTTATAAGAAAAGAGTCGCGAAAATAAAGGTATGTTTTAGATCACAATCAGTTCAAGTAGGTATTTAGAATTCGGTAAGTTCGAGTGCAACCCAAATTTTTTAATTTGTTATTGGTTTGTTGGCCCCTAAATTTTAACGAAAATATTTTACAAATATTGCCACAATTTACTGAATAGCATGGATTCAATATTAATTGGAGATCTAGATACTATCTTTCTGACTTCACATGTGTTGAGAGCATCATTAAATAGGAGAAGACTAAGTTTATTAATACGTATGTCTGACAAGTATATAAAAACTCGTTGCTATGTTATGGTGTTTCGGTCGAAACAATCTTTAGAAGAAAGCAAATATACTAAAAATGACAGATGACGTCTTTAAAATATATATGTGATATTATATATCAATATATCAAGTTCTATATAACAAAAATATCGACATACATCAACCTAATATGACGTATAATTGAAGCTTTGATAGTAAAAAGACACATACACGACAATAGTTACCTTGTTGTAAATGAGCTAATTTCATTGATTTACTGGACTCCCTTTCTTGGAAACCTTTGTTTCTAATTAAATATATCAAGCCAAATACGTCGTTTATACAGGGTGGCGCATTGAAAACGAAACAGACCGATTTGCGTCCAGAGATATTTTTTTTAAGAAACGCTGAAATACGTCAATTTTAATATTGAGGGGGACATGTTTTGACATAAAACTCAACTTTGTCACATCAACCCCTTAAGGGTGATGATAACAATCCTTATATTTTAAATGGGGAACATCGGTCGAGTGTCACATCATTTGAAAGCTCTTTCTTTTCCGAATTCAGCACACAAATTTTTTTGGAAGGTTTATTAACTCGTTTAAAAATTATTCACAGTTAGAATTGCAAGAACGTATTTCATTCATTATGATAAGAAATGCACCGATGTCAATTTTTCGTTAAAAAAAAACTAAAAAACAAATCCAAACGTTCAAAAATGCTTATTCAGTTAAGTAAGTGTTCAAATTGTTGATCACCAGCTTCCATACAAAAGTATAAATTTTGTTCAAAACGAGCTCTGACATTCTGGAGCATTTGTGGAGTTATTAGACGGCATTCTTCAACAATGCGTCGTCGTAATTCTTCCAGAGACTCCGGTTCTGTTGCGTAAATTCTACTCTTTAAATGGACCCATAGAAAGAAGTCTAAAGGAGTTAAATCCGGTGATCTAGGGGGACACTCAATAGCACCTCTACGCCTAATCCATTGTACTGGAAACTCTCTGTTCAAAAACTCCCTAACACGTTGTGAAAAATGCGTAGGAGCTCCATCTTGTTGAAACACTATTAAATTTTCTTAATACCGATTATCACTTTCAACAATGTCAATTAGTAGAGGGTAAACGATATCCTCTAGTAACTCCAAATACGTTTCGCCACTCAAATTGCCATCAAGAAAAACTGGTGCAATTAAACGCTCTCTAAAAATTTCTGTAGAGTTTGAGTGTTGACTTCGTGAAAATTTCTTGGATTATTATCTGCCGAGTAAGGACAATTATGACAATTGACTGTAGAGTTTAATAAAAACGCACACTCGTCTGAAAAACAGATATTGAACAGAAAGTTCCCGTTATCAGCTATTCGTGCAGTCATAACAAACAAAACTCCAGCGGCCGATCAAAATCATCTTCATTCAGTTGTTGTACAAGTTAAATTTTATACGGGTGAAATTTATGATGCTTCAATATTCGCTGATTAGTTCTTCTTTTGATGTTTGAAACCGTGGCCAATGTTCTCGTGCTCAAAGTTGGGTCTGCAGCAATTTGTCCTAAAACTTCAATCTCAGTAGTCTAATTCTAACCGGAAATTCACGTTCAGGATCCCGTTTTTTGTTGGCTACTGAACCACTTTGTCGAAACTTTGCAACTAACTCCAAAATGTATTTTCTGTTAACATGTCTGTTCGGATGTCGTTCATTAAACAAATTTGCGGTGCGGTTGGCACAGTCATCGTTTTTGAAAAAAAAAGAGTAATTATTTTAACTCTTTCCTCTACAAAAACACCATTGTGAAATTAATTTTCGGTAGTACTATCAAGTATCAAACCGACCGATAAACTGAAATAATAAACCGCATTTCTCTCATTCCGATAAGAAATGTTCTGATAGTTAATTTGTTGTTTACAAACCAACAAAACTTTGAATATCAGCGCATTTCTTATCGGAATGAGTCAAATGCGCTTTTGCATCTTCAACTGTGAATAATGTTTAAACGAGTTGATAAAACTTCCAAAAAAAAGTGTGCTGAATTCAGAAAAAAATAGCTTTCAAATGATGTAACACTGGACCCATGTTTTCTATTTAAAATATAAGGGTTGTTATCACCACCTTTAAGGTGTTGATGTGATAAAGTTGAGTTTTATGTCAAAACATGTCCCCCTTAATATTACAATTGACGTGTTTCAGCGTTTCTTAAAAAAATTCTCTGGTCTGTTTTGTTTCGTTTTCAATGCGCCACCATATATATATATATATATATATATATATATATATATATATATATATATATATATATATATATATATATATATATATATATATTATTGGAGAATCCTGGTATAACGGTAACAGTGAAAATATATTCTAATCTAACAGATTATAATCTAACTAATATTTCCCTTGCTGCATTAAGCAGAATACTTTTGTTCGGAGCGATCAGTTTTTTTTTGAAGCAAATTGGCGTGTTGGAGAATACAATATCCAGTAAATGGATTCAAAGTCGCGGATCGTAAAGAACCTTTATTTTAAGCTCCTGCTGCGGCTAATTTTGCACCAGCACATTCAGGTTATAACAGGATTATTACAGCAAGCTGTGTCGCATTAAAGATATGAATTTCGAAATTTCAAAGGTGTTATTGCGTTTAATTACCCGTTGTTTTCTCAGCCGTATTAACGTTGTAAAACGAACATAAATTAAGTATATTTTTGATATACAAATTTTTGTTAAAATGGTTTTAAGCGAAAATCTCTGCAATTTTCATTCTCTAGAGTACAATATTACCATACCGAACAGAAGTTACAGTGTATTAGTGAATTTTTATTTAAAAAAATTCACTATTAGAGAGGTATGGTGAGACTTTGCAAAAATTTTTTTCAAATGAGCGCGAACTAGGACCCCAAAAACCCATATCCGGGGTCAGTTTCAATTTTTATATGTTTATATATTATATATATATATATATATATATATATATATATATATATATATATATATATATATATATATATATATGTATATATATATATATATATATATATATATATATATATATATATATATATATATATATATCCATCCGATAACTCGAAAAATAATTAACCGATTTCGATGAAACTCGGCGTGTGCCTTTCTTTTATTAATAGCTTGGACGAGTTCGTTAGCCAGGAAAATCAGACAGTGTTTTCTGGGAAAATTTTGAGTTTTATTTCTAAAAAAAATTTTCTCCAAAAATTACAAAGCTGTTTTAATGAAATTTAACTGATATATTACTTTGGCCTTACTACGTACCAAAATTCAATTTTCTAAGTTTATAGATAATTGGATTATTTGAGTTTTAAAATGTTTTTTGAAAAAAAAAATTTCTCCGAAAATTGCAAAGCTATTTTAATGAAATTTGGTGGATATCTTGTCTCAGGAAAGACCTTACTACTTATCAAAACTAAACTTTCTAAGTTTATAAAAATTGAGTTATTCAAATTTGATACATTTAATAAAAATTCACTACCCTAACGTATTTGCTGCGTCTCGAATTTCTTTTTTGTTATTATTTGCTTATAATGAATAAAAATTTTAATGCGAATCTCAATGCTGCACGAATATTCAGCAGAACAATACCGAAAATATGACAGGTGCTTCTGAATCGAAGGGTACTTGTTTCAATGCCCATGGGTCCCCTTTCATAATTCTATTACTTACATACTGTAAACCATCAACCGAGGTTGTGGTATTGTGTTTGAGCAAGTTAAGTGTCAGCACGTTCCGCCCTTCGGAGGGGGTCTAAATCTGTCGGTCCCGTATACCATGCAGTGTTCGGCACCTTGAAGATCACTACCCTCCTTACAGAAACGCAGGGGTTCGGCAAAATTTCCAGAATAGCGAGGTGAAACTGCTCCCTGGCCTCGGTGATTGGCCATGGTCGCGAAAATGGACCAACGTTAAAGCAAGGAAAAACAATATGACAGATTTGAGGATTTTGCCGCATAAGTATAAACTTTATTCAAAAGTCACATTTTAAAGGCAACGTCTAATTACGCGCGTTTTAAAAGCTAATATGCCAAAAGCACAAAAGAGGAAACAGTAATATATTCACCACGTAGGTATAAAAGACAAAGCATGAATTCTGCAAATGTATTACGCACTGTAAATAAAAATAAAAAAGTCTGGACGCAGCGCTATCGTAGCGAATTTTCTTAAAAAAGTTTTTAATGTCAAATATGTCGTGTTTTTAAAAATAAAGACATTTGGTTGGCAGTATAACCTATATAGTACTAACAATGTACCATATTCCATTAAAAAAGCTTTGTTGCTTCAAAAAGTACTAATATTTTTCGAAAATAAACTTAAAATTTTACAGAAAAAACTGGTCAGGTTTTCCTGACCTCATCAAACTATTTACGTACCTGCCAAGATATAATTATTCACAATCAGCTTTAGGACCAAAATTGAAAAAAAATTATGTTGTTGTTTGTTACTGAAAATGCCTTAAGTAATGTTACACTAAATTATATTATTCACAAACATTGGACATTTATTATTAATTACCAACACATCAGAAAAATGATTTCTACGGAGACACTGAAAACATTTCTGCGAAAACTTTTCAAATTCAGCCACTATTTGAGAGTGCCTGTATACGGCAGCTCGATTTTTTTGACGAGTAATACAAACAAAAAGCTGTCTGAATGCGTCATTTCCATGGGGCTCCGGTACCTAATGGTAAAAACGCCATATTACAATTTGTGATATGTGTTTGTGATGTGTGCCAAAAACGTAAAAAGTTGCAAAACAATTGAAATAACTCAAAAACGATAAACGATATCAAGTTTTTTACTTACAAACATGAATTCTAATTCGATGAAAAATACAAAAATTCAATAACACAGGGGTGTTCTATTAAAAAAATAACATGTCCATCACCAGCGACTTATGGGCCAGCCTGTGATTGTCAAAATAGATTTATAAGATGCAGCTCGAGCCGCCCTATAATTACCGTATTTTTATCATATCTTGTATAATAGTTATTGTAACTATTGTAAATTAACTAAGCTTTACCGTAGAGATGCGTCACAATAGGTGTAAACAGACAAAAACTTAAACTGACCCTGTATGTCAGGGTTTTAGGGGTTCTAGTTCGCGCTCATTTGAAGAAACCTTTTTAAAATTCCTAAGCCTCGGTGTTTTCAACAACGAATCTTTTTTACTAAAATTTGCTAAAATATAGACTATAAAACCATAAACTCTATAGCTGAAACTACAACCAAAGCTTCAGAAAGAGGGTCTATTTTAAATGGATTTTCCTAAAAGATTTTTGTAAAATGAAAGACAATGATGATTAAAGCTGAAACTTACGGCTTTGTAGGATACACTTATTACATCATTTCTCCTACATAGTCAATATTTGTTTCAGATTCGTTGTCTCAAAATTGCAAATTTTGACGTTTCAAATCATATATATATATATATATATATATATATATATATATATATATATATATATATATATATATATATATATATATATATATATATATATATATATATATATATATATATATATATATATATATATATATATATATATATATATATATATCAAAAAATTGTGGGAACGCCGTCAGTTGTAGAATAAAACTCTTTATTATACGCCGAGCTTTCGGAAAAATTTATTCCTTTATCGAGGATATAACATGAGTTCTACTAAACTATTTATCTAATAACAAACATAAAAAGAAAACCTTTTGATGAATTTGAGTGAAGACTTTTTATTCCTTTATCGAGGATATAACATGAGTTCTACTAAACTATTTATCTAATAACAAACATAAAAAGAAAACCTTTTGATGAATTTGAGTGAAGACTTCACTCAAATTCATCAAAAGGTTTTCTTTTTATGTTTGTTATTAGATAAATAGTTTAGTAGAACTCATGTTATATCCTCGATAAAGGAATAAATTTTTCCGAAAGCTCGGCGTATAATAAAGAGTTTTATTCTACAACTGACGGCGTTCCCACAATTTTTTGATAAATAACACTATTACCGTCACAAAAATTTAATACTATATATATATATATATATATATATATATATATATATATATATATATATATATATATATATATATATATATATATATATTGTCACGTATGAATTTTGTTAAGAATAGCATGAAATGTGTACATGTCTCCTAAGCCAATGTAATAACCTCAACATACAGTAACAGCACATTGATCACTAGCGTGCGAGCCTATACTATGCACTACACATCACTTTATTGCACAGGTTGCCGATCGTTGCTGCATATCTTCTTTCTTTCATTAAATATTATAACTGTGTGGCTCCACAGTTAGGCAAAATTTTCCTTTTGTCTTGCTGTTGTTCCTTTGGGTGTAGCTTTAATAATATTAGGAACACTTTCATCTCCAGTATATGACCTAAAAGTAAATAATGACATAAATACATATATTATATTTTAAATAAGGTCTTCTTATTATATATTGCTTTTGTTTAGTTTGTAATCATTTGTTTCTATCAAGTGTTGTTCTTAAAATATTATTTAATTGTTTTGTTTATATTTTTCAAAGTATCCTTGATATATGTCAAAGTAAGGTTTTGCCATTTTTGTTAATGAATAGTTTTGTATTGTGAATTTAAAAAAAATTCTCTGGAATTTTATTATCAACTTTCAAAATAAGAGAAAAATTTCCTCCCGTTTTAATTCAGTCTGGACCTAACTTTTGTAAAAATCTGTCACTTTGAATAGGTATGGATTTAATTTCTTTTCTAGTAAAAATTCTCTAATTGTATTTTGGAATACCGTTGCAGCTTTTTTTCTGGGGGCTAGATTGTAGCTGAATGGTTTCTCTTTATTTTATGCCAGTTATAAACACGAATTTTTATCGTGTAAAAGTCTACCCGCCTATAGAAGAACTCCAGGTGACTTTATAAACCAATATCTATGAACTAAAATGGTTATAACTGGCCTCACAGTAGCAGAAGTACCTTTTCGATTCACAGTCTAGAGGTAACAATGGAAAATAATAATGATTGAATTTCTAGTAAGTTCAGCATCCTTAATTGATATTTCTATCCATATCGAGCTTGAGTAAAGAATATAGCAGTAGTAGAAGATCCAAAGTTCCGGAATATTCTAAAATCAAAACCAACCATTAGAAAATACCTTAATTATTTCCTTGAACTAAATATAATAATCAATATTACTCACCAATTAAATGTGTTCCAACTTCAGTAGCTTCTTTAAATTTGTTGTAAACCCTTTGTACGTATTTTGTTTTATTTAAAGTACTAAGATCCTTCTCTTTTCGTATTCACAAACTAAAACTGTTAACTATTAACTAGCGTTTAGCATTATTTGATTATTTACGTTATGATGAAATGTCATTTGTCGGTGTAGTTCCAACGGACATTAGAATTTTAGATGATAGTTCAAATTAGAGAAACTCATTTTTCTCTATGGTACACTGCACGACGTAAGTTGTAGCTCACACGCGCACATGGGCGACATAAACTTGTAACACATTTGTTAACCGAAGCAAAGTATACCATGCGAGGGGAAATTTAATCTGACACGAATACGTAGTTCCAAATTTAATTATAATGTACATCTCTTTAAATAGCTTTATTACCAATCATTTTATTTTTAATTTCACTCATATAAATTATAATTATATTTACATTTACCTATTAATCATCCATTTATGTCTATATATTCCTACATTTCTATTAAAATCTATAAATTGTCTGTCGTGTTTTCATTAAATTTTAGAGTTTAGGGAGTAACTAATTTGAATCAATTTTCACATTTTCATTGACTTCAAAAAGCTCAACAGCTGCGTGCTATAAAATGTATGACGTCCCATCTTCATTTACGAAACATTGCACATGAGAAAGGTAAGTCCGACCCTCTACCAAGTTGCCTCCGACAATAGATCTGCCGTACGCCTTGTCAATTTTATTTGATAAAAATCCGTGGCAATATATATATATATATATATATATATATATATATATATATATATATATATATATATATATATATATATATATATATATATATATATATATATATATATATATATGGCTTTTAAGGCCATCGTGTCCTTTCTGTTATTTAATATTTTGAAGACTGAAAGTACAAAACTGATAACATATTTTTTGAAGTGAATAGGGGTTATGCAACATTACCATCGCCAACAGTGATCGAAATCGGTAGGCATATATTTGCAGTTGTGGCCATTTTGATTTCAACAAGTCTTATGGAGGAACGTTTTCTAGCTCATACAAGGCAGAAAGAACTATGTAGTTATTTGAAACAAAAATCAGAATCACCACAAAAACCACAAAAATGATAACAAAGTTATGCGCTTGATACGTATTTCGACAACGAAGTTCTCTTTATCAGTAGCTCTCGCTAAACGAACTTGTCGAAATACGTATCCAGCGCATAAATCTTATTATTTTTGCGATTTCTGGGGTGATTCTGATATTTTGTTTTAGTTTCCAACTTCAGTCGTGTATCTGTTATGTAGTTATTTCTTTAACAAAATTAGGTTTATCAAATATAGAGGGTTTAAAATTAATTATTCAAGATACGGGCTTATGCAATACGCAATATATAACACATTTTAATTCCGTTTGGTCACTTTTTGCGAACGTTTTAATTGATAGTTACACCACACAAAACATTTTGGGCTTGTGCCCTTCACTGGTCAGCAGTGATATCCAAAGTTTTTCTCTTAAAATGCTTATAACTTTAAGCTAATTTTCGTAGAAAAGATTCAGTATCGAGGAGATCGCGACATTTGAATTTGAAATAAATTCAATGAACGTGGACTAGGCTCCCTAGGACACATATAGATCCGACCTGACATGACCCCAAATATTGGTTCTAGGGGTCCTTGTTCGCGCTCAATGAAAGAAATTGTTTCGAAATTTAATCGTCACAAGGCGAATTTTTTCACAAAAATTCGCTAAAAAACAATATGACATTTTAGTTTGACTTAACACTGAATAACAAAATATTTATATTCTTCTTTGTTTTGTTGCAGGTATGTCGATAGTAAATATATGTAATCACCTGCTGATTACACTGAAACTGGTTTTGATTCAGGTAAGTTAATATGTGTGTGTTTTGTTTCTTTAACGTCGGCCTATTTCCGCGACTATGGCCAATCACCAACGCCAGGGAGCAGTTTCGCCTCACTATCCTGGAAATTTTGCCGAACCACTGCCTTTCTGTAAGGGGGGTTGGGATCTTTAAGGTGCCCAACATCGCATGGACTCGGGACCGACAGCTTTACGCCCCCTCCGAAGGGCGGAACTTGCACACATTCAACTTGCTCAAATACAATGCCAGAACCTTGGTTGATGTTAATGTTACAGTTTGTACTGAAAAAGTAAAAGGAGTACCCTGGGATCGAACCCAGTACCCTTCGGTTCAGAGGCACACGTTCTTACCACTGAACCACCGAGGTTCTTAAGTTAATATGCAAATGTGTAAAGATTTTAATTATATATTATGCAACATTGTTTGATAAATTTGGTTTGCAACTTTCATTATTTATTTTTATAAAAGTTCAACGTTTTAACGGTAGTCTATGAGTTTTTAAAGTTTTGGATAAAAATTGTTTTAAAATTTAAATGGTTGTGACCCGTACCTGATTCAAATCGCTACATGAATAATGCATAATTTTATAATGCCTTAATAAAGCCACATCTAAAAAGGCCATTTGTGTAGCGTTACCAGAAACAGAACTACAGCGACTGCAAAAAACACAAAGCCAACAAAGCAGTTACATAAGAGGCTGAACACTTTACATATTAATCTTAAACAAATGGAGGAGTGCAAATTAATACATAACGTAGTGATTAAGAACATAGAAACAAAGATTAAAGTAATAAATTTGAGTGAAGTGTATTTATACTCAACTAGACAACAGGGAGACCTATATTCAGTAGCAAAAAGAACAAACATAAAGCTCAACAGTGTAATGACTAGAAGTATAAGATCATAGGTATAATACTATTCGCAAAGAACTAAGGAGCACAAAAACAGTTATTAAATATCTCATAAAACAAAGGAATGTAAGACTTACATAATATTTTAATCACGTCCCCTGTGGGTCCGGGGACTAAATAAAAGAATAGGCCCAAGGTAACTCCTGCCTGTCGTACAAGGCGACTAACCGGAGTCAAACAGGTGGTAGTGGACTTTACCTTTACGTGATAGCAAATAATTTTTTCACGCCTGAGGAGGTTTCAAGGGGCCGGGCCGGTGAAGTCCCAACGGACGTTTCCGGTTCTGGTTTCCCTTATAAACAAAAATGATGATGGCTCCTCTATGCATATAAGATTCCGGAGATAATATACCCACTCATACGGATCTCCGGGAGAGGGGTGTACAGGGGGCGCCGGCATCAAGATTTAAGGTATCCTTCTCGAATATATGTGGCCTAAATTCTAAACTGAATTCCGTCCACCATTTTCTCTAGGCTAATATGCCCCAACTCCTCTTTCTCACCGAAACCAAAATCAGTGCCAAAGCGGCCATTAATCACTTTCATTTCCCTGGTATGAGCTCCTTACTTCCCTTAGATTGTATGGAGGCGTGTACGCGTACGTCCGCAGCAATCTACCCTGCATCAGACTCCCCAATTTAAAAGCTGGAAGAAAATACATACTTTGGATGAAATTCTCCCTCAGGGCTGCAACTAAATTCATCTGTTGCATCGGTCACCTTCTGACAACAACTTTGTCCAGCTCTTCCACTACCTTTCTAAAAAACCGTCATCTGATTTCTGAATATCCTCCCTACGAGGTCACTATTATTGGTGACTTCAATGTCCATATTAAGGAATGGCTAGGATCTTCAAAAACTGATCCACCAGGGAGGGCAGCGGAGGCCTTTGCAGCAATTTTTAGCCAATATGGTTCAGCAACATACTTGCTTTCCTCGAATCCCAACACGTAGCTCAAATCCCTTGGATCCCCTTCTTACTACAAAACCTGAATGCTACAAGATATAAGTAACCGCCCCCCTTGGTCTCTCTGTCCACGGCATGGTCACTGCTTCCTACACATTGAAACCCGAGGTCACACAGTCATCACACCCACGTATTGTTTGGCACTACAATTCCGCGACCTGGGACGAAATGCGGGATTATTTTCCTCATTTCCACGGGCGTCTGTCTGCTTCTCTCATCCTGACCCCTGATATCTCACAAAACGTCACCGAAATCATCCAAGTTGGCATGGGATTATTTATTCCACGTACACAGAAAACCTCTTCAGCCACTCAAAAGCACTAGTTCTCTAAATCCTCTGACAAGGCCAGACTTGCAAAGGTCAAAGCTCACAAAAAGCTTCTACACACTCACAGTCAAGAAAACCGTCAAGCATTTAACCACGCAAGAAACCGCTAGATCCGCATTCTTTCTGAGGCAAAAAAACTCGTTTGATAACCACATCAAAAACAAAGTCCTCTCAAGCTCCAACGGCAGCAAACCCTCCTGGACTCTTGCTAAATCTATTGGGAACAATTTCTGCAAGAATACGTTCCCACCTTTTGTTTCAGGATATGTAATTGTTTCTACCGCCCTGGGCAAGGCTGAGATTTTTGCCTCGTTGTTCGCCGGCAATTCTACTCTCAACCCACCTGCAAATGTTCAACCGCCAAAAGTCCCCAATTTCGCGCATAAAATGACTGATATCATTTTCAAAACTAAAAAGGTACGAAAGATGTTCTCTTCTCTTAATACCAGGAAAACCTCTGGCCTTGACAAGATCCCAGAAATTGTTTTAAAAAAATGCGCACCAGAACTTTCTTCTGCCCTGACTCGTCTGTTTCAGGCATCTTACAATAGAGGCATATTCCCTATTAACTGGAAATCTGCTCGAGTACAACCCGTCCACAAGAAAGGATCCAAAGCGCTTCCTAGAAACTACAGGCCTATTTCTCTCCTTTCAGTTGTCTCTAAAGTGATGGAAAAGTATATACACACCGAATTACTAAAATTTCTTGAAAAACACAGTCTAATCCACGACAGGCAATATGGATTCCGTCAGCGCAGATCAGCTGCCGACCTCATTCCCTTTGTCACCTATTTTTAGAGCAAGTCTATGGAACTACACGGCGAATCCCAGATTGTTGCTCTAGACATATCCAAAGCATTCGACCATGTCTGGCACGTAGCCATGCTTAATAAACTTCCTGCCTATGGCCTACCACCAAAACTCTGTACCTAGACAGCAGATATCCTCTCAAACCGGAGAATTTATGTTGTCGTCGATGGCCATTCCCCTAAACTGTATCCAATTAATGCAGGAGTCCTCCAGGGTTCAGTTTTAGCCCCTACTTTGTTTCTTCTCCACATCAATGACCTCCTCTCTAGCACATCCAACCCAGTTCACAGTTACGCGGATGACAGCACCCTCCACTCAAATATACAATATTCTAAGCCTGTCTCTTTAGCCCAATTATATGAGGATCGCAGACTCATAGAGGGTTCTGTCTCTGTGGATCTCAAAAAAATATTTGACTGGGGAAGTAGAAATCTTGTACAATTCAACTCCACCAAATCTCAGTCTTGCTTTCTATCTCATAAGAGATACATCAGCCGTAGACCCATCACAATGAACAACCAAATTATTCAAAGTAATGAGTCCTTTTCACTTGTTGGCATTTCCGTGGATCGAAATATCAATTGGCACCAACATGTCACATCAATTGCAGAAGAGGCTGCTAAGAAATTAGGTTTCCTCTTCCCAGCTGGCAGATACTTTTCACCAGCTAATCTCTATACCTTATGTACTTCACAAATAAGGCCAAACCTCGAATACTGCTCCCACATCTGGGGTGCCACTGCCGCTTCTACACTCGCTATCCTGGACTCCATTCAGAAGAGAGCTACACGTCTAATCGGTGACCCTACTCTGTTCTGTGTTTTACGTTGTCATATTGGTATATTAACCGTCAGCTCAAACCTGGCACGGTGAATCCTATTATCTAATTACAACAAAGCATTGTTTAATCGGTTTGTGACATATATTATACATACATTTTATATTTCTGTTCTCCTTCTTTATATGAGCTCAACTATGCCAAATATCACACTGCTCCGTCCGCGCAATATGCTTAAAAATGGTACAACCTTTTTTCTTCATATATTTTAATCATATAATTAAAACTACTGCCAAAGCATCAGAGAAAGGGTCCACTTGAAATTCATTTTCTGCAAACCTTTAAGTAAAATCAAGGACAGTGACTGCTGAAGCTGAAACTTAAGTCTTTATAGAACACACTTCTTACGACATTTCTTTTACATACATAAGTCGTACTAACTTCAAGTTCTTTATCTAAAACATGTCAATTTTGACGTTTCGAATCGCGACTTTGATGTTTTAGGAAGAAAAACTAGAAGGCTATATAGTATAGTAATAGCTATACTATACACACACACACACACACACACACACACACACACACACACACACACACATATATATATATATATATATATATATATATATATATATATATATATATATATATATATATATATATATATATATATATATGTATGTATGTATGTATATATTCGGATTTTCGCGATGATTAGTGTTACTTGGTTCTCGGGTTAAACCGCGTCTGCAATTTATTTAACCTCGACGTTCCGGCCTCAGTTTTGGAGCAATTTGCAAGCGGGTAAGGAAATTATTTAAAAAATGATTATTTTTGTCAGACATTTTTCCATATGTAGAGGAAAACTAAATTATTAGAATTTCAAATTCTTTTATAAAAACTGGCATCTGAAATTTCATTATCTAGAAAACTAGGCTGGTTTTCTAGATAATGAAATTTCAGATGCCCGTTTTTATAAAAGAATTTGAAATTCTAATAATTTAGTTTTCCTCTACATATGGAAAAATGTCTGACAAAAATAATCATTTTTTAAATAATTTCCTTTCATATTTCCTTACCCGCTTGCAAATTGCTGGCCTCTACAAAGTGACTTGTTTATTTTCAAGAAAACAAAATATGTTTGTCAGTGTTTTACTCCCTATTTAACAGAAATAAAAAAGTAACACAGATTTTTTTTTCGAGTTGAGATATAATGTCTCAACTTTACGGCTCTCGGAAAAGTAATTTTCCTGTTTATTACCTACAATGTACACAACAGTGCAGCTCTAAAGCCCTACAGACCAATTAACGTAGGTATGTAAACAAGAGTTTGCTTTCAACTTGAGTCGTTATATTTTTAAACGGCAACATCGCCCACAGACATGATAGTTATATTTATTTAGAGGCTTGCTTTGACTGATTATAACATATTCCTAGGAATCTATGTTTCTACCTTTACAAAATATTTACGTGCGTGGTGTATTTTAACTTATTAGCAAGAAAATTTTAACTCTACATAACAAATCCAACAACTTTACTTCATAATTTTCGGAAATACAGATTTGGGTAAACTTATTAAATAAAATGTATAGCTAGTGAGGCCGGGGCAGCGATTTCCTGGGGACCACCGATGTAAATCAGAGAGAGTTTTGAATTTCACGTGCAATTCGATATTAGTATAGGTTGACAGTCGTGGATGCAGTGTTATCTTGATAACGCAAGTACGTTGATTAGTATTGTGCAATATAAGAGCAAAATCCAGTTTTTACGGTAAGTTCATGTAGCATTACTATGATAGTATTGTTTATTATTAACAGTCTGCTAGAACACCAGGATAAAACTAAGTGTATAGTGACTGTCGGCAATGGGAATACGCCCAGGGCTGATGGTCTACTAAAGTCTCGCTCCCTCTCTTCGCAGGTGGTAGTGGAATTTTCCTTTACGTGATAGTAAAGCTTTTTCACGCTCGAGGAGGTACCACCCCATGCATCAAGGACGTTTCCGGTTCTGGTGTATAAGTCGGTTTCCCTTATAAACAAAAATGATGATGGCTCCTCTTTGTACAAAAAATTCCGGAGTTAAAATACCACTCCATTCGGATCTTCGGGAGAGGGGTGTACAGGGGACGCCAGCATCAAGATTTAACATATCCTTTTCAAATATATGTGGCCTAAATTCTAACCTGAACTCCGTCCACCATTTCCTCCAGGCTAATAGGCCCAACTCCTCTTCCTTACCGAAACCCAAATCAGTGCCAAAACAGCCACTAATCACCTTAATTTCCCGGGGTGTGAGCTCCTTACTTCCTTTAGATTACACGGAGGCGTGTGCGCATACGTCCGTAGCAATCTACCCTGCACCAGACTCCCCAATTTAGAAGCTGGAAGAAAAGACATACTATGGATAAAACTTTCTCTCAGGGCTGCAACTAAATTCATCTGTTGCATTTACCGGTCACCTTCTGACAACAACTTTGTCCAGCTCTTTGACTACCTTTCTGAAAAAACCGACTATCTGATTTCTGAATATCCTTCCTCCGAGGTCACTATTCTTGGTGACTTCAATGTCCATAATAAGGAATGGCTAGGATCTTCAAAAACAGATCCACAAGGGAGAGCAGCGGACGCCTTTGCAGTCAGCAAATCTTTATCCAATATGGTTAAGCAACCTACTTACTTTCCCGCATTCCAACACACAGTTCAAATCACTTGGATCTCTTTCTTACTACAAATCCTGAATGCTATAAAATATCAGCCACCGCCCCCCTCGGTCACTCAAACCATGGCATGGTCACCGCTTCCTGCGCAGTGCAACCCGAGGTCACGAGATTAATTTTCCTCATTTCCATGGGCGTCTGTCTGCTTCTCTCATCCTGACCCCTCTGATATCTCACAAAACGTCACCGAAAATATCCAAGCTGGCATGGAATTATTTATTCCACGTACACAGAAAACCTCTTCAGCCACTCAAAAGACCTGGCTCTCTTAAGTCTTGTTACAACGCGAGACTTGAAAAGGTCAAAGCTCACAAAACGCTTCTACACAATCCCAGTCAAGAAAACCGTCAAGCATTTAACGACGCAAGAAACCGCTATTTCCGCATTCTTTCTGAGGCAAAAAACTCGTTTAATAACCACATTAAAAACAAAGTCCTCTTACGAAAGATGTTCTCTTCTCTTAACACCAGGAAAGCCTCTGGCCTTGACGAGATCACGGCAATTGTTCTCAAAAAATGCGCACCAGAACTTGCCCCTATCCTGACTCATCTGTTTCAGACATCTTACGATAGAGGCATATTCCCTAGTAACTGGAAAACTGCTCGAGTACAACCCGTCCCCAAGAAAGGATACAAAGCGCTTCCTAGCAACTACAGGCCTATTTCTTTCCTTTCAGTCATCTCTAAAGTGATGAAAAAGTATATAAACACCAAATTACTAAAATTTCTTGAAAAACACGGTCTAATCCACGACAGGCAGAATGGATTCCGTCAGCGCAGATCAACTGCCGACCTCCTTTGCTTTGTCACACATTCTTGAAACAAGTCTATGGAACTACACGGTGAATCCCAGATTGTCGCTCTAGACATATCCAAAGCATTCTACCAGGTCTGGCACGCAGCGCTGCCTAATAAACTTCCGGCCTATGGCCTACCACCAAAACTATGTACCTGGACAGCAAACTTCCTCTCCAACCAGAGCATTTCTGTTGTCGTGGATGGCCATTCCTCTAAACTATATCCAATTAATGCAGGAGTTCCTCAAGGTTCAGCTTTAGCCCCTACTTTGTTTCTTCTCCACATCAATGACCTCCTGTCTACCACTTCCAACCCAGTTCACAGTTACGCGGACGGCAGCACCCTCCATTCAAATATACAATATTCTAAGCCTGTCTCTTCGGCCCAATTAGATGAGGATGGCAGACTCATGGAAGGCTCTATCTCCGTCGATCTCCAAAAAATATTAGACTGGGGAAGTAGAAATCTTGTACAATTAAACCCCACCAAATCTCAGTCTTGCCTTCTTTCTCATAAAAGATACACCAGCCCTAGAACCATCACAATGAACAAACAAGTTATTCAAAGTAATGAGTCCTTTTCACTTGTGGGCATTTCTGTGGATCGAAATCTCAATTGGAATCAACATGTCACATCAATTGCAGAAGCGACTGCTAAGAAATTGGGTTTCCTCTTCCGGGCTCGCAAATACTTTTTGCCAGCTAATCTCCATACCTTATATACTTCACAAATAAGGCCAAAACTCGAATACTGCCCCCACATCTGGGGTGCTGCTGCCGCTTCTACACTCGCTATCCTGAATTCCATTCAGAAGAGAGCTATACGTCTCATTGGTGACCCTACCCTCACCCAAAGGCTGCCATCCTTTGCCCATCGACGTGCCGTTGGTGACCTCTCTCTCTCTCTCTCTCTTTTATAGATATCTGCACGGGCACTGCTCAGAGGAGCTTTCTTCCATAGTTTCTCCACCTGCTGCCCCCAACAGATCTACCAGGGGAACAGAGCGAATGCACCCTTTTACTGTTCAGGTCACCAGACATAGGACATCTTGTTATGCCCGCTCTTTTGTTCCGCGGACCTCCAAGTTGTGGAAATCCTTGCCGGCGCATGTTTTTCCTTCTCGTCCGAACTTCCAAACTTTCAAGACCAGAATTAACAAGTTGCCTCTTTCCCCCTTGTCGACACCCACGGTACGATAATATTTAGGCTGTAAGCCCTCGTGGTGTGTTGTTGACACAAAAAAAGAAAAAAAAAGATAACATACATTAAATTGGCTACAAACCTAACCTTAATGCTTACCAATACATGTGCTTGAAATTATCTAAATTGATAACTTCCCGCCTTAGTTACGCTTGGGGTAACCAGGACCACTGTTACTGGGACAGCGGGTGCCAAATTTCTCAGTGCTCCCCATTTCCCCATCTGTTTCTGTTCATAAGATAAGTAATATTTTCTTTCACAAATCAAAAATTACCAGAAAAAGCGTAATGTGCTCGAATGGATTCGGGAAGACGCTGCAGCCGCAGTTCAGGCAACACATAACGGAACTAGTATCAAAGAAGCTTTAAAATTCACTAAACATGTTCAGTCAGGCGACTCAAGCAAAATAACGAAGATATTGCTGGCCCACTGTTTGGCAAATACAATCCTCTTGTTAATGGAGACAACGAACTCTTACTAGTTCAAATTTGTTAGAGATTCAGTCTAGTTTTTATGGCCCCACCCCAATAGATGTGAGGCGCATAGCCTATCTGCTTGCAGAAAAGCTAAACATTGAACACCCTTTCAATAAGACAAAGAAAATTGCTGGCGAGGACTTGCTGCAGAGCTTTTTGAAAAGAAACCCTTAACTATCAATCCGAAAACCTGAGGCTACTACTCCAAGCAGGGCTGTAGATTTCAATAGACATCAAGTAACAACTTTGTTATGGAACAATGTCAGTTTTGCGCTAAAAATATATATAACTATGACGAAACAGGCATTAGCACTGTACCAAAACCGACTAAAACTTTAGCTGAAAAGGGACAGAAGCTAGTAGGAAGAATTGTGAGCGGCGAAGAGGTTCTAATATAACTACGGCTTGTGCATTTTCTGCTAGTGGTAACTACATTCCCCCACTAGATATATTTCCTTAAAAAAGGCTGACCCCAACACTATTGAAAGATGCACACCCGGGAGCTATAGGTTTTGCAAATGATTCTGGTTGGAGAGACAGCGAATATTTTCTGAAATACATGGACCATTTCATAGAACATTCTAAGCCCAGTAGCAAAAATCCAGTGCTTCTAATCTTAGATGTCCATATAAGCCACAATCAGCTTGAAGGTGTACTGAAAGCAATAGAAAATCACATAGTGATGCTAACCCTATCACTTTACTGTAGTCATCAAATTTAGCCGCTTGACTTAACGTTATTTGGACCCCTCAAGGCTCAATATTCTCGAGAATGCAACTATAATATGACAAGTCATAAAGGGTAGATAATTACCAACCACGACGTGGTAAGTCTGAGCGGCCAGGCCTTCCAAAATTGGCGACACTGGATAAGGCTCTTAAAGGTTTTGCAACAACTGTAATTTACCCATATAATCTAGATATATTTCAAGAAACATATTTTCTGCCGTCATGTGCTCATCGAATTGAAACCATACCACCAACCTCAAGTGCTATTGAAAGCAATCGTCAATGGTCAAGTTCAACTTACGCAATAGCAACCTAACCTTCATCGTCCGCTAATATTTTGCAAAATAGTAACATTACACCACCACTAACATCTTACTCCAATAACCCAGAACCTAGGTCGTCGAATCCTGCTGCTACCCAGTCTTCTTTATTCGCCGATGTTTTGCAAATCGTATCCCCTACTGCAGTTTTGGAGAATAAAACAAAAGGCAGACGTGGATGTAAACACAGGGAAAAGTCAATAAAACTCACCAGTACGCTCGTGGACAATGATTTGGAAGAAAAGCGCGAATATATATCTAAAGTGGCATTGGTTAAGAGAAGAGTTAGTCTCGTAGAAGAGGGAACTGACACTTTGCAATAAAAAAGAGGGAAAATCTAGCGACAGCCTCAAATCTAATTATGAACAAGAATAAATTGGTTAATAAGGGGACAAGGCCTAGAGCGATTAATAAGAGTGATCAGATCAGCGGCAGTGAAAATGAGGAGCAAGACACTTCTTGTTTATGTCTTTCCTGTCATAGTTTATGCAAAAACAGCAAGCAAGAAGCATGGATCAAGCTTGTCAGAAGTGGGCTCACGAACAATGTGCGGAAGTAGATTAGGAGGATGACTAGTTTATCTGTGAGTTTTGTAAGTAACACAGGTTTACTGAATTCCCATATGTTGTTCCTCCATTTTTTTTTGTTCCCTCAGGGCTCGTCCGCGGCCTTGCCGCCCCGATAGCAATGCAACCTTTGGTTGATTGTGCATACCCTTAGTCTTACTCCACCCATTCCAAAATCACTGTGCCTTGAACTAGTCTGGACAGCGATTGGTAGGGTGAAGTTTTATATTGCTCTGTCTCCGGTCTAGACTGACCGTAGATCAGTTGTCTTTTGCGGTCCACAGCTTTACACTCGCACAAGATGTGCTGGGCTGATTCCTCCCCCTCGCCGCAGAGTCTGCATGCGAGGTCCCCTTCGAACGGCCCCATTTTATGCAGGTGTTTCTTGACGGCCATGTGTCCCGTCAAGAGACCTGTTGTGTTTCTGAGCTGTCCTCTGCTAAGATTTAGCAGCTCCACAGCTCTCTATGAACTGGGTCCGTCAATTATTGACTTTCCATATCTGAGCCCTGGAGAGTCCGCCCAGTACACCTTGTGTTGGTTTCTGACCCAGGACCTAATGGCTCCCTGGCAGTGCTCTTTGACACGCCCAGAGCCGGTTCTGGTCCCATAAATGGTTCTGCTGACCGTCTCTTCGCGAGACTGTCAGCTTCTTCATTGCCTTTGACCCCCGAGTGACCCGGCACCCAGATGAGGGTCACCTCATTCTGCTCAGCCAGGTCGCTCGTCTCGTCTCGGCGCTCACTCACCAGCCAGGAATTTACCCGTGGGCTACTTAGTGCCTTAAGGGCTGTCTGTGGCTGTGAGGATCCGCTTGTTGGTGTAGCCCCTCCTCTTGTTCTCCCGCACACAGTGCAGGATGGCGTACATCTCGGCCTGAAACACCGTTGGATGGGCTCCGAGGGAAATACTGAAATACGGAAATTAACTGATGTTTAATTCAATTAATAGTCCTAGTGGAGAAAGTGTAGAAGTGCTAAAGGTAATCAATTCTATATCGAATTTAACAAAAATGTTAGGTTTAGGAAAGAATATAGTTATTAATAATGATTGGATATGGCAACAGGCTTAAAAATCATCAGGAAGAAAGCAAATTATTTAACCAACAACATCCTGATAGACCGCCAATTGTAAGATCTACAGTAAGTAAATTGGTTGACAAATCACAGAAACGGTATACGTAAAAGATTTGCCTCGACAAGGTCGACCTCGAGTAAGTGAAAAAGTCAAATTGGATATTTTCTTGAATATGAATAAAATCATCACCATTCTAGAAGAGAACCAGCTCTAAATAACTGCGTGAACCACTCTTTAGTGGTAAAATTATTCAAAGAAGAGAAGTATTATCCTTATAAAGTGCAACTAATACAAGTTAAACGATGATGTTTCATACCGCCGTTTACAATTTTGTGGACAATTTTCTTAATAATATTAATAATATTCTCTATTCTGATAAAGCCACTTTTTGCCTGAATGGGACAGCAAATCGCCACAAATCAAGATATTCGTCACGGCAAAATCCTCACTGGATTCAAGACTCCCACAGTCAACGTCACGGCAAAGTGAATGTATGGATGGGAATTATCGGGCAGCGTTTCATAGGACCTTGCTTTTTTCAAGGAAATCTAACAGCAGCACTTTATCTAAATTTCTTGCGATTGGATTTAGTGTCAGCTCTGGCAGTAATTTTTCCAAATAACAACGAGGCAGATGTGCTTCATCAAGATTTTTGGTTTAAGCTAGACTCCTCAATTTGGTGTAAATGTCTGTCCACATTTCTTGAAAGATGGGGAGGGCGTCGAGGAGCAATTGAGTGGCCACCGAATTCCCCAGACTTGACTACCATGGATTTTTTAGGTTATTTAAAACGGAAAGTTTTAAATAACCTCATTTCAACAGACTGCATAATTTAGAGGAGTTACAGGAAATAATTCGCACTAAAGTGAAGCAAATTAATCCTGACATGTTTGAGCGCAGTGTAAAAAGTGCTTTCACTCGTATCCGTCAATGCCGAGAATGGAAAACAATTTTAGCATTTCTCCTAAAATTTGTTTGTTTTCCTTGGTTCAATATTTTTCCCATTAAACTAACGTTTCCATTTTTAAAGTAAATAATGATATTTTTTCACACAAAAAAATTATGTAAGGTACTTTTTTTTCATTATTATTTAAGTAGTAAGCAGGTTTGTGGAAAAACAGCAAAAAAAAGTGGTTGTCATTTAAATACTTATGATGTGGGCACCATTTAGAAATAGGAGACGTCATAATTGTAATTTTTACGTCGTAAGTTGGCAATTGAAAAGATGAAATTGACCTGTCAGAGCGTTTTTCTTAAAAAAATCAATAAGGCATTTATAAATTGTTCCAATATTTATCATCATACTGTACAATTAAATGTATATATATATATATATATATATATATATATATATATATATATATATATATATATATATATATATATATATATATATATATATATATATACTCAATAGCACCCCTAGCCCGATCCATTGTCCTGGAAACCCGCTGTTCAAAAACTCCCTAACACTTTGTGGAAAATGCGGAGGAGCTCCATCTTGTTAAAACACTAATTGATTTTCTTGATAGCGATTTTCAACAATGTCAATTATTAGAGGGTAAACGATATCTTCTAGTAACTCCAAATACGTTTCGCCACTCAAATTGCCATCAAGAAAAATTGTTCCGATTAAACGGTCTCCAAAAATGCCAGTCCAGACATTCAATTTCTGTGGAGTTTGAGTGTAGACTTCGTGAACATTTCTTGGATTATTATCTGCCCAATAACGGTAATTATGACGATTGACTGTAGAGTTTAATAAAAACGTACACTCGTCTGAAAAACATATATTGAACAGAAAGTTCCCGTTATCAGCTATTCGTGCAGTCATAACTTCACAAAACTCCAGCCGCCGATTAAAATCGTCTTCATTCAGTTGTTGTACAAGATGAATTTTATACGGGTGAAATTTATGATGCTTCAATATTCGCTGAATAGTTCTTCTTTTGATGTTTGAAACAAACAATTTTCTCGTGCTCAAAGTTGGGTCTGCAGCAATTTGTCCTAAAACTTCAATCTCAATGGTCTCATTTCTAACCGGAAATTTACGCTCAGGATCCCGTTTTTTTGTTGGCTACTGAACCACTTTGTCGAAACTTTGCAACTAACTCCAAAATGTAATGTCGTTCATTAAACAAATTTGCGGTGCGGTTGGCACAGTGAAATTAATTTTCGGTAGTACTATCAAGTGTCAAACCGACCGATAAACTGAAATAATAAACCGCATTTCACTCATTTAGATAAGAAATGTTAAGCCAACAAAACATTGACTATTAGCACATTTCTTATCGGAATGAGTGAAATGCGTTTTTGCATCTTCAACTCTGAATAATTTTTAAACGAGTTGACAAAACTTCCAAAAAATTTGCGTGCTGAATTCAGAAAAAAAAGCGATTTCAAATTATGTAACATTCGACCCATGACCCCTATTTAAAATATAAGGCTTATTATTACCACCCTTAAGGGGTTGATGTGACAAAGTTGAGTTTTATGTCAAAACATGTCCCCGCAATATTAAAATTGTTTCAGCGTTTCTTACAAAAAATTTTATTTGGACGCAAATCGGTCTGTTTCGTTTTCAAAGCGCCACCCTATATATATATATATATATATATATATATATATATATATATATATATATATATATATATATATATATATATATATATATATATATATATACACAAAATTAGGTTTGCTTTAACTTAACATTTACAGCGCTACTACTACTACAAGTAAATGAATGGCGGGCAATAAATCACAATTTGTATCAACGAGTCAAATCAGAGAATCTAATGGGAAATATGGTGGTTTATGCTGAAGACTGGTTGTGCACATCGCTAAGCCAGTGATTGAGTTAGCAGTCTACAAGACCGGGAAAGCGAAGCAAAATATAGCGGTCCAATCACACATTATTAGCCACTTGACAGGAAATTAAAAGCACCGTAGTTAACGTCATCAGCGTGTGTCTGTTATTCTCACTCTGGACGAAGATGGCGCCAGTGTTGGTAGACGTGTTTACCGAGGGCGAATTGGAAAACCGATCAAATGGATACGGAAGTTTATTCTAGACTTCATTGATGTCTCGAAGGCAAAACGAGAGATTTAATTTTGATTGTGAAATATAACACGGTAATATTTCGGACATTAAGGGGGTGGAAAAAGCTTTGATGTCCTAATCAGAATTCAGACCACTTATTCTGGTAAGCTATCAGAATTTCGAATGTTAAATCGATTTGATCGTTGAAAGGACTGTGAAATTTTATTTTTATGACTTGTTCGAAAATTAAATGAGAATCCCCTACTTGTGTAATAGAAAATCACTGGATATAAGAATTTCCATATATCTATTGAATTTTTTGGATAAGCAGGATTTCGTTGCATGAGTTTCACAGGGTTCTAAGTACATTTTGGATGATTTTACAGGAAATCAATTTTAAGTGTTTAGTTGAATGTAAGTACTGGTTTAATTTATATAATGACGATTTTCAACTGGAACGGTGTAATGTGTTATTATTCTGAACTATTTGCTAGCGAAAACTTCTAAATATTTAACAATTAAAAAATAATGTGGGTTTTTTTAAAGTCTTACATATGTACTTAGAACCATGTAACCCTGTAAGGCTTTTTAAATAAAACTGAATATGCATTTTTTAGAGATTTTATTTAATGAAATGTACTTGAAGTTATTAACAACGTTTGAAAGATATGATCAAGTTATCAGAATAAAAAAACATATTTGCTTAAATAACAGCCTCATTTCTATGCGCTTTACGGTATTTATTTAAAAGCGCTTTCATGTATGCTTTAGCCTCGGCGGTGATCCATTTATAAGAAAATTCGATATGCTTTAACTTATCTTCTGAAACTACAGGTTGATTATATTAGTTTATATTATATTAGTTAGGTTGATTTCATTAAAAATTGACAGTGGCTCTGCTGGTGATGCTTTAGATAAAATGTTTACGCAAATCATCACTGTAGTCATTCTTGTAAATTACAGAAAAGGGTTTATTCTTTTCAAAACGTTTCTCTTACCTTTGTGTATGCAATTTTTTTATAGTTCGAATTTTTGGACGCGGCATGATAGTCAAGAATAGTATATTTTTCAGCTGTATAACTTGAAAAGGTTTTCTGCGGTCTATCTTAAGTAAAAAGCCCACTAGACTTAAAGGAGACCATACATCTGAAAGCCTTAGTTGCTTTTCAATTCTGGGGTGAATATTATCGACTTCTTGTAAACACGAATGTCCAGGTACAGAGTACTTCGTGGTAACACTATCAATATTAGGATTGTGCTCTAAAAACCTACTAACAGCAAAAGATATAATAGAATTTCTATTTTGCGGAACCCAACTATCGCTCCATGTAATTATATTTTTCACGTTAGGGTGTAGGGCACATACTTTTTGATAATTTTTTTTAGAATTTCTATAAAGGCGATGGCAATATCGTTACCGGTTCTGCCACACAATGTTTCAGGCCATATTACACATATCTTATTTTTCCTTAATGATTCATGAACAGTCAGATTATATACATTTAGTTTTTTCTTATAAAAAAGTTGACCTATTTCACAATTTGGCAAATTGATAAAATTTTGTAGATCGAAGCACACAACGAGAGTTTTTGGGTCTTCTATTTCTCTATATATTGTTCAATCCTTCCGCATATTATCTTTCAATTCTATATGTTTATCATATTCACTTTGACTTTTTTCGCTAATATTGTCTTCTCTTTTTAGCTTTCTATACTCCTCACAGACATCGCACAAACCTTTTTTGGAGTCAGCAAGTCGATATTATATTCAAAATTAAAAATATGTCGGTATAGGTAAATTTTAACCGGACTTACTTTCTCATTCTGGCAATATTCCTGGTATAAATCATACATTTTTTGGATATTAAGACGTGAGTCCAAATATTTTTTTGAAGTAGTAGCTCGACAATAATGTGATTCTACGGAAGCAAAAGATTCAATAATACTTCGAACCCTATCTTTATCAGCCTTACTTGTTTTCTCTCTGTTAATTTTTTTGTTTGTTTAGGTGTTCCTTGTTGGCTTTTGTTCTTATGCACAGTATATATCCGTTTTTGACTTATTGCAAGCGTAGTTAAGGAAAAATCTTTGCATATTCTTATCTTTTCATCATTTTTTGTAAGAAAAAACTTGAAAGAAAATGAACGGTACGTAAACTCGATACTCTTTTTACGTTTTATTGGTACTTGCGCAGTGTGATTCAAAAGAAAGTATGTTTTTCCGTTCTCATCTAGAGTATAAAAGGAGTCTCTATATTCCTGTCTGTTGTCTTCAGTACAATTAATTGTATCTACATTTAAAACGACATTGAAGTCCACAAACCGTGGTAGGTTTTACTGTTTTTTCGGGTATTAAGTTTCCTCTTGAACTTATATGTTCTTTACCAGACTGATTTTGTTTTCTTACGTTTTTCTTCCAAGAACTAGGATTCTGTTTTTTTTGCACTTCTTTTATTGGAGTTTTTTAGCTGTCACTCTCAGATGTAGAATAGTCAACTAGACGATACCTAAAATGTAGAAATAAGCTAATTCGTTTATTCTATGTAATTCGGATTACAAATTTTTACAAACTCTTCAAAGCTTTCTCCTGGTATTATAAAATTACCAGTTTGTTTTGACGTGGATGGCCTAAAAAACATGAAATAGATATATGTGTATTAATACTAAAAATTAAAACTCTAACTAGGTAGCATCATTTACGATTTAAAGAAATAAATATTATGTACTCAACCTGTATAATTATTATTTTCCACAAACATATTATTATTAGTTGTACTAGATACTAAACTAGTCCCTGAGTCTCCTTCTTTATTACTACTTGAGTCACTTAGTAGCAGCCTTAAAAATATTAAATAAACTTTTTGTTGGAATTTGATAACAAACTTACATTTACTTTTTTTGACCGATTTTGTTCTGTTTTCGTCAATTTTAGGCAGATATTCTGATCCTGAGCTAGCAAAATCTGATCACTTATTATAATCCAACATAATTTTCTTTAAAAAGTATTTAAAACACTGCAAAAATTCGTTAAAAGCCGGGATGTGCACTTAGAACCTTGTAACTTTAAAAGTATTCTGAGACGGACGTACTCCAATAGCAATATTTTTAACACCAAAACATGCAGAATTCATGTAAGACTAGATGCATTCTCGCAACAGGTGGCGACACGTTCACCACTCACTTAGTATGCAGAATTCATTTTTACATAGTTACAACAAAAAATCTCAATTTTACCCAAAAGTGTACTTAGAACCCTGTGAAACTCATGCGACGATTTGTTGAAAATACTGACAAAATATTTTTCGGTCATAAATATTGAGAAATTCCAATTAATCTTGCCTCATCAAAAATTCAGTATCTTCAATAGTATTAAAGTTAAAAGTTTGCTTTTGCAGGCAACTAGTCGAGTCCTTACTACAAATATTTGGGATGGTATCTTACGTTATATAGGGTACTCACAATTTTGTTTGTTTACTTCAAGCTCTCATACGTATTGTTTTTCAAATGGGACTATCGCATATCTTTCTTAAAGTTAGAGAAACATGTGAGTAATATGCAATAATAGACGAGCTGAGTAGGTATGGCGGAACTTGGGACAGACAGGTAGTGGGGGTAGGAGTGGGGGTACCCCCACTCCTCCCCTAGTGGGCGGAGCCCCACCCCTAGTGGGCGTGGCCACGCCCCCAAGATGGCGTCCAGCCACGCCCCCCAAGATGGCGTCCAGCCACGCCCCCAAGATGGCGTCCAAGATGGCTTCCAATGTAACCTGCATTCTAAGGTCATTGACCTGTCTAGGAAACTTTGGCCAGACAGTGACGTCACACGACTTGGGCCAGACAGTCACATTCCAAAGTGTAAGGGAAATTATTATTTTTGAAAAAAAGCCACATGGAGCAGGTGAGTTTCGAACCCCGGGCACTCAGACGGGAGGCAACGATGCTAACCACTGAGCTAAGCAGACGCTTATTAATTTACTGTTTTAGGCTGGTATATATATACGACTTTTAATTACAAACAAACCATACATGTAACAATTAAAGTTTTTGTTATTATTAGACAATTAAGTGATTTACAAAATAAGAATTAATATGTGTTTATGTTATATAAATATTAACCATAAAGCAAATGACTCTGGACGTAATAATTAGATTTGTGTTTCGAGCCGCGCTTCTTGTTTTACGTCACTCCAACCTTTAGAGCCGACAAATGAGAGTGAGGTTGATAAGCGAGAATAATGGTATTGGTCGAGGACTCCATGATTTAAAGTTACGCCCCCCCCCCCCCCCCCATTAAAACAAACCATTCATAAAGCTTTTGTTATTAGACATAAGACATAATAATTAATATGTTTAATATTAGACAGACTATTAGATTTCGCATAGAAATTAGCCGAACGCCACAATTGTTATATGGGTAGGTTCTAAAAATAACACACAGAGGTCGTTGGCAAACAAAAGAAGGAAGTTCAGAAACAAAATAGACAACAGGTTCAAATAGGAAACCAAACTTAAATATCGTAGAGACAATAGAGGTCGCTGGCAAAACAAAGAAGGAAGCTCAGAAACAAAATGGACAACAGGTTCAACTCTTAAAAATAGGAACTAGCCTTATGTGTGGGCGCTGCAAGTAGTTGATTTTATTTTGAAAGAGATACAGGTTCGATTCCTGATATATGCTCCTTGATATGGTAGCGTCAAACAAATACAAAGAGGTACTGAATAACTAAACAGTAAGCTTAGAAACAATGGTTGGTTACAGGTTCAATTCCTTTCTAACCCCACGTGTTTAGTGTCATGTTACTCGTCTAAGTAAGCAGAATTAAAAAAAAATGGCGACTAAAATAAGATAAAAAACTTAAAACCCTTATCGCGGAAGATCCGTGAGATGTACGATAGAACCAACACATGCACGGTGTTAAGGAGGTCAAATCAAAGTGGAATATACAATAAAATGGCCACTTCCGGTCTAAACTTTAAATCCTTATATCTTTTCAACGGAAAGTGATAGAAATGAACTGACTTTAAAAATATATCGTTTCATAACAAGCTCTACAAGAAAATGAGATAAAAAACTTTAAACCCTTATCGCGGAAGATCCGTGAGATGTACGAGAGAACCAATACATGCACGGTGTTAAGGAGGTCAAATCAAAGTGGAATATACAATAAAATGGCCACTTCCGGTCTAAACTTTAAATCCTTATATCTTTTCAACGACAAGTGATAGAAATGAACCGACTTCAAAAATGTATGTTTCGTAACAAGCTCTACAAGAAAATGAGATAAAAAACTTTAAACCCTTATCGCGGAAGATCGGTGAGATGTACGAGAGAACCAATACATGCACGGTGTTAAGGAGGCCAAATCAAATTGGTATATACAGTAAAATGACCACTTCCGGTCTAAACTTTAAATCGTTATATCTTTTCAATGGAAAGTGATAGAAAGGAACCGACTTCAAAAATGTATGTTTCGTAACAAGCTCTACAAGAAACTGAGATAAAAACTTCAAATCCTTATCGCGGAAGATCGGCGAGACGTACGATAGAACCAATACATGCACGGTGTTAAGGAGACCAAATCAAATTGGTATATACAATAAAATGGCCACTTCCGGTCTAAACTTTAAATCGTTATATCTTTTGAACGGAAAGTGATAGAAAGGAGCCGACTTCAAAAATGTATGTTTCGTAACAAGGTCTACAAGAAACTGAGATAAAAAACTTAAAACCCTTATCGCGGAAGATCGGCGAGACGTACGATAGAACTTTAAATAGACAATCGGTAGCGAATTTTTATAAAAGTTATTTGGTGTAAATTATTTTATTATAAAATTGAAATATATGTTTTTTATATCGTAAACCCACCAAATTTGTTTCTTAGACAACGGTTTAAGGTTAGAAATAAAACACTCGATTGTAATACAATTAATTTATTAGGAGTAATAATATTTACATACAAAATATTACATAATAGCTCTTACAATACCAGTTAGAGGTTTATATTCAAATACACAATCATGAATAATTAAACAGTAGGCCCTAGTTCTCGGAGCAAAATTGTCTTTACTCATAAACTCCACTTTGATGTCGACTGTTGAAGACTTGATTGATTCATTCTGGTGTTGGCAATCGATTACAAATAGAGCTCGATCTTTAAACTCATCATAATTTAAAAGAGGCTCCGACATGTTTTTATAGTAAAAACTTTTTTGAAAATTTGTATACATCTGGTAGGCTTCAACATATTTTGATCTTTCGAAATCCATATTCATGGCTTCATAAGGGTAGCATTCTGAATTTAGGAACACTCGTAGATCTACCATACCGATGTTATCGAAGAAGTCACCTTTTTTGCTTATGTTATCTTTCCGATCTGTTTGAAACGCTATAATCACATATCTAGGTCTTTCCAAGTTGGTTGCAGTTTTAACAGCCCACACATCTCTGTTTATATCTCTGAGTGATGGTAGCTCATATATATCCCATTTCCGATATGCGAGAAATATAGATGTGTCTTTTGCTATTTTATCCATCAGTTCCAGCTTCATTTGATCGTTTGGAAATACATGTTTTGCTTTTAAAAACATGTTGGTTACAGTTATCTTAGATCTTGCTGTACCTGTGCTGTAATAGCAGTTGGAATCATTTCGAGCTCTTGTAAATCGGAAAGTATGTTTGCCACAGAGAACTCCTTTAAAGTGATGAAAGAAACTGAAGAGGAACCAAAGAGGTAGGAGCAAGTGAAACTTGTTATCGTTTAAGGTGATGTGATCTGATGATACATTCAACCCAGCATTGCTAAGAGATTTGGCTTCATTCTTACTAAACGAAAGCAGAGTTTTGATGTTTGTTGTGGTGTATGGATCTCGTACTCGCTCCACTTCCTTGTTATTTAATTCATATATCATTGATTCAAACAGAGCTACTCCTCCGTTATTTGACATGTGGCAGACACCAGTAGCATTTTGTACTGCTAGAGGTTCCAGAGCACCTTCGATGATTAGAGCTGACTCTGCTAGACATACGAATGCATCTTGCTGATTGATGTTTATTTCAACTTCATCGCTGTTACCAAACGATTTAGTTGATGAATAGTAAGACCTAAGTTCTTCTCGATCAATGGAGTCGTCAAACTTGGGGTCTTTGAATATTTCTAGTTTTGATGACATGATAACCAAGACTTTTAAGGAATTCAATATTATCGGAACGAAGTGTATGCTTCAAAGGAGCTGGTTGTACTAAATTTGTTTTGGTAGATTCGCTTGCTTTTATATCTTTAAAGACTAGCATTCTAGGCAATCTTTTTAAGCTCTAAGCGAACAGACACCTCTTCACCTTGAAAGTTTACAGGAACTGAATCTTGATCCACGATGTCGATGCTTATATTTGAAATCTCTCGTTTGTTTACTGGTAAATAAATTAGATTCTTAGGTTCTATATCGATTGCATAACCAGGATCGACCATCGGTGCAAACTCATATAACGTATGTGAAGGTTTTCCATTATAGTAAGAACCAGACACAATATTAGTTTCTATACGAATCTGTTTAACATCCACTATTTCAACAGGTAAATCAGATTCATGGAAGACACCTGGTTGAAGAACTTGCTTTGAAAATCCCAGCATTCGCCCAAGCGAATCATCAGATTCAAAACTGATACTTGTGAAACACTTTATTTCACATCTAATGGTGTTGGGATTAGGTCTTAGAATCAAAGCTAGCTGCTTTTGTTCACGTGTTGCTGTAGCACCAACAAGTTCATTTTGAAGCAAGTTTTCCAAATGTGTTATTTCATATGCACCAGTAGGTATCGTGATGATTCTCCAAGCAGCTCCTTCTTTTACATAAAATTTATTTTTACCTTTATATATGTTAGGTATGTTGTTGTATGTGTGTAAACCTATCAAAGCAACTGCATAACTACCACCTGGATCCAATTCAATTGGAGGATCGTAGTCTGTTGACAGATGACAACTTCGATCTTTCAACGTGAAGGTTTGCGACATGACTGAAACACAGATACTACCGTTTAAGGCTTTTATTTAAAAATTTTAAACATAAATGACCACAATTATAAGTATTATATTTCTGATACACATCATGATTGTATATTAGAGTAGAGTCTTTAAGGTAATGCTGCAGCTCAACTGGTGGCTTCAAGTTTCCATATGAGTCAAAGTACACGGCTGTGTCACCACGTTTCTTAACTGCAACCCAATGACTGCCAGGTTCCTTGTTTGTTTGCAAATTCATGATAAGTGATTCATTCTTGCGTGGCCCATTCGATGGCAAAGTATCTCGCATGTATACTCCTCTAAAATATGGAATTTTCATTTTACCAGCAAATTTCACAAGGTCTTCATTTGTTAGAGGTCTTGCTGGTAAACATCTTACTCGTTTTTTGGTTTCTGCAAATACAACCCATAACCGCTACGCTGCTTCTTCAGATATAATCCTTTACCGAATCTCTTATACTTTGGTTTTAATTTCAAACCATTACCTCTCTTACCCATAGCAATAGCCTCCATCGTTTTGTTATGCCGTTCTTCTTCTTCTAGTTTTTGTTTGGATGATTTGGCATCGTTAACTGCTTTAGCAATGCCTGCAGCACCGCCACCCAGAGCACCTAGCGCTGACAGGCCACCAAAAATTAAAGGTAGTAGTGGAAGGAAGCCTCCGCTTTTAGGTATTGGAATAACTCGCGGTTTCAGCACATTCTTACGCCCACCAATCTGTTTAACAATTGCGTGAGCGATATCAAACACGGCATTCTCTGATGGAATAAGATTTCTGTCTTTTATAACTTCTCCAATCAGACTAAGAATGTTTTTAAAGGGAACTTTTTTCCTCGGTTTTGAGTTGATTACATCAAGACCCATACTTTCTTTTAACTTTCATAGTGTTTGTAACACCCCAAGCAGCTAACTTTTCACCAAAACTTGCGTCCTTTGACTTGACTCTCTCCCAAGCCCGATTCTCCAACACTTCGTCGGCTCGATGCCTATCACTTAACTCTTTTGATTGAGAGTAAGCGATGTCGTGGTCTCGACAAGCACGATCTAAAGGATTGATACCTTGATCACCTCTAGCAAGACGTTCTTTAAGTTTAGTACCCGGGCCACAAAATTGATAACCAGGAACGTGCAGCTCAACAGGTAGCTTGTTAATGGCTGTGTTTACAAGACCTTCACCCTGTGACACCAACATTGATACTAACTGTGTGATCCGCTTACATGTCTATATTTATATACATACTCGAAAAATATAGTTTAGTTCCAGTCAAGATGCACACCATCAAACACGCTTCTGTCTTACCTATTACAAATATAGACGATGTTGTTGATACAGCAGAACAACAACTAAGGCATGGTCCTCTCTTCCCAAACACAGTTAGAGGTATCATATGTGGTCCTAGTGGGTGTGGTAAAACAAATGTTATGTTAAGTTTATTGTTTGAACCGAACGGCTTAAAGTTTGATAACGTGTATGTGTATTCAAAGTCTCTGTATCAACCTAAATATAAGATGTTACAAAGGGTGTTGGATGCTACAAAAAGTGTTGGTTATTATCCATATAGTGAAAACAATGAAATATTAGATCCAGCAGAAGCCCAGGACAACTCGGTGTTTATATTCGATGATGTGGCTTGTGACAAACAAGATAAAATGAGAGCATACTTTAGTATGGGGAGACATAAGAATATTGATTCATTCTATCTCTGTCAAACATATACTCGAATACCCAAACATCTGATACGTGATAACGCTAACGTTTTGATTCTCTTTAAACAAGATGAAACGAACTTAAAACACATCTATGACGATCATGTGACCACTGATATGGACTTTAAACAATTTAAAAATATATGTTGTCAATGCTGGAATGGTAATAAGTATGGTGTGTTGGTGATTGTAAAAGAAAACGAAGTCCACAGAGGGAGATATAGAAAAGGATTCGATAGCTACATATTAATCTAATGGTCTACAACCAACAACAACAAAGAGATGTCTAGCAGGACAACCAACCAGCTAACAAGACAGACAACCTGTCTAAAACAACCTGTCTAAAACAACCTGTCTAAAACAACTTGTCTAAAACAACCTGTCTAAAACAACTTGTCTAAAACAACTTGTCTAAAACAACCTGTCTAAAACAACCTGTCTAAAACAACCTGTCTAACAACCTGTCTAACAACCTGTCTAAAACAACCTGTCTAACAACCTGTCTAACAACCTGTCTAACAACCTGTCTAACAACCTGTCTAACAACCGGGTCTACCTGTTGTGTTAGATACCTAACACTAGATAGGCAGACATACAACCAATTCAAAGCTAGTACACCTTAAACCACCGAACTGTTTGCATCTCTTAACACGAAACAAATAACTTTAGCAAGATGGAGGTGATGAGCAACCAAGAGAGAAAAATTAAGAAAAAGATTTTACAACTTGCTGAAAACATTCGAAAAAAACATTTAATGCTTAAGCTTGGTAGAGCTGAGAATGATGAAGCCCTGCAGCGTTTATATAAACCACTTGTTGACCCACTGAGTGAAATATCTAAAAATACATCAACGCTTAAACTGCAGTCACCAGCTGAACAAATCAAAGAAGAAGCGGTACCAGAAAAGAAACCCAAAGTTGAGTTCCTTAAAGACCATGAAGTTTTTGAAGCCGAACCAGAAGTAGAGACAAGTTTTGATGAGGATATCCCAACATTTGAAGAGCTTGAGGCAGATCTACAAACTGTCACAAACAACCCAGCATATCAAGAATTTTTGGAGCAATATCCTGAACGAGTTCGAATGATGTAGACAAGTATTTTACTGAACCACCGAGGCTTGCTACTATTGATCAAACGTATGGTGCTCGCTACGCTAAAGATACTGGTAGTTGGAGTCTTGGCAATAAACACTTGGACTTTACTGATAATGACATTCGACTAGGTCAAAGGAGATATCCGCAAACACAAGGTCTGCTAGAATTGATATTTATGAAAACACCTAGAGGGTATACCTATGACGATCTTCAACACTATAGAGATATTCTAGAAGCAACTAGTGTTCATAAAATGAACTACGATCCCAACGCACGAACCAAGGGTTGTTCCTCGGAAAAGTATCTGACTCTAATAAAACCAGTTATAAACCCACGAGGACGAAGATCCTCAACTCCTCAAGGTTTTGGCTACGACACACATCATAACGCAGAACAAAAAACTGAACCTAGAGCCCAGAATGTAAGCAGCAACACTAACAACTATATGCTACAAAATAACAAACAAATAGAATATGTCTATTGGGATGACATAAATGAGCTGGTTGATAGACTTAGACTTTTAGTAGCTTCCCAAGCTGCTGGTAATAATGCTCATAACAATGAAATTCAGTCAATCATTGAAGAACTGAAGGAGGTTGGTGTTATCGCCTAATATACCTACATATATCACAGATATACCTACCTTAGTGCTTAGTATAAAAATGTCTATCGATAAGTTCGGACGTTCCCAGTCCAATAAAGGTTCTAAGTTTAAAATTATTGAAAGAGAGATTTTCCCAAGAACTGATAGTGGTGATTTTGATTTGCAAAGCCATAGATTGTGTAACATCGCTGATCCAGTCGATGCAACAGATGGTGTAAATAAAAAATTTGTTGATGTATGGATAGACGACTATCAGAAGAACAAAGATGAGGTAAAACAAAGAATCATTGCCATCTTACTTGAAGCTGTACACAAACCTGAGTTGGAAGATTTAAAAAACGAATTTGAAAATAAATTGAAAATTTTAGCTAAGGACATAACTGCTCAAGTTTTAAAAGACATTGATCTGTCAAAGAATAAGAAGTTAAAGAAGAAGTTGGGTGAAATAGACAACAAACTAAAAGATTTACATAACAAGTGGATACTCTTAAATCCATCATCACCATGAAACGGAAAATAGTTGAACCATCTGATGCTAAGAAGCAAGTAATAAATGAGTTATACACACCAGCACGAATCAACTTCAAACGTAGACGTACCATAATTAAAGGTTTAAATGACTTGTGGCAGATTGATTTGGCAGAGTTTCAAGACTATCATCGCGAAAACTCTGGTTACAAATACATTTTAGTGGTTATCAATTGTTTTTCAAAATATGTGTGGACTCGTCCGCTTAAATCTAAAAATGCTGAAGAGGTGACTAAAGCTATGGCTGATATTTTAGCTAATAGTACAACGCCCTCTAACATCCAGTCTGATCTTGGTAAGGAGTTTTATAACTCAAAATTTAACGCCTTAATGAAAAAATATAACATCAATCACTACAGCACTTATAGTGTGAAGAAGGCTGCAATGGTGGAAAGAGTTATACGTACCTTGAAAGAGAAGATATATAAAAATTTCAACTTGATTGGCTCCTACACGTGGTTTAATACACTACCTGATGTCACTGCTACTTACAACGCTACTGTTCATCGAACAACTGGTGTAAAACCTCAAGATGTTAACAAGAAAAATGAAAAAGCTATTCTGAAACAAGTTTACTCAAATCTGAAAGTGTTTAACAAAAATAAATTTAAAGTGGGTGATGTTGTACGTATAAGTAAAGCAAAAGCTCAATTTGAAAAGGGGTATACACCTCGCTGGTCAACAGAATTATTCAAGATTGTTAGTGTTCATTTCACAAATCCAGTAACATACTTTCTTGAAGACATGCAAGGCAAGCCTATCAGTGGAGGATTTTACGAGGAAGAACTACAAAAGACTAAACAAACAGACATCTATCTGGTTGAACGCATCTTCAGGAAGAAAGGCAAGAAACTCTATGTAAAATGGTTGGGTTTTGATAAATCTCAGAATTCTTGGATACATTCAGATGATGTTAAATAAGCTTATATATTTAATGTATTAATGTACTTAGAATAAAATAAAAGTCTTTATTAAAATAATGTTATTTTATTTTTTCATCTGGTTACATACAATTAAGCTAAGTGAACAATTACAATTTATGTCGTAAATCAATAATATCCTGAATAAACTTCTCCTGAGGTACATCTGCTATCTGTAGATCGTTTCTATTCGTCTTGAGGTATTTTACTTCGGTCTTTATTCTGTTAAAGAGATTTACAGAATTTGGATCATACAACATGTTTAAAACTACTTCGGAATCAGGGTGTTTATTTTTAAAGTTCTTGACAGCTCTTTTAAAACTTTTCTTCTGAGTCCTTACAGCATGATATGGATAGGTAGCATCCTTCTCATTTCTTGAAAGCAAACCAAAAACACAAAGTTTTCCAGGGTTGCTTGGTTTTGGAGATATATCTTCTAAATGTTCTGTGATTTTAGCATTTGTTTCTCGCATACGCTGCACTTCATCATCTATCTCCATTAATTTCACTTCAATTTCTTTGAGGTTATCCTTGTATTTTTGATTAAATTCACTTACGAAAAAATCAAAAATAATTTGGTTGCACTTTTCATAGAAACTATTGGATATCCAACAGGCTAAATTTAATATCAAATCTTTACAGACATATGTACCAGATATCAAGTTGTTTTCAGTCTGTGTTCCACCAAAGTCCGCCAAGTATGTAGCGGTTGTAGGTGTTAGTTGAGATATTGCTTCCGGCACATCTAGGGGGCCGGAATTCCGGCCCCCTAGATGTGACTCTAAGTGGACACCTTCGGTTGAAATATTTAGGGTATCGGTATTCCGGCTACCTAACTGTTTCTTTAGCCGACCGTTGTAATAGACAATCAACTCTTTAGTTTTCTTATTTTCCAGCCAATGTCTGAATCTTTTCTCATCATCTTTACACAGCTTAGTCGCATTAAAATAACCAGTGTTTTTATCAATAATTAATTGAAAGTCTCCAAATAAACCATACCAGAAGTTGTCTTTAATTTGCTGGTAGCACACATCATTTAATGTAGCCATTTTAAACACACTACTAAACACTTGGATACGTTAGAGTTAACTGAAGCACGTCTTACCTCTACGACAACTAAATTTTGAATGAGTTTGACAGTGTGTAGTGAACAATTTATAGATGTTGCTACCACTACGGTTTGAAGCTGTATTTATTAATATTTATTTCCAACCACATTAACTGTTCCAACATCCATCCGCTTTCAGCTTCTGCAAACTCCAAAGCTTTTGTGTAAATTTCGTCGACGAATTCTTGATATATACTTTCAAAATTAGTTGACACTGTAACATTTTTATTTTTAGTATTAAATGACTTCATTTCTTTTTTATTTCGACTTTGGAGTACATACAAACCAAACAATTCTAAATTCATTTTAATTTCATTATGCTTAGCTAAAGCAGCTTCCATCAGATGAAACACTTTATGTCTTATTGTTTCCATAAACTGTTTAATATCAATACCTTTTTCGTATATACGATAGGTAGCCATTCTGTTTTTAAAAGCTTGAGTTAACATCTGCACTTGTTCAACTTGCCATGGTTCACATACTTTTGATTTATGAATTTCATAAGGATTTAAAGTTTAGACCGGAAGTGGCCATTTTATTGTATATTCCACTTTGATTTGACCTCCTTAACACCGTGCATGTGTTGGTTCTATCGTACATCTCACGGATCTTCCGCGATAAGGGTTTTAAGTTTTTTATCTTATTTTAGTCGCCATTTTTTTTTAATTCTGCTTACTTAGACGAGTAACATGACACTAAACACGTGGGGTTAGAAAGGAATTGAACCTGTAACCAACCATTGTTTCTAAGCTTACTGTTTAGTTATTCAGTACCTCTTTGTATTTGTTTGACGCTACCATATCAAGGAGCATATATCAGGAATCGAACCTGTATCTCTTTCAAAATAAAATCAACTACTTGCAGCGCCCACACATAAGGCTAGTTCCTATTTTTAAGAGTTGAACCTGTTGTCCATTTTGTTTCTGAGCTTCCTTCTTTGTTTTGCCAGCGACCTCTATTGTCTCTACGATATTTAAGTTTGGTTTCCTATTTGAACCTGTTGTCTATTTTGTTTCTGAACTTCCTTCTTTTGTTTGCCAACGACCTCTGTGTGTTATTTTTAGAACCTACCCATATAACAATTGTGGCGTTCAGCTAATTTCTATGCGAAATCTAATAGTCTGTCTAATATTAAACATATTAATTATTATGTCTTATGTCTAATAACAAAAGCTTTATGAATGGTTTGTTTTAATGGGGGGGGGGGATAACTTTAAATCATGGAGTCCTCGACCAATACCATTATTCTCGCTTATCAACCTCACTCTCATTTGTCGGCTCTAAAGGTTGGAGTGACGTAAAACAAGAAGCGCGGCTCGAAACACAAATCTAATTATTACGTCCAGAGTCATTTGCTTTATGGTTAATATTTATATAACATAAACACATATTAATTCTTATTTTGAAAATCACTTAATTGTCTAATAATAACAAAAACTTTAATTGTTACATGTATGGTTTGTTTGTAATTAAAAGTCGTATATATATACCAGCCTAAAACAGTAAATTAATAAGCGTCTGCTTAGCTCAGTGGTTAGCATCGTTGCCTCCCGTCTGAGTGCCCGGGGTTCGAAACTCACCTGCTCCATGTGGCTTTTTTTCAAAAATAATAATTTCCCTTACACTTTGGAATGTGACTGTCTGGCCCAAGTCGTGTGACGTCACTGTCTGGCCAAAGTTTCCTAGACAGGTCAATGACCTTAGAATGCAGGTTACATTGGAAGCCATCTTGGACGCCATCTTGGGGGTGTGGCTGGACACCATCTTGGGGGGCGTGGCTGGACGCCATCTTGGGGGCGTGGCCACGCCCACTAGGGGTGGGGCTCCGCCCACTAGGGGAGGAGTGGGGGTACCCCCACTCCTACCCCCACTACCTGTCTGTCCCAAGTGCCGCCATACCTACTGAGCTGCTCTCAATCGATATGAAAGTTAAGTAGTTCTATTTTGTTTCAGAATAGCTTGAAAATTGTTAACACCAAGTATAAGGGCATTATTCCATATAATTTGACTATGCTCTCCAAACAAATTTCAGATATAAAACTTCATCAGGCTGTTTGAATAACCTACCGAGTTCAAATGTCAGATGTCAACCCAGCCTACTATGATATCAGGAATAGGGCCGCTTCTCTATATTTCACGATGCGTTAGAGATATCAAAAAAAGTTACTTCAAAAAGTTATTCAGAATTCAATTTTAACTGCAGATACCGAGTTTTAAGTCAAAATTGTTACTAATTTTTACTTTTTTGTAAATTTTTAGACAAAGACCAAATTTTTCATCAGATTTTAATAGGTAGATTGCCATGGAAACAGCAAACATCGTCAATATCAAAAGAAATAATGGTACGTGATTTATTCAACTTAACTTAAACATAAACTCTAACAAAAGGACAATTAAATTGCACAAAAAGTTATCAAACCTAGTCTGCTTCAACTAGCCCACCTTCAAGCCTGATGGATTTTTCGATCCGTTTACGATTATTGCTGGCAACTTTTCTTAGCTCTGCTATATTTATTTCACGACAAGCCTGCCTTCTTTTGTCGCAAAGTTCATCGCGACTTTGGGGCCTTTGTACACCCTATTCTTAACAGAACGCCAGAAATAGAAATATAGTGGCATAATGTCAGGAGACCGAGGAAGCCACTGTTCAAAAAGATTTTTCCTGCCAATCCATCTTGATGGAAAATGTAGATTTAGCCAATTTTTGACTAACTGATAGTTGTGAATGGATGCACCGTCTAATTGAAAATACATATCTTGTCGCACGTTGAGAGGCATACCTTCGATACAGTCCCATAATTCATTATTAAAAAAATGAAGCAATCGATCTGCGTTCAAGGTGTTGTCAAAAGAAAAAGGACCAATTATTCTATCCCCTAAAATTCTACATCATGTATTAATTTTTGTGAATACTGGGCTTTACAATTGATAACTCAGCAGACCAATATCTGTAATTTTGGGCAGATACCATTCCATTGGTGGTGAATGTTGCCTCATCCGTAAATAAAATTTTACTTAAAAATTTTCTATTATTCAGAAGGTTATCTTGGGACCAAAGGCAATAACCTAATCGTTTCAGCTCATCACCTTCTCTCAACGAGTGCAGAAACTTTGGCTTGAAAAGCTTTATGTTATGACGCACAAGGCATCTTCTGATTTTTTTCTCTACTTACATCCAATGCAACAGCCCTTTGACGTAAACTTATCTGGGGCTCGGCTTGAGTTGAAGCCAAGATTATGCTATCATCACTACTTTCTAACTATTTCTAACAGCCGAGATATTGTTTACCACACTTACCGTTTGAGAGAAGCGCGCATTCAGGGCTGCTGAAGTTACGCGCCTAATTTGATTTATCTGTGGATATCTCCGATTGAATTCATCAGCAAGTTCTCTCCTATTTCGAACATCATCACTAAACAATCTTATTAATTCAATTTTTTCTCTTGCACCGAGACGTTCAACAGGCATTTTGCTGACAGACTCACAGTCAATGTCAATTTGACATTTATCGCAATATTTTACAAGGTGCTAATTTGTTTCCATGGCAATCTACCTGTTAAAATCCGATGGAAAATTTAGACCTAAAAATGTACAAAAAATGAAATCGCTATCTCTAAAAATAGAGAAAATACAGGCCTGTCTTCATCTTAAGTGTGTCATCCTGTATATATATATATATATATATATATATATATATATATTATATATATATATATATATATATATATATATATATATATATATATATATATATATATATATATATATACATATATGTATGTATGTATGTATGTGTGTGAGTGTGTATGACCACAGCGATAACTCAAAAAAAAATGACCCGTACTTGATCAATTTGGTAAGTACCTTTCTGCTTCTGCAAGTAACTTGGATAAATTTGTTAGCCAGAAAAAGAGAACAGTTTTTCCGAAAAAAAATTTCATTTTGTTTCGATTTTTTTTAAATAGCTGCTGAAATAAGAAAGTTATGGTAACAAAATTTGGCACGCATTATATTATAAATAGTATACTATTTATCAAAGTTGACAGAAAAAAAGCTATAGCAATTAAAAAAAATATTAGGGTACCACTGATGACCAGAAATACGCACAAATCCAAAGTAATTTTAGTGGATAACAAAACCTATTGTATATTTCAGACAAAGGTTACGTTTTTTGGAGCAAGATTGCCAGAAAAATTACATTACATTCTTCTTAAAATGCCAAAGTCGCGATTTGAAATGTCAAAATTGGCTACCTTTAGGCAAAGAGCCTCTCAAGAATATGGGGTATGTAAAGAAAATATCAAAAGAAGTGTGTTTTACAATGCCCTATGTTTTAGCTTGAACAGAACACTCATGGTCTTTCTTTTTCTAAAATATTTCCAGAAAATTAATTTCAAGGAGACCCTTCCTCTGATGCCTTAGCAATACTTTTAAATATAGAGTTTGTATAAAGTTTATGGTTTAAAGGCCTATAACTTTAAGCAAATTTTCGTAGAGAAAAATCGCTATTAAAGAGGCCGCGACTTTTTAATTTTGAAAAGAGTTTTTCAAATTAGCGTGACCTAGGCCCCCTAGACCTCACATCCGAGGTTAGTTTCAGTATTTATCTGTTTACATTATATATATATATATATATATATATATATATATATATATATATATATATATATATATATATATGTGTGTGTGTGTGTGTAAACAGATAAATACTGAAACTAACCTCGGATGTGAGGTCTAGGGGGCCTAGATCACGCTCATTTGAAAAACTCTTTTCAAAATTAAGTGATCAAAATGCTTTTATAAGTGGCAGCAAGACTCCCTATAATTAACGTATATAATCTTTTCTCGAACTGAATATAATATCCGTCATTATACAAAATACGAGACAAGATTATATACATTAATTATAGGGAGTCTTGCTGCCAGTTATAAAAGTATTTTGTTCACAGGATGGCCCATAAGTCGTTGGTGATACAAATTGCCTTATTCTTTTTTTTTATCGAATTCAGCCCTGGGATAGAACCCGGTACCGTGTATATATATATATATATATATATATATATATATATATATATATATATATATATATATATATATATATATATATATAGGCTAAATCAGACCACCCGTAACAGTCGTTTATTAGCATACTGGATGCTCTAAGGAAAAAAACAAGATATGTTTGTATACCCAAATCGGTTACGCTCTATCGATTGGTTATAGAATCAACCTCCGGAACAAACCAGAAATAGGTCGTTCTGACCTAAATTTTGGATTTTTAAATGGAACATGGTATTTTTTTATTGCAGATTTAGGTTACACGTAAGAAAATAAGAAACTTTAATTCGAACCACTTTCCCGATAGATGTCACCATTAACCTTCAAAATAAATGTTAACTGTTCCTACAAACCACCCTACGACTAGGACGTGGCTGTTGTGTGTGGGGAGAATGGATGGCAGAAAATGTAAGCGTTCTCAAAAGTTCAATGTGTCTGCCGCCTTGATTCACACATTCCTGGATCCGTTTTCGAACGCTGTCGGTAGCTCGTAAGATTTCTACGCCGCTCAACGACTGGTGGACTTCCCCGGTTCGCACTTTCATATCATTTTTTGTTGTTGGTTGATGTCCGTAAACAGTATCTTTGACCCGGCCCCAAGGAAAAATCCAGGGGTGTCGAGTCTGGGGATCGAGGCTGCCACGCTACAGGCCCTTATCTTTCGATCCACCGCACAGGGAACAGGTTGTCAATGACATTACGTGCTTCCAGCGAAAGATAACTTGGACAACCATCTTAATGTATCCAGATCGACCCGTGTATTGAGCGAGACGTCTCCAAGAAGTCGACAGAGGACGTTGTTGAGAAACCGAAAAAGTAGGTCCCGATGATCTCGCACCCGATGAGGCCACACCATGCGTTGAAGCTTCACCAATGCTGGTTGTCCACTTCTCGCAGCCAGTAAGGATTTTCTTGAGACCAGTAACGGGCATTGTGAATGTTGACGTCCCCGTTGCTTTTGAATATAGCCTCATCGGTCCAGAGGATCTATCGATGGAACTTAAGATCTTTGGTTAATAGCCATTGGCAAAAATCGATACTTTTTTGATAATCCCTCGGTTCAAGTGCCTGTTGCAGGTTAATGTGGTAGGGATGATAATGGTTATCTTTTAAAGTCTTGCATATTGACATTTGACTCACAACCGAATCAACTGCGATCTTCCTGGTTGAAACATGGGGGTTCATAGCAACAGCAGCCAAAATATCAGGTTCCGTTTCATCTTTTACTGGCTGCCTAATTTACTGATTCTTATTGTGTTGGGGTTGAGTTTGACCGATTGTCCAAATTTGATGCGCCAGGCTCATGAAAACATTGTGAGATTGAGGGACACGATCAGGGTACCTCTCTGCATACCTTTGTTCGTCTTGTCTGTAATTTTGACGACATTCGCCTAACACCATGAGCGTATCGAAACCTTCCTCGTTGGAGAACATCTTTGCCTTGTCAAAAATGACACTTAAATGATTTCACCAAACAGTGACAGATGACTAATAATGTTTGACAGCAGTGTCTATTGCTGACATTTCCATGTTTACATCTGGTATTTGTTTGGTATAACTTTGTTTTCGTTTTTTGGATACCAGGAATGTGTGAATCAAGGTGGCAGACACTTTAAACATTTATGACCCCTTACATTTTCTGCCATCTATTTTCCCTACACACAACAGCCACGTCCTTGTCATTCGGTCTGATTTGTGTTAAGAACAGTTAAAATTTATTTTGAAGGCTAATGGTGACATCTATCGGGAAAGTAGTTCGACTAAAAGTTTCTTATTTTTTTTACGTGTCTTAATCTAAATCTGAAATAAAAAATACTATGTTCCATTTAAAAATCCAAAATTTAGGTCAAAACGACCCATTTCGGTTTGTTCCGGAAGTTGACTAACGCAAATTGATAGAGCGTAGCCAATTTGGGTATACAAACATATCGATCTTTTTTCCTTAGAGCATCCAGTAGGCTAATAAACGTCTGGTACGGGTGGTCTGGTTCATACTGTATATATATATATATATATATATATATATATATATATATATATATATATATATATATATATATATATATATATATATATATATATATGACCACTTGGTTTTTGAGCACGATGGAGTTCCTCTACACTACGCTTTGCCTGTTCAAGAATATCTCGACCACAGACTTTCAAGTCGGTGGGTTGAGATTAGAGGTTCCGAAGAATAACCCCCGATCGCCAGATGTATCACCCCTAGATACTTTTGTGTGGAGTCACGTAAAAAGTAAAACCTATTCTACTCAGCCCGATGCCTTACAAGATTATATTATTGCATTTTTTCATTTTCCATCAATTTATAATGCAAATTTGTGAAAAAAAATGTATATCGTTCATTGTTTTCGAAATTTTAATAGTTTTTCAACCTTCCACATTTTTGGCACAGAGCAAAAGTTATGTGGCGTTTTTACTAACACATAGTATAGTCCCATGAAACTGACGCATTCAGAGAGGTTTTTTTTAATATTATTTGTCATATAACTTACGAAGCCGTTTGCACAGCGCTCTCAAATAGTGGCTAAATTTGAAAAAAATTAAACTTCTATAATCTTAACTCAGTTTTTTCAAATGGGACAGCCTATACTTTGCATTTCAAAAAGAGATCGGTTGTAAGTACAAGTTTAAAGTTTGTCAGAGTTTATTATGCTACAAGGATCTACTTCAGTCTCAAAAGAGTCCATGCGATTGGCGCTGTTCGGAATCGTCGGTACGACTAGTTTGCGCTTGTACGACTTATGTTGATTAATGACCTGATGCGATCCCTTATTTCAGCAGCGAAAATAATAGAATTTGTTTGTTCGCCTACTTTTTACTTTTACTTTTTACATTAATATGTGTGTACTAACTTCTTGTTGATAGTATACTGACATCATTATCTTTTATCTTTGTCACAGAGTATCATAGTATAATAAAAGTCTCTATAAATGTAACTTCTGTTTAGATCTATGCTTAAACCATCGTGTTATTAACGCATATACAAACATTTTTCGACAAAAATTGTAAATCTTTCTAAAAGAGACTAGTTTGATCGGGCTGGCTAAGGAACTTATTTAAACTATTTAGAAAATGGAAAGTATTTGTCCAATTTATAATTTTCTCTTCATTCATCGCGTGACCCCATATCCGAGGTTAGTTTCAGTTTTCATCTGTTTACATATATATATATATATATATATATATATATATATATATATATATATATATATATATATATATATATATATATATATATATATATATATATATTATATATATATATATATATATATATATATATATATATATATATATATATATATATATATATATATATTTATATATATATATCCGTTATTGTAGAAGATACGTGAAAAAATTGTATACGTTATCTATATAGTGTTTTGGGCCTCATATTATAAAATTATTATGAAAATCGCAGGCTGTCCCATAAGTCGCTGGTAATACAAACTTTCTTTTTCTTAAATCAAAGAGACTTATTTTTAAAATGAATAGTTTTCCGGAAAAACTAGGCCGATTTCCTGGCTAACGAACTTATTCAAGTCATATACAAAAGGAAGGGATCCGCTAAATTTGATCAAAATCGACCCATTATTTTTGGAGTTAGTTATAGGTGTGATACACACACAGAGAGAGATATTATGTATATATATATATATATATATATATATATATATATATATATATATATATATATATATATATATATATATATAATTTGTACCTGGCTTGAATAAGTTTGTTAGCCAGAAAAATCGGCATAGTTCGTGCTGAAAAATATTGAGTTTCTTTCAAAAAAATGTGTCTGTTCGATTAAAAAAAAAAGTACTACCAGCGACTTATGGGACAGTCTGTTATTTTCATAATAATTTTATAAGATGTAGCTCAAAACATGTATAATTAATGTAAATATTGAATATGACCCTAGATATGTGGGCCTAGTTCCCGCTCATTTACACAATTTTTGTCAAAATTCAAAAGTCGAGGTCTTCTCATTACCACATTTTTTCTACGAAATTTTACTGATAAAGTAGAGCATATTCTCGACTCTGTTAACTGTCATTTACACTGGCCTTAGATAAAACTGGAAATTTCAGAAGTAGTTATGTGTTCATTAGTTAAATTGAACCAGTAAGAAAAACAAAGTGGTTTACTTTTAATTAGTGAGAATCTGACAGTTTGCTCCGTCTCTGGTGATTTTAATGATTTAAAAATCAGCACCTTTGACTCTGAAGTGGGCTTGTAAAGCCTGATGAGGTTGCTATTCATTAACCAGTTGGCTAGACTGCGGCTGCATTATGCGCTTCAGCAGACACGGAGACTAATTGAAATCTTCCGGGCGGTGCTACCGACCAACCTCTCCTATAATATTACTGCAGGCTCGTACTTAGTCACAGCACAAAATGACATTAGTCAAGACGTGTAAACGTTACAATAATGAAAAGATTGGACGCAACCAGTGCATTATGGTAGCAAATTTTTCGACAATTTAGAAAAATAAAGAGCTTCTGTAATGTTTTTATGTTCATTCCCAAGCAACTCTAGTATATTAAGATGCATCAAAACCTACAAAAGATGACTGTCGTTCCCATTAGTTACTACTATCTACGTTGCCATGTGGTAAGGCTTGTAAAGAGATTATAAAAGTAATACAGATTTTTGCTTCCTTAAATAACTTGAAATGTAGATTTGTATATTATTGATTAAATGTATTTAGGTAAACATTCAATATTATTTTAGGGAATTTTCTTAAACAATATTCACAAATGAGGAGATCGCGACTTTAGAATTTTGAAAAAGGAGCGCGAACTAGGCCCCAGAAAGCATATATCCGGGGTCAGTTAAAATTATATATATATATATATATATATATATATATATATATATATATATATATATATATATATATATATATATATATATATATATACATATATAATTTATAACAGGATTTTTAACACGGCATTGCACTTTTTAAAAGACTCCTTTCTTAAATTAAACATGGTGAGGTATCAAAATTTTGATGGTACTATTTCGAGAATTCAGTGAGCTATCAAATTAAAAGAGGTGGTTTGCATTTGAAAAAAAAATGTCGAGGACGTCATATTTGAAAGAGAGGAGTGGGAGAAACATAAATTTTATGCAAAAATGTGTATTTTTGAACACTACAGTAGCCGTGTCCGAGCATTTCGTCGAAACAGAAATCTCTCGAGTTTTGATAAAATTGTTCCATAATTTTGCCGCTCGCGTGTATACAGTGTGGCGCATTGAAAACGAAACAGTCACGTCAATTCTCATATTGACGGGGACATGTTTTGACAAAAAAACTCAACTTTGTCACATCAACCCATTAAGGGTGGTGATAACAACCCTTATATTTAAAATAAAGAACATGGGTCGCTTGTTACATCATTTGAAAGCTCCCTCCCTTCTGAATTCAGCATACTAATTTCTTTGGAAGTTTTATTAACTCGTTTAAAAATTATGCATAGTTGGAGTGTTTCACTTATTGTGATAAGCAATGCACTAATTACTCTATTTTTCGTTAAAAAAGGCCAAAAAACAAAACCAAACGTTCAAAAATGTTTATTCAGTAAAGTAAGTGTTTAAATTGTTGACTACCAGCTTCCATACAAAAGTACAAATTTTGTTCAAAACGAGCTTTGACATTCTGGAGCATTCGTGGAGTTATTAGACGGCATTCTTCAACAATGCTTCGTCGTAATTCTTCCAGAGACTCCAGTTCCGTTGAGAAAATTCTACTTTTTAAATTTCCTCATAGAATGATGTCTAAAGGAGTTAAATCCGGTGATCTAGGGGGCGACTCAATAGCACTTCTACGTCCAATCCATTGCTCTGGAAACTCTCTGTCTAAAAACTCCCTAATACGTTGTGAAAAATGCGGAGGAGCTCCATCTTGTTGAAACACTAATTGATTTTCTTGATAGCGACCATCATTTTCAACAATGTCAATTAGTAGAGGGTAAACGATATCTTCTAGTAACTCCAAATACGTTTCGCGACTCAAATTGCCATCAAGAAAAATTGGTCCGATTAAACGGTCTCCAAAAATGCCAGTCCACACATTCAATTTCTGAGGAGTTTGAGTGTGTACTTGGTGAAAATTTCTTGGATTATTATCTGCCCAATAACGACAATTATGACGGTTGACTGTAGAGTTTAATAAAAGCGTACACTCGTTTAAAAACAGATATTGAACAGAAAGTTCCCGTTATCAGCTATTCGTGCAGTCATAACTTCACAAAACTCCAGCCGCCGACCAAAATCGTCTTCATTCAGTTGTTGTACAAGATGAGTTATACGGATGAAATTTATGGTGCTTCAATATTCGCTGAATAGTTCTTCTTTTGATGTTTGAAACAGTGGCCAATTTTCTCGTGCTCAAAGTTGGATCTGCAGCAATTTGTCCTAAAACTTCAATCTCAGTAGTCTCATAAAACCGGAAATTCACGTTCAGGATCTCGTTTTTTGTTGGCTACTGAACCACTTTGTCGAAACTTTGCAACTAACTCCAAAATGTATTTTCTGTTAACATGTCTGTTCCGATGTCGTTCATTAAACAAATTTGCGTTACGGTTGGCACTGTCATCGTTTTTGAAAAAAAAGAGTAATTATTTCAACTCTCTCTTCTACAGAATACACCATTGTGAAATTAATTTTCGGTAGTACTATTAAGTATCAAACCGACCGATAAACTGAGATCATAAACCGCATTTCTCTCATTCCGATGAGAAATGTTCTGATAGCCAATAGTCAACAAAACATTGACTATCAGCACATTTCTTATCGGAATGAGTGAAATGCGTTTTTGCATCTTCAACTGTGAATAATTTTTAAACAAGTTAATAAAACTTCCAAAAAAACTGGTGTACTGAATTTAGAAAAGAAAGAGCTTTCAAATGATGTAACACTCAACCCATGTTCCCTATTTAAAATATAAGGGTTGTTGTCACCACCCTTAAGGGGTGGATGTGACAAAGCTTAGTTTTATGTCAAAACATGTCCCCCTCAATATTAAAATTGACGTGTTTCAGCGTTTCTTAAAAAAATCTGGACGCAAATCGGTCGTTTTTAATGCGCCACCCTATATAAACATATAAAAATTAAAACTGACATCGAATATCGGTTCTCTCGGACCTAGTGAGACTATGCATTTTTTTTTAAATAAGCGTGATTTTGGGTGCCTAGAACCCGAAAACAAGATCCGTTTGAATTCTATATATATATATATATATATATATATATATATATATATATATATATATATATATATATATATATATATATATATATATATATATATATATATATATATATATATATAGATATATATCCACACGATAACTCAAAAAGTTATTAACCGATTTTGATGAAAGATTCGCCAAGAATCTTTCTTTAATTAATAGCTTGGACGAGTTCGTTAGCCAGACCTAGCGGCCTAGTTTTTCTAAAAGAAATTAATTTTTTCGAAACAAAAAAATTGTATCTCAAAAATAATAGTTATTTTCTGAAATTTGGTTGGTATGCGGCGCTCGTAAATACCTTACTACATACCAAAACACAACTTTATGAGCTTATAGAAAATAGAGTAATACAAATTTGAAGCATTTAATGAAAATTCGCTACCATAACGCACTTGCTGCGTCCCGAACTTTTTTTGATATTTATTACTTCCTTTATAGTTACTGTTTAATTAGAAATAAGGTTTACCAAATATTTATTTGTTATTTGTTATTTGGTAAACCTTATTCTAAATTAATTGGTAAACCTTTTTTCTATTGTTATTATATTTATTTGATATACAATTATTAAATATTGTAGGTGCCAATGACAATTAATGTTGAGGCACCAATTTTTTTTTAATAAAAGAAATTAAGGCATACATCTAAAATTGTTAAGTTTCTTACTTGTTATGACGTGTATAAACTAACACCTACCACTACCATCTCAATGATTTTCTTGTAAAAATGTAAAATAGAATAAGCTGTTTGCTACCCAGGCGGTAAATTTGGGACAGGCTGTATAAGAAAAAACCTTATAATGAATTAAACAAAATGATTAATTTAGCGCAAAGTTAGCTGTTGTTATGTGTTCTTATCGCTAAGAAACAAAAAACTGTATTACAAGAGATAAGGATGCATGCAAGTTTTACCTCCGTTTCATGTTTAACGCGGCGGTCGGTTCATACAGTCGATTATACATTTGTTAGTAAAATATTGTGTTTATTAGAGGATTTAAATCAAGTTCTAACCTTCCGTTAATTAAAGCATAGTGTTAGATTAAGAATATGCTGGGCGATTAATCGGAACGATGGTAAGTTTTAAGTAATTTTGTTAAATTAAATTTTCATTTAGGCCCGCAGTATTATCTTGACAAAACTGTTTACTTATTTTCACATAAATGTATAGGATGTATAATTAAAAAATTCTGCACGTAGCAAGTGTGTTATGGTAGCGAATTATTACAAAAATGTTTTTAATAAAATGCATTAAATTTAGTTAACTGTATAACCCATATAGTACAAACAATGTACCACGTTTCATTAAAATTACTTTATTTTTAGTGAATTTTTATTTAAAAGATTCACTAATAGAGAGGTATCGATCGATGGTGAAACTTTGCACAAAATTTTTTAAATGAGCGCGAACTAGGACCCCTAGAACCCATATCCGGGGTCAGTACCAATTATATGTTTATATATACAAGGTGGTGCATTGAAAACGAAACAGACCTATTTGCGTCCAGAGAAATGTTTGTTTTAAGAAACGCTGAAGTACGTCAATTTTAATATTGAGGGGCACATATTTTGACATAAAACTCAACTTTGTCACATCAACCCCTTAAGGATGGTGATAACAACGCTTATATTTTAAGTAAGGAACATTGGTCTAATGTTACATCGCTTCTAAGCTCTTTCTTTTCTGAATTTAGGATACTTTTTTTTTGAAGTTTTATCAACTCGTTTAAAAATTACTCATAGTTGAGGATGCAAAAACGCATTTCACTCATTCCGATAAGTAATGTGCTGATAGTCAATATTTTGTTGGTTTGTAAACAAAAAATTGACTATCAGAACATTTCTTATCGGAATGAGCGAAATGCGGTTTATTATTTCAGTTTATCGGTCGGTTTGATACTTGATAGTACTACCGAAAAGTAATTTCACAATGGTGTATTCTGTAGAAGAAATAGTTAAAATAATTACTCTTTTTTTCCAAAACGATGACTATGCCAACCGTACCGCAAATTTGTTTAATGAACGACATCCGAACAGAAAATACATTAGTTGCAAAGTTTCGACAAAGTGGTTCAGTAGCCAACAAAAAACGGGATCCTGAACGTAAATTTCCGGTTAGAAATGAGACTACTGAGACTGATGTTTTAGGACAAATTGCTGCAGACCCAACCTTGAGCATGAGAAAATTGGCCACTGTTTCAAACATCAAAAGAAGAACTATTCGGCGAATATTGAAGCATCATAAATTTCACCCGTATATAATTCATTTTGTACAACAACTGAATGAAGATGATTTTGATCGGCGGCTGGAGTTTTGTGAAGTTATGACTGCACGAATAGTTGATAACGGGAACTTCCTGTTCAATATCTGTTTTTCAGACGAGTGTACGTTTTCATTATACTCTACAGTCAACTTCATAAATGTCGTTATTGGGCAGATAATAATCCATGAAATTTTCACGAAGTCCACACTTAAACTACACAGAAATTGAAGATTTGGACTGGCATTTTTGGAGACCGTTTAATCGGACCAATTTTTCTTAATGGCAATTTGAGCGGCGAAACGTATTTGGAGTTACTAGAAGATATCGCTTACCTCTACTAATTGACATTGTTGAAAATGATTATCGCTATCAAGAACATCAATTAGTGTTACCACAAGATGGAGCTCTCCGCATTTTTCACACGTGTTAGGGAGTTTTTGAACAAAGAGTTTCCAGGACAATAGATTGGGCGTAGAGGTGATATTGAGTGGCCCCAAAGATCACCGGATTTAATTCCTTTAGACTTCTTTCTATGGGGCCATTTAAATAGTAGAATTTACGCAACAGAATCAGATTCTGTGGAAGAATTACGACGACACATTGTTGAAGAGTGCCGTCCAATAACTCCACAAATGCTTCAGAATGTCAGAGCTCGTTTTGAGTAAAATTTGTACTTTTGTATGGAAGCTGGTGGTCAACAATTTGAACACTTACTTAACTGAATAAATATTTTTGAACGTTTGGTTTGGTTTTTTTTAACAAATAATTGACTAATTATTAGACTTCTTAACACAATGAATGAAATACCTTCTTGCAACTCGAACTGTGAATAATTTTTTAACGAGTTGATAAACTTACAAAAAAAAAATATGTGTGCTGAATTCAGAAAAGAAAGAGCTTTTAAATGACGTAACACTCGACCGATGTTGCCTATTTAAAATATAAGAGTTGTTATGACCACCCTTAAGGGGTTGATGTGACAAAGTTGAGTTTTATGTCAAAACATGTCCTCAATATTAAAATTGATGTATGTATCCAATAACTCAAAAAAGAATTGACCGATTTCGATGAAATTCGGCAAATGCCTTTATTTTATTAATGGCTTGTATGAGTTCGTTATCCAGGAAAATAGGACCGGGTTTTCAGAGAAATGTTTGAGTTTCCTTTTGAAACATTTTTTTTTCTCTGAAAATTACAAAGCTGTTTTAACAATATTTAACGGTTATATTGCCTTGGGAGACACCTTACTATCTGCCAAAATTAAACTTTCTAAGTTTATAGAAAATTGAGTTATACAAATTTTTAATTTTCTTTAGAAAAAAGTTTTTTCTCCGAAAATTAAAAGTTATTTAAATGAGATTTGGTCGATATGTTGCCTTAGGAACGACCTTACTACGTACCAAAACTAAGGGCAACAACAATCAATGAATTAAAATTTCTAAGTTTATAGAAAATTGAGTTAAAGGAGTTTGAAGCATTTAATAAAAATTCACTACCATAGCTGCGTCCCGAACTTTATTATTAGTACAAACATTTTCCGAAAATGCTCCCGAAGAAACTGGCCAAATTTTTCTGGCCAAGGAACCTCTTTAAGCTATTTACACATCTGCCAAGGAATGATAATTTACAAAAAGCTTTTTAACAAAAATGCCAAAAAGAAAAATATTTGCACGAACATTCACAATCTATTTCACGAAAATTCGCCATTTTTTTTTAAATTGCCCAAAGTAATGTTACCAGAAAATTATATTTTTTAAGAAAATGTTTGCGAATTTTCATTAAATGCTTAAATTTTAATAACCTAATTTTAGCGAATTTTCTTTAACAAAATTCACTACGAGGAGATCGCGACTATTTAATTTTTAAAATTTTCTTCAAATGAGCACGAACTAGGCCCCCCAGAACACATATCCGGGGTCCCTTTAAATTATATATATATATATATATATATATATATATATATATATATATATATATATATATATATATATATATATATATATATATATATATATATATATATATATATATATTGTGTGTGTGTATCACAGCGATAACTAAAAAAATAATTAGTCGATTTTTATCAAATTTGGTGGGCTCGCTCCCCTTAGCCGTGGCTTGGATAAGTTCGTTAGTCAGGACAATCGGACCTGGTTTTCCAGAAGAAAATTGAGTTTTCTTTTCTTATTCGGTACGCAGGTTTATACTATAAAGAGTCTGGACGCAGCAAATTGGTTCTGGTGGTAAATTTTCATAAAAATGTTTTTAATAGCAAAAATATCATTTTTTTCTTAAAGAAAGCAGGCACCAAATTTGGTTACCCGTTTAACCTATATAGTAAAAACAATGTACCATGTTTCATCAAAGTAACTTTAGTGCTTGAAAGTGTACTAAAATTTTCCGAAAATTCACTTAAATGTTCCTGAAATCACTAGTTTCCCGGCCAACAAACCTTAGGTTAATAGCAAATTGAGCTATTGAAATTTGAATCATTTAATAAAAACTCGCTACCATCATGCACTTGCTGCATCCAGAAATAATTTTACATCTTTAGTGAAATGCCTGATAAGAATAAAGTTTTTCTGGATTAATGCAGTCATTTTAAAACGATAATAATATGACTTTTTATTCAATCCTTCTTGAACGGTTGTTTACACAAATAGTTACAAAGACAAGTACAAAAACTAACCTAGTATTTGCAAGCCAGGATCTCGTCATAAGCGAATTCTTTACACGCGTTCGCTGAAAAGCGTATTAAGTATAGGAACATTAGAAAAAATACATCTAAATACACTAAAAAAATGTTTACAAATATAATGCCTGAACGTCGAAACATCTAGGGTCGGCATATTTAAAGGACAATTCAAAAGTTTATACTTCCAGTCAGATTTTTTCACATAGAAACCCTACGCGTTTCGGATTGCTTGAGCCACCTTTAGGGGTAAATACGTTCTGCTTATTTACATAAACTGCACTGTATAGCAATATGTCGAAGTTGAGATTGTCTTCAGCTCTCTAGACAAAATAAATTTTATATAAAAGACTATTTTACATCTTTACATCTTTTCTTTCACTACTGCTTCGAATCTGGAGATGATGGTATTTTGTCCGTTGATGTTGCCTTTATCTGGAAAGCTGAAGAGAGTAGAAGAAATCCAAAATTTGACAATTTTATTACAGGGTAATTCCTGTAAATAAACAGGCCATATTAACTCCTGAAGATAGCTTGAAGAAGCTGAAACGCGTAGGGTTTTCATTAAAAAAATATTTTTCGAGCTATAGTCCTTTGATTTTTTCCTGAAATATGTCCCATTAAAACTTCGCTAAAACTTTTTTCAAAAAGACTAGAAACAACTGCTTTGTTTAGGGAAATTAGATTTGTAAAAAAGTCGCTATTACAAGAACATTTTGTACACAAGATTTCGCTAATAAAGTAAATCAAAGTTTATACAGTTTCATCTAAATTCAAACATTGACTCCTGAAGCTTCACAAAATTAAATTATTCTGCTTGAAGAGGCTGCGAAAAGGCAAACCAGCAGCAGAGATAAAAACAGACACTTGTGACGCCAGAGAAAAAGTATCTACCTCTCTGTCAAGTATTGAACGGTTTCACCAAATCAGAGTAACCACAACCTAATCTGCTATTAAAATTGATTTAAGTTTTAAAATTCCTCATTTATTCGTTAGTGATCAGATTGTCAAATAAAATAAAAAAAAACAAAATTTTCTGATCCTCCATTACATTTTTGCACCAAGTAAAAAAAGTCTTTTTCTGTAATATTTGATACACTCTGTTTAACATAAGCAATCTTTTGGTCTTGTGCGCTCCAGTGACACTTCTATTTTCTTCATTAAATGCTCATCACTTTGTTTGTCTTTACCTTAGAGATAGGAATTTTGACGTGCAGTATAGATTTAATAAAAACTCTGGACGCAGCAAGTGCGTTATGCTAGTGAATTTTCATTAAAATGTTTTTATTGCAAATATGTGTGTTTTTTTAAAAAAAAAGCATGCATCAATTTTGGTTACCAGTATACCCTATATAGTAATGTACCATGTTTCAGAAAAATAACCTTATTGTGTGAAAATGTACAAAAATTTCCAAAAGTAAACTTAAAGTGTATAGGTTAATAGCAAATTGGTCTATTCAAATATGAAGCATTTGATCAAAATTCGATACCATAACGCACTTGCTGCATCCTGAATTTCTTTTCTTACAAACATACATTATGTTTCGATTGAAAATGCAATAACATAAGGCGTGTTTGATTAAAAAGAAAGAAAATTTGTATCACCAACAATTTATGGGCCACCCTGTGATTGTAGAAATATTTTTTAAGATGTAACTCAAGACACCCTATAATTAATATATACAACGTTTTTTCATATCTTATATAATAACGTATATATTGAGATTTATTGATTTTTTACGAAAATTCGACAAAAATTATATACCATTAAACGATAAACTCTTTAGCTAAGACTACGGCCAAGTAGAAAGGGTCTATTTGAAATAAATTTTCTGGAAACATTTTAGTAAAATAAAAGACAATGACGGTTGAAACTAAGACTTCAGGGTTTGTAAAACAACCTTCTTGAGACATTTGATTTTCATAGCCCGTATTAGATTCAAGTTATTTGCCGATTTTGACGTTTTAAATCGCAACTTTGACGTTTTGAGGAAAACCCCAATTTATTTTTCTTTTAATGCCTATAACTTTTTTGTCTTTTGACCTACATAACTAAGTTTTGGTAGGTAACTTACCTATAAGGATGTAAAACCGCGTACCAAATTTGGTTGCGAACGAACTTATTCAAGCCATTTGCAAAAGGAATTTATTCACTAAATTTAATCAAAATCGGCCCATTATTTTTTGAGTTATTGGTGATATATATATATATATATATATATATATATATATATATATATATATATATATATATATATATATATATATATATATATATATAAACATATAAAAATTGAAACTGACCCCGGACACGTGTTCTGGGGGGCCTAATTAGCACTCATTTGAAGACATTTTTTCAAAATTCAAAAGTCGGGATCTCCTCATTAGTGAATTTAAAAAAAATTCACTAATAAAATGTATATATATATATATATATATATATATATATATATATATATATATATATATATATATATATATATATATATATATATATATATATATATATATATATGTATATATATATATATATATATATATATATATATATATATATGTATATATATATATATATATATATATATATACATTTAAAAATTGAAACTAACCCATAATCTGCGTTCTGCCAGTTCTAGTTCGCGCTCATTAAAAAAAATATCTTTAATAAATCGATCATCTTATAAACGACGATTCGCTAAAAGTGCCTTATAATAATAATAATTTAAGAAGTCTACATTTAGAAACTCTGTTTTAATAGATAAGGTTTTCTCCATGCTCTGCCATTTGGGAAGACTAAGTGCCACAATATTTTTAACTTTGATGTACAAAAGCAAAGACATCACAGAACTAAAGACTCGTTTAGAAAAAGAAATTCGATAATAAACAGGGCTCCTTTGGAGCGAATATCTTATAAATTCGTTAAAACTTTGCATATAACAACAACAAAGAAAACTGTGAGCAGAATTCTAAACCAAAGTTAAAGCTGTAATCACTGGCATTCATTAGTCAGAATGAGTTTTCAAATGATAAATAAACTCACAAAGCCATGAAAGAAAAAGCTTTTCTTCAGCTGATTTATTGAAACGTGAGTTAATGGATAACGTGCATCCAATGTAATTACATCCTGAGAGAATTTAGTGGTAAATTAGAAAGACTTTTCATTCCTTTCCCTTCAGTGTCAATTTGGTCTGGTTTTCGAACTTGATCTGATATAGCTCTGGAAATGTTTGCTAAGTAAGATACAATAAGAGTATGTAGGAGGACTTCTGATTGGTTTTCTAAGCCCATGTCGATGTCTAGCCGAATATACCGTTCACTTGAAAGAGGTTTTGAGTGAGTGAATGGAGACACTGATTGTTAACATAATATAATACTGAAACCGGTCTCTGAAAGTAATTACTACCAAAAAGTAGAAGTTTCAGAAGATTGCTTTCTTTTGTTAGCATAGCCCTATATTTGATATTCAAGAAGACACGAGTATTATACACATTTACATACTAAGGTTAAAAAAATTCTAGCCGCAGCAAGTGCGTTCTGGTAGCCAATTTTGATAGAAGTGTTTTGGATGTTAAATATGCTTTTTTTAATTAAATTTAGTAAGTATTACGAATACAGACATACAGACTATTTCTCTGCTTACAAAGACGAAAACAAACATTTATGAAGCCAAAGAAATAGTCTGTACGCCTGCATTTAGTACGAAAGGGTTTCACCAAGTAAGATCAACAACCAATGAAGATTGCAACTTGTGGTGAGCACTGGTAAATACAATTTTGAAAACCTAATTCATCACAAGTTTAAGCGAAACGATCTGCAGGTCTGAAAACTTTATTGTGATGAATTGTGCTCTCCAAATTGTACTTATAAGAGCTACAACAATTAGTGAAGAAAGTATAACCCTGATAGTAGAAACCATGTACCATATTCCATTACAGCAACTTTATTGTTTTAGAAAGAACTAAATGAAAGCAATCGTTGCTCGTATCGGTTCCCCGACTTATGAACTTTCCAAATGGTTATCGGCAGAGGTCAGCACGTTAGAAGTTTAACCTCCTAGTTTTTCAGTTAAAATTTATATTGAATTCATTAATACAACCAAAGGTATTAAGCTGAAGCCCAATGAAGTATTAATCTCTTTCGATGATAATTGGTTGTTCCCCGCATTCCAATCGACATATCTCTTCAGCATATTCTGGACATGCTTAATGATTATCAGGTATCAGACGTACAGGTGGAGAAATATATTAAGTTAACTTGACTTTGTATGTCTGAGAGTTCCTTTCAAGTCTGCAGGAGGCTTTATCGGCAGACGGAGGGAACCACAATAGGAAGCCCGTTGTCTATCTTCGTACAGTACCTGAGCCGATTTGCTAGTGACGTTGCTGGAACCGTGGAGTAATTTCCGAGTATATGTAGACAATATGTTTGCCATATTTGACCTTAGTAAAGACATGTGGGAGCATGGATCTCCCTTTGCGCATGGATCCACATTTGCGACAAGATCTACCATTACGTGACGCACTTGATGCGTCTATATATATATATATATATATATATATATATATATATATATATATATATATATATATATATATATATATATATATATATATATATATATATATATATCAGGATCAATTTAAAAACGGTTTTTTATTAACAAATTCAATTAATTGGCCCAATGTGTGGTTAAACACGGAATCTTTAATAGTCAATCAAGGTTAATCAGGCACTATCTTAAATCCGAGCTTAACGTACACGTCGTGATTAGCGTACAAAATGTCGCAAATTTTGGCGTTTGATCAAATAATTTTTAAACCCTTTCTGTCAAAAATTCCACTGACGTGATTGGTTCAAGGTAGACTAATTTCACGCAAGACTAGCTGCACTCCAGAAAGTTCTTCAACTTTAATGTTCAATAAAACATTTTCCGTCGATTCTAGAAAAATAAAAACCCGCCTACTAGATGTAAAATTTTCTGGAGATTCCGGAATGGCGCACCTCGTAGTGCCGTGTCTTCAGAGGAGATAGACCCCTTCCCGGAGCACCTTTTTGGGTCTAAAATCCAGTTTTGCTCTTGTTTTTCCAATTTCTTTCATCACAGCAATACCCCAAAAAAACCTTTGCCTCGATGTTATTCGCCTCTTTACTTTCCGGACAGGCCGTTTTCTTCTGCAGCTTTCCGTTTGCTCGCGGCGACGTTGTTAAAAAAATGGTTTCTTTGGACTCCCGTGTCGCTCCTCTCCGCTCGATCGTTCGCGATTACCCCTCAATGCCTGCGTCCGAAACTTCTCCGCGGCCCACTTTTTAAATCATCAATATATATCCAACAATTTTCAACGACATTATTCACATTCATCCGTTTACTGTCAAAATATGATGATTTTTTTCCTTGCTGCTTTAGTAGTAGTGCTGCAAATTGATTCATAACTTCCACATAGCTGTGAAATTTATTCTCTGCGGAAATAAATCCTCCTTGAATGAATTTAGGGCCCATCACTTGACCACAAAGAAAATATTTGTATTCTTGTACCCACAAACTTTTCAAACGTTATATTGCCCGAGTTTTGTTGAAAAAATTTCAACTTTCACCAAATCACCCCTTATTTATCCCTTACCCCCTGAAGCGATCTTGCCCAAAAACTATGCAAAGTGTATCTTTGTCGGGTGCTAACTGGAACCAAATTTAAAGATTGCGCGTATTAACAGACGACGTACATGCCGACAGACCGACAGATCGACAGAAAAAAAATTCGCTCCAGAACCAAATTTTCTATATGTTTTGAGACTTTTTGCGCCGTTTTAGCAAAAAAAAATCTAAATTTTTATCAACAACATCCCGCCTCCACACATTCAACCCCTAATTTATTTTCAGCATAAAATAACAGATGTTTGGTTTAATTAAAAGTTTTCTAATAAACAAACCCTAAAACGTAATATTACTAGAGTTTTCACGAAAAAATGTAAATTTCCACAAAATGACTACCCATTCATCCCCTACCCCCTAAAGCGATTTTACCAAAAAACAATCCGATCCGTCCGTTTGTCGAGTGCTAACTAGATACCAAATTTGAATATCAATCAATTCGTTCATAAGTTATCGTGGCTACAAACAGACACACCGACAGACCGCCCGGCCGACAGACAATAAAGTTTTCGTTCGAAAGTCATGGTTTCTATATGTTTTGATATTTTCTACGAAGTTTAACGTTATAAGACTCGAGTTTTAACGAAACACTGTTCATTTTCACCAAATCATTCCCCATTCATCCCCTATTCCCTGAAGCGACTTTACCGACTTTACTTTAAAACAAGCCGAACCGTTCGTTCGTCGGGTGCTAACTGTATAACAAATTTGAAAAAGATATCTAAAAATGCTCTCTAAAGTTATCGTGGCTACAGGCAGACTTACAGACCGACAAACGAAAAAAATGTCGTTCCCAAATCATGTGTGCTATATGCTTAGACACTTTTACGACGTTTAAGCAAAACTTCCACACGTTGTGACGATGTGGAAGTAAACTAGTGCTGCAAATTGAATCCTAACTTCCACATAGCTGTGATAATTTATTCTCTTCAGAAAGGCATTATCATGGAAAGAATTTAGCGCCCATGACTTTAACACGAAGAAAATATTTGTATTTCTGAACCCATAAACTTTTGAAACGTTATATTACTCGAGTTTTATTGAAAAAATGTAAATTTTCACCAAATCGTCCTTTATTTATCCCCTATCCCCTGAAGCGATCTTACCCAAAAAGAATTCGAAGCGTTCCTTCATCGGGTGCTAACTGGATACCAAATTTGAAGATCAAGTCTCAGTCGTTCGAAAGTTATTGCGCCTATTAACAGCCATACATTCCGACAGAGCGACAGACCGACAGATGAAAAAAATTCCTTCCAGAATCAAGTTTTCTATATGTTTTGTGATTTTTACGCCGTTTTAGCAAAAAAAAAAATCGAAACCAAAACTTCTGGAAAGCCTAGTTCACTCGAAAATGTGAAGAAGCTATAAGCTATAAGCTATCAGATTGTTGCTCTAGACATATCCAAAGCATTCGACCAGGTCTGGCACGCAGCGCTGCTTAATAAACTTCCGGCCTATGGCCTACCACCAAAACTTTGTACCTGGACAGTAAATTTCCTCTCCAACAGAAACATTTCTGTTGTTGTGGATGGCCATTCCTCTAAACTGTATCCAATTAATGCAGGAGTTCCTCAAGGTTCAGCTTCAGCCCCTACTTTGTTTCTTCTCCACATCAATGACCTCATCTCTAGCACATCCAACCCAGTTCACAGTTACGCGGACGACAGCACCCTCCACTCAAATATACCATATTCTAAGCCTGTCTCTTTTGCCCAATTAGATGAGGATCGCAGACTCATGGAGGGTTCTGTCTCCGTGGATCTCCAAAAAATATTAGACTGGGGAAGTAGAAATGTTGTACAATTCAACCCCACCAAATCTCAGTCTTGCTTTCTGTCTCATAAGAGATACACCAGCCCCAGACCCATCACAATGAACAACCAAGTTATTCAAAGTAATGAGTCCTTTTCTCTTGTTGGCATTTCTGTGGATCGAAATCTTAACTGGCACCAACATGTCACATCAATTGCAGAAGCGGCTGCTAAGAAATTAGGTTTCCTCTTCCGGGCTCGCAAATACTTTTCACCAGCTAATCTCTATACCTTATATACCTCACAAATAAGGCCAAACCTCGAATACTGCTCCCACATCTGGGGTGCAGCTGCCGCTTCTACACTCGGTTGGTGATGTGGCAATCGGTTTATTATGAATGAACATAAAAATTTGTACATGACAAAACAGTGAAAATTTTCTGATTATATAGTTATAAATAAAATTAGTATCAACAATCAGCTTGAAACCCAAATGAATTCAATATGAATAATTCTGCAAATTTCTCTTACCCATAATCTTATTTAATCATAATTTAAAGTACTTCCTTGAAACCGTCGTTAAACTACTATTTCAAGGGTATGTATAGGAATATACTGAAAGCTGTATCTGAGGATATTAAATTACTCACCTATAAATAATTTTTCTAGGTATAAATGGGAGCTGAGTACTCAATTTTATATATCTCTACATCAAACTGTCTTATTAATCTAATATTTTAAAATATGTAACTAATATACTTAGTACATAATTAAGAAATTGTGCAGATGAAAGGTGAAACTAACTCTTACTTCCGTGAATAAATCTATTATAGGGCTGAATCTGCTATTTCTACTTGTCTTTTTAAAAATTTGTCTCGGGAAGATAATTAAAAGCCTTTATCAAGTAAAATAATTTTAAATGCGAAAAAATGTGACAATTTATGCCCTACTGAAATAGAAAAGGACACAGAAGAAGATAGAAAAACAGTTTTCTTATATCATTCATTATTAATGCAAAACTTTTTTTACCTTTATATTTTTTTTTTTTGATGCACTGGAAGACAAGTTATGATTGAAGCCTTTCAACCATCCGTTTACGAAGTTTATCTATAAATAGGTACATGATGGTAAATATTACACAATAAGTTATGTTCTGCGAACTGTACATATTGGCATAAAATGATTCTGAATTTGTCTTCTGCTTCAACAAATTAATTCTTTTGGAAGTGACATTGAAATGTAAAATGCACCTTGTGTCTTCAATACTATATCCAGATCAGTTATTTTTGATAACAGTGCCCTTTTCTTGCATCTATAATTCAAAATTATTGTCAATCAATGTTATAGTATTGCTTAATATTAATTATTAAGCGAATTTGTAAAAAAACTCGCTGGTAACAAAAGAAAACACAAAAAATCATATTCACGTTTCGTCATCCTTTGGAGACCTATGAAATGTCTTTGATAGATTTAGCACGTTATAATTCGAACAACTATAGATTGCACACACCCACCCACTAAGATGTATTGTAAAAAACACAGCTCAAACTTAATTATACACAGTTAAACACCAGCAATTGCTAGTGTTACACGTTCTCGAACGACGTAACATCAGTACTATCCCCTAGGGGCGCTGATATTCTTGAAACACGATATCAGCCGGAGTATCCAGTATTTTCATTATAAAGTATTTGGTACGGTATACTAATTACAGCGAGAACACACCTATAAAGTAATACGGCTATGGTAGCCAGCCGCCCAGAACATTGTGAGATTTACGATAGGGTCGCCATCTCGGTAGCAATATAGGTCAATAATTTTTATTAAACAAAATTCACGTAGGCAGCACTAAAAGCTCCATATATCAGCTTACAACCAAGTCGGAAAATATGCCAGGACATGGGATAGCATACAGAAACAGAACGAGATAAAATCAACAAGTAGTAATCTTTTCTGAGGCTAGAAAGGTGAAGTAAGCACTTCATAAACGATGCGGAACGATTTTAGAATCCCTTTAATATTGCTTAGGCTGTGTAAGCATTAAAGACGGAGTCTCATTTCGCGTGTGGATAATTCCAACTATACCAGAGAACTCTTCTACTATTCCCGTATCTGGTTTCCGCCAGGGCAAATTATTCCATCTGGCAGAAAATTGACATGTAAATTGTCTGTTTTGACAGAAGTACTACACATTTAAGATGATGGCTTCTATAATACACATCCCGAGAGGAATATCCGCATTAACATTGATCTAGAGCGATCCAAAATGCTATTCGACTTGTGAGTCTAGCAAGTAGGTCAAAGCTCGGAGTTTATTACCTACCGTAAGAGATAAAATGGCTCTGGGTCGTCAATAGTTTCCGCTTTGATTCATTTTATAATCATATAAGGATGGTTTATTTGTAGCTTTAATAGCCTGTAAATCGCGAATAAGTAATCTATCTAGCTAAATATCTGAGCATTAAACTATTTTAGGTTATCGGAAATAGATGACACTCTGCAACGAAATGGATGTTGAAATGCTAAATATTACTGGCTTTTAGTGAATTTTGTGAAAAAGATTCAGTAATAAGTAGATACCGACTTTTAAATTTTGAAAAAATGAAAAAATTTCAAGGCCCTCTAGAACACATTCGGAGTCAGTTTCAATTCTTATATGTTTATATATATATATATATATATATATATATATATATATATATATATATATATATATATATATATATATATATATATATATATATATATATATATATATATATATATATATATATATATATATATATATATATATGTGTGTTGTCGTCCTAGTTCGTGCTCATTTGAAGAATTTTTTTCAAAATTCAAAAGTCGGGATCTCCCCATTAGTAAATTTTTTCTACGAAAATTCACTATAAGATGAAGTATGTACTAAAATTTGGATTTGTAAGTTAAAACATAAAAATAAGCTAGATGCACTGAAAGAAAAAAAATGGATTTTGCTTTTAAAATGCGTGTGGATGTGTGTGCGGCTTTCTTGGCTTCAGACTCGATGTCTATTAGCCACAATTGTATTAGTGACACCTGGTAGTGTTCGTAAATTTAGACAATGAGATAATAATGACTATAAACACTTATTACATATGCACACCTAAATACATAATATCTAAACTTTTAATTATTTTTAACTATAATGGAATGTAATTTACATTTATATACTTACACATACCTACATACATATCCATATATACATAAACATACCAATACATATACATATACACACGCCTATATATATATATATATATATATATATATATATATATATATATATATATATATATATATATATATAACGTAAATTAGAAGCATTTGGCTTATCTAAATCACTCCGAAAACTGATTGCCAATTACCTTATAGACAGGAAGCAATATGTGGTTGTGGATGGCTGCAGATCAAAATATATTTCAGCCACATCAGGGGTCCCTCAGGGGTCGATTTTGGGTCCTTTGTTCTGTAATATTTTCATTAACGATCTCGTTGGTGGTTTGAGGGTTGAATGTCTCCTGTATGCCCATGACATCAAAATTTTTCTGTGAGGTGAAGTCAGTGGATGATTGTATTCGACTTCAATTAGCATTAGTGGATGTCGAGGGGTGGTGCAATATAAATAATATTTCTTTAAATATTGCCAAATGTAGCTATATTTCCTTTACTCTTAGGTTGGTGCCCATACAATTTGATTATTGTCTTAGCAATGTGTCTCTGGCTAGGCCGGTATCTATCCATGATCTGGGCGTAATATTTGATAGAAAATTGTCTTTCTTCTCTCATATTGAGAATGTTGTATCCAACGCATTTAAACTAATGGGCTTTATTATTAGGAATTGCCGCGAGTTAAGTAATGTAGACACATTTAAAATGATTTTCTGTACTTTTATCCATAATAGACTTGAGTATGCTTCAGTTGTATGGTCTCCGGGTTACCAAAAACATATTCTCCAGTTGGAAAAGATCCAAAGACGCTTTCTAAAATATCTTTACTTCCGCCTTAATGGTATATATCCCTCTGTGGGTTACCCTTCGGAGTATATGCAGCGGAACTTCTTGCTACCAGGTCTAGAATCTAGAAGGGAACAAGCTGCACTAATTTTTTTAAATGCTCTAGTAAGGGGATCCTGTGACTGCTCTCGTCTACTTGAGCAACTAAACTTTAATGTTCCGAGAATGTCTTCGCGAAATCCGGTATCCTTTTGGTTAGCTACGCCGCGGACTAATCTTGTAAAGTTCTCACCGCTTTATAAATGGTGTTCTGTTGCCAACAGGCACGCGTCTTCCATTGATATCTTTGTGTCGAATCCGAGGTTGCTCAAAGGGTTGGCAGTCTCACGGTTATGAAGGACTGGTTTGTGTTTCTGATTATTTTTTATTCATTGTTGATTGTTGTGATTTTTTATATTTTTCTGTTTTAGTTACATTCTGTTATGTGATTGTAAATTATACATACATACATATATATATATATATATATATATATATATATATATATATATATATATATATATATATATATATATATATATATATATATATATAGTGTGAAACACACTTATGGAATAAAATTCATTATTCAGCAAAAAATAACAATAGTTTTTGTGGAAAACCCTGAGACACGTGAAGTTTAATTTCTCGAACGTTATTTTATAATCATAGTTAAAAAAATTAAACTCCCCCTACATTTTTTCATCAAAAATCAATGGATAACATTTTTCTTAATGCTAAGAAACCCCATATGTATGGTTTAATGTTGAAGTTTTCAATACAGTGTGGAAATTTAATACCGGAATATTAAAACTAAACAGTTTACCCTGAAATTCAAATTTCGAAAGTAAACTTAATCAAAACGTCCCTTCCTCATAATAAATATCTAAAATGTTCTCCATTCACTTGTACACAACGAACTAAGCTGCACTGGAATTCTTCACTTATTATTATCTTAAATTTCTTATCTTGTCGTTTTTCTAAAACGTACTTGGTATCATTCATTATTTCTGATTAACTTCCAATTTTTGCAGTGTGAAAGGTGAAATTTAACAGTTCTGTTTTATTTTGTGGTGTATTGTGTTGAATGCACGGTCTCCTGATAAATTGGTCGTAATTTTGTTCCGATAATTTCAATTAATTGTTGGTCTAATAATGCGATACTTAACTGAAACCCTACGAACATAAATATTAATGATGATTGGGTATGGTGATATGTGTAGAACAAATGCACAAGTTGTTAACCTATTTAATGAAAAACATCCAGATTTGTCCCCACTAACCCAGGGAACTTTGAATCTGATACAATCACAGTTTTGTGCTTATGGACACGTTAAACCACTCCCTAAAAGACCCAAGTTTGTTGGAGAAGATGTAAAATTCAATATTATATTGGCTTTTCAAAAAGAACCAACAACTTCTGCCCGTCAAGTTGCACGTTAAACTGATGTCAGTCAATCAACAGTTTTAAGGTGTCTCAAAAACGAAAAAATGCATCCCTATAAACTACAGCAGGTTCAAGAGTTGAATAACGGTGATTCTAATAGAAGACTGCAATCTTGTGAACAACTGCTGGACATGTTACATAGGAATGTTATTTCTTCTGCTGACGTTCTGTTTTCCGATGAAGCAACATTTCTTGTGAATGGCGATGTAAACGGGCAAAATTGCAGAAACTGGGCTGCCGAAAGCCCCCACTGGATGCGACAAACACACACTCAGCGTCCTCAGTTGAATGTTTGGGCTGGTATCATTGGTGATCACGTAGCTGGACCTGTTTATATAGAAAATCTAAACGGTCCAAGATATTTAGAAATGCTAAGAGAACAGGTTGTCCCAATGTTAGCAGCATTGTATCCAAATGTAATTGAACCTAATATTCTCCGTGAACGGATATGGTTTCAACAAGACGGTGCACCGCCCCACTTTGCTCTTCAAGTACGGGAGTATTTACACATTTTCTACAAAACATAAAATAAAAAATTTGCTAGGTAACCCGAAGGATATAGATAAAACCACCGAAGTGTCGGGAATCTACGAGATGGGTTGTAAGGATTGTGAACTTAAATATGTTGAGCAAACTAAAAGAACTATTGAAACTAGATTTAAAGAACATTTTACGCAACTGAGGTATGGCACTATTGATAAATCTTGTGTTGCTCAGCATATTTGGGATAATAATCATCATGTAGATAAAGACAATCTCAAGTTAATAAAAAATGTCAGGCAATCGCAATAGTTAGACGCTTATCAAAGTGTATATATATATATATATATATATATATATATATATATATATATATATATATATATATATATATATATATATATATATATCATAAGAAATTTGAACAACAACGTTTCGATAGACAGAGCAGGTCCGGTTTACTGTGTAGTTAATTATTTTACTTATTACCTTAATAATTAGCGTCTGTCTCTTAAAAGGAACATTTAATAACAACAAGCGGTTTTACAAAGGCAGGTAATGTAATCCTTATTAAGTGTACACCTTCGTAGAGGACGGTGTTCGTAATTGCTGGTCAAGTAACATATAACTAGCAGTTCTAGCTTTTATTCGCTTGATTTATTCATCCCCCTGATGGCGCTAACTTTGTTAGTTAAACGAACGCGGGTCTAAAATCTGTATCGCGGTGAAATGGGTTCTCCAAACAGTACTTAACAGTGCTCATCACAGGTTCCAATATTCACTCATTAGTTAGTATGCTTACGTCAAATTTTGCAAGTCAATGTTGAAGCAGTTCCCCTTATCAGATTGGGCTTAAATTTGAAACGCGTGTAAGAGTCAAGTGACATTGCGGCTTAAGTTATTTGCCGTTATCGTAAATTGAATATGGCGGACTCTCCAAGATGGCGGATTTTTTTCTTTTTTCATGATCGCCTGACATAGGTATTAATTTTAAGGGCTTTAAAAGTAAAATACACTAGTACAGTAATGCTTTCATTCATTTTAAATGGTGGCCGAGGCAATGTGGCGGAATATATATTTCTTAACAACCTACTAGATATGAGTATCAAACGAAGGGTCTTTACGTGTTAAATACAGTGGCTGGGTGGCGCTTTCATATATTCAATTAGGCTATTACTTCCTCATCGCCAATATGTGTGGAAGCATGGTGCCTGTGGCAGAAATTCCAAAAAATTATTACTTAAACGCCATCAAAAGTGACAAAATCTATAGATAACATGATTTGGGAACGAATTTTTTTTGTTTGTCGGTCTGTATATCTATCTATAGCATAACATTAGACCGAATTGAGATATCGTCTTCAAATTTGATATACTGTTAGCACCCGACAAACAAACGGTTTATATTGTTTTTGGATGATATCGCTGTAGGGGCTAGGGGGTGGTAATGTGGTGAAAATTGACATTTTTCGTTAAAACGCGATTAATATAACGTTTTATGGTTTGTTTATTAGAAAACTTTCAATTTTATCAAACATGTGGTATTCTGTGCTGAAACTAAATTAGGGACAAAATGTGTGGGGGTGGAATATCAGTGACAGAATTTTTTTTTTGCTAAAAGGGCGTAAAAATCTCAAAACATATAGAAAACTTGATTCTGGTACGAAATTTTTTTTGTTGGTCGGTCGGTCTGTCTGCCTGCACATCTGTCTTTAAGTAGGCGCAATAACTTTTTAATAAATTGGATACTGGAATACGAATATATTGTTTGTGGTCAAGGCATGAACCCTAAATTCATTTCATGAAAATGTCTTTCTGGGTAGAGTAAACTATGTGGAAGTTATGATTTAGTCTGTAGCACTGTTTTTTTTTTGGTTTTAGTACACACTAGAAATAGAAGCTTGTTTTAAAAAGAATTTTCAACTCGTAACTTACTAAATACGACTGAATTAACCTGGCAGCAGTTGCACCGCAGAGCCACACTCCACTGGTCTTTGGCTCGCAGCTGCTTTTTAAACTGTACAATAATTAATATTAGTATGTATTGTTAGCTTCACTGACTTACTGGTTTGCCTAAATAAAATAACATTTTATGTGGCACTACTGCCGTTTGTTGTGCTAGTGAATTTCCTAAAAGAAATTTGCTAATGAGGGGATCGCGACCTTTGAAATTTAATGTCTTTAAATGGGTGGGAACTAGTCCCCCTTAGAACAAATAACCGCGGTAAATTTCAATTTTGATATGTATTCAATTCGACTGTATTTTTTATTTTTATGTGTGTTACCTTAGAACTTTTTTTCTAGGTTAACCGATTTTGATGATTCATTTTTATTCGAAAGCTGGTGGTTCTCGAATAGTCACATTTATATTGGCTTAAGATTGTTATATGTACATATACAGGGTAGTTCAAATTTGAGCCTCACCGTTGTGATTTTGTAAACCTTAAGAGATACGAGGATGGTTAAATTAGGGCAAAGTTGCGCGTTTCGATGCGAATCAATTATCTGAAAGAAAATTGGAGGTGGCATTTTTAGTTTTTAGTGAATTTTCTTAAAAAAAATTCACTAATGAGGAGATTCCGACTTTTGAATTTTCAAAAAATTTCTTCAAATGACCGCTAATTAGGCCCCCCAGAACACATATCCGGGGTCAGTTTCAATTTTTATATGTTTATATATATATATATATATATATATATATATATATATATATATATATATATATATATATATATATATATATATATATATATATATATATATATATATATGTATCACACCGATAACTCAAAAAATTATAGGCCGATTTTGATTAAATTTGGTGAGTACCTTCCTTTTACAAATGGCTTGGATAAGTTCGTTAGCCAGGAAAATCGGCCCAGGTTTTCCCGGAAAATTTTGAGTTTTCTTTCAAAAAACATTGTAAAAAAATTATATCTCGAAAATTAACAAAGTAAGGGCAACCAATTTTGGTACGCGGGTTTATATCACTATAGGTAAGCTACTTACCAAAATTTAGCTCTGTAGATCAAAAGACAAAAAAGTTATAGGCATTTAAATAAAAATTTATTGGGATTTTCCTCAAAATGTCAAAATTGCGATCTAAAACGTCAAAAATTGGCAACATTTAGGCAAAGAACTTGAATCTAGTACGGTCTATGGAAAGAAAATTACTCAAGAAGAATGTTTTACAAACCCAGAAGTCTTAGCTTCAACCGTCATTGTCCTTCATTTTACTAAAATATTTCCAGAAAATTAATTTAAAATAGACCCTTTCTCTCATGTTTGGCAGTAGCCTAAGCTATAGAGTTTATCGTTTAATGGTATATAACATTTTTGTCGAATTTTCGTAAAAAATCAATAAAGCTCAATATCCGTTATTATACAAGATATGAAAAAAAAATTATATATTAATTATAGGGTGTCTTGAGCTACATCTTAAAAAAATATTTCTACCATCATAGGGTGGCCCATAAGTCGTTGGTGATACAAATTTTCTTATTTTTTTAATCAAACACGCCTTATGTTATTGCATTTTTGCATTTTCCATCGAAATATAATGCATGTTTGTAAGAAAAGAAATTCTGGATGCAGCAAGTGCGTTATGGTAGCAAATTTTGATCAAATGCTTCATATTTGAATAGCCCAATTTGCTATTAACCTATAAGGTTGACCAAGAAACGAGTTTTTGTGGGAACACTTTAAGTTTACTTTTGGAAATTTTTGTACATTTTCACAAATAAAGTTATTTTTATGAAAAATGGCACATTGTTTTTACTATATAGGTTATACTGGTAACCAAATTTGATGCCTGCTTTCTTAAATAAAAAGAAAACAGACATATTTGCAATAAAAACATATTTAAGAAAATTCACTACCATAACGCACTTGCTGCGTCCAGAGTTTTTAAATTATTCGAAAAAGAAACGGAAATTATCAATTTTAGTTTTTGTGTTTTCAAGCGAATACCGAAAGAACTAGCCTTTTTTATCTATCACATTGTTAGGACACTTTTTATGGGCAATCTAAATATGCCATCATATGCTCCAAGGTGTTCTTGATGCAATATTTACAATACCTAACTTTCATTTTTCTTATGAGCGCCATATTGTTTTTTTGCGTTTCTAAAATGTCGTTTTTCTGATTACAATGATATATCACACGATACGATCGCATCTGATCTGCCATCAAAATTTGAAAAAAAATCGTTTCTGGGAAGACTGCTTTGGAAGAGACGCCAATAAATTTGTTACCGATCTAAATATTGACAGTTCATCCGAACTCTGATGTTTATAGTATTTCTGTACGTTGTCATTTAATTAAAAATCATGAGTTTTAAAAATAAAGAAAAGGGAGAAATGATAAAAATGTATTACCAAAATAATAGAAACGCTAGACTTACTAGAAAAAGTATGGACGCAGCAAGTGCCTTATGGTAATGAATTTTCATAGAAATGATCTGGCCGCAAATATTTTATTATAACTTTTTTTTCTTGTAACATAAAAATTTAAATTTTGGTGTATAGTTCACTTTTTATATTGTAAATCTACCTACCGAATTTCTCTATAATAGTTTTTTCATTTTTCGAGATAAAAGTATTTTTCGAATGAAAACTCAAAATTTTTCCGGAAAACTTCGTCCGATTTTCCTGGTTAACGAATTTATCCAAGAGACTTACAAAAGGAAGGTACATGCCAAATTTGATCAAAATCGGCAAATGATTTTTTGAGTTAACGGTGTAATACACACACACACACACACACACAGATATATATATATATATATATATATATATATATATATATATATATATATATATATATATATATATATATATATATATATATATATATATATATATATATATAAGGAGAAGGGTGAAGGGCAAAGCCGCAAGGAGACAACCGCATACACGTGTTTCAAGCTTATTAGCCATCATCAGTACGGTATAGCCAGGAGAATATGGGAACACTGGATGAAGATGCAAAAATACACGGAGTCACAACAGGCAACCAGTGCACAATTGCAGCAACATTTGAAAGACCCTTAATCCGGGGGTCTTCCAGAGAATTTGTGTTCCTTTAATTTGGTAGTAACCCTTTAAAAAGGTAAGTGATTATATAAATATTTTTGGCTAAACAGGTGACAGCATTTCTGTTGAAAATTGCTAATAACGACGAAAATACATTTATTCCTTACTTTCGAAACGCACTGTATATATGTTCTATTGATGGTACTTCCCAGACTAATATCGTAAGTGCAAGGAAAATACTTTAGTTATTTATAAAATAAATGAATATAAGATTTTCACTACGTATATTACCAATAAGTACACTTGGAGAACACCCAAATCACCACAACACATATTTCAGAGACCTTACGACCGTTTCGTTGACCAAGTCAACATCTTCAGAGGAAGAAAAATTCTGAATATATAGAATTTTTCTTCCTCTGAAGATGTTGACTTGGTCAACGAAACGATCGTAAGGTCTCTGAAATATGTGTTGTGGTGATTTGGGTGTTCTCCAAGTGTACTTATTAGTGCTCATCACAGGTTCCAGTTTTCACATAGTGACGTATATTACCATTACACGCAGCAGCTTTTTCATGTGTCAGGTCAGGTCAGGTGAAAAGTTAAAAAAAGATTATTTTACCTTAATAAGTCAAATCCTGGCGAAACCGCTCTAGTATGTTTTTATTTTAATTTTTTTATACTTCCACAACACACCACGAGCGCTTACAGCCTAAATACATATGTGGGAGCAGTATTCGAGGTTTGGCCTTATTTGTGAAGTGTATAACGTATAGAGGTTAGCTTGTGAAAAGTATTTGCAAGCCCGGAAGAGGAAACCTAATTTCTTATCAGCCGCTTCTGCAATTGATGTGACATGTTGTTGCCAATTGAGATTTCGATCCACAGAAATGTCAACAAGGGAAAAGCACTCATTACTTTTACCTGGACAGTAAAAAGGTGCATTCGCTCTGTTCCCCTGGTAGATCTGTTGGTGGCAGCAGGTGGAGGAACTATGGAAGAAAGCTCCTCTGAGAAGTGCCCGTGCAGATATCTATTAAAGAGAGAGAGAGAGAGAGGTAACCAACGGCACGTCGATGGCCAAGGGATGGCAGCCTTTAGGTGAGGGTAGTGTCACTGATTAGACGTGTAGCTCTCTTCTGAATGGAGTCCAGGGTAGCGAGTGTACAAGCGGCAGCGGCACCCCAGATGTGGGAGCAGTATTCGAGCTTTGGCCTTAATTGTGAAGTACATAAGGTATAGAGATTATCTGGTGAAAAGTATTTGCGAGCCCGGAAGAGGAAACCTGATTTCTTAGTAGCCGCTTCTGCAATTGATGTGACATGTTGGTGCCAATTGAGATTTCGATCCACGGAAATGCCAACAAGTGAAAAGGGCTCATTACTTTCAATAACTTGGTTGTTCATTGTGTTGGATCTGGGCTGGTGTATCTCTTATGAGATAAAAAGCAAGACTGAGATTTGGTGGGGTTGAATTGTACAAGATTTCTACTTCCCCAGTCTAATATTTTTTGGAGATCGACGGAGATAGAACCCTTCATGAGTCTGCGATCTTCATTTAATTGGGATAAAGAGACAGGCTTAGAATATTGTATATTTGAGTGGAGGGTGCTGTCGTCCGCGTAACTGTGAACTGGGTTGGATGTGCTAAAGAAGAGGTCATTGATGTGGAGAAGAAACAAAGTAAAAGCTTCAGCTGAAGCTTGAGAAACTCCTGCATTAATTGGATAAAGTTTAGAGGTATGGCCATCCACGTCAACAGAAATGCTCCGGTTGGAGAGGAAATTTGCCGTCCAGGTACAGAGTTTTTGTGGTAGGCCCTAGGTCGAAAGTTTATTAAGCAGCGCTGCATGGCAGACCTGGTCGAATGCTTTGGATATGTCTAGAGCGACAACTTGGTATTCACCGTGTAGTTCCATAGACTTGTTCCAAGAATGGGTGGCAATGAGAAAGGAGGTCGACCATTGATCTGCGCTGACGGAATCCATACTGCCTGTCGTGGCTTAGACTGTGTTTTTTAAGAAATTTTAGTAATTCGGTGTTTATATACTTTTCCATCACTTTAGAGACGACTGAAAGGAGAGAAATAGGCCTGTAGTTGCTAGGAAGTACTTTGGATCCTTTCTTGGGGACGGTTTACACTCAAGAAGTTTTCCAGTTACTAGGGAATATGTCTCTATTGTAGAATATATGAAATAGACGAATTCTGGTGCTCATTTTTCGAGAACAATTGCTGGGATATCGTCAAGTCCAGAGAAATTCCTGATATTAAGAGCAGAGAGCATCTTTCGTACTTTTTTAGTTTTGAAAATGATATCCGTCATTTTATGCGCGACATTGGAGACTGCTGGTGGTTGAACATTTGGGGGTGGCTTGATAGTAGAATTGCCGGCAAACAACGAGGCAAAATATTCAGCCTTGCCCAGGGCGGTAGAAACAATTTGATCCCCGTAAACAAGAGGCGGGAACGTGCTCTTGCAGAAATTATTCCCAATAGATTTACCAAGAGTCCAGAAGGGTTTGCTGCCGTTGGAGCTTGAGAGGTCTTTATTTTTGATGTTGTTATTAAACGAGTTTTTTGCCTCAGAAAGAATGCGGACATAGCGGTTTCTTGCGTCGTTAAATGCATGACGGTTTTCTTGACTGGGATTGTGTAGAAGTGTTTTGTGAGCTTTGGCTTTTTCAAGTCTGGTCTTGTTACAGGATTTAGAGAACCAGCACTTTTTAGTGGCTGAAGAGGTTTTCTGTGTACCTGGAATAAATAATTCCATCCCAGCTTGGATAGTGTCGGTGGCGTTTTGTGAGATATCAGAGGGGTCAGGATGATAGAAGCAGGCAGACGCCCATGGAAATGAGGAAAAGTAATCCCGCATTTCGTCCCAGTTCGCGGAGTTGTAGTGCCAAACGATACGTGGGTGTGATGACTGTGTGACCTCGGGTTGCATTGCGCAGGAAGCAGTGACCATGCCATGGTCTGAGCGACCAAGGGTGGCGGTGACTGACATCTTATGGCATTCAGGTTTTGTAGCAAGAAGGAGATCCAGGGGATTGGAGCTGTATGTTGGGATGCGAGGAAAGTAAGCGGGTTACTAAACCATATTGGCTAAAGAATCCGCTGCTCTCCATTGTGGATCGGTTTTTGAAGATCTGAGCCATTCCTTATTATGGACATTGAAGTCACCAAGAATAGTGACGTCGGAGGAAGGATATTCAGAAATCGGATGGTCGGTTTTTTCAGAAAGGTAGTCGAAGAGCTGGACAAAGTTGTTGTCAGAAGGTGACCGGTAAATGCAACAGATGAATTTAGTTGCAGCCCTGAGAGCGAGTTTCATCCAAAGTATGTCTTTTCTTCCAGCTTCCAAATTGGGGTGTCTGGTGCAGGGTAGAGTGCTACGGACGAATGCGCAAACACCCCATGCAATCTAAAGGAAGTAAGGAGCTCATACCCCAGGAAATAAAGGTGATTAGTGGCTGTTTGGCACTGATTTGGGTTTTGGTGAGAAAGAGGAGTTGGGCCTATTATCCCGGAGGAAATGGTGGTCGGAGTTCAGGTTAGAATTTAGGCCACATATATTCGAGAAGGATATGTTAAATCTTGATTCCGGAGCCCCCTGTACACCCCTCTCCCGGAGATTCGAATGGAGGGGTATTTTATCTTCGGATTCTTTTGTACAAGGACGAGCCATCATCATTTTTGTTTATAAAGGAAACCGACTCATACACCAGAATCGGAAACGTCCGTTGGGACTTCACCGGCCCCTTTATGTGAGGGTTGGTACCTCCTCGGGCATGAAAAAAATCCTTTACTATCACGTAAAGGAAAAATCCACTACCACCTACCTACTCCGATTAGTCGCCTCTTGCGACAGGCAGGAGTTACCTTGGGCCTATTCTTTTAGTTAGTCATCGGATCCACAGGGGATCTCCTACGTAGTGGGTACCGTGTTAAAAAACTGCTATAACATAACCAAATTGTCGTATTACAGTAGAACCTTAAGTTACATAGATTATAAGCGGATTTTCCTCGATTTTCCTGAGATCCAATTATCAGATCCGGACTAGGCGAAAATGCAACCACCTCAGAAGGATATCCTTTCAAACAAACAAAAATATTTTAAAATTGGTCCACAATTGACGACAATATCGGTTAACATACAAAAAAAATTCATACAAGCGAACATAGAACCTCCACCTTTTTGCAGTCGGTAAAAATTGAAAACGTTTCTATGAAAATTCGCCACTATAACGCATTTGCTGCGTCTAGACATTTTTTATATTGTTTTCCCTAACTCTTTTACTTTGAGGGTTTTTCTGCTACCTCTGCTGTTTTCTGCTTCACTAACTTAATCCACTTTAGTATTTATTATCACAACCTAGGCGACTGTCACACATTACAGAAATAGACAAATTTTCAAAAACAGCCTTGTTTCTTTTTGTTTCGATTTATAAATGAGCTAATCATCTCATAATAAATTTATTTCCCACACATAGTCTTACTTCTCTTGACCAGAAGAGAAATGTTTGAGATCTTTACCTCACCTAATATTAATAGAAGCATCGACATTGCTCCATAGAAATTACTTCGTTATCCGTTTGTGACCTTTATAATTGGCATCCTCGTTTCAGTCGAAAAACGCACGATTTTGGTATCTAACTAACCACTTGTCCAACAGTTCGTTACGAATACTCATTCTTTCCTAAAGCCTCTAACCTTTGAAATATCCTCCCAATCCATAATCTTCAACTATTCAATAATCGGGAAAACGCCCATCTTATGGCGCAACAATAAAATTCATACTGTATTAAAGACACCTAGCTTACCCTTTCATGAACTACTTGAACAATTTGTTGCACAGGGCGAAAGCAGGAGGCGGGAATATACGTCTATAATTAGTACGAAAGGGCTTCACTAAGTTGGGACAACAATTACAATCAACCTAATGATCCTCTCTTAAAGTATAAGACAAACAAAGTGCATTTGAAAACTGACTATGATTTGCTATAGTCTGAAGTTTAAAATAAGAGATTGAATTTCTCGATTTATGGAAAATCAAAGCGATTTAGTTTGAGCACACCATGATTCCGGTGCACGTATTCATGTAAAGTAAACGTTTGCCGCGATCCTTCTTAGAGGATCTGTTGTATCCGCATGAGAGAACTGTGCTGAAATGTTCTTGTTGATAAAATGCAGCTCCCTGCTATCGGATCCGGTATTTGAAAGCAGTGTTCTATGTAACAAGTATCTAACAAGTGAGGGAAAGCAGAGCTATTTTCCGAGAGGCAACACAACATTTACATGAGCTTTAGGTTTTTCTGAGAATGTAGAGTACCAAACGGCTGCTGTTCGCTTGGAGATAAAACGACTGCTGTGACAGTTTAAAATATCTGAAGCCCTTAATATGCTTGCAGACTCATTTATCTAGTTTGCGAAAAGGTATTAAGTGAATCTTTACGTATCGGTATAAATGTAAAATAATTTTTATGCACACCTAGCCAAATAGTTATCGTAGCACTTCTAAACTTGCAATAAAAATCAGCACAAGAGCACAATCTAAGGGCCATGTCGCCCTGTCGAATTTCGATGTTCTTGTAATAGTATAACACTGGTGTTACTAAAATTAATGACACAGGTGATTAAAAATAAAAGATTTAATTAAGCCGATAATAAAGACATTTAAAACGTCACATCACATGTAAAGAAAAGCTAGTCCCCCAACCACCGCATCTAAGGTACTATAGGTACCCTTATATGCGCGCAGCCTTGATGACAGCACTTCGAGCATCCACTCACGCTGGTGGCCAAGGGCATATCCAGGGCCGCACTAGGGTTGTACAACCAATACGCTACAGTCTCCCCCTCTGCTTTCGATGACAGCTCGACGAGGAAGCAGGAATAGTCTCTGGTGTGGTCAGGTTGAGGTCCTTGCGTGGTCTTCCTCTGCGACGGATATGCCTCGTAGGGGTTGCCTCCTCAACATCGCTAGATGACTGTCCTTTCAAAGGGGACAGTTGCGAGGCATGGTATATCCCAAAGGGATTTTCCAGGGTGTCGATGGGTGATACCTCGCAGGTCGTATTGGAGCTGATTTTACAAATTTTATACGGGACATCCCGCTTGGTATAAAACTTGGAGGTCAGGCCTTGGCTGTCGTGACTCCTTAAATGAGTAATGAGCCAAACCTTCTCGCCAATCTGATACATGGGATCTGGGCCACGATGAGTATCAGCATATGCTTTTCGTTGATCCTGTTCCTTCTCATGAATGGATCGAGCTTTAACCAAGACACTCGCCATTTTGTCTAAATAGGGTGTGATCTGTGAGACGAAGTTCTCGTCTAGTAGAATTTTGCGTAGATCATTATGGACTTCGTCTGTAGATCGTAATTCTCGTGCAAAAGCGAGGTATACTGGAGAGTACCCCGTGGATTGACATTTCATGGAGTTCAGCACAAATCTTACTATAGGAAATTTATCAGGCCAAACATGGTGATCTTCGTTTCCTATGAGGATGGACAAATACGTCTTGAGATCACGATTTTTCCGTTCCACCATATTAGCTTCAGGGTGATAAATTGGCGTCAGGTTCCGCCTAATACCTAGACAATGGCAAAGCTTTTGCATAACGGCAGATATGAATTGAACGCCGTTGTCTGAAATGATTCAGGGTCTTCAAGACTCTGGATGATTTTGCGCAGATCTGGATCTTTCATCTGTTGTGCGCGCACCTCTGATGGTGACCTAGTGGGTATATCGACAATGACCTGACATGCTTCACACTGTTCTTGATCTGTGTGTCTATGCGATGACGGCTCACCATATCGGCCACTACATTTTCTCGGCCACAGGCATATTGGATCTGAAAGTTATTACCTTGGATCAACAGAGCCCATCGTGCCACCTTTTCACTGGGAGATTTAAGCGAGAGCAGCCCTTTCATTGCCTGGTGTTCCGTGATCACGATGACAGAAGTGTTATCCAGGTAAGCTTGGAACTTATTAAGTGCCTATATTACAGCCAAAGCTTCTCTCTCCGTCGTACTATAGTTGCGTTCACCTGCGGTGAGTAGTCTACTGGCATACTTCACAACATATTCGCCAGGATCCCTATTATACAATTAACTTCAATAAATAATATTATTGTTCTTATTAAAAAAGACATAATATTATGTAGTTATTAAAAATATTTTTATGAAAATTCACTACCATAACGCACTTGCTTCGTCCAGACTTTTTTGTTTATTTTAAAATCTCCAATCACGCCACGAATTGTGTCCCACATGTTATGAAACACCCTATATATATATATATGTATAGGGTGTCCTGCGAACTTGGAGTGCTGGCCGTATATCAGGAATTACTCTGATTCGAAATCTGAAAATTTCTAGAAGCATGTTTTCTATAATTATCTGTTCAATGAAAATTGATGCAGCTTTAGATCGTTTCCGGTTATACCGGAAGTGGACATTAATTTCCTTATTTCAAATTAAACACACTATACATTATACATTATTACATTTTTAGATTCGGTGTCGAAATTTTTTATGACTTTATGCGCCATAGTTGGTACTTATTTCTAATGGTTTCCAAAATATGGCGACCTGAAAATAAAAATTGACATCTGAAGAGGTTTAAAAAAACTGTTTTTGTTAACTTAGTTTTACCTGTTAAGCTATAATTTTCTTACATCTTAATGCTGAAATACTGCTTGATCTCATGCAGTTGACAAATACTGAGAAATTTATACAGGGTGCTCCTAGCACATTATTATTTTTTAGGAACTTCAAACAACCGTAACTTGACTTTTTCAAATTAAACAACCTATATATTATTGCATATTCGAAGTCTGCGTTTCGATTTTGACGGAAATTTATTGTATTGTTTTATATTATTTTTGCATCCTAAACAAAATATTTCATTATTTTGTGAATTTGAATTACTTTTTCAGATCTGACCCCATATTTTTTTTATTTTATAAAATAGATCGAAGGATAATAATGAATCTACTCTGGAACAAATACTTTTACTTCTATAGTTTTTACCAATAGTAAATTTTAAAATATGCCGAAAAGTACATAATGGCAAAATAAGACAACCTTTTCTAGGTTTATGTGTCCAAAACTGTCTACCTATTGTCCTTAACAAGATTGCCATGGCACGCCAGTAGATAGGGCGCCACCTGGGCTCATCCCCTCCACTTTTTACTGCGCATGCGCGAGTCATCATGCGCATGCGCTGACCTGCGCAGACCTGTGACAGTTGACAGCTGACCTGTCAGATTTGACAGGTGTCAAATGTCACTGACCTGACAGCTGTCAGCTGTCAGCTGTCAGCTAACCTGACAGCTGTCAACGTCAGCTGTCACCTGACCTGACATGTGTCAACGTCAAATGTCACCTGACCTGTCAGATGACGTCACAAGCATTCCAAGATGGCTGACCTGTCATAGACAGTTGCAACCCGGGTTCTCTCTATGGAACTAACCTGAGATGACGTCACAAGCATTCCAAGATGGCTGACCTGTAAGAGACATCTGCAACTCCGGGGTTCTCTCTATGGAACTAACCTGAGATGACGTCACAAGCATTCCAAGATGTCTGACCTGTGTGTCCATAGATATCTACAAGTCAGGTTAGCTCTCCATGTGTGTTTGTCTGATTGTTTATTAAGGTTATGTATTTGTTTATTAAGGTTATGTTCGCTCACGTGTCATCTGTTTGTTTATTAAGGTTATGTTTGTATTTGTTTATTAAGGTTATGTCATGTGTGTGTTGATTACCATGCATCTGTTTGTTTATTAAGGTTATGTATTTTGTTTATTAAGGTTAGGTGTTCGTAAACACAGCTGTTTGGTTTGTTTATTGTGTTGTTGTTGTTAAGGTGTATTGAAGTTTGTTAGGGTATTTCGTTTTTGGCGGGAAATTTGAATTTGTTTGAAAATTTCTGTCTGTTGTGTCCAGAGATCTTACTCCTCAAGCTAGAGAACATTCTATTTGTAAAGTTGTAGAGTGTAGAGAATATTCTCTAGCTCGAGGGGAGACATCTGTTGGACACAGTCATTCGGTTTAGTCACACACATACATATATGAGGAAGATATATTGAGCGGGTAATTTGAAATTTTGATTTTAATTTGAAATATGATTTTTGAAAGAAAAGCATTCGCCAGAAATTAGATTTGAACCCCCAACCATACAACTTACTAAGATATGCAAACGCCCCTAAACCGATCATGCTATTCAGACATACGATGAAAGTTTGTTATCAGTGGGTATATATAAAACAGAAACCTGTTACATAAAACGAGTTTATGAGGCTGCTGAGTTTGTGTGTGTGGGCAGGGGTGGTATCTCTATTACATTCCAATTGAATAATAGGAACTGTAATGTTAAAAACAATTGTTTATTTATAGTAAAAAGAAATTTAAAACACGTACCAATTTACCTATCTAATATCATTTAATAACAAAAACGTTTCAAGTAAACTATATCAATAAGAAAAACGTATTTACATCTAGATATGTTAATGAGTTTATTTTAATAGCCTAATAAAACTCGGGGACTTGGTTTTATTGCCGGCGTGTTTGTTTATGTTAGTGTTTGTATTTTGAATGAATGAATCTAAATTTATATAGGGAGTGATCAAAAACACACAAGTAACAAAACTCAATTTAAAACAACTAAATTAAACTTTGATATACGAGGATTGTTTGATAAGTATTGTTTGTATGTAAACATAAATAATATAATAGTATACTTACATACAGCAAGAGACGTCATACTTGTTTCACGGCTTAGTACACACTAACGTATGTTGAGGTCTTGAATGGGGCCCCGTTATAGAAATAACACAGTTGTTTAATGACATCCACTTGAACCAAACAAAACATATAGACGCTGTTGTTGATTGTTAACACACACACACACGTCATGACAGCTCGAAGTCTTTACTTAGACTGACAGAGCTGTGTAATAAAAGACAGACAATTGATTGCCCAACAAGTATCTTAGATAATCTTGTTTGAGCTTGTACAGCTGTTTAACACACACGTCATGACAGCTCGAAGTCTTTGCTTAGACTGACAGACAGAAAGGGGTTAATAAAAATGCAACAAAATAAAAATAAAACAACTGTTTTACATACAATAAAAATTTATTAGGATTAATTAAGTTGTACATATTGATACATAAATGACATACAATTATTACATAATGGCTCTAACGATGCCCGTTAGAGGTTTATATTCCATTACACTGTCATGAATAACCAGACAATAAACACGAGTATTTTTTGGGAAGTTGGCGTGACTCATAAACTCCACCTTAATGTCCACCGTTGAAGACTTGATTGACTCGTTCTGGTGCTGACAGTCAATCACAAATAGAGCTCTGTCTTTAAACTCGTCATAATTCAAGATAGGCTCCGACATGTTTTTATAACAGAAGCTTTTTTGAAAATCTGTATACATGTTATAGGCTTCTGCATATTTCGATTTCTCAAAATCCATATTCATAGATTCATAAGGGTAGCATTCTGAATTTAGAAACACTCGAAGGTCCATCATACCAATGTTATCGAAATAGTCTGACCTCTTCTTCACGTTATCCTTACGATCTGTTTGAAATGCTATAATCACATATCGAGGTCTTTCCAAGTTGGTTGCAGTTTTAACAGCCCACACATCTCTGTTGATATCTCTGAGTGCTGGTAACTCGTATATGTCCCATTTGCGGTAGGCGAGAAATATAGAGGTGTCTTTGGCTATTTTATCCATCAGTTCCAATTTCATTTTATCATTGGGAAATACATGTTTTACCTTTAAAAACATATTGGTTACGGTAATTTTTGCTCGTGCCGTACCTGTGCTGTAATAGCCATTGGAATCGTTTCGACTTCTTGTAAAGCGGAAAGTATGTTTGCCACAGAGAACTCCTTTGAAATGATGAAAGAAACTGAAGAGGAACCAGACAGGTATGAGCATGTGAAACTTGTTATCATTTAAGGTGATGTGCTCCGACGACACATTCAGACCGGCGTTGCTAAGAGATTGGGCTTCATTCTTACTGAACGATAGCAGACTTTTGATGATGGTTGTGGTGTATGGGTCTCGCACTCGTTCCACTTCCTTGTTATTTAACTCATAGGTCATTGATTCAAACAGAGCTGCTCCTCCATTATTTGACAGATAACAAGCACCAGTGGCATTTTGGATTGCTACAGGTTCCAGAGCACCTTCGATTATTAGAGCTGACTCGGCCAGACATACGAACGCATCTTGTTGGTTGATGGCTATTTCAATTTCATCGCTGTTACCAAACGATTTAGTTGGTGAATAGTAAGAGCGCAGCTCTTCTCGATCGATGCCATCATCAAACACGGGTTCTTTGAATATTTCTAGTTTTGACGACATGATAACCCAGGCTTTGCAGGAACTCAATATTATCGGGACGAAGCGTACCCTTTGACGTGTCTGACTCAACTGAATTTGATGTGGTAGATGCACTTGCTTTTATATCCTTAAAGACCAACATACTAAGCAACTTTTATAAGTTTCAAGCGAACAGACACCTCTTCACCTTGAAAGTTGACAGGAACTGAATCTTGGTCGACGATGTCGATGCTTATATTGGAAATCTCTTGCTTGTTCACCGGCAAGTAAATTAAATTTTTAGGTTCTATGTCGATTGCGTAGCCAGGATCAACCATCGGAGCAAACTCATACAGCGTATGTGAGGGTTGTCCGTTATAATAGGAACCAGACACGATATTGGTTTCGATGCGAATCTGTCTAACATCCACTATATCAACAGGTAAATCAGATTCATAAAAGGTGTCCGGCTGAAGAACTTGTTTTGAAAAACCCAACATTCGCCCAATCGAACCATCAAATTCAAAACTGACATTTGTATAACACTTTAGTCTGCATTTGATGGTGTTCGGATTAGGTCTCAGAATCAGAGCCTGTTGCTTTTGTTCGTGTGTTGCTGTAGCACCAACAAGTTCATTTTGAAGTAACTCTTCCAAGTGTGTTATTTCATAAGCACCGGTGGGTATCGTGATGGTTCGCCAACCGGTTCCTTCTTTTACATGAAATTTGTTTTTACCTTCATAGATGTTGGGTATGTTGTTGTAGGTGTGAAAGCCTATCAAGGCAACAGCATAATTACCATCCAAAACAATTGGTGGATGGTAGTCTGACGACAGATGGGAGCTGCGGTCTTTCAACACAAAGGTGTGCGCCATGACTGATACACACAGGCTACTGTTTGAGTCTTTTATTGCAATGGTTTTTGCAGATACAACCCATAACCGTAGCGCTGTTTCTTGAGATACATGCCTTTGTCTCACTTGCATTCATATATATACACACCCCAAAAAATATAGTTTAGTTTAAGTTAAGATGCGTACCAGCAAACACGCTTCTGCCTTACCCATTACAAATATAGACGATGTTGTTACGGACACAGCTCAACAACAACTGAGGCATGGTCCTCTCTTTCCAAACACCGTTCGCTGTATCATATGTGGTCCGAGTGGTTGTGGTAAAACTAATGTCATGCTGAGTTTATTGTTTGAAGCAAACGGTTTAAAATTTGATAACGTGTATGTGTATTCAAAGTCTCTGTATCAACCGAAATACAAGATGTTAAATGAGGTGATGAATGCAACAAAAGGTGTTGGTTACTATCCTTATAGAGAAAACGATGAAATATTAGATCCGGCAGATGCCAAGGACAACTCTGTGTTTATATTTGATGATGTGGCTTGTGACAAACAAGATAAAATAAGAGCATACTTCAGTATGGGCAGACATAAGAATATTGATTCATTCTATCTCTGTCAAACATATACACGAATACCCAAGCATCTGGTACGTGACAACACCAATGTTATTGTGTTATTCAAGCAAGATGAAACCAATTTAAAACATGTGTACGACGATCATGTAACCACCGATATGGACTTTAAACAATTTAAAACTATCTGCCACCAATGCTGGAAAGATAATAAGTATGGTGTGTTGGTGATTGTGAAGGAAAACGATGTACACAAAGGTCGATATAGAAAAGGATTCGATAGATATATATTATTCTAACAATGGTAGACAGGACAGACAGCTGTCTAACACAGGTGTCTAACACAGATGTCATACAGGTGTCTAACACAGCTGTCATACAGCTGTCATACAGCTGTCATACAGCTGTCTAACACACAGCTGTCTAACACACAGCTGTCTAACAGACAGCTGTCTAACAGACAGCTGTCTAACACACAGCTGTCTAACACACAGCTGTCTAACACACAGCTGTCTAACAGACAGCTGTCTAACAGACAGCTGTCTAACACACAGCTGTCTAACAGACAGCTGTCTAACACACAGCTGTCTAACAGACAGCTGTCTAACAGACAGCTGTCTAACACACAGCTGTCTAACACACAGCTGTCTAACAGACAGCTGTCTAACAGACAGCTGTCTAACAGACAGCTGTCTAACAGACAGCTGTCTAACACACAGCTGTCTAACAGACAGCTGTCTAACACACAGCTGTCTAACAGACAGCTGTCTAACACACAGCTGTCTAACAGACAGCTGTCTAACACACAGCTGTCTAACAGACAGCTGTCTAACACACAGCTGTCTAACACACAGCTGTCTAACAGACAGCTGTCTAACACAGCTGTCTAACAAGACAGCCGGACATCGTGATAAATAAGAAGGCATGTACCGTGACGGAGTCAGTATATGTTAAACCACCACACAACCTGTATCGCTCAACCAAATGATTAGACCGTCTGGTAACACCAAACAGTTGTAGCACAATGGAAGTGTTGGGTAAGGAAGAGCAAAAAGTTAAGAAAAGGATTTTACAACTTGCTGACAATATTCGAAAAAAACATTTAATGCTTAAACTTAACAGAGCTGAGAATGATGATGCTCTGCAACGTTTATATAAACCACTTGTTGACCCCCTAAGTGAAATATCTAAAAACACAGCAGCACTGCAGCAGCAGCAGCCACCGCAACCACTAAAGGCTGAACAAATCAAAGACGAAGTCGATATACCAGAAACGAAACGCCAAGTAGAGTTCCTGAAAGACCATGAAGTTTTTGAAGCTGAACCAAGGGAAGAGGCTGAGGCGGCAAGTTCCGATGAGGATATCCCAACATTTGAAGAGCTTGAGGCAGACCTACAAACTGTCACAACCAACCCTGCATATCAAGAATTTTTGGAGCAATATCCTGACCGAGTTCGATATTATGTAGACAAGTATTTTACTGAACCACCAAGGCTCGGTACCATTGATCAAACGTATGGTGCCCGCTACGCTAAAGATACCGGTAGCTGGAGTCTTGGTAACAAACACTTGGACTTTACTGATGCTGAGATTCAACTGGGCCAAAGGAGATACCCGCAAACACAAGGTTTGCTAGAATTGATATTTATGAAAACACCTAGAGGGTATACCTATGATGATCTTCAACACTATAGAGATATTCTAGAAGCAACTAGTGTTCATAAAATGAACTATGATCCTAACGCACGAACCAAGGGTTGTTCCTCTGAAAAGTATCTGACTCTAATAAAACCAGTGATAAATCCACGAGGTCGTAGATCCTCAACACCTCAAGGTTTTGGTTACACCTACGAGGAAGACGATGACGACAGCACCGACAGACATCTTAACAAAAAACAAAAGACTGAACTTAAAACTCAGAGTGATAAGAGCAGCGATAGCAACGGCATGAGCCCAAACAACATCAGCACCAACAACTATATGATACAAAATAACAAACAAATAGCCTATGTGTATTGGAATGACATAAACGAGTTGGTTGACAGACTTAGACTTTTAGTGGCTTCCCAAGTTGCAGGTAATACTGCTCATAACAACGAAATTCAGTCAATCTTGGAAGAACTAAAAGAAGCTAGTGTTATCACCTAGTAAGCCCACAGCCATGAAGAGACACCGACGACAACAACAACAACAGCACCAACGCAACACTGAACCATCTAATGTTAATAATTCTATAAATGTATTCCAACAAAGAGTTTACATACTTGTACTTAGAATCAAATAAAAGTCTTTGTTAAAATTAATGTGTTTTTATTTTGTAATACAATTAAAAAGTATGTCTTAAAGCAATAATATCCTGAACAAACTTATCTTGTGGTACATCTGCTAAAATACATGGATGATGTCATACTTCTAACGACTGTATTCTAGACAAGCTCAAACACGAATAATGTGGGGTTATTGAACAGATATAACACAAGGTCATCAACTGACAGGTTGTTTACCTTTAAGAGGGCCTCTCTCTTGTGTATATTAAACAGATACACAGACAAGCTCAAACAGGATCAAGGTTAACAACTGTAAAACGTTGTTTATCCTTCAAGAGACAGAGACACTTGTTCAGTATGTGTTAAGTCGTGAAACAAGGATGACGTCTCTTGCTGTATGTAAGTACACTCTTATTATTATGTGTGTTTGCATTCAAATAACAAATACAAACATAACCTTACTAAACAATCAGATGATTGGTAATCAACATGTATACAAACACCTAACCTCATATGTCAACAACAACTGGCTTTGTTTTATATATACAACAGCGAACAAACTTTTAACGTGTGTGTCTGTGGAGCTATTGGTTTAGGGACAGTGTATATATGTAAAGCAAACAACGGCTAATTCGAGGTTCGTGGGTTCAAATCTAAGTTCAGGCGAATGCTTTTCTTTCAAATACACATGCATCTGTCAGTTTAAGCAAAGACTTTGAACTGTCATGACGTGTTTGTTAAACAGCATGTATAAGCTTCAACAATGGCAATCAGTTGTCTGTCTGTATCCTCAACACAGAAGACACCTGTTCAGTAGTGTGTGTATTAAGCTGTGAAAGAAGGCTGACGTCTCTTGTTGTATGTAAGTACAATCTTGTATTATCTCTGTTTGCATTCAAATAACAAATACATAACCTTAACAAACAATCATATGACTGGTAATCAACACGTGTGTGAACATAACCTTAATAAACAAATACAGACAGTAGTGTGTGTGTGTGTGTGTGCGAACATAACCTTAATCAACAAATACAAACATAACCTTAATAAACAATCAAAATGGCTTGGTAATCAGTCTGTATACGAACACCTAACCTTAATAAACAAAATACATAACCTTAATAAACAAACAGATGCATGGTAATCAACACACATGACATAACCTTAATAAACAATCAGACAAACACACATGGAGAGCTAACCTGACTTGTAGATATCTATGGACACACAGGTCAGACATCTTGGAATGCTTGTGACGTCATCTCAGGTTAGTTCCATAGAGAGAACCCCGGAGTTGCAGATGTCTCTTACAGGTCAGCCATCTTGGAATGCTTGTGACGTCATCTCAGGTTAGTTCCATAGAGAGAACCCGGGTTGCAACTGTCTATGACAGGTCAGCCATCTTGGAATGCTTGTGACGTCATCTGACAGGTCAGGTGACATTTGACGTTGACACATGTCAGGTCAGGTGACAGCTGACGTTGACAGCTGTCAGGTTAGCTGACAGCTGACAGCTGACAGCTGTCAGGTCAGTGACATTTGACACCTGTCAAATCTGACAGGTCAGCTGTCAACTGTCACAGGTCTGCGCAGGTCAGCGCATGCGCATGATGACTCGCGCATGCGCAGTAAAAAGTGGAGGGGATGAGCCCAGGTGGCGCCCTATCTACTCACGCCTACATCAACTTGGCGGATTCTAAGTATAAGGAAAGAATGACTTATTTCATAAACAGTTGACACGAAAAACAATCCCCCACTTTTTTGGAAAACAAATTCGCATTAGTCAAATGTGAATTCAGAACGTTGTTGCAATACATTGAATTCACAATATTATTTATCGAATTTGAATTTACCCACATAAAATAGTGGATTTATTTATGGTGAAATTAAAAAAATCAATACGTCGCTGTTTTAAGGTCATTATTTTTGGTTTGAGTAAAGACATTGCTTTATACTACTGTCAACTGTGCGGCAGTTATAACAAAGCTAAATCTTGGTTGTCCAATTGAGGATTACGTTTTTGAATTTTGCCAGGAAGGGTTCCTAATTCCTCTAGAACTACTGGTTTAACTATCTTCGTCTTAGGTCTAGGTCAACTTGGAATGCGTTATGCAAATATGCAACACGGCCTATCAGCAATTCTGTGATATCCACCATAAATAATAATTAAATTTAGCAGGTCAGTATTACGATATCTTCCAGATAACAAAGCCGTAATGATTTTCACTTAACTAGGGGGAGCAGAGAACAGTACTCTCAGTTAAACAATTAAAATCTGTCCAATCTGACCACTGGTGTTTTTTTCACAGCAACCTTTCTGAAGACAGAACGGTAGTTGTGGACACATAATACTAAAAATAGTTGATTTGGTTTCCCTTATACCATTTTTCGCATATTTTGTGGAATTTTAAACAAAATAACTAAATGAAAGTCATGTTCTACAAATCTTGTGCATTTTTCTACCTAGAATTTATTTTATAGTATCAAGAGAAAATCCAGTGACTCAAATTCACAAAATAATGAAATATTGTGGTTAGGACGTAAAAATAGCACAAAACAATATAATAGATCTCCGTTAAAAATTAAATTAGTTTGGTATCAACAAGATGGAGTTTCACCACACAACTCACAGACAGTAAGCGACCTACTCCAGGAAACATTTGAAAATAGCTAACGGTGGTCCTCATCGTTGGCCGGCCCGCTCACCAGACTTGACTCCACTAGATGTCAGTATCTGGGCGTGCATTAGGAACAAAGATTACAAGGAACCACCTACTATAGTACTAGATGCCTTCAACGCAATGGAGTAAGATTACCATCATTAAAAGAGCCATCAAATACCTCGAAGTGAACGGTGCAAATTTAGAACATTTATTGCAAAGTGATAACACACAAATCTCTTTATTCCCTAATAATGCTTTGCTCTTATGACATTTTGGACGAAACACTCCATTCTTAGAAATTCTTTAGTAGTATTCTGATCATGTAGCGAGTTGATCTGTGTTTATGTGGAAATATTTTTGCAACCACGAGACATCTTCTGTTAATAATTCGATTATACTCCTCGTATATAAAATCTATATCCAAAAGTCGTCGCATATTTTACTTATGTCAGAAGATGAACTTTAAAATTTTCATCTCCTAGGCAACTTGATAAACTGACTAATAATTATTTCTTATCGCAAATAATGTTTAAATATCTTCAAATCGGTGGGACTTGGGTATAGGGAATTCTGATACCAATCGAAAGAACAATAAAAAGTACATGAACTGACGTTATTTTGTGGCATTTTAGAATTTGAGTTATAAAATTTCAACTCTTTAGGTTGAAAAATAAGAGAGATACAGGTGTGTAAATGTGACAATGTTTTTTAAGAAATTATTGAAAAAACTCAAATATCTCGAAAATGGTTGAGAAATGACATATTATATAAGTAAAACCTACCATCAAATTTAACGAGCAATCTAGATACGTAATAAAAAATAACATCTTCTATTTGAAATAAGGAAGTTGATGTCCACTTCCGGTATAACCAAAAACGATCTATAGCTTTAACTATTACACTATATATATATATATATATATATATATATATATATATATATATATATATATATATATATATATATATACAGGGTGGCGCATTGAAAACGAAACAGACCGATTTGCGTCCAGAGATATTTTTTTAAGAAACGCTGAAATACGTCAATTTTAATATTGAGGGGGACATGTTTTGACATAAAACTCAACTTTTTCACATAAACCCCTTAAGGGTGGTGATAACAACCCTTATATTTAAAATAGGGAACATGGGTCGAGTGTTACATAATTTGAAAGCTCTTCCTTTTATGAATTCAGCACACTGATTTTTTTTGGAAGTTTTTTCAACTCGTTTAAAAATTATTTACAGTTGAAGATTCAAAAACGCATTTCACTCATTCCGACAAGAAATGTGCTGATAGTCAATGTTTTGTTGGTTTGTAAACAAAAAATTGACTATCAGAACATTTCTTATCGGAATGAATGAAATGCCGTTTATTATTTCAGTTTATCGGTCGGTTTGATACTTGTTAGTACTACCGAAAATTAATTTCACAATGGTGTATTCTGTAGAAGAAAGAGTTAAAATAATTACTCTTTTTTTCAAAAACGATGACTTTGCCAACCGTACCGCAAATTTGTTTAATGAACGACATCCGAACAGACATGTTAACAGAAAATACGTTACTAAGTTGCAAAGTTTCAACAAAGTGGTTCAGTAGCCAACAAAAAGAGGGATCCTGAACGTGAATTTCCGGTTAGAAATGAGACTACTGAGATTGAAGTTTTATGACAAATTGCTCCACACCCAACTTTAAGCACGAAAAATTGGCCACTGTTTCAAACCTCAAAAGAAAAACTATTCAGCGAATATTGAAGCATCATAAATTTCATCCGTATAAAATTCGTCTTGTACAACAACTGAATGAAGATGATTTTGATCGGCGGCTGGAGTTTTGTGAAGTTATGACTGCACGAATACTGATAACGGGAACTTTCTGTTCAATATCTGTTTTTCAGACGAGTGTACGTTTTTATTAAACTCTACAGTCAATCGTCATAATTGTCGTTATTGGGCAGATAATAATGCAAGAAATTTTCACGAAGTCCACACTCAAACTCCACAGAAATTGAACGTCTAGGCTGGCATTTTCGGAGACCCTTTAATCGGACCAATTTTTCTTGATGGCAATTTGAGTGTCAAAACGTATTTGGAGTTACTATAAGATATCTTTTACCCTCTACTAATTGACATTGTTGAAAATGATGATCGCTATCAAGAAAATCAATTAGTGTTTTAACAAGACGGAGCTCCTCCGCATTTTTCACAACGTGTTAGGCAGTTTTTGAACAGACAGTTTCCAGAGCAATCGATTGGGCGTAGAAGTGCTACTAAGTGGCCCCCTAGATCACCCGATTTAACTCCTTTAGACTTCGTTCTTGGGGGCCATTTAAAGAGTAGAATTTACGCAACGGAACCGGAGTCCCTGGAAGAATTACGACTACGCATTGTTGAAGAATGCCGTTTAATAACTCCACAAATGCTCCAGAATGTCAGAGCTCGTTTTGAACAAAATGTGTACTTTTGTATGGAAGCTGGTGGGTCAACAATTTGACCACTTACTTAACTGAATAAACCTTTTTAACGTTTGGTTTGGTTTTGTTTTTAGTTTTTTTTAACGAAACATTGACTAATTAGTGAATTTTTTATCACAATGAATGAAATACGTTTTTGCAACTTCAACTGTGAATAATTTTTAAACGAGTTAATAAAACTTCCTAAAAAATCAGTGTGCTGAATTCGGAAAAGAAAGAGCTTTCAAATGATGTAACAATCAACCCATGTCCTTTATTTAAAATATAAGGGTTGTTATCATCACCCTTAAGGGGTTGATGTGACAAAGTTGAGTTTTGTGTCAAAATATGTCCCCCTAAATATTAAAATTGACGTGTTTCAGCGTTTCTTAAAAAAATATTTCTCTGGACGCAAATCGCTCTGTTTCGTTTTCAATGCGCCACCCTATATATATATATATATATATATATATATATATATATATATATATATATATATATATATATATATATATATATATATATATATATATATATGTAACGATGAAATTTGGTACACAAATATCCTATCATGTACCAAGACTAAAATTCTTAAAATGAGGGAGGAAAAGTGTTTAGTGTGTAAACAAAATTGTGTGTAGTGCATCAAACTGTAAATCTAAATCCGTTATGAAAAAGGTAGAAAACTAGTGTGCATATGAGATACAGAAGAGGAAGTGGAACAAAATTTGTGATTAGTCGTGAGAACGGTGTGAGGACCTCACACGGAAACACGCAAAATGAAATTGGGCTACCGTAACGAACTTGCTGCAAGAAAATTTTTGTTTATTTAATGAAATAATGCTGACAAAGAACGTAATGGACTCTGACTTAATAGGTAGAGTGTGCTTTGACATTTAACATTTTAACTAGAAGTAAGTTTTCTTTGTCTTGTAAATACCGCGTTTATTTTGAACACATTTTCTTCCAAAGCTCTCTCACATAGCGTTACAAAATAACACGTAGCAGTGAAAGTAACAATGTTTTAAAATATGGAGATAATTATCTCTTCTTTCTTTGCTACCGCTCTTTTGTTTTATCTTATCAAGTGCTTTCTTCGTACATAATACGTAGTATCATAAACTTCCTAATATATTGGCTAATTCAATTTTCTGTTTCCATTCCTTTCGGAATTAGTTGCACGTTCTTGTTGGTACCAAGACAGAAGCTGCATTAGCGTTCATTAAAATAATATATTTAACTCTGTAGCCGTCCTGATGCTACTCTCGCAGTTCCTGAACATTAAAAAGACATTTCAAGACGTCTTAGAAGATTTTAAGTTGATGCCTGTTTCTGCAAAATTGTTCCAAATTACTTCAAAAGCTCACTCAGCGAGCAGCTGAATTAAATTGTAACATTAGGTAATCCAGTTTACATTGTTTTCAGTGTCATAACGGCGCGGTGGGTTGGAACATAAAGGTATAAAGGTATAGAGATTCTCTCAATATACAGGCAAAGCTACTCCGTTTGAATTGGCGTTCATTCTTTTAACGGCGTCTTCAGTTACAATCGTCGGCTTGGCTCCTGTTTTAATTATGAAGTGAGACACAATAATGGGGGGAAAACCAATCGAATGTACCATTTATCTGGAAGTTTAACTGAACTTAAGACCGAAACTATTGAAAACTCGTTATCTGTGATATTATATTTCTTTGACAACTAAATTAAAGTTTGCAGCAATTTCAATAAATGTATTTAAGGGTTGGTTGCGTTATAAGGGAATTCTACCACACAAGCCTCCAGTCTATTCCATTACTAATGAAATATTGATTTTCATTAACGAAACATTACGCTGATATTAATTAAATTGATACTTTTGTATAACTCGTCGACTGATCTACTCTAAATTAGATGGGACTTTATTTTAAGAAAATTGGGCGCACAGCAGAGTTGAAAATAAAGGTACCTCTTCTTAATCAAAGCCTTTTAATAAATCAAAGACGTCTGAAAAGGTTGATCTTTGTGCACGCTACAAGATAAATTTAATGGCTTTGTTTCATGCCATTGTTTACGGACCAGTTGAGCACTTGAAAGCTTCACTTCTTAGGAAAGGAATAAGATTTTTAACCTGTGTATGCTTCCGGTTTAAAAACGTGCAGAAGTACAGAAGCAGCAAGTGCGTTCTGGTAGGAAATTTTAATAAAATGTTTTTAACAAAAATTTCAATTAAAGAGTTAATTAGAGTTAACAAAAAAAAATACTTTTGTTTGTGACCAATATTGCGCAGGCCAAGAATTGGAAAAAAATTAAAGTCTGAACGCAGCAAGTGCGTTATGGTAGTGAATTTTGACAGAAATGATCTACTCTTTTTTACGAATATACACTTCCCGTCAAAATTAATGCATACTCTAAAAGTCACGTTTAGTTTGTTCTTGAATATTTTCCGAACTACTCACGCGATTTTGATGACGTTTGTTTCAGATAGTATCTGCATTCTTCGGAAATACCCAAAGTAGGCTTCTAATCTATGGTTTCAGCGAATTTTCGTAGAAAAAAGTCCCGAAAGAAGAGACCGCGGCTTTTGAATTTTAAAAAGATTTCTTTAAATGAGTGTGAACTAGACTGCTAGAACCCATATCTGTGGTTATTTTCAGTTTTGATCTGTTTATATATATATATATATATATATATATATATATATATATATATATATATATATATATATATATATATATATTTATAATGTGAGACATACTTGGTTCTCGGGTTGAACCGTCTCCAGAATTTATGAAAACTCGAAGTTTCGGCTCCTGTTTTGGAGCCATTTTCAAGAGGTAAAGGAAATATATAAGAACACTCTAAGGCCTCAATCTGCCTACTTCTTAGAGCGGTAGACAAAGGTGGATTGGGTTGGTTTCAAGAGGTAAAGGAAATATGTAAGGACACTCTAAGGCCTCAATCTGCCTACTCTTTAGAGCGGTGGACACAGGTGGGTTGGGTTGTGGTAGATATATATATATATATATATATATATATATATATATATATATATATATATATATATATATATATATATATATATATATACAGGCTGAGTCAACGAAATGTGAGTGCTGCTCAGGTTGAGATGATTTAATTTTGTTTTTACCATATCTTAACTGCCTTTTAACTACATAATATGAAAAACTTCCTAATATATAGGTGCCTCAATTGTCTGTGTCAGACCCAACATGCATTTTTTTAAATGGCATAAGTATTGTAATTTTAGTGAATTTTCTTAGAAAAAATTCACTAATGAGGAGATCTCGACTTTTGAATTTTGAAAAATTTCTTCAAATGAGCGCGATCTAGGACCCCTAGAACCCATATCCGGGGTCAGTTTCAATTTTTATATGTTTATATATATATATATATATATATATATATATATATATATATATATATATATATATATATATATATATATATATATATATATATATATATATATATATTTATATATATGTATCACACCGATAACTCAAAAAATAATAGGCCGATTTTGATAAAATTTGGCATGTACCTTTCTTTTGTAAATGGCTTGGATAAGTTCGTTAGTCAGGAAAATCGGACGAGGTTTTCCGGGAAAATTTTGAGTTTTCATTCGAAAAAAATTCTTATCTCAAAAAATAATAAACCGATTTTAATAAAATTTGGCATGTACCTTTCTCTTTTTATCCATTGTCAGGTTCCACATGAAATGGTTCGTTTCTTATTATAAATCTACCATATGTGAAAAATGAACCGTTTCCGGGATATTTCATTTTTTTCGCAAATCATTATTAAACTTCTTTGACAATATTTAAATTAATATCAAAAAAATAGTTTTGACATTTTCTCCAGTTAACACCATAGAGTAATACTGTGTTTTTTATGGGAGAAACGTTCTATAACATTTACAAAGTGCGCCGTTAGACCGAACAATTTAGACAAAGTGAATCTCTAATAACATTTTTATTTTAAATGGAACACCCTATATTTTATAATTTCGTTCAATTCAGATTTTAATTACCTTTAGATTAGTATAAGCACATCCTCTACTTAAAATCTACCGTTTTGGAGTTATTTGAATATTCAATCACATGGCCTTGAATTAATCCCTAAATTAGACGTATTTTTAGTTAGCAAGCCGTAATATAGAATCTGTTGATTGTTATTCATTGTCAATATATTCGTGCTGTCAATTATAATTGCCAAATTATTGGTGTCACTTGTGAAAGTAATACTGTGAAAATGAAGTGTTCGAAAGAAGAATTATGGCAAATGTTTTTTAGTGAATTATTGTAGAAAAAATTCACTAATGGGGAGATCACACCGATAACTCAAAAAATAATAGGCCGATTTTGATAAAATTTGGCACGTACCTTTCTTTTGTAAATGGCTTGGATAAGTTCGTTAGTCAGGAAAATCGGATGAGGTTTTCCGGAAAATTTTTGAGTTTTCATTCGGAAAAAATTCGTATCTCAAAAAGTAATAAGCCGATTTTAATAAAATTTGGCACGTGCCTTCCTTTTGTAAATGGCTTTGACAAGTTTGTTAGTCAGGAAAATCGAATGAGGTTTTCCGGGAAAATTTTGAGTTTTTATTCGAAAAAAATTCTTATCTCAAAAAGTAATAAGCCGATTTTAATAAAATTTGGCACGTACCTTCCTTTTGTAAATGGCTTTGACAAGTTTGTTAGTCAGGAAAATCGGACGAGGTTTTCCAGGAAAATTTTGAGTTTTCATTCGAAAAAAATTTTTATCTCAAAGAATAATAGGCCGATTTTGATATAATTTGGCATGTACCTTCCCTTTGTAAATGGGTTTGTTATTCAGAAAAATTGGACGATGTTTTCCGGAAAAATTTTGAGTTTCCATTTGAAAAAAAAATTTATCTTAAAAAATAAAAAATCTATGATAACCAAATTTTTTAGGTAAGTTTACGATACAAAAAGTAAACTATACACCAAAATTTAGATTTCTATGTTACAAGAAAAAAAAGTTATAATAAAATATTTTGTGCAAGATCATTTCTATGAAAATTCACTACCATAACGCACTTGCTGCGTCCAGGCATTTTTTTTTACTGAGAATGCGAAAAAACTGTGTTATTGCAAGAAGAGTTCATAGAGAGCGTTATCCTGAAGTCAGGCTACAATCTTAGAAAAATTTTCGAAAAGTTTTATTAAGATTTGAAACAACCGGTTGTTTTACACATGAGGGGCGTTTCCGTGGCCGTGCGGCAAAGTCGATGACTTTCCAATACGGACTCGGGGCTCGACAGTTCGAGCCTCATCGGCGGCGGATGATTTTTCAATTCACTGTCGTCGTTGAGATCGGGCTCAAGGTGGAGGGTAGGTTAGTTTAGATGAGCAAAAAGGGTCAGCAATGGCCTAATTGCCAGTAAGCATCTTACCTTTACCTTTTCAACGTGAGAGGAGGCTAGTTCTCAATAAAAGTGGTTAACATGTTGAGGAAAATCCGCTTGTCAGCACGCGTGATATTAGTAGAAATTTAAGTATTTTCCATTAATCTGTAAGTAGAATATTTTTTTCTCCCTCGTCCGCGCCTTTGCCACCCCGACAGCACCGCAGGCTTTGGCTTATTGTGCATGCCCCTTGTCTTTTCTACTCCACCCATTCCAAAATCACTGTGCCTTGAACTAGTCTGCCCAGCGGTTGTTAGGGTGAAGTTTTATATTGCTCTGTCTCCGGTCTAGGCTGACCCTAGATCAGTTGTCTTTTGTGGTCCAGAGCTTTACACTCACACAAGATGTGCTGGTCTGATTCCTCTCCCTCGGCGCAGAGTGTGCATGCCAGGTCCCCCTCGATCCGCCCCATTTTATGCAGGTGTTTCTTGACGGCCATGTGTCCCGTCAAGAGTCCTGTTATGTTCCTGAGCTGTCCTCTGCTAAGATTTAGCAGCTCCATAGCTCTCGTTGAACTGGGTTCCTCAATTAATGACTTCCCATGTCTGAGCCCTGGACAGTCTGCCTAGTACACCTTGTGTTCGTTTCTGACCCAGGACTGGCAGTGCTCTTTGTCACGCCCAGAACCGGTTCTGATCCATAAATGGTTCTGCTGACTCGCTCTTTGAGAGACTGTCAGCTTCTTCATTGCCTTTGACCCCCGAGTGACCCGGCACCCAGATGAGGATGACCTCATTCTGCCCAGTCAGGTCGCTCGTCTCGTCTCGTCGCGGCATTCACTTACCAGCCTGGAATTTACCCCTGCGCTACTCAGGGCCTTAAAGGCGGCCTGGCTGTCTGTGGCTATGAGAATCCGCTAGTTGGTGTAGCCGCCTCCTCTTATTACCTCACACGCAGTGCAAGATGGAGTACATTTCGGCCTGAAAGACCATTGCATGAGCTCCGAGGAAAATACTATGACTTACCCTCGACCAATCCGAATAAACGCTTGCCTCCGTCCCACGGATCCGTCCGTGGACCAGAAGAGCGCGTCCCGTGGTAAGCCCGGCGTCTCCCCTCGCCATGCCTCGCGGTCGAGGATTTCTACTGTAAAATTGTTTTCTTTTCTGATTCGCGGGCTTGCGAAGTCTGACCTCATTTAAAGCATGGGCTCCTGCATGATCTCCTCAATTTTGCAGTGGCCCCTGCAGCCTGGGTTGATATTCGATCTACCATTGCAGGCTAGTCTGTATAGTTCTAGTGTGGCCTTCCCCATGATAAGTAAGTGTAGGAGGTGGGGGGCAGATCCAGCAACACCTCCATGGCGGCTGTTGGGGTTGAAGTCATGGCCCCTGCGATGCCCAGGCAAGCCATCCTTTGGATCTTGCCTTGTTTCTGTTTGGCACTGGATTGTGTCATGTTAGGCCACCAGACCAATGCCGCGTATGTTAGTGATGGTCTGACCACCCTTGTGTACAGCCATTGGACCTTACTAGGTCTTAGTCGCTACGTTTTTCCATATAGCCGCCTAGTGACGGCTATGGTCATAACTGCCTTACGCAGTAGAATATTACACCAGCATCGTTACCATAAATACCATATACAACTACACCAAGGATTGCAAGGTGACGATTTCATTAACAGACTTTTATTTTGCCAAAAGATGGAATGGTTAATAGGAAACGAACCTACTTTTTTAAATTACGTTTTGTTGAGTAATGTGGCCATTTAAAAAAGTAATGGCTTACTGTATAGGCATAATATGCATTATTACTCAACAGAAAACCTCACTGGATGAGACAACTTGATTCTCAAAATCGATGGTTGTTGAACGTTTTGGCGGTGTTCTAAATATCATATGATTGGACACTTTTTCTTTGATGGGCCACTTACAGGGGAATCTATCAAAATTTTTTATACAAGCTACCTTCTTTAATGGATAACGTTTCCGCAAATGCCAAGCAAAATTTATGGTTTTAAAAGATGGCGCGATACCCCACTATCACAGAGACATTAGGCGCTTTTTAAATTTGTGGCGGCTAAGTAAGTGGACAGGGAGGGCAGGAATAGTTTCTTGGCCAGCGTGCTCCCCAGACTTGACAGTGGTGGACTAGTTTACTTGGCTGTATGCTGAAAATAGGGTGTATGCTGTAGCGCCAACAACAGCCGAAGATATGAAGGAAAGAATAGCAAGATTTTCAAACAATATCCACAGAAATGTTAGAGCATTGTAGACAAGACTTTCTAAAGCGTATACGACTTTGCATAAGCGAGAATGAAAGAGTTTTTCAATTAATTAAGTTATATTATTTTTTAATTTTGATTATCTTTTCCTTTCTTTATTATTTAACGTCTTACAGTATCATTAAAATAAAACAATCTTTCGCATGCGGTGTATTTCGGTTATTAACAACGAATAACAATTAAAAATGTGTATACCACAGCTTGAAAATAAAAATACTACTAATTCAGGGACTAATGCAAGGCCATATGATTGATTATTGAAATAAATCCAAAACGGTACATTTTAAGTACACAGTGTGTGTATACTAATCGAAAGGGAATTGAAATCTGCATCGAACGAAATCATAAAATACAGGCTGGTCCATTAAAAATAAGAGTGTTATTGGAGATTGGATTTGTCTAAAGTGGTTGGACTATACTGCGCACTCTGTCGTCGTTATAGAACGTTCATCCCATTAACAATAAAGTGTTACTCTTTGGTATTAACTGGAGACAATTTCAAGAGTTTGATATTAATATTTTAGAAAAAAATCCTAAATGAAATATCTCGAAAACGGTTCATTTTTGACATATGGTATGCTTATAATAAAGTACGCACCCGTTTATGTGAAACTTTTAAAGGAAGAAAAAATACTGTTTCATTTAAAAAAATGTATCTTGGGTCTGTCACAGCGAATTGGGGCAGTTGACTCACCCTATATATATATATATATATATATATATATATATATATATATATATATATATATATATATATATATATATATATATATATATATATATATATATATATATATATATAATAATAATAATAATAAGCCGATTTTGATTAGATTTTGTGAGCTCCTTCATCTTGAAACTGGCTTGGATTAGTTGGTTAGCCCAGAAAATCGGCCCAGTTTTTCCCGGAAAATTTTGTATTTTCTTTCAGAAAATGTGTCTATCTAACGGAAATATCAAAGCTATGGCAGCCAAATTTGGTTTGGCGGATTTATATCATAAAAAGCAAACTAGGTACCAGAATTTAGATCTGTAAGGTTAGGTGCCACTGATGACCAGAGAAACGCACAAAAACAAAATATTTTTTGTGAATAACAACATCTATTGTATATTACAGACAAATATTTTAGTTTTTTTTTGGCACAAAAAGGCCAAGAGATTCCAGAAACATTGGCAACTTTTAGGTAAAGAACCTGAAACGAATACCTGTTATGTAAAGAAAATGTCACAAGAAGTGTGTTTTACAAACGTTTAAGTTTCAGCTTTAACCGCTATTTTACTAAAATTGTTGCAGAAAATTAATTTAAAATCGAACCTTTCTCTGATGCTTTGTCAGTAGTTTTAGTTATAGAGTGAAGTAAAAGTTTGCACCCCGTTTTAAGCTGATTGCGTTCACGGAGGAGTGTGAGATTTGGTGCAGTTAAAGTTCATACGGTAAGGGTGTGCAAAAAGATAAAATGTATGTACAATATATGTTACAAATAGAGTAAACAATGCTTTGTTTTAATTAGACAGCGGGATTCCCTCATCCTGAGCTGACCGTTTTCTAATACCTGAAATATCAAACCCATCAAACTCTATAGTCAAATGACAAAAGATTTTTACCGAATTTTCGCAAAAAACGTTCGCTAATTAGGAGACCGCGATTTCTTCAAATGAACGCGAACTAGGACCTCTAGAACCCACATAACATGTTAGTTTCAATTTGTATGTGCTATCTGCCACTGTAAAAAATGGTATACGTTAACTATAGGGTGTCTTGAGCTGCATCTTGCAAAATTATTTTGACAATCAGAACGTGGCCCATGAGACGTTGGTGATACAAATTATCTTTTTTGAAATCGAACAACTCTTATATTATTGCATTTTTCAGCGAATTATAATGCGGGTTTGTAAAAATAAATGACAGCGTACATCGTTTTAGAATTATTTCAATTATTTCACTTTTTTAGCACATATCAAGAAGTATAATACGACTTTTTTACCAACATATAGCAGAATCCTATGAAAATGATAGGTTTTTAGTGAATTTTCTTAAAAAAAATTCACTAATGAGGAGATAAATGACAGCGTACATCGTTTTAGAATTATTTCAATTATTTCACTTTTTTATCACATATCAAGAAGTATAATACGACTTTTTTACCAACATATAGCAGAATCCTATGAAAATGATAGGTTTTTAGTGAATTTTCTTAAAAAAAATTCACTAATGAGGAGATCCCGACTTTTGAATTTTGAAAAAAATTTCTTCAAATGAGCGCTAATTAGGCCCCCCAGAAAACATATCCGGGGTCAGTTTCAATTTTTATATGTTTATATATATATATATATATATATATATATATATATATATATATATATATATATATATATATATATATATATATATATATATATATATGTGTGTGTGTGTGTGTGTGTGTGTGTGTGTGTGTGTGTGTGTGTGTATCACACCGATAACTCAAAAAAAATGGGCCGATTTTGATTAAATTTGGTGAAAAAATTCCTTTTGCAAATGGCTTGGATAAGTTCGTTAGCCAGGAAAATCTGCCCAGGTTTTCCCGGAAAATTTTGTGTTTTCTTTCGAAAAAAATTTATATCTCCGGAATTAACAAAGTAAGGGCAACCAAATTTGGTACGCAGGTTTATATTCTTATAAGTAAGTTACGTACCAAAATTTAGCTATGTAGCTCAAAAGAAAAAAAAGTTATAGGCATTTAAATAAAATTAAATTGGGGTTTTCCTCAAAACGTCAAAGTGGCGATTTAAAATGTCAAAATTGGCAACATTTAGGCAAATAACTTGAATCTAATACGGGCTATAGAAATAAAATATCTCAAGAATGATGTTTTACAAACCCTTAAGTCTTAGTTTCAATCGTCATTGTCCTTCATTTTACTAAAATATTTGCAGAAAATTCATTTCAAATAGACCCTTTCTCTGATGCTTGGCAGTAGCCTTAGCTATAGAGTTTATCGTTTAATGGTATATAATTTTTGTCGAATTTTCGTAAAAAATCAATAAAGCTGAATATATCCGTTATTATATAAGATATGAAAAAAAATTGTATATATTAATTATAGGGTGTCTCGAGCTACATCTTAAAATAATATTTCTACAATCACAGAGTGGCCCATAAGTCGTTGGTGATACAAATTTCCTTTTTTTTATCAAACACGCCTTATGCTATTGCATTTTTGTATTTTCCATCGAAATATAATGCATGTTTGTAAGAAAAGCAATTCTGGACGCAGCAAGTGCGTTATGGTAGCGAATTTTGTTCAAATGTTTCATATTTGAACAGCTCAATTTGCTATTAACCTATAAGGTTGACCAAGAAACGTGTTTTTTCGGGAACACTTTAAGTTTACTTTTGGAAATTTTTGTACATTTTCACACAATAAAGTTATTTTGATGAAACATGGCACATTGTTTTTACTATATAGGTTATACTGGTAACCAAATTTGATGCCTGCTTTCTTAAAAAAACACACATACCTATTTGTTATTAAAAACATTTTTATGAAAATTCACTACCATAACGCACTTGCTGCGTCCAGAATTTTTTTATATTACCTAACTAATCGTGAAAAAAAAATCGTAGTCCGTATACATTTTTTTTTGTTTCCATTGTTTGTAAACTTTTTGTGAAATTTTGGTAGTTAATAAAAACTGTTTAGTAAGTTGTTGTAAAAAAAAATCGTGAGAAACGTCGTTTACCAAATTTCATGAAAAATATTTTTTTACGTTTTGTCGAAAAGCTTTTTGTGAATATTTATATTTTGCTAGGTGGGAAAATAGCTTGAAGAACTTCGTTGGCCTGAAAAATCGGACCAGTTTTTTCGGGAAAATTTTAAGTTTATTTTCTGAAATTTTTGTACCTTTTAAATAATAAATTTATTTTGAAGAAATATGGTACATTGTTTCTACTATATAGGTTACACTGGTAACCAAATTATAGGCCTGCTTTTGTTAAAACTTTTTTTAATGAAGTAAATGAGTAAATGTCTTTGCATTTACTATTAAAAACATTTTTATGAAAATTCACTACCATAACGCACTTGCTGCGTGCAGACTTTTTTATTATTAAGATTGTCAGTTTGAATCTGGATGTACTATTTTTCAAAAACAATGTCAATTATACAGTGAGTCCGCATAGAATGGAACAAATTCGATAAAATCTTAAGAGGGCAACCAAAAATGGCAAACATAAGCCTGGAATGTGAACATTTTGAAATAAGTCTTTTTGTTGCGTCATAGGTTTCGAGATTTAACGTCATCGTTAATTATTTTAAATCGTAACCCTTACTTTTGACAGTTCTGTTGGAAAAAGTGGCTTTTTCTGAATCCAAACTTGATTTTACGATTAACCAGTTTCCAGCCCATAAATTACATTTTAACATACCAAACCAGTGAGGTACGTATCAAAAGCAACAAAAAAAAACATTAACTAGGCGATGGTTTAAGCTAAATGATTAAACTTCCAGGAAATCTAAAATCCTAAAATAACCTGCAACTTAGATCGCCATAATTTCACTTAGGCGATAAACTCTATCCAAATTCTAATCAAAACCAAAATGCTAAAACACAAGTTATTTAAATTGTTGGGTATAGGAAAATCGAGTAATTATAACTGATGGAATTCTTGTCGAAACCAATAAAACTCGTCCATACTTAATTTATAACGCTTGCGTTTTTAGAATTTTTTTGCATTCGAAAACCTTTTAATGAAAATTCGCTTCCGTAACGCAGTGGCTACCTTTTACATTTCTGTTAAAAAAAAACACTAAAACAAATTAACTGGACACTTCTATATATGTCGATGAAGCATATAGCGCTACATTTAAAGTTTTTGAATCAGAGTATTTTTTTATTGTGAAAGCGAACAGCAGATATTACATATATTTTCTATCCTGCAGCTTTATAAAATATTTGAGCAGACGAGGCCATACTATTAAGTTAACCGTGCCCTACAGAGTATTGTGTAGAGCTATATGCTTCTGGCAAGTACACTAATAAAATAACAAGTGAGACGGTTGCTAACTCAGGTCTATGACGATGTGCACCTCTAATCAGTAAAGTAACCCTCAGGAGAATGACTCGGAAACTTACTTCCAGAAAAAGAAACTAGTTACAAGACAGAAATCCTCTTTCAAATGCTCTCCAGGTCTTTCTCTTAACGTAATTAGAGGTCTTTCGGGAGACTACAACTTCTTACGCCTATTTTATTCACAAGAATAACCCAGGAGAGCTTGCTCATCGTAACGCTTTATGGAGTTGTTTGTTTTTGTTCGTATTTACGTAAAAATGCGATGTTATCGCATGGCATAAAAGATTTTTTTCTGGTAAAATGTTTTTGCTATGGCACCAAAGGCTGAAATTTATTGTTAGATTCTAAAAGTTATTATCACTCGTAACAACTTCCATAAAATGGTACACAATATCCTAAATCCTAACAAAGGTATGAGTTATTATGGTTTGTAACAGCATTATCCTAGCCCTATTGCTTAATAACATAATATTTCTGTTTTCTTGCGAAACTTGAGAGAGAAAGAGTTTGTGTGTTTTGTTTCTTAACGTCGGCCTATTTTCGCGACTATGGCCGATCACCGAGGCCACGGGGCAGTTTCACCTTACTATCCTGGAAATTTTGCCGAACCCCTGCCTTTTTCTAATGAGGGAAGGGATCTTTAACGTACCCAACATCGTAAGGACACAGGCATGATGGCTTTACGACCCCCCTCCCCCCTAAGAGCGGAACGTGGAGACATCCAACTTGCTCAAATACAATGCCAGAACCTCGGTAGATGTTAATTGTACAGTGTGTACTGAAAAAGGAGAGTCCTGGGATCGAAACCAATACCCTTCAGTTCCGAGGCACACGTTTTTACCACTGAACCACCGAGCCTCTCAGAGAGAAAGAAATACGGTTTTAATATTGTAATAGAATAAGAGTGTGTGTAATTAATACTTCATGTTATATCTTCAGACATAGTGAAGAAAATTTGACGAAAATATTTTAATTGGGCTAATTTATGTACTTAGTTTCTAATAAATTAAGAGAGTGATATATTTTAGTGAATTTTGATTAGGAATATATATATATATATATATATATATATATATATATATATATATATATATATATATAAATATGTATGTATGTATGTATGTATGTAACCAACCGATAACTGAAATAATACTTCACTGACTTGGACCAAATTTGGGAATTACCCTTATTTTGTTAATGTCTTGGATGAGTTCGTTTATCAAATCTTAACTCCCAATTTTTCTTAGCAATTAAAAAAAAATTAAAGCGCAATACCTCGCAAATTTTTTAAGAGATTGAATCGAAAATCTACAACTTAAAAGAACATAGACGGACGTAGTTGTGTATAAATTTTCAAATCTTTTGATCAAAGAAAATAAAGTTATTCATTTGCTTTCAAAAGCGCTAAATTTGAGCATGCGACTGTAAGCGGCTTGATAGCTGGCTGACGTTAGACGACATCGCTGATCTTTAACAGCAGCAAGTAGCTTGCAAGCTTAACAAGTGCATTATTTCTACGCTTCGGCTTGCGCTTGTTATGTATCTTTGTTGACATTTTATAACTGACTTTTAACTAACATATTTAAAACATGGATATAAATAATGAAAATAAATATTGTACGATGGTTATAAATGAAAATTGTGAGTTAATGACTTAACACAATACAATTTTGCGTAAAATAGAAAATAAGTATGTCAGTAAACCATATTATAAAAGCAGTGTTAACACTCTGTTTTTAATACTTCTTAATTGGGCCACTAAAGCGGGACCCCATAGCCATTATTATCATTGTACAACCGGGGAAAATAACTAATGCATTATGTAGTGATAGTAACAGTATGGGCACTTTAAAGCCTATTTCTGTATTTTTCATACTGTATGTTTGAAGCAGGTACAATCTCCCGCTTAAAATTAGACATACCTACGTTTGTTAACCGTCCAAGCCCATCGAGCTTAATTTACAAGCTGGTTGCTTGCGGTGTCGACCGGATTTCAGTGCAGTCTTGGACAAAAGCTAGATTCATATACGCACCAATTGCGAAATCGCCGCGAATCGTATTCCTGTTGGTTTATTTAAAAGAATATCTTAAAACTGTTGTTTGTTATCAGATTTTATAAATGTATTTTACAAATTTTTGTGTGCACACAGTTAGACAAGATCTAAATGTCTTCTCTACTTTTAAGCTTGTGTAGCCCCAATGCTAATTAAGAGTCCCCCTTTTTAAACTTACTTAGCTTGTGCATATATATATATATATATATATATATATATATATATATATATATATATATATATATATATATATATATATATATATATATATATATATATATATATACACAACTGCTTTTCTGAAACCTGGCGATATTCAATTTTTTCTAGCGTAAACAACTTCGTTCATATGGCAAGTAAAATTTTGTTTTAAATGGTAAGATATGATTTTTTTTGTATTTCCCGGAGAGGTCTCTTTCTTAATACGACACTATGACATTTTAATTTCATAAGTAAAAATCCAGGTATACCTGATTATTTGTCGTTTCTCCAAATATGTAACTTTATTTTTCTGATGACGCTAACTTTGTTAGTGAAACGATCGTCAGGTCTTGGTCTTCAAAAAGATCTGTTGTGGTGATTTGGGTTCCCCAAGTGTACTTATCAGTGCTCATCACAGATTACAATCTTCACCTAGTGAATAATGTTATATGTTGTGAGTTCCGTGTTATTTCGTTATCTTTGATATAATATAAAATTTAAGAAGGTGTTAAAGAAAAGAACAAACTCAATCTCATAGGTGGACTATAATTTATGAAACAAGGAGATTGTGATTTAAACATTGCACTCCGTTATGTGTTACAACTTGAGGGGGAAGACTTGGATTACACTCGTATATTCACCATGGCATTTTAATAATAATTAGAAGTCCATGCAATACCAATTATTCATTAAGAGAATGCAAATGGCTCGAACTTGCCTGGAATATCAAGTGTGTGTGTGTGTGTGTGCGTGCGTACGGACGGGGGTACGTTCGTGCGTGCGTGTGTGTGTATTGTTAGGTTAGCTTGGAACTTTACTTTCATTGGCCACAGAATAGTATATTAAGACGGACAAAAACCTAAAAATTAAAGTTTGGCTACAATTCTAATCCGAGATATACCCAAAGACGGTCTCAATATCCTACATTTCTCAGTAAATTTTTTTCATCATGTGCAATTACTTGACATTACGTACTATAGAGATATTTTTATAAAATTCATTGTAATGGGTTGAAAACTTGGAATACTCGCTCCTCGCCAAGGTGTCCATCATGGCATTTAAAATACACAAACCAAAGACTGAACAACTAAATAAGTTGTGTCAAAACATGAGAAAAGCTGTACGTGTCTTAATAATTAACCTAAACTTAAATATTTACGAATGTATTAAGCAGTAGGATGACATTTTTACACATTCTTACATATATTTAAAAAAAAGTTTGTTTTATGGCACAGAATTGTTAGGTGACCAGTTTCTCTTGGACAAAACCTTAAATGAATTGTTTTATAAAAGCCTGTGGCTAATGGAACCTGCTTTCCGAGACCAACTCACCTCTCTCTCTCTCTCTCTCTTGATCTCTCCTTATCTCTCTCCCTTTCTCTCTCTCTCTCTCTCTCACACACACACACACACACAGAGATTTTTATAATATCAGGTTTCTGTCAACACAACACGCCAGCTTACAGTACAGTGAGAGAAGGCTAACGCACCAGATCTCACGGGAATCTTCTTGAAGTCAATAAGTCTAGGGACATTTTTTTGCAGTTGTTTGTTTTTCAGTTTAGAATTAGTCTAGTAGTACTAGTTGTAGTGTTAACATAGTAATATAAAAAGTTCGGGACGCAGCAAGTGCGTTATGATGGTGAATTTTCATAAAAATGTTTTTAATAGCAAATATGTGTGTGTTTTTTTCAGAAAGCAGGCATCAAATTTGAGTACCAGTATAACATATACAGTAAAGTCCACTTAAAGTGTAATTGAGAAAATCCGTTTCTTGGTCTACCTTATAGGTTAAAGCAAATTGAGCTTTTCAAATATGAAGCATTTAATCAAAATTCGCTACCATAACGCACTTGCTGCGTTCAGATTTTTTTTACTTAAAAACATGCATTATATTTCGATGGAAAATGCAAAAATGCAATAACATAAGGCATGATCGCCTAAAAAAAATTATTTGTATCACCAACGACTTATGGGCCACCCTGTGATTGTAGAAATATTTTTTTAAGATGTAGCGCAAGACACCCTATAATTAATGTATACAATTTTTTTTTCATATCTTGTATAATAACGGATATACTGAGCTTTATTGATTTTTTTACGAAAATTCAACAAAAGCTATATACCATTAAACGATAAACTCTATAGCTAAGACTACTGTCAAGCATCAGAGAAAGGGTCTATTTGAAATGAATTTTCTGGAAGCATTTTTGTAAAATGAAGGACAATGACGGTTAAAACTAAGACTTCAGGGTTTGTAAAACATTCTTCTTGAGACATTTTCTTTCCATAGCCCGTATTAGATTCAAGTTCTTTGCCTAAATGTTGCCAATTTTGGCGTTTTAAATTGTCACTTTGACGTTTTGATGAAAACCCCAATTTATTTTTCTTCAAATGCCCATAACTTATTTGTCTTTTGACCTACAGCGCTAAATTTTTGTACGTAACTTACCTATAAAGATGTAAACTCGCGTACCAAATTTAGTTGCCCTTACTTTGTTAATTTCAGAGATATAAATTTTTTTCGAAAGAAAACACAAAATTTTCCGGGAAAACCTGGGCAGATTTTCCTGGCTAACAAACTTTTCCAAGTCATTTGCAAAAGGAATTTATTCACCAAATTTAATCAAAATCGGCTTATTATTTTGTGAGTTATCGGTGTGATACATATATATATATATATATATATATATATATATATATATATATATATATATATATATATATATATATATATATATATATATATATATATATATATATAAATTGAAACTGACCCCGGATATGTGTTCTGGGGGGCCTAATTAGCGCTCATTTGAAGAATTTTTTTCAAAATTCAAAAGTCGGGATCTCCCCATTAGTGAATTTTTTCTACGAAAATTTACTAAAAAGCGGCCGACCCAGGATGGCAAACAATTTTTTCCTCAGCGACCCCTTTAATATAGTTATTAAATGAAAGGAAAGTACAGTAGGCCAAGAAACACTTTCTTGAGTTCGAAATGGCATCCTACGCCATATGCGGAATAAGCATGTTTTTCTTTACAACCGCTTTGATATGAGTGTCAAAAGAAACGGCTTTACGAGTAAAGTGCAGTGGGCTAGTTGGGGCCTTCATAAATTAAAAATGGCGACTGACGTAAGAAGAGGTAATATTTCTTTCTCAACAACCTCCTTGATATGGGTATCAAACGAAAGGTGTTCACAACTTAAATACAGTAGGGGTGGTGATGCTTTCATAAATTCAATATGACCTTTTTTTTTTGTTTTAGTACACCTAAATAATAAAGACTTGTTTTTAAAAGATTTTTCACGTCATAACTAATTTTAGGTCCGTTAAAAATATTAAAATTTTGCACGGTCAGAGTAAACCTGAAACTGACTTGATAAGGACTTACATAATTAAAATTAGGCTAAAAAAATATTTAAATGTGAGATTTGTAACGACGGCGTTGGTTTAATGAAACAACTTCTGTTAATTAAATACAGAGATAAGAGGTAACTTCCTTAAACTAGCCTAATAAATTTGTGCATTTAAATGGATCCCTCTAGTATTTATTTGTATAACACAGTATGTTGGCTGAGCCTAGCATGTTAATTTTCAATGTTATTTAGTAGCGATTTCAATGTAAATTTGGAGAAGTTGACAATTATTTACGAAATGCAAATTAAATCGAGTTGTCGTACAAATCGAATTCAGCATTTCTGCGCAAACAAAAGGAGCCTAAATTTATCTCAACCTAAAATAAATTGCTTTACAGCAAACATCAAATGAATCGGGGTACGAAATTTTCCACTGAATATTTTCATCTCTCAATTATCGAGAGTAATTTGAAGCCGCCTCACGTACTGGTATATACAAGCATCGCTGTTTTATTTGCGATCAGTAATGGACGACTCTAGTAGCTCCTCGATAGAATTCCAATTTAATGGCACTATATGTCTTTATTAACTTCCTTTTGTAAACCTTTGGAAATATAACTCACTTGTCGAACTTTCTACAATTGATTTTTCTATTGTGTGGAATAACGTAATTGTGAAAGGCCGTTGTTGCGAAACAATAGATATTGATTTGTTGAACCTAATTAGAAAACTAACAAAATTAGCGGTAAAAAGTTACAAAAGCTTAAAAGTTGTAACCTTTTTGGTAACACTCGGGTAAATTATAAGGGAAATAATAAATCTATTTACCTATTTGCTGACGAAATAAAAAGCAGAATCGATAAAAAAATCTTGGCGCAGCAAGTGAATTTTCATCAAAAGGTTTTTATCAGCAAATATTTGGTGTGGTTATCAGTATAACCTATATAGTAAAAACCATGTACCACATTGCCACAAAAATACTTTACTGTTTGAAAATGTAAAAACATTTTCCGAAAATAAACACAAAATGTTCCCAAAAAACCTGGTTTCTTAACCAACTAACTTGAAGCATTTAATGAAAGTGTGCTTGCATAACGCACTTTAGGAGTCCCGAACTTATACTTTTCCAAACATGCATTATATTTCGATGGAAAATGCATAAATGCGATAATATAAGGCGTGTTCGATGAGAAAAAAGAAAATTTGTATCACCAACGACTTATGGGCCACCCTGTAATTGTAAAGATAATGATATAAGATGAAGACACCCTATAATTATCGTATACAATTTTTTCTCGTATCTTGTATAATGGATATATTGAGCTTTACCGTAAAAATGCGCGATATGAAAATATATAAAAACCGAAACTAACCCCGGATATGGGTTCTAGGGGACCTAGATCGCGCTCTAACAAATTTTAAAAAGAATTTAATGTGCAATAAGACTAAATATAAAAATATAGTTTGTTCCATTTAAAATTGGGAAGTTATGTATGAAATAATTTGCTCTAGTTGGGCACTTAGTATAAAACGCTCTGTATAAGTTACTGAAAACATTAACTGCGCTTTACTCAGAACCAAGCTTTCTTAGTCTCCTCACTGAGTCAGAATCTACGATATTGGTTAGAAGCGCAGATATGTCTTATCAAACACAGTAGTGACGTTTTGAAAATTTTCGAAAAAATCGAATCAAATCAAAAACGTCGCATTTTTTAAATATAAAATGCCTTTATATTATTTGATTTAGAAATCGATGCGAAATATAAAAATGCAAAAACATATAGGCTGTTTCATTTAAAAGAACTAAGTACATGGCACTTCCGGTTAAACCGGACTTCGACGTAATATCACTGGATTCCTCATAACCGCTTATGGACAAAGCCAAATTTTCTCCTTCGAATTTGGAATTCGGAAGGCATAAACTTCTAATGAACGCAACTCGCCAAACACCCTGTGTATAAACAAATATAAAAAGTGGTGCTGACCCTTGATGTGGGTTATAGGGGGCCTAGTTCGAGCGCATTTGAAAAAATCCTCTCAAAATTCAAGTCGTCATCTGCTCAATAGCGATCTTTTGTACGAAAATGCGCTAAAAATTATATATCAATACACCACAGACCACAAATAAAACTTCTGCCAAAGCCTCAAAGAAGGGGCCTATTTGAAATAAATTTTCTGCAAATATATAAGGAAAATAAAGGACAATGACGGCTAAAGCAGAAACTTATGGCTTTGTTAAAGACTATTATAACGATATTTTTCTGCATAATTCGTATTACATATGTTTTGAGACTTTTCACGCTGTTTAACTAAAAAAAAAATCGAAACTTCTGTCACCCATATTCCATTCCCACACATTCAACCCCTAATTTGATTTTATCACAGAATATCAGATGTTTGATGAAATTGAAAGTTTTATCATAAACAAACACTAAAACGTCATATTACAAGAGTTTTAACAAAAAAATGTCGATTTTCACCAACTCGTCACACATTCATCCCCTACCCCCTGAAACGATTTCACCCAAAAACAATATGAACCGTTTGTTCGACGAGCGCTAACTGTATAACAAATTTGCAGACGATATCGTGGCTACAAACAGACAGCCATACAGACCGGCAGACCAACAGACTGACAGATCGACATACCGACAGATCGACATACCCACAGACCGATATACTGACAGACCTACAGACATAAAAAAATTTCGTTCCCAAACCATGTCATTTATAAGAACTGATGATAAAAGCTTTTATTCCACGCTTTTATTGCACGATTTCAATTTAAAAAATTATCAAAAATAACAGTAAGTATTATTGATAAATACTAGGAAAAACCTTACTGGTACTTAATTGATAGTTTATTGATTAAAATTATGCAGCATTCCCATACAAATAAGTCAGATAATTTATGCAGTGTATTTTAGCATAATGTAGTAGAATTTTAGCTCAACATATCTGACATTGGTCTTATACAATCACGCAAATTTTGACAGATAAGAAGAATTTCGTTCTAGAATCAAGTTTTCTATATGTTTTGAGACTTTTTACGCAAACCAAATTTTGAAATTTCTGTCGCCGATATTTCACCCCCGCACATTCAAACCCTAATTTACCTTTCAGTACAGCTAGTCAGATGTTAGATGAAATCGAATGTTTTCTAATAAAAAAATCCTAAAACGTTATATTACTCGAGTTTTAACGAAAAAATATTAATTTTCACCAAATCATCCGCCATTCATCCCCTACTCCTAAAGCGATTTTACCCAAAAACAATCCGAACCGTTAGTTTGTTGGGTGCTAACTGTATACCGAACTTGAAGACGATATCTCAATTCGTTCTAAAGTTACCGTGGCTGCAAACATACAGACGTACCGACCGACCGTTTCGACCGTTTCAGCATCCTAGTCTGAATATCGTCAATTATCACGTTTCAAATCGGCGACTTTGACATTTGAAGAAAAACTTTTTAAAGTAATTTTTATGATAATTTGGGACATTTTTAAAAAAGGAAACACAAACTTTGTCTATCATATTCAATATATTTTGCAAACCATACTAAATATATTTTTTATGCCATTCGCTGATCACCAGTGACAGCCAAACTTTTTTCTTAAAATGCATATAACTTTTTTCTTGTATCCTACAGATCTGAATTTTTAGATAAATATAGCATTATTAGCGAATTTTCATTAAAAGAAATTCGCTAATAGAGAGGTCACGATGAAAAGCTTTTGAAAAAATTTCTTCAGATAAGCGCGAATTTGGGTCCCTAGAACTCAAAACCAAGGTCCGTTCAAATATTTATATGTTTATATATATATATATATATATATATATATATATATATATATATATATATATATATATATATATATATATATATATATATATATATATATATATCAGAATAACTGAAATGAGACTTTACACGTGGCTATAAATAGTGCAAATAAACCAACGTTGTGAATTTTAAGTAATTTGGTACCCAATATTTAGACTTTTTTCCAAATTAAAAATAAAATCTCAAAAACATGCGTCGAGACGACTTAGTGGTTAAAGTCCAATGACTGACAGACAGAGTAGTTAACTGCCACGTGTAGATTGATTCATACAACAGATATAAACCATACATCAACGGTAACTAAACTGAATATATACCAGGTATAAAACATACCACCCGAATCAACAATCGTGAAATCTCGGTCGTAATTATGGAAAATGACAGACGATATGAAATTGAAAATTTGCCAAGTTACTGTTATTTAACTAGGGGATTCAATCAATTATTAAAAGACACTTTATTTGTAGCTTTATGAACGACCTCAAATACAGTTTTGGCGCAGCATAGATATATTACGCGACAGCATAATATAGCTATGAAATGTAAACAAAATCAAGCCAAGTTTCTATAAAAATGATTGTAGAATAGTTTCTTTTATCTTTAAACTTAAACGTTAGACACCATATAAGACAGAAACAGTCGTGAAATATGTTTCGCTGGTAATTCTACTAATTCTGTAATTAATTGATACGTATACTTTGAGTATAGTATCCCGGGCATGAAGCCGAATTAATGCATCATGTAAACAAAACGATAGTTGTCGTATGCACAGATGGCTGAGAGGCGACGCGCTTGCCTCATAAGTAGAAGGTTACGCGACCAAATTCAGCTCGATGAATGTATAAATCTGTAATTAATTGTTAGGTATACTTTGAATATAATACCCTGGACATGAAGCCGATCTAAAGTATCACTCAAATAAAACGTTAATTGACGTATGCCTAGATGGCGCAGGGGGCATCTCGATTGCCTCCTGAGCAGAAGGTTACGCGATCGAATCCAGCTTGATGAATGTTTTATTTTGATAGTTGGAGAAACAATAGTGCACAGATTTCATACGTTTTGTTTAAAACGCCTAAATAAGTTTGTCACCTTTGAGTCTGATATTATAATTTTGTTATTGTTGATATTGAAGAAACCGGTTTGATTAGGTTGGCAGATACTTTACTTTTCTAAACATGAATTAAGTTTCCTTCTGGAAATATTCTGTATAACTTTAATGAAATTTGACATACAAGTTTATTTTAAAGAAACTTACACCATCTTCAGATATAGCAAAACTTAGTTCTTTAGCTTCATAGAAAATTGAGTTTTGGGCATTTTTCTCAAAAGGAGTTAGAACGCAAGATATTTTTGATAATAGAGAGATATCGATGGTAACACGTTCGAAATAATTCTTCAAATGTGCGTGTACTAGGACCACAGAAATCGTTCTTCAAGGTCTGTGTAAGTTTAAACTATTAACTTTACTGATATGCCGTATAACAATAGTGTACAATTCTTATGAAAATTCGCTACTATAATGCACTCGCTGCGTCCCGAAATTTTTTAAATAATAGAAACGTATGTTCCAAATTTGGTTACTCTAGCCGTGTTATTTTTCAACATAGAAAAATTCTCCTAAAGAAAACCCGTAATTTTCCCGGAAAAACTAGTCCGAGTTTACTGCATAATAGACCAGTTCAAGCTACTTACAGGGGGAAGGTACCCACCTGCTAAATTTCATCACAATCGTCTTAGTTTTAGAGTTATCGGTGTGATATATATATATATATATATATATATATATATATATATATATATATATATATATATATATATATATATATATATATATATATATATGTCTATCGTACACTTTGAACACATTTTATATGATACATCGCACAGTTTGAGCACATTTGAACAGTTTGAGCACGGTGTCGGAAGTGACATTGTCATGTATAGCACTCTTCAAGCACGTCAAGTGTCCAAACTGTTCAATGAGACACGTAACGTTCAGTTTGGACACCCGTTACGTATTCGTTTTCCTGAAGTGTCAGCATACCAAAATGAAAGTTGTTTGAACAAAAATTGATTAAATTGATCTGTATCTATTCAGAAAATCAATCACTTAAACAAAAAATTTTAATCTCATAAATTATTATCTACCCATGTTGATCAATTTTGATAATTAATAATTTGTTTATTCAGTTAAAATATTGTCTACTTTTTTATATCTTTACTTCCCCATCTTACAATGCTAAAAACAATCTATTTCATTAACGCCCTCTGATTTATTGGGTAGAATGAGCCCATACTATTGACTAACATTAGAATGTTAATTTTAGTTGAAATTCAGGGCAAACAATCTTCTTTGTTTCTTTCTTTTGGCTTATGTATGTTAATACGCCAAATTGACAATAATTGGTTTATTTTTACAATCAGAATTTCATAAAGATTAAAAACATCAAAAATTGACAGATCAAATTTGTTTAAAATTGAAGTAATTTGTTATTTTGTTAGTTATAAGTGAAAGTTCAGAATAATAATAATTGACACTTGATATGGCATGATCTTCGCACCATCTAACGGTAAATAGCAGAACTTCAATTATTTAATTACACTAGGGTAACATTTTGTACGTCAGTTCATGACTCTGATTACCCAGAGTTAGCAAAGTTTGGAAGGGGGGTTAGGGATTATGTATACTTTTTTTCGTTAACGTCGGCCTATTTCCGCACTATGGCCAATCACCAATGCCACTACTCAACTATAATTATAGGTTGAGTTCACTGTGTACAGGTTCCCATTGCGACATAACCTTTGTTAAAATGGGCCTAGTTTATTATATACGCCAGCAGCTGAGTTTAAGCGCTCATCTGCTGACTACCGACACGTTTCAGCGGTTGGAGACAGATGAACGAAATCTTGACTTCAAGCACTATTTTGTCAAGTTTGTTCTTCACTCCGCGCTTTAAGAAATTGGCAACAGTTGAGTTCCAAAAGAAACACAGCGGGACTGGTGACGCATTTTGTTGACACAACTATTCAACTGATGGCACCTAGTGAACTCAGCCAATCTTCCGTTTATTGGTGTATAATAATATATAATTCAAACAAAAACACATATCGACGCAGACGGTTGTACCCTAATCAAATATTATTAAAATTCGTTTACGTTAATACTATTTGTTCTAATCGTAAGTCATGTCGTAATCGTACATCCTAACGTGCAACTAATAACTAATCAATCAAAGAATGTCAAAGAACTAACCAATCAAAGAGCGCCATCTGTCAATGGGATAGATTAAAACAAGAATTTATTACTATTTTCGGTAAATCTACAGCAAAGTTTTCTAGAAATCTGTTATAATGAATCAGGTGTCTAGAATAACATAATAAAATCGAGTCAGAATATAGACTATAAAAATAAAAATGCTCTGCCTGCTTTAACTCTCAGTTGAGCCACATTTTTTACCGTACTTCCCACGCTTGGTTTGGAGTCTAGAAAATTGTTAATACAACCGATGATCACTCTTTTGGCGATTTTTCAGCTATTGAAAGCAAATTTCTAATGAAAATCCAGTTATTATTTAGTCTTTTAACGTTGTCTTAGGGATATTTCTATAATGCTTGTTATGAATATGAAGAATAAAGCGTGAATGCTATTTCTCTATTGTATTGTACACTAATGACAATGATAAAATAAATTCTTGTGCTTGAAATCATTTTGGCCGATTGCTTACATACTACTGACATACAGTAACGATACCTAATAGTTTTCATTTTTTCTCGTCATTCAAACAGGTACTTACACCTGTTTTTTTTAAAATTTAGTAAGTCAATACATTTTCTGATGTGTTTTCACATTATTTGCTATTTGCTTTGGAATGAAAAGTATAAAATATTAATTCACAATTTATACATGTCTCCGTAACCTCCCTCTACGACATAACATTTTATCCAGTAAGTAAATGCAGAAAATTGTGATTTTTCATCTATACAATGATTTATAGGAACTGATTTGGTCAAAAAATACTCATTTTAAGAACATCAAAAAAGATTCACTCTTTTATTTTTTAACATTCTACTGCGAGCTTTCACAGGGTTCCTACTAAAAACAGCACATCAATTTCCCTGACTTTTCCCTAATTTTCCTGACATGCCAAAATATATTTTCCCGACTTTGATCTTTTACAATTTACCCCCAACAAGTGCAACGCTACACCACTACAAAATACAGTAGGTCCTCGCGTCATGGCGGAAAACACTTCCCCATTTCAAATACAAAGCGACCATTGAACGCACAACTAAAGAAAAACAAATATTGTGGTTTTGTGGAAAAATAAATCATTAAGTAAATGGTTCAGAATTTCACAAAAAGCAAACATATTGTTTCAATTATTTATCATAAAAAGGCAATAAATAATTTTTCCCTAACAGGGACAAAAAATCCCCGACTCTTAGTCAATATTTTCACAATTTTCCCTGATTTCCCTGAAAAGAATTTTTCTTCTACAAATTCCCTGACTTTTCCCGGTTTTCCAGACGAGTGGGAACCCTGTTTCAATTACTACTGATTTTGCAAGTAATTTGTTTCACTAAGTGAAGATTAGAACCTGTGATGAGCACTGATAAGTACACTTGGAGAACCCAAATCACCACAACACCTCTTTTTAAAGATCTGAAGCTCACTTCACTAACAAAGTTAGTGTCATCAGAGGATGTAAAATTCTCACTGCTAGAATTTTTCATTCTCTGATGACTCTAACTTTGTTAGTGAAAGGATCGTCAGGTCTTTAAATAGATGTGTTGTGGTGATCTGGGTTCTCCAAGTAAACTTAATTTGTTTCAAAGATCTATTTTTATATTTAGTTATGGCAAGAAAATGATATTACGCATTGTTAAATACGCAATGATTTCTGTAAAAATTAAGCCGCAATGAAAAATAAATGAGTACAATTAAAATATAGCAAAAATTCTTATGCCACACATCTTTCTGTTTGAAAATTGCCTAGACTGCAGTTCACCCGGGTTTCCTTCCAGTTCAAAGTTATAATTCAATGTAGCCATAAACATAATAGGTTAGGACAAGTTGGGTAATAGGTTTGTTAATTGCAATTCAAAACAAACCAAACATGTACATTATTCGTAAAATCGGCAATCGAGCAAATACGATTCGCGTTCCCTCGATTGTTATTTTATTTTGAGGTCCATAATAGTATGTTTTATGACTCAAGGGAAAATTTTACGCCTCCTATTGTAGTTTCCAAGATACTGCCACTAGCCACCTTTGCATAAAAAGATTTTATAACATAGGTACCTATGCCTACCCTAAATAAGTCCAGCGATTTCATCAATTCCTGATTCTCTTAACAAAAATTCGCTAATAACAGGAGAAATAACTTCTAGTAAAAAATAGACATTTTTGTGTGATATGTCCAAAGTCACTTAAAAAGTGGTTGGTGATATACAGGCAGTGAACTAAACTATAATTATAGGTTGATTTCATTGTGTACAGGTTCCCATTGCAACATGTTTGTTAACAATGGCCGAGTTCACTAGGCGCCCGCAGCTGTGTTTAAGCGCTTATCTGCTGACTACAGTGACTTGATAGATGCTTCACTCCGCGCTTTAAGAAATTGGCAACAGTTGAATTCCAAAAGAAGCACAGCGGGACTGGAGAACGCATTTTGTTGACACAACTATTCAACTGTTGGTGCCTGTTGAACTCAGCCAATCTGCTGTTTATAGGTGCATAATATATAACTCAAACAAAAAACGTGACAGTGCAGGCGGCTGTATTCTCATCAAAGAATATTAAAATTCGTTTACGTTAATACTATTTGTTCTAATCGTAAGTCATGTTGTAATCGTACATCCTACCGGCCAACTAAGTAACTAACCAATTAAAGACGCCTAACAGCGCCATCTGTCAATGGGATAGATGAAAACAGGAATTTATTACTATTTTCGGTAAATCTATTACGAAGTTTTCTAGAACTCTGTTATGATGAATTAGGTGTTCAGAATAGCACAATAAAATTTTAAAAAATTCAGTGAGAATATAGACTATAAACGTGGTCTGTTTTGCTTTGGCTTTAATTCTCAGTTGTGACACATTTTTAACCGTACTGCCCGCGCTTGCTTTAAAGGATAGAAAATTATTAACACTACCGTCTTTATATGATCACTCATTTGGCGATTTTTCAACTATTGGAAGCAAAATACTAATGAAAATCCAGTTGTTATTTAATCTAATAACGTTGTCTTAGGGATATTTCTATAATGCTTGTTATGAATATGAAGAACAAAGCGTGAATGCTATTTCTCTAATGTATTGTAGCTCTCACTAATGCCAATACAATAAATTCATGGGGTTAAAATCATTTTGACCGATTGCTTATATACAACTGACATACAACAACGATAAAAAAGCGTGTACCTAATAGTTTTCATGATTTCTCGGCATTCAAACAGGTACTTACACATGTATAGCCAGGTGATGACGGGAACACTCTGGATGAAGTACCAAAAATACACGGAGTCACAACAGGCAACCAGTCCACATTTGCAGCAAAATTCGGAAGACCCTCAATGAGAGAGCAACAACCAAAGTTGCCACGAAGGCAAAGAAATCACCTGCGTGAGCATCCGAAGCCCAGGAGTCATACTATTTATGCCAGGATTTCTGTATACTATACAAGGAGAAAGGTTAAGGGCAAAGCCGCAAGGAGACAACCGCATACACGTGTTTCAAGCTTATTAGCTATCATCAGTATTTTTGCTTTTTCATCCAGAGTATTCTCATCATCACCTGGCTATACCGTACTGATGATGGCTAATAAGCTTGAAACACGTGTATGCGGTTGTCTCCTTGCGGCATTGCCCTTAACCTTTCTCCTTGTATGGTATACAGAAATGCCGTGTTAAAAAATCCTGTTATATATATATATATATATATATATATATATATATATATATATATATATATATATATATATATATATATATATATATATATATATATATATATAAACATATAGAATTTGAAGCTGACCTAACCCCTGTATGTGTCCTAGTTAGCGCTCATCTAAAGAAGATTTTTTAAATTCCAAAATCGCGATTTTGTTAGGAGAATTCATTTAAAGGCAATTAACAGCAGCATTACATTTTTGCTAGTAATAACATGAAGATAATAAGTTCTCAGAAACTATGGTGAGACTAAACAAGGAAAGGCATGATTAAGCAGTGATCTGGGCATTATTTATCATTAAAGTTATCCAAACTGCTTGCAGTTTAAGATTTAATTAGTTGGAAATTAGATTAATTGCTATTTGCTGGATCTGACAGTAGATTTGCAAGTGCTCGCAATTCGCCTGAATTAAATTTATCTTACAATCTGCTTAGTTACCGTGAAAAATCAAACTTTACACAAGCTCGTTTAAAATTTCAAACTAAAACTGAAGCTTGGAGAGAGATGCGATAGAAAAAGTGTGCAGTGTTTTAAAATTATCATTTTATTATTTCTTTGAAGAAAATAAAATTCAGTTTTCTGGTGTATCTAAATCCACAACATTTCAAAGATACTAGATTTTTCTATAACAAATTAGGTGTGTATGTGTTGAAAACGGTCTATTTTTAGCAAACTTTTATTTAAAAGTTCCTTATTAGAGAAGTATCGACTTTCCAACATTAAAAACTTTTTTTTAAATGTGCGGGAATTGGGCGGTTGAATTAACCCTCATAGGTATGGCATTTGAATAGGCTCCAGTACGTTTTTTATGTAATCAGGTGCATTCAAATTTTGGTCAATATAAACTGGAGGTGCCCTGCTACCGTATGTTATTGCACCCGATACCATCACCCCCAGTGTGGGGGCCAAGAGCTGTAAGCCGTTCTACCGCAAATTCTAAATTTCTGAGTTCTCCACGTAGCCGTCTTACTCTTGTGACCATCGTGGACCCAAGGACATAATCGGGACTCGTCAGAGAACACAACATGAATTCAGTCCCCGGGCTCGCAAATACTTTTCACCAGCTAATCTTTATATCTTATATACTTCACAAATAAGGCCAAACCTCGAATACTGCTCCCACAACTGGGGTGCCGCTGCCGCTTCTACACTCGCTATCCTGGACTCCATTCAGAAGAGAGATATACCTCTCATTGGTGACCCTACCCTCACCCAAAAGCTGCCATCCCTTGCCCACTGACGTGCCGTTGGTGACCTCTCTCTCCCTCTCTCTCTCTCTATCTCTCTCTCTTTTATAGATATCTGCACGGGCACTGCTCAGACGAGCTTTCTTCCATAGTTCCTCCACCTGCTGCCCCCAGCAGATCTACCAGGAGAATAGAGCGAATGCACCCTTTTACTATCCAGGTCACCAGTCATAGATCATCTTGTTATGCCCGCTCTTTTGTCCCGAGGACTTCCAAGTTGTGGAATTCCTTGTCGGCACATGTTTTTCCTTCTCCTCCGAACCTCCAAACTTTCAAGTCCAGAATTAACAAGTTGCCTCTTTCCTCCTTGTCGACACCCACGGTACGAGAGTATTTAGGCTGTAAGCCCTCGTGGTGTGTTGTTGATATATTTAAAAAAAAGTCACCATCGCAATTTGATCTGCCGTTACAGCACTCCATCCGAGCAGTAAGATGTCGAGGTGTCAATGGGAGACATAAAAATCTATACGAACGAAGTTCAAAAGCGCGTATTCTGCGATATATCTTTGCCATAGAAACTCTTTGTTGCAAAACTCCCAACAAAGTATTTCGAATCGGCCGTGTTGTCGAAACTCTGTATTGTAAAGTCTCAAGCCTCAAATGACGATATTTTTGTCCTGAAGTCACTCGAGGTCGTATGGACCCATAACGGTGGTTTTGGATTTATGCTTAAAACCACCTGTACCAACACTGTAACACTTTTGTCCCACTGGATCCTATGCGGTCTGGAATTTGTCTGATTGAAAAACCGGCTTCCTGCATACCAATTATGCCCCTCTTTTCGAATTCACTTAACCGATTGTAATTCTTCCGTAAACCGCGTCTAGGCATAATGACTTAATAAACTGAGCTCAAACCGTTAATAAATAATGCTTTAAACTGAAGGAAACTCAAACTTTAAGCGATAATTTTTTGTTAAATTAAAATTTCTGGACGCAGCAAGTGCGTTATAGTGATGAATTTTCAAAAGAATTACTAAAATTTTAACCCTGCTGCGTCGTTCGGGTCCTTTATGACCCAATTCGTGTTTTGTTTATCTTTTACTGCTACCATATTTTCTTTCCAGCGTTGAGCCTTTATGACTGTATTTCTATAATAAATTGCCATACATTTTTGTGTTTTTTGTTAAATTATAACTTTAATTATTCTGTCAGTAAAATTTTGCACATTAAGCTGTTCGGGTCACTTTTGTCCAGCGATTTTGTTTATGAGATTCATATCATTGTTTGTATCGTTTACTGATCTGTTCCTTCCGTTTGCTGACTTGATGTGTGTAATAAAGCAAAGTGATACATGTTTGACGTCAGACCGTCTGTAGTTTGCCCGACGCCTGGTCGCCTGTCTACCTGATTACCTACTCGTCGGTCAGCCTGCCCGACTTCTTAGAACATAACTTGCATGTCTTTACTTGCTCTACAGTGTAGTCTATAGGGCCAGCATTTTTTCATTTCAGTTCGTCTTTCGATTTTGTGGAGAATATATGTTCGTCTGTTTCTTGCAATGTTTCGTAAAGTTAGGCAGTCTCATACCAGACCTTTTACACAAAAAGAATTAGAAAAAGCACTGGAGACTTCTTATATAGAATCTATAGATTTTGACAATCCAACGGACGGTTGGGACCCATCTGACGATGAGGAGTTATGTTCCGAAGCGGATGACTTAAATTCCTGATGTAAAGGATAGTGACTCCGAAGATGACGAATTGGAGGAGCTAGTTGATGTATCTCAAAGTATGTTATCAAAGGACAAACAGATTCAGTGGTCTTATGAACCCGCAGCTCAACGAGGCAGATATGGTTCTGAAAATGTAATTTCTGTAACACCTGGACCTACTAGATACGTCACTTCAAGAGGCAAATATGAGTTGTCCACTTATTTATTAGTTTTTCCACCGGAAATTGAAACTATAATATTGATATACACAAATATAGAAGGCCATCGACTTTACGGAGATAACTGGAAAAACTTCGATGTTATAGATTACATTCCTATCTTGGTTTGTTGATTTTGGTCGGTGTTTTCAAATCTCACAATGAATCTACAGAAAGTATGTGGGATGCTGAAATGGGACGTAATATATTTCGAGTCACTATGTCTTTGGAAAAATTCAAGAAATTTCCAAGAGTGATAAGGTTTGATAATAAAAATGCCATACAGGAAAGACGAGAACGTGATAAATTTGCAGCGATTAGAGAGCTCTGGAACAAATGGGTGGAAATTCTTCCAAAACTGTTCAATCCTGATGCTTATGTGGGTTCGGTTAGGTTTGATTGTGAGTGGGCCATACCGGTTCCTCCACCGCGACCATAAGGGATGCTTATGTAAAGGTTGACGAGCAGTTGGTTGGATTCAGAGGCAGATGCCCTTTCAGACAGTACATGCCGAGTAAACCGGCAAGGTATGGTATAGAGTTCTGGGTTTTGTGCGACAATGTTACTGCATATGTCTGGAATATTCAACCTTATATTGGCAAACCCCCTGGTGAGACCAAGGAAAAATGAAGGTATGAGAGTTGTTTTAGTTCTTTCTCAAGGTCTAAAAGGCCATAACCTGACTTGCGACAATTTTTTTACAAGTAACGAGCTTGGACAGATGCTACTAAAACGAAATATTACATTGATTGGTACCGTAAGAAATAACAAAACTTTTATTCCACCAGAATTAATTAGCAAGAAAGTACCGAAAATGACTTCTAGATTTGCATTTACTGATAATACAACATTGGTATTATATATCCCTAGGAAATCAAATAAATGTGTGGTGTTGCTAAGTACATTATATTGTAATAAAGTAATATCAGGGGAAAAAGACAATAAGCCCCTGATTATTTTAGACTACAATAAAACTAAGGAATCAGTAGATACGATGGATAAGGCGGTAGCCTGTTACACCACAAAACGCAAAACAAACCGTTGGCCTTTGACCGTATTTTATAATATTCATGACATAAGCGCATACAACTCCCACGTTTTGTTAAAATATGTAACACAACAGGCTCAAAAAGTCTGCGATGACGCCGACATATTTTAGAACGTCTGGGCATGGCACTGGTAAAATCACACATTGAAAGAAGAACCAACTTGCCTAGAACTAAAGCCGCCAAAGACGTAGTAGAAACTATAAGAGGAGTCAAAGTAAACGTTCAAGAAAATGAAGCTTCAACGTCAGTGTTACCAAAAAAACGAGGAAGGTGCTATTTGTGCCAAAAAACTGACAATAAAAGTTCAAGTGTGTGTTCTAAGTGTAAAAAATAGTGTTGCAAAAAACATCTACTACAAGTATGTAATCAGTGCTGTGAGTAATCTTTTTTTATTTTTCATTATAATGCTGCTGGTAAAATAAGTTCTGTTGCCAAAATAAATTTTTACTACAATAATTTTTCATTTATTATAAATACTTTTGTTACTTTATATACATGGGTCACTTATGACCCAAGTAGCTCAGGTGTAAGCTAAAAGCGAACGGCGCAGCAGGGTTAAACTTATACACACATCGAAGATCGATTTTATAAGTCCTAGTACGCGTACATTTGGAGAATTCTTTAGAAAGTGCTACTATCGATATATCTCTATTATCAAAAAAATCTTGTGTTCTAACTGCTTTTGAGAAAAATGCCCAAATCTCAATTTTCGATGAAGCTAGTAAATTTAATTGTGCTATATCTATAGATAAATTTGTATGACAAATTTCATTAACGATACAAAAACTTTCCAGAAGGAAACTTAATTCATATTTAGAAAAGTAAAGTATACGCCAAATTATAATAATGTAAACTTTTCAGAAGGAAACTTAATTCATATTTAGAAAGGTAAAGTATCCACCAAATTATAAACGTAGCAGTTATTTTTCTTCAATCACCTGAATGATTCCGTTTTAGTCAACCCAATCAAGCAACGGTTTTTCCAGCAACTAAAAAAGCTTTTTAAAAACAAATTCTCTATCAATGAATTTTCTTAGTAAAAATTCAATATCAACAATAACAACATTCCTGCTGAAAATTATAATTTTAGACTCAAAGCTGACAAAGTTATTCAGGCGCTTTAAGCAAAAATGAGATCTCGTCCAAAACGTATGAAATCTGTACAGTATTGTTTCTCGGCACCTTCTGCGTATGAGGCAAGCACCCTACTGCTGAAGCAACTGAGATACGTTAACTAAAGCTTAGTTTATCTGATACTTGACGCAGACTTAATGCCCCGGGATATCTTATATTTTATTAGAAGCAAACGTAACAATTAATTAAAGAATTAATATAATTGTCACTTGAAACACATTCAACAACTATTTAGATCTTAGACGACGTTTTATGTTTAAGTTTAAAGATAAAAGAGCAAACTGTTTTAAAATCCCTTTTATAGAGCCGTGACTTGATTGTGTTTACATTTCCACTATATTATGCTACACCTTCAGTCTCAAACTGTAATTGGAGCAGTTCGTTAAGCTACAAATATAGTGTATTTTAAAAATTTATTGAATCCCTCAGTTAAAAAACAATTACATGGCAAATTTTCAGTTTCATGTCGTCTGTCATTTGCCATATATGTGGCCGAGATTTCAGGATTGCTGCAGTCTTGGCTTCCTTACGTGACCGTTGTCCGTGAAATTCTCTTTTAACCTTTTCAATTTCTTCTCATTCATTGAAACTGCTCTTGGATACTGTTCGTTGAAGTTTTTGCATGTTCTTCAAATAATCTTGTTACAATGGCGATGCATGAAGAACAAGTTTAAGATCTTCTCATTTGTACAAGAATTTGCCATTTATAGGTAACAGAGCACGCGCAATTGGTATGACAATAGACTTGCAAACAGACAGTTAGATTTTGCCAATAGTTATCGACTGTTTGGAAGCATGGCATACTGATAATAAGAAATTTGTTTCGCCGCAGTGACAAAAATATTTAAGAAATAAAGATCAAGACACTTATGAACATATCCCAAATTTCAGATTCATATCTTTTCTGGTTCACTAATGGGTCAATAAGTCAGTGACTTTTTGAATTTACAGCCTCTTCACAGGAAGGGCAACATTGCTCCTGTCAACAAGCATCTGTCAGCTGACTACTGTAAAATTTTGAACAAGCGGCGTCATTTGGTTTGTGTTAGATAGCCATTGAAAGCAGACAACCTCTTAAGTTATAACGTAAATGGAAAAAAGTGAATGTGGTCTGCTCATCAAACATTATTTTTTGCGGAAAAAAACATCACTCAAAGCAAGACTAAGCGTGATAAATACTATGGGGACACTGCACCATCAATTTCCATGGTAAAAAAGGGGTTTACTGAATTTCGTTGCGGATGTACAAGCACAAATGGCGCCGAAGGTTCTGGACGCCCAGTTGACGTCAGTACACCCGAAACAATTGAAAATATTCACGATATGGTGTCGCAGATCAGAGATTGAAAGTTCGGGAGATTGTGTAAGCCATAGACATATCACATGGCTCAGTGGTTTCGATTTTGCATGATCACTTGGGTATGAGAAAGCTATCCGCAAGATGGGTGACGCGTTTGCTCACAATCGACGGAAAACGCACTCGTGTGACAACTCTAAGGAGCGTTTGGCGTTGTACAACTGCAATAGAGACGATTTTTTGCGCCGTTTCCTAACCGTGGACGAAACATAGATTCACCACAACACACCAGAGACCAAGCATCCGTCAAAACAGTGAGTTTCTCCGTGCGAATCTGCGCCGAAGAAGGCCAAGTTGGATTTGTCAGCCAATAAAGTCATCGCGACCGTTTTTTGAGATGCACGCGGTATAATCCACATTCATTACCTTCAAAAGAGAAAAACAATCAATCGCGAATATTATACCAACTCATTAGATCGATCCAATGACGATTTGAAGAAAAAACTACCGCATATGGCCAAGAAAAAAGTTCTTTTGGGATACGAATTGCTTCCTCATCCGCCCTATTATCTGGTTTTAGCCCCGAGTAACTATTTGTTGTTTCTAAACTTAAAGAAATGGCTCGGCAGAAAGAAATTTGATCCAAGTACCTATTTTGAGGACCTCGACACGTATTATTTTTGAAAGGGATAAAAAAATTGGAGAAACGTTGGACGAAGTGTATAGAGCGCAAAGGAGACTATGCTGAGAAATAATTTGATGTTTTGTCAAAAAACCTGTAATTCATTCAAAAAGTCACGGGCTTATTGACCTGCTCTCGTATAAATACTAGGAGCAAACAAAACCCTATAGAGTTAGCTAAAATTTAACAGCTAATTATTTCTAGACTCCAAAATCATTTAAATGCCAAATTTTATACGCGTGTTATTAAATTTAAAGTAATAAAAAAAATCGGGACGCATCAAGTGCGTTACGGTAGCTTTTCATAAGTTTTCTAATAATAATCTTTATTTGAAAAGAAGTGTAAAAAAATGTATATCGTACTGGCAAGAGTCGGGAATGTATTTGTGAAGTAGGAGCTTCCCGAAAAACCTGCAACTTTAACATTATTGATAGTGACAATTCCAGCAAGTTTTAGTGAATTTTCTTAGAAAAAATTCACTAATGAGGAGATCTCGACTTTTGAATTTTGAAAAAATTTCTTCAAATGAGCGCGATCTAGGACCCCTAGAACCCATATCCGGGGTCAGTTTCAATTTTTATATGTTTATATATATATATATATATATATATATATATATATATATATATATATATATATATATATATATATATATATATATATATATATATATATATATATATATATATATATATATATATATATATATATCACACCGATAACTGGGGCCGATTTTGATAAAATTTGGCATGTACCTTTCTTTTGTAAATGGCTTGGACAAGTTTGTTAGTCAGGAAAATCGGATGAGGTTTTCCGGGAACATTTTGAGTTTTTATTCGAAAAAAAATTTTATCTCAAAGAATGATGGGCCGATTTTGATAAAATTTGGCATGTACCTTCCTTTTGTAAATGGATTTGATAAGTTTGTTAATCGAAAAAATCGGACGAGGTGTTCCGGAAAAATTTTGAGTTTTCATTTGAAAAAAAAAAATTATCCTAAAAAATAAAAAAATTATGATAATCAAATTTGGTAGGTAGGCTTACGATATAAAAAATAAACTATACACCCAAATTTAGATTTCAAAGTTATAAGAAAAAAAAGTTATAATAAAATATTTTGTGCCAGATCATTTCTATGAAAATTCACTACCATAACGCACTTGCTGCGTCCAGACTTTTATACATTGGGTTACTGGGAATTACATCTGTAACAAAATTTGTCCGTTACATACGTAAGTATATTCAAAATAAACTATACTGTACATAAAATAACATACTTTATCTTCCGGACCTGCTTCAACCTATTTATCTTACATTTAAGTAGCTGCTTTTTATAGACGATTCGCTACAAAGTATATATTTTTTTTCTCCATGAATTCCATATGAAAAGTCACCAAACCTGTGATATGGTGTTGTAAACGTTACTGATCAAAACTATTTAATATATCCATCTTTGTTTATTCTGTTCAACTTTGTATCTAACTATTATTGCCTTCCTTTTTCAACAACAAAGAATATATTCTGCTCTATTTTCTAAATTATCTTAAGTTTGACTTCGAAAAATGTTGGATTACAATTATTTAACATCATTGAATTTTGAAACATTGCATCTATAGTTCAGTAATATTTCATAAAAAGAAATTGACGAGCTTCAAAGATATAATATTTTCGGGAAGAAGATTTGCATTTTTCCATGAAAAAACTTGACTCGCCAACAAATTACGAAATCAATTTTCCAGTATAATGAAAAAATTGTATACCTTTCTAAAAGCAAAATTTTCCTCATGAGAATTCGCTAAAAGTAGAAACTAAACTTAAACATTTGATACCCTGTACCTCAGTAGGTATATTCTAACTTTCGGATACATCTAGTTTTAGCTGTTAATATTTTCTGCCAATCTGTTAAAGCACTCTGTTGTGAAATTATTATAAAAAATATATTATTATATGTTATTCAACATTCTAGAAGTCATTATTCAACAAGGGCCCCGCTAAATATCATGACCTCTTTAAGTCACCGTCATCTTCAAGCACACTTTTTACTTTATTATCTTCTTTGCGGAACGGTGACAGAAATTATTGTTTCCTTTCTTTAGCCCAAATTCGGTCATCCGTGAACTTTCTGTGTAGATATTGAATAATTACACTTCAAAGGCAATGGAACACCAAACAATCGAGGGCATTTGGAGCTTTAGGGAGAAGCTCTATAGTGCAACCCCTATAATCTTAGTCGGAGAGCGTGTAGGATTTCAGGACGATGGCCGGCTGTCTGGGCCGCAACTTTGTACACTACTTATGTCATCATCAAAGCGATCTCTCTACAGCTTAGCTAAATTACTAGCCATAACTAACTTCCAAGTTAAATTACTGTAAACAATTGTTTCTTCGGATCACCACTGAGACTTTGTGTGCCATAAATCGGTCATAATAATGATCTTAGGGATTATTGATTATTGGTTACTGATTCAGCTCTAATGTCAGCTTTGTTAAATAATTTGATTTGACATGTAATTATTGTAACCTGCCAAACAAAAAGGTTATACATGATGCTTAAAATTTAATCATACACCACCATGACTTACAGATAATTAATTTTTAAAATTTAATATTTAAAACAATTACTTGTTTAGAAAATAGAGACGTAGAGACCATTTCTCTGGTTTCATAAACGTTTGTTTTCTGTTCGCTAACCTGTTTTGCTGTTTGCATTATTACACATAAGAAAACTGATTTATACGCATTCATGACAACTACAAACAAAAATTCGTTGCTAGGTAATCGTGTTTTGATCAAAACTGTTTCTAAAAATGATAATTAAATCAAAAGTCGGGCCGCAGAAAGTGCGTTATGAAAGTGAATTTTCATAAAAATATTTTTAATGCAAGCAACCATCAATCTGGTTACGGGTGTAGCCTATATAGTAGGAACAATGTACCATATTTTATCAAAATTACTTATTGTCTGAAAATATACACAAATTTTCCAGAAGTAAACTATTCCTGAGAAAACTGGTTTCCTAGCCAACAAACTTTAGGTTAATAGCAAATTGAGTAATTGAAATTTGAAGGATTTAATAAAAAATCGCTACCAAAACGAACTTACTGCGTCTCGATTTTTGGTCTTAAAAACATGCATCATATTTCAATAAAAAATGCAAAAATGCAATAATATAAAGTTGTTCCAAAAAGCAATTGTAGGGATGACCGACGACTTATGGACCATCCTGTGATTGTCAAAATATTTTTATAGGATGAAGCTTAAGACACCCTATAATTAACGGATTCAATTTTTTTCTCGTATCTTGTATAATAACAATTACAATGAGCTTTACCGTAGAAATGCGTCACCTTGTATATATGCAAACAGATAAAAACTTAAAATAAACCCGGAGATGGATTCTAGGGGGCCTAGTTTGCGCTCATTTGAATAAACCTTTTTAAAATTGAAAAGTCACGGTCTCCTACATAACGAATTTTTTCTATGAAAATTTGCTAAAAATTATAGACCGTTAAACGATAAACTTAACTCAAGCTACAGACAAAGCATCAACTTAACTAAACCTACAGCCAAAGAATCAACTTACCTAAACCTACAGCGAAATCATCAGAGAAAGGGTCTATTTGAAATGAATTTTCTGTAAACATTTTATTAAAATAAAGGACAATGGCGATTGAAGCTGAAACATAAGGGTTTGCAGAACACTCTTCTTGCGACATTTTTTTTACATAATCCGTATTTGTTTCAGGTTATTAGCCTAAATGTTGCGAATCTTGACGTTTCAAATCGCGACTTTGACATTTGGACAAAAACCCAATTTTTTTTGCTTTAAATGCCTATAACTTTTTCGCCTTTTAACTTACAGAGCTAAATTGCTACGAGGGTCACTATTTATAATGCAAATACGCGTACCAAATTTGGTTGCCCTTACTTTGTTATCTCCGGAAGTATACATTTTTCCGAAAGAAAACACAAATTTTTCCGGGAACACCTCAGATGATGTTTCCAGGCCACTTGCAAAAGGAAGGTGCTTACCAACTTTGGCCCAATACTTTTTGACTCATCGGTGTGATACTATATATATATATATATATATATATATATATATATATATATATATATATATATATATATATATATATATATATATATATATATATATATATATATATATTGTGACGGCCACTTGGGGTAGCCGGGAGTTACTAGTTTTCCCTAAAATGAGGAATTTCGGGATGACTTCCGGGACACGGCTTTCCTACGGGATCATGCTCGGACGCCAGCGTTTATAGAGTTGATTTTTCAGAGAGTAAATGCGCACTCTCAGGATGCTTCCCCTCTCCCAAGTCACTGCCAACGGATACACTAGCCCAGGGTAGTTTCTAGTGGAGACAGGGTCCTCCTAAGTCAAGACAAAGTCCCCCGGGACTTCTGGTTATGGTCTTTATTAAAGAACTGGAGTCAAATTGTGTGTGTGTGTGTGTGTTCCCTTAAGTTTGACCTCGGAAGATTTCCATTAGTCACAAGACATTGTAATTGGCTACCTAATATTACTCTTAGATTTTGGTTTATTAACGATGATATAATTAATTGATATAATATAACGATCTTAATTTAGACTATCTACTACTACTACATCTAAATAAAATTCTTATTTGTTACTTTGTCCCAATTGGAATCTTTTTTTTTTTTCTTTTTTTATATATATATATCTTTTTATTTATTGTTTTTTATTTATTTATTTTTTTAATATATTGTTACGTTTTCTCCGGGTTCTGGATAAGTGAGACTTTTTAATTTTAACAAAACAACTTTATTTACACTCTAAATATGGATAAAATAAAATTTCTAGAATGTCTCTCTCACAAAACACTTCATTTACTGGCCTTACAATTACTACTCTCAACAAAAGTCACTAATCTGGTACTACAGTCACTACTCTCTTAACACTTTACACTGCTTCTTCAAGTCACTACCACATTCTCTTACTGAACTGAACTGACTCGGGCTGGCTTGCTTTCGCTTTTATATACTCGCCGTACCTTCCCCTCCTTTCTAGAGAGTTCCATTCCAGAACGTTCCAGGACCTTCTTTTACTAGAAGGTTCTGTGAATACAGATCGGTCCCGTGTGTATACAGGGGGATGTGTATACAGGATGATCCAAATGTGGTCACCACTCCTATGTTACACAAGAGGTGTTTCTCGAACTATAAGATCTCTCTGCGTATACAGGGTGTAAGGGTTCTCTGCGTATATAGGGTGTATATACAGGGTGTTCGGAATGTGCAGACCTCAGTTATCCGTTCCGACGGGGTACAAGTTGGTAACTTCGTTATTTCTGGTCCTAGAGGGTTGAGACTTCGCCTGAGGGGGGTCACCCCAGGCACCCCCAGGGGGTGGGGAGGCGGTGTTGCCAGATTGTGCAAAAATTCCCAGATGTTGGGGGAAATTCTGAAGATGTGGCAACACCGCACCTACGTCTATTGAAGTGCTTTGTAACACTGCCCCCCTCCTTAAGACTGTTCGTCCCGAACAGTATTTACCGGCCGCCAACTTTGGGGTTCGTTGCCCCGATAGGGACTCAACCTCTCTATGTGAACAACTTTGGGTTTAGTTCTTGGAGACAGCTGGATTCTGTAGACTAGGTCGTTAATTTTCTTAGTCACCAAGTATGGCCCTTCCCATGGTTTCTGAAGTTTGGGACTGAGGCCCTTTCTCCTTGTTGGTTGGTACAGCTACACTGCATCACCTTCCTTGAATGTATGGGGTGTTGCTCTGCGATCCAAGCGCATCTTCATCCGGTCACTGCTTAAGAGGAGCCTATCTCTGACACATCTGTGTATAGTGCGCAGTTTTCCTTCTAGGTCGGCGACATACTCAGGTAACGTAGCTAGGTCCGCTATGTCCTCGTTCGGTGGTGGTCTCGTCATGTCGATTGGTAACCGCATCTCTCTGCCGGTCAACATCATGGATGGAGTGTAGCCGGTAGATTCATGCTGAGAGCTTCTGTAAGCTAGGAGGAACAGAGGTATCAGCTTGTCCCAGGTTCTCTGATTCTCGTCGACAAACATAGCAAGATACTGATTGATGGTCCTGTTATGCCGTTCTACCATGCCGTCTGATTGAGGGTGGAGTGGCGTTGTTCTCGTTTTCTTTATGCCTAGCAAGTCCATTAGGCTTTTCCAGACCTCTGATTCGAAATTCCGGCCCTGGTCGGTGTGAATCTCCAAGGGTACGCCATGCCGTGATATGACATTTTCCATCAGGGCTTCTGCTACGGTCGTTGCCTCTTGGTTGGGGATCGGCGCAACTTCAGGCCATTTCGAGAAGTAGTCCATCGCCACCATTATGTATCTGTTCCCAGACTCTGTGATGGGAAAAGGTCCTGCGATGTCTACGGCAACTCTCTCCCACGGTGTACCTGAGATGTACTGCATCATTTTTCCTCTGGATCGGGTCTTTGGTCCTTTCTTTGAAGCACATTGGTCACACCTTTTGCACCATTCTTCCACGCTTCTTCGGCAGTTTATCCAATAGAAGCGGTCTCTCACTCTGGCAAGAGTCCTGTTGACCCCAAAGTGGCCTCCACTTCTACTATTGTGTAACTCTTGAAGAACACTGCTTATGCACTCACTTGGCACAACGGTCTGGTATATACAGTCTCTACCATCGGCAGTTTCCCATTTTCGAGTGATCATGTCATTCTTTAGACACAATGAGTCCCATTGTAGCCAGTAGCCTTTAACCTCCGCCCCAAACCGGGACACATCGTGCCACTCAGGTCTTTTCCCCTTTTGTAGCCATTCTCTAATATTTTTCAAGTCTGGATCTGTCTTCTGTGCGTCTCTGATGTATTCAAGATTTACGTCTAGATCGGTGTTATTCTCCTGTCCTGCCACCAGTTGTTTGATCTGATGAGTTACTTTGTCGATCTCTTTGTTCTCTTGTCGCTCGCAAAATTTACATTCATGCACTGAACATGGTCTTCTTGACAGGCTGTCTGCATTGGCGTGACTTCTTCCTCTTCGATGTTCAATCCGGAAGTCGTAGCTCTGCAGTTTCTCTATCCATCGTGCTATCTGTCCTTCGGGATTTCTAAAGTTCAGAAGCCATTGCAGAGCAGAGTGATCTGACCTCACGCGGAATGTTCTTCCGTACAGGAAGCTGTGGAAATGTTCGATGGATCTTACAACTGCCAGCAGTTCTTTCCGGGTTACACAGTAATTTCTTTCTGCTTTTCCGAACGTTTTGCTGAAGTAGCCTATCACAACTTCTTCTCCGGCTTGGAGCTGTGAGAGTACTGCCCCAATGCCATACTGGGAAGCATCGGTGTCCAGTATAAACAGTCCTTCGTCCTGAGGATAAGCCAGCACAGGAGCAGTGACAAGACGATGTTTGAGTTCTCTAAAAGACTCTTGGCAATCTGGTGACCAGATGAACTCGACCGTATTTTCAGTCAGGCTATGCAAAGGCTTCGCAATGCTGCTGAAGTACTTCACAAAGCGTCGGTAGTAGCTGCAAAGTCCCAGAAAACTTCTGACCTCATGTTTGTTCCTCGGCACAGGCCAGTCTCTTACTGCCTTTATTTTCTCTGGATCAGTTTCTATCCCTTTCTCAGAAACGACATGTCCGAGGAAACTCACTTTCTTCTGGAAGAGGACGCATTTCTTGGGATTAAGTTGCAGATTGGCACCTCTCAGCCTGGATAAAACCTGCTTCAGATTCGACAGGTGTTCATCGAAAGTCCTTCCAATCACCATGACATCGTCGAGATACATCAGGCATGTTTCCCATGTAAGTCCTCTCAGCACTAACTCCATTAGTCGCTCGAAGGTGGCAGGAGCATTACATAAGCCGAATGGCATGACCTTGAATTGGTACAAGCCATTCCCGGTTGAAAAAGCAGTCTTCTCCTTATCGTCTTTATGGGGTTCTACTTGCCAGTAGCCACTTTTCAGGTCTAATGTAGAGAACCACTTTGATCCGGCCAAAGTGTTCAAAGTGTCGTCGATCCGGGGCAGGGGATAACTGTCTTTCTTGGTGACATCATTCAGCTTCCTATAGTCCACGCAAAATCTCATAGTGCCGTCTTTCTTGGTGACCAAAACTACTGGGGACGACCAAGGACTATTAGACTCCTCAATCACACCATCTTCCAGCATTTCGTTAACCATCGCCTTGATTTCTGATTGCTTGGCAAAAGGCAGTCTTCTCGGCGGCTGTCTAATTGGTCTTGCGTCGCCAGTATTAATCCTGTGTTGCACTAGACTCGTACGACCTGTGATTTTATCTTGAGCGAAAATATCGGCCTCCTCCAATACGAACTTCAGGGCCATTTCCATCTCCATGTCGTTCAATTGTCCCCAAGAATTCTTGAACCGCTCTACCATTTCTACTGGCAGTCTTCTGTCTAATGCCGTGGGTGTCACCTTTCTTGACAACGTCACTCGGTCAATGGGCTCGCAAGTGGCGATAACCTCACCTTTCTTCAATGTGACCCTGTTAGTTTGCACGTTAGCCACTCTTATGGGTATTGTCCTCTTCGGGTCTACTAAGCATCGTGCGACGAGGGCACCATCATGTCTATCTTTTAGGGGCTCCGCTATGAGAGCAGACATACCATCAAGTTTCTTCTCTAGTCTGGCTCTGACAATCTTCTCACTGTTACCAGGTATCCTCGTCGACAATAAGTCTCACCCTGGGATTAGCTTCGCCTGCTGTTGGAGATAAATACAACTCTTCGTTACCGATTTTCAAGATCTTATTCTGGAAGTCTACTGACAGGACATCGAAATCTTCCATTAAATCCAGGCCCAGAATAAATTCGTCGACGATTTCTGCGACGACAGCCCTTACCTGTAGCTCAGTACTGCCCAGCCTAATGAAAACAGTGGCCTCTCCATGCACAGGTATCCTATCTCCTTTTGCCGTCTCCAACACAGGCTGTTTGTTGGTCGTGAGTGCGGACCTGTTTGGCAACATGTCTGGACGTACAACGGATCTAGTAGCACCAGTATCGATGGTGAAACTGCATTGTCTTCCGTCTATGCTGCCAGGTATAACGAGGCTCTCGCGGTAGCGTCGGATAGTGGAGACCCTGACCTTGGGGCCTTGGGTCTCGCATGCCACGTGTCGCCCACCTACACTGGCGTCAGGTCGTTTTCCCTGATGGCGCTCCCTGTTGGTATATTCTTGTCTTCTGCGAGCCACCTGTTGGGTTTGTAAGCACTGCCTACTTATGTGGCCTTTCCTACCACACTTGTAACATTCTATGTCTGACCAATCTGCTTTCGTTTTACGTGCTCCGACCGTTGCAGTGAGCTTGCTTATGGCTTCCTTTATAAACTTTATTTCTTGCCTAAGTTCCCCAGTCGTGTCTGAAAGGTCCTCTTTCTCCTCCACTTCGCGCAGCCTGTTGCGGCGAGGTTGAGATGCATTCTTCGCTGCTTCAAATTCCAAGCCATAAATTACGCACTCCGTAAGTGTTTTGAACCTTCCGAGCCTTAAAGCTTGTTGCATTTCATTATCAAGTACCCCATCGATGAAGGTCTGGACGGTTATCTGGTTGACAAATTCTTCTGGGGCTTGGGGATATGCCAGTCGCACAAGTTTCTCCACTTCGGCACTAAATTCTTGCAGCGTCTCATTTGGCTTCTGGACCCTTGACTTTAGTTGTGTCTGGTAGACCTGGCTCATGTACTTGTTACCATATCTCAAATCTAGGGCCTGTATCACTGTTAAGTAGTTTTGCTGTTTCGACTCCGGGATGTTCTGGAGGATCTCTAGGGCTTTACCTCGAAGCGAGAGAATTAGAGCAGTTGCTGCCTGTTGTTCGCTCCACCCATTGCTGAGAGCTGCCGCCTCAAACTGCCTCCTGTACATGGGCCACGATGTTTCTCCGTCAAAAGTCGGCGGCTTCAAGGTTCCATGAGGCTGCTGCACGATTGGTATACCTTCTTCCGGACGATTTTGAACTGGGGACATTCCAGTAACTCCTCTTGGTTGAGTTCTGTCAGTCTGGCCCATCACCTGCTCTGTCAGTTCTCTATGTCTGACTTCTGTGCCTTTCATCATCATCTTCATTTGTTCTTTCAACCCCTCCACTTCTTCCCATCGTTTGTTCAAATCCTCTGTTGCATTTTCTACTTTCCTGTTTACCACTCCTATTGTATTTTCCACATCTTCTACTTTCTTGTCCACATTTTCTATTTGTTCGTTAATCTGTTCAATTTCTTCTTTTACATCGACTCTCATATCATGGAACATACTTCGGATGTCTTCTTTGTCTTCAATACGCCTCTGTTCCTCCTCTTGTCGTCTTATCTCTTCTTCTTCGCGCCGCCTTCTTTCATCTTCTTGTCGCCGTTGTTCGTCTTCTTCTCGTTGCTTCTTGAGTTCTTCTTTATCTTCAAGACGCCTCTGTTCCTCCTCTTGTCGTCTTCTCTCGTCTTCTTCGCGTTGCTTCTTGAGGTCTTCTTTGTCTTCTTCGCGTTGTCTCTTCAGTAAGTCCATCAACTCTTTGATTTCAGCCATCTCGTCGTAGTCAGTCGATCTGGTGTTTACCATTTACAGCTAGCTTACTTCACTTCTTCACTCACTTATCCCACTTCTGACACCAAATTGTTACGTTTTCTCCGGGTTCTGGATAAGTGAGACTTTTTAATTTTAACAAAACAACTTTATTTACACTCTAAATATGGATAAAATAAAATTTCTAGAATGTCTCTCTCACAAAACACTTCATTTACTGGCCTTACAATTACTACTCTCAACAAAAGTCACTAATCTGGTACTACAGTCACTACTCTCTTAACACTTTACACTGCTTCTTCAAGTCACTACCACATTCTCTTACTGAACTGAACTGACTCGGGCTGGCTTGCTTTCGCTTTTATATACTCGCCGTACCTTCCCCTCCTTTCTAGAGAGTTCCATTCCAGAACGTTCCAGGACCTTCTTTTACTAGAAGGTTCTGTGAATACAGATCGGTCCCGTGTGTATACAGGGGGATGTGTATACAGGATGATCCAAATGTGGTCACCACTCCTATGTTACACAAGAGGTGTTTCTCGAACTATAAGATCTCTCTGCGTATACAGGGTGTAAGGGTTCTCTGCGTATATAGGGTGTATATACAGGGTGTTCGGAATGTGCAGACCTCAGTTATCCGTTCCGACGGGGTACAAGTTGGTAACTTCGTTATTTCTGGTCCTAGAGGGTTGAGACTTCGCCTGAGGGGGGTCACCCCAGGCACCCCCAGGGGGTGGGGAGGCGGTGTTGCCAGATTGTGCAAAAATTCCCAGATGTTGGGGGAAATTCTGAAGATGTGGCAACACCGCACCTACGTCTATTGAAGTGCTTTGTAACAATATATTTTTTAGATATATTTTTTCTCTTTATATATATACACATATATATATATATATATATATATATATATATATATATATATATATATATATATATATATATATATATATATATATATATATATATATATATATATATATATATATACACACATATATATCTTTATTTATTGTTTTTTATTTATTTATTTTTTAATATATATTTTTTTATATATATTTTTTTTTTATATATATTTTTTTTTTCATTTAATATTTTCTCTTTTTTTTTCTTTTTTTTTTCTTCAAAAAACACTTATGCTAATTTATACATATATTATCTTATACCAAACTGGTGTACAATACATGACTATACTTAATCTATGTCCTAAATCTAAACCTACATTAAAATTCCATACTCCCTTTATAATATCGGTGATACACCATTCATACTCTTACATTACTAATCTACATTACATTATTTGCAAATTTTCTACTATTTACAAAACTGGTTTAAGGATGTTAATTATATGTTATAAAGTAATTTTAGCAACTCTAAAGAAATTATGTATAGCTTTATATATTTCAATATTACCACTCTGTAACAGAGTGACTATGTTTAAAGGGCTGTTAGTGGCATTATATTTATTTATTTCGCTCAACAATTGTATTCTTGGATTGCTGGTGTTTGTACACATAAACATCACATGGTTGATGTCACATACAGACCTCCCATCACACTGGCAAAGGGGTGATTCTGCAACCCCTATTTTGTGTAGGTGAGCTGGTAGACGGTTGTGGGCTGTCTTGAGTCTGGATATGGTGGTAGAAAAGTGACGTGGTCTTCTGTATATGCATACTTCTTCTTTAGAGGGAAGCCTTGGATGTAACAGTTTATAATGATTGTTACTATTTGTTGTGAAGTTAGTCCAAATGATTTCCCACTCTGTTTTGATCTCACGTCGAATGATACTAAAGAGATCCTTATAGTCTGTTCTGTAATTCAACTGGTCTGGATTTACTATGGCTTCTTTAGCTGCTTGATCAGCTATTTCGTTACCAGGAATAGAACAATGGCCCTTAACCCATATAAAAACTACGTTACCTTTGAGAGTTGGGCTGTTACACAAAGCCATAATGTTACATAAGGTTTTGTTGTCACCTTTTTTATGGCTGAAGTATTGTATACTTTTTAGTGCCGCTTGTGAGTCTGATAGAATCACTGCCTTTTCTCTTTGATTCGTCACTAGCCAATTCAGTGCCTCTTCGATAGCTACCAGTTCTGCTGTATAAATCGATGCACAATGATTCAACAGGAATCTTACCATTGTGTTCTCCTGCTGAACGTAGATTGCACATCCGGTTCCGCTATTTGTTTTTGAGCCATCAGTGAAAATTCTGATAGTATTTGGGAAACTATCTAATAATTGGCAGAGTATGCTATTATTAAGCACTAAAAGTTCACTGTAGGTAGGAAAAATCACAGAGACTTTGGTTGCTGAGACCAGAGATGTAATTGAATATACAGGAAGTCTGTCGTTTGTCAAAATAGAATCTTGAAATGCTTCTGTATCCATGAAGGCCTTTGCTAGTGGTGGAAAATTTTTGATTCTCCAGTATGGATTGGTTAATGTCTGAATCATTAAAAAGTATAATTTGTTCTGGAATTCTATCGATCTGCACCTAATTTTAAGAGCAAACTTTCTCGATAGGTACTGAATTCGTAATTTTAGAGGTGGTTCAAGAGCCTCTGCAAATACAATTTCTCTCGGTGTTGATTTCATAATACCCAGGCAGATACGTAATGCTTTTAACTGTATGGCTTGCACTTTTTTATAATTTGTGTTGGAAGTTGAACCATAACAAATACAACCGTAGTCTAAGATTGCTCTTATATAGGCTCTATAAAAATCTAGCAGGATGTCTGTGTCTGAACCCCATTTTGCATTTGATATAATACGCAGGACATTGATTGCCTTATCACATTTTCTAACGATATTATTGATTTGTCCTGTCCATAATAACTTTTGATCCAGCAGAATTCCCAAATATTTACACTGCTGTACTCTTTTAATCTGATATGAAGTATTATTCATAATTTCTGGCAACTGAACTCTGTGACGAGTGAAAACAACAACGTTTGATTTCTTTTCATTTAGGGTAAATCCCCTTTCATCTATCCACATTTTTAATTTATACAATATATGTCTATATACCACTGCACATTCCTCTTGACTCTTCCTTTTTGCCACGATACACAAATCGTCAGCATATTGTATACACTGGATGTCGTCGTCAAACATACTATGAAGACTCCTTGTATAAATATTAAAAAGTATTGGGCTGAGTATTGATCCTTGCGGTATACCTTCGGATGTTAGCCTTGGACCATGAAGTTGATTTTTGTTGTCTCTTATGAAAATTTTTCGCTGTGTGTATAGTTGAGTTATGCTAAAGGCATTTGATTCTGAAAGACCAATCGATACTAGATCATTGAATAGAAGTTCTAGGTTGACTGCATCATAGGCACCTTTTAAATCAACAAAAACTGTCATTAAATATGCATTTTCGGAGAAACAGCATTGTATCTCGGTGACCAGTAACCCAATTGCTTCATTGGTGCCCATGCCCCGCCGGAAACCAAACTGATGTTGAGGAAAAATATTATTAGACTCACAATAATGCTCTAATCTAGTTTTAATTAATCTCTCGTATGTTTTTGTTGTGCAAGGCATAAGTGAGATGGGTCTGTATGAATTAGGTATATTAGTTGATTCGCCGAATTTGTGTATTAGACATACGACTATTATTTTGGCTGACTCACTTACGTTTGCGGTCTCCCACCAGTAATTCATAATTTCCAGCAAATATTCCTTTGCTGAAAACCGCATTTGTTTTAGCATGTTGTATGTAATCCTGTCTATGCCAGGTGCTGCCTTTTTTGATTCGCTGATGGCCTGTTCTAATTCGTGAATTGAAAATTTTGAATTCATCAATTGACATCTCTTAGTCACAACTAATGGGCTTGGGGAAGGCTCCACCATAACACTGGGCGGGGCCAACTTTGTTATAGCTATTTCTATAAATTCTTCAGACATATGAGATACGGAAGGTTGCTTATTTATGTTGTTCATTTTACGTACAAATGACCATATATTGTTTATTGGTGTTTGTCTGTTTAATTTTGTGACATAGCTTTTCCAGCAATCCTTACTTTTTTGTTTAAACAATCTCTTAGCTTGAGCTTCAATATTCTTATATTTTAAATAGTTTTCCATATTTGACTGTAATTTATAATCTTTCAATGCATTTTTTCTTTTGTGAAACATGTCAGAGCACTCAGTGTCCCACCAGATGGGCTTAGGGTTTGCAGCCCTGTTTGGTTTAACATGGGGAATGTTATTATCTGCAACACTACTAACGCATTCAATGAAACTATTGTACCTATTTGCCTCTGGTAACACTGACAGCTCCTCCATAGCAGTATCTAGATCAACCCGGAATGCATTCCAATCAGCTCCTGCTTCTTTCCATCTTTTATATGGACTCGTAGTGTATATTTTAACCGAAACATTGACTTCAATTTTGATGAGATAGTGATCAGAACCAAGAGCCTCATCGAGAACATCCCAGCTTGTCTTACTTATAAGACTAGGTGAGATTATAGTTAAGTCCACCATCGAGGGGTTCTCTAATGGTGTAGTAACTTTTGTTGGACGGCAATCATTTATAATAGCTAAGTTTAAAAGTTCAGTAGCGTCAAAAATTGACCTACCGTCACTATTTATAGTTAGAGACCCCCAAGAGTAATGATGACAATTTAGATCGCCTCCAATAATGACATTTTTTGAATTAAAATTTTTAAAGAAGTTAAGCCATTCTATAAAACTGAGAACAACATTAGGAGCCTTATAAACACTAACAACTACTATATCAAGGTCCACAAGATGTGCTGCACAAGCATCTATTTTACCGTTAGCCATGTCGCAAACATCAATTACTTTATATTTAATTAAATTAGAAATTAAAATGCCTACCCCTCCTGCTCTGCGCTCTAGCCTATCTTTTCGAATGAGGCTGTATCCCTTAAAACCAAAAGTTTTATGTTTATCTGGCTTGAGCCAGGTTTCATTTATTAAAATTATCTCTGCAATATTTTTATTTAAAAAATTCTGAAGGTTACTTTTATTTTTAATGATGGAACGTGCGTTCCATTGCAACACAGTTAAACCTTGCTTAATAGGTGTCGTCATCGCTAAAATCTAAAATTTTTGTTGGTAATTTATCAACGTTTTCCTTGTCAATAAAATTATCTATTTTTTTTTAAGTTTTTCAATAAATACGCTGCTACTAATGATTTCTTGTTTGTTTTGTTTTTCAGATAAAAGTTGCACTATATATTCCGTTATATTATCTAAGATATTTTGCTTGTAAGTAAGGAATTCTTCTCTGTATGGGTTCGGTGTCACTGGGGAAGAAGGTGCTTTACGCTTTTTACTTTGCTTAGGAGAGGAGTTAGAAGGAAAATTTGTATTAATTTTTTGTGGTTTTGGTTTTGAAATTAAAGGTATGGGTTTTGTAATACTAAAGTTTGTCACTGGTTGATGGTATTTAAGTGTTGGAAATGTGTCAGAGAAATTCGACAGAATATCAAATCTATTATTAACAGTAATATTTGAGTAAGAAGGATTTCTTTCCAGCTTTTCAGCCTCTTTAAATGAAATATTTTTGGCAGACATTATTTCCTTGATTTTTTTCTGTCTAATAAAATGCGGACAATCTTTTGAAATGGTGGCATGGTCGTTATTCTTACAAAAAATACAATATGGGGCTGAATGATTACAAAATTGACCCTCAATAATTGGCTTAGAGCATTGTTTACATAGTTTTTCTTTGTTTTTACAAAGCTTAGCGGAGTGACCATACCTTAGACAGGTACTGCACTGAAGTACTGGATATATGTATTTTTCGACCTCGAAATTCACCCTATTGATACGAATAAAATTTGGAAGTGTATCTCCAAGAAAAGAAATAATAATGACTTGTCGATCCACAAGTTTTCTCTGACCGCTTTCATCTGTAATCCATTTCTTCATGCGCTTTACTTCTGTTACTTCTGTGTCGCATTCTATATTTTCCCGTAAGTATATTTCTGAAAAGAATGTATCGACAAACCTCACAACACCTTTTGTTTCTGTAAAAAATCTTGGAATATATGCAATCAGATTATTTTTTGAAATTTCTGTACTGTGTATTAAATTGTTTGCGGCAGTGTAATTGTTCATTATAACTTTTACTCTATTCTTTCCTATTGATTTAATGTCTATTATAGATTTATTAATATCCTTATCTAATTTCAAATAATGGCCGATCCTTATGGGATGCAATTTTCCCATATTTCTGTCTACACTTTCTATATAGACGTAGTAATTAGGACCCTTATCTCGGCTACTATATTTATTATTAAAATCTATAAAAGAAAACTTACCATTTTTATCCATATTAACTGTGTTAATATTTTTATCTTTATCAGAGTTATTGTCTGTGTTATCTACCTGCATGTCGCCAGCTACGGACGGGAGAGAACTCCCGTCCGTATTGGTTCCCATCTTATTTCTTACCTTATGCCTTTAAATGCTATTAAAGTACCTATGATTTTTATTCTAATTAAAACGATTTTATTATAAGTAAGAAAAAGCACAATACGACACTATTTTTACAGTATTTCCTGCAAATATATACTTTCTTAACCTTATTTATTGACAACAGCGACTAAAACGATACGCACCGCACCAATTTACCGTCGAGACTCACGGAGTCAAATTGTATTTGGGTGGATATTCTGGGAGAATAAATGAAATATCGAGTAAATTAAAATAAAATTCTATTCGCTAATTATCTACACAAGGGGATAACGGGGTCCTGTTACCAGAAAGCCTAGCAATTATGAGCGGCCAGAGGCAGAGGCGGTTATTTGGCTTTAAATTATTGTTACGCGCGGATTGCACGAGGACGTTAAAGCGTAACGTTTAAGCGGTGCAGGGTGGTGGCAGGATAGTGATTAATAGCGGGTGTTCCCAGGAGGGCATGCAACTTTCAGGGTGCGTCGAACACCACATCAAGCTTTGTATGGCACCATCAAGTATTATCTACGGCCCATCATTCACACGTTCTCACTCGCACGCTCGGGGAACCTTGTTCGGTGCGGAAGAAGACCAGCCCCGTTCCCGGACTTACGCCCTCCTGAACAGGGCCGCGGACGGCCCTGGACGCCGGGCGCCGCCTAGATATTTCAAGTCGGACCAGCGCAGTCGCTGTCTATCTGAATCTACTCCGGCCAGTGCAGCTCCCAACCCCCAGAGCAGGCCGCCAGCGGAGACAGGGAAGAAACGGTCCCCTCTAAGGTTCCCAGTGTTATTGTGGGGCGTTCCACATTTCGATCACAGGTAATAGAATCAGGTTTTCACCTACCCGGGGTATTCTTCGGTGACGAGGTTCACTAAGCAATCGCTGCGGTGGTGGCGGTCGGAAGCGGCGGTCTCGCTCGGCTAACTGGTCTTCTCCTGAACCTCACAGCCTTTATAATTTTTACTTCTTTGCGACGGACGCACTAGCTTGTTCGCGGTCACTACCCAACTGCCCACTCTCCGTCGGCGTTCCGTCCGGTCACACTTCTTTTCCGAAATCCCCGTCGCCTAATTGTCCCCTCTACTAATTATTCCGTTCGACATGCCGGATTTCGTATTTTCCTCCACGGAAAATGTTTGAAGATATTCCAACCTTCGCAAATCTTTCGTCTATTACTCCACGGAAAATGGTGGAACATATTCCAACCTTTATGGTGTAACATAATTCAGTGGTTATGATGGTAAATTAGGCCGGGTAATCTATCCAGAATAAGTCACTTCGTGACTATATATATATATATATATATATATATATATATATATATATATATATATATATATATATATATATATATATATATATATATAATATATATATATATAAACAATTAAAAAAAAATTCTCTGGACGCAAATCGGTCTGTTTCGTTTTTAATGCGCCACCCTATATATATATATATATATATATATATATATATATATATATATATATATATATATATATATATATATATATATATATATATATATATATATATATATATATATATATATATATATATATATACACAGAGTGATTTCACAACGCAATGGACACAGAATGCGTGTGTAGAGGACCTCGAAACATGCCGAATTTTTATATATATATTTTTTTCTGACGCTCATGGTTGGTGAGATATTGACCTCGGAAGATTCTTTAATAATTACAAGAAACAGCTGTAGTGCAAAGGTGCCCTAAAACAGAACAACAACATTTGGTAGATGGTTTTCTTTTATCATAATCCTTATTTTAGAAAAATTTTAAGTTGATATAATCTCAAAAAGGGATGAATTAGGGGCGAGTTACACTTTTAATGATTTGATTTTTTAAACCCCAACCTAATTAAAAGTCAAAGTGCATCGATTTTACAGAAAATTAAATTTTCTATCTTTTCTTCCTCTCGTCAATTTTTTGACAAACCACCCGTTTTTTATAAAATTGAGATTTTTTAGTTGAGGTCAAAACAAAATTATGTCCCTTTAAAACTTTATTAAACACTTACATATCTAAAATGTAACAAACGCTATTAAAAGCTACTAAATAAAAAAAAACATACAACGCATTAAAGATGTTTTACAAAATGACTTCCATTTTATCTCACATACAATTGCACCCTTCGTCGAAAATTAAAGTCGACTCTGTTAAGTAATTGGATGTCACTTTTAATAATAGTCCACTTATTATTGATGCGATTCCCACAAGTCTTGGTCAGTTTGAACTGGTGTCAAATACACAGATTGCTTTAAAATCCCCCCAGAGAAAAAAGTCACATTTACTCAAGTCTGGTGATCGCGCTGGCCAATGTTGATGACAATTAATTCCACGACCTATCCATCGATTTGAAAGTCCTTGGTTTAAAAATCCACAAACATTTGTAGTGAAATGTGGTGGTGCCCAAAGTCGACTTTAATTTTCGACGAAGGGTGCAGTTCTGTGTGATAGAAAATGAAAGTCTTTTTGAACAATACCTTCGGTGTTTTTTATCGTTTGTTAATTTTGTTAAATTTCAGATATGTTAGTGTTTAATAAAGTCTTCAAGGGACATAATTTTGTTTTGATCTCAACTCTAAAAATCTCACTTTTCTAAAAAAAATGGGTGGTTTGTCGAAAAATTTACGAGAGGAGAAAAAGATAGAAAATTTTATTTGCTATAAAATTGATGGACTTTAGCTTTTAATTAGGTTAGGGTTTAAAGAAATCAAATCATTAAAAGGGTGATTCACCCCTAATTCAATTTTTAATTTATATCCACTTCAATATTTGGTCCAATAAGGATCTTAATAAAACAAAACCATGTACCAAATTTGGTTGTTCTATGTTAAGGCACTGTGCAATACAGCTGTTTCTTGTAATTATTAAAGAATCTTCCGAGGTCAATATCTGACCAACCATGAGCGTTAGAGAAAAATTGTATTTAAAAAATCGGCGTATTTTGAGGTCCTCTAGACGCACCCCATCTGTGTCCATTGCGTTGTGAATCACCCATTATATATAAATTTTAACGAATCCCAAATGTGGGTTTTAACATTGTCTTAGAAAGCAACATCTGAGAACTCTAAAATACTTATTGCTTTACACAAAGTTAATACTTCCTGTTTCAAGGTTGTAGTTTAAATGGAACAGGATACGTTATTTTCAGCCTGAACTAGAAAACTGTTCATTTTCTCATGCATCATTTTATACCTATAAAACACTAAACCACGAACACAAAGTGGCAGTGATTTTTGCCACAAAGGAGTTTAATAATACCCGTGGATACGAAAAACAAAAGTGATAAACAACATTGGTGATTCCGTCCATGTGCAGGTACGTGCTGACACATGATGCGGTCCGCATTATCTCTGTCCAAAGCAGGTCTATCTATTTTACTTAGCTAGACAGTCGACTGAGAGAATTACATTTTACGGCTTTAGCAAGGTAAGCTGTTCTTGCAGTTTCAGTTAGATATTACATTTAAAGTCTGAGTTCCAACATTGTTTACTTTTGAATGGGATTTGTACAGGGTGACGCAGAAACACGGCCGGAAAGAAAAGTCAATTCAGTTAGGCTTATATATTGACTTTTCGAGAAATTCACAAAAATGGGCAGGTTAGTTTTTGAGATAGATGTTGCTAAAGTTTCATTATAAAAATTGTACCCGCCACTGGTACCTATAGTATATACCTTTTCAATAATTGATTGACGCATTTTTTACGAAAATTAAAATTCGCCTGTGATATTTAATACATTTTGTTTACCACACGCAATATTTTGGCCATGTTTAGTGGCTCTGACCTTCAGCAACCAAAATTCGGTTGATTAGACGCTTATTACTTTTTTTTTTCATAGGTTAAATTTTGTTAGTAATATATACATTTTATAACACAAACCTGCGGACACAATTTGGTTGCCATAGGTTTGTTTTTATTCACACGTCAAAATTCCGTTGATGTTGAACGAAGTTTCTCTATTTTTTAACACACGTGTACCGACAAAAGACAAAGTTTCCTCCTAGAAAACTTTGAAAAACACTTAGTAATTAAAACTAAATGCACTCTCGCAACAATTAGAACCGTATACCGGTTTCGCTCTCATTAGAGCTCTTCAGTACGGCATACTAATTGTAACAAAAATGCACCAAAAGTAATACGGCTATAGTATAGCCAGCCTTAAAATACTAAGTGAGTGGTGGACGTGCCGCCACCTAGTTGCGGAACCAAGTAGTATGTTGTCACGCCAGCTCCCAATAACACAAAGTGTTAAAAAAATAGAGACTGTATACAACTAACTAACAATTTAGAAAATTGTCAGCCCTGGCCGTACTACTTTTGGTGCATTTTTGCTACAATTAGTATGCCGTACTGAAGAGCTCTAATGAGAGCAAAACCGGTCTAGGGTTCTAATTGTTGCGAGAATGCATCTAGTCTTACATACTTACTACTCCCTATATTGGGGTAGAAATTGGCCAGGGCTGACAATTTTCTAAATTGTTAGTTATTTGTATACAGTCTCTATTTTTTTAACACTTTGTGTTGTTTGGGGCTGGCGTGACAACATACTACTTGGTTCCGCAACTAGGTGACGGCACGTCCACCACTCACTTAGTACACTTAGTAATTAATTGTTTTTATAATTATTTTAAGAGATGATGTATGTTTAATATACTGTTTCGTATAGTTTTGTTACTCATTTTATTTCATTTTAGTGAATTTTCTTTAAAAAAAATCACTAATGAGGAGATCCCGACTTTTGAAATTTGAAAAAATTTCTTCAAATGAGCGCTAATTAGGCCACCCAGAACACATATCCGGTGTCAGTTTCAATTTTTATATATATATATATATATATATATATATATATATATATATATATATATATATATATATATATATATATATATATATGTATGTATGTGTGTGTGTGTGTGTGTGTGTGTGTGTGTGTGTGTGTGTGTGTGTGTGTGTGTGTGTGTGTGTGTGTGTGTGTGTGTGTGTGTGTGTGTGTGTGTGTGTGTGTGTGTGTGTGTGTGTGTGTGTGTGTGTGTGTGTGTGTGTGTGTGTGTGTGTGTGTGTGTGTGTGTGTGTGTGTGTGTGTGTGTGTGTGTGTGTGTGTGTGTGTGTGTGTGTGTGTGTGTGTGTGTGTGTGTGTGTGTGTGTGTGTGTGTGTGTGTGTGTGTGTGTGTGTGTGTGTGTGTGTGTGTGTGTGTGTGTGTGTGTGTGTGTGTGTGTGTGTGTGTGTGTGTGTGTGTGTGTGTGTGTGTGTGTGTGTGTGTGTGTGTGTGTGTGTGTGTGTGTGTGTGTGTGTGTGTGTGTGTGTGTGTGTGTGTGTGTGTGTGTGTGTGTGTGTGTGTGTGTGTGTGTGTGTGTGTGTGTGTGTGTGTGTGTGTGTGTGTGTGTGTGTGTGTGTGTGTGTGTGTGTGTGTGTGTGTGTGTGTGTGTGTGTGTGTGTGTGTGTGTGTGTGTGTGTGTGTGTGTGTGTGTGTGTGTGTGTGTGTGTGTGTGTGTGTGTGTGTGTGTGTGTGTGTGTGTGTGTGTGTGTATCACACCGATAACTCAAAAAATAATGGGCCAATTTTGATTAAATTTGGTGAGTACCTTCCTTTTGCAAATGGCTTGAATAAGTTTGTTATCCAGGAAAATCGGCCCAGGTTTAACCGGAAAATTTTGTGTTTTCTTTCGAAAGAAACTGTAAAAAATTAATATCTCCGGAATTAACAAAGTAAGGACAACCAAATTATACGCGGGTTTATATCATTATATGTAAGTCACCTACCAAAATTTAGCTCTGCAGGTCAAAGGACAAAAAAGTTATAGGCATTTAAATAAAAATTAATTACGGTTTTTCTCAAAACTTCAAAGTTGCGATTTAAAACGTCAAAAATTGGCAACATTTAGGCAAAGAACTTGAATCTAATACGCGGTATGGAAATATAGAGTTTATCGTTTAATGGTAAATAATTTTTGTCGAATTTTCGTAAAAGATCAATACACCTCAATATATCCGTTATTATGCAAGATACGAAAAAAAATGTATACATTGATTATAGGGTGTCTTGAGCTACATCTTAAAAAAATATTTCTACAATCACAGGATGGCCCATAAGTCGCTGGTGGTACAAATTCTCTCTCTCTCTTTTTAATCAAACCCTCTTATGTTATTGCATTTTTGCATATCCATCGAAATATAATGCATGTTTGTAAGAAAAGAAATTCTGGACGCAGCAAGTGAGTTATGGTAGCGAATTTTGATCAAATGCTTCATATTTTAATAGCTCAATTTGCTATTAACCTACAAGGTTGACCAAGAAACATGTTTGTTCGGGAACACTTTAAATTTACTTTCGGAAATTTTTGTACATTTTCAAATATGAAAGTTATTTTGATAAAACATGGCACCTTATTTTTATTATATAGGTTATAATGGTAACCAAATTTGATGCCTGCTTTCTTAAAAAACACACACATATTTGCTATTAAAACATTTTTATGAAAATTCACTACCATAACGCACTTGCTGCGTCCGGAATTTTTAAAAATAATTATATATAATATTATGAATTGTGATACTTATGAGTAAAACATTTGTATTTTCTAAAAAATTGTGTTTTATATTGCCAAATTAATTTTACTAAACTTTAAGTATATTTTATATCAAAATTTCTAAGGAAAAAAATTAAAAAAAACAATTGTATTTGTAATTAGTGATCTAGCATACTTAATATTATGCATAATTTTTTGCATTTTTTTCCAAAATCTTTGCATTTTCTTGTCAATTTGACGCATTTAAATGCGCATATTTTGTCTTTTGTCTGCATTTTTCCGTGCCTTATTAATAATTATTAATGACCCCCTTGGGCCGGTCTTGCAGAGTAAAGTTTTTCCAAAGAAGGTTTAATATTAGAAATTGGCACTCTAAGCTCCCTTTCTATATTTATCTGAGATCTATATTTTGTCTTCTGAGCAGGCATCGCAGAAAATCCCGTTTAGTAAAGGTAGGATATTAAAAATGGGAATACGTATCCTACGAAATGCTTCTGTTTTCAGCGCAGAAAACCCCACATCCAACCCTGCCCAACATTCAAACAGTGATTTATTAGTAAATTAGCTTTTGATTTCACCACTTGCTGTGAAGTCTATAAACATTTCTTTTTCGGCAGTTAAGAGACATTTGGCAGTATTTTGAAATGTGTCCACTAAGCCACTGGAAACTTGCTATCAAATTGAAGTCAGCAAGAAAACATTTTTTAAAATTTTTTGCCCAGTTGAGAGACATTTGGCAGTATTTTGAAATGAGTCCACTAACCCACTCGAAATTTGCTATCAAATTGAAGTCAGCAAGAAAATACTTTTTAAAATTCTTTGCCAGAATGGCTAAATGATTTTCAATGATTACAAAAACAACTTCGACATGTTGTTCTTCAGACTTGTATGTTTTAACACATTTACCCACATTCGCAAACATTTATAGATTTTTTGCTTTACGTTTCTGTTCCACAATTCCAGTTTTACTTCAAAACGCATTAACTTTATCACTAGTATCCAACGTATACGTGTTTGCTTCTTGGAGTTGAAGATTGGAGCTATTTAATATCTCGAGTAGGTCAATTTCATCATAAATAAATCATATCGAAACTTCTCGGCTTCTGGTCGGTTTTGCTCTTCCACAAAAATGGCGATTTTTTTCTCAATTCATAAAAACGTTAGAATAATGTATCACGTAATAACCCGTTTGGCTCGCAACAAAATAGTAACTATGAATGTACTGCACCAATGTCTTTACAAAGTGCAGAAAAGATTCATGATTTTAGGGGTATCATTTTTATATAATTTACCAAGGTTATAACCGTCGTTAGAACAATATTCACAACAGGATTCCTTCCTATGGAAGCCAGATCTTCTCTGTTGATCATGCAATGTGTCCAGATACACTGTGGAGAAGTTTGTTTCACAAGTGCTTGTATAGTTTGGAGTCTTCCAGACGATGTACAAGTAATATCGGTGCATATTCCGACGCAAATTTTCCCCTCTATATATGCCCCGTTTAGAAAATTATTTAATATACCAAAGTATGCAAGTGCTGTTGCTTTGAGTTCTATTGGTTTACAGAATAGTGGTTCTTCTACTGCTGACATACCATCAAAACATCGAGCAGAGGCAATTAAATTAGCTGTTATCTTGGTATTTTTTTCTCATCAGGCTTAATGGAAAAAAAAAACACGAACTCCGCGAAACTCTGATGCTGCACATTTTCAGCTATATTACCAATTCGACAGGCAACAGTTTCATTTGATACAGAGCACAACTTTTGGCAAAATTATCTCCAAAAATAGTTCCTACGATCTCAATTCTAGCTGGTAGAAGGAGCGCTTCAATAATGTGAGGCTTTTTACATCTGGCTGTTTGGAAAGAGAAAAGTAACGCCTTTTCATTCACAATGTTTTTTTAAAATTATTTTTGCTTTTCATTTGATTTTAATTGTATTTCAAAGAATTCTCAGGGTTTTCTAAGGTACGCACTATGAAGCGTTTCCAAATATCGTTTACGCGTATTAGGTTTCATGCTGTCTGCTGCCAAAATTTGTAAGCCACTGACACATAGGGCCCTTTCTTCTTCATTTGCCCAAAGCTGGTAAACCCAAACTTTAAATATTCATAAGAATTGTTTTGATTTTTATATCAGAAACCTTCTCGTCTGTACACTTGTTAATTCATTATTGCCAAATGTTCGCTCACGCCCACTTAAAAATGTATGCATAATTCTGTATACAATCTACTGCCACTCGAATATTGTAAATTGCAGTTAACATGCAAATTACAGCATAACACATTCGCAGTAGAAGGGTCGACTCGGTTGAGACTGGCTGGAACTGAACGAGATGAAGCATTTATGCACGCCGCGTAGACGTTCTAGAATGTACCAAACAAATCGGAACTCTCGCGCGGCGAGAATGTCCACTTTGGTAGAAGTAAGAGACAGGGGCGAGCGGGTGTATCAAAATTGTGATTGAAAATTGTGTCGCAAATACTAAAAGTTTGAGAAACTCTGCCCGATAATGAAAGGTGATCACATTCAGAATTTAGTGGATTGATATTGATTCACTAACACCTTATAGATAGGACATAAAAATATGCGTTTTTTCTCTTTTGTTCCAATGAATTTACAGTCCGTAAATTACTTAAGATGATGTTTCAGTTTAATGCATAGAAATGTTCATGAGATTTTATAAAACGGAAATGAGTTCGCGTCCCTACCAGAAGCAAAATGAGAATTTTGATGAGGGTCGACCTATAAAATCATTTATATTTGTAGTATACACCTTTTGTAGTAGATATATATATGTAGTATCCTTAAACATATTTGTTTCAGTATTTTGTGGAAGCAACATATAAAATTATTCCAGCTAAGTGCGAAAAAAAGCATAAACCTACAACAGTTTATAACTCAAATCAGCATACCGAATTTACTATGTTTCCGGATTTTAAGTCACATATTCCTATTAAATACAGATAAAGAGACTGCTTTTCTGGTTTCACAAGTGTTTATTAGTGAATTTTTATTTTAAAAAATTCACTAATAGAGAAGTATCGATGGTGACGCTTTGCAAAAAATTTTTCAAATGAGCGCGAATTTGGACCCCTAGAACCCATATCCGGGGTCAGTTTCGAATTTTATATGTATATATATATATATATATATATATATATATATATATATATATATATATATATATATATATATATATATATATATATATATATATATATATATATATATATATATACATACAGGGTAGGGCATTAAAAACGAAACAGACCGATTTGCGTCCAGAGAATATTTTTTTAAGAAACTCTGAAATACGTCAATTTTAATATTGAGGGGGACATATTTTGACATAAAACTCAACTTTGTCACATCAACCCCTTAAGGGTGGTGATAACAACCCTTATATTTTAAATAGGGAACATAGGTCGAGTGCTACATCATTTGAAAGCTCTTCCTTTTCTGAATTCAGCACACTAATCTTTTTGGAAGTTTTATTAACTTGTTTGAAAATTATTCACAGTTGGAGTAGCAAAAACGTATTTCATTCACTGTGATAAGAAATGCACTAATTATTCAATTTTTCCTTAAAAAAAACTAGAAAACAAAACTAAACGTTCAAAAATGTTTATTTAGTTAAGTAAGTGTTCAAATTGTTGACCACCAGCTTCCATACAAAAGTACAACTTTTGTTCAAAACGAGCTCTGACATTCTGGAGCATTTGTGGAGTTATTAGACCGCATTCTTCAACAATGCGTCGTCGTAATTCTTCCAGAGACTCCGGTTCTGTTGCAAAAATTCTACTCTTTAAATGGCGCCATAGAAGGAAGTCTCAACGAGTTAAATCCGGTGATCTAGGGGGGCACTTAATATCACCTCTACGTCCAATCCATTGCTCTAGAAACTCTCTGTTCAAAAAATCCCTAACACGTTGTGAAAAATGCAGAGGAGCTTCATCTTGTTGAAACACTAATTGATTTTCTTGATAGCGGTCATCATTTTCAACTATGTCAATTAGTAGAGGGTAAACGATATCTTCTAGTAACTCCAAATACGTTTCGCCACTCAAAATTCCATCAAGAAAAATTGGTCCGATTAAACGGTCTCCAAAAATGCCAGTCCAGACATCCAATTTCTGTGGATTTTGAGTGTGGACTTCGTGAAAATTTCTTGGATTATTATCTGCCCAATAACGAAAATTATGACGATTGACTGTAGAGTTTAATAAAACGTACACTCATCTAAAAAACAGATATTGATTGAACAGAAAGTTCCCGTTATCAGCTATTCGTGCAGTCATAACTTCACAAAACTCCATCCTGTCCTAAAACTTCAATCTCAGTAGTCTCATTTCTAACCGGAAATTCACGTTTAGGATCCCGTTTTTTGTTGGCTACTGAACCACTTTGTCGAAACTTTGCAACTAACTCCAAAATGTATTTTCTGTTAACATGTCTGTTTGGATGTCGTTCATTAAACAGATTTGCGGTACGGTTGGCACAGTCATTGTTTTTGAAAAAAAGAGTAATTATTTCAACTGTTTCTTCTACAGAATACACCATTGTGAAATTAATTTTCGGTAGTATTATTAAGTATCAAACCGACCGATAAACTGAAATAATAAACCGCATTTCTCTCATTCCGATAAGAAAAGTATATATATATATATATATATATATATATATATATATATATATATATATATATATATATATATATATATATATATATATATATATATATATATGTATGTATCCAACCGATAACTCAAAAAATAATTAACCGATTTTGATGAAACTTGGCAAGTGCCTTTATTTTGTTGAGTTGTGGATATAAGATATTTAGAATTATTCATCCTCTGATGACGCGTACTTGGTTAGTGAACCCAAGTGAGGTTTTTTTAAATGTGTTGTGGTTATTTGGGTTCTCCAAGTGTGCTTATATGTGTAATTAGATCTGACGTCATAACATTTTTGTACAAGGTCTATTGTTAAGTTTGAATTTTTAGGATGTCGTACAATATTATTTGTTCGTAAAATATGGCCCATTTCTTAATATACAGTGTGTTTATAATCTCCCCTGATATTTAGCCAAATATATCTCGTGGTTCCTTAAACAAACAAATTTTATCTGTCAACTTCCTCCTGTAGGCCTTAGTCCTTTCGATATTGAGGGATTAGAGACATCCTTATTTTGTCATAAAAGCAACATCCCCGCTTGACTGAGTTGTACGGCATAAGATGCAAAAAAAAGGTTAAACATTTTATTAATTAGATAAATGGAAAGTTAAAAGTTTTAGTTTTAAGTAATTTATAAAATAGCCTTTAACTCTCGCAAGAGAAAAGTCATCCATTTAATTTTCATAATGAATAATTAGCAACAATTTGAATGTTTGTTCACGGTACATAAACCCAATTAATTTATCTCAAACATCAGCATCTAATTAATTCAGTGAAATACATTTTTACCCTGGCTAATCTTGGAAATAAATTTCAGCAAATTCTTCCGCAAATATAATCGTTTTGTTTTATCATTCTCTTGTTTCCAGACGAAAGGGACATAAATTAAGAGATTCTCTGGAACAATGAAACATTTTTTAGGTCATTCAGCATACAGCATTAATACCGGCATTGTTTATTGTATTTACACTGGAACACTGACTGATGTTTTCAGCAAATGTGATTTTACATCCCCTACCGCCACACAATACCGCGGCCCATTCTTACAGATGTGAATATTTATGAGGTATGAACTCTCGGTTGTAACTTAATTGAATCAGGAAAGTTTGGCGTCAGAGACAAAGCCGACTTCTTGAGTATTGTATTTTTAGCGGTGGTGAAGTAAACAGGAGACAGAAAACAAATGGAAAGGTTAATTTATAAATTGCGGTGAATGACGCTGACAATCTGGTAAGTAAAAGTGACGAAGAGAGTAGATCCATCCTGTACGGAGATCCAAGTTTTAAATAATTTTATTTTTAGCAGCTGCTGAGGCCCTTTGTTTGCATATTAATAACAGGCCTAAAATTATGTTAAATACTTACAGACAAAATATGCTATCAAGCACTTGCATTTTCTTCTGCAAAAACACTATCTTTTAATAATAAACAAGTAAATAAAAAAATAAAAAAATAAAAAAATTCACTAATAAGGAGATCCCGACTTTTGAATTGTGAAAAAATTTCTTCAAATGAGCGCTATTAGGACACCTGGAACCCAAATCCGAGTTCAGTTTCACACTTTATATGTATATATATATATATATATATATATATATATATATATATATATATATATATATATATATATATATATATATATATATATATATATATATATATATATATATATATATATATTTGTGTCACACCTATGACAAAAAAAATAATAGAAGGATTTTGATAAAACTTGGTGAGTACCTTCCTTTCGCAAGTGACTTAGACAAGTTCGTTAGCCAGGAAAATCCGCCACGGTATTCCCGGAAATTTTTGTGTTTTCTTTAAAAAAAAATTATGTCTCCAGGATTAACAAAGTAAGGGCAACCAAATTTGGTACGCGGGTTAATTCTTATAGATAAGTTACCTACCAACATCTAGCTGTGTAGGTTAAAGGACAAAAAGTTACAGACATTTAAAGAAAAATAAATTTGAGTTTTCCTCAAAACGTCAAAAGTCGCGTTTTAAACGTCAAAATTGGTATTATTTAGGCAATGAACCTGAAACTAATTTGAGCTATGGAAGGAAAATGTCTCAAGAATAATGTTTTACAAAGCCTGAAGTTTTAGTTTCAAGCGTCCTTGTCCTTCATTTTACTAAAATATTCCCAGAAAATTCATTTCAAATAGACCCTTTCTCTGATGCTTTGGCAGTAGTGTTGGCTACTAGAGTTTATCGGTTAATGGTATATCATTTTTGTCAAATTTTCGTAAAAAATAATAAATATAAGCTCAATATATCCGTCATTATGCAAGATATAAAAAATAATTGTATACATCAATTATAGGGTGTCTTGAGCTACATCTTAAAAAATATTTCTACAATTACAGGGTAGCCCATAATTCGTTGGTGATTCAAATTTTCTTACTTAATAAATTTTCTTAAAAAAATTCACTAATGGGGAGATCCGTGTTTATATATATATATATATATATATATATATATATATATATATATATATATATATATATATATATCGTACCGATAACTCAAAAAATAATATACCGATCTTGATCCAATTTGATGAGTACCTTCCTTTTGCAAGTGGCTTGGACGAGTTCGTTAGCCAGAAAAATCGGACCAGGTTTTCCTGGAAAATTTGGTGTTTTCTTTCTAAAAAAATTCATATTTCTGGAAATAACAAAGTGATGGCAACCAAATTTGGTACGCGTATTTGTATTATAAAGTGTGAACCATATACCAAAACTTAGGTCTCTAAATTTAAGGACAAAAAAGTTACAGGCAGCGCTAAAGCAACAAAATTTGAAGTTTTCCTCAAAACGTCAAACTCTCAGTTTAAAACGTCAAACTCGCAATTTAAAGCGTCAAAATTGGCAAGGTTTAGGCAAACAACGTGAAACGAATACGGATTGTGAAAAGAAAATGTTGCAAGAAGAGTGTTCTGCGAACCCTTATGTTTCAGATTCAACCGTCATTACCCTTTATTTTACTAAAATATTTACAGAAAATTCGTCACAAATAGACCCTTTCTCTGATGCTTTGGCTGTCGGTTTAGTTAAGTTGATGCTTTCGCTGTGGGTTTAGTAAAGTTTATGATTTAACGGTCTTTAATTTTTAGCTAATTTTTGCAGAACAAATTCCTTACTGCATTTTTTATCGAAATATGATGCATGTTTGTAAGAAAAAATCTGGACGCAGTAAGTGCGTTTTGGTAGCAAATTTTCAGTAAATCCTTCACATTTCAATAACTCGATTTGCTAATAACGTAAGTTTTGTTGGTTAGGAAACCAACATTTAACTTTATTTTCGGAAAATTTTTGTATGAACGCAGCAAGGGCGTTTTGGTTGCAAATTTTCATTAAATATTTCAAATTTCAATAACTCAATTTGCTATTAACCTAAGGTTCATTGGCTAGGAGACCAGTTTTTCAGAAACATTTAAAGTTTATTTTCGGAAAATTTTTGTACAATTTCAAATAATTATTTGGATAAAATATGGTACATTGTTCCTACTATATAGGTTATACCGGTAACCAAGTTGATGCCTGCTCGTATTAGAGCGATAAAAAATGTCACGAACTCCCCGAAACTCTGATGCTTTACATCTTCAGTTATATCACCAATTCGACAGACAACAGTTTCATTTGATAGAAGTACGGGCCACAATAGGCAATTTGCATGTTTTTTTTTTCTTATCACATCTAATAGACGTCCCACAAAGATGCTTTTTAATATTTTTTTTATTTAACATACTACAAAAATAACGATGCAAAAAATATTTATAAATGCGAATTTCATAATCGATTTCAAACACCACTATTTTGCCGGCTCGATCTCTGACGTCACTGGACGGTAATGTCACAATGACAATGAGCTTGCTTCTCTGTGTTCATATCCTGAAACAAGCACCGTACTTGTCATACCATAGGGCAAATGTAAACACCTCATTTATTCACTGTCCAAGTACGTCACAACCAATAACAGAATGTTCGCGGTCACATAATAATAATTCGAATTTTTTGATTTTAAAAGTATTTTTCTGTCCACTATATATGTTTTTGTGTATTTTCATGCTTGTAATACTGTTCTATATATGAAAAACTATTAGGTAAATGTTAAATTTATGTAATGGAAAATCCATGCAAATGGTCTATTAATCAGTTTAATTGAATTACATTAAATCTTCTTTTTCATTCCAAATTTTTAATCACCATTATTAGTGAATTTTCTTAAAAAAAATTCACCTCATTAGTGAATTTTTCTGAAAAAAATTTACTAAAGAGGAGATCCCGGCTTTTGAGTTTCGAAAAAATTCTTTCAAATGATTGCTAATTAGGCCTCCTAGAACAAATATCCGAGGTCAGTTTCGATTTTTATATGTTTATATATATATATATATATATATATATATATATATATATATATATATATATATATATATATATGTGTGTGTGTCAGTTTCGATTTTTATATGTTATATATATATATATATATATATATATATATATATATATATATATATATATATATATATATATATATATATGTGTGTGTGTGTATCACACCGATAACTCAATAAATAATGGCCCGATTTTGATTAAATTTGGTGAATACTTTCCTTTGGCAAGGCCGTAGGCTTAGCTAGAGAGTTTATCGTTTAACGGTATATAATTTTTGTCGAATTTTCGTAATAAAGCTCAATATATCCGTTATTATACAAGATATGAAAAAAATATATACATTAAATATAGGGTGTCTTGAGCTACATCTTAAGTCGTTGGTGATACAAATTTTCTTTTCTTTTTAGTCGAACACGCCTTATGTTATTGCATTTTTGCATTTTACATGAAAATATAATGCATGTTTGTAAGAAAAGAAATTCTGGACGCAGCAAGTGCGTTATGGTAGCGAATTTTGATCAAATCATTCTTATTGGAATAGCTCAATTTGCTATTAACCTATAAGGTTGGCTAAAAAACGAGTTTTTTCGGGAACACTTTAAGTTTACTTTCAGAAATTTTTGTACATTTTCAAACAATTAAGTTATTTTGATGAAACATGGTACATTATTTTTACTATATAGGTTATACTGGTAACCAAATTTGATGCCTGCTTCCTTAAAAAAACACACATATTTGCTATTAAAAACATTTTTATGAAAATTCACTACCATAACGCACTTTCTGCGTCCAGACTTTTTATAATATCCAAATTATTTGCAAGAATGCTGGAAGTCGTACAAACCTGATATTCATTATTATTATTATTATTATTGTTTATTGGCAAAAATTATACATTATGTTAATACAATAAGCCTTATGCGACTTGTGCCGTATCATATAAGACAATTTAGAAGGTTGAATCCCAAATAGTTTCACAGTCCTACACCAAATTCCATAAACTTCAAATTTAATTTTTTTTTCTCTTCTATTTCGCACCTTCTAACACGTCAACCATCACCTTCATTTACCATTAATTTCTGCTATTCCATAATGTCTTCCTTACTGCTATTTTTTCCAAACAACCCATATTTTCACCAAAATTTTTAAATTTGTGAGAGATACAAATTACTTGGGTTTGATAAATGTCATATCATTTAAACTTTAATTCCAGTAATTTCACAAAGTGAAATGTACATTTAAGTACTTACTCAATAATAATAATAATACCAATAATAATAATAATAATAATAATAATAATAATAATAATAATAATAATAATAATAATAATAATAATAATAATAATAATAATAATAATAATAATAATAAATTTCTTCATCATTAATTATTAAGCGGATCTACAACGAAGGCTGCGGATACTCGTAACAAAATCCAAAAAGCCTCACCCCCGTAGTGCCAACGAAGGAGTAACCCTATCTAGACACCAAGGTGGAAGAGCAGTGTTGGATATTGGCAAACAGTTGGACCAGCAGAAATTGAACCTGCGTACATATACCTATCAGCAGGCGCTTGCTTACTTCTGAACTACACCGTGTCATCTGCGAGGCAGATGATTCAATACCGCTACAGTTAAGAGAACGTGAAATACAAAGTCACCATCGGATCGATCAGGACAAGCTGCAATATTGGATGCGGGAACCTCTCCATGGGCGAGATCTAAATAAGACCCCCCAGACACATGTCAACAAATCAGCGTCGAACTACTAGTTGGCGTCCGGAGAGATGTTTCCAGAGACAGTGTGGTTTTTGTTGTCCCCACAAGGTCAGGGCTCTCCAAACAGAAACTACTTGAAGTATATAGTTGCAAATACTTCGGTCCAAGATGACAAATGCAGATTTGGGTGTCAGTCATCAGAGACTATCCAGAACGTCAACTGAGGATTTCAAGCGCTTCAAAAAGTTTGTTAAAAAATTCTCTATTAGTGAATGTTCTTAAAATTTACTAATATCAACAATGCAAAAATGTCTGCTGAAAATTATAATTTTAGAATAAAAGGTGACGAAGTTATCCAGGCGTTTTAAAGAAAAATGGGAACTAGGTCGAAATAAATGAAATCTAGAACCAATTGTTTCTACCAAATATTAAAGTGGAACAAAACAAGATGTTAGATGAATCGCGGAGAATAGAACCCGCGCCGAGAACCCCGACAACCTGCGTGTCAGCAGCCTATTTGTTGAGCACGTTACCCCTCGGCCATCGAGGCTAGGTAACGAGTGTTTGCTCGCGCGACGTTATATCCGTAGCGTATAGGTACATATCTAATTACAGAATTGACAAACGGTTTTTTTAAATAATATTATTGGCTGCGGCATCTCAGGCAATTAGCACATTTATTTCTAATCATTTATTTACTAGTATTCCAGACAAAGTCAACTTCTCGTTGGCTCGCCCAGGAATCGAACCCGGGACCTCTCGCTTAGCAGGCTGGCACCTAGCAACCTGCGCCATGAGGGCGTCCGACAAACGGTTTTAGAATCATTTTTATAGAGACGTGAACCTATTTTATTTACAATAATTAGTTTATTGTTTCGTTTCCCAGATTTTATCATATGACTTTCCCAAATCGTGGTTTGGCACAAAAGGCATATTTTTTTCATAAAAACGATAGTTTTGTAAAAACGTCCTTCCCTAAACATTGAACTTTTCACTATATGCTACATTTGCAGTCTAACAATTTAATTGGGGCCATTCATCAAGCTACATATATATTGTATGTTAAAACTGTATTGAATCATCCACTTTAAGAACATTAACTTTTACAATCACATAATTTTTTAAGTCATGCCTCTGTGATGCTGACGTCTTCCGAAAGAGGGTTGGATGTACCTTCACTTTCGCGCATTGACATGGTGTTGACAATGGTTTTCGGGATTTTAGTGGCCGAGATTTCGCGAAGGCTAGTTCGGATAGTATGTTTTACTTGTTATTTGTACATATTGTTTGCTCATATGGTATGTATTAATGTTCACATGGAAGCTACCTACTCTGTTTTTGTCAGGCATTGGACTTTACCAATTTAAGCTGTTTCAATTCATGTCTTTCAGATTTTATTTTTAATTTGGAAAAAACTTCAAATGTGAACCAAACGACCTAAAATTCCTAACATTGGTTTATTTGCATCATTTATAGCTACACGCAAAGTGCCATTCCAGTTACTCTAGTACTTTCAAAGATAAAGCGCAATCAAAATTATTGTTGTATATTTTTGGGTGAAAATAAACATATAAAAATTCAAACGGGCCTTGGATATGGGTTCTATAGGCCCTAATTCGCGCTCATTTGAAAATTTTTCCGAAAGTCTCACCATCGCTACCTATTCGTGAATTTTCTTAATGAAAATTTGCTAACAGATACCTTCTCAAAAGAGTACATTCGAAAAATCTGGGTTTACAAATTCTCTGAATAGGACCAATTAGAAAACTTTTGAGAACCTCGGTGGTTCAGGGGTAAGAACGTGTGCCTCTGAACCGAAAGGTACTGGGTTCGATCCCGGCGTTCTCCTTTCACTTTTTCAGTACAAACTGTAACATTAACATCAACCGAGGTTCTGGCATTGTATTTGAGCAAGTTGAATGTCTGCACGTTCCGCCCTTCGAAGGGGGCGTAAAGCCGTCGGTCCCGTGTCCATGCGATATTGGGCACGTTAAAGATCCCTACTCTCCTTAGAGAAAGACAGGGGTTCGGCAAAATTTTCAGGATAGTGAGGTGAAACTGCTCACTGGCATCGGTGATTGGCGATAGTCACGGAAATAGGCCGACTTTGAAGAAACAAAACACACACACACAGAGAGAGAGAAAACTTTTGCTCTGTTTACCTACAAAGATCGGCAAAATGCGCCGATTTCATTACTGAGATTATTTTACCAGACGCGGCAGCCCATATTCATCATTTATGGAAACATGAAACATGTCATATTTAGCTCAAAGCCAAAAAGTAGTAACTAAAAATTTTGCCTATAATTTTTGGCGTAAAAACCTAACAGCTAAATTCAGGCCGCCTTTGTATCAACAGCGAACAGGTGCAAGCAGATAATCGATCAAGCCAAAAATGATTTCCACGAATTAATAAAGAACCAACAATGCCAGACTTTCCTGGTCTATGTCAAAAATTATAGGCAGAAACTTCACCACCAGCTCCTTGTCCCACTGAGTTAAAATCATAAAGTATTCCCTGTATTGTCAAAAAAGCCGCAGAGAGAGAGAGAGAGAGAGAGATAGAGACCACCAACTATTCCAGCTGTAAAGTAAAAAAGAGAACAAAGATTTATCTGGCATAGTACTGTTAAGCACATCATGGAAATCTTACACAAAAATTATCAATATATAGCTTAAAAATAACACCGAAAAATCAAACATCTCTAGTGACCGAAAATACTCATCTTTGAGAGTTGTGTCCTCGAGAAATTTAAATCTGGTTATGCCTAATATGTCTAAAATTATCTTCTATACACACACTTCCGTGGTGCAGTGGAACGAGTGTTTGGCTGCTACGCGGAGTGTCCGGGTTCGATTCTCGGTGGTGGCAGCTTCTGTCACTGTTTGTTGGGTGAGTGTCCATTGTCTTTTCTGTGTAACCTCCCCTCTGTGGGGAAGGGTGTCATTTAGGTGGTATCATTTATTATTTATTACAGGAAGAGTGAGTTACATTGGTCTAGATTTTCAGGTAGCCGGCAAAATACCGCCCAAAACTTCTACACTCTCTACGTTGGATATAACTATTGCAGATAGTCTGTGCTGGCATGTTTTCAATATGGCAAAGACTCTTGAGTTTAGGTTTTGGGTTAACTGCTTCTTTTTAATGAATTTTCTTTACAAAATTACTAATGATAAGATCCTGACTTTTGAAGTTTGAAAAAAAATTTCAAATGAGCGCGAGCTAGGCCCCCTCTAACCCATATGCAGGGTCAGTTTTAATTTATATATATATATATATATATATATATATATATATATATATATATATATATATATATATATATATATATATATATATATATATATATATATATATTGAGTACCTTCCTTTTGCAAGTCGCTTGGATAAGTTCGTTAGCCAGGAAAATCGGCACAGGTTTTCCCGAAAAATTTTGTGTTTTCTTTCGAAAAAAAAAATTATAACTCCGGAAAGAACAAAGTAAGGGCAACCAAATTTGGTACGCGTATGTGTATTATTGTGTATGTAATTACCGTTTAAATACAAAAAAGTTATGGGCATTTAAAGAAAAAAATTGGGTTCTCAAAACGCCAAAGTCGCGATTTAAAACGTCAAAATTGGCAACATTTAGGCAAAGAAACAAATACGGATTATGTAAAGAAAATATTGCAAGAAGAGTGTTTCGCAACCTCTTAACTTTCAGTTTCAACCATTATTGTCCTTCATTTTACTTATATCTTTCCAGAAATTTCATTTCAAATATATCCTTTCTCTAATGCTTAGGCGGTAGTTTTAGTTGTCTATGGTTTAACGGTCTATAATGTTGAGCTAATTTTGGTGGAAACAATTTGTTAATGGGGGGACCGCGACTTTTGAATTTTAAAAAGGTTTCTTCAAATAGGCGCAAACTAGGCCCCCTAGAATCCATATCCGGGTTTAGTTTCAGTATCTACCTGTTTACATATATACAAGGTGACGAATTTCTACGGTAAAGCCAATATAATTGTAATTGTACAAGATACGAGAAAAAGTTGTATACGTTAATTATAGGGTATCTTCGCCTGTATTTTGACAATTACAGGCTGGTCCATAAGTCGTTGGTGATACCTACAAGTTTTTTTTTCGAACACCCTTATATTATTGCATTTTTGTTTTTTTTATCGAAATATGATGCATATTTGTAAGAAAAAATCGAGAAGCAGTAAGTGTGTTTTGGTAGCGAATTTTAATTAAATGCTTCAAATTTCAAAAACTTAATCCTATTAACCCAAGGTTTGTTGGCTAAGACAACAGTTTTCTCGAAAGCATTTTAAGTTTATTGTCGGAAAATTTTTGTACATTATCAAGCAATAAGTTATTTTGATAAAGTATGGTACATTGTTTCTATTATATAGGTTATGCCGGTAACCATATTGGGGCCTGCTTGCATTAGATATACATATTTGCTATTAAAAACATTTTTCTTATGAAAACTCACTTGCTGCGTCCAGACTTTTCCATCTCAGCAGCTTCTGACGCTGTATAAACCACATATATGTCCACAATTGGAATATTGTCCTCTGTCTGAAGTGCTTTCTTGAAGACAACCTTGATCCTTGTAGCCTTAGCTCTCTAATGACCCCTTTCATATTTTATTTTTGTACTATGCTAAAGAATGCACAAGTTATTTCTCACATGTATATTATTGAGAAATATATAAGTTAAGCTACATTATTTTAACCGTCTCCAACAATCATACTCTCTTGTTGTTAGAAAAGGATATTACTATGCCGTATAGAGTTAAATCTAATATTCAAAGATGGACACAGTAGATAATTTACTTCTCAGTAGCCTTTCTAATCAACATGTGACATAAGTGACATATTTATTTGGTACAAAATTCAGATGATTGGAGTGAATTGTTCATAAAAATCAGCTACTTAAATTTAACACGAGTGTATGTGTGTGTGGGCAGCGAAAGTGATGAGACTGGGAGAGTAACCATCATCCAGATACTAAATTTAAAAGAAACAAGTTTAAGCATGTCCAGTAATATGTCTAGCAGATAAAGTAAGTTGTATGTATTACAAAACTTATAAAGATTCGCTAGTATAACGCACTGGCTGCGTCCCGACTTTTTCATACTTCATAGAGGCTTTGAGATGTGTCGAAATTGAATATTCAGGTTTAACGGTAAATTAGGTTATTGGTATTTTAAAGATTTTTAATAAAAATTCGCTGACATAAGGCACTTGCTATACTTTTAGCATTTCATGTTGTTTTAAAGATCTAGACGTCTATCTGCTTCCACATTACAAGTGTATTACAAACATATATGAAAGCGTAGTAGGTCATAGAACTTAGGAACTTGGTTAGATCAATATCACACCAGGGAGTGTGTACGGGAGAAAAGTTTGTTTTAGGTTAGGTTATCGTTAACTTTGCAAATCCCCAGACAAACTTTTAAGCAACATGTAACCCACATTAAATCTTAAAACATTACAATAACTTATTTAAATGTTTACTTGTGATAACTAAAAAAGAGCGGGTTCTCTTCTAAGGTTACATTAGGTGAGCGCTTCTAAACCTGTGGGAGCGCCTTCCTAGGCACCTAAAAATTCATCATGGTGCTGTATATACTGTATACATTTACTGATATTACGAATATCGTGAATTGCAGTTAACACGCAAATTACAAAATACACATTTGCGGTAGAAGGATCGACTCGACTGAGACTGGCTGGTACTAAACGAGATGTAGCATTTATACACGCCGCGCAGACGTTCTATACTGTACGGAAACTAATTGGAACACAACGTCCGCTGTGATATACGTAAGAAAGGGGTGCAATTAGAATTGTTATTGAAAATTGTGCCACAAATACTAAAAGGTTGAGAAAGGGTGCATTATGTGCATAAAGATAACGGGTCATTTTATTAGAGTTTTAACTTTGAGAACTGGCTCATTCAGTCACTGTCAATCTTTAAAATGAACAAGGATGCATCTGACCTTGATTTTCACAATAGCAAAACCTGTCTTAATTAATGTTAATCTAACAAGCTATTTAACTTTTGTCTTTTATCTTCTTATATCTCCCTATACACTTGCAGTTTACTAAAAATATATATTAAAATTAAAACTTACATACATATCCACCCACAAACGTACGCGAGCGCATATACACTCATGTATATGCACCCACGTCAATAGGCTTTATACGTCCAGTACTTAACACTAGGTGCAGGACAGAAAATGCACATTATTTCTTCATGTGCACACACACACACATACACATGCATGCACACATCTACGCTACAAGTTGTTGCATGAGAAATACTGGGACACTTTTCATACCAATGGAGCCTGTCATGGTGACTTTTTAACATACTGGGGAGGCTGCGGTCAAAAGAGGTTAACACAAGGAAAGACACAAAGGAACTTACTTTTATCTCTTTAACTATACATTAATCTGCTAAGTTTATTTAGTATCCCTTAAGACTATATAGTATATTGCCACTAGTACAATATTTATTGGAACAGTCCAATTTTCAAAACATCATATTTTTACTAAGAGATATATAAACCTAGCTAATTTAGAGCCTTTAACAAAACACATGAAAGCTACCATGACACTTTCCTTAAAAACAGCTTTATACATAAGTGAGGTCACATCAAGTGGAAAGGAAACATTGTATTCTATCAAATTACAAAATAATATTTTTCTTTGTTCATGATGTATAATACAGGAAAAAATCGAATGGTTTTAATCAGCTGGGCTGGTATTGTCGCATGAGCAAAATGGATTATCTTCAACTTTTATTTTATACAAATAAGACTTAAAAGCACCATAGCCTATGATAATTCTGTGTGTCGTAGACAAGTACTTAGGAAGCAACAGTTCTTTGTAAATGGGCTGTTTTCTTAGATCAGGGATTATACTACTGAAGTGCTTGTTACAGCTACTTTTTAACTTATTCCAATGATCCTGTCATATTATATTACACACATGTTTTACTTGCAAAAGTAGATCTCTGTTACTGTAAAATTCATGTTTACAACCTGGTTTCGTTGATTTTTTAGCAAAATAGTCGGCCTTTTCATTACCCACAAGCTTTGAGTGCCCTTTTACCTATATGAAAGTAACTCTTTTGTGCTGTTGTTCCAAGACCTCTAGTTTATAAGCAATATCACATATTACCCTGGACCGATATATAGCATTTTGAAGATTCGATAGAGTTCTTAACAGTGAAAGGGAATCTGTCAAAACAACAAAGCTACTCATATTTTGGTTACAGGCTAGTACTACCGCTTTTTGTATGGCAACAGCTTCAGCAGTGTAAATTGAAGTCAACTTTGGCAGACGAAATAGCTCAACATAATCTAATTGTTTAATGTACACTGCGCATCCCACTGAATCTTGAATTTTTGACCTACCATTATAAATTTTGACCCCTTTTTTATATGGTTTTAACGCTTGTTTCAATATACAAGTATTTATCTGGTATGTTAGTAAATATGGGTATTTATTAGAGTTGTAAATTATAATAGTCTTCGACTGGTAAAGTATTTATCTAAACGTCCTTCATAGTTTTTTGGACAGAAATTTTCTGAACCAAAAACAGATTTTCACATGTACCATAATTTCCAAATAGAGACTTGACGTGCTCTTCCTTGTTCTTAAATCTTAACCAAAATCTTTGGCTATTTACATCATCGACTCTATTCTTTCGAATAAAAATATTTTTAACATATCATTGACTTCAATATTTTAAATAGGTTTATAATTTATTGCTAACAGATTTCAACGTCTGTTAATCTCGCGACAAGCTTTTGATAGCAGCTCGTTTGTTGTTATGTCTTCATTTTATCCTTCTTTCACGCAATGCTCTGTAGACAATTCATTCTTGTCCTTCGCGAAAGAAAATTCTGTCTCTTTTACTCACAATATACAGGCCAGGCTGTCTCAGCGGGACCGGTCGTTGAAAGTTTCTGGAGTCCTAGCCTAAATAAAAACTTAAAAATTTATAATCAATTATATTTGATTACTAAATACAGACGTGGATACTATTTCTCTGGCATCACACATTTTCGTTTTCTTTCTGTGACCGGTTTCGCTGCTAGACAGCATCCTCTGCCTGAGTGTCTGTCAAGCAGCAAAACCGGTTACAGAAAATAAAACGAAAATTTGTGAAGCCAGAAAAATAGTCTCCACGTATTTAGCATGGAACTCTTTCACCAAGTAAGGGCAACAGCAATTAATAATTGATTACAGTTTCCTTTAACTAAAATATTTTTAGACTTCTAGCACGTTGTACCGAAAGTCGTCATCAACTTTCTTTTTTTAAACGGAACAGCCTGCATATTTTTGTATTCTTAGATAAGAATCATAATTTTTAATATTTTATATCAAGACTATACCATGTCTGTTATGGTTTTGGAGAAAAAAGTCTTTTCCGAAACTCCAACAACTGGTATACAGTTACCAAATGGGCTGTAACTTCTATTCAGAATTAGATAAAAAGTTGAGATCTACTTTAGTTTGTAGCTTGAAAATATTCTGCGTGTTCTTTCAGATAAGAATGTTTGCCTGAGAATAATTCCTTAATTAATACAGCATGAGCTAAAAATAATTAAAATATTTTTTTAACTGAAATAACCTATTTTTTCCTACACAATCGCATGTGCGATAAAATTTGCTACACAATGGCATTACATGCTGCTGTATTCAAATCAAATTGTTTTAGAGTTATTTAAAAAAAGGAAACTTCTAATGTTTCACCCGTTATATCGGGAATGCTATGAATGATTGTTATCGATACCTACGATATTTTAATGTCAAGTTTTGTTGCTTGTGTTTTGTTGGTTATATTATATTTACATATATGTTGGTTATGTTACGTCGTAACGTGCTAAAAGGGGTTAAAATGGATAACAATAACGAAGATAATGTTTATGTAAAACAAGCAATTCTAAATACATTTCTTTGACACCAAAAATGCAACAAGATTGTTACCTGACTTGCAGAACATTCAATAGAAACTATCCACGCATACCTCCAATGGCATGCGAAAAATTCAAAAGAATGGAAGTAAACTATATGCGTTTTATATGAACCGATCAAGTATTAAGTCGACCAAAAACTATAGTTGATAATAAAGAGAGAGAGTTGAATATTTTACATTGTTTCGAGGCCTAGCCATTAGTTCGAGCTGCCGAAGAAGATCTGGGAGCCAATAGGTGTTCCGTACGGAGGATTTAGAAGACACATCACTTCCACGACTATAGGTTCTAGTTATTACAAAATCTTTATCGTCAAAACCAAAAGATAGTTCCGTAGCTAACGCGAGAATGGACATGTAAAAAATAAGCAGCCATGCATGTCTTCACATCAACCATTATCGATATCATTCTATATATATATATATATATATATATATATATATATATATATATATATATATATATATATATATAACTGAATCAAATACTTTTTATGAAAAGGTTCAATAGGTACCTTCCAATTCAGTTGACAGTCAAGTACAAGCGACCGTAAAATGTAACATCCTTTGGTGTCGTCGTCAAAGCCTCTTCCTCATACAAGTCACTACGTGGTTCGCCAACAAAGTAACCAAATGAAACCAGGCGGTTATTAACGAAATTCAGCTTCATGCCGTGTCTATTAAACCACTGATAAAAAGTTAGAAAATAACGGCTAAAAGACTGCTGACCATCTTGTTCTTTGAACACTCTAAGAACAGCGGCTGAGTCATCCCCATACAGAATTGTATTTTATTCATCTGTCATTTTATGTAAATCATTCATGTAAACGAGAAACAACGGTAGGCCAAGAATTTATGCCTGCGGTACTCTGCCTTTTATTTAAAGCCATTGTGAACACACGGCCACTTTTAGGATCGACGTATTTTATTCTTTGATTTCTCTGTGCAAGGTAAGATCTAGTAAGCGTAAAAGGTGTTCTTATACCGAACTGCTCTAATTTGAAAGGTTTGATAAGTCCATATATATGCCCGCCACATCCTTGCAATCACATGTACCATCAGTGATATTATTTATAAATTGGCATACTGCGCGCGCTGTAGATCTGACCGCCATAAAAACATTCTGCACGATTTTAAATAAAGATTGTTATAAACATTGTATGTACCAAAGCTAAAGTCACTATATGTAGGCTTTTAAAAGATATTATGTTTCCAAGACCGTTTCAGATACGTACATATTGGCTGCCATTTTAGCTTTCAGATTCGGCATTCCTGAGTTCCATTTGGAAGTCCTTTCTTTACACGATGTTGAGCCACCATTTTGAAATAACTCGGTTTAGCAAAGAATAACACAAATCATTTTATTTGAGTCTTTTTCAAACTATCAAAAAACTCGGGACGCAGCAAGTGCGTTATGGTAGTGAATTTTCTTAAATATGTTTTTATTGCAAATATGTCTGTTTTCTTTTTATTTAAGAAAGCAGGCATCAATTTTGGTTACCAGTATAACCTATATAGTAAAAACAATGTGCCATGTTTCATAAAAATAACTTTATGGTGTGAAAATGTACAAAAATTTCCAAAAGTAAACTTAAAGTGTTCCCACAAAAATTCGTTTCTTGGTCAACCTTATAGGTTAATAGCAAATTGGGCTATTCAAATTCACTACCATAACGCACTTGCTGCATCCAGAATTTTTTTTCTTACAAACATGTATTATATTTCGATGGAAAATGCAAAAATACAATAACATAAGGCGTGTTTGATTTAAAAAAAGCAGGCATTAAATTTGGTTACCAGTATAACCTATATAGTAAAAAAAATGTGCCATGTTTCATCAAAATAACTTTATTGTTTAAAAACGTACAGAAATTTCCGAAAGTAAACTTAAAATGTAACCGAAAAAATCCGTTTCTTGGTCAACCTTATAGGTTAATAGCAAATTGAGCTTTTCAAATATGAAGCATTTAATCAAAATTCGCTACCATAACGCACTTGCTGCGTCCAGAATTTCTTAACTTACAAACATGCATTATATTTCGATGGAAAATGCAAAAACATAAGGCGTTTTCCACTAAAAACAATATTATTTGTATCACCAACGACTTATGGGCCACCTGTGATGGTAGAAATAATTTTTTAAGGTGTAGCTCAAGACAAGCTATTAAAATATGAAGCATTTGAACAAAATTCGCTACCATAACGCACTTGCTGCATCCAGAATTTCTTTTCTCACAAAGATGCATTATATTTCGATGGAAATGCAAAAATGCAATAATATAAGGTGTGTTTGATTAAAAAAACAAGAAAATTTGTATCACCAACGACTTATGGGCCACCCTATGATTGTAGAAATATTTTTTAAGATGTAGCTCAAGACACCCTATAATTAATATATAATTTTTTTTTTCATATCTTGTATAATAACGGATATATTGAGCTTTATTGATTTTTTACGATAATTCGACAAAAATTATATAGCATTAAACGATAAACTCTATAGCTAAGGCTACTGCCAAGCATCAAAGAAAGGGTCTATTTTAAATGAATTTTCTGGAAATATTTTAGTAAAATGAAGGACAATGACGGTTGAAACTAAGACTTCAGGGTTTGTAAAACATTCTTCTTGTGACATTTTCTTTCCATAGCCCGTACTATATTCAAGTTCTTTGCCTAAATGTTGCCAATTTTTGACGTTTTAAATCGCAACTTTGACATTTTGAGGAAAATCCCAATAAATTTTTATTTAAATGCCTATAACTTTTTTGTCTTTTGATTTACAGAGCTTGGCAGGTAACTTAACTATAAGGATATAAACCCGCGTACCAAATTTGGTTGCCCTTACTTTGTTCATTCCGAAAATATTTTTTTTTTCGAAAGTTTACGTATAATGATATAAACCCGCGTACCAAATTTGGTTGCCCTTACTTTGTTAATTTTGGAGATATAAATTTTTTAAAATTTTTTTCGAAAGAAAACTCAAAATTTTCCGGGAAAACCTGGGCCGATTTTCCTGGCTAGCGAGCTTATCCAAGCCGTTTATAAAAGGAAGGTACTCACCAAATTTAATCAAAATCGGCCCATAATTTTTTGAGTTACCGGTGTGATACATATATATATATATATATATATATATATATATATATATATATATATATATATATATATATATATATATATATATATATATATATATATATATATATATATATAAACATATAAAAATTGAAACTGACCCCGGATATGTGTTCTGGGGGGCCTAATTAGCGCTCATTCGAAGAAATTTTTTCAAAATTCAAAAGTCGGGATCTCCTCATTAGTGAATTTTTTTAAAAAAATTCACTAAAAACACATTTCAGAGATTCGTTAAATTAATAACGAAGCAACTTTTCAATTTAGGAGGAAATAAAAAAAAGATCTAGGGTTCTACCGATACGAAGTTATTAACTCAATGTTTTCAAAATTTATTCTCTTTACAATTTTGATCTTATATAAAATTAATAATTTTGGCAAAAATATGGTATGTGGAGATAGAGTGACATTTAAGATGGTGTTTTGAAGTGGTTTAGATCTATCATAAATTAAGGCAATTGTTGAAGCATTAGATTGGAGAAATAAAAGTGAAGAAATTTTTTTACCTGGTTTGTCAAAATTTGAAGTTAGCTGAATTTGATATATAATTGTCACATTGCTATAGATATAACTTTTAAAATTATGCAAATGTACAACACAAGTCTCAGACTTATTGTATAGGCATACTGTATAATTTTAATGAATGAATGAATAAATAATAAATAAATAATAATCGTGCTACACACCTACACAAAACACACATATACACAAACAACCTTGTTTTTAGTGAATTTTCGTAGAAAAAATTCACTAATGGGGAGATCCCGACTTTTGAATTTTGAAAAAATTTTTGCAAATGAGCGCGAACTGGGACCCCTAGAACCCATATCCGGGGTTAGTTTCAATTTTTATATGTTTATATATATATATATATATATATATATATATATATATATATATATATATATATATATATATATATATATATATATATATATATATATATATATATATATATATATATATGTATCACACCGATAACTCAAAAAATAATGGGCCGATTTTGATCAAATTTGGCATGTACGTTTCTTTTGTAAATAGCTTGGATAAGTTCGTTAGTCAGGAAAATCGGACGAGGTTTTCCGGGAAAATATTGAGTTTTCATTCGAAAAAAATTCTTATCTCAAAAAGTAATAAGCCGATTTTAATAAAATTTGGCATGTACCTTCCTTTTGTTAATGGCCTTGATAAGTTTGTTAAACAGGAAAATCGGACGAGGTTTTCCGGGAAACTTTTGAGTTTTCATTCGAAAAAAATTCTTATCTCAAAAAGTAATAAGCCGATTTTAATAAAATTTGGCATGTACCTTCCCTTTGTAAATGGCCTTGATAATTTTGTTATCCAGGAAAATCGGACGAGGTTTTCCGGGAAAATTTTGAGTTTTCATTCGAAAAAAATTTTTATCTCAAAAAGTAATAAGCCGATTTTAATAAAATTTGGCATGTACCTTCCTTTTGTAAATGGCCTTGACAAGTTTGTTACCCAGGAAAATCGGACGAGGTTTTCCGGGAAAATTTTGAGTTTTCATTCAAAAAAAATTTTTATCTCAAAGAATAATGGGCCGATTTTGATAAAATCTGGCACGTACCTTCCTTTTGTAAATGTCTTTGATAAGTTTGTTAATCAGAAAAATTGAACAAGGTTTTCCAGAAAAATTTTGTGTTTTCATTTGAAAAAATTTTTTTTCTTAAAAAATAAAAATTCTATGATAACCAAATTTGGTAGGTAGGTTTATGATATAAAAAGTAAACTATACACCAAAATTTAGATTTCTATGTTACAAGAAAAAAAAGTTATAATAAAATATTTTGTGCCAGATCATTTTTTTTAATCAAACACGCCTTATGTTATTGCATTTTTGCATTTTCCATCGAGATGTAATGCATGTTTGTAAGAAAAGAAATTCTAGACGCAGCAAGTGCGTTATGGTAGCGAATTTTGATCAAATGTTTCATATTTGAACAGCTCAATTTGCTATTAACCTATAAGGTTGACCAAGAAACGTGTTTTTTCGGGAACACTTTAAGTTTACTTTTGGAAAATTTTGTACATTTTCACACAATAAAGTTATTTTGATGAAATATGACACATTGTTTCTAATATATAGATTATACTGGTAACCAAATTTGATGCCTGCTTTCTTAAAAAAACACACATATTTGTTATTAAAAACATTTTTATGAAAATTCACTACCATAACGCACTTGCTGCGTCCAGAATTTTTTTGGATATAGCGATTTAGAATACAGAACGTTCTGCTGAAAGTGCAAAAGATTGTTTCATGTCACGACTTGAAATATATATATATATATATATATATATATATATATATATATATATATATATATATATATATATATATATATATATATATATATATATATATATATATATATATATATATATATATATATATATATATATTAACGTCGCAAAATACGTATAATAATAAATAATTTGTATTTAATTCAGGTAACGAAGTGTTAAACCTTATTATAATTGGTGAAATTAACATTTAGACCAGCTGAATAAATACAGTAGCAACTTATTCAAATTGTACGAGACTTTATTAATTGTGCTGTTCTCATAATGGCCACTAAAACGAAATGAATATTTTCCACTATAATAAATTTGGAGTCCACAATGCTTGGGGATACTTTATTCGAAGTTATGAACATGAGTTTATGTGAAGTGGAAACCGTTTTTTCACTTTGAGCCTAATTTATTTCCCCCGAGGCGCATATTGGGCTGCGGAGTCGTCTTTATATCCTCTGTCGCTGAAATTTATATGATCTTCCTAGTTTGCACTGTTCGAAAGCATCGGCACCATGGCCTGATTTTAAAATCAGTAAAGCAAAATTTGCCACTATCTAAATTTATTAGATTATCTATCAAAATCAGTTCAGTCAGAATGTGATAACGATGTCCGTTACACCTATTTTGGGCTCCAACTGGGCAGAAAGGTAATTAAACAAATCGTTTTGAATGTGGGTTAGGTAAGCTACTTTTTTAATACCGCCGTAATGTATGGTGAATATAAAATCTAGAATAGCTGAACCCCAAGTGAATTAAGTATGCAAGCCTTTTAAAGATACTCCGCATTAAAGCATTATATTGAGCTTGCCTAAAAATGTGGAATTTGCGTTAAAGAGTTATTATTTGTATTTAGATTTTAGGAAATTTTCATAGCTTTTAAATTTGGAAAAAGTTTCTTCAGATGAGCGCAAACTAACACACACAGAACCGATTTTCGGGGTTAGTTTCAAATTATTAATGTATATATATATATATATATATATATATATATATATATATATATATATATATATATATATATATATATATATATATATATATATATACAGGACAGGGTAGCCGCAAATTATGCGCGAAGACTTCGAGAAGTGAATTCGCACAAGAAATTTGGGCCACGGTGTTGTATAACAATTTTTCGAAAACTCAATATTAACTCATATACAGGTGTGAATTTTTTTTTGTGGTTTTTCTGAGGCACAACCACAAAAATCAGTAGCTGTCACTAAACTAACTGTATGACCAAAATTATTCTATTTATATAGCTAAATTATCCACTAAAAATGTTGTAATACCGGTGATGCAACACCGGATGATGATGCGAAGCCGGATGATGATGCGATGCCGGATGATGCAATGCCGAATAATGAAATGCCGGGTGATGCTACACCGTACGATGTCATATCGGATGCCTCAGATATCCTATTGATATGTCAGTGGATACGCCCAGCTGGTTGTGTCAATCTTGAAAGCAACCATGGATTGTTTCGTGCTATTTCAAAGAGTGCAGAATTGACTGAACCCATTTCTGATTTCATCAAATTCTGTAGATTCACCTTTAGCATTTCCAACCTTTTCAAAGCATCTAACGATAATCCGTGGTAACCTTCAACAACCTCAGATTATTTTCGCCTACCTTTAGAAAAGAAGTACAGCGAACTTTTTGTTTGACTCATCGGATTCAGGCTTCAATATTGTAAAGTTACTTCTCAGCATTTTCCACCTATGCTTAGTAACTAATCTATAAACAATGTTACAAATCCCAATATCTAATTTTTTTCTACTCCGAATTGTATCGCTTACTGTTCAAAGGATACAACGTCATCAGAGGATTAAAAAATGTATTTACAATATATATATATATATATATATATATATATATATATATATATATATATATATATATATATATATATATATATATATATATAGTTTAGTTATTCCTCTGATGACGCTAACTTTGTTAGCGAAACGATCGTCAGGTCTAAAAACTGTATTGTGATGAATGGGGCTCTACAAATTGTACACATCAGTGCTCATGGCAGGTTCCATACTTCACTCTTGTGAATCGTTTATTAATTTTCATTTTTTTAACGGCAGCTCTATTTTTGCCAAGCCAATGATATTGTGTAGAGTAGCTGTAAAAGATCTTACATTTTTAAATTTATATATCTATCTATATATATATATATATATATATATATATATATATATATATATATATATATATATATATAATATTTGCGCGAGCGCACGTGGATCTATGAGTGTGTGTGTGCGTGCTTTGTTAAGTAAGTACGTATTTATTATTTAACCACAAATAATTGGCACAAATATTCCAATAACCATAATCACTTGAAGTAATATTTTACTGAAATATATTTAAATACCAAATTGCTATTTTTATACCAATAAACGTTGTATTGTACCTGATTTTCATTCAAAGGTATGTATTTTTCTGCTTCTATTGCCTCCTACCAATGACTTGCAAATTGTTGGATCCCACACTTCAAACATGAGGCAATATAAACAAATTGGCATAAAGAAAATTTCGCTTATAGAGAGGTAACGACTTTCGATTTTTTTTCAAATGAGCGCGAATAAGAGCTACTAAAACCCATATGTTAGGGCAGTTTCAACTTTATATGTGTATATAAATATTCATGTCATTTTTAGAGGTCAATTTTATTGTGGCAGCAATTTGGGGATTTTGTCAAGGTATTAAGCAATGATTAAGGATGAGCTATGTTTTTAAGCTGAATGAAATATGAAGAGTGGCCACGGAAATATTGGCGCTGAACAAAATTATAGTTACAAAGTCTAAGTGATATTTCAGGAGTCATTTCAAGACAGGTTAGAAAAAATTGTTTATCAACATTAGGTACCTACGTTATATTTACACATACAAGCTTTTACTTTTATGCAAGACATATTATGTTAAGGACATAAGGACATTTGACCTTATAGACAGGAAAAACAAAACAGTCTCTACGCAGAAAGTGCGATGCAAGCAGGCATCCTTTGATTACCGTTATAGCATATATACTAGAAATAATGTACCATATTTTATCAGAATAACTTATTGTTTAAAAATGTACAAAGATTTTTCGAAAATACCCTTAAAATGTTTCCGAGAAAACGGGTTTCCTAGCCAACAAACCTTAGGTAAATAGCAAATTGAGTTATTGAAGTTTGAAGCATTTAATGAAAATTCGATAACAAAAAGCACTTACTACATCTTGATTTTTTTTCTTACAGACATGCATCATATTTCGATAAAAAATGCAAAAATACAATAATATAAGGTGTTCGACAAAAAGTTTTAGGTATCACCAACGACTTTTGGGCCACGCTGTGATTGTCAAAATAATTTTGTAAGATGCAACTCAAGACACCCTATAAGTAACGTATACAATTTTTTCTCGTATCTTGCCTAATAACAAATATATTGAGCTTTACCATAGAAATGCGTCACCCTGTATGTATGTAAACAGATAAAAATGAAACCAAACCCGGATATGAATTCTAGGGGGCCGAGTTTGCACTCATTTGAAGAAATCTTTTTAAAATTAAAAAGTCGCGGTCTCCTCATTAACGAATTTATGTTGCGAAAATTAGCTAAAAAAATATAGACCGCTAAACCATAAACTCAACTAAAACTACTCCCAAAGCATCAGAAAAAGGGTCTATTTCAAATGTATTTTCTGGAAATATTTTAGTAAAATGAAGGAAAATTACGGTTCAAGCTGGAATTTAAGGGTTTGCAGATCACTCTTCTTAAGATATTTTCTTTATATAATCTGTATTTGTTTCAGGTCTTTTGGATAAATGTTGCCAATTTTGACGTTTCAAATCGCGACTTTGACGTTTTGAGGAAAACCCTTTTTTTAAATGCCTATAACTTTTTGTCTTATCTGACAGACGTAAATTTTGGTACATAGGTCACCCTTTATTATTCAAACACGCCTAACAAATTTGGTTGCTCTTACTTTGTTATTTTCGGAGATATAAAAATTTTCTGAGAGAAAACTCAAAATTTCCGGAAAAACCTTGGCCGATGTTCCTGGCTAATGAACTTATCCAAGCCACTTGCAAAAGGAAGGTACGTACCAAATTTGATCAAAATCTGCCCATTATTTTTTTGAGTTATCGGTGCGACACACACACACGCGCGCACGTGCTCGATTACGTCCTTACATACACATGTAGATAAACGGCACCACCCATAGCCAGCCTTCCCACATACGAGTGAAAAAGACCGACTGTCTGAATACGGGACTCGAACACGCGACATCTTCGTCTGATTCTTGAGGTAACTCATCTCGTGAATCGAACTATTCGGCCTGTTTAATTAATTTTCGTAGAAGAAATTCACTAATAGAGAGATCTCGACATTTGAGTCTTAAAGAAATTTCTTCAAATGAGCGCTAATTATGGCCGCTAGAACCCATATTCGGGGTCAGTTTGAATTTATATATTATACATATACATATATATATATATATATATATATATATATATATATATATATATATATATATATATATATATATATATATTTACATATATATATATATATATAGATATATATATATATATATATATATATATATATATATATATATATATATATATATATATATATATATATATATATATATATATATATACGGGCTTACTGTCAAAGTGATGTCATTCGGCCTAGATTAGTTTATTATTTTTGAAAAAAATATGGGATATTAAGGGTGAATCGTGGTTGAAAAATAAGTATAAAGATGTCAAGATCTTTGGTAAATGTAGGTAACAATAGAGCAATTCAGAGGAGGAAGTTAAAGTAAGAAATATTTTCCATTTAGAATGTCAAAATTTGAAGTCTAGTGAATTTAGTCCACAATTGCCAATCATTTTTTGGATGAACCCGTTAAATTTTGTAAAAACACAGCACAAGTCGAGACTTATTGTGTATTGCATATTGTATAATTTAATTGAATAAACATAATAATAACATAATAAACATATATATATATATATATATATATATATATATATATATATATATATATATATATATATATATATATATATATATATGGATGTGTCTGTGTTACTATTTTTTTTATTATTATTATTTATTAAAACTCTGTGATAATACACTTATCAAATATACATTAAAAAATTAACACAAATAAACTACCACCTAACAGTCCAGATATTATAAGAAATGTATCATAAGCATACAATGCGTTACATACACACATATACACATTATAGATACAAAAATTATACATGTAGCGCTTTATCTTCAAGAAAAGCAAAACAAAAACTGTCCAATATTTTAAGTCTTTTCGTAATATTAAAAAGCAGAGAACAGTACTTCTTGATTTTTAGTGACTACACAAAGCACTTCGTTGACTCACCAGATGGATTTGAATTCTTTGATTTGCTTTTTACCTAAGTTTAATGACATATATTTTCCTGAAACTTGTGTAGGCTGCTATGTAAGGTGCGTATTCTACCATAACAATTGAATCGGCTAATCCAGCAGTGGCGCGCGTACCCACATGTCATTGGTTATCCCTCAAGAAAAAACGGGTAAGCCAATGATGTTTTTTTTATTTTTTATTTTTTGAATCTTACTTTCATTCGTGAACAAAATGACTCTCTTGATAATTTTCTGTACGACGCTTATTTTACGAGTAAGCAATTCACACAGTTCATGATTTTTAACCAGTCGTTGTTTGGTAAAAAATCGCAATGATACACTTTTATGCCTCCATTGGCCTGAATACACGCACGACATCTTTTTAATATGGAAAATTTAATGTCTTGATAATTTTTTGTGCGACGATTATCTTTGTTGTATTTTAGTAAGTAGTAGTCTGGTTTGCCAAAGTTGTCATTAAGTGTCACTTGACGTTTAGGTTAACAAGTTATTATTTTGAATAGGTGTAAGTGGTAAACTTTATAAAATTGCAAAATTTTCTACTCTTTTACTTCTTATAATGGAGTACACCTCAGAATAGTATGCAGATATAATTTTTATCTACGGATATGCTGATGGAAATGCTCTAGCTGCTTGTCGGGAATATCAACGTAGGTTTCCCACTCGCCGTCAACCTACACCAAGAGTTTTTTCTCGATCGTTTTCAAGACTTCGGCAGTGCGGTATTGGACAACGTCCTGATGCTAGAGCTAATGGTAGAAGACAACATCAACTTGAACACGAAGAGAGAGTGGTGGATGCAGTGATGGATCAACCTTCTACAAGTACTCGGAGGATTGCCACGCAGTTACAATATTCTCAAAGCTTTGTTTGGAGAACTTTACATTGAGAAGCCTTACATCCATATCATCGACAGAATGTTCATTGCTTCTACCTGGATATAATGTACATCGACGAGTTTTTTGTAAATGGATGTTGGAAATGAAGAATCAAAATATCTTATTCCCTAATCTAATCTTCTGGTCTGACGAATCAACATTTACAAGAAGTGGTATTTATAATTCTTATAATGAGCATGTCTGGTCATTGGAAAATCCACATGCAACAAGGACTCGCTCATTTCAACATAGATTTTCCATTAATTTATGGTGTGGTATTTTTAACGGCTCACTGTTCATGGAAGTCCTGCCACAACGTTTAAATGGATCTTCGTACTTAGCGCTCCTAGAAAACCGTGTAGAAAACATTCTAGATGACATTCCACTACCAACAAGAGGTATAATGTGGTACCAGCATGACGGTGCACCTGCGCATCATAGTCAAAACGTTGTCACATGGCTACATGAACATTATAATGAAAGATGGATTGACAGAACTGGACCAATACATTGGCCTGCAAGATCACCGGACTTAAACCCGCTTGACTTCTGTATTTGGGTCGATTTTAAGCGACTGGTCTACAGTGGACAGATACATACACCAGATCAGCTACAACTGATAAATAATGCTTTTCGTCATATTCAAGCAACAATGAATCCTCAAGACATTATATTTTCCATATTAAAAAGATGTCGTGCGTGTATTCAGGCCAATGGAGGCATTTGTGAACATTTATTGTAATAAACAAATTAGTATAAGCCCGATAAAAGTGTATTATGGCGATTTTCTACCAAACAACGACTGGTTAAAAATCATGAACTGTGCTCTAAAACACTTACTGATTTATTGCTTACTCGTAAAATAAGCGTCGTACAGAAAATTATCAAGAGAGTCATTTTGTTCACGAATGAAAGTAAGATTCAAAAACTAAAAGATAAAAAAATATATCATTGGCTTACCCGTTTTTTTCTTGAGGGACATGACATGTGGGTACGCGCGCCACTACTGGAATAGCCGATTAAATTGTTATGGTAGAATACGCGCCTTACATAGCAGCCTACACATGTTTCAGGAAAATATATGTGCTACTTTTTAAAAAATTAGGAAATTTTATTTTTTGAAATTCAACTTCAACACCCTGTATCTTTTTAATGAAGCATTATAGGAAAAATTTTTATAGGACATACCCTCTCTAAAATTGTTTAAAGAACATGGAGTTTCATTTTTGGTCACCACTTATGAATCAGCCTGTATATAGATACAAACATTATAGATATCGCGCTTTATCTCCAAGAAAAGCAAAAACAAAAAACTGCAGAATTAGATTCTATTCTGGAATACTATAATACCTGGGCAGAATGGGCTGTTTTTCAAGCCCGCTACTCCGACCCTGCTGAGAAAAATGGGATCAGCTAGGCGATTTTTTGCTAACCTCCATGATAATAATTATGTCCTAGAATAAACGGGCTAAAGAAAGAAGATACCAAAGCAATTTTCTGTAAGTATCTGTTGGATCTGTTTTCTAGCCTCTTTCTTAAATGAAATACGTTTACCTGAAGAAACCACAAGGATCAACTTAAGCTCGCAGCTACCATTAGGTTTATTTTTTGATAGGTCTCGAAATGGGTGAAATTTTTTTTTATAACGTTTGAATAGGCAGCCAAATTTTCTTTTAAGGAATCGTTTGAATTCCACCTATCGTTTTTCATAAAATCTGACACTGTTTTAAAACCAACGTCCTCCCAAATTTGCTAAACAGGGGTGGTATTGTTTTCTCTAATAATTTGGTGTTTCTAAGAGGTATAGTTTTTATGTATTAAGCTGGCTGTGGAAAATTCTGTACAATGACCTTTGAATAACCTTGTGCAAGGCGTTGATGAAATAAGTCTTTTTTTCGTTCCAAAATTAGAGAAGTTATTGCAAAAAAACATTAGCCACGAAACTTTATGCCCTGTAAATTCTTTATAAAGTGCTCTATAACAATTTTCCATTTTTGTGATCCTGAAGTCGTTAGCATTTTATTTACAGTGTACAATCTAAATGTATCAATCTTTGACTGCAGGTTCACAACACCTAAAGCCCCATCATGAACCAACATACAAAGGTATTTTACCCCCATCCAGTGTTTTCTTGTCCATATAAAATTGGTAATTTTTTTTGAAACGATTCAACCTGAGTCTCTGCGAATGAAAAGTTGTGAAAAAAAGGTCAAAGCTCAGAGGATACAAATTGGTTTATGATTATTGTTCTTCCAACAAAAGATAGGGATGGAAGTTTTTGTCTCCACTTAAAGAGGAAATGTTCTATTTTCAGTGAATTATTTCATATGATCGCGAACTAGGACCCCTAGAACCCATATCCGGGGTCAGGTACAATTTATATATATATATATATATATATATATATATATATATATATATATATATATATATATATATATATATATATATATAGATATATATTTATATATATATATATATATATATATATATATATATATATATATATATATATATATATATATATATATATATATATATATATATATATATATATGCATATCTACATATGTATATGTGTCACACCGATAAGTCAAAAAACAATAGGCCGATTTTGAAAAGAAACTGGTACGTACCTTTCTTTGCTAAGTGGCTTGGATAACTTCGTTAGCCAGGAAAATCGAGCCAGGTTTTCCGGGAAAATTTTTGGCTTTCTTTCGGACAAAAAAATGTATCTCAAAAAATAAAAAACTATCGTAACCAAATTTGGTACGCAAGATTAAGAGATTAAAAGTTATGTATCAAAATTTAGATTTCTATGTTAGAGGAAAAAAGCTTTAAAAAACATTTAGTGCCAGATCATTCCTATAAAAATTCACTATCATAACGCACTTGCTGCATCCAGACTTTATACATAATGGTCTTTGATGCATTCTCAGACTCTTTTGCTGGATCGTGAGCAAAAGTCAATCCAAGAACTTGTATGGTTTCTGCAGACCACTGAAAATCCAAAGCTTGATCGGTCCATGTCTTCCAAGCACCGCACGAGAAACCCCTAGACTTTTCATTCGGTGTTATTTACTGGCAATGCTTGTGTTGGCAGAAACTTGATACTCTAGGGAAGCTCAAGCTCGTTGCATTGGATAAACTGCTAATCACTACTAGAATACGATGGGTGAAAATTCGCTTCTATAACGCACTTGCTGCGTACAAACTTTATTTATGTTTTACGGGTGATTACATTAAGTAATAATTTGAGTTCTTTTGTCAATTTTGGATGCAGTAAATTTACTCATAGTTTGCTTAACTTGCTAGACTTGAGAGAAGAAAATGGCTATACAAAGGTACAGTACAAATATTTGCTAAGGCAGAGCCAAAGCTTATTTGTATCGATGTAGAAAGTATATGTTTTTTTCTTCGTCCTTTGCTCAACAACTCGCTACGAAAATGCGAGTCACATAATACACCCACTTTTATTGTATCGTTCCAGTTACGAGCAGGATAAGCTCATTTGTTTTGTACCCGCTTTATTGGTCAAACAATAATCTAGACAAAACTACTATAAATCTTTGAGAAATACGACCAGTTAACAAAAATTTATTTCTTGAAAAATGGAGAAAATGTACATAATGGAAAACAGCGATAAACTAAAAATTCATTTGTGGATTTACGACCTAACTACTTCCAACATAGCCTCGCCACAGTATTGCATCCCAAGCGAGATGTTATCTTTGGAGAAAAGTGTCGTTGATATTGCATACCTAGTTTTAGTTCATTGATTTCTCTTCCTCACCGGTGAAACCGTTCTCTATTAAATACATACATAGATATACTAAGTGAGTGGTGGACGTGCCGCCACCTAGTTGCAGAACCAAGTAATATGTTGTCACGCCAGCTCCAAATAACACAAAGTGTTAAAAAAAATAGAGACTGAATACAACTAACTAACAATTTAGAAAATTGTCAGCCCTGGCCCATTTCTACCCTAATATAGGGACAAAGTATGTAAGACTAGATGCATTCTCGCAACAATTAGAACCATAGACCGGTTTCGCTCTAATTAGAGCTCTTCAGTGCGGCATACTAATTACAGGGAAAAAACACTAAAAGTAATACGGCTATAGTATAGTCAGCCTTAAAATACTAAGTGAGTGGTGGACGTGCCGCCACCTAGTTGCGAAACCAAGTAGTATGTTGTCACGCTAGTTCCAAATAACACAAAGTGTTAAAAAAATAGAGACTGAATACAACTAACTAACAATTTAGAAAATTGTTAGCCCTGGCCCATTTCTACCCCAATATAGGGACAAAGTATGTAAGACTAGATGCATTCTCGCAACAATTAGAACCATAGATCGGTTTCGCTCTTATTAGAGCTCTTCAGTACGGCTTACTAATTGCAGCAAAAAAGCAGCAAAAGTAATACGGCTATAGTATAGCCAGCCTTAAAATACTAAGTGAGTGGTGGACGTGTCGCCACCTAGTTGCGGAACCAAGTAGTATGTTGTCACGCCAGCTTCAAATAACACGAAGTGTTAAAAAAAATAGAGACTGTATACAACTAACAAACAATTTAGTAAATTGTTAGCCCTGGCCCATTTCTACCCTAATATAGGGACAATGTATGTAAGGCTAGATGCATTCTGGTAACAACAATTAAAAAAGCTGGCTACTATAGCCGTATTACTTTATAGGTGTATTTTTGCTGCAATTAGTATGCCGTACTGAAGAGCTATAATGAGAGCGAAACTGGTCTACGGTTCCAATTGTTGCGAGAATGCATCTAGTCTTACATACTTTGTCCCTATATTGGGGTAGAAATGGGCCAGGGCTGACAGTTTTCTAAATTGTTAGTTAGTTGTATTCAGTCTCTATTTTTTTAACGCTTTGTGTTATTTGGAGCTGGCGTGACAACATACTACTTGTTCCGCAACTAGGTGACGGCACGTCCACCACTCACTTAGTATTTTAAGGCTGGCTATACTATAGCCGTATTACTTTTGGTGCTTTTTTGCTACAGTTAGTATGCCGTACTGAAGAGCTCTAATGAGAGCGAAACCGGTTTTCGGTTCTAATTGTTGCGAGAATGCATCTAGTCTTACAGACATAGAGACTTTTCCTCGGGCTTCGCAAATGTCTGTTTTCTTTTCTATAACCGGTGTTCCATTTTTCCGCACGAAACAAGCCTCTGTGAGGCCAGAGAAAAAGTCCTTACTTCTGTCAAGTGTAAACTACCTAGTTACGCAATTGCTGCAACACCGTTATGATAGCGAATTTTCATTGTATTGTATTTATATTCTTTCACGTCGGTCTATTTTTGCCACAATGAGAAAAGACAGACGCCAGGGAGCTTTCCACCTCAGAATCCTGAAAATTTTGCACAGCCCCTTTATTTCTAGTCTCCCGACAGATTCGCTCTTCTTCCGAAGGGCGCAACGTGTAGGCATTTAAATTCCTCGAAAACAATGCCGCAAACTCGACAAATGCTAACTTTACAGTATGTACTGAAAAGTGACCTGATCTACTAGGAATCTAACCGCAGGGCAGAGGCACGCGCTCTTACAACTAGACAACCGATTCTACAATTTTTCTAAAGAAAAAAATATTTCTTAGTAGTTTGTTATGCCCAACATTGCATGGTACACAGAACTGACTGCTCAACGCCCCCTCCGTAGGGCGGAACGTGTGGATATTCAATGTGCTTAAACAGAGTTCCACAACCTCGGTTCATGTTAATTTACAGTATGTATTGAAAAATAATTCAACCTTCCTACTGGGAATTGAATCTTGGACCACCAAGGCTGATCTGACCTGACCTACGTGATCTGACTGTATTTTCATCGAGCGATAATGTTTTTGTCTGCTGCCAGAAAAAAACTAGAATACATATATAGTTTTTGGTTTTGGACTTACTTCTTTAAAAACTACATTTCCTATCTTTCATTAAACAGAAGTGGTGTGATGTGTGTTGTATTTTGTTTCTTTAACGTCGGTCTATTCGCTACTCTGGCCAATCACTGAGGAAGTTAAAGGTTCCAATTTTCACTTAGTCGAATTTTTATTTAACTTTACATAGATGGCGGTCACTACTTTCCATTTTCAATGGCTTAAGCGGAGCAAACAGGCTATCCGGAAGGAACAGTTTGTCAACAGAATTTATATATATATATATATATATATATATATATATATATATATATATATATATATATATATATATATATATATATATATATATATATATATATATATATATATATATATATATATATATATATATATATATATATATATATTGAAGCGCCAAGTCCGTTACAGTAATGAACAATATTATATTGAATACATATTAGCGAAGAAATACTGACGCAGTAATTGTGTTATGGTAGAGAGTATGATGGAATTGTTAAAATTTATGCGCAAAGATGCATCCCTTCGCAAAGGTAAATCCTTTCGCAAACATAGATCGATGCGCAAAAGTGGATCAATGCGGAAAGGTAGACACATGCGAAATGGTAGATCCTTTCACAAAGGTGGATCCATGCGCAAAGGTCGATCCATGTGCAAACGTGCGTCCACTGGTTTCTACTATACAGGTTATACCAAATTTGATGCCCTCATTAAAAAATACATATTTACAATTAAAACATTTTAATGAAAATTCACTACCATAACGCACTTGCTGACTATAGATTTTTTTTATGATTAGCGTTGAAATACGATTTCATTATGTTGAGTTTTCATACCTACATCTAGTTTTTGTTAAGCAACCTGGTAGATTACAATGACTCTACCGACGGCAAAACACAAAAAAAAACTCGGGATGCAGCAAGTGCGTTATGGTAGTGAATTTTTATTAAATGCTTCTAATTTAAATAACTCAATTTTCTATAAATTTAGAGAGTTTAATTTTTATACGTGGTAAGCTCTTTCCTAAGGCAAGGTATCTACAAAATTTCATTAAAATAACTTTGTAATTTTCGGAGTAAAAAATTTTTTTCGAAATAAAATTTAAAATTAAAATAACTCAATTTTCTCTAAACTTAGAAAATTGAATTTTGGTACGTAGTAAGATCTTTCCTGAGGCAACACATATCGTAAATTTAATTAAAATAGCTTTGTTACTTTCGGAGAAAAAATTTTTTTTAGAAAGAAAACTCAAAATTTTTCCGGAAAACCCCGTCCGAATTTTTTGTATAACGAACTCATCAAAGCCATTAATAAAAGAAAGGCACCTGCACCAACATATAAACATATAAAAATTAAACCTATTTTTTACAAATGAACTTTAATAAGATATTATGCTGTGACAATACCTCTCTCAAGCAGTGGCGATTTCTCCTAGTGAGCTAGGTGTGCGCCGCACACCCTAAAATATAATCAAAATGTGCACAGTTATGTATGTTTTATTTCTTTTTCCCTTAGTCTTAATACACTACATATTTTATGACAATCGATTTAATTTACTTATTTGATTTCATAAATAGTCGGTTAATAGTGACTTGAAATGAAGTAGTTACCACATCTTCAAACATATTTAGAGAATATGAGTAGATCAATAGCAACTGGGAATGAATTAGGTCAGTTCCTCACCCAACGTGTTTAAAATAGTGAGGAAAATACCATTGATTTTAACACTGCAGTGAGCTATAAAAATTTGATTAACTCAGTTTTCTATAATCTTAGGATGTTTACTTTTTGTTGGTAGTAAGGTATTTCCTAGGACAAGATATCCACAAAATTTTATTAAAATAACTTTGTAATTTTCGGAGAAAAAAAATTTTTTCGAAAGAAAATTTAAAATTTGAATAACTCAATTTTCTCTAAACTTAGACAGTTGAATTTTGATATTCAGTACAATCTCTCCTGAGGCAACATATATACTAAATTTCATTAAAACAGCTTTGTTACTTTCGGATAAAAAAAAATTTTCGAAAGAAAACTTAAAATTTTCCCGGAAAACCCCATCCGATTTTTCTGACTAACGAATCCAAGCCATTAATAAAAGAAAGGCACTTGCCAAGTTTCATCGAAATCCGTTAATTATTTTTTGAGTTAGCGGTTGGATACATATATATATATATATATATATATATATATATATATATATATATATATATATATATATATATATATATATATATATATATATATATATATATATAAATTGAAACTGACCCCGGATATGGGTTCTAGGGGTCCTAGTTCGCACTCATTTGAAAGAATTTTTGCAAAGTCTCACCATCGATACCTCTCTATTAGTAAATTTTTTTTAATAAAAATTCACTAAAAATGTATTCAAGTAGCTAAACAATTTGATAGACGATTGTACTAGCCGTAGGGCACGTTACATAACTTAAGGTTCCAAGGATTAGCCGTTATATCAACGTTTGTGTTATTGATCGCGTAGAAAGCTCTCACACTGCACAAATTACTGCAGAGTTACTCACACCGACATGATTTTTTTACGTTATTACCTTAAGTTCAGTATACAGCACCCATAAAAATGTTTATTTCTTCAAGTTAAGTAATGTTTACGATAGTGTAGTGCAGCGTAACAGGCAAAGGGTATGGATATTACCTGATAACTGGTAGTGACAACAAAACCAGCCGTGAAGGGTGCTCCGCCACTTTAACGTTATCGTTATGAAGGACATGTTTCAGGCAAATGGGAGATTCTCCGCATGGAGAATGTGGTGAGAAACTGAATTGTACCTCGAATACTGAATGTAATTGTACGTACAGCCGGCATGGTAGTCGCAAATTATGTCAGTCCATTACCTGGATGTACAATTCCTCACACTTGCTCCACACATTGGTGTTGAAGGTAATTACCAACCCAAGCTTTCAGAGCCGTACTAAAAAACACAATGTTACAGGACTTTGAGCTGTAAAAATAGCTACCATCACATGTGCATTCTTGCGCATAGGTAAGGCAATTAGGCAATAAGTTTTAAACCGAGGAAGGAATTGGACCTTAAATTTGTAGCCTTGCATAACAGATTACTTGTGACTATTTGTTTGCATTTTCGACATCCCCTTTTGGAGGGTGACAATTTTTTATTTCTTAAATGACAACGTGGGTCATGTAACACATTTGCAGAAACCGCATTCAGTTTACTCTTTAGTGGTATGAAATATTTTAGTGAGTTTTCGTTAAGAAAATTCACTAATAGAGAGATATCGATGGTGAGACTTTTCGAAAATTTCTTTAAATGAGCGCGAATTAAGGCCCCTAAAACCCAAATGCAAGGTCAGTTAAAAAGTTTATATATATATATATATATATATATATATATATATATATATATATCTGTGTGTGCGTGTGTGTGTGTATCCAACCTATATCGCAATAAATACTTCATCAATCGAAACCAAATTTCGCAAACTCCTTCATTATGTCAATAGCTTGGATGTGTGTGTTAGACAGTTTTGATAATCCAATGCTTTCAGAAAAAAAATGCAAAAAACTGCTTGAAAACGCAATATCTTTTTAATTACTAAAAATATTAAACTTTACAGGCACGTACACATTGTACAAGTGGTCCCAGCCACCAAATTTGAACTGAATCGGTTTAGTATATCTTGAGTTGTAACTAAATAAAAATCAATAATCTACCATATAACCTGAAATTACCTCTAAATGGATGCCTATAATGTTAGGCAAGGTCAGACAGATAAATCAGGGTTCCGCTGCCGTTGCAAACAAAATCTCCAAATTCAGTTATAGACGGACCAGCTACAAAAATATACCACAATAAACAATCGGCGGGGTTGCCATTTACGACAAGATATCTAGATATCAGAAAAATGTTAATAATAAAAAAATTTAATGAAAGCAATTCAATTTGTTTAAAAGAAATCTAGAACCACGTTTTATTATGTATAAATATTAAGCTTCCTATTTTCATGGCATTTAAAATCCATTTCTATCTCTCTAGTTTAATCTGACAGAACCCCTATTTGTCAATTGTTAGCTGACAGGAATCATGAGAGAAACGTGTACGTTCTGCGCATAACTTTAAAATCGACTCCGCTAATAGAATCGCAGAGAATAAAACAACTACCTATATTCTAAGATTAATACAAATAGTATATAAATAACCCAACTTTTAATTTTAACACAATTTTAACAATTGCCTTTGGCCGTCCACTGTGACTGTAGTATATTATAATTCTAACATCCAATCAAACAAATAAGAAAGTGGTTATGTACATCAGGTATAAGTTCTTAATCAATGCATGTAGGTATTGGATTACTAAAATGAAACAAAATTATTTCAAGACGAAGTATAACTACCGCAAACTAATATAAGTATAATACCTAGGTACTTATGGTTTTCTTTACTCTTAGCTTTTACTCTTTATGGAAGATTTGAAGTAAAGGAAACTACATAATATCATAACGCAGTTTAAATTACATATATAATCAGATGCACAGTGTAACTTATTAAAATTTTAAATTCAAAATATTGTATTGTATATTTTCATTTCATTATCAAAAAGTATGAATACAATAATAGTAAATAAGTGTTGAAAAGAGTTTAGGTGCAGCAAGTGCGTTGTGGTAGCTATTTTTTGTAACAATATTTCACATAATGATTACTCAATTTTCCATTAAACTAGAATCTTTAGTTTTGATACATAGTAAAACCCACATAAAGGCATATTGGGGTCTAGATTTGAAAAATAACTAAAAATTTCTTTTAAAAAAACGTTTTTTGGTAATCTGTTTGCAGAAACGGGTTTGATTGAGTTGACTAAAATGGATCAACTAAACGATTAATAAGGAAAGGTTGCCACGTCTATAATTTGGCAGGTGCATACCTATTGGAAATAAAAATTAAATTTTCGATAAACTTGCAGTTTAGCACACGGGGGACTTGTAGAAAAAAGATCAGTAACACTCTTAGAACCCTTTTTGAATGCAAATACCAAAAGAAACATTTCTTTCAAACGGCCCCTAAGAAAGTTACAGGACCTGGAGTGAATAGGGGTGCTGGTCAGAGAAGAAGATAAAAAGGAAATATGAGCGGAAAGTTCGAAAAAACCAGTTCAGTTGGATCTCTATAAGCTACCTATATCCATTTTGCAGCTATACTTCCTTAATATGCTGTTTACTTCGCCCAGAAATCTTATTCACCGCAGGTCCCGCAACTTTTTTGGAGGTTGTTCCGAAGAAACTTTTTTGTTTATATTGTTCTTGTTTATGCATTGAGGGTGGTTGTAGGCCTGTAGAAGGGGGAGGAGAACCCCCGTGACGAAGTCGAGAACCAAGATTTTTTATTTGCGCTTAAACTGTTACCTCATTTCATTTGTTTAAAATATTTTCCAAAAATGAATTTGAGATTGCCTTGTTTGTCAGTCACATAAAGAGCTACAATATTTTGTCATTTAAAAAAGTATGGATAGGGCAATAGTAAACAAGCGATGAACAGGGTCTCGGTGCAGCAAGTAGCTTGTGGTAGAGAATTTTCAAATCCGATAACTCAATTTTTCATTAAGCTATAATCTTCAATCTTGAGCCATAGTAAAACCTATGTAAAATACCTTTTTTGATTGTTTTGTTTGCAAAAATTTGTTTGATTGGATTGACTAAAACAAAACCAACCACGCAATTACTGAGGATAATACCTGCCATATTGATAATTTGGCAGATACATTCCGTTTGTAAATATTTAATTTTTTTCTGGAAAACTTTTCTAACTTTAATGAAATTTGTAACACAATTTTTTTAAAGCAACTTACAGTATCCATCCAAAGAGTAAATTACATAGTTACGTTAGATGTTTGCAGCATGTATTCTAAAATACCCTCTAGAGAATGCGTATCTATATTAGAAAACAATTTACTAGACAGGAACGTAAATGTCATACAAAAAAGTCTGGACGCAGCAAGTGCGTATGGTAGCGAATTTTCGTAAAAATGCTTTTAATTGCAACGATGTCTTTTTAAAAGAAGGACATTTGGTTGGCAGTATAACCCATCCTATATTAGTAACAATTTACCGTATTTCATAAAAATAGCTTTGTTGTTTCAAAAAGCACAAAAATTTCCCGAAAATAAACTTTAAAGTTATAGAAAAAAACTGGTCCGATTTTCCTGTCCAAAGAGCCTCTCTAAGCTGTTTACACACCTGCCAGGATATAAGTATTCACAAACAGCTTTAGGACCAAAACTGAAAAAAAAATGAAAATTTGCAAAAATTTCTTTCACCATTTGTTTTTAGAGAAATTGCCTTCAGTAATGTTACACTAAATTATATTTTTCACAAAAATTCGGCAACTTTTTTTTACAATAACTTACTACATATTTATTATTAATTACCACGACATCACAAAAATCTTACGAAAATAAGTTCAACAGAAACACTAAAAACATTTCTGCGAAAACTTTAAAAAATCAGCCACTATTTGAGCGTGCCCGTATACAGCAGCTCGATTTTTTCAACGAGTAATACAAACAAAAAGCCCTCCAAATGCGTCATTTATATGGGGCTCCGCTATTTACTGATGAAAACGCGGTTTCACAATTTGTGATATGTGTTTGAAATATCTGCCAAAAACGGGAAAAGTTGCAAAGCACTTGAAATAACTTAAAAACGATGAACGATATCAATTTTTTTTCTTACAAAGATGCATTATAATTCGCTGGAAAACACAAAAAGCAACAAAATAAGGGGATGTTCCATTAAAAAAATAAAGTGTGTATCACCAACGACTTATACACCAACAAGCGGATCTTCATAGCCACAGACAGCCAGGCAGCCATTAAAGCACTAAGTAGCCCACGAGTAAATTCGTGGCTGGTGAGTGAGTACCGAGACGAGACGAGCGACCTGGCTGGGCAGAATGAAGTGACCCTCATCTGGGTGCCGGGTCAAGGGCAATGATAAAGCTGACAGTCTCGCGAAGAGAGGGTCAGCAGAACCATTTATGGGACCAGAACCGGCGCTGGGCGTGACAAAGAGCACTGTCAGGGGAGCCATTAAGTCCTGGGTCAGAAACCAACACAAGGTGTACTGGGTGGACTGTCCAGGGCTCAGACATGGGAAGTCAATAATTGACGGACCCAGTTCAAAGAGTGCTGTGGAGCTGCTAAATCTTAGCAGAGGACAGCTCAGAAACACAACAGGTCTCTTGACCGGACACATGACCGTCAAGAAACACCTACATAAAATGGGGCCGTTCAAGGGGGACCTCGCATGCAGACTCTGCGGCGAGGGGGAAGAATCAGCCCAGCACATCTTGTGCGAGTGTAAAGCTCTGGACCGCAAAGACAACTGATCTACGGTCAGTCTAGACCGGAGCCAGAGCAATATAAAACCTCACTCTACCAATCGCTGTGCAGACTAGTTCAAGGCACAGTGATTTTAAATTGGGGGGAGTAAGTCTAAGGGTATGTACAATCAACAAAAGGTTGCAGTGCTATCGGGGCGGTAAGGCCGCGGACGAGCCCTGAGGGAAAAAAACCAACGACTTATGGGCCACCCTGTGATTGTCAAAATAAGTTTGTAAGATGCAACTCGAGATACCCTATAATTAACGTATATACTTTTTTGTCATATCTTGTATAATAACGAATATATTGAGCTTTGCCGTAGAAAAGCGTCACCCTGTATATGTGTAAACAGACAAAAACTGCAACTCACCCCGTATATGGGTTTTTGGGAATCTAGTTCGCGCTCATTTGAAGAAATCTTTTTAAAATTCATAAGTCGCAATCTTCCAAATAAAAAAAAAATTCTACGAAAATTTGCTAAAATATACACTATTAAACCATAAACTACTGCCGAAGCATCAGAAAGAGGGTCTATTTGAAATGCATTTTCTGAAAATATTTTAGTAAAATGAAGGACAATGATGGTTGAAGCTCAATCTTAAAGCTTTGTAAAACACACTTCTAACGACATATTGTCTACATAATTCGTATTCGTTGTCTGAAAATTTCAAATCGCGACTTTGACGTTTGAAGAAGACAAGTGATCAAATATTCAAAATATTTTTTCTGATACTTCTTGACGTTTTTGTGTCAAGAAAACTTAACCGTTGCATGTAATATTCAATTGGTTTTGTTAATCACACAAAATACTTTTTTCTTGTGCTTTCCTCTGATCACCAGTGGCACCCGTTTTTTTTTCTTAAGATGTCTATAACTTCTTTTTTTTTTCAACTTAGAGATCTCAATTTTGGCATGTTAAGTAGCTTGGATAGTAGAAACGTATGTGCCAAATTTGGTTGCCGTAGCTCTGTTATTTTCAGAGATACGAAAATTTTTAGAAGGAAAATTCAAATTTTTCCTGGAAAAACTGGTCAGATTTTCTTGGATAACGAAGTTATCCAAGCCACTTACAAAAGGAAGGTACGTACCAAATTTCATTATAATCGGCCTATTATTTTTTGAGTTCCATACGACATCATCAAAATAACTTTATTGTTTGAAAACGTACAGAAATTTCCGAAAGTAAACTTAAAGTGTAACCAAAAAAATCCGTTTCTTGGTCAACCTTATAGGTAAATAGCAAATTGAGCTTTTCAAATATGAAGCCTTTAATCAAAATTCGCTACCATAACGCACTTTCTTTGTACAAAATTTCTTTACTTACAAACATGCATTACATTTCGATGGAAAATGCAAAAACATAAGGCGTTTTCGACTTAAAAAAAATATTTGTATCACCAACGACATATGGGCCACTCTGTGATTGTAGAAATATTTTTTACGATGTAGCTCAAGACACCCTATAATTAATGTATACAATTTTTTTCATTTCTTCTACAGTAACGGATATATTGAGCTTTATTGATTTTTTACGAAAATTCGACAAAAGTTATATAGCATTAAACGTTAAACTATATAGCTAAGACTACTGCCAAGCATCAGAGAAAGGGTATATTTGAAATAAATTTTCTGGAAACATTTTAGTAAAATGAAGGACAATGACGGTTGAAGTTAAGACTTTAGGGTTTGTAAAACATTCTTCTTGAGACATTTTCTTTCCATAGCCCGTATTAGATTCAAGTTCTTTGCCTAAATGTTGCGAATTTTGACGTTTTAAATTGTTACTTTGACGTTTTGAGGAAAACCCCAATTTATTTTTCTTTAAATGCCCATAACCTTTGTTGGTCTGTTGACTTACAGCGCTACATTTTGGTGCATAATTTACTTATATCGATATAAACCGATGTACCAAATTTGGTTGCTCCTACTTTGTTATTTCCAGAAATATGAATTTTTTTCTAAAGAAAACACAACATTTTCCGGGAAAACCTTGGCCGATTTTCCTGGATAACGAACTTATCCAAGCCACTTACTAGAGGAAGGTATTTACCAAATTTTATCAAAATCGGCCTATTATCTTTTGAGTTATCGGTGTGTATATATATGTATATAATATATATATATATATATATATATATATATATATATATATATATATATATATATATATATATATATATATATATATATATATATATATATATATATATATATATATATATATATATATATAAATCAAAACTGTCCCCGGATATGTGTTCTAGGGGGCCTAATTAGCGCTTATTTGAAGAAATTTTTTCAAAATTCAAAAGTCGGAAACTCCTCATTAGTGAATTTTTTTTAAGAAAATCCACTAAAACCATTTTAAATTTAATCATAAAATTTTTAAGCAGAATGGAGGCCTTTCTATGGGTCGTCCGTTGTTTCCTTTATTAGCCAAAATATTTATGGAAAACTCAGAAAACCTAATTTTAACAAGTTTTACGTAATTGTATTGTCTTTTGCTGTAGATATGTAGATGATAATTTAGCATGTCTTCAAGCCAGCAATCCAGTGAATTTTTAGGTCTTATTGAAAGCTGTCGTGATTTAAATGATGCCAAAATTGCAAAATTTTAGCAGTTCTCGTAGCAGCATATGCTTTTATATGTTTCAAATGTTCAGCTGGAAGCTAATTTCTCTGGTATATTCTGCATATTTTTATGTTCCGTATAACTTTGTTAGTACAGATCTGTAAAGGTACGTATGTGGAGCTAGGACATAAATGAATGAATGTTGGCATCATTGCCGACAAGAACAAAACAGTGCGACTGCAAGTTCTCGCAGTGATTTTTCAGGGTTTGTTTAATTTGGGTTTGCACAAAATAATGGCTCTCATACATATGCATCTGTAAAACATGGTCCGGGGCTAATTACTAGTTATGCTACGTTCGCGGTACTTTTCTATTTTAAATGTCTGAACATATTTACTACTAACTTTTATCTGCAAGATGTACGTTCACAATTTGAGTTGAAAGTTTTTAGCATTTTGTTGACTGTTTCATTGTTACACTGCCAATTTATTATAATTTGCTTAGAACTTATTAGTGTAACGTTTTGAAGTTTTTTTGTATAAGTAGCTTTTAGCGAACTTTTGTAGAAAAAAACCTTCACAACTTTTAAATTTAAAACAAAATGCTTTAAATGATCGTTAACTAGCTCACTGGAACCCAACACTGAGGTGTTTCAAAATTATATATATATATATATATATATATATATATATATATATATATATATATATATATATATATATATATATATATATATATATATATATATAATGGCGGCGCTCGTTGACGGCGTTACTTTGTGCTCTGAGCTGAATAAGCTAAAAAAGTCAGAATTAATAGACTTAATTGTGTTTAAAAAGCTGCCAGTGCAATCAATGAGTGAAGAAGTGACGAAATGTGTTTTTTGTAAGGTTAAATGCCAGTGTTGTGACCCGGAAAGTGCATCTGAACTGTATAAACGTGGTAAACATGGTGGCTGTGATAAACCTATGTGTGTGAAAAACCACAATGAATGCTTTTCTCTTCACAAAGAGATTGAGTTGCTGACTAAATTAAACCACCATATTGAGATAAGAGCTGGAGAACAGGCGGAGCTGGTAAGGTTGTTAAAGGCCAGAAATTTATTTGTAGAATCTAATGTAAACACCGAAATTGATGGAAATTGCTTAAATGAACAAGCAACGACATCTATAAATGCTGACACAAACTTGCAATGCGCAAGTTTAAATAAATCGTTCTCGGAACCTTTTAAAATAAGTATTATTAAATCTTATCGGGCGATAGCCACCGAAACACATGTTAATGAAAACAAACCTGCCGAGGGCAATGAACTTGCTGAGAAAACATCGCAGGTAAATAAACAACAGCTGACTATTAAGAAAAGGCCATTAACTCAGAAAAATAAGTCAATTGTAGGCAGTAATGAGAAGACAGCCTTGAAGACGGTTCCTAGGAGGGGTTATTTGTTTGTTTCTCGGTTGCATCCCAAAACAACCGCGGAGGATGTGCTTTCTCATATTGGAAAGGCGGCGCCAAACGCACAGTTTGCCTGTGAATCTGTTAGTCGGTGAGCATTATGCATCATTCAGACTGGATTTCCCTCTGGACCTAAGGGAGCTGGTATATAATCCAGACGTGTGGCCAAAAGGAGCCCTTATTAGGAGGTATTTCTTCAAAAATTTTACGAAGACAGAAGTGACGATGCTGAATACGTAGTGGAAGGAAAGGAAGAAACTGATTTATTTGCAGCGACTGACTTGAACAAGTGTGAAATTGTAAATACAGGTGACTATATTCTGAGTAACAGGTCTAATAATTATGTTCGTTTACATCAGGTCCATGTTAACGTGGGGTGTCTGCACAATAAGTTAGATTTAGTTGATTTGTTCATATTTAACTATAATATAGACTGATTATAGCCAGCTTAAGCTAATAGCGCCTATGGGCTTTAAACTTGTTTCTCAGTATTGCAGGAGCAGCGGCAGTCACGGTGGGGTGGCGATTTTTGTGCGGATTTCCTTGGGTATTTTAGAGGTCGAAGATATTTCGTATGTTAGCCGATTTGTGTCTGAGGGCAGTGTGGATCTGTGTGCTATCACGCTGCGGACGGAAGGACTGAGGCTGGCTATCCTAACGGTTTACAGACCCCCCAGCAATGACTTAGACAAGTTTTTCTTGAATTTCTCCTCATGTCTGACTTACCTACATAACAAGCATAGCTATATAATCTGCTGTGGTGATATGAATATCAATAAAATGTCGAACAGTATGCAGAAAACTATTTTGTTTGACATCTTTCATTCTTTTAATTTCTCTGTGCCACTTCAGGGCCCAACTAGAGTATTTACTGACAAAAATGGTAAAACCAGTATATCCTATCTTGATTATCTCATCACCGACTTTCCTCCGAGCCGTTATCATGCTCAACTTGTTGGCCCTTCGATTGCTGACCACTATGCACAGGTTATATCCTTTGATGTTTGTTCTGCTGGCAGCGTAGATCCTATTACGCGATCCGTCCGCATATCTCGTGCTGATAATTTAGAAAAATTTACTTACCTTCTGACAAATTGCGATTATTCTGCTGTTTATAGTGCTGATGTCAATGATTCCTTTAATAGCTTTGTACAGATTTTTGTCTCATGTCTGGACCAAGCATGTCCCATTGCAACGCGTTCTGTCACTTATAGCAATAACAGATCTTCTAAAAAAATGGCTTACCGCAGAGATTGTCACTGAAAGCGACGACCTAAAAAATCTTTTTTAGTTAGCTACGCACCTTAACGATCCCAAACTTCTTGAAGTATATAAAATAAAAAAGAAAGAGTTAAGCAAAAACATCAGTCTTGCAAAGAAAAACTACTATGGTCGACAGATTGCTAACGCAAATAATTCGAGTAAGGAAATCTGGCGTGTGGTCAATTCTACCTTGAATCGCACTAGTAATAAGTGGTAAGTCCTACAACATTGGAAATCGATGGTCGGTTCTACAGCGAAGAACGGGAGATCGCTGAGAGATGTGGTGAGTATCTTTCTTCTGTGGCTGAGAATTGTGTGGGTAGACACTATGGTACTCTACCTGATCGATGCACCCTAAGTCAGACTTGTATCAGATCTATATTCGTGGAGCCGATAACTGCCGAAGAAGTTTTGCAGTGCGTTGGAGAACTAAAAAATTCCAATTCACGTGGCAATGATGACATTTCAACATATACTTTAAATACAGTAGCTTCTCACATTGTTGTTCCCTTGGTGCATGTAATAAATCTGTCTATAGATAGTGGCTGCTTTCCCACTCTTCTTAAGATTGCGCTTGTTATGTTACTGTACAAAAAGGGTGATATGCAGTCAATAGATAGTTATAGGCCCATTGCTATTCTTAGTGTTTCCGCTAAGATATTCGAAAAACTTGTATTTAAGAGAATAGTTGCCTTTTATACGGCTAATGGTTTACTGTCTGATTGCCAGCATGGCTTTCGTCAGGGATTTTCCACTAAGACCGCTGTTTATCAGCTCTTGCAGAATGTAAATCGGCACCTGGATAGCGGGAAGTGGCTAATAGGAATGTTTTTCGATTGGAGTCGTGCTTCTGATACAATTAGCCACGATTTTCTGTTAAGGAAACTTGAAACAATGGGTGTGAGAGGTCAAATTTTGGAGTGATGTAGGTCCTACCTATCACGTAGGCTCATGAGGGTGAAGATCGGTCAGATTTTGTCATCTGAATATCCTCTGGAGCGTGGAGTTCTGCAGGGATTAGTCCTGGGGCCGTCATTGTTTCTGACGTACGTTAATGACCTTCCGTCCCATATGACCGACTGCGACGTGACAATGTACGCCGACGATGTTGCGTTGGTGGTCTCAGCGACTTCCCCTGGTAGTCTTCTTGAGGCGACTAATAAAGTTGTTACTGGCTTTAGAGACTGGTGTCATAAGAATCTCCTTCTGATTAACATGAACAAAACGGTTCTTGACAACTTTGCTAGAAGAAGAGTTCTTTCGGATGCTTTTGTCGATTCAATTGAGACCATGGGTCTTCGCTTTTCTGAGTCTGTGACTTACTTGGGCTCCGTTATACAGAATAACCTTTCGTGGAACCTTCAGGTAGACTCAGTTTGTGACAGGCTCAATTCATCTTTTTTTGCATTGGGGAGATTGAGGGATATGCTGGATCAGCATGTGTTGATGTTTGTGTACTATGCACTTGTTTATTCCGCACTATCTTACAACACTGTTGCTTGGGGTTGTGCTACTGAAATTGAGCGGCTATTTGTTGCACAAAAAGAATCGTCAGATTTATGTTTTGTATTCAGCTGAAGGGTAGCTGTCGGCCTTATTTTTGACAACACTCCATCTTGACTGTTCCTTGCGTCTACATCTACAAGGATATTATGTTTGTGAGACTATATCCTCACTGTTTTAAATTTAATGTGGACGTATGTGCTTATGACACGAGAAATAGACTCACTATTGAGATAAGTAGCCATCACACCAGGCTTTGAGCGGTGACCTTACTATGCTGCTGCCCGTTTATATAATCACTTGCCTATCATCATTAGGCAGATAGTTAATGTTACCCGTTTCAAACGCCAACTTAGGGAGTTTTTATTAAAAAATTGTTTTTATTAGGCTAAGGAATATGTGACTTTTAAGTGGTAGTGTCGTTTGTAGTTGTGTCTCAAGATTTGAAAGGTGCATCTGCTGTATTTTGACACTAGTGACTTAGGTTTTAACTTGTTAAGATGTCTGTTATTACCTTGCTTTTTATAACTTGTGTTTTCCTACTTTGTGCGTGCTTTGGTACAATAAAATATCTATATATATATATATATATATATATATATATATATATATATATATATATATATATATATATATATATATATATATATATATATATATATATATAGTTTAGTTTAGTTTCATCGTACAATTATAATCCAAGACAAATGTTGGTTTGCCTGTGCGCGCACATAGAGGGTGATTAATTAGTAGGATAAAGTCCAGTATATTCTACGTATTTCAAGGTTTCAACGTAAGAATTATGGAGACTGTAGCAGAAATTAAGCCTCATATTTAAGAATTGGTTACACTGCTACAGGGTGTACAGTAACGCCGTGCCAGATAAAAGTTTATATATATATATATATATATATATATATATATATATATATATATATATATATATATATATATATATATATATATATATATATAATAACTTAAATCAATACCTGGTGTATTAATTAAAGAATTAATGAATAACATTTAACTTGGCTACTCAGTCGAGGCACAAATTGTAATATAAATTAAACGCAGGGCGTGGGCTTTAGCACTTGCACTCGGTGGGGTTTAAAATGCACGAATAAAAATCAGGAGTATAATTAAAAAATTGGTTTATTAAAAAATGTTGAAGCTACATGATGCTGATTGTTTTTAATTGAGCAAAATTTAAGTAAAAAAAATATACTACTTGAAATTATTCAGATCTAAATACAAAATGATTAACTGCTTTAAATTGACATATAAAACTGTTGAAATTAATTGTGGAGCATAATATTACATTTTAAAGAAGAGATTTTACGGATAAATGATTTACTTAGCTTGTCAGTTTGTTCGAAGTGATTCAGACTGCTGCCATTGAAGTGACGATTGAATCCGTCTAGGCCAGGATGTTAGAGGGCCTCACTGTGTATGTACATCTTCGTTATTATTGAAGCTCCTCCAGCACGATGGGTCTCAAAATGCTGTGCTGTGAGTAGTGGATCCCATAATGATGGGTGTCCGAAGAACGAGTCCCAGAATAGCGGTCCAAGAGCAGGTCCCTAACTAGCGGGTGCAGACTAACGGGTCCCTGACCAGCGGGTGCCTGATTTAATTACAGAGAAGAGGACGTGTTGCGTATCCAGATCGTCTTATAAAGAGAGTTCTTATCTTGACATATCGTCGAGTTGTCACGTTTGCAGGCGCATTCTCATTATAATGCGGTAGAGCAACTGACCATGAACTGTGTATGCCGCGCCAAGGATTCTGACGTCACTAGTGGAACTGATTCAGTAGCTTTATAGTTCGGAGAAATGTAGTGACACGTGGGACATGTTACACACATGTTAAATACGTGTGACATGTTACAATATATATATATATATATATATATATATATATATATATATATATATATATATATATATATATATATATATATATATATATATATATATATATATATATATATATATATATATATATATATATATATATATATATATATATATTAATCCTCTTATTTTAATTTAGATTTGAAATCTGCTTCACGTCTTCATTACAAAAATATTAAGTTTTAATATGCTATAAATGGTATTTAAAAAGTTATAACCAATTTTCCATGAAAATTTATAAAATGATTAATTTTGCTAATATTCACCAAATGGATTACAGAGTGAGTCAAAACACAGATGCATTATTGTCTCAGTTTTTTTTGTGGTTAAGAATTCTCTATACCCAAAATTATTAGTTTTTGATATTTTTATTTTTCTATGCAAAATATCGATTAGGTATCCAAATGCTTATGAAGTATGAAATGGTCATGATTTATTTGTCACAAACTGACAGTTTACCATCACTGTCTGTGAATGCAGTGGTGTGGTACATTTGTTGCTATTTTATATAATCTAAAGTAGGTCAAAGATGAATTTCATTCGCGATGAAATGATAGATATTATAATTATTATATTTATTAGCTTAAATTGTACAGTGTGCTCATTAGAGTTGTTAAAGAACAGGTAAAATTGCTGAACAAGTTTGAACAGTTCGATTCTTGCCAGAGAACATATTCCGTAAACCTGTTCACCTGTTCATCTGTTCTTTTGTTTAGATCGTAGCATAAATGCGTTAATTGTATGGAAATAGGTGTCCACTAGTCTGTTCTCTGCTGAGATTCTGACAAACCAGCATTTCCACTACTAAATTTTTACCCTTTTGCTATTTTTTCAAACTTTTTAAGTCAAATAATTGTATTTTCACGAATTGCTTTCAAATCAATTAAATAATGTATATTTATGTACATGTATTTATTGCAAATGTTTATTTTTTAAGCTTCTCTTTAAATTTGTTACGTGTTGCATCACTTTTTCAATTATGTGTCAATCAGCAATCAACAATTTATTGGTTTTGAAATATTATTTCCTTATGCGTATAATACGTCGAAACGAATTAACCAAGTTTATAGTTGCGAGTGCTTATTTACATCATTCCAAGAGAACCGCAGAGACTAGAGAGTGTCAGTTAACAGTAAACATAACACTTCACTAAGTCAAGACTGTAACCTGTGAGGAGCACTGATAAGTACACTTGAGAAACCCAAATCACCGCAAAACATCTTTTTCGCTTCAGCAGAGGATGAATATTCTAACTAAATTCTACCACGCAGCAAGTAGTTATATTGATTTCTTAGGTAAAAGAAACCAAACCGAATGAGGATTTTAAGTCGCAAGCGCAACTTTTGGGTTTGTATCATTATAGACCGGACGAGGCTATTGAACCTACTTTATTATTCTACCTGACAGATTTAGGAGTGTTCAAGGAAGTTTTGTTCATTATCGACCTAGAAATATAAACGCCCTCGTAAGCATCCAGCATGGTTTGATGTCTAACATTTGTGATAAGGTTCAAATTTTCCTTAAAAATGTGGTGATTATTACCCATATATATTGTGCCCAGGGGCAGCTCCTCAATAAGTCCACCCGTGCGCGTGAACTGCATTCTACACAAACAAAATTAGTATAGCGAGGATCGCAGAGTCGGGAGCCATTAATACACAATCAGAAGAAGTATAGTTTGTTAATGATTGCCGACGTTATATACATCCATATACACAGTCCTGCGCCGGTGTGTATTCTTCGGCGCTCTACCTAAATGGGAAACTTCAATGCGAAATGACCGACTATCTTCGTCAAAAACGACCGAATAAACAATCCATACATATCCTTTTCGAATATATGTGGCCTAAATTCTAACCTGAACTCCGTCCACCATTTCCTCCAGGCTAACAGGCCCCAACTCCTCTTCCTCACCGAAACCCAAATCAGTGCCAAAACAGCCACTAATCACCTTAATTTCCCGGGGTATGAGCTCCTTACTGCCTTTAGATTGCATGGAGGCGTGTGCGCATACGTCCGTAGCAATCTACCCTGCACCAGACTTCCCAATTTAGAAGCTGGAAGAAAAGACATACTATGGATAAAACTCTCTCTCAGGGCTGCAACTAAATTCATCTGTTGCATTTACCGGTCACCTTCTGACAACAACTTTGTCCAGCTCTTTGACTACCTTTCTGAAAAAACCGACTATCTGATTTCTGAATATCCTTCCTCCGAGGTCACTATTCTTGGCGACTTCAATGTCCATAATAAGGAATGGCTAGGATCTTCAAAAACCGATCCACAAGGGAGAGCAGCGGAGGCCTTTGCAGTCAGCAATTCTTTGGCCAATATGGTTCAGCAACCTACTTACTTTCCTCGTATCCCAACACACAGCTCAAATCCTTTGGATCTCCTTCTTACTACAAATCCTGAATGCTATAAGATATCAGTCACCGCCCCCCTTGGTCGCTCAGACCACGGCATGGTCACTGCTTCCTGTGCAATGCAACCCGAGGTCACACAGTCATCACACCCACGTATCGTTTGGCACTACAACTCCGCAGACTGGGACGAAATGCGGGATTGCTTTTCCTCATTTCCATGGGCGTCTGTCTGCTTCTCTCATCCTGACCCCTCTGATATCTCACAAAACGTCACCGAAATTATCCAAGCTGGCATGGAATTATTTATTCCACGTACACAGAAAACCTCTTCAGCCACTCAAAAGCCTTGGTTCTCTAAATCATGTGACAAGGCCAGACTTGAAAAGGTCAAAGCACACAAAACGCTTCTACACAATCCCAGTCAAGAAAATCGTCAAGCATTCAACGACGCAAGAAACCGCTATGTCCGCATTCTTTCTGAGGCAAAAAACTCGTTTAATAACCACATCAAAAACAAAGTCCTCTCAAGCTCCAACGGCGGCAAACCCTTCTGGACTCTTGCTAAGTCTATTGGGAATAATTTCTGCAAGAGCACGTTCCCACCTCTCGTCTCAGGTGATGAAATTGTTTCTACCGCCCTGGGCAAGGCTGAACTTTTTGCTTCGTTGTTCGCCGGAAATTCTACTCTCAACCCACCTCCAAATGTTCAACCACCAACAGTCCCCAATGTCGCGCATAAAATGACTGATATCATTTTCAAAACTAAAAAGGTACGAAAGATGCTCTCTTCTCTTAATACCAGGAAAGCCTCTGGCCTTGACGAGATCCCAGCAATTGTTCTCAAAAAATGCGCACCAGAACTTGCTCCTGTCCTGACTCGTCTGTTTCAGATATCTTACAATAAAGGCATATTCCCTAGTAACTGGAAAACTGCTCGAGTACAACCCATCCCCAAGAAAGGATCCAAAGCGCTTCCTAGCAACTACAGGCCTATTTCTCTCCTTTCAGTCATCTCTAAAGTGATGGAAAAGTATATAAACACCGAACTACTAAAATTCCTTGAAAAACACAGTCTAATCCACGACAGGCAGTATGGATTCCGTCAGCGCAGATCGACTGCCGACCTCCTTTCCTTTGTCACCCATTCTTGGAACAAGTCTATGGAACAACACGGTGAATCCCAGATTGTTGCTCTAGACATATCCAAAGCTTTCGACCAGGTCTGGCACGCAGCGCTGCTTAATAAACTTCCGGCCTATGGCCTACCACCAAAACTTTGTACCTGGACAGCAAATTTCCTCTCCAACAGGAGCATATCTGTTGTTGTGGATGGCCATTCCTCTAAACTGTATCCAATTAATGCAGGAGTTCCTCAAGGTTCAGCTTTAGCCCCTACTTTGTTTCTTCTCCACATCAATGACCTCCTCTCTAGCACATCTAACCCAGTTCACAGTTACGCGGACGACAGCACCCTCCACTCAAACATACAATATTCTAAGCCTGTCTCTTTAGCCCAATTAGATGAGGATCGCAGACTCATGGAGGGTTCTGTCTCCGTAGACCTCCAAAAAATATTAGACTGGGGAAGTAGAAATCTTGTACAATTCAACCCCACCAAAACTAAGTCTTGCTTTCTTTCTCACAAGAGATACAGCAGCCCTAGACCCATCACAATGAACAACCAAGTTATTCAAAGTAATGAGTCCTTTTCTCTTGTTGGCATTTCTGTGGACCGAAATCTTAATTGGCACCAACATGTTACATCAATTGCAGAAGCGGCTGCTAAGAAATTGGGTTTCCTCTTCCGGGCTCGCAAATACTTTTCACCAACTAATCTCTATACCTTATACACTTCACAAATAAGGCCAAACCTCGAATACTGCTCCCACATCTGGGGTGCAGCAGCCGCTTCTACACTCGCTATCCTGGACTCAATTCAAAAGAGAGCTATACGTCTCATCGGTGACCCTACCCTCACCCAAAGGCTTCCATCCCTTGCCCACCGACGTGCCGTTGGTGACCTCTCTCTCTTTTATAGATATCTGCACGGGCACTGCTCAGAGGAGCTTTCCTCCATAATTCCCCCACCTGCTGCCCCCAGCAGATCTACCAGGGGAACAGAGCGAATGCACCCTTTTAATGTCCAGGTGACCAGACATAGAACATCTTGTTATGCCCGCTCTTTTGTCCCGAGGACTTCCAAGTTGTGGAATTCCTTGCCGGCACATGTTTTTCCTTCTCCTCCGAACCTCCAAACCTTCAAGTCCAGAATTAACAAGTTGCCTCTTTCCTCCTTGTCGACACCCACGGTACGATAGTATTTAGGCTGTAAGCCCTCGTGGTGTGTTGTTGACATAAAAAAAAAAAAAAATCCCGTTGTGCGATTCAATATTCCACACTTGCAGCACAGCATAATAAGACCCAGCACTGAATCTTGTAGGGCGGCCCTTTGATGCTCTGAGAATAGAATACTTGACCTTGCCCACATCGCTCTAGCTTAACGGACCAGGGTGGGACTCGGCATACAGTTATGCTGTTCTCCAATCACAGGCGTAATCGCTCATTTTATCGCCAGGACTGTGTTATCTTTCTTAAAGCAATGTTATTATTGATTTGTATACAGCAAAATATTACGTAATTGAAACAACGATAATTAAATATAGCCTAAAATATATTGTTAGTAGAAGGAATATAACTACGATAGATTATATCCTCGTGAATAGCATCTCACATTTAGACATTTTAAAGTATATTATTATTTAGTCAAAATTTATAATAAGTTTGCGTCTATCAAGTACGGCATTCTGGCGTATTTTCATAAAATTCATTCAATCTTAAAACTCAAGTTAAGAAAGTATATATATATATATATTGTTACAAAGCACTTCAATAGACGTAGGCGCGGTGTTGCCACATCTCCAGAATTTCCCCAACATCTGGGAATTTTTGCACAATCTGGCAACACCGCCTCCCCACCCCCCTGGGGGTGCCTGGGGTGACCCCCCTCAGGCGAAGTCTCAACCCTCTAGGACCAGAAATAACGAAGTTACCCACTTGTACCCCGTCGGAACGGATAACTGAGGTCTGCACATTCCGAACACCCTGTATATACACCCTATATACGCAGAGAACCCTTACACCCTGTATACGCAGAGAGATCTTATAGTTCGAGAAACACCTCTTGTGTAACATAGGAGTGGTGACCACATTTGGATCATCCTGTATACACATCCCCCTGTATACACACGGGACCGATCTGTATTCACAGAACCTTCTAGTAAAAGATGGTCCTGGAACGTTCTGGAATGGAACTCTCTAGAAAGGAGGGGAAGGTACGGCGAGTATATAAAAGCGAGAGCAAGCCAGCCCGGGAGTTCAGTTCAGTAAGAGAATGTGGTAGTGACTTGAAGAAGCAGTGTAAAGTGTAGAGACTTGTGTGCAGATTAGTAATTGTAGACAGTAAATTAAGTGTTTTGTGAGAGAGACATTCTAGAAATTTTATTGTACCCATATTTAGAGAGTAAATAAAGTTGTTTTGTTAAAATTAAAAGTCTCACTTATCCAGAACCCGGAGAAAACGTAACAATTTGGTGTCAGAAGTGGGATAAGTGAGTGAAGAAGTGGACAACTAAGCTAGCTGTAAATGGTAAACACTAGATCGACTGACTACGACGAGATGGCTGAAATCAAAGAGTTGATGGACTTACTGAAGAAGCAACGCGAAGAAGACGAACAACGACGACCAGAAGAAGAAAGAAGACGGCGCGAAGAAGATGAACGACGACGGCAAGAAGACAAAGAAGAACTCAAGAAGCAACGCGAAGAAGACGAACAACGACGACAAGAATATAAAGAAGACCTCAAGAGGCAACGCGAAGAAGACGAACAACGACGACAAGAAGATAAAGAAGAACTCAAGAAGCAACGTGAAGAAGACAAAGAAGACCTCCGAAGTATGTTCCACAATATGAGAGTCGATGTAAAAGAAGAAATTGAACAGATCAACGAACAAATAGAAAATGTGAACAGGAAAGTAGAAAATGTAACAGAGGATTTGAATAAACAATGGGAAGAAGTTGAAGGATTGAAAGATCAAATAAAGATGATGATGAAAGGCACAGACATCAGACATAAAGAACTGACAGAACAGGTGATGGGTCAGACTGATAGAACTCAGCCAAGAGGAGTTACTGAAACGTCTCCAGTTCAAAATCGTCCGGAAGAAGATATGCCAGCCGTGCAGCAGCTTCATGGAACCCTAAAGCCGCCGACTTTTGACGGAGAAACATCGTGGCCCATGTACAGGAGGCAGTTTGAGGCGGCAGCTCTCAGCAATGGGTGGAGCGAACAACAGGCAGCCACTGCTCTAATTCTCTCGCTTCGAGGTAAAGCCCTAGAAATCCTCCAGAACATCCCGGAGTCGAAACAGCAAAACTACTTAACAGTGATACAGGCCCTAGATTTGAGATATGGTAACAAGTACATGAGCCAGGTCTACCAGACACAACTAAAGACAAGGGTCCAGAAGCCAAACGAGACTCTGCAAGAATTTAGTGCCGAAGTGGAGAAACTTGTGCGACTGGCATATCCCCAAGCCCCAGAAGAATTTGTCAACCAGATCACCGTCCAGACCTTCATCGATGGGGTACTTGACAACGAGATGCAACAATCTTTGAGGCTCGGAAGGTTTAAAACACTTACAGACTGCGTCATCTATGGCTTGCAATTTGAAGCAGCGAAGAATGCATCTCAACCTCGCCGCAACAGGCTGCGCGAAGTGAAGGAGATAGAGGACCATGCAGACACGACAGAGGAACTAATGCGAGAAATCAAGTTGATGAAGGAAGCCATAAGCAAGCTCACTGCAACGGTCGGAGCACGTAAAACGAAAGCAGATTGGTCAGACATAGAATGTTACAAGTGTGGTAGGAAAGGCCACATAAGTAGGCAGTGCTTACAAACCCAACAGGTGGCTCGCAGAAGACAAGAATATACCAACAGGGAGCGCCATCAGGGAAAACGACCTGACGCCAGTGTAGGTGGGCGACACGTGGCATACGAGACCCAAGGCCCCAAGGTCAGGGTCTCCACTATCCGACGCTACCGCGAGAGCCTCGTTATACCTGGCAGCATAGACGGAAGACAATGCAGTTTCACCATCGATACTGGTGCTACTAGATCCGTTGTACGTCCAGACATGTTGCCAAACAGGTCCGCACTCACGACCAACAAACAGCCTGTGTTGGAGACGGCAAAAGGAGATAGGATACCTGTGCATGGAGAGGCCACTGTTTTCATTAGGCTGGGCAGTACTGAGCTACAGGTAAGGGCTGTCGTCGCAGAAATCGTCGACGAATTTATTCTGGGCCTGGATTTACTGGAAGATTTCGATGTCCTGTCAGTAGACTTCCAGAATAAGATCTTGAAAATCGGTAATGAAGAGTTGTATTTATCTCCAACAGCAGGCGAAGCTAATCCCAGGGTGAGACTTATTGTCGACGAGGATACGCGGATTCCTGGTAACAGTGAGAAGATTGTCAGAGCCAGACTAGAGAAGAAACTTGATGGTATGTCTGCTCTCATAGCGGAGCCCCTAAAAGATAGACATGATGGTGCCCTCGTCGCACGATGCTTAGTAGACCCGAAGATGACAATACCCATAAGAGTGGCTAACGTGCAAACTAACAGGGTCACATTGAAGAAAGGTGAGGTTATCGCCACTTGCGAGCCCATTGACCGAGTGACGTTGTCAAGAAAGGTGACACCCACGGCATTAGACAGAAGACTGCCAGTAGAAATGGTAGAGCGGTTCAAGAATTCTTGGGGCCAATTGAACGACATGGAGATGGAAATGGCCCTGAAGTTCGTATTGGAGGAGGCCGATATTTTCGCTCAAGATAAAATCACAGGTCGTACGAGTCTAGTGCAACACAGAATTAATACTGGCGACGCAAGACCAATTAGACAGCCGCCGAGAAGACTGCCTTTTGCCAAGCAATCAGAAATCAAGGCGATGGTTAACGAAATGCTGGAAGATGGTGTGATTGAGGAGTCTAATAGTCCTTGGTCGTCCCCAGTAGTTTTGGTCACCAAGAAAGACGGCACTATGAGATTTTGCGTGGACTATAGGAAGCTGAATGATGTCACCAAGAAAGACAGTTATCCCCTGCCCCGGATCGACGACACTTTGAACACTTTGGCCGGATCAAAGTGGTTCTCTACATTAGACCTGAAAAGTGGCTACTGGCAAGTAGAACTCCATAAAGACGATAAGGAGAAGACTGCTTTTTCAACCGGGAATGGGTTGTACCAATTCAAGGTCATGCCATTCGGCTTATGTAATGCTCCTGCCACCTTCGAGCGACTAATGGAGTTAGTGCTGAGAGGACTTACATGGGAAACATGCCTGGTGTATCTCGACGATGTCATGGTGATTGGAAGGACTTTCGATGAACACCTGTCGAATCTGAAGCAGGTTTTCTCCAGGCTGAGAGGTGCCAATCTGCAACTCAATCCCAAGAAATGCGTCCTCTTCCAGAAGAAAGTGAGTTTCCTCGGACATGTCGTTTCTGAGAAAGGGATAGAAACTGATCCAGAGAAAATAAAGGCAGTAAGAGACTGGCCTGTGCCGAAGAACAAACATGAGGTCAGAAGTTTTCTGGGACTTTGCAGCTATTACCGACGCTTTGTGAAGTACTTCAGCAGCATTGCGAAACCTCTGCATAGCCTGACTGAAAATAAGGCCGAGTTCATCTGGTCACCAGATTGCCAAGAGTCTTTTAGAGAGCTCAAACATCGTCTTCTCACTGCTCCTGTGCTGGCTTATCCTCAGGACGAAGGACTGTTTATACTGGACACCGATGCTTCCCAGTATGGCATTGGGGCAGTACTCTCACAGCTCCAAGCCGGAGAAGAAGTTGTGATAGGCTACTTCAGCAAAACGTTCGGAAAAGCAGAAAGAAATTACTGTGTAACCCGGAAAGAACTGCTGGCAGTTGTAAGATCCATCGAACATTTCCACAGCTTCCTGTACGGAAGAACATTCCGCGTGAGGTCGGATCACTCTGCTCTGCAATGGCTTCTGAACTTTAGAAATCCCGAAGGACAGATAGCCCGATGGATAGAGAAACTGCAGAGCTACGACTTCCGGATTGAGCATCGAAGAGGAAGAAGTCACGCCAATGCAGACAGCCTGTCAAGAAGACCATGTTCAGTGCATGAATGTAAATTTTGCGAGCGACAAGAGAACAAAGAGATCGACAAAGTAACTCATCAGATCAAACAACTGGTGGCAGGACAGGAGAATAACACCGATCTAGACGTAAATCTTGAATACATCAGAGACGCACAGAAGACAGATCCAGACTTGAAAAATATTAGAGAATGGCTACAAAAGGGGAAAAGACCTGAGTGGCACGATGTGTCCCGGTTTGGGGCGGAGGTTAAAGGCTACTGGCTACAATGGGACTCCTTGTGTCTAAAGAATGACTTGATCACTCGAAAATGGGAAACTGCCGATGGTAGAGACTGTATATACCAGACCGTTGTGCCAAGTGAGTGCATAGACAGTGTTCTTCAAGAGTTACACAATAGTAGAAGTGGAGGCCACTTTGGGGTCAACAGGACTCTTGCCAGAGTGAGAGACCGCTTCTATTGGATAAACTGCCGAAGAAGCGTGGAAGAATGGTGCAAAAGGTGTGACCAATGTGCTTCAAAGAAAGGACCAAAGACCCGATCCAGAGGAAAAATGATGCAGTACATCTCAGGTACACCGTGGGAGAGAGTTGCCGTAGACATCGCAGGACCTTTTCCCATCACAGAGTCTGGGAACAGATACATAATGGTGGCGATGGACTACTTCTCGAAATGGCCTGAAGTTGCGCCGATCCCCAACCAAGAGGCAACGACCGTAGCAGAAGCCCTGATGGAAAATGTCATATCACGGCATGGCGTACCCTTGGAGATTCACACCGACCAGGGCCGGAATTTCGAATCAGAGGTCTGGAAAAGCCTAATGGACTTGCTAGGCATAAAGAAAACGAGAACAACGCCACTCCACCCTCAATCAGACGGCATGGTAGAACGGCATAACAGGACCATCAATCAGTATCTTGCTATGTTTGTCGACGAGAATCAGAGAACCTGGGACAAGCTGATACCTCTGTTCCTCCTAGCTTACAGAAGCTCTCAGCATGAATCTACCGGCTACACTCCATCCATGATGTTGACCGGCAGAGAGATGCGGTTACCAATCGACATGACGAGACCACCACCGAACGAGGACATAGCGGACCTAGCTACGTTACCTGAGTATGTCGCCGACCTAGAAGGAAAACTGCGCACTATACACAGATGTGTCAGAGATAGGCTCCTCTTAAGCAGTGACCGGATGAAGATGCGCTTGGATCGCAGAGCAACACCCCATACATTCAAGGAAGGTGATGCAGTGTGGCTGTACCAACCAACAAGGAGAAAGGGCCTCAGTCCCAAACTTCAGAAACCATGGGAAGGGCCATACTTGGTGACTAAGAAAATTAACGACCTAGTCTACAGAATCCAGCTGTCTCCAAGAACTAAACCCAAAGTTGTTCACATAGAGAGGTTGAGTCCCTATCGGGGCAACGAACCCCCAAGTTGGCGGCCGGTAAATACTGTTCGGGACGAACAGTCTTAAGGAGGGGGGCAGTGTTACAAAGCACTTCAATAGACGTAGGCGCGGTGTTGCCACATCTCCAGAATTTCCCCAACATCTGGGAATTTTTGCACAATCTGGCAACACCGCCTCCCCACCCCCCTGGGGGTGCCTGGGGTGACCCCCCTCAGGCGAAGTCTCAACCCTCTAGGACCAGAAATAACGAAGTTACCCACTTGTACCCCGTCGGAACGGATAACTGAGGTCTGCACATTCCGAACACCCTGTATATACACCCTATATACGCAGAGAACCCTTACACCCTGTATACGCAGAGAGATCTTATAGTTCGAGAAACACCTCTTGTGTAACATAGGAGTGGTGACCACATTTGGATCATCCTGTATACACATCCCCCTGTATACACACGGGACCGATCTGTATTCACAGAACCTTCTAGTAAAAGATGGTCCTGGAACGTTCTGGAATGGAACTCTCTAGAAAGGAGGGGAAGGTACGGCGAGTATATAAAAGCGAGAGCAAGCCAGCCCGGGAGTTCAGTTCAGTAAGAGAATGTGGTAGTGACTTGAAGAAGCAGTGTAAAGTGTAGAGACTTGTGTGCAGATTAGTAATTGTAGACAGTAAATTAAGTGTTTTGTGAGAGAGACATTCTAGAAATTTTATTGTACCCATATTTAGAGAGTAAATAAAGTTGTTTTGTTAAAATTAAAAGTCTCACTTATCCAGAACCCGGAGAAAACGTAACAATATATATATATATATATATATATATATATATATATATATATATATATATATATATATATATATATATATATATATATATATATATATATATATATATATATATATATATATATATATATATATATATATATATATATATATATATATATATATATATATATATATATATATATATATATATATATAGTAAAATTGAAAAGATACGTGCAGTATAAAACGACAACGATCACATATTGTCATGTTTTTTGTCAAGCAAAACATTTGAAATTATATAGTGCTAACCTACATAGGCTTAGCCGTTTATAAATATATAAATTAATAGACGAGTAAATAAACATTAAAATAAATATAATAAAATTTAAAAGATACGTGAAGAATAAAATGACAAAGATCACATATTGTCATGTCTTTATATCAAACAACACATTTAAAATTATATAGTTAGTTAGTAATTATCAAAGGAAAGGACTTTTTAACTACTATAACCTATAGCTAACTAGGGAAAAACTTGGTAAGTAGTTAATAATTATTAAATTTAGTAAGTAGGTTTTTTTATAATACATTTTCGAGGAAAAAAGGGGAGTGCCCTTCATTTTTTTCTTGCACACCACCAATGCATTAAGGCACGAGCCGCTACTGGCTGTGCCACACACAACCTGTCTACAGTATCACAAGTAACTGTGCGAGATGTTCCCGCAATCTGGTACCTATTTATTATTTTGGTCTGTCCCACTTAGTTAAGATTACAACCTGATAGATACCCGACATTTCAGTGGCTTGGCCTCTGTCTTTGGTATTACCCAACAAATGCCTACTAGAAAAATTAGTTAATATACACACAACAAAGAAAATGATAGCAAAATGCACGACATTCCAGAAAGATAAAATGCAGAAAAAATTTGTTTGCCTACCTTATTAATCAGGTATCACAAAGGGTCTGCCGAGTGCTTTTAAGAAAGCTGATTTAAAGCTGATTTTTTCGACACAAAGTAATGAAAGAAACTTGTTGGGTAATATGAGAGACAGGGACAAAGTCACTGAAATATCGGGTATTTATGAGACATATTGGAAAAATTGTAATCTTAAATACGTGAGGCAGACCAAAAGAAACATAGGTACCAGACTGCTTGAACATCTGGCACATTAACGATATGGTACTCTAGGCAAGTCTTGTGTGGCACAACTGATATGGAACAGTGATCACCACATTGATAAGGAAAATTTGAAACTTATCAAAAATGTGTGAGATCAAACCATGCTTGATGCGTACGAGAGAGTCTATATTTCTAGATCAATAAAAAGCAACACTTCCTTGAACCGTCCGGCACTTCTGATTTTAAGCCCATTATTTTCACTGTGCGTTTGATCAGATAAACACTCCTAAACACTTCTCCTAGTCAGGTAGAATAATACAGTAGGTTCAAGAGGCTCGTCCGGTCTATAATGATACAAAGCACAAAGATGCGCTGGTAATCCCTCTTCGGTTTCGTTTTGTCTACCTAAAAAATCAATATAAATACTTGCTGCGTGGTAGAATTTAGTTGGAATATTAATCATCTGATGAAGCTAACGTTGTTAGCGAAACAATCGTTAGGTCTTTAGAAAGAGATGTTGTGGTGATTTGTGTTTCTTCAAGTGTACTTATTATAGACCACTAACTTTAAACTGAATTTGTAGCCAAAGCATTAGAGAAAGGGTCAATTTGAAATTACTTTCCTGCAAATATTTCAGCTAAATGAACGACAGGGACGATTGGAACTTGAGGCTTTGTAAAACACACTTCTTTCGACATTTTTTCTATATAGCCAGTATTCGTTTCAGTTTCTTTGTCTAAAAGTTGCCAATTTAGACTTTTCTAATCGCCACTTTGACGTTTGAAGAAGCAAAACTGCGTGTGTGTAAGTGTGGCCTCTGTGTGTCCCTAAGTTAGTGCATCTTCAACGGTTTATAACTGTTAGGCTAGAGGAAGAAAAGCTATAAAAATTGTAATGTCACTTCTCTGGTATTTTTTGACTCTTTTGGTCAAAAAAACAAATCTTTGTCTGTAATGAACAATCTATTTCGTTATCCACACAACATATTTTGGTGTTGTGCGTTTTCCTGATCACAAGTGACACCCAATTTTTTTTCTTGAAACGCCTACAATTTTTTATAACTTAGAGACCTAAATATTGGTACAAAGTTTACTTTTTACAACGTAAGCCTGTGTACCAACTTCAATTGCCATTGATTTGTTATTTCCGGTGATATAAAAATTTTCAAAAGAAGACCTAAACTTTTCCCGAAAAAAACTGGTACGATTTTTCTGCTTAACGTCCAAACCACTTGCAAATAGAAGATATTCGCCAAATTTGATCGATATCACCCAATTATTTCTTGAGTTATCGATGTGATATATCGATGCTATATATATATATATATATATATATATATATATATATATATATATATATATATATATATATATATATATATATATATATATATATATATAAACATATACAGATTGTAAGTGACCCCAGTTTAGGGGGACCTAGTTCGCGCTCAATTGGAGAAATTCATTCAAAATTTAGAATTCACGCATTAGATACTTCCATAGTATACCTAGCGAATTTTCATATTGAAATTTTTATGAAAAAAACTTGAGCGTTGCATTTTAAAGCAATACATGCACGTCTGCAACTAGTATTGAATAAGCTTATGGTAGTTGCCTCTAAAATCGTTTTTAATTAAAATTTAATTGATTTTCTAAGCTTAGGTTAACTCTTTTTTTATTATCCAACTTTTGTTGCAAAATTTATTTCATCGAATGAAAAGTTATTATCAAATTGTTTTAGTCAGATTTTATGTGAAAAACGTGTATCGATTGTGTCTGAACATTTTTTAATACAATTTTTTTCGCGATTTTTTTTATAATTTTTTTTAGAGAATTGTCGTAGTAAACATTGTCTTGATCAAGTTTCCCTTAGAAAAATGTTGCGTATTTTGTTGAAAAAAATTAGGCAAATTTTCGAGATAATTTTTTTTTCTGAATGTTCGTTACGCACATGTTGCGTCAAGAAAATGTTTCAGTACCTTGTTATGATTATAGTTTACGTATGGCATGATGATTCAGTTTCTTATTTTGTTTCAGATATTCAAGAGTTTTACGAGCTCACTTTGCTTGATGAAACAAAATCCGTTCAAGAAAAAACTGCTGAAACTATACGGATAGCAAATAAGTGGGAGAGCAATGATGGACCTATTGCCCCAACATATACCAATAGCGAGGTAAGTTTTAAGCCATTCTCCTAAGATTTTTATAAATATTTTTTGTCAGGAGCAAATTTATGCCACGAGGAAATTTATGCCAAGAGCAAATTTATTGGACGCTACTGAGTGACAAGTGCGTTCAAAGTTAGTTATGTTACAGTCACAGAAGAAGGTTAAGCAAGTTGAAACTACCTACTCTTATGGAAGAGACATTTCCATTAATGGAACAGGTGAAATATCTAGGAGTTACCCTGAACTGGAATGTACAGTTGGAAAATGTTATCCGCAGGGCAAAGTTGTCCAAAAATTTTCGATTTCTGTAAACCGCTGCACTTGTTGCTTTAAATATAGGACAATTAAGCGTGAGCCGCAATAGACCTTAAGGTCGCAGTGAAGCGACTGTTATGACCTACTCAGGAAATGAATTAACCTAACCTCGTAACGTTAAAATTTGGCTTGTATATATTCGGTAAGAACAACTTTGGAATAATTCATATAAATTAAATGCATATACAGTGTTGCGGTTTGATCACCCTGTATATAAATATTTAAAGCTAGGCACAAAAAGGATATTCAATATAGCTTCATCAAACTCCATCTGAAGCACTGAACACATAAACAACATCACCTAACACAAAAGTAGTAGTGGTAGTAGTAGTAGTAGTAGTTTTCTCATAGCGTAGGTAAATGCTTTTTACGCAGACCGGTGGCTGGCGCTTGCGCGATCTGACACCAACCGATACTGTGGTGACTCCACTTCCCTCCAGGTCGGGACTACCCACTAAACACCCCCTCAAAACCTAGAGACGTGGCGGAAACCACTCCCTGGCATTGCTTCACCACGTCACTAACTCGTGTTGTTCTAAAACCATCTACATCCTGTCTTCATCCTCCTTTGACTTCATTATTTCTACAATCCCTCTCTCCACAGTATTCCACACCCTTTCATTTCCCAGCATATGCTCAACCACATTTTCTGCTGTTAAATTACTGCCAATCTCTTTATGCATTTGTTCTCTAATTTGCGGCCATCTTGCGCACTCAAAAATCGTGTGTTCTGGCGTATCTCTGTCACCACAATACGTACAGTCCTCTTTGTCGACTATTTTCATTTTACTCAGGTAAGACCTGAAACGCCCATGACCTGGCAGAAATTGGGTAAAATAGTAACCCACCTCCCCATGCTGTCTCGATACCCATGTCTGTATGTGTGGGCCGAGCCTCTTTGTCCACTGGGATGTAGACTTTCCTCTTTCCATTCTCGCTGCCACTCCAGCATTGTTTCGTTTCTTGCCTTCTTTTTTCCTTCTCTTCTATTTTCGTGTCTTTCGTAAGTTACCTCTCTTGCCAATAAGTGTATAGGGATTGTTCCCGCAATCACCTGTATTGCTTTCGTTGCCACTGTTCTATATGCGCTTCCTATTCTGATGGCTACCTTCCTCTGTGCCCCCTCAATCTTTTTTCTATACTTTTTCTTTGACAGCACGGCCTTCCATGCTGGTACATCTTACAGTATGACTGAGTATACCACACTACTCAGCACTCTCCTTCTCCCTGGTTTTGGTCCACCAATATTTGGCATCAGACGCCCTAGCTTTGCAACCATCATGTCTGCTTTTGCCACTACTCTTTTTATGTGCACCCCCATGTTCATGTTATGTCCTATTTGTATACCGAGGTAGTTCAGGCTTGTCTGCGACTGAATTTCTGCATTACCCACCTTGACGGTTACTGTTCTCAGTGTTCTTCGACCCACTAGCACTATACTTTCAGTTTTGTGGGGCGCGAGTTGTAGACCACTTTTTGCCATCCAGTTTTCCACCCTTGCCACTGACCAGTTGATATTGTCTTCTATGTCAGCCTTATTTCCTCCGCTTACAACCAGCGCCAAATCATCTGCATACCCTATAATAGCCGTGTTGTTTACGGACTCCAGACTAAAGACCTGATCGTAATACAAGTTCCACAGTGTTGATCCCAGGACCCACCTCTGAGGCACGCCACATGTAACCTGCATCCTATATTTCTGTCCAATCAGTAGCTGTCTGTTTTCCAGGTAACTACATACTATTTTCAGCATATATGGTTCAACCTGCCACTTTCTTAACACTTCGTATATGCCTCTCCACGGTGCTGTATTGAACGCGTTTTTGACGTCCAATGTTACCATGGCCACAAACCTGTTTTTATTGCCTTCTTTACTTGCCACGTCCTGTGCGTTCTTTACAGCATCCATCGTCGAGCGCCCCTTACGGAAGCCAAATTGATTGTCTGCTAACCCTCATCTTCTCTCGATTTCCTTTTTTAGTCTGTTGTTTATTACATGTTCATATAATTGTGCTATTCCATCTTCCAGGCATATAGTTCTATATGACTTCCTTCCTCCCGTTTTCTGTGGCTTCCCTAATAACACCAATCGAGCAGTCTTCCATTCTGACGGAAAACTTCCATCACTGATTAGTTTATTTATCGTAACTTATAATATTTCCGGTTTCTGTTCTGCTACTGCTTTAACTACCTCGATCGGTATACCATCCGGGCCTGCAGCTTTACCAGATTTCATCCTTTGGCCTGCTTCCCTTATTTCTTCATCTGTACAAGGTGGAATATCCTCCAACTTCACCTCCACTCTCGGCCATTCTTTGACTTCGTGTTTAGGAAACAATTCCTGCGCTATCTTATTTTGTTCGTCATCACTTATTGTCATTGGTGTTCTTGTACCAATTTTACCTGTGACAATCCTGCACCCTAGTCCCCAAATATCATCATCTGTTTCTTTACAAAGACAGTCCCAGACCTTTTTCTTTGCCTTTGTTATTGCTGTCTTTAATTTATTCCTGCTTTCCCTGTATTGATTCGGTGCTTCCTCTCTATCACTACCTCTGATGTTTTTTTCCTATTGACTCTAGTTACCTTCCTTCTCGCCTTTGTAGATTCGATTCTGATTCTGGCGATCTCTTCATTCCACAAATATGAACCTTTTCGTCTGCCGTATTGATGTTTCCTTTTCAAGCACACATCACACGCTCTTTCTAGTGCTCTATTCAGGTCTTTGACATTGCCTTCATAGTTTTTCTGCTTTGTTAGTCTCTCTATTTCTTCTAGTAGTTTCCCTTTATATTCAGCCTTATACGTCCACCCTTTGATTGTTCCGGTTTTCTGGGCTCTACTTATCGGCTCTGATATCTCAAAAAGGCTATTTTTGTGGTAGCTCAGGTTCTCCTCATTCTCCACATGCCAGCCTCTCACCTATGTCGGCAGACTTGATGAACACATGGTTACGTCGATATATAACGATCCTCCATTCCTTTCGAATGTTGGAAGTCTACCATCATTCAATATAATATAGTCCGCTTGGAACATCCATTCTGTCAACGCTTTTCCCTTTTTGTCTTATCTTGCCGAGCCCCAACTATAGGCTTTCGCATTAAAGTCCCCTCCAATTAATATCTTCTTCTTATGTTGCCTAATATATCTGTTTAAGAAGGTTAAAAATTTCTGGAAGTCTTCTTCTCCAATTGCAGGTGATACAGAGCAGAAGTACAGGACTATGTCAATCATTTCAATCCATACATAGCCTTTACCCCTTCCCATTCTGTATACTTGTGTTTTGCTATTTGTAACATATATTGCTGCATCTACATTTTCGTCTGTTACTCATTTGGCGTTTGCCTCCGCCATGTGTTTTTGGGTTCCGCTGTTATTGCTAACGGTATGTCTTTCCTATTACATTTGTTTATTAAAAATCCATCGCCCTTTTGCTCCTATCCACATTTACTTGGAGCACCTTCATTTTAGTTTTATTAACCTTTCCGTCTTCTCCTTCTGTAGCGTCCGTACATGTTCTCTGTACTTAGGACAGTTCAAAGACTCTGCTCTTTGTCCCTCAGCATCGCATAAATAGCATTGGTGCGCATGTTAGCATTCCCTTCTTTTATGGTAGTAGTAGTAGTAGTATTAGTAGTAGTAGTAGTAGTAGTAGTAGTAGTAGTAGTAGTAGTAGTAGTAGTAGTAGTAGTAGTAGTAGTTTTTTTTATTTTTATTAGGACGTTGGCCACCCGCAGGTGGCTCAAGTGGCCCTTACGAACCGCCCGTAACCCCGGAATTATCACAATTATGACATAACATCATGGGTTAAAGGCTGTCTTTTCTTCTTAACGTGTCTACCTACATCTCCCTTCCCTGAAGTGCAGGATGATGAGTTCGGTGCCTATGGTGTTGTCTCTCTCTCGCTCTCATCAGCTCTCTTCTTAAGAAGGACCCTTCTGACAAATAGGGATATTTTGCCCCACTTCTCACTACTCTCCAACATTTGCCCCACCACGTTGTCCCTACTTAGTGTAGTACCAAGTTGTCCAACCAATTCCTGTCTCCACTCTCTCCATTGGCTGCAATAGAGCACCGTATTCTCAGCTGTGTCGGTGGAGCCACAGTATATACAGGCCTCACTTTCGATTTTTCCCATCCTCCTTAGGTACTGTCTAAAGACCCCATGTCCCGTAAGGAACTGGGTGATGAAATAATCCAGCCTCCTGTGTCGACACTCTATCCAGGATGAGAGGTCCCTAATCAGCGTTTTGGTCCAAGCTGCAGTGCTGGTGTGACCGTCCCAAATTCGCTGCCACTTTTCCAGAGTTATGACCCTTTGCTGTCTTCTCACGATGGAAATCTGTGCATTTGGCAACCCAAACAGGCGTAGTCTTTCGTCAGCCAGCAAGAAAATAGGTGGTATACCCGTGATGACCTGTACTGCCATCTCCGACACTGTTCTGTACCCAGAAGCAATTCTGAGTAGAGCTCTTCTTTGCATTCCCAACATTTTTTCCCTGCTTCTTTGAGCCTCTAGTACGCTGACCCAGACCGGTGCACCGTAGAGTGTACGGACTGAACTACTTCGCACATTACTTGTCTCTTGGGAGCACTAGGTCCCCCCAAATTGGGAAGCATTCTTGTCAGTGCCGACATCTTTTTTTCAGCTTTCTCCACCACGCGTTTAATGTGTTCTCCAAAAGACACCTTTTCGGCTAGGATCACTCCGAGGTATCGGAGATAATTAACAGGCACGATCTTCCTCCCGAGGATCTCAAAATTGACATGTTCCCTTCTACGCGGTCCCCTCACAATAACAGCCTCGGTTTTTTGTGGGGCCAAACACAAGTTGTTTTTGTCCATCCATGTACTTATCATAGATAAAGACTCGTTCACCTTATGTTCCGTTTCTTGGTCGTCGTCTGCTTCCACCAGCAACACCAGGTCGTCTGCATAAGCAACGGTCGTTGCACCCTTCGGTAGTGGCAACCCTAGGACGTCATCGTAGAGCATATTCCACAGAAAAGGTCCCAGAACTAAGCCCTGCGGGACACCTGCAGTCATTTCTATTTCTGTGTTTTTAGTCACACGGATCTTCCTGTCGGACAGGTAACTCTCTACCATATTAATCAGATACTGAGACACACCCTTGCATACTAATTTGTTAACAATCAGGCTCCACGTGGCCGAGTTGAAAGCATTCTTGACGTCTAAGGTCACCAAAATGAACCACCTACTTTTACAGTTTTTCGCAGAACTGACCACTCTGTGTATCGCATGGATTGCAGAACGTCCCTTTCTAAATCCATATTGGTTGTCAGAAAGGCCTCCGCTCTGCTCTATTTCTATCTCCAGTCTGTTCTTGATGAGTCTTTCCAGTAACTTACCAACCATGCTCAGCATGCATATCGGCCTATGAGCGGAGGGTGTGCTGATATTTTCTATGTTCTCACCCTTCCACAAGAGAACCAACTTTGCGATCTTCCATATATCAGGAAACTCCTGCTTTTTTAGTAAGCTATTAAAAACTCCCAGAAAGATATGGGGCACTTGTTTAACGGCGATCTTTACTGCCTCAGGTGGAACGTGGTCCGGTCCCGGAGCCTTCCCCAACTTGACCTCTTCTACTGCTTTTGTTAGTTCTTCCATAGAGAAAAGTGGAACATCATCTTCAATTCTGTTACTTCTAGCCCATCTGTCCTCTCTACGAGGAAACAACTCTGCAGCGATTTCTAGTTTCTGCTGCGAGGCCAGACTATAAGGACAGCTATGACTCTGTGTCGTCTTCATAACAATCTGGTAGCCTTTACCCCACACATCCTCTTCTAGTTGACTACAGAGGGCCTTCCAGTGAGCTCCTTTGGAGCGACGAATGAGTTTCTTCAATTCTTTACAGGATTCTCTATATTGCACACTGATGCTTTCGAGTTCCTCATTTCTCCTGGTGTCTCTGGCATTTCCTCTGGTGACCTTTCTTCTGAGTTCCAAGCATCTCTTGCGCTGCATTTCAATTTCCGTATTCCACCAATATGGCATCTGCCTGTTAACATTTCTTGGAACAATCGTGCTTTGCTTTGTTGCTTCCTCCAGCATCGCTAGCAAGCCCTCTAAATCTTGGATTTCCCTCTTCTTGGTGATGTCCACGATTGTCTGCTCGAATCGTTTTGCGTCCAACAACGGTTTTATGTACGCCTGCCCCTTACATTTCGAACGGCCCACCTCAAACAAAATATGGTGATGGTAGGTCAACACTTCTCCTGAAAGTATCTCCCATCCTCGAATCTTCTTGGATATGCCTTCTGTGGCTCCAGTGACGTCTATGTAGGAACGACTGCTACCTCTTTCAAAAGTAGGAGTGAGGCCTGTGTTCATGATGACAAGGTTTAACTCTGCTGCCCATTCGGCCACATATTTACCCCGAATGTCTATAGTGGGCGACCCCCATGGAGATAATTTCGCATTTAAGTCTCCTGCAAAAACTGACTCTTTGTTATCTGCTCTGATCTGCGTCATTATACTATCTATGTACTCCTCGAAAGCAGAGAGAGCGATATTTGGCGAAACATAGCAGCAGTATAGGTGCCATTCTTTAAATTTAACTTTTATATACCCCTGGCCTTTTTCTACACCCATGATTCCAATACTCTTGTTTCTGATTTGGATTGCCACATCTTTCCTAATGTCTACTATAAAGCCATCTTTCCTCGCCCGGTTTAAGTTTGGTTCACTAATGATTACCATATCAACTTCCTTTTCACAAGCGACTGCCCACGCCACATCATGGGCGGCTTTGGATCGTCCAAGGTTAGTTTGGAGTACCTTCATTTTGCTGCTGGTTTATCTTCGGCCCTTCTCTATCCGTCCTCTACGCCTGTATCAGGTTCCTATATATAGGACAGCGCATAGTCTCTGCTCTGTGTCCATCTGCATTACAGAGATAACAGCGTGGTTCATTCGGGCAATCCTTCCTAATGTGGCCCGAATTTCCACATTTGTAACACACTTCCCTCGTTTCCTCGCACTTGCTAGCTATGTGTCCAACTTTGTGACATTTGTAGCATCTGGGTACTGTATCTATTTCTTTTACCCGCCATCTATGCCATCCTTCTCCTATCCTGTTTTTCTTTGAAAACTGCTTTGCATCAGCTACTGATAGTGTGACGAAAGCATACTTGAGGCCACTCTTGTTTGCCTTTTCTGCCAGGTTGACTTGTAAACCTGCATCCGGTTCTGCTGAGCTTCCGACTTCTTTTCTTATCACTTGTGCCACGTCGTTTTCCTGTATCGTTTCATCTATGTCCAGGATTATATACTTTTTTTTTCTTTGTTTAAGCTCGACCTCCGCTATCTTGTCTAACTTAGTAGCGAGTGCTTTCCTGAAGGCTTGTTTGGAGGCTTCGTCTTTCCCTTTCACCCTTAATTCTACTTTGCCACTAGGCGTTTTAACTATTTTATTGATTGTTACGCCTTTCGTTTCTACATCTCTTTTCATGCTTTTTATAATATCAGCATAGGAAGTACCTTCCATGGGCTTTACTGTTATGGCAACTTCCTTTTTAGTTCCTTTTGTCCAAGCGTTCTCCGTTTTTGCAACACTTTATTTTCTACCTTTTCTCTCTCCCGTGAGTATGGTCATCTCCACCTCTTCTTTCCTGCAAGTATACTCTAAGAGTTTTCTAACTGGCAGCACATTTGTCGCTTTTGTCACAAGGCATGACATCCTAATCCTCTGTCTTTTTCTGTTTGCTCTTACGGCCTTTTGCAGATGTGCTTTGAGGTCCATCACATCTTTTGCAGAGTTTATATCTTCTGCTGTCATAATTAGAAAGCTGTATCTTTCTGTTTTGTGTGTTATCTCATCGTTATCTTCGATTATCTCATTAGATGACTTAGTGCACAGCAGTTCTCCTGGTTTCATTTTACCTTCTCTGAGTAGTAGTAGTAGTGGTAGTAGTAGAAGTAGTAGTAGCAGTCATATTTTCAATAGTTGAAAGTCCATTGTTCGTTTAATGTTTTATATTTTTATAACAAACCAATACCACTGTATAGTGTCGTCCCTCGAGCCTCCCTTGAATTTACCTTATTTTATTCCTCGTATTTTTATCTGCTTATTACAAGATAAGAAAAACTTGAAATTCCAACACTTTTGAACAGATTTTAGATTTATTCTCCCATTCATTATTGTGGTCGGTACATTGATTTTAGGTTATATAATAAATTGAATATAAAATTAATTACTGTTGGAAACATTTACTGTTAGATATTAGATAACATAGCCTTTTATTTGAATAAAGGAAAAAAGCGTGTGGTGTGGGAAGTCATTGATACTGCAATTCTAATTGATACATGTTGCTAATAGCAGTTTAACACTTTGTAGGTTTTCCTCCTTTCTGTGGTGTTTTTCGCTAATTATCCTGTAATATTATGGCTGTATCATGGTTCATTAGTAAGAGTTCTGATTAAGGAATTTTGAAAGTAAGCTGTTCAATATAATTCCTTAGGGTCTTAAAGTCTTGACTTCCGAAGATGTCGGTTTGTTGTCAACCCATACCCTGGAGTCATGTAATTGCTAATTTCAATGATGGTCAAGGACAGATAAGACAGACATTCTCGCCGCATCCCTGGCAAATGGGACCCCTCTCTACGCCTATCAATGTGAGGTGTCTTCTAAGGGCGCAGTGGCCTGTCAGCACCCCAAGGATGCGGCGAAGCGTAGGTCGACTCCTTCCGAGTAGCCAGACAGCTTTATCTCTGTCCAGTCCCTCCACGAAGTCCCTCGCCTGCCTGCAGCCACCAACCGACCCCCAGTGCTTCTCCATTGCTTCCTCGGTCCATCTGTCTAAGGCGACAGAGACTGTCTTCCTACTTATGCCTATTGCAGGCTCCGGTCCACAAAACGGCTGCCTGGAACCGAGTCTTGCAAAATTATCATTGACCTGATTCTGGCCGCGCAGACTGCCCGGAGGACCGCCTGGGTATCCGAGCAGATGTACACACATTTATCGGGACTCCTCTTCACATTCTGTCTATTGGCCACAGACAGGATAGCATACACCTCTGTTTCGAATGCCGTGGTATATGCGCCAAGAGCATAGCTCTAGCGCACCTCCAGGCTCTCGATGTATATTCCTGCCCCGGATGATTGTTGGTCCTCCAGCCGCGATCCGTCGGTGAAACAGACCAGGCATGCGGGCTGAAATGCAACCTCCAATGATCCCTACTGGGGATCCTGAGGGTGTATGGCCTAGTCAACCTAATATCGTCCTCGGCATCTCGCACCTTTATGGCGGAAATCGGAATTTCCTTTTCCACCTCCTTGGCGACTTTTGCATGCCCTATTACTTCCCGAGTCTCGCATTCTAAGATGCGACGCCATAGCCTCCCTTCTGATGCAGATGGGAAGCCGTGGCAGCATCAAGAGGACATCTAGCGCGGCTGAGGGTGTCGTCCTCATAGCGCCTGTGATACCCAGGATTGCCTGCCTTTGGAGTTTGGCCAGCTTCCTGCTGGTAGTTTGGTTCACACCACACCACCAGACCAACGCCCCATAGAGGATTCTCGGCCTGACGATCGCAGTGTAGATCCAATGAAGGATCCGAGGATTAAGTCCCCAGGTCCTCCCTATCACACGACGCAGCTGCCAGAGGATCGCTACTCCCTTCTTCACTACTCGTTCTATTTGCGACCCCCATGTTAGGTTGAGGTCCAGGATCACCCCTAGATATTTGACCTCCCGCACTAAAGCTAAAGGTTTTCCAAACATCACGGGCGCCCTGAACCCCTCTACCTGCCTCTTCTTGGTAAATAGGATCATCTCCGTCTTCGCCGGGTTTACGGAGAGTCCCTGCTCACCACACCACCTTTCGATTATGGTACAGGCAGCTTGCATGCACTCACAGACGACGCCGAGGAATTTGCCGGTGACTAAGACCAGCCCATCATCAGCGTAAGTCTGGGCGTAGAAGCTATTCTCAGAGAGTCGCCATGACCAGACACCATAGATGTAGCGAAAGGCAGCTGCCCTAAGGACAGCCGCCCGTCACCCCAACGTCCAGCCCCCGGCCCCTCATGGTCAGCGAAACTCTCCTGTCCTCCAGCATGCTCGCCACCCAGCTTATTAGGGACCTCGGCGTTCCCCTATCGTGTAGGGCGGTACATACCGTATCCGTGCTTGCCTTATCAAAGGCCACCTCCACATCGAAGAACACAGCTAATGCGCTCTCCCCGTAGTGTAGGGCCCTTTCCACCTTCCGTGTTACAGCATGGAGCGCCGTTTCCGTCGACTTCCCCCGCTGGTACGCGTGCTGACCTTTATGGAAGGGGTGATCTTTTAGGATCCCTCCCAACATAAACCTATCTACTATCTTTTCGAATGCCTTAAGCAGGAATGATGTAAGGCTGATTAGCCTGTACGCCTTGGCCAGCGTGTAGTCCTCCCTTCCCGGCTTGGGAATGAAGACCCCCCTAACCCGGCGCCAGGCCTTTGGGACGTAGCCCCACGTCAGGCGGGCCCGGAAACCTCCCTTATGTAGGGAAGCAGTATATCCAGGCCCCTCTGGAGCAGGGCCGGAAAAATCCTATCACAGCGTGATATTTCTCGTGTAATCGTTTAACTATTTAAATTTGATTAAAGTTTTGGTTTTTAGTTGACTGATTTTCTTTCAAGTTTTTTGAAATCTGATGTTTACATGCTTCTCTAATAATTTTTTTTGAAAAATTAGGTCATTTTTAAATTCCTGTTTCAATACTAGCAGTGGCATCTACTACATCGTATGTTCGTGACTGTAGACCGAATTTCCGAAGGCCGATCTAATTTTTAGCGATTTTTTTTTATTCGCTAATGGTGAGATCTGTATAATATATATATGTACATATATATATATATATATATATATATATATATATATATATATATATATATATATATATATATATATATATATATATATATATATATATATATATATATACATAGATCTCCTCATTAGCGAATTAAAAAAAAATTCGCTAAAAATCGGACCAGGTTTTCCCGGAAAATTTTGTGTTTTCTTTATAAAAAAAATATATCTCCGGAAATAACAAAGTAAGGGCAACCAAATTTGGCACGCGTGTTTGTATTGTAAAGAGTGTACCAAAATTTAGGTCTCTAGCTTTAAAGACAAAGAACTTATGGGCAGTTACAGAAACAAATTTTGGAGTTTTCCTCAAAACGTCAAACTCGCAATTTGAAACGTCAAAATTGGCAATGTTTAGGCAATGAACGTGAAACAAATACGGATTGTAAAAAGAAAATGTTGCAAGAAGAGTGTTCTGCGAACCCTCAAGTTTCAGATTCAACCGTCGTTGTCCTTCATTTTACTAAACTGTTTACAGAAAATTCATTTCAAATAGACCCTTCCTCTGATGCTTTGGCTGTCAGTTTAGTTAAGTTGATACCTTCGCTGTAGGTTTGGTGAAGTTTATGGTTTAACGAACTATAATTTTTTCAAGCTAATTTTCGTAGAATAAATTCATTAATGCATTTTTGCATTTATTATCGAAATATGATGCGTTTATAAGAAAAAAATCTGAACGCAGTAAATGCGTTTTGGTAGCGAATTGTCGGTAAATTTGCAGATTAGCTCCCGAACGCTTTTCAAAAAACTGTTTTCAGAAACCTGCCTAGCCCCTTCCCTGAATCCACAGTCCCCAAGAAAAGTTTCTTGTTCACACCCCCCAAGGAAGTTACGGGACCAGGAGTGAGTAGGAGTGCTAGGCGGGGTAGGTAGTAAAAAGTAAATATGAGCAGAAAATGCGAATAAAACGGGCTTGAAAGTTGTCTATTTCACACCTTGAAGCCATATCCCCCATAAACCCTGCCTATCCCGCACAGCACCCCTATTCCTCCAGGTGCCGTAACTTCCTTGGTGGGTATGAACAAGAAATTTTTCTTGTGGTTTATGTAACGAGGGTGGTTGTATGCACGCGAGGGGGGAAGGAAAATCCCCACGACGAAGCAGCTACCCCCAACCCTACCGCAAGTCGAAGCGGGGGGGGGGCTGCTTCGTCGTAGGCAGTTCCTATCCCCTCGTGTGCATACAACCACCCTCGTTGCATAAACCACAAGAAAAACTTCTTGTTCATACCCCCCCAAGGAAGTTACGTGACCTGGGGGCGAATAGGGGTGCTGTGCAGGGTGGTCGGGGTTTAATGGAGATATGGCTTCAAATAGACAGCTTTTAAGCAGTTTTCTTCGCTTTTCTGTTCATAAATCCTTTTCACTACCTACCCCGCCCAGCACCCCTATTCTTTCCCAGTCCCGTAACTTCCTTGGGGAGTGTGAACAAGAAATTTTTCTTGTGGTTTGTGCATCCAGCTGGGGTCCTAATAATATTTCTGAAAACAATTTTTTGAAAATCGTTCGGGAGCTAATATGCAAATTTACCGAATTTTCATTAGATCCTTCAAATTTCAATAACTCAATTTGCTACTAACGTAAGCTTTGTCGGTTAGGAAGTAAGCTTTGTTAGTTAGAAAACCAATATTTAAGTTTATTTTTGGGAAATTTTTGTATATTTTCAAACCATAAGTAATTTTGATAAAACATAGTACATTGTTTCTACTACATAGGCTATACCGATAATCAGATTGCTATTAAAAACATTTTAATGGAAATTCACTTCCAAAACACATTTGCTGCACCCAGACTTTTGAAAAATGTTTATATATTTTCAAACAATAAGTTTATTTCGATGAAATATGGAACATTGTTTCTACTATATAGGCAAACAAGTTTGATGCCTGCTTTCATCAAAGAAAGACATTTGCTATTAAAAATATTTTAAAGAAAATTCGCTACCATAACGCACTTGCTGCGTCCAGAGATTTTACTAGTTTTAATAGACGTTAATAAGAGAACTCTTATAGTAAATTGATTTAGCAAATCTTTTGTTCATTTTCGTGAAAAAAACGGTTTGCAAATTTTCGTGGAATTTAATTTATCAAGTTTATCAACTAATTCCATTCGATTAACGTTTCTAAGTTGATCAGTATTTGTTTTTGAAGTGCATCAATACGCTCATTAGATTTTTAACTGCTGAATTGCATCAGTAGTCATTAGATGGGCGCTTACAAGCAGCTGTTGGCGCCTGATGAACGTAGCCGTTTATTTCGATATCAATAATATTCGCACTTGGTAACATCAAGGGCATGACAAACAAACAACAGTATTACTCCTCTAACACCAAACATCACAGTCAATTTAGGTCACTAGTGTATTTGCATGCACTAAATATACTATTTTTCCTGTTACAAGAGATAAATATTAGCCATAAACGTTTGACTCAACCATCAAAGTGAATTCCTTTTGACGTGGTAATCACAAATCAGCTTATCTATGTGATACAAGAGAAAACAAAATATGATAACAGGATCCGTGTCTGCTGAAATATTATGCCGTCACCGCATACTCTGTTCGCGTATTGATCTGCTTTCAAAGACATCTGTTCTATTGTAACGTGCACCGTGTTTTCAATCAAAATACAAGAAGTAGATATTGATGCCATAAAGTACGAGATATATCTCTGGATTGTTTGAAATCAACAAAATATTATTTATTATATCCCAATTTCTGATTAGAGACAGTGTTTGCTTTAAATTTAATAATAAATTGCCTTCTATGAATTCTTTGGACCTTTTTAATTCGCCAATGACGAGATCTGTGTTTATATATATATATATATATATATATATATATATATATATATATATATATATATATATATATATATATATATATATATATATATATATATATATATATATATATAGTAAAAAGGAAATATGAGCAGAAAATTCGAATAAAACGTGCTTGAAAGCTGTCTTTTTCACACCTTAAAGCCATATTCCCCTTAAACCCATCCTACCCCGAACAGCACCCCTATCCCCCCAGGTGCCGTAACTTCCTTGGCGGGTAGGAACAATACATTTTTCTTGTGGTTTATGCAGCGAGGGTGGTTGTATGCACGCGACGGGGAAAGAAAATCCCCACGACGAAGCAGCGACCCCCCCACCAGTCCCTAGCATAGGTCGAACCGGGAAGGGGTCTGCTTCGTCGTAGGCATTTTCCTTCCCACCTCGTGTGCATACAGCCACCCTCGTTGCATAAACCAAAAGGCAGGATTTAATGGGGATATGGCTTCAAATAGACAGTTTTAAGCAGTTTTCTTCGCATTTTCTGCTCATATTCCTTTTACTGCCTACCCCGCCCAGCACCCCTATTCACTCCCAGTCCCGTAACTTCCTTGAGGCGTGTCAACAAGAAATTTTTCTTGTGGTTTGTGCATCCAGGTGGGGTCCTAGTGATGTTTCTGAAAACAATTTTTGAAAAGCGCTCGGGAGCTAATCTGCAAATTTACCGAATTTTCATTAAATCCTTCAAATTTCAGTAACTCAATTTGCTATTAACGTAAGCTTTGTTGGTTAGGAAACCAACATTTAAGTTTATTTTCGGAAAATTTTTGTATATTTTCAAACCATAAGTAATTTTGATTATATATAGTACATTTGTTTCTACCACATAAGCTAACCGGTAATCAGATTAATGCCTGCTCGCATTTGCTATTAGAAACATTTTTATGGAAATTCACTTCCATAACACACTTGCTGCATCCATACTTTTAAAAAATGTTTATATATTTTCAAACAATGAAGTTATTTCTATGTAATATGGTACATTGTTTCTACGATATAGGCAACCAAGTTTGATGACTGCTTTCATCAAAGACAGACATTGGCCATTAAAAGTATTTTTTTTAATTCGCTACCATAACGCACTTGCTGTGTCCAGACTTTTTATAATATGAAAAGCAATCGTGAAACTACAGCCTATGAAATAGTCTGTAAAAGTATATTCGGCAAACTAAGTGAAGATTGGAACCTGTAAAGAGCACTGATAAATTAACTGTGGAGAACCTAATTCACCACAACACAGTTTTCAGACCAAATGAAGATGACATGAGCTTTGCTGTGAAAAACTGTTTATTCATCCCTTTGATGACGCTAACTTTGTTAGCGGAAAGATCTTTGGGTCTGAAGAATATGTTTTGTTGAATTGTGTTTCACAAAATGTACTGGTAACGTTCAGAATGTTCAGACTTTTCGTATAGTCCGCTTTATTTTTGGGGACTATTTCACCTATTTCCTGAGAGTCACCCCTTCAAGGTATTTGAGCCTTTTGCAGAACTGAGCCATGCAGTTGCATAGCAATGTAACCTTATGTTATTTTGTTGCACTGACAAGTAAATAAGTACACTTAGAGTACCCAAATCACCATAACATATTTTAAAAGGCCTGACGATCGTTTGACTAACCAAGTTTGTCACCCATTCTCTGATGACGCACACTTTTTTTATTTCAACAACACACCAAGAGGGCTTACAGCCTAAATACTATCGTACCGTGGGTGTCGACAAGGAGGAAAGAGGCAACTTGTTAATTCTGAACTTGAAGGTTTGGAGGTTCGGGGGAGAAGGAAAAACATGTGCCGGCAAGGAGTTCCACAACTTGGAAGTCCTCGGGACAAAAGAGCGGGCATACCACGATGTTCTATGTCTGGTGACCTGGACAGTAAAAGGGTGCATTCGCTCTGTTCCCCTGGTAGATCCGTTGGGGGCAGCAGCTGGAGGAACTATGGAAGAAAGCTCCTCTGAGCAGTGCCCATGCAGATATCTATAAAAGAGAGAGAGGTCACAAACGGCACGTCGGTGGGCAAGGGATGGCAGCCTTTGGGTAAGGGTAGGGTCACCGATGAGACGTAAAGCTCTCTTTTGAATGGAGTCCAGGATAGAGAGTGTAGAAGCGGCAGCAGCACTCTAGATGTGGGAGCAGTATTCGAGGTTTGGTCTTATTTGTGAAGTATATAAAGTATAGAGATTAGCTGGTGAAAAATATTTGCGAGCCCGGAAGAGGAAACCTAATTTCTTAGCAGCCGCTTCTGCAATTGATGTGACATGTTGGTGCCAATTGAGATTTCGATCCACAGAGATGCCAACAAGTGAAAAGGACTCATTACTTTGAATAACTTGGTTGTTTATTGTGATGGGTCTAGGGCTGGTGTATCTCTTATGAAAAAGAAAGCAAGACTGTGATTTGGTGGGGTTGAATTGTACAAGATTTCTACTTCCCCAGTCTAATATTTTTTGGAGATCCGCGGAGATAGAACCCTCCATGAGTCCGCGATCCTCATCTAGTTGGACTAAAGAGACAGGCTTAGTGTATTGTATATTGGAGTGGTGGGTGCTGTCGCCCGCGTAATTGTGAACTGGGTTGGATGTGCTAGAGAGGAGGTCATTGATGTGGAGAAGAAACAAAGTAGGGGCTAAAGCTGAACCTTGAGGAACTCCTGAATTAACTGGATATAGTTTAGAGGAATGGCCATCCACGACAACAGAAATGCTCCAGTTAGAGAGTAAATTAGCTGTCCACGTACAGTTTTGGTGGTAGGCCATAGGCCGGTAGTTTATTATGTAGCGCTGCGTGCCAGACCTTCTCGAATGCTTTGGATATGTCTAGAGCGACAATCTGGGATTCACCGTGTAGTTCCATAGACTTGTTCCAAGAATGGGTGACAAAGGAAAGGAGGTCGGCAGTTGATCTGCGCTGACGCAATCCATACTGCCTGTCCTGGATTAGACTGTGTTTTTCAAGAAATTTTAGTAATTCGGTGTTTTTATACTTTTCCATCACATTAGAAATGACTGAAATGAGAGAAATAGGCCTGTAGTTGCTAGGAAGCGCTTTCGATCCTTTCTTGGGGAAGGGTTGTACTCGAGCAGTTTTCCAGTTACTAGGGAATATGCCTCTATTGTAAGATGTCTGAAACAGACAAGTCAGGACAGGAGCAAGTTCTGGTGCGCATTTTTTGAAAATAATTGCTAGGACTCGTCAAGGCCAGAGGCTTTCCTGGTATTAAGAGAAGAGAGCATCTTTCGTACCTTTCTAGTTTTGAAAATGATATCCGTCATTTTATGCGCGACATTGGGGACTGTTGGTGGTTGAACATTCGGAGGTGGGTTGAGAGTAGAGTTGCCGGGGAACAATGAGGCAAAAAGTTCAGCCTTGCCCAGGGCGGTTGAAACAATTTCATCCCCTGAGACAAGAGGTGGGAACGTGCACCTGCAGAAATTATTCCCAATAGATTTAGCAAGAGTGCAGAAGGGTTTACTGCCGCTGGAACTTAAGAGGACTTTGTTTTTGATATGGTTATTAAACGAGTTTTTTGCCTCAGAAAGAATGCGGACATAGCGGTTTCTTGCGTCGTTAAATGCTTGACGGTTTTCTTGGCTGGGATTGTGTAGAAGCTTTTTGTTCGCTTTGACCTTTTCAAGTCTGGCCTTTTCACAGGATTTAGAGAACCAGGGCTTTTGAGTGGCTGCAGAGGTTTTCTGTGTACGTGGAATAAATAATTCCATGCCAGCTTGGATAATTTCGGTGACGTTTTGTGAGATATCAGAGGGGTCAGGATGAGAGAAGCAGACAGACGCCCATGGAAAGGAGGAAAAGTAATCTCGCATTTCGTCCCAGTTCGCGGAGTTGTAGTGCCAAACGATACGTGGGTGTGATGACTGTGTGACCTCGGGTTGCATTGCGCAGGAAGCAGTGACCATGCCGTGGTCTGAGCGACCCAGGGGGGCAGTAACTGATATCTTATAGCAGTCAGGATTTGTAGTAAGAAAGAGATCCAAGGGATTTGAGCTCTGTGTTGGGATGCGAGGAAAGTAAGTAGGTTGCTGAACCATATTGGCTAAAGAATTGCTGACTGCAAAGGCCTCCGCTGCTCTTCCTTGTGGATCGGTTTTTGAAGATCCTAGCCATTCCTTATTATGGACATTGAAGTCACCAAGAATAGTGACCTCGGAGGAAGGATATTCAGAAATCAGATGGTCGGTTTTTTCAGAAACGTAGTCAAAGAGTTGGACAAAGTTGTTGTCAGAAGGTGACCGGTAAATGCAACAGATGAATTTAGTTGCAGCCCTGAGAGAGAGTTTTATCCATAGTATGTCTTTTCTTCCAGCTTCTAAATTGGGGAGTCTGGTGCAGGGTAGATTGCTACGGACGTACGCGCACACGCCTTCATGCAATCTAAAAGAAGTACGGAGCGCATACCCCGGGAAATTAAGGTGATTAGTGGCTGTTTTGGCACTGATTTGGGTTTCGGTCAGGAAGAGGAGTTGGGGCCTATTAGCCTGGAGGAAATGGTGGACGGAGTTCAGGTTAGAATTTAGGCCACATATATTCGAGAAGGATATTGTAAATCTCGATGCTGCCCCCCCCCCCCCTCCTGTACACACCTCTCCCGAAGATTCGAATGTAGGGGTATTTTGCCTCCGGAATCTTTTGTACAAGGAGGAGCCATCATCATTTTTGTTTATAAGGGAAACCGACTCATACACCAGAACCGGAAACGTCCGATGGGACTTCACCGGTCCCTTAATGCAAGGGGTGGTACCTCCTCGGGCGTGAAAAAATCTTTTACTATCACGTAAAGGAAAATTTCACTACCACCTACTATTATTTGGAGCAGTCAGGCAGTACTAGAGAATTAGAAATCATTTAAAACCTAGTCTTAACTGACAGGGGACTGCAAAAAACCCTTAAAGCAACTGGCTACAAACAGCAAATTAATTTTGATGTGGCTACCAGGGCATTAAGGCATTAAAGAAAATGAGGAAACAAAGAGCCTGGCAAAAAGTGGTTCAATAGCACTACTTTATGCTCCAGAGCCCCATTGTGCCTTAGCAAAAAGCAAGTAACAAATGAAATTGATACTTTGTAGAAGAACTGGGAGAAAGTCCTGTCATACTAAATAAAAACGCCAGGCTGAGACAGGCATATCAACAGAGAATGAAGAACTGAAGAGGGTGTACAGTGAAACCTGGAGATACTTCACCTAAGCAGCGGCAACATCAGCACATTGCGACTGAATGGCTCAGTTGTGCAGAAGACTCAAAACCTCGGAGGGGTTACACTAACATCCAAGGAAGTAGGTTAAATAGCTTCGAAAAACATATAAGTCTCTGTGAAAAGTTTGAACTTTTTGGGCAACTATTATAAAACAGAGTCATGCACAAACAAAACATTAGGGTGGCAGCACTGAGAGGGCAAAGGCCTGTACAACCCACTAAACAATCTACAAATCTACAACCTTCTGACCACGTTATTTTAGGGGCATATACTTGAAAAAAGGGGGAGAGGTGCATGAAGAGAAAAACCTCTGGAAAACAATTGATAAGGTGTGGGATGAAACCAAGAGGGCTGCTAGAGACAGAATGGTGGGGACGACGACTGGGCGACATCACCTTTAGACTGTGATAAATAGTGAAAACTAGAAAATCCCATATACAATTCTCTTTGGTACTACACCAAAGAAACTCCAATTAACAAATCCATACTCCGTTTTACTTACCATTTTAAAAAACGCTGGGCATCGAAAACTAACTGGTAAGAGATATAAAACTCTTCAAGTGAAAGAAGGCCTAATCTAATACATTCTACATTTTAAATGAGTTTCGCTCTTTAGAACCTAGTAAAGGAAATGTCTACATCGTGAATGCGCTCCTCAACAAGATATTAGACCGGGGAGTATGTTACGGGTTGGAGCAGTATAACAAGAACTGACAGGCCAAAATGAATGTTGTCTACAAATCTCAGAGTAACAAACAACACGGATTATAGGGAACGGAATGAAGAAAACAAGAACGTAATAGGAATTGATGTGACATCTAGAATGTTAGGAGAATCCTAACGGGTCTCCTTCTACTGTCTAACTAATAATATAAATATCGGGGGAGGGTGTCTTGCATCTTTTCTATAGGTTTATGTCATTGACAGATACAAAAATGTTTTTACGCTGTGCTTTTTGAAATGTCTTATATATTCTGACTTTCAAAAAAATCCGAACACTCGGTAAGGCTTGACCAAACTGATAAAAAAATTATAGATAATATGTGTTTAAACAAACTTAAAAATAGATTACATTTTCAAAACAAAATATTAAAACCTAACAAAGTTATTTAATACTGAGTGAGTCCACCGCGGTAACTCTTCGAGGCTGCTTGCTATTAAATCTTTTATGATATCCTGGACAATGTCATTCCAGGCTTCTTGAATTCGGTGAGGAAGGTCAACTAAGTTATTTGCTGATTGGGGTAAATTATCCAGCCAGTGATCAGTATCCCACAAATGTTCCATTGGTGACAGGTCTGGGGAGACAGAAGGACATGGAAGCAGGGTCACGTTATTTTCTTGTAAAAACCCTTGTTGTCGTGGCAGTGCAACAGGCTACAGTACGTTTCGTGGGTAAATATTTGCATTCAAATTTCTGGAAATAAAAACTAGAGGTAACCTGCTACCGTATGTTATCGTAACACATACCTCCACCCCACGTGTATAGGCCGTATACCATTCCACAGCAAATTCTAAATTTCTGCGTTCTCAACGTAATAATTTTAATCTTCTGCGACCATCGTAGGCCCAAATACAGAATCGGTGCTCGTCAGAGAACACAAGACGATTGAATTCACCCTCCCAATTTGATCTCCCGTTCAACCACTCAAGTCGAGAAGCCCGATGTCGAGGTGTCAGTGTAAGTCATAAAAATGGTCTTTTTTCCATAGACTCTTTGTAGTAAAACTCCAAGCTAAGCATTTCCAATCGATTGTGTCGTGGAAACTCTGTCTTGTGAAGTCGAAAATCTCAAATAACAATCTTCCGGGCTAAAGTTGCTCGAATTTGTCCGCATCCATGACGACGGTTATCACATTCTTCTTTGGACTCCATATAGCAGTGTTGTAATGCTGTTGACACACTGGGAGAACGGGAAGAGGAAATGTCAACATCCCAGTGGACAAAGAGGCTCATTCCACACATACAGGCATGAATATCTGAACAGCATGGGGAGGTGGGTAATTATTTCACCAAATTTCTGCCAGGTCATAGGCGTTTCAGATTCCACCTGAGTAGTAGTAGTAGCAGTGCTACTACTACTACTACTACTACTACTCAGGTGGAATCTGAAACGCCTATGACCTGGCAGAAATTTGGTGAAATAATTACCCACCTCCCCATGCTGTTCAGATATTCATGCCTGTATGATTCCACCTGAGTAAAATGAAAATAGTCGACAAAGGGGACTTGTGGTGATAGATATACGCCAGAACACATGGTCTTTGAATGCGCAAGATGGTCGCAGATAAGAGAACAAATGTATAGAGAGATTGGCAGAGAATTAACAGCAGATAAGCTGGTGGGGCATATGCTGGAAAGTGAAAGTGTGTGGAATAATGTTGAGAGACGGATCGTAGAAATAATGAAGTTAAAGGAGGACGAAGACAGGATGTAGAACTTTTGAGAACAAAAAGACTCAGGGCCGTGGTGAAGCAATGCCAGCGAGTGGTTTCCACCACGTCTCTAGGTGTCTGGGGGGGTGTTTAGTGAATAGTCCCGACCTGTAGGGAAGGGAGGTAGCCACAGTGCCAGTTGGTATCATATCGCGAAAGCACCAGCCACTAGCCTGGGTAAAAAGCATTCATCTCCGCTATGAGAAAAATACACTACATCCTACGCGGTTGGAAATTTGTCTGCTTGAAAAATCGGCTTCCCGCATACCATCAATGCGCCCCCTTTCGAATTTACTTATATGATTGTAATTGTTCATAGAACAGAGCCAAGGCATTATGGCTTAATGACTTAATAAATTGAGTACAAACCGATACAAAATATTGCTTCGAGCTGGAGAAAACACAATTATAAAGATAAATTTTTTTGATAAAACAAAATTTAAAAAGTATACACCTGCCAAATTTTTTGCCCATATTGTTATCATTTCTTATTAGAGACAAAACAAGGTAGTATCATACATTTCATTGCATTTTGTCGACTCTTACTGGGTGTTTGCATTTTTTGGAAAGTCGGTATAGATAGTTGGTTGATACGCGGTTGCAGGGATATATCTCAGTATGTAGTAGTGGGAATTTCGTGATACTGGCAACACCTGCAGGATATGTCCGCACCTAGGAAAGGTAATGGTTTTACAAATGTGCAACAAAAGATTTATAATCAACTAAATCATCATTATCAGCATCATCATCATTGTGCAAAGCATATGTCGCCTGTCATTGCAGTTGTGACTTTGTCTCCAGCAGATATTTTCATTTTAATTTTACCTTCCAGACTTTATCAATTGGAAGAGGAGGAGTATGTACTAAAGCAGGAAATAATCTTCGAACGACGGTTCAAATCTTAGTGGTGACTGAACTAAACATTATTTTAGTCTTTTCCTCAAACTCAACGCTATCTGATCAGACAATGTAATTCCAATAATTTTTTAACTGATTTTTTTAGAAAAAATTTGCTAATTACGAGACAAGAACATTTAACGCTGTTGGTTGAATTTTTATAGCAAATCAGGATGTGCATTGTTGCCTTAGCTTGGTGAAATCTTTACCCATTTAATACAGCCGTAGAGATTTTATTGTCAAAACCGATTTTGATTTTTGCCGCATCCTGAGGCAAAAACAAATCTTCTCTGTGAAGCTACAGAAAAAGTCTTTACATCTGTATTTTGATCAGCTTGTATAATTTTTTATTTATTTTATTAGCGAATTTTCATACACAAAGATATCTTGTAATATAGACTTTTTTTACAAACGTACGTTATAGTAACGAATAAAGTAAGGACTTAATTAAAGAATTTATTCTAAGATACTGACGCCGCAAGTGTGTTTTGGTAACGAATAAGATACAAAATTTGAGATTTCTTCTGTTGCTCCACGAGAGCTTGCTTTCTTCTTTTATTCAGGGTCTGTCAATCACAAGTGAAATTTCTGCAATAATTCAATAATTCCTGGATAAATTTTTTATTTTATCATAAAGAGCAAATCCTAAAGTACCTTAAGTGTATACATTTTTAACATAAAATTTACCAAAAACTATATATATATATATATATATATATATATATATATATATATATATATATATATATATATATATATATATATATATATATAGGACTTTGTTTTTGATGTGGTTATTAAACGAGTTTCTTGCCTCAGAAAGAATGGGGACATAGCGGTTTCCAGCTGTCAAATTGGGAAGTGTGGTGCAGGGTAGATTGCTAAGGACGTAATCGCACACACCTCCATGTAATATAAAAAAAGTGAGGAGCTCATACCCCGGAAAATTAAGGTGATTAGTGGCTGTTTTGGCACTGATTTGGGTTTCGGTGAGGAAGAGGAGTTGGGACCAATTAGGCTGAAGGAAATGGTGGACGGAGTAAAGGTTAGAATTTAGGCCACATATATTCGAAAAGGATATGTTAAATCTTGATGGCGGCGCCCCCTTGCGCACCCCTCTCCCGGAGATCCGAATGGAGGGGTATTTTATCTCCAGAACCTTTTGTACAAAGATGATCTATCATTATTTTTTGTTTATAAGGGAAACCGACTCATACACCAGAACCGGAAACGTCCGTTGGGACTTGAAAAAAAAATGTAATCACGTAAAGGAAAAGTCCACTACCACCTTCAAATTATATAAATTTTTGTTAACACATTTATCAAACACTTTTTTGATGTAAACAGATTTATAAAAATTTGCTGACGTAACGCACTTGGCGTTCGGACGTAACAACAACATATAGATATAAATTAGGGTACAGTTAAGTTCAGAAGTTCATTAAACTATGTGTGGATGTGTGACGGTGCGTTGCGCGACCTCCAGAAGCCATTTTATCGGTTATTTGCTCATAGAATAATCTAAGTTCAGTGCCTTCCAGCATTAAACTTCGTCAATCGGAAAACTTCTAAAATAGTATAAAATCATTAGAAGTTCATTTCTGGCAGAAGCTTCATACCACGGAATAATTAATTTTGGTGTATTCCACTTGGCTGTCTTGTTAAGGAGCTTTTTAGGTGACTCAGCGATTTCTGCTTGTCTCTGTCATCGTTCCTCAAGAGTTCTTAATGAAGATTAACTACTTACGGGATATTATCGAATCAGTTAGGTAGTATCAAGTAAATAATTACTATATCAATCAAATAAGTAGGTCATTATTGATTTATAATCAAAGGTGTCCTTTAGTGAGTATCATATAAAGCGGGTCTCCTCACATGACTTTTGCGGTAGTAACTAAATCATTAAGCTCCCCGTGTTTCCTTAATTAAGAAAACTTTTTAAAGTGGGAAATGCAGCGTCTTAAATAAGGACACTCCAAACCACCAAAATTCAAATTAAAAATGTTTATTGCTGCACAGGGATATTATCGATAATTTGTTATAAGTATTTAACATAGAAGTCGCTTCTATTTCAGTTGTAATGTTCAATCACTTATTTTGTCGAAAACCGAACATGGTTCTTTTACTTGGACTAAAATTAGCAAATTTTCATAAAGAAAATTTAACGTCGAAAGAGGTGACGACTTTCAAATTTTCAAAAAAATTTTATGAATGAGCGCTAACTGGAGCTTTTGGAATCTATGTTTGAGGTCAATTTCAGATTTGATATGTTTATTTATACAGAGTGAGTCAACAGCGCGAGATCGTTCCATAACTTGAGACCCATTGAAGACCCATCTGTTGCATTTACCGGTCACCTTCTGACAACAACTTTGTTCTGCTCTTCGACTTCCGTTCTGAATAAACCGACCATCTGATTTCTGAATATCCTTCCTCCGAGGTCACTATTCTTGGTGACTTAAATGTACATAATAAGGAATGTCTACGATCTTCAAAACCCATCCAAAAGGGAGAGCAGCGGAGGCCTTCGCAGTCAGCAATTCTTTAGCCAATTTGGTTCAGCAACCTACTTAATTTCCTCGCATCCCAACACACAGCTAAAATACATTGGATCTCCTGCTTAGTACAAAACCTGAATGCTATAAAATATCAGTCACCGCCCCCCTTGGTCGCTCAGACCACGGCATGGTCACTGCTTCCTACGCAATGCAACCCGAGGTCACACAGTCATCATACCCACGTATCGTTTGGCACTACAACTCCGCGAACTGGGACGAAATGCGAGATTACTTTTCCTCATTTCTATGGGCGTCTGTCTTCTTCTCTCATCCTGACCCCTCTGATATCTCACAAAACTTCACCGAAACGATCCAAGCTGGCATGAAATTATTTATTCCGCGTATACAGAAAACCTCTTCAGCCAGTCAAAAGCCCTGGTTCTCTAAATCCTGTGACAAGGCCAGACTTTAAAAGGTCAAAGCTCACAAAACGTTTCTACATAATCCCAGTCAAGAAAACCGTCAAACATTTAACGACGCAAGAAACCGCTATGTCCGCATTCTTTCTAAGAGAAAAAACTCGTTTAATAACCACATCAAAAACAAAGTCATCTCAAGCTCCAACGGCAGCAAACCCTTCTGGACTCTTGCTAAATCTATTGGGAAAAATTTCTGCAAGAGCACGTTACCACCTCTTGTTTCAGGGGATGAAACTGTTTCTACCGCCCTGGGCAAGGCTGAACATTTTGCCCCATTGTTCGCTGTCAATTCTACTCTCAACCCACATCCAAATGTTCAACCACCAACAGTCCCCAATATCGCGCATAAAATGACGGATATCATTTTCAAAACTAAAAAGGTACGAAAGATGCTCTCTTCTCTTAATACCAGGAAAGCCTCTGGCTTGGACGAGATCCCAGCAATTGTTCTCAAAAAATGCTCACCAAAATTTGCTCCTGTCCTGACTCGTCTGCTTTAGACATCTTACAATAGAGGCATATTCCCTAGGAACTGGAAAACTGCTCGAGTACAACCCGTCCCCAAGAAAGGATCCAAAGTGCTTCCTAGCAACTACAGGCTTATTTCTCTGCTTCAGTCGTCTCTAAAGTAATGGAAAAGTATACAAACACCGAATTGTTAAATTTCTTGAAAAACACAGTCTAATTCACGACAGACAGAATGGACTCCGTCAGCGCAGATCAACTGCCGACCTCCTTTCCTTTGTCACCCATTTTTGGCACAAGTCTGTGGAACTACACGGTGAATCCCAGATTGCCACTCTAGACATATCCAAAGCATTCGACCAGGTCTGGCACGCAGCGCTGCTTAATAAACTTCCGACCTATGGCCTACCACCAAAACTCTGTACCTGGACAGCAAATTTCCTTTCCAACCGGAGCATTTCTGTTGTCCTGGATGGCCATTCCTCTAAACTGTATCCAATTAATTCAGGAGGTCCTCAAGGTTCAGCTTACCCCCTACTTTGTTTCTTCTCCAGATCAATGGCCACCTCTCTAGCACATCCAACCCAGTTCACAGTAATGCGGATGACAGCACCCTCCACTCAAATATACAATATTCTAAGCCTGTCTGTTTAGCCCAATTAGAAGAGGATCGTAGACTCATGGAGGGTCTTGTCTCTGTGGATCTCCAAAAAATATTACACTGGGGAAGTAGAAATCTTGTACAATTTAACTCCACCAAATCTAAGTCTTGCTTTCTATCTCATAAGAGATACACCAGCCCTAGATCAATCACAATGAACAACCAAGTTATTCAAAGTAATGAGTCCTTTTTGGACATTTCTGTGGGGGCATTTATGTGGATCGAAATCTCAATTGGCACCAACATGTCACATCAATTGCAAAAGCGGCTGCTAAGAAATTAAGTTTCCTCTTCTGGGCTCGCAAATACTTCTCACCAGTTAATCTCGATACCTTATATACTTCACAAATAAGGCCAAACCTCGAATACTGCTCCCACATCTGGGGTGCCGCTGCCGCTTCTACACTCGATGTCCTGGACTCCATTCAGAAGAGAGCTATACATTTCATCGGTGACCCTCCCCTCACCCAAAGGCTTCCATCGCTTGCCCGCCGACGTGCCGTTGGTAACCCTTCTCTCTTTTATAGATATATGCACGATCACTGCTCAAAGGAGCTTTCTTCCATAGTTCCTCCACCTGCTGCCCCAAACAGATCTACCAAAGCAACAGAGCGAATGCACCCTTTTACTATCCAGGTCACCCGACATAGAACATCATGTTATGCCCGCTCTTTTGTCCCGAGGACTTGGAAGTTTTGGAATTCCTTGCCGGCGTATGTTTTTCCTTCTCCTTCTTCTCCTCCAAACCTTCAAGTCCAGAATTAACAAGTTGTCTCTTTCCTGCTTGTCGACATCTACGGTACGATGGTATTTAGGCTGTGAGCCCTCGTGGTATATTGTTGAAATTAAAAAAAGACAGAAGACCACCGTCTGAAATGATTCCTCCAGGCGCACAATTATTTCTAACCATGCGGAGGTGTCAGACAGTAGCGAAACGCAATACAACATTCTTATCTAAAATGACACTTTTCATTTTGAATTTCATATTCGAATCCGCATATAATTATTCGAATTAAACAACCTCGGTTTTATAACTTATTTGCCATAGTTTCTGACGTGTTTGGCTTTTTACGTAAAAAATCAGTTACAGGGGTTTATTTGAAATTGTATGGTTCGTAAACACTTTGAGATAAATAAATAATTTTTTCTTTGTTAGATATATAAGAGGCAAATTTTATCCATGGCCTTGAATGCTTATCAGAATATTCCAGGGCACACTGTGATGTTTTGCAAATGTCATTTGAAAATTTTATTGAACTATTTTCTTTCAAATAGCACCCCCTGTAAACTAGGCCATGGTTGAATCGTCTAATACCAAGGCTTCATTTTTCTGGAAGGTATCCTAGGTCAAAAAACAATAGTTTTTCAAATACCTATTTCAATTTTTATGCCAGGAACACATCTGTAGACATTTTTCACGAATAAGTGTGTCATGGAACAATTGCTACATACATTATTGATGAATTTCAACCTAGAACCCATATCCCGGGTCAGTTTCAATTTTTATATGTTCATATATATATATATATATATATATATATATATATATATATATATATATATATATATATATATATATATATATGTGTGTGTGTGTGTGTGTGTGTGTGTGTGTGTGTCTGTGTGTGTATCCAACCGATAATTTTAAAAAATAATTAATCGATTTCGATTAAACTCGGCAAGTACCTTCTTTTTATTAATGGCTTGGATGAGTTTGTTAGCCAGGCAAATCGGACAAGGTTTTTCGGGAAAATTTTGAGTTTTCTTTTGGAAAAAAAAGTTTATCTGAAAATTACAAAGCTATTTAAATTAAATTTGACGAATATGTTGTCTTGTGAAAGACTTTACTACAAAGCAACGTTCAACTTTATAAGTTTATGGAAAATTGTGTTATTGAAATTGTTACTTTTCTTTCGAAACAATTTTTTTTCCGAAGATTACAAAGTTTTCTTAATTAAATTTAATGGATATGTTGCCCTGGGAAACACCTTACGACATACCAAAATTCAACTTTCTAAATTTATTGAAAATTGAGTTATTCAAATTTGACTCTTTTAATAAAAATTCACTACCATAACACACTACCAAAAGTAATTTATTTCAATAAGTAGTGATGTGCGAAATTATATTTCACCGTTGATTTCGTTTCAGATAGATGACGATGTTATTTAATAGAACTGAAAATACACTCTACACCTAAACGTATATTCTAAATTGTATTTAATTTATGAAACGTTATACTAGATACTATAAATGTGGTCTCTTTGTTAGTCGTTAGTGGTTAAGGTAACACACTCTCTGTGGCATCGGTCGTACTTCAACTACGTCTTCGTTTGTACTTGTTCTCTGCACTTGAGGTCCTTCGCTGCCACCTGATGATCTCATCAACACATCTGTGTACCAATATTGTCATTTGTCGGATTCTGGATCGCAATGATATCGATATTTTTAGTGAATTTTCGTAGAAAAAATTCACTATTGGGCAGATCCCGACTTTTGAATTTTGAAAAAATTTTTGCAAATGCGCGCGAACTAGGACCCTTAGAACACATATCCGGGGTCAGTTTCAATTTTTATATGTTTATATATATATATATATATATATATATATATATATATATATATATATATATATATATATATATATATATATATATATATATATATATATATATATATATATATATATATATATATATATATATCACCGATAACTAAAAAAATAATGGGCCGATTTTGAGAAAATTTGGCGTGTACCTTCTTGTTGTAAATGGCTTGGATAGGTTCGTTAGTCAGGAAAATCGGACGAGGTTTTCCAGTAAAATTTTGAGTTTCCATTCAAAAAAAAAATGTCAAAAAATAAAAATCTATGATAACCAAATTTGGTAGGTAGATTTATGATATAAAAAGTAAACTATACACCAAAATTTAGATTTCTATGTTACAACAACAAAAAAAAGTTATAATAAAATATTTTGTGCCAGATCATTTCTATGAAAATTCACTACCATAACGCACTTGCTGCGTCCAGGATTTTTAGCAAATAACTAACTGAAGAAACTGACAATACCTGCAAAATTAATAGTAGATGTTTAATATGGCGGCCGTTTTCTTGGCTATAGGTTCTTATTCTATCAGCAAATGATCTTCCCACATCACGAAACATTTGTTCCCCTATGGTTTGGAAGACGTCTCTGATGTGTATTTTTATGTTATCTACTTTCGCTGGAGTCTTTGTAGACCAACTGTTTAACACACCTCCATAAAAAATGAAGCTCCGTGAGATCCGGCCGGCCAATGAATGACACTACATCTACCTATCCATCGTTGTGGAAATCCATAATCTAAATATATTCTTACTTAACGACTGTAGTGTGACGGAACACCATCTTGTTACAACCGCTTTCTACGTAACAAGTCTAATGGTAGACTTTCAACATAATTCTACCGATCTTCCCTTAGAAACGCGAAATATAGGTCTCATTTACATTTCCTTGACAAAAGTGCGGCCCAAGTAAACGTGTTCCTATAGAACTACCCCATGCATTTAATGATCATCTGTGCTGACTATCAATTGCTCTTATTAAATAAGGATTTTGATGTCATAATAATGAAATTTATGACGACCCACATTGCGGTTTTTGTGGAATGTTGCCTCAACCATAAATAATACGTAGTCGAAGAAATTTCCTTGCATTATCCCCAAAAACCGATAATTTAAAAAAATGTAGGCGTTCCTTCAAGTAATTTTTGTCTAGTCCTGGAACCAGTTGAATATGGTATGGATGAATTTTATATTTGCTTATTATTTTCGACACAGAAATCTGGCGCGTACCCAGTTGCCTATAAATGTATCGAATACTGATGTGGAGATTTTTGACAACACCTGCTAACACCAAAAACTAATTTTCTTTGTCGTACACAGCTTATTTTTGTGATCTTTTTACAAGTCCATATGACCAGTAAGTTGAAAACGCTTCCTCGGTTTTAAAAATGCCATTTTTCTAGAATGACGGACTACAGGGCATCTTTGCCCGTAAATGTTAGACGCTGGCAAAGAATTTGTATCACTTTCGTCAAAACAATAAATGATTTTAAGTTGTTCTTTCAATGTAAAAATTATTAGAAGAAAAAAGATTAAAAAGGTTATACTGCCCTAGAAATAGAAAAATGATACGATGGCGCTTAATTGCGAAATGTCAAATGGATTAATTGTTCCACCCTGACATAAAAGTCTAAATATTTGAGAAACTATTGGTTTTCGGCCTAGGGTATCTTCAATAGAACTTGTTATTAGCAGATTGAATACACAACACAGTGGGCGCTATTTGATAAAAATTAATTTTATATCATTTTTCCATGACATATTCGAAACATAAATAGTGTGCCCTAGAATACGCTGATAAGCGGTTAGCGCAATAAATACTATTTGCCAATATCTTATGTATTTATTTATCTGAAAGGGTTTGGAAGATATGAATTTTAAAATAAACTGTCGCAACTCTGATTTTTGACCTAAAGAGCCACATATGTCAAAAACTAAGAGAGGTAACAACTAATGCCTTTTATTTGCATAACTTTATGCAGGATTCGAATATAAAATTCAAAATGGATGTCACTTAGAATAAGAAAGTTGTATCGCATTGTAATACTTTCGGACACCCTGTATAGTCAAAATAAATTTCTCAACGACGGTTGAATTATTTTATTATTTATATCTTGAACGGTTCTCAAGTTATGGACCGATCCCGCACTGTTGACTCACCATGTATACATACATACATATATACATACACACACACACACACACACACAAATATATATATATATATATATATATATATATATATATATATATATATATATATATATATATGGCGGTGGTTCCGACCGCAGTGTTTCCGCCAACACTACTCTGTGTTTCTGCGTAAATACTCTTGACAGTTGAAAGTTATGTTCTGCGACAGCCAGCTGTCAAGAGCTACGTCAACTAAGAAAACACCAGGCGATTTCACTCTTCTCAGAGTTAACCTGATCAAAACAACTCACTGGCAAGTTTTATCTGTTCACACTTTTTTCGAGTCATGTATAGTGTATCACGTGTAGATATTTAGTGCATAAAGTTTAATCAATTTGTGAAATAATAAAGTTATGTTAATCAAGATCAACAAGTGCGAGATGTAATTAACATCCATAATATATATATATATATATATATATATATATATATATATATATATATATATATATATACTGGTTCATCCATATAAAGAGTCTGGACGCAGCAAATGCGTTATGGAACTGAATTTTCATTAAAAGGTTTTGAAACAATGTACCATATTTCATCAAAATGACTTGATTGTTTAAGAAAGTAAAAAATGTTTCGAAAATAAACTTGAAATGTTCCAGAAATAACTGGTTTGATTTTCGAACCTCTTGAAGCAATTTACCACCAAAAAGTTTTTCGACGAAACTCCCAAAAAATTATTTTGCATGATAAATTACGAACAATTTTTGCACCAAAATAAAAAAAATTCTTACAATAACTTATTAAACATTTATTATTATGCCCTTCACTTCTGAAACACAAGATACCGGCTACTTCATTTGAAACAATTGAGTTACGGCAGTTTGATTTTTTAAAATTCAGTCATTAGTTCAGAGAGCTTTGTATACGGCATTTCGATTTTTTCGACGAATAATATAAATGAAGGTTATCTATCGGTAAAAGCTTTGATATGTGCCAAAAATGTGAAAAGTTGCAAACGAATTGAAATAACTCAAAAAATATAAACGCTATCAAATTTATTTTTCCTACAAACATGCATTACAATTCGATGAAAAATGCAAAAATGCAATAATATAAGGGATGTTTGAAAAAAAAGAAAATTTATATCACCAACGACTGAAATTTTATAAGATGCAGCTCAAAACAAACTATAATTAACGTACCTATACAATTTTTCTCGTATCTTCTATAATAACGAATATATAGAGCTTTACCCTACAAATGACTCACCCTCTATATATGTAAACAGATAAAAACCGAAACTAACCCCGGATATGGGTTCTAGGGTGCCTAGTTTGCACTCGTTTGAAGAAATATTTTCCAATTTCGAATATCGCGGTCTCCTTATTAGCGAATTTTTTCAATGAATATTAATTGAAAATTATAGATCATTGAAACTATACTTACCTAAAACTACCGCCAAAGCATCCAAGAAAGGGTCTGTTTGAAATGAGTTTTCTGGAAATATTTTAGTAAAATGGACAGTCACGGTTGAAGCTGAAATTTAAGGGTTAAAACACACTTCTTCTTCACAATTTTACAGATACCCGTATTCGTTTCAGGTTCTTTGCCTAAATGTTGCCAATTTTGACGTTTCAAATCGCGACTTGGGCGTTTTGAGAAAAACCCCAAGTTTATTTTCTTTAAATGCCGATAACTTCTTTGCCTTTTAATCTGCATACCTAAATTTCGATACATAATTTACCTCTTATGACGTATACCTGCGTGCCAAATCTCGTTGTCACAGATTTGTTATTTCGGCAAATATAAAACATTTCCGGAAAAAAACACAAAATTCAACTGAATTGGGAAAATATCGCAAAAAAAATCCACTGTTGTAAAAAAAAAGTTACGTATTGTACAAATTTTAATAGAATAAGCAAAAATGTGCATATTATTTACTTTAGTTATCAATAGTTTTCCTAATCAACAGAACGTCTTGTCATTTAAGTGACAGATTTTATTGACATAAAAAGTTAAGATGCTTTGGAGTGAAATGTTCATAAGAATCAGATACTTAAATTAATTATGTGTGTTGCAGAGAAAGGTATGTCATTGGAAAGTTATCCAGCATCGATATTCTAAATTCAACAAATATAAGTTGAAGGAGATCCAATGATATGCTTAGCAAATAAAGTAAGTTACACTATGTATTACAAAACTTATGAAAAATCGCTATTATAACGCACTTGCTGCGTCCCGATTTTGGTCTTAGATGCCGGAATCAATCAAAAATGTAAGCTTTTGGGTTCTTTAAAACTCAACCACTGATGCTTTTAAGATTGATAGCTGCTTTCCAATTTAACAACAACCAGGTTTCTTGGCATATTTATATGGCCGTTTCATTACTTTGAATCTAGGCCTCTCAAACAAGTAACTTGTTTGCCAGAACATTGCTTTGATGTAATGGAACACGTTGCTGTAGTCTGCCCTTTCGTTTACCCTTAATGGAATTGCGTAGCTTTTCACTTAAATTTGCATAATATTGCCTTGTTATGGTGGATCCTTTCTGTTGGTATCCACTGGAAGACATAAATGTTACATTCTAGAAAACTAATACTAGGCAGTCGGCAGTAAAGAGAATTTAGGAACATACAATATAATCCTCCTGTATTAATAAATTTTTCAAGGTTTTCTTTTTTACTGGCACTTTTTGATGTTTGCTTGTTTTGCTTTGTAGCATACAATTCAATCTTCTATAAACCGTTTTTTAGTGAATTTTCTTAAAAATAATTCACTAATGAGGAGATCCCGACTTGAATTTTGAAAACATTTTTCAAATGTGCGCGAACTACGCCCTCTATAACCCATCTATAACCCATATCCAGGGTCAGTTTCAATTTTTATATGTAAGATGTAGCTCAAGACACCCTAAAATTAATGTATACAATTTTATTTCGTATCTTACATAATAACGGATATATTGAGCTTTAATGCTTTTTTATGAAAATTCGACAAAAATGATATACTATTAAACGATAAACTCTAAGAAAAATGGCATAAACACGGATGAGTTTTTTCCGCACCATAATTTGTTTTACCGTAAGTGTATATTTTGCTCATCATATTCTCAACTGCTTATATTTGTTGTTTGAAATGATGTTTGTTTATAAAAAAACTGAATGCCGTGTTATGCATTTTTAGAAAATTTTCGTGAGAAATTCGTTAACCGAAGTGTCGCGATTTTTGAGTTTTGAAAAAAAATATTAAAATGAACGCGACTTGGACCTCTAGATCCCATATTCAGGGTCAGTTTCAATATATATATATATATATATATATATATATATATATATATATATATATATATATATATATATATATATATACACAGTGTGTTTCAGTTTTGGGGTACTCTGAAGAATAATGTGTATAAATTCGATCCACCACAAAATATCAATGAATTACGAAACAGAATCATTTTTTTTTTTTTAATTTAATATTATTGGCTGCGGCATCTCAGGCCATTAGCACATTTTTCCCATCATTCTATATTTTTTAAAATTTTCCAGACAGAGTCAAATTGGCTCGCCCGGGAATCGAACCCGGGACCTCTCGCTTAGCAGGCTGGCACCTATACACCTGCGCCACGAGGGCGTCGAAACAGAATCATGAAAGCTATAAATCATATTAACCAAAACTCCCTCACCAGAGTTTGCAGGCATGTTTCAAAAAGGTGTATAAAGTGCATTGAACAAAACGGTGGCCATATTGAACAATTTTCTATTTAGTGTATTTGTAAGTTTCTATTTTATTATTTGGTGAGTTCCGTTTCTAATTGTGTTGTTTTGTGGAGTTTAAGTTTCTATTTGTTATTGCTGGGTACTGTTATTAAACTGTTTCACATAATATTACCTAGCATTATTAGTGTATTTTCTTAAAAAAATCACTAATGAGGAGATCCCGACTTTTGAATTTTGAAAAAATTTCTCAAAATGAGCGCTAATTAGGCCCCCTAGAACACATATCCGGGGTCAGCTTAAATTTATATATATATATATATATATATATATATATATATATATATATATATATATATATATATATATATATGTATCACACCGATAATTCAAAAAATAATGGGCCGATTTTGAATAAATTTGGTGAATAAATTTCTCTTGGAAATGGCTTGGATAAGTTCGTGATCCAGGAAAATCTGCCCAGGTTTTCAGGGAAATTTTGGTGTTTCATTTCGAAAAAATTTATATCTCCAAAATTAACAAAGTAAGGGCAACCAAATTTGGTAAGCGAATTTAGATCCTTATGGGTAATTCACCTACCAAAATTTAGCTATGTAGGTCAAAAGACAAAAAAGTTATAGGCATTTAAAGAAAAATAAATTGGGGTTTTCCTCAAAACGTCAAAGTTGCGATTTAAAACGTCAAAATCGGCAATATTCAGGCAAATAACTTGAATCTAATACGGGCTATGGAAATCAAATATCTTAAGAAGAATGTTTTACAAACCCTGAAGTCTTAGTTTCAACCATCATTGTCCTTCATTTTACTAAAATGTTTCCAGAAAATTCATTTAAAATAGACCCTTTCTCTGATGCTTGGCAGTAGTCTTAGCTATAGAGTTTATCGTTTATTGGTATATCATTTTTGTCGAATTTTCGTAAAAAATCAATAAAGTTCAATATATCCGTTATTATACAAGATATGAAAAAAAGCTTTATACATTAATTATAGGGTGTCTTGACTACATCTTAAAAAAATATTTCTACAATCACAGGCTGGCCCATAAGTCGTTGGCTATACAAATTTTCTTTTCTTTTTTAATCAAACGCGCCTGATGTTATTGCATTTTTGCATTTTCCATCGAAATATAATGCATGTTTGTAAGAAAAGAAACTCTGGATGCAGCAAGAGCGTTATGGTAGCGAATTTTGATCAAATTCTTCATATTTGAATAGCCCAATTTGCTATTAACCAATAAGGTTGTCCAAGAAACGAGTTTTTCCGGGAACACTTTAAGTTTACTTTTGAAAATTGTTGTACATTTTCACACAATAAAGTTATTTTTATGAAACATGGCACATTGTTTTTACTATATAGGTTATATACTGGTAACCAAAATTGATGCCTGCTTTCTGAAATAAAAAGAAAACACACATATTTGCAATAAAAATATTTTTATGAAACGTCACTACCATAACGCACTTGCTGCGTCCACAGTTTTTACCTAATTAAGTATTGTAAATTAAATCAGAATATTTTTTTACCGTGAATCATTACGGAAAATTATGTTAAAAGTAGAAGTCTATTGTTAGACTCTATGGCCTACTGCTTTTTGATGACTTGTTTTCGTCATTTCTTTTCTGGTATTGGATTTCATAGCCTACTATCCTCAAAACGGTTTTTTTCATAATTGTCAGTGCAATTACAAGATTACTGAAGCATGTTGTATATCATTGGAAAGCTCTTTTCACAGGCTATTAGATGAGCAATCCAATATGGCTGCCATAATAAAAACAAACGTTGATACCTGTAGCTCAATAACAAATGACAATCCAAAGTTGAGAATAGCACAAAAGATTACTTTTTAAAAAGTGTCCGGATAATGTGCAAGTCTTATACATGTCAGATCAACCCCTACTTAGATATTGAAGAAAAAAGAAATCAACAAATTTTGGTTTTTACAAAATAACTCGAAAACGAAAAGAGGCAGGGCAAAATACAAGTCACATTTGGAACAAGCATGTAATTCTACAAAACATTGCTAATTTAACCGTCTCCTTGGCTCTAATAATAACGGAGATAGCAATACATTCCCATCCAGTTCGGGACACACTGTATAACACTGGTAACCAAATTCGATGACTGATTCAATTAAAAAATACCTATTTGCTAATAAAAACATTTTTAAGGAAGTTAACTGCCATAACCCACTTGCTGAGTCCAGCCTTTTTTTATTATGCGCTATTAATACTATCTAGTATTAGTAAAAATTACAAAAGCTTGAGAGTCTTTTGGTGACACAGCGACGCAGCACACAAGCAACATCGGAGTGTTTTATTACATGGAAAAGCAATTCCCCGAACATTGATACTGATGCGAACATTTTCCAGTGATCTGCATTTGCTATGGATGGGTCTCACTGAATAAGGGTAACTATAATCGATGAATTCGCCGACTATCGTTATAAATTTGATGCATAATGTGCCTACTCGACATTTATAATCACAAACCCACTGCAACTAATTAATCGTAATTCAATGACAGGCTCAGAGCAATATTGCGTTATATGTGTGGAATCAGGTTTGCTTTTGTAAGGTAAATCAATACATATTGCTGTTATATCACGGATCGTTTCGACAGAATTCCGGGCGAAAAATGTTACATTGGATCGTCATAATCCCCTTCACATATAAACATATGTGCGATTTACATGTGTGTATTTTATGTAGAAGCTTAAAGCTGGATTATGTTTTTTTTTTCACCGTTTGTTCGCTGATTTTGCTACCAAAGCATTCACGAATATGTATGCGCAAAACTAGCAGTTTTATAAAATAGAAAAAAGATTTTGTTTGAAAAGCTTGGATTTCATACACAGCACGTTTTGGTGAAATTGAACACTTAATTTTTTATTTTGTTATTTCAACAACACACCACGAGGGCTCACAGCCTAAATACTATCGTACCGTGGGTGTCGGCAAGGAGGAAAGCGGCAACTTGTTAATTCTGGACTTGTAGGTTTGGTGGTTCGGAGGAGAAGGAAAAACATGTGCAGGCAAGGAGTTCCACAACTTGGTCGTCCAATGGACAAAAGAGCGTGCATAAGAAGATGTTCTATGTCGAGTGAACTGGACAGTAAAAGGGTGCATTCGCTCTGTTCCCCTGGTAGATCTGTTGGGGGCAGCAGGTGGAGGAACTATGGAAGAAAGCGCCTCTAAGCAGTACCCGTGCAGATATCTATAAAAGAGAGAGAGGTCACCAACGCCACGTCGGTGGGCAAGGGATGGCTGCCTTTGGGTAAGGGTAGGGTTACCGATGAGAGGTACAGCTCTCTTCTGAATGGAGTCTAGGATAGCGAGTGTAGAAGCGGCAGCGGCACCACAGGTGTGGGAGCGGTATTCGAGGTTTGGCCTTATTTGTGAAGTATATAAGGTATACAGATTAGTTGGTGAAACGTATTTTCAAGCCCGGAAGAGGAAACCTAATTTCTTAGCAGCCGCTTCTGCAATTGATGTGACATGTTGGGGCCAATTGAGATTTCGATCCACTGAAATGCCAGCAACTGAAAAGGGCTCATTACTTTGAATAACTTGGTTGTTTATTGTGATGGGTCCAGGGCTGGTGTATCTCTTATGAGCTAGAAAGCAAGACTGAGATTTGGTGGAGTTGAATTGTACAAGATTTCTACTTCCGCAGTCTAATATTTTTTGGAGAAATGAGGTCATTGATGTGGAGAAGAAACAAAGTAGGGGCTAAACCTGAACATTGAGGGACCCCTGCATTAATTGGATACAGTTTAGAGGAATGGCCGTCCACGACAACAGAAATGCTTCGGTTGGAGAGAAAATTTTCTGTCCAGGTACAGAGTTTTGGTGGTAGGACATAGCCTGGAAGTTTATTATGCAGCACTGCGTGCCAGACCTGGTAGAATGCTTTGGATATGTCTAGAGCGACAATCTGGGATTCACCGTGTAGTTCCAGAGACTTGTTTCAAGAATGGGTGACAAACGAAAAGGGGTCGCCAGTTTATCTGCGCTGACGGAATCCATACTGCCTGCCGTCGATTAGACTAATTCGGTGTTTATATACTTTTCCATCACTTTAGAGACGACCGAAAGAAGAGAAATAGGCCTGTAGTTGCTAGGAAGCGCTTTGGATGCTTTCTTGGGGACGGGTTGTACTCGAGCAGTTTTCCAGTTACTAGGGAATGTGCCTCTATTGTAAGATATCTGAAACAGACGAGTCAGGGCAGAAGCAAGTTCTGGTGCGCATTTTTTGAGAACAATTGCTGGGATCTGGTCAAGAGGCCAGAGGCTTTCCTGGTATTAAGAGAGGAGAGCATCTTTCGTACCTTTTTAGTTTTGAAAATGATATCCGACATTTTATGCGCGACATTGGGGACTGTTGGTGGTTGAACATTTGGAGGTGGGTTGAGAGTAGAATTGTCGGCGAGCAGCGAGGCAAAAAGTTCAGCCTTGCCCAGGGCGGTAGAAACAATTTCATCCCCTGAAACTATAGGTGGGAACGTGCTCATACAGAAATTATTCCCAATAGATTTAGCAAGAGTCCAAAAGAGTTTGCTGCCGTTGGAGCTTGAGAGGACTTTGTTTTTTATGTGGTTATTAAACGGCTTTTTTTTCCTCAGAAAGAATGCGGGCATAGCTGTTTCTTGCGTCGCTAAATGCTCGATTAATTAGTTAAGTTTCAACTTTTACAGTCTTGTCCCTAGCGCTTGTCACTTGTACCATCTATACTAACACCCTTAGCACCTCTACTACGAAAGAAGGCCACCATATCTGCAATGAATATAGCAAAAAGAAAAGGACTGAAAACCTCTCCCTGCAGATTTCCACTGCCAACTCTGAATTGTCTCGTAATGGCACTTTCGACTAATATTTACAACGCCGTTGTTTTATAACTGTCGATGACAATAACAATAAAAATGTATTTATTGCTGACCCCAGACTGGTATAGCGTTTGCCAGAGCATATGATCGAACGCTCTCTTGATGTCATATATTCATATATATATATATATATATATATATATATATATATATATATATATATATATATATATATATATATATATATATATATATATATATATATATATAAGGTGATCGTTGTGTCTATTTAACACACCACAATTGGTAAAGCGTATTTCGTCTGTCCACAAAATTTTATACGGAAATTGTGCATCTTGTTGGCATTTGTTTTTAAACCACGTGCAAAATTCTATACGCTTTTCTTTGTCCCCTAAATGTAAAGTTCGAGAGACCAATAGTTTGTAAGGGTAAAGTTTGTGTTTTCTTAAAAGCCTTATCACGGTGTGCTGGGAAATACTTGCGTCTTCGGAAATTTCTCGAGTTAAATTTTTTGAATTTTGACTTATCAGGGCCAAAACATTTACCTCTGCAGCTTCATTTATTATTTCGTTTCCTTGTTAGTGAATTTTCTTAAAAAAATTCACTAATGAGGAGATCTCGACTTTTGAATTTTGAAAAAAATTTCTTCAAATGAGCGCTAATTAGGCCCCCCAGAACACATATCCGGGGTCAGTTTGAATTTTTATATGTTTATATATATATATATATATATATATATATATATATATATATATATATATATATATATATATATATATATATATATATATATATATATTTATATATATATATATATATGTATCACACCGATTACTCAAAAAATAATGGGCCGATTTTGATTGAATTTGGTGAATAAATTCCTTTTGCAAATGGCTTGGACAAGTTTGTTAGCCAGGAAAATCTGCCAAGGTTTTCCCGGAAAATTTTGTGTTTTCTTTCGAAAAAAATTTATATCTCCCGAATTAACAAAGTAAGGGCAAACAAATTTGGTACGCGGGTTTATGTCTCTATATGTAAGTTACCTACCAAAATTTAGCTCTGTATGTCAAAAGACAAAAAAGTTATAGGCATTTAAAGAAAAATAAATTGGGGTTTTCCTCAAAACGTCAAAGTTGCGACTTCAAACGTCAAAGTTGCGACTTAAAACGTCAAAATCGGCAACATTTTGGCAAATAACTTGAAACTAATACGGGCTATGGAAATCAAATGTCTCAAGAAGGATGTTTTACAAACACTGAAGTCTTAGTTTCAACCGTCATTGTCCTTCATTTTACTAAAATGTTTCCAGAAAATTCATTTGAAATAGACGCTTTCCCTGATGCTTGGCAGTAGCCTTAGCTATATAGTTTATCGTTTAATGGTATATAATTTTTGTCGAATTTTCGTAAAAAATCAATAAAGCTCAATATATCCGTTATTATACAAGATTTGAAAAAAATTTGTATATATTAATTATAGGGTGTCTTGAGCTACATCTTAAAAAATATTTCTACAATCACAGGATGGCCCATTGGTGATACAAATTTTCTTTTTTTTTTAATCAAACACGCCTTATGTTATTGCATTTTCCATCGAAATATAATGCATGTTTGTAAGAAAAGAAATTCTGGATGCAGCAAGTGCGTTATGGTAGCGAACTTTGATCAAATGCTTCATTCTTGAATAGCCCAATTTACTATTAACCTATAAGGTTGACCAAGAAACGAGTTTTTCGGGAACACTTTAAGTCTACTTTTGGAAATCTTGGAACATTTTCACACAATAAAGTTATTTTTTACTATATAGGTTATACTGCTAACCAAAATTGATGCCTGCTTTCTTAAAAAGAAAACACACATATTTGCAATAAAAACATTTTTATGAAAATTCACTACCATAACGCACTTGCTGCGTCCAGAGTTTTTTTAGCTTGATAAAACTTCCGTACAGACCCAAATTATCGTACAATCTCTTAAAAGTGTTTACGGATGGTTGGCGACGGTCAAAATACTTTTCAAAATAATATGCGCGAGCGTGTGTAACGTTTTTATCACATATTATGTACGACTCAATGATATCACGCTTTTCTTCATTATTAAAATACATTGTTGCAAAAATACTAACTTAAATGTCAAAAGTAATAAATAAAGATAATGTTATTGCTCGTTACCATGGTAACCATATTCTTATGTCTTATAACAGGTGACTATGATTAAGTGAGAACCAATAGAAAGAATAGCCGAAACAATCTTATTCTTCCAGTTAATTTTATCGTGTGCTATATTCCTGGAATCGTTATAAAATGCCGCATCTAATGCGGTTATAACCAGATAAGATTGGGATATCATGGATACTTGATTTTAGGTCCATAATACAAATACGCCTTTTCATGCAATTTTTCACATGAAGCGTGACATGTGATGTACCAAAATATTTAGAAAAAAAACTCTATCCGCTGATTGCAAAATTCAATCTGGCGGCCATAAGAAAAAAAGTTGACCATCGTCCTTTGAAAATGTGACAGAAATCGACAAAATGAATACCACCATTCGTCACATTATTTTGTGTAAAACTACTTTAGATTTTCAAAAATCCGATTTTTCCAAAATTCGGTTTTTCTCGATTATCTCCGGAATTACTCGAAATTTTCTTAATATGAAAACTGATTTGGACTCCAGATTACGCAATTGTTTAATATGACAAACTTTGTGTCCCTTATAGTTTCTGATATCCCTTCACTATCAATCGAAAAAAACTCACCCTGTATATTATGACCATGTGACTAATTCATCGTCACCAGGCCTCTTATTGCGTGAGGGCCCAATAAGAAGTAATTTAAAAAATCCATCTCCCAAGTGGGCGAAAGGGGATAAAATGTGATTATACAATGATTCCTGACTTATATTCCAGGGCCGATAATTTTTTTTTTACTTTCACAACACACCACGAGGGCTTACAGCCTAAATACTATCGTACCGTGGGTGTCAACAAGGAGGAAAGAGGCAACTTGTTAATTCTGGACTTGAAGGTTTGGAGGTTCGGGGGAGAAGGAAAAACATGTGCCGGCAAAGAATTCCACGACTTGGAAGTCCTCGAGACAAAAGAGCGGGCATAACAAGATGTTCCATGTCTGGTGACCTGGACAGTAAAAGGGTGCATTCGCTCTGTTACCCTGGTAGATCTGTTGGGGGCAGCAGGTGGAGGAACTATGGAAGAAAGCTCCTCTGAGCAGTGCCCGTGCAGATATCTATAAAAGAGAGAAAGAGGTCACCAACGGCACGTCGGTGGGCAAGAGATGGCAGCCTTTGGGTGAGGGTAGGGTCACCGATGAGACGTATAGATCTGTTCTGAATGGAGTCCAGGATAGCGAGTGTAGAAGCGGCAGCAGCACCCCAGATGTGGGAGCAGTATTCGAGGTTTGGTCTTATTTGTGAAGTATATAAAGTATAGAGATTAGCTTATGAAAAGTATTTGCGAGCCCGGAAGAGGAAACCTAATTTCTTAGCAGCCGCTTCTGCAATTGATGTGACATGTTGGTACCAATTGAGGTTTCGATCCACAGAGATGCCAACAAGTGAAAAGGACTCATTACTTTGAATAACTTGGTTGTTTATTGTGATGGGTCTAGGGCTGGTGTATCTCTTATGAGAAAGAAAGCAAGACTGTGATTTAGTGGGGTTGAATTGTATAATATTTTTACTTCCCCAGTCTAATATTTTTTGAAGATCCAAGGAGATAGAACCCTTCATGTGTCTGAGATCCTCATCTAATTGGGCTAAAGAGACATGCTTAGAGTATTGTATATTTGAGTGGAGGGTGCTGTCATCCGCGTAACTGTGAACTGGGTTGGATGTGCTAGAGAGGAGGTCATTGATGTGGAGAAGAAACAAAGCAGGGGCTAGATAAGATATCGAATTGTATTGGTTACCTATATAACTAAAAACAAAATTCAGGGTTTTGCTTTAATCATAAAATGGTCGAATCTGCATTCGGGAGTGAACTGTAGGATCCTCGGTATCTTCTATGTTTGATGAGTCAGAACATTTTTTCTTGGCTGAAATTTTGAAAGTAGCTTTCTTTCATGGCGTGAGCATCCACTAGGGAGAAATTTTGGAAATTGTGCCTCTACGGTGTTTAAATGTGAATACACTATTTCCTAACTTATCTTTCAGGCCCGCTAAGATGTCGACGTATATTTTACTACCAATGATAACGTATATAAATGGCTAAAAATATAATTCATAATTTTGCTCTGATCAAGATACAATTCTGGATTCGGGGGTGAATTATAGAATCCTCCATATCTCATGTGTTTGATTAGTTAGAAAATAAGTACACTTGGAGAATTCAAAGCACAACAACACATATTTTTAATGGCCTGATGATCGTTTCACTAACAAGGTTAGCGTCATCAGAGGATGAAACATTCTAAACTGCTTACTAATAGACATCACCTTATATACTGAGTTTTAGGTAGAGACCTATACCGCGAGGGAGACTAAATCGCAGGCAAATTTACTGTGTATAGTATAGAAAAGAAACAGAAAATTTTCCTGCAATTTAGTCTCCCTTTCGGTATTGGTCTCTACTTAAAACTCATTATACAAGGTGATGTTTATTAGTAAGTAGTTTAGAATGTTTCACCCTCTGATGACGTTAACCTTGTTGGTGAAAGGATCACCAGGTCTTTAAAAAGGTCTGTTGTGGTAATTTAGGTTCTCCAATCAGTGCCCATAACAGGTTCCAATCTTCACTTAGTAAGTTAGAACATTTTTTTGACTGAACTCTTGAGACTATAAATTGTATATGCTGTGAGCGTCCACTAAGAAGTGATTTTTTGAAGTCCCACTCTTAATGGGGTGAAAATAAGTAAAATATGATTTTACTAGTTCCTAAATTATCTTTCGGGCCCGATGAGATATATACTTGGGTTGTGCTTGCAGCGAAGACCTGTGTAAATACCTGAAAATTTATTTTTAGGATTGTGCTATAGTAAGCCCCTAAAAGAATGGGATCTATATTTGTAGGTGAATTATAACTTCCTCCATATCTCCTGTTTTTGACGAGTTAGTATGATATTTTTGGCTGATAGACTTCTCTCTAAAATTTTTAGGAAACGTTTCAAGGCTTTGTTTAAATGTCCTTTCTCAATCGATCAAAAAAGAAGTAGATCTAAAAGGGGTAGGTGTGTAAAATGGAGACTGCACCCATTAAAAATTGATAATCTCAAAAATTAAATCAATTCCATGTATAATTGATTACAATGGACCACACAGCCATACATCAATCAAGAAAGCAAAATATACCAATAAAAGTCAAAAATCTTATTCAAAACATTGCAAGAAAATATTTAAATAAATTGGAACGTATCCTTAGCTTATAGGCTCGTTCTTGGACTAGAAAGAAAAATTTCACGAGCCGGAAAAATATCATTCATTTCTAATTGTGTATTTATAAATGTCTAAAATTTTTAAACCAAAACTTTGCTCTTTCCACCAATCTACCGATTTCTTCAAAAACAGATACACTTGGTTTAATCAATTTTTGGTTGACATGTATGCTAAATTAACCCAGGAGGTAAAACTATATTTTTGGAAACAATGAAAGAGCTCAAATATGGTATTTATTTTCATTTCTGTTGAAATACGCAACGTTGCATTTCGACATTAGGCCGAACGAAGCTTAGTGGATCAGCTAGTTTATTATAGTTTTAAAAACAAGCAATAGGACCGTGTACAAAACGCGTATGGTTTCATTATGTTGTTTTTTATGAAATAGTTCATGGATGGCGAAATGTATGTGTCTCTACAACATTATAAACTTGACTGTTGTGCCACAAGATGGATTTTTGTATAGCTGGAGATCACATTTCTTCGGAAATATGTCTGTCGGGCGGGTGTTCCAAAGCTTAGATGCTCTGAATAATATTCGTAATTTGTGAGTAGTTTCCCAGTGAAAACTTTCAGAACACCTCGATATACCATACCTGTGCTTCAACAAGTTCATCCGAGGAAAGGCATTGCCATAATAGCATAAAGCTCCATCTATTCTGTTGTGTCTGTTCTACGCTTGCAAATAATGTTCCACGTACACACAATACAACCAGCTTCTTACTGTGCCTTAGGTTCGAGCGTAAAGGATAATGGTAAAATGGCAGGTAGAAATCATAGAGAGAAACTAAGGCTAGACGTATTCTCAGCCTAATTAGAACCGCAGACCGGTTTTGCTATAATTAGAGCTCGTCAGTACGGTATTAATTACAGCGAGGACACACCTTCCAGAACATTGCGAGATATACGACAGGGTCGCAATCTCGGTGCGGAACAAAGTAGTATGTTGTCAGAAAGAACACAAAATGTTATAAAATAGAGGCTGTGTACCAACAATTCACAATTTTGGAAATTGTCAGTCTTTTCCTAATATAGGGACAATATATGTAAGGCTAGATGTATTCTCATCATAATTTGAACCGAAGACAGTTTCGCTCTAATTAGAGCTGGTCAGTGCAGTATACTAATAACAGCCAGAACACACCTATCAACTAATACGGCTATGGTAGCCAGCCTCCCAGAACATTGTTAGATGTACGACAGGGTCACCATTTCTGTGCGGAACCAGGTAGTAAGTCGTGTACGCTGTGTTTCCTGCGGTTCTAATTGTGGTAAGTGTACATCTAGCCTTACACACATTGTCTCTATATTAGGGGAAAATCGGCCAGGGCGGGCAATTTACAAAATTGTTAGTTGGTTGTACACAGTCTCTATTTTATACATTATGTGTTATTTGGAGCTGTCGTAACAACATACTACCTAATACCCAACCGAGATGGCGACCCCGTCGTACATCTTACAATGTTCTAAGAGGCTGGCTAGAGTAGTCGTATTACTTTATAGGTGTGTTCTTGCTGTAATTAGTATATCGTACTGACGAGCTCTAATTAGAACGAAACCTGTCTGCGGTTATAAGTATGGCGAGAACCTATCGAGTCTTCCACACATTGCCCCTATATTAAGGAAGAAATGGACGAAGGCTGACAATTTACACAATTGTTAGTTGGTTGTACAGTCTCTATTTTCTAACATTTTATGTTATTTGGAGCTGTCGTGACAACATACTACCTGGTTTCGCACCGAGATGACGACCCCGTCGTACATCTCACAATGTTCAGAGAGAGCATGTTGATGGTAGAGAACGACAGAGAAAAGTGTATCGGAATGTTTTAGGCGATATAGTATGTTTATAGTATATTTAATTTATAACAATTATACAATATATTCTGGTTGTAATATACACAATTTAAATCGATTAGGTGTTTTGGCAGAATATGTCAAAATGTTTGTGAATAATGTATACTAGTAATAAAAAAAAATAAGGGTGATTTACGTAGGCGGTGCATTATAAGTTTTTAAACTTGCAGTCGGATTAGAAACCTGAAATTTGGCGTGCTATCATAGTCTATCATGTTCATTAAACCTAAAATATTTTCAGTCCTCCAGCTGTACAGGGCGTGCCAAAAGCCGGTACTAACTTTTCTATTTGAAAGAGAAACCTACATTATTCCTTGCGTGGTTTCAATTCTGAGTTTAGACAACCTGGGCTATATGAAGTTATCTGCTTTTGACATCTGTTTTTTTTGTGTTTTTTTAAATGTTGACGTGTTATACTCATTTTTGTATGTATTTATGATGCGAAAAATATATTATTATTATTATGTCAATTTTTATGGAAAAAATTACCGCACTAGTAGTTTACGAATAAATTTGTATCCCGCCAACGGTTTAAGATCATCCAGCTAAATTTGTGAAGCAGTTATCTGGAAGCACAAGCTAACTCCTGATGTCCCACCGATGGTCTCATTTATTACGTTGTGGGCGCAGGAGATTTTCAAATGTCGCATTCAAAAATTGCCAAATACGCAATTTTTTCAAATGGCACATTTTTTTGGTACAATTCGAAAGAAAATTGAATTTTACGGTGAGTTACTGAAGCATTTTCTATATCTATCTTCAACCTCCACGAAGTTATTCAACAAAAATCAAGAAATGTTCCTTGCTTTTTCAAATATGTCATGCAAACAAAAGCCAATTGTAATAATTTAATCCAAAATATAGATTCCTATATAATTACAAATAACAAATTATTAAGGAACAGGAACAATGTTCACAAAGCTTAAACGTAAATTGTTCGAAATTATTCTACTTTCAATAGATTGCATGACACTTCTGAAATCGTTGAGATTGAGACTGTTAAAAGTGTTTTGAATTAATAAAGATTTAGCTTATGACGCTATGATGGTGTAAAATGGTTTGTATTGCAGATTATGAAAATCCCAATTCCAAAGACGACGTTCATATTGAGGCTTGTGGTTGTGTGTGAAAATATCCGAGAATGGTAATTTAAGTATCTTCATTGCCAGTTAGTGGATTGATTCTCGTAATGAGTCTGGCCATGTTTCCAAAACTTATAAAACTATCTTTCAATCGTGAGAATTTTCCTGTGTCATGCTTTAAAAGTGTGGATATTTTAAATTAAATTCACGGAAAGTTGAATGGTTTTCTGACACATGTGATGGATTGCAAACAAGTCCGACAAAAGTTATTTCGGATAATTTTCCATTTTCGAATCAGCTCAAGTAATGAACTAACACAACTCGTTTACACTTTAACAGAATATCCCCTTCTTAATTGCAATTGTTTTTAGTTTTTATAGCATATTTAAAAAAAAAGCAATATATGGGATTGTCTTGATTTTTTAAATAACTTGGTAGAAGTTGAAGTTAGGTATAGGAAATGTTTATGTAACTCACCATAAAATTAAATCTTCTTTTGAACTGTGCTAAAAAATAGTAGGTGCCATTTGAAAAAATGGAGTATTTGACAATTTTTGATATGAGACATCAGGAGTTAGCCTGTACTTCCAGCTAACTATTCCACAAATTTGTTTTCCTGATCTTAAACCGTTGGCGAGATACGCATTTATTTATAAACTCCTACCTTGGTAATTTTAATAACTGCAACAGTTAAGTTTATATAACCTAGATTGTGTAAGCTAAGAATTAGAAGGCCAATGGAACCGCGTGAAAAAGTAGGCTTCTATGTAAAATAGAAAAGTTGGTACCGACTTTTGGCACATCCTGTGTAGCTAGAGGAGTCACTCCAACGGACATGACTGATAATGACAGCAGGCTGAATTTCAAGTTTCTAATCCAATTGCAAGTTGAAATACTTCTAATACACGGCCTACGAACATCACCCTGTATATAAATAAGAAAGATGTCAGCAGATTGCGTAATAGAAGAGCATGTATGGGGAGGTGTATGAATGTAGAAGCACTAAAAATAGCATTTCTGAAAAGAACAGTTTTTTTTATTTCAACAACACACCACGAGGACTTACAGCCTACTATCATACCGTGGGTGTCGACAAGGAGGAAAGAGGCAACTTGTTTATTCTGGACTTGAAGGTTCGGAGGAGAAGGAAAAACATGCGCCGGCAAGGAATTTTACAACTTGGAAGTCCTCGGGACAAAAGAACGGGAATAACAAGATGTTCTATGTCTGGTGACCTGGACAGTAAAAGGGTGCATTCGCTCTGTTCCCCTTGGGCGCAGCAGGTGGAGGAACTATGGAAGAAAGCTCATCTGAGCAGTGCCCGTGCAGATATCTATAAAAGAGAGAGAGAGGTCACCAACGGCGTTGGTGGGCTAGAGTTGGCAGCCTTTGGATTAGGGTAAAGTCACCGATGAGACGTATAGCTCTCTTCTGAACGGAGTCCAGGATAACGAGTGTAGAAGCGGCAGATGTGGGAGCAGTATTCGAGGTTTGGTCTTACATGTGAAGCATATAAGGTATAGAGATTAGCTGGTGAAAAGTATTTGCGAACCCGGAAGAGGAAACCTAATTTCTTAGCCGCTGCAATTGATGTGACATGTTGGTGCGAATTGAGATTTCGATCCACAGAAATGCCACATGTGAAAAGGGCTCATTGCTTTGAATAACTTGGTTGTTTATTGTGATGGGTCTAGGGCTGGTGTATCTCTTATGAGAAAGAAAGCAAGACTGTGATTTGGTGGGGTTAAATTGTACAAGATTTCTACTTCCTCAGTCTAATATTTTTTGAAGTTCCATGGAGATAGAACTCTCCATAAGTCTGCGATCCTCATCTAATTGGGCTAAAGAGACAGGCTTAGAATATTGTATATTTGAGTGGAGGGTGCTGTCGTCCGCGTAACTGTGAACTGGGTTGAATGTGCTAGAGACTAGGTAATTGATGTGTAGAAGAAACAAAGTAGGTGCTAAAGCTCAACCTTGAGGAACTCCTGCATTAATTGGATACAGTTTTGAGGAATATCCATCCACGACAACAATGCTCCGGTTGAAGAGGAAATTTTCTGTCTACGTACAGATTTTTGGTGATAGGCCATAGGCCGGTAGTTTATTAAGCAGCGCTGCGTGCCACACCTGGTCGAATGCTTTGGATATGTCTAGAGCGACAATCTAGGATTCACCGTGTAGTTCCATAGACTTGTTCCAAGAATGGGTGACAAACAAAGGAGGTCGGCAGTTTATCTGGCTGACGGAATCTGTACTGCCTGTCGTAGATTAGACTGTATTTTTCAAGAAATTTTTGTAATTCGGTGTTTATATACTTCTCCATCACTTTAGAGACGACTGACAGAAAAGAAATAGGCCTGTAGTTGCTAGGAAGCGCTTTGCATCCTTTCTTGGGGACGGGTTGTACTCAAGCATTTTTCCAGTTACTAGGGAATATGCGTGTATTATAAGATGTCTGAAACAGACGAGTCAGGACAGGAGCAAGTTCTGGTGCGCATTGTTTGAGAACAATTGCTGGGATCTCGTCAAGGCCAGAAGCTTTCCTGGTATTAAGAGAAGAGAGCATATTTCGTACCTCTTTAGTTTTGAAAATGATATCTGTCATTTTATGCGCGACATTGGGGACAGTTGGTGGTTGAACATTTAAAGGTTTGTTGAGAGCAGAATTGCCGGCGAACAACGAGGCAAAAAGTTCAGCCTTGCCCAGGGCGGTAGCAACAATTCCATCCCCTGAGACAAGAGGTGGAATTGTGCTCTTGGAGAAATATTGTTCGTAAGTAGCATAGGAAATGTGATGTGCCTACTTATTTATGGGAATGGCGTGGCTCGGAGTAGTAGTAGTAGTGTGTTTTGTGGTGGAGGCGAATGCCTTTACGAAGGCTAGTAGATGGCTAATTTAGCAGTTTCAATGAGATACAGCCTGTGCGACTCCCTTTTCTCCAAACTAAGACTACCTAACCCCCTTCCCCCTTTCTTATGTGTAGTGGAATCACCTTTCGGTAATGATTCACTGCACCCACCTGTCTTCTTGTTCAAATGTCAATGTGTCTCTTCTTTGTGTTTTAAAATGCCTGAAATCACATCTCACAATGCAAAGCAGACCTGAAGCTACCTTACGGTATTTCTTCAAATCAACTTATTCTTTTTTATTTTGTCTTTATCACTGCTGTGCTTTTTCTTCTCTCTCTTGAATTCAATGTTCCCCTCTCTTCGTGTTCCTTAATTTCCAATGTTCAAGTTTCTATTTATCTTCGCTGTCTAGAATTTGCTTTGCTGTGTTTTCGATAGTCAGTTCTTCACCAAACTTATCTACAGCATTTCTTCTCATCTCATCCCATTTATTGCATTTCAACACAGTATGCTCTAGGGTATCTCGTTACTCTTAGTAATACAGTCTTCGCTGTTGACAATTTAAAATCGATGCAGGTAAGCTTTAAAGCGTCCATGTCCTGACAACAATTGGGCAGATAGTATCTTATCTCCCCATGTCTCCTTGTTATCCACAGGTTTATATTCGGCAGTAGTTGTTTGGTCCACTTGGCTGTCCTCGTTTCTGAAACCCACTTCTCTTGCCACCTTGGCGTCGTATGTAGGCGTGCACTTTTTTGCTGTGTTTTTTTATTTGACTCTTTTTTATATAACCGTTCTTTAACTAATCGGTGTACGGGAATGGTACCTGCTATGACCTGTATTACCTTTGTCAATATGGTTTTGCATCCGCTTGAAATTCTTAATGTAACCTTCCCCTGCACTCTTTCCAATGCTATCCTGTAATGTTTTTGCAGTTCTCGACTCTGTTGATTGTCCAAGAGATTTCGTCTTCAATTTCTTCTCTGCTTGATCCTGATAGCACTATTTCCAAGTAATCAGCACACCCGGCAGCGCTATTCTCATCACTTCGTTATAATAGATCCACAGAGTTGGCCCAAGGATTGTTCCCTGTGGCACACCATATGTCATGTCCGTATGTGTTCCAAATAACTACAAACTAATCTCACTATATATGCTGTGATTTTTCACAATCTTAACTCATTGATTATACAGCCCACTGTACTGAGTTAAATGCGTTTTTCACATCCAACGTCTTCACGAGAACAACCATTTTTAAAGAAATGTTGGCTTCTCTAATGTGGTTAGCCATCCATATCGCATATACAATAAATTTTTCTTTTCTAGATCCAAACAGGGCACAGGCTAAGCAACCGTTCTTTTCCATTTTTTCTATTAGTCGCCGATTTATATTTTCTCGAGTAATTTAGCTATTGCATTTCAGACATATTGGTCTATATGTCTTTTATCACCGGGTTTGCTGGGCCATTCTATAAGAACTAGTTGAACTATTTTACATTCTATAGGAATATGTTTCTATAAGCATTCTGTTAAAGATTATCTCAAGCACTTCAGGAATATGTTTCGCTATTGCTTGATTTATTTATTTTTTCAACAACACACCACGAGGGCTTACAGCCTAAATACTATCGTACCGTGGGTGTCGACAAGGAGGAAAGAGGCAATTTGTTTGACTTGAAGGTTTGGAGGTTCGGTGGAGAAGGAAAAACATGTGCCGGCAAGGAGTTCCACAACTTGGAAGTCCTCGGGACAAAAGAGCGGGCATAACAAGATGTTGTATGTCTGGTGACCTGGACAGTAAAAGGGTGCGTTCGCTCTGTTCTCCTGGTAGATCTGATGAAGGCAGTAGGTGGAGGAACTATGGAAGAAAGCTCCTCTGAGCAGTGCCTGTGCAGATATCTATAAAAGAGAGAGAGAGAGAGAGACAGAGAGAGAGAAAGAGGTCACAACGGCACGTCGGTGGCTAAGGGATGGCAGCCTTTGGGTAAGGGTAGGGTCACCGATGAGACGTATAGATCTCTTCTGAATCGAGTCCAGGATAGCGAGTGTAGAAGCGGCAGCGGCACTCCAGGTGTGGAAGCAGTATTCGAGGTTTGGCCTTATTTGTGAAGTATATAAGGTATAGAGATTAGCTGGTGAAAAGCATTTGCGAGCCCGGAAGAGGAAACCTAATTTCTTAGCAGCCGCTTCTGCAATTGATGTGACATGTTGGTGCCAATTGAGATTTCTATCCACAGAGATGCCAACAAGTGAAAAGGACTCATTACTTTGAATAACTTGGTTGTTTATTGTGATGGGCCTAGGGCTGGTGTATCTCTTATGAGAAAGAAAGCAAGACTGATTTGGTGGGGTTGTATTGTACAAGATTTCTACTTCCCCGGTCTAATATTTTTTGGAGATCCACGGAGATAGAACCCTCCATGAGTCTGCGATCCTCATCTAGTTGGGCTAAAGAGACAGGCTTAGAATATTGTATATTGGAGTGGAGGGTGCTATCGTCCGCGTAACTCTGAACCGGGTTGGATGTGCTAGAGAGGGGGTAATTAATGTGGAGAAGAAACACAGTAGCGGCTAAAGCTGAACCTTGAGGAACTCCTGCATTAATTGGATACAGTTTAGAGGAATGGCCATCCACGACAACAGAAATGCTCCGATTGGAGAGTAAATTTGCTGTCCACGTACAAAGTTTTGGTGGTAGGCCATATGTAGGTAGTTTATTGAGCAGCGCTGCGTGCCACACCTAGTCGAATGCTTTGGATATGTCTAGAGCGACAATCTGGGATTCACTGTGTAGTTCCATAGACTTGTTCCAAGAATGGGTGACAAAGGAAAGGAGGTGGCAGTTGATCTGCGCAGACGGAATCCATACTACCTGTCGTGGATTAGACTGTGTTTTTTAAGAAGTTTTAGTAATTCGGTGTTTATATACTTTTTCATCACTTTAGAGATTACTCAAAGGAGAGAAATAGGCCTGTAGTTACTAGGAAGCGCTTTCGATCCTTTCTTGGGGACGGGTTGTACTAGAGCAGTTTTCCAGTTACTAGGGAATATGCCTCTATTGTAAGATGTCTGAAACAGACGAGTCAGGACAGGAGCAAGTTCTGGTGCTCATTTTTTGAGAACAAATGCTGGGATCTCGTTAAAGCCAGATGCTTTCCTGGTATTAAGAGAAAAGAGCATCTTTCGTACCTTTCTAGTTTTGAAAATGATATCCATCATTTTATGCGCGACATTGGGGACTGATGGTGGTTGAACATTTGGAGGTGGGTTAAGAGTAGAATTGCCGGCGAACAACGAGGCAAAAAGTTCAACCTTGCCCAGGGGGTAGAAACAATTTCATCCCCTGAGACAAGAGGTGGGAACATGCTCTTGCAGAAATTATTCCCAATAGATTTAGCAAGAGTCCAGAAGGGTTTGCTGCCGCTGGAGCTTAAGTGGACTTTGTTTTTGATGTGGTTATTAAACGAGTTTTTTGCCTTAGAAAGAATGCGGACATAGCGGTTTCTTGTGTCGTTAAATGCTTGACGGTTTTCTTGACTGGGATTGTGTAGAAGCTTTTTGTGCGCTTTGACCTTTTCAATTCTGGCCTTGTCACATGATTTAGAGAACCATGGCTTTTGAGTGGCTGCAGAGGTTTTCTGTGTACGTGGAATAAAAAATTCCATGCCAGCTTGGATAATTTCGGTGACGTTTTGTGACATATCAGAGGAAATGAGGAAAAGTAATGTCGCATTTCGTCCCAGTTCGCGGAGTTGTAGTGCCAAACGATACGTGGGTGAGATGACTGTATGACCTCGGGTTGCATTGCGCAGGAAGCAGTGACCATGTCGTGGTCTGAGCGACTTAGGGGGGCGGTGATTGAAATTTTATAGCAGTCAGGATTTCTAGTAAGACGGAGATCCAAGGGATTTGAGCTGTGAGGAAAATAAGTAGGTTGCTGAACCATATTGGCTAAGGAATTGCTGACTGCAAAGGCGTCCGCTGCTCTTCCTTGTGGATCGGTTTTTGAAGATCCTAGCAATTCCTTATTATGGACATTAAAGTCACCAAGAATAGTGACCTCGGAGAAAGGATATTCAGAAATCGGTTTTTTTCAGAAAGGTAGTCAAAGAGCTGGACAAAGTTGTTGTCAGAAGGTGACCGGTAAATGCAACAGATGAATTTAGTTACAGCCCTGAGAGAGAGTTTTATCCATAGTATGTCTCTTCTTCCAGCTTCTAAATTGGGGAGTCTGGTGCAGGGTAGATTGCTACGGACGCACGCGCGCACGCCTTAATGCAATCTAAAAGAAGTAAGGAGCTCATGCCCCGGGAAATTAAGGTGATTAGTGGCTGTTTTGGCACTGATTTGAGTTTCGGTCAGGAAGAGGAGTTGGGGCCTATTAGCCTGGAGAAAATGGTGGACGGAGTTCAGGTTAGAATTTAGGCCACATATATTCGAGAAGGATATTGTAAATCTCGATGCTGGCGCCCCCTGTACACCCCTTTCCCGGAGACCCGAATGGAGGGGTATTTTGCCTCCGGAATCTTTTGTACAAGGAGGAACCATCATCATTTTTGTTATGTTGCTTATAAAGGAAACCGACTCATACACAAGAACCGGAAACGTCCGTTGGGACTTCACCGGCCCCTTGATGTAAGGGGTGGTACCTCCTCGGGCGTGAAAAAACTCCTTTACTATCACGGAAAGGAAAATTCCACTACCACCTACCATATTGCAAGTATACCACACCAGCCAATTATTAAAGAGCTGACCAGCTTTAGAACTCCTTTGACCACTTTTGAGGGGATTCCCTCAGGTCCTGCTGCTTTACCTTCTTGTGTGATCCATTATATGCCGCCAGGTTCTACTGCCGTTTTGGGCCATCTTAGGTGTGTGCGATAGAAATAAATCTTAGGAATTTCCATTTGTTCTACGTGTGCTAACACAACGGGCGTTCGTAGTCCAATTTTTTTTGTCACAATGTTTTATCCGGCATCCCATAAGTCTATGTCAACTTCCTAGCACATTGATGCTCATGCACGCGTTTTGGCTTCTGTGTTTTTTGTATTGTGGTAGTAGTAGTAGTCATCAACGAATGTTTTCACTGTCAAGTGAGTAATGAAAAATATATTAGTTTATTTGTAACATATTACAAAGTACCTATCGTACCTTATCATATATGTTTTCAGTAGCTATTAGGCAATTAGTCGACTGATTAATTTGCAGTTTCCGCAGAACCATTTAAGCGGTAAACTCCAAATATCACATATCAATTAATTATGCACAACATCTGAATTATCGGCTCATTTATAATTGACGTTAAACGCTTTTCACTACGCTCTATTTTGTCATGCTGGTTTAGACAGTCCAATTGCCTGAATCACTTTTGATAAGGATAATGCGGGCTTTAAGCCCTGACAAGTTTAGAAGTGGCAAGACGCGCCTGCGGTATGCGCCCGACATCTGGACGGTTGTAAGTTAACGAGCTCTGCAAGTTTACGCGTTCTCCTTGATCCGTATACAAGTTGGATAGGTTGGGTTTACAAGATTTCCCCCACTGAACGCGATAAGGGCTACTGAGAAATGCACTGATATTAACAGGAAAGTTAAGATTTGATACTTGACCACAGGCCACAGTTTGCGATAACGTTTAGGAACCTATTATACTATACACATTCCCAGGCCTTGGAATGGCATTGATTTTAAATTTGCATTAACCACTACAGGAAGAAACAGGCGACGGTAATTTTCCTTATATAGTCAATTTGGCTTTTTTTCATGTAATTATATATATATATATATATATATATATATATATATATATATATATATATATATATATATATATATATACATATATATATATATATATATATATATATATATAGGGTGACCACTCGAAAACGAAACCGGCGCATTTTAGGCACTTATCGTGATTTTGTTGAAAATCGCTTGGTAAATATTGCTTTCAAGTTGGGAGGCTGGGGCTTATTTTTAACATCGCACCACCAACCAACAACCCTAAAATGTTAACTGGCAGGGGGGGGGGGGGGGGCAGTAGCACATAACTTGAACTTGAGAACTGGTGTTTATTTTCAACGGTGTCTTACTTTTAGTTAATTCTCCTTAACGAATGAACTGATGACGGGATCACAACTTATGAATTTAGAAAAAGTTTGTTCCAATGAGCGCAAACTAGGATACCTAGAAGCCAAAACCGGGGAAAGTTTCAATGTTTATATGTTTATGTATATATGATAATGACGAACGCGAAAAGGAGAACATCATAATACAAGTAACACAAAGAAATGGATACAACAAGAATACAATAGAAAAGCTAGTAAAGGAACGCAAAAACAAACAAATCAACAAAACCGAAAACAAACACAAAATACACAACATTCACTTATAACCACCACATCAAAAAAATAACACAAATACTCAAACAATATGACTTAAAAATGAGCTACAAAATCAATAACAAGATAATAAACAAAATAAATAAAAAACAAGAACACAACCCACAGGAATTAAACGGAATATATCTAACAGAATGTAACACATGCAATAAAAAATATATAGGAATGACGAAAAAATAAAAACAAGATTCAAGGAACATATAACGCCAAAAAGCAGATATCAACCAATTACAACTAATAAAACATATTAAAGCCACCTAGTTCGGAACCAAGTACTATGTTGTCACGCCCGCTCCAAATAACACAGAGTATTAAAAATAGAGACGGTATACAACTAACTAACAATTTAAAAAATTGTTAGCCCTGGCCCATTTCTACCCCAATATAGGGACAAAGTATGTAACACTAGATGCATTCTCGCAACAATTAGAACCGTAGACCGGTTTCGCTCTCATTAGAGCTCTTCAGTACGGCATACTAATTGCAGCAAAAATGCACCAAAAATAACACGGCTATCGTATAGCCAGTCTTAAAACACTAAGTGAGTGAAGCGGGCGTGACAACATAGTACTTGGTTCCGAACTAGGTGGCGACACGTTCGCCACTCACTTAGTGTTTTAAGACTGGCTATACGATAGCCGTGTTATTTTTGGTGCATTTTTGCTGCAATTAGTATGTCGTACTGAAGAGCTCTAATGAGAGCGAAACCGGTCTACGGTTCTAATTGTTGCGAGAATGCATCTAGTCTTACATACTTTGTCCCTATATTGGGGTAGAAATGGGCCAGGGCTAACAATTTTTTAAATTGTTAGTTAGTTGTATACCGTCTCTATTTTTAATACTCTGTGTTATTTGAAGCGGGCGTGACAACATAGTACTTGGTTCTGAACTAGGTGGCGACACGTTCGCCACTCACTTAGTCTTTTAAGACTGGCTATACGATAGCCGTGTTATTTTTGGTGCATTTTTGCTGCAATTAGTATGCCGTACTGAAGAGCTCTAATGAGAGCGAAACCGGTGTACGGTTCTAATTGTTGCGAGAATGCATCTAGTCTTACATACTTTGTCTCTATATTAGGGTAGAAATGGGCCAGGGCTAACAAATTACTAAATTGTTGGTTAGTTGTATACAGTCTTTATTTTTTTAACACTTTGTGTTATCTGGAGCTGGCGTCACAACATACTACTTGGTTTCGCAACTAGGTGGCGGCACGTCCATCACTCATTTAGTGTTGAAAGGCTGGCTACTATAGCCGTATTACTTTATATGTGTATTTTTGCTGCAATTAGTATGCCGTACTGAAGAGCTCTAATGAGAGCGAAACCGGTCTACGGTTCTAATTGTTGCGAGAATGCATCTAGTCTTATATTAAAGACCACAAAAAAATGGAAATCTGGGAACAATACTACATTCAACAAACAATAATAAACAATTAATCCCAGAACAAACATTTAAACAAAACTTAATAAAGCTATACAAATTGACAAATTATCAAACTACAATAATCAAAACAGGAAACCGATACACTCGACACAGTCCGAAAACACAACCAATCAGAGAACAGTAAACCGACCAATAGGCGCTCAACCCGCAGACGTCACTTACAATTTCAGGCATAGACCACACAGGACCACACTGGTGGCCAGAAAACGCACAAAAATAAGATATTTTGTTTGGATAACAACATCTATTATATATTACAAAGACTATGTGCTTGCGGCTCAAAAAGATCAAGAAATGCCAGAATAATTACTTTGAAAATTTTATAGTCTTTCTTCGTCAGAGTCGCGATTTGAAACGTCAAAATTTGCAACTTTTATGCAAAGAACCTGGAACGAATCCGGGTTACGTAGATAAAATGTATCAAGAAGTGTGTTTTACAAACCTTTCAGCTTTAACAGCCATTGACCTTCATTTTATTAAAATATTTCCAGAAAATGCCTTTTTTTAATGCTTTAGCAGTAGTTTTAGTTACAAATTTGGCTTAATACTCTATAATTTTTAGCAACTTTTCGTAGGAAAAATGCGATAACCAGGAGACCGCGACTTCGGCTTTTGAAAATATTTCTTTAAATGAGCGCGAACTAGCGATTTGAAACGTAAAAATTGGCAACATTTAGGCAAAGAACCTGAAAGAAATACAGATTATATAAAAAGTGTTCTGCCTACCATTAAGTTTCAGATTAAACCATCATTGCCCTTCATTTTAATAAAATATTTCTAGAAATTTCATTTCAAATATACATTTTCTCTGATGCTTTGGAAGTAGTTTCTGTTAAATTTATGGTTTAACAGTCTATACTGTTTAGCTAATTTTTTATAAAAAACATTCATTAAATAGGAGGCTGCGGCTTTTGAATTCTAAAAAGATTTCTTCAAATGACCGCAAACTAGACCCCCTAGAATCCATATCCGGGTTTACTTTCTGTTTACATATATACAATGTGACGCATTTCTACGGTCAAGCTCAATATAATTGTTATTATGCAAGATACCGGAAAAAATTGTATACCTATAGGGTATTTTGAGCTGTATCTTATAAAAGTATTTTAACGTTGGTGATACCTACTTTTTTTTTAACATTCCTTATTGCATTTTTGCATTTTTCATCGAAATATGATGCATGTTGGTAAAAAAAGTGCCACGCAGTAAGTAGCGAATTTTCATTAAACGCTTCAAAATTCATTAACGCAATTTGCTATTAACCTAAGGTTCGTAAGCTAGGAAATGAGTTTTCTCGGAAATGTTTTAAGTTTATTATCGGAAAATTTATGTACGTTTTCAAACAAGTTATGTTGGTAAAATGTGGTACATTGTTCCTACTATATAGGTTATACCGGTGACGAAATTGATTCCTGCTTGCATTGAAGAGACATATTTTTTATTATAAACATTTTAAGAAAATTCACTTCCATAACGCACTTATTGCGTCCAGACTTTTTTATTACTTTAAATATTCTACTACACGTACGCCGCATTTCCACTTGCGCCTGGAAATTGGAAACATAATTAAATCCGCCAGCATCCAACTTCTGTTTTTACATACATACTTCTGTTCACTTGGGGTTTATAATAATAACAAAACTTATATGAAAGTCTGATGCTACAACGAACATGCTGCGTTCAGAGTTTTAAAATTTTTAAGCTGAGTAAAGTTGCTATTAGACATTTATAATTAAAAGTATTAGTAAAGTAATCATTTTAGACTGTACTTAGTACCCCAATTGAATAATAGAATTCTTTTTTTTTTCTTTATTTTCTAGGACGAAGTAGAGCTATGTGTAAGTTGTTTGTTTTGGTCTGAGATTTTTGTATTTAAACCTTTTTCTCCTAATCTGAATACAATGCATCACTAACACAAAAGTAAATTGTAACCGTATTTCCGACGGTTATATGCATGACATTAAGTTATTAATAACATTAAAAAAAAATTATCAGCTATATTAAAACATTATATGTGTTACATAAAGTTAATTATTTTTACGATAAGAAAGGGGTAACGTCATCAAAGGAAGCGTGCAACCTTTCCAAATTGTCAAATATTTCCGAGTATGCTTGTAATTTGAAAGCAAATCTTTTTAGTTGTTAATGAATTTTTATTTAAAAAAAGATAGAGATATCGATGGCGAGACTTTGCAAACACTTTTTGAAATGAGCGCGAACTAGGACCCCTAGAACCCATAAACGGGATCAGTTTCAATTTTTATATGAATATATATATATATATATATATATATATATATATATATATATATATATATATATATATATATATATATATATATATATATATATATATATATATATATATATATAGTGCCTTTCTTTTATTAAGGGCTTGGACGAGTTCGTTAGCCAGGAATATCAGACAAGGTTGTCCGGAAAAATTTTGAGTTTTATTTCTAAAAAAATTATTTTCTGCGAAAGTTACAAAGATATTTTTATAAAATTTGCTGCGTACGTTTCTTTGGAAAAGGCCTTGCTACATACCAAAATTCAAATTTTTAAGTTTATAGAAAATTGAGTTTTTCAAATGTAGAGTTTTCTTTAGAAAAAACTTTTTTCTCCGAAAATTACAAAGGTATTTTAATGACATTTGGCGGAAGTGTTGCTTTGGGAAACGCCTTACTACATAACAAAACTAAACTTTCTATGTTTATCGAAAATTGAGTTATCTAAGTTTTAAGCATTTAATTAAAATTGACTACCATAACGCACTTGCTGCGTCCAGGACTTTTTTATTTTATATTTTACTATTTGTATAGATTTTATTTCCAAACATGATGATGCGCAAACAATTAGTCATTTTTAGACATATTTTAGGAAAACAGGTTAAGCGTGTTCCTTTATTACGGAGTTTTATTTAAATCTTTCTGTCATTTGATTAAGAGTAATAAAACTAAAACACAAAATTGTATATATTTTTTAATATTTTGGTATCTGAATTATTGAAATGTAGGTGTCTTAATGTGAGAGAGTACAGACGCAGCAAAATCTTCGTGGATGCGAATTTTCACAAGCATGGTCTTGAATCATAATACAATTTAGTTCACTAGTTAAACAATTAGTAAAAGCCTGGACGCAGCAAGTGCGTTATGGTAGTGAATTTTCATAGAAATGATCTGGCACTAAATATTTTATTATAACTTTTTTTCCTGTAACATAGAAATCTTAATTTTGGTGCATAGTTTACTTTTTATATCGTAAACCTACCTACCAAATTTAGTTATCATAAACTTTTTATTTTTTAAGATGAAAATTTTTTTCAAATGAAAACTCAAAATTTTTCCGGAAAACCTCGTCCGATTTTTCTGATTAAGGAACTTGTCAAAGCTATTTACAAAAGGAAGGTACATGCCAAATTTTATTAAAATCGGCCTATTATTCTTTGAGATAAAAAATTTTTTCGAATGAAAACTCAAAATTTTCCCGGAAAACCTTGTCAGATTTTCCTGACTAACAAACCTGTCAAAGCCATTTACAAAGGGAAGGTACATGCGAAATTTTATTAAAATCGGCTTATTACTTTTTGAGATAAGAATTTTTTTCGAATGAAAACTCAAAATTTTCCCGGAAAACCTCGTCCTATTTTCCTGACTAACGAACTTATCCAAGATATTTACAAAAGAAACGTACATGCCAAATTTTATCAAAATCGGCAAATTATTTTTTGAGCTTTCGGTGTGATACATATATATATATATATATATATATATATATATATATATATATATATATATATATATATATATATATATATATATATATATATATATATATATATATATATATATATATATATATATATATATATATATATATATATATATAAAAACATATAAAAATTGAAACTGACCCCGGATATGGGTTCTAGGGGTCCTAGATCGCGCTCATTTGAAGAAATGTTTTCAAAATTCAAAGTCGAGATCTCCTCATTAGTGAATTTTTTTCTAAGAAAATTCACTAAAAGTTAAAGGAGATAATAATAAAAAGTTTGTGGTGACAAAATAAATATAAATATTTGAAGAAAAGCACTGCATGAACATTGCAACCCCGGATGAGCACCGATAAGTACACTTTGGAGAATCCAATTCACCACAACACATTTTCAGACCTGACTATTGTTTCGCTAACAAAGTTAGCGTCATCAGAGTGCTAAATAAATTAAGCCAGTTTATTCATCACTCTGATGACGTTAACTTTGTTAGCGAAATGATCGTCAAGTGTGAAGAATGTTTTGTGAAGAGTTGGGCTCTCCAAGATATACTTACTAAAGAAGGGCATGCATTTCATGATACGTCTGAAATTCTTAGGATATTAAATATATAAGTTTGAAGTTAGATCTGAAGATTGTCGATTAAACACAAGCAATGTAACCATGAATTATCCAATACCTTGCCTCTTAACATCTATTTCTTTAGGGAGCGTAAGTGCTTGTGCCATAAAAAATTAATTTAAAATTTTTAGTATCTATTAGTAGGGGAGGCCAGAGCATGTTGTAACAAAAAGGAAGTTCGGGACGCAGCAAGTGCGTTATAGTAGTACATTTTCATAAGCATTGTACACTATTAGTAAGATATACTATTAAAACTAATTCTTTAAATTTAAATGGGCCTTGGAGATCGGTTTTAGAGTCCCAGTTAGCGATTATTTGAAAAAATTTATATTTTATATGGATCTAAAAAATTAATAATTAGTCTTAGATATAATATGTAAGTACTGCAAGTGTCTTTAAAAAATTGTGTTGCAAATTTCGTTAAAGTTACAACATTTTTTGAGAAAAAAATTATTTACGAAGCGAATCTACCTGTCAAAGTATAAATATCACAGGTTTTTTTCCATATTAATTGCTTGGTTGGATTTGTTTTAGTCAACTCATCCAGATTTTGTAAACAATAAACAACAAAGAGGTTTTTTAGAACAAATTTGTAGTTATCCGCGAAGCTCATTATGTTATTTTTCTTTAATTTATTACCCACGTGCGTTTACATAGGTGTTACTATGGTTCAAGATTGAAAATTCTGGTTTAAGGGAAAATTTATTGAGCTATCGGATTTGAAATATTATTACACACATTTTCTTCCACAATTTTTTTGCGTAAATCGAAAAATTCACTAATGGGGAGATCTGTGTTTATATATATATATATATATATATATATATATATATATATATATATATATATATATATATATATATATATATATATATATATATATATATATCTCACCGATAACTCAAAAAATAATCGGCCGCTTTTGATTAAATTTGGTGAATACCTTCCTTGTGACTTGGATAAGTTCGTTAGCCAGGAAAATCGTCCCAGGTTTTCACGGCAAATTTTGTGTTTTCTTTCAAAATGTTTCCAGAAAATTCATTTCAAATAGACTCTTTCTCTGATGTTTTGGTGGTAGTCTTAGCTATAGAGTTTATCGTTTAATGGAATATAATTGTTATCGAATTTTCTTAAAAAGTCAATAAAGCTCAATATATCCGTCATTATACAAGATACGAAAAAAATGTATACATTAATTTTAGGGTGTCTTGAGCTGCATTTAAAAAAAAATTCTACAATCACAGGCTGGTCCATAAGTCGTTGATGATACAAATTATCTTTTTGTTAATCGAACTCGGCTTATGTTATTGCTTTTTTGGCATTTTCCATCGAAATATAATGCATGTTTGTAAGAAAATAAATTCGGGACGCAGCAAGTGCGTTATCGTAAAGAATATTCTTTAAATGCTTCAAATTTGAATAGCTCAATTGCTATTAACCTATAAGGTTGACCAAGAGACCAGCTTTTTTGGGAATACTTTAAGTTTACTTTCGGAAATTTTTGTACATTGTCAAAGTTTTTTTGGTTAAACATGGCACCTTGTTTCTACTATATATGTGATACTGGTAACCAAATTTGATGTATACTTTCTTAAAAAAAATATTTGATTATTGAAATGTAATTATAATTGGCAACATTTAGGCAAATAACCTGATAGAAATACAGATTATGTAAAAAGTGTTCTGCCTAACCTTAAGTTTCAGATTAAACCATCATTGCCCTTCATTTTAATAAAATATTTCCAGAAATTTCATTTCAAATAGACATTTTCTCTGATGCTTTGGAAGTAGTTTCTGTTAAATTTATGGTTTAACAGTCTATACTGTTTAGCTAATTTTTTATAAAAAACATTCATTAAATAGAAGACTGCGGCTTTTGAATTCTAAAATGATTTATTCAAATGACCGCAAACTAGGCCTCTAGAATCCATATCCGGGTTTACATTCTGTTTACATATACACAATGTGACGCATTTCTACGGTCAAGTTTTCACGGCAAATTTTGTGTTTTCTTTCAAAATGTTTCCAGAAAATTCATTTCAAATAGACTCTTTCTCTGATGTTTTGGTGGTAGTCTTAGCTATAGAGTTTATCGTTTAATGGAATATAATTGTTATCGAATTTTCTTAAAAAGTCAATAAAGCTCAATATATCCGTCATTATACAAGATATGAAAAAAATGTATACATTAATTTTAGGGTGTCTTGAGCTACATTAAAAAAAAATCTACAATCACAGGCTGGTCCATAAGTCGTTGATGATACAAATTATTTTTTTTTAAATCGAACTCGGCTTATGTTATTGCTTTTTTGGCATTTTCCATCGAAATATAATGCATGTTTGTAAGAAAATAAATTCCGGACGCAGCAAGTGCGTTATCGTAAAGAATATTCTTTAAATGCTTCAAATTTGAATAGCTCAATTGCTATTAACCTATAAGGTTGACCAAGAGACCAGCTTTTTCGGGAATACTTTAAGTTTACTTTCGGAAATTTGTGTACATTGTCAAAGTTTTTTTGGTTAAACATGGCCTTGTTTCTACTATATATGTGATACTCGTAAACAAATTTAATGTATGCTTTCTTTAAAAAATATTTGATTATTGAAATGTAATTATAATTAACGAAATAATGGTACACATCTCAAAGTTAGTTAACCAATGGTGATAAACTGAGGGGGTCATAGTATATGTAATACTGCTCGAAATTCCTAATAAAAATTCACGAATAATATTTTTTTTTTATTTAAAGAAAAATTGGTGCTTCAACATTAATTGTCATTGACACCTACAATATTTAATATGGCAATAAATTATTTAACAAATATTTGTAAACCTTATTTCTAATTAACAGTAACTATAAAAAAAATGACAAATATCAAAACTAAATTAAAGCTTGATATAAAGTCCAAATGATTTCAAAAAACCAATGACACGCTCTATGTTTAATTTTTTCAGCTGTAGAACTTCCGTAGTTATCGAACTAGGCATATTGCTAAATTTCCTTGCTTGTTCAGTCTTTGCAGTTGAATAAGAAATGTGACACTGATAGTTGTACACAGCACTGACTACATGTAGGGGGTGGTGTTCCTTCTAGAAGATGTTGGTGTGTCATCTTTATGTGTCCTAATCTTAGTCTTCTGACAAGGACGCTGTCTAATAACCGCAACCCATAATCATAGTATCATCGCGTAATGAAACTTACGATGGTTTGGCAGTGCGTAGTTAAAAATAAACTGTGGGTTACAATAATCTGCTGGAAAGGTTCTAGAATTATATTCCCGTACGTTTAACAAAATTTTCTTTTCTTTTATTAAGTTAACATAGGGTGCGATATTTTGACGCAGCCTTTCTAAAAAAAACCTTATTTTTAGCAACATTGCGGCTTATCATATTCTTGCAAAGAGATATCGCTATAGGACTGTGACATCAGGGCGCATCAAATATGTGTCAGATTTTAATCAGGCTATAAGCATTTGAAAACTTACATTTATAAGAATATTTTAAATCCTTCTTGAGCGTTTTATAACGTACCCGCGTTTTTCACAATTTTTCCCTCGTCGTGGTTTTAGTGAATTTTCTTAAAAAATTCACTACCGAGAATTTCCCGACTTTTTAATTATGAAAAAATTTTTTGTAAATGAGCGCGTACTACGCCCCCTAGATCGCATAATCCAGAGTCAGTTTCAAGTCAATAATGCACCGATTCATTTCATTTCCAAGTGGCTCGGATAACTATGTGAAAACTGGAACCTGTGATGAGCACTAATAAGTACACTTGGAGAACACCCAACACATATTTCAGAGACAACGATCGTTTCGTTGACAAAGTCAACATCTTCAGAGGAAGAAAAATTCTAACATAAAAAACTAGATCCCGTATATTTATATCGCGTCAAGGTAAACGAACTAGTCCGAAGTAAAATTGTCGTCAAAGAACGATCGTTTGTTTATTGCGCAGTGAAACAGGTCGGAGACCTGCTTTAATCTTTTGGTCGACAAATTTATTACCCTTATCTAATATAGGTATTAAAAGGACCAGAGTTCTTTAAAGAAACGGCACGTTTCTTTTCGATCTAGAAATTTACTATGTGGATATTGGTTCATGCCGATAAAGACATCTGGTGAGATAAACAACATAAACTCAACTCATCTCTTTTAAAAATAGAAATCTAAAAACCCAGATGTCTGTCTCACCGTATTAACTTTAACAAAGGAAAAATAGTTCAACTAAAATACTACATAAAAACTATATTTATATTGATTTTAATTCTACGTGAAAATATTTATATTGACTACATATATACAAAAAACCGAACCGGTATTTAAATCAAGACAAACATAGTGATTAGTATATGTATAAACCGGTCGAGTTATTGACACTATATTTATATTGATTTTAATTCTACCTGAAAATATTTATATTGACTACATATATACAAAAAAAAAACGAACCGATATTTAAATCAAGACAAACATAGTGATTAGTATATGTATAAACCGGTCGAGTTATTGACAATAATTTATTATTCTACCAGCCAAATTAGAAATATTTAAGCGGTCAAATCCAAAGAGAAAACAAAGAGCTAGAAATTACAGGTGCCGCACGGTTTAATGAAGTTTTGTTCTTAATAGACCTTAATATAAAAATACTTTCTAATGAATCAAGCATAGTTTGATGTCTGACGTTTTTGACAAATTTTCGTTGTCAATGTGGTGGTTATTATTCCATATATGTTGTGCCACACATGATTTGTCCACCGTACCATATCGTAACTGTGCGAGATGTTCACGAAATCTGGTGGCTATGTTTCTCCTAGTTTGGCCCACGTATTTAAGATCACAATCTTTGCAACTAATCTCATAAATTCCGGACATTTCAGTGACTTTGTCTTTATCTTTCGTATTACCCAACAAATTTTTTAAATTACTTTTCGTCGAAAACGTCAAATGTAAATCGACTTTCTTAAAAATACTTTACAAACCCTTTGTGATTCGTGGTTCATAAGGTAAACACACAAATTTTTTCTCGATTTTATCATTCTTAAATGTCGTACATTCAGATATCAACTTCTTTGTTCTGTGTTTGTTAACTAATTTGTCTATTAAACCATCCGAGTAACCGTTATATCTCGCCACATTTTTTATGTATTTTAATTCTGTATTAAATCTATTTTTACTCAACGGAAAATTGAGCAATCAATTTACTAAGAAATTTAAACTAGCCGTTTTTTGTGCAAACGTATGATGTGAGTCATTAGGAATATAACTAATAGTAGCCGTTTCCTTCCTATAGACATCGAATTCGAGCGAGCCTTTATTTTTAATAACTAATACATCTAGGAACGAAAGTTTATTGTTGATTTCTATTTCGTGGGTAAATTTTATTGAATCAAATTGACTATTTAGTTTTTCAGTAAATTCTTCTACCTTACATGTATTTGTGTCAAACACTGCAAAAATATCATCAAAATAACGAAACCAAACTCTAGGGAAATACCCACTTTTATTTTTTAAATCCGTCTCAAATCTGCTCATAAACAAATCTGCAATAAAAGGCGATAATGGATTGCCCATAGCTGTGCCTTCAGTTTGTTCAAAGAACTCATTGTTAAATTGGAAAATATTTTGTTTTATACAAAGGCTAGTTAGAGTTAAATATTCTTTGCAGACGTCTTGACTTATATTGTTCAATTTTAATAATTCTTCCAAATACTCCAACGTTTGTTTTGTGGGTACACTAGGAAATAATGACGCCACGTCAAATGACATCAAAATATCTCCTTCCAATAATTTAACATCTTTAATTTTATCAATAAAATCAAGAGAATTTAGCACCGAACAACTTTTTTGTTTAATAAGTAGTCTTTTAAACTCGTTTGACAACACTATTATTTAAAAAAAATGTCCAAATCTCATAACAAAGGATTTAAGAAGACGTTTACAAGTTTCTAATCCTAAAGTCCCCAAAAAATATTGTCTCCCGAAAATCCATAAACCGGGAAAATTAATGAGGCCTATCATTTCGGCTATAGATTCTCCAACATATAATTTGGCAAAGTGGTTGTCAAACGAGTTTAAAAGACTACCTATTAAACAAAAAAGTTGTTCGGTGCTAAATTCTCTTGATTTTATTGATAAAATTAAAGATGTTAAATTATTGGAAGGAGAGATTTTGATGTCATTCGACGTGGCGTCATTATTTCCTAGTGTACCCACAAAACAAACGTTGGAGTATTTGGAAGAATTATTAAAATTGAACAATATAAGTTAAGACGTCTGCAAAGAATATTTAACTCTAACTAGCCTTTGTATAAAACAAAATATTTTCCAATTTAACAATGAGTTCTTTGAACAAACTGAAGGCACAGCTATGGGCAATCCATTATCGCCTTTTATTGCAGATTTGTTTATGAGCAGATTTGAGACGGATTTAAAAAATACAAGTGTGTATTTCCCTAGAGTTTGGTTTCGTTATGTCGATGATATTTTTGCAGTGTTTGACACAAATACATGTAAGGTAGAAGAATTTACTGAAAACTAAATAGTCAATTTGATTCAATAAAATTTACCCACGAAATAAAAATAAACAATAAACTTGCGTTCCTAGATGTACTAGTTATTAAAAATAAAGGCTCGCTTGAATTCGATGTCTATAGGAAGGAAACGGCTACTATTAGTTATATTCCTAATGACTCACATCATACGTTTGCACAAAAAACGGCTAGTTTAAATTTCTTAGTAAATAGATTGATCAATTTTCCGTTGAGTAAAAATAGATTTAATACAGAATTAAAATACATAAAAAATGTGGCGAGATATAGAGGTTACTCGGATGGTTTAATAGACAAATTGGTTAACAAACACAGAACAAAGAAGTTGATATCTTAATGTACGACATTTAAGAATGATAAAATCGAGAAAAAATTTGTGTCTTTACCTTATGAACCACGAATCACAAAGGGTTTGTAAAGTATTTTTAAGAAAGTCGATTTACATTTGACGTTTTCGACGAAAAGTAATTTAAAAAATTTGTTGGGTAATACGAAAGACAAAGACAAAGTCACTGAAATGTCCGGAATTTATGAGATTAGTTGCAAAGATTGTGATCTTAAATACGTGGGCCAAACTAGGAGAAACATAGCCACCAGATTTCGTGAACATCTCGCACAGTTACGATATGGTACGGTGGACAAATCATGGGTGGCACAACATATATGGGATAATAACCACCACATTGACAAAGAAAATTTGAAACTTGTCAAAAACGTCAGACATCAAACTATGCTTGATTCATTAGAAAGTATTTTTATATTAAGGTCTATTAAGAACAAAACTTCATTAAACCGTGCGGCACCTATAATTTCTAGCTCTTTGTTTTCTCTTTGGATTTGACCGCTTAAATATTTCTAATTTGGCTGGTAGAATAATAAATTATTGTCAATAACTCGACCGGTTTATACATATACTAATCACTATGTTTGTCTTGATTTAAATATCGGTTCGTTTTTTTTTGTATATATGTAGTCAATATAAATATTTTCACGTAGAATTAAAATCAATATAAATATAGTGTCAATAACTCGACCCGTTTATACATATACTAATCACTATGTTTGTCTTGATTTAAATACCGGTTCGGTTTTTTGTATATATGTAGTCAATATAAATATTTTCACGTAGAATTAAAATCAATATAAATATAGTTTTTATGTAGTATTTTAGTTGAACTATTTTTCCTTTGTTAAAGTTAATACGGTGAGACAGACATCTGGGTTTTTAGATTTCTATTTTTAAAAGAGATGAGTTGAGTTTATGTTGTTTATCTCACCAGATGTCTTTATCGGCATGAACCAATATCCACATAGTAAATTTCTAGATCGAAAAGAAACGTGCCGTTTCTTTAAAGAACTCTGGTCCTTTTAATACCTATATTAGATAAGGGTAATAAATTTGTCGACCAAAAGATTAAAGCAGGTCTCCGACCTGTTTCACTGCGCAATAAACAAACGATCGTTCTTGGACGACAATTTTACTTCGGACTAGTTCGTTTACCTTGACGCGATATAAATATACGGGATCTAGTTTTTTATGTTAGAATTTTTCTTCCTCTGAAGATGTTGACTTTGTCAACGAAACGATCGTAAGGTCTCTGAAATATGTGTTGTGGTGATTTGGGTGTTCTCCAAGTGTACTTATTGGCTTGGATAAGTTCGTTAGTCAGGAAATGTTGTGTTTTCTTTCGGAAAAGTTTTACTATTTGCGGAAATAACAAATTAAAGGCAACCAAATAAAGCACGCCTATTTGTATTAAAAAAAATAAACCACTTACCAACATTTAGGCCTGTAAGTTAAAAGACAAAAGAGTTATAGGCATTTAACGAAACAAAAATTGGGTTTTTTCTCAAAACGCCATAGTCCCGATTTGAAATTTCAAAATTGGCGACATTTAGGCAAAAAACCTGAAACAAATACGGGTTATGTGAAGAAAATGTGGCAAGAAGAATGTTCTGCAAACTTATATGTATCAGCTTTAGCCGTCATTATCCTTCATTTTACTAAAGTCTTTCCAGAAAATTCATTTCAACTAGACCCTTCTCTGATGCTTTGGCAGTAGTTTTAGTTAAGCTTAATGTTTACGGTCTATAATTTTTAGTTGATTTTCGGAGAATTGTTACTGAGGAAATCGCGACTTTTGAGTTTTAAAAAGATTTGTTCAAATAAGTGTTCACTTTTAGCGAATTTTTATTTTAAAAAATTCACTAATAGAGAGATACCGATGGTGAGATTTTGCTAAAATTTTTTCAAATAAGCGCGAACTGGGACCCCTAGAACCCATATCCGGGGGCAGTTTCAATTTCATATATATATATATATATATATATATATATATATATATATATATATATATATATATATATATATATATATATATATATATATATATATATATATATATATATATAACCGATTTCGATAAAACTCACGAAATGCCTTTCTTTTATTAATAGCTTGGATGAGTTCGTTAACCAGGAAAATCGGACAAGGTTTTACGAGAAAATTTTGAGTTTTCTTATCTAATTGTGTCAAAATGACACTTGAAATTTTGGTGCTTTAAAATTTAAAATATTCGAAAATCTAAGTTAAAACAAGACAATTTTGTTATTGGACCATGATATAAAAATTCCAAGGATATATATGAAATATTGGTTCTGAGAAACAATTATGGGAAGTTAATTAAAATGAAAAATTGGAAAACCAAAATCAAAGTGCTGTCAGTGCCAAGAAGATTTCGAGCTATATTGCAGTTTTCCATTATATTCAAGTCCAAATTGTATCAATTGCAAACACAAGTTTAGTACTTAATTGTAAGATGCATTGTAAAATGTATACACCAATAAATTAACTAATAAAAAAAATATTTTTTTTTCTCCGAAACTTATACAAATATATTTTAATGAAATTTTACTGATATTTTGCCTTAAGAGAGGCCTTACGATGTACCAAAACTAAGCTTTCCAAGTTTATAGAGAATTGATTTATTCAAATTTTGAATTTTATTTCAAACAAAATTTTTTTCTCCGAAAATTACAAAGCCATTTTGATGAAATTAATTGGGTATGTTGCCTTAGTAAAACCCTTACTATATACCAAAATCTAACTGTCTAAGTTTACAGAAAATTCAGTTATTCAAAATTGAAATATTTAATAAAAATTCACTGCCGTAACGCACTTGCTGCGTCCCGAACTTTTTTATATTTTATTTATTTTACATATATATATATATATATATATATATATATATATATATATATATATATATATATATATATATATATATATATATATATATATATATATATATATATATATATAGTGACGCATCCCTATCGTAAAGCTCAATATAATTGTTATTATACAAGATCCGAGAAAAATTTGTTTATGTTAATTATAGGGTGTCTTGAGCTCCATCTTATAAAATTATTTTGACAATTACAGGGTGGCCTATAAGTAGTTGGTGATATCTACAGGTTTTTTTTGCTAATATCCCATGTATTATTACATTTTTGCATTTTTTATCGGAATATGATGGATGTTTAAGAACAAAAATAAAGACGCAGTAAGTGCGTTTTGGTAGCGAATTTTTATTAAATGCTTAAAATTTCAATAACTCAATTTGCTACTAACCTAGGGTTCGTTGGCTAGGAAACCCGTTTTCTCGGAAAGTTTTAAAGTTTATTTTCGGAAAATTGTTGTACCCTTTCAAACAGTAAGTTATTTTGATTACATATGCTACATTTTTTCTACTATATAGATTACACCGGTAACCAAATTGCATTAAAGAGACATATTTGCTACTAAACGTTGTTATGAAAATTCACTTACATAACGCACTTGCTACATCCCGATTTTTTTTTTAATGAAATACAAGTATTAATCAATGTTAGATATTTTAACTTATATGTTTCATTTTTTCTAGGACGAAGTAGAGCTATGTGTAAGTTACCTGTTTTTGTTTTTGATTTTTGTGTGTTTTAAAAAGCCTTTTTGTATTAACCTGTGTACGGAACATAACTCACAGAAAAGTCATTTGTAGAATTGTTTCTTACAGATGTCTTCTTTTATAATAAGCTGTTAATTACTAAAATATTTTCACTTATTAACTACATTGATATCTTCTGAAATTGTAGATGATACAGCCACATTTCCCTATGTAACCGGTCTATATTTTACGTGAAAATGTACATTTTTTAGGAATTTTTAAGTGTAGCATATGCATCGATAAGTATATATATATATATATATATATATATATATATATATATATATATATATATATATATATATATATATATATATATATATATATATATATATATATATTTATTTATTTATTTATTTATTTATCTTCTCTAAATTACACATTTTTTAATGTCGCTCTATTTCCGACACTATCGCCAATCACCGACCAGAGAGCAGTTTCACTTCACTATCCGGGAAATTTTGCCAAACCCCTGCCTTTGTGTGAGGAGGGTAGGGATCTCTAACGTGCCCAACAGCGCATGTATATGGGACTCACAGCTGTACGCCTACTCTAAAGGGCGGAACGTGCAGACATTCAACTTGCTCAAATACAATGCCACAGCCTTGGTTGATATTATTGTTACAGTATGTACAGAAAAAGTAAAAGAAGAGGCCTGGGATCGAACCCGGTACCGTTCGGCTCAAAGGCACATATTATCACCACCGAACCACGGAGGCTCTATTATACAATATGCATTACATGAAAGCGACAACAAAATATAATATAATTTTAATAGTGTCTTCCAAATTGTTCCATTCTATATACATATTATATATATATATATATATATATATATATATATATATATATATATATATATATATATATATATATATATATATATATTTACAGAGTGAATCAGACCACCCGTAACCGTCGTTCATTAGCATACTGGAAGCTCTAAGGAAATAAGGAAAGAACAAGATATGTTTGTATACCTAAATCGGGTAGACTCTATCGATTGGTGATAGAATCAACCTCCGGAAGAAATCGGAAATGGGCCGTTCTGGCCTAAATTTCGGATTTTAAAATAAAACATGGTATTTTTATTACAGATTTAGGTTACACGTAAAAAGATAAGAAACTTTCATTGGAACCACTTTCCCGATAGATGTCACCATTAACCTTCAAAATAAATTTTAACTGTTCTTTACACAAACTACCCAACGACAAGGACGTGGATGTTGTGTGTGGGGAGAATAGATGGTAGAAAATGTAAGCGTTATTAAATGTTTAAACGCTGTCGGTAGCTCGCAAGATTTCTACGCCGCTCAACGACTGGTGGACTTCCTGGATTCGCACCTTCATATCATCTTTTGTTGTGGGTTGATGTCCGTAAACAATATGACCCGGCTCCAAAGAAAAATCCAGGGGTGTCGAGTCTGGGAATCGAGGCTGCCACGCTACAGGCCCTTCTCTTCCGATCCACCTCACAGGGAACAGGTTGTCAATGACATTATGTGCTTCCAGCGAACAATAACTTGGACAACCATCCTACTGCATCCAGATCGACTCTCGTGTATTGAGCGAGATGTCCCCAAGAAGTTGAAGGAGGACGTTGTCGAGGAACCGAAAACGTAGGGCCCGATTATCTCGCACCCGATGAGGCCACACCATGCGTTGAGGCTCCACAAATGCTGGTTGTCCACTTCTCGCATCCAGTGAGCGTTTTCTTATAGAAAATTCAGTTATTCAAATTTGGGTCATTTAATAAAAATTCACTACCATAACGCACTTGCTGTGTAGTTGAGGCCACACCATGCGTTGAGGCTCCACAAATGCTGGTTGTCCACTTCTCCTAGCCAGTGAGGGTTTTCTTGAAACCAGTAACGGGCATTGTGAATGTTGACGTCTCCATTGCTTTTGAATGTAGCCTCATCGGTCCAGAGGATCTATCGATGGAACTCAAGATCTTTGGTTAATAGCCATTGGCAAAATTCGATATTTTTTTGATAATCCCTCGGTTCACGTGCCCGTTGTAGGTTAATGTGGTAGAGATGATAATGGTTATCTTTTAAAATCTTGCATATTTTTGCCTTACACCCAAATCAACCGCGATCTTCCTGGTTGAAACATGGGAGTTCATAGCAACATCAGCCAAAATGTCAAGTTCCATTTCGTCTTACACCGGCTGCCTAATCTACTTATTCTTATTGTGTTGGGGTTGAGTTTGACAAATTGCCCGAATTTGATGCGCCAGGCGCATGAAAACGTTGTGAGATTGAGGGACACGGTCAGAGTACCTCTCTGCATACTTTTGTTTGGCTTGTCTGTAATTTTGACGACATTCGCCTAACACCATGAGCATATTGAAACCATCCTTGTTGGAGAACATCTTTTCCTTGTCAAAAATGACACCTAAATGATTTCACAAAACAGTGACAGATGATTAATAATGTTTGACAACAATGATTGCTGACATTTCCATATTTACATCTGGTATTTGTTTGGTAGAACTTTGTTTTCGTTTTTTTGGAAACCAGGAATGTGTGAATCAAGGTGGCAGACACTTTAAACATTTATGAACGCTTACATTTTCTGTCATCTATTCTCCCCACACACAACAGCGACGTCCTTGTCATTCGGTCTGATTTGTGTTAAGAACAGTTAAAATTTATTTTCAAGGCTAATGGTGACATCTATCGGGAAAGTGGTTCAACTAACAGTTTCTTATTTTTTTACGTGTCTTAATCTAAATCTGTAATAAAAAATACTATGTTCCATTTAAAAATCCAAAATTTAGGTCAGAACGACCCATTTCCGGTTTGTTCCGGAAGTTGACTCTAAAGTAAATAGATAGAGCTTAGCCAATTTGGGTATACAAACATATCTTACTTTTTTCCTTAGAGCATCCAGTAGGCTAATAAACGTCTGGTACGGGTGATCTGGTTCATCCTATATATATATATATATATATATATATATATATATATATATATATATATATATATATATATATATATATATATATATATATATATATATATATATATATATATATATATATATATATATATATGTATGTATACAGGGTGGCTACTTGAAAATAATATTGATCCAATTTTGACTGACGGATGATAAGCATTATCTCGAAGACCACTTGACTTTGGAGCACGCTGGAGCTCCTCTACACTACGCTTTGCCTATTCAACAATATCTCGACCAAAGACTTTCAAGTCGGTGGGCTGAGATTAGAGGTTCCGAAGAATGACCCGCCCGATCTCCAGATTTATCACCCCTAGATATATTTTTGTAGAGTCACGTAAAAAGTAAAACCTATTCTACTCAGCCCGATGCCTTACAAGATTTACGCCAACGTATCGTAAACAAATCCAGGCAAATCGCTTCAGAAATGTTACAGTGTGCGCCGGCGATTTTAACAAAAATTATACTATTGTATGAAAGCTGGTGGTTTTGATTCTTTACTCACCTTTAGAGGTCAATTTCTCAGAGCCTACTGTTTCAAACGTTAAAGATAAGGCACCGTTCAAAATAGAATAAAACCACCCCTATAATTATGTACTAGTTGACCTACTTTGTCTTCCTGAACTACCTCGGCATAGAAGTGGGACATAACATGAACATGGGTGTGCACATAGAAAGAGTTATGGCAGAAGCAGACATAATGGTTGCAAAGCTGGGACGTCTGATGCCAAATGTCGGTGAACTAAAGGTAGGGAGAAGGAGAGTGCTGAGTAGTGTGGTAAGCCCAATCATACTGTATGGCGCCCCAGCATGGAAGGCCGTGTTGTCAAAGACAAGGTGTAGAAAAAAGGTTGAGGGGCACAGAGGAAGGTAGCAACCGGAGTAGCAAGTGCATATAGAACAGTGTCAAGAAATATATTACAGGTGATTTTAGGAACGATCCTTATACACTTGTTGTCAAGAGAGGTCACTTATCAAAGACACGAAAATAGAACAACAGAAAAACAAGCCAAGAACCCAAACAATGCTGGAAAGGCAGCGAGAATGGGGAGAGGCAACGTCAACATCCCAGTGGACAAAGAGCATCACTCCACACATATAGAAATGGAAATCGAGACAGCATGGGGAGGTGGGTTATTATCTTACCCAAATTCTGTCAGGTCATGGGCGTTTCAGGTCTTACCTAAGCAAAACAAAAATAGTCGACAAAGAGCACTGTACGTATTGTGGTGATACAGATATGCCAGAACACATGGTCTTTGAGTGCGCAAAGGGGTCGCAAATAATAGAGCAAATGTATATATAAGAGATTCGCAGAGATTTAGCAGCAGATAATGTGGTGGAGCACATGCTGAGAAGTAAAAGGGTGTGGAATACTGTGGAGAGAGGATCTTATAAATAATAATGTCAAAGGAGGCGGAAGACAGGATGTAGAAGTTTTGAGAACTACAGGAGTTAGGGACGTGGTGAAGCAATGCCAGCGTGTGGCTTCCGCCACATCCCTTGATGTTAAGGGGTTGTTTAGTGGGTATTTCTGACCTGGAAGGAAGGGGGAGTCACCAGAGTGTCGGTTGGTGTCTTATGGCGGAAGCGCCAACCACCGGCATTCATAAAAAGCATTCACTTCCGCTATGAGAAAGCAAAACAAAAACCCCCTTTCTCATTTAGGCTTTCAGGGATGGATCCCACCAACCAATTAAAGGTCGGTGCAGCGCTGTTAAAAATAAGCCTAAACGTCTTCCTGCTTAAAAAGTAATTTATCTCTTTGAGCGATTTTCAACAAAATTACGATATGTGTTCCAAAACGCGCCTGTTTGGTTTTTAAGTGGCCCCGCTGCATATATATATATATATATATATATATATATATATATATATATATATATATATATATATATATATATATATATATATATATATATATATACATAGATTAAGAATGTATCCTCATTAAAATTGTGTAATACACAAATATACGTCTAAGCTTATTTGTGTAAGACAATGTATACTTGAGATAATTAAATAACAATAATAATAAATCAATGCACAAGCACTTATCTATGGCAGATAAAATTAATCCTTATGGTATATGAACGATGTGATCATAATACCAATGCTTTTGGGTAAAAATTGCAAAATCTCAAAGACGCTGCATGCTGGCTATCGTACAAACATTACCATCGGGGAAAGAAATTCATTTACCTACGTAGAAAACGGTCCTTCTCGGTACATGCAGTATAGTTATGTATTTTATAGGTGACGAAATCGGCTTGACAATCAAAAAATTAACCAATAATAGTGTGTTGTTTTGCTTGTGCCACCATGCCTAAAACAGATTTTCAAACAATGCCTACCTAACCAAAACTTAACACATAAACAAAAATTTAATGTCTACTAATATTTGTTATTTGTTTCAGTGGCCCCCAGGCAAGAGCGAACATGAGGTAAGTCTAAATTAATAGTTTATAGATACCTAAGGTTTAATTGGTTTGAGATTTGTCGATTTTTCTTATTCTTAGTCTTTTAGCATTGATATAAAAAATGTTCATATCCAGGTAAGGCCAATTTAGATTTCACCTAGTTAAAAAGGAGACTGTTTTAAAGCCAATAAAATTGGTTTTATGGGTTAAATAACGTAGTAGATATTTATATTAAACTATTATGTGATTAAAGAAGAAATATCAAAATAGCGCAGATTACATACTCCAAGTATATCATTTCCTACTTGTTCTAACCTTTGTTAAAGATAGTTTAATAACAGTATCTTAAACTTTAAGGGTTCCGGTCTAAATCACTGTCTAATGGAAATGTCGCCTTGTTGTCGCAACCATGACCACAGCAGCTCTTTTATTTTATTGTACCCCGCGTGTTACACCACCCGGTATAACGCTGTATTACTAACATGCATACATGGTGTAAGAGGATATAAATCAGACAGCTAACGTGGATGTGTGAAAACCTCTGATTTATTAAGTTTAGTTTATTTTTTGTTTCAATTGTTTCACCTTGTCTTTGACAACACGGCCTTCCATGCTGGGGCGCCATAGAGTATGATTGGGCTTACCACACTACTCAGCACTCTCCTTCTCCCTACCTTTAGTCCACCGACATTTGGCATCAGACGTCCTAGCTTTGCAACCAGTATGTCTGCTTCTGCCATAACTATTTCTATGTGCACACCCATGTTCATGTCATGTCCCACTTCTATGCCGAGGTAGTTCAGGAAGACAAAGTGGGTCAACTAGTACATAATTATAGGGGTGGTTTTAATCTATTTTGAACGGTGCCTTATCTTTAACGTTTGAAGCAGTGGGCTCTGAGAAATTGACCTCTAAAGGTGAGTTAAGAATCAAAACCACTAGCTTTCATGCAATAGTATAATTTTTGTTCAATCGTCGGCACACACTGTAACATTTCTGAAGCGATTTGCCTGGATTTGTTTACGTAAATCTTGTAAGGCATCGGGCTGAGTAGAATAGGTTTTACTTTTTACGTGACTCTACAAAAGATATCTAGGGGTGATAAATCTGGAGATCGGGCGGGTCATTCTTCGGAACCTCTAATCTCAACCCACCGACTTGAAAGTATGTGGTCGAGATATTGTTGAACAGGCAAAGCGTAGTGTAGAGGAGCTCCATCGTGCTCAAAAACCAGGTGATCTTCGAGATAATGCTCATCATTCGTTAGTAAAAATTAGATCAATAGTATTTTCAAGTATCCACCCTATATATATATATATATATATATATATATATATATATATATATATATATATATATATATATATATATATATATATATATATATATATATATGTACAGGATGAACCAGACCACCCGTACCAGACGTTTATTAGCCTACTGGATTCTCTAAGGAAAAAAGTAGATATGTTTGTCTGACCTAAATTTTAGATTTTTAAATGGAACATAGCATTTTTTGTTACAGATTTACATTAAGACACGTAAAAAAATAAGAAACTTTTAGTCGAACCGCTTTCCCGATAGTTGTCACCATTAGCCTTCAAAATAAATTTTAACTGTTCTTAACACAAATCAGACCGAATCACAAGGACGTGGCTGTTGTGTGTGGGGAGAATAGATGGCAGAAAATGTAAGCGTTCATAAATGTTTATAGTGTCTGCCACCTTGATTCACACATTCCTGGTTTACAAAAAACGAAAACAAAGTTCTACCAAACAAATACCAGATGTAGACATGAAAATGTCAGCAATCATTGCTGTCAAACATTATTAATCATCTGTCACTGTTTCGTGAAATCATTTAAGTGTCATTTTTGACAAGGCAAAGATGTTCTCCAACGAGGAAGGTTTCGATATGCTCATGGTGTTAAAAATTACAGACAAGCCAAACAAAGGTATGCAGAGAGGTACCCTGACCGGTTTTATGAATTGGGATAACGACCAATTCCTTTAATTGTTTTGGTATCGCAGCAGTCTTAAATATTGGATTTACCAAATGAACAAGTGGCTTAAGTAAAAATACATGGCAAGTTGTTATCAAACTGGATGAACTGTTGTTAGCTCCTGGAGCACCTCCTGATTTTAAAGATGCTATAATGTCTATCATCTCGTTTTATATGACAGGGGAAGAAATAATAAAGTTCTACATTATTCAACCCTATTTCTTTTGTAAACCCTTGTCCCAATTCCCTGTGATATTTTTTCACCAGCAGATATAAAATAGTTATTAAATTCATTCGCTATGTCCCCCTCTGATGTAAAAACGTCACCATTTTCTGGTCTTATTAAGTTTTGTTGGGACCCTTAGTTATATTTGTTGTTTCGCTAATTGTCTTCCAAAACCTAAAATAATTACCTTATATTCACCAATCTTAATTTTGTAATACTCAGTATGAGAAAATTTAATGAGCTTAGTTAATCTGTTTCTATATTCTTTAAATGCAATTTCAGCTTCCAGAATTTTAACCTGATTCCATTTCCGCCTTAGCCAACCTCGACGTTTTATTGACATTATAAGACCACTCGTTATCCATGGCTTTAGCTTCCTTTTTGTACGAACTTTTGTAACACTATATGTCGACAGAGCCAAATGCCGAACAGAGGTTTTAATAAAACTGTCAAATACCGTTTGTAAATCTAAGTATAAAAGAACGGAATCTCAAGTCACATTTTTCAAACGTAAAAGCATTTTTTTGAAATTATTTTTTTATATGTCTGACATTTGTCTCTGTCTAATTCTTCTTAGTAAATAAATATATATATATATATATATATATATATATATATATATATATATATATATATATATATATATATATATATATATATATATATATATATATATATATATATATACTTGGTTCGTTCTCGGGTTGAACCGCGTCCAGAATTTATGAAAACTCGACGTTTCGGCTCCTGTTTTGGAGCCATTTCAAGAGGTAAAGGAAATATGTAAGGCCACTCTAAGGCCTCAATCTGCCTACTCCTTAGAGCGGCGGACAAAGGTGGGTTGGGCTGTTGTAGCTCGATTACAGGGCCTGGATCTGCCTACTCCCAGGTTAGGTTAGGTTTGTATGTGAGTGGGCCATATCGGTCCCTCCACCGCGACCTTAAGGTCTATTGTGGCTCACGCCTAAAGTCTATATTTCGCCCAACAAATCCAGCCTCCTGCAGAGGTCGATAATCTTTGTGGGCGAAAGTTGATCCAGATCTTCTGGAGCAAGCTTTACCTTGCCAAAGAGCAGGTATCTACTCCTGTCCGCTGCCGGACAGTAACACAGCACGTGCTCTGCTGTTTCTTCATTCTCCATACACAGCCGGCACTCGGTCTCCTGACCGACCCCAATACAATGCATGTGGTGAACAAGCGGCAGTTTCCTGTATACAGGCCGACTAGAGTACTCAGTTGTTGTCTGTTCATCTCTAGAAGTTTTTTAGCCCTTGACTCAGACAGGCCATTTATGAAGGCCTTAGAGTGGGCTTATCCTGGAAGATTTTGCCAATATTGGATTGTCATTCTTTCTGTTCAGGTCTTTAAGGTGCGTTTTGCTGTGCAAGATGTTATTCCCAGCACCGGTTCTGGTCCGACGAAGTCACTCTGGGCACCACTCCTGGCAAACGCGTCGGCCGCAACGTTGCCGTCATGGTCCGAGTGACCCGGTATCCACACCAGCGACACCTCATTACAGCTGCCCAATTCGTTAAGGGCAGATTTACAACTCCATACCGTCTTTGAATTACACCGGTAGGAACCAAGAGCCTTTATTGCAGCTTGGCTATCTGCATATATCTTTATCGATTTGTGTGTATCCAGGTTTTTTAAACTTTCCCTTGCACACATCTCGATGGCATACACTTCTGCCTGGTGTATGGTTGCGTACTTGCCGAGGCATGCTGATAGTCTAGCATCGGTGCTGTCCTCATATGCGCCAGCTCCTATTCCCAAATTTGTTTTGGAGCCGTCAGAGTACCAGCAGAGGTCTGCTCTCAACAGGGTCGTTTGATTTCGGTCCCAGTCCTCCCTTTCCGGGAGGACTATCTTGAAAGGCAGATCTCTGCTGATCCTTGTAGGCATCAAGTCTGAGACCATTCCCAGAATACCGTGACCATCAATGTCATCAAGGAGTCCGGATCTTCCCAGACTGACTTCCTTCGGCATGCTGTCTGCCGTTTGCTTTAGTCTGTACGTTGTCCACCTCGCCACCCTCTCCAACCATATGTGAAGAGGGGGAATACTAAGGAGGACCTCCAGAGCGGCTGATGGTGCGGTGCTTATCGCTCCCGTTATCACCAGACATGCTTGTCTTTGTAGATGAACCAGTTTGGCCCTCGCGATACCACGAAGTGCCCTAGGCCACCAAACTATGGCTCCATATGTTATCATTGGTCTGATAACCACTACATAGAGCCAGTATATCTGTTGGGGGTTTGTTCCCAGTTGTTCTACAGATTCTCCGGCAGGTCCACAGGGACAGTTTAGCACTGCGTATAACGTTTTCTAACTGTATGTCCCAGTTGAGCTTCTTATCTAGGGTAACTCCGAGATATTTTGCTTGGTCCGAAAATGGAATGGTTTCTCCCATAAGAATAGGTGGTTTTAATTTGTCCAACCTTCTTCTTCTGGTAAATGGAACAATGAGCGTTTTGCGAGGGTTCACAGACATCTGTTCCCTCCGGCACCAATCATTGGTTACATTTAGTGCTTCCTGAAGAGTACTAGCCAGTTCCTCCTCAGATTTGCCTCTAACCATTATGACGAGATCATCAGCATACGCCTGGACCTGAACCTCCCAGAGTTCTAGGATAGCCAGCAGATCGTCCACAAAGAGGGACCACAGCAGGGGGGATAGTACTCCCCCCTGAGGGCACCCCCTCGCAGCCCTGACCTGACCCCGACCACCTTCCCCCGCAATGAGGTAATAATGGTCCGATTGTGCAGCATGTTTCCGATCCAGCCACGAATGGTAGGTTCCACCCCTCTAGCGATAGTGGCCTCGTAGAGGGAGATCGGTAATGCCATATTAAATGCTCCTTCGATGTCGAGAAATGCTGCCACCGCAACCTCTCCATTTTCCAGAGAGTGAGTGATTTTCTCGACGAGGTTATTGAGCGCTAACTCAGTAGATTTGCCAGTTTGGTAGGCATACTGGTGGGTATTAAGGCCTACTCCCCAAATCTCGTCGGAGATCATCTGTGAGGTCTCAGTGTGTTCAACCCTAGGCCTCAGAGAGATCTGGCAGTTCGTTGCAAGTCTTGTCTTATACATGTCGTTCCGTCTACCTGCTTAGCTATCAGTGAAAGTAGTAGGGGTACGGTAAATTAAGTGGGGAGGGGGGGGTGGTCACAGTACTTAGAGGATGAGGAGGATTGAGAGGGTCACCGGCATTTGTTGAGACATATAATGGGGCAATAACATTGCCTGTGGAATTTATTTTCTTTTTGTGTGTTTGTAATAAATATATAATAGGTTTCCAAGTAGTCGGAAGGCGAAGACCATCATCCCTCTTATTTAAACAGTCTGGACGTTTTTCAATCTCGATTGAATCGCGGATAATTCTCGTTTTGAAGTTGTAAACCGATGCTATTTTGTCATTATCAAAGTCTATTTTGTATCCCGTATGAATATGATGCATTGCCAGCGCGATGAGGGGTCGAATTTTCTAACTGCGAGGGTGTGTTCATATATTATATTGTGAATGCGTCTATTTGTTTGTACTACATAGGTTCGGGAACAGTCGCAACAAGGAATTTCGTAAACTCTGTGGGATTCGTTTGGAATCGTATCCTTGGGAGTTTTTATCAGATTTGACAGTTTTTGCTCTGTTGTGAATACGGTTTTGATATTGTGGGGTCTGGAAATTCGGCTGATTTTGTCGGTGACCCCTTTAATGTATGGTAAAAACGCTGTGTTGTTGTGTCGACTCTGTTCTTGTTGTGGTTTAGTGGTTTAATGTTGTACGTTTCTAATGTGTCGTAGTATGTTATTGTTGTCGTATCCGTTTTCTAGCAATGTCTGTCTTAAAAAGTTTAATTCTGTCTGTTTGTTGTTGTTGTCCGTTATTATAAGGGATCGTGTTACTAGTGTTCCACCCACAGAAATTAGTTGCGATAGGTGATGGTGAGATTGGGCGTTAAGATGACGATTAGTGTAGGTTAGTTTTCGGTAGACAGTGTAAGAAAATCCTCTGACTGGGTTTTTAGTGATGCGTACATCTAAGAAAGGCAAAGAAAAATTATTTTCTCTTTCCATGGGGAACTGGATTTGGGGGTTGATATTATTTAGGTAAGAAAGGAATTCGTCTAGAGATTCTTTATCGTGTGGCCAGACAGCGAAAATGTCGTCAACGTATCTCAACTAACAGTAATCTTTAAGTTGGGATGAATTGAGGGCTTGTGTCTCGAAGTTTTCCATGACAATGCAAGAGAGAGTGGTGAACGCATTAGAGCACCTCGAACTTGTTTGTAAAATTTGTTTTGAAAGAGAAAATGGGTGTTAGATGTGCAGTGTTCTAGGAGAGCTAAGGTATAGTGGGAAACATTGTGTTTATTTTTGAGAATGTCAAGGGTTTCAGATAGAGGTATATTAGTGAATAAAAAAAACTATATAAAAGCTAGTTAGGATGTCGTTTTGAGAAATGGTGTTGTCTTGAAGAAGGTCAATAAAGTGGGTGGAGTTTTTGACATAGAATGTAGCATTTTCTACTGTTGGTTGGAGAGTTTTGGCTAGATGTTTTGCAAGTTTTTGTGTGGGTGAACGGTGGGCACTTACGATAGGGCGAAGAGGAATATCAGGCTTATGGATTTTCGGAAGGCCGTATCTTCTAGGGATGCGAGATGATTTTTCGCGGGAAACTAGTTCTTTTTTGAGGTCAGGACTGAGTCGGGAGTTTTGATGATAGTTTTGGTTTTCTTTTCAAGATAAGTTGTAGGGTCGTTAGGGATTTGTTTGTAGTCTGTGCTGTTAAGTATATTGTCCATCTTTTGTATATAGTCTGTTTTGTCGAGTATAACTGTAGCGTTGCCTTTGTCTGCTGGTAGGATTATAATCTCTGTGTTTCGGTTTAGGTCTCTGACTGACTATCGTTCGTGAGAAGAAAGGTTGGAACGATACCTTATCTCTTCTAGAACACAGCACATATAACACTTATTTCCTTTTTCAAAACAAATTTTACAAACAAGTTCGAGGTGCTCCAATGGGTTCGCCACTCTCTTCTGCATTGGTTAACATTTTCATGAAAAACTTCGAGACAAAAGCCCTCGATTCATCCCAACTTAAACCAACCTGTTGGTTAAGATACGTTGACGACATTTTCTCTGTCTGGCCACACGGTAAAGAATCTCTAGACGAATTCCTTTCTTACGTAAATAACATCAACCCCCAAATCCAGTTGACCATGGAAATCGAATATAGGTTTTCTTTGCCTTTCTTAGATTTACGCATCACTAAAAACCCAGTCAGAGGATTTTCTTACACTGTCTACCGAAAACCAACCCACATTAATCGTTATCTTAACGCCCAATCTCACCATCACCTATCGCAACTAAATTCTTAGACTAACGGACAACAACAACAAACAGACAGAATTCCAAACAAATCCCACGGAGTTTACGAAAATCCTTGTTCCGACTGTTCTCGAACTTATATAGGACAAACAAACAGACGCATCCACAATAGAATATATGAGCACAGCCTCGCAGTTAGAAAATCCGACCCCCCATCGGCGCTGTCCATGCATCATATTCATACAGGACACAAAATAGGCTTCGGTAATGCCAAAACAATAGCACCCGTTTACAACTTCAAGACGAGAATTATCCGCAAAGCAATCCAGATTGAAAAACGTCCCGATTGTTTAAATAAGAGAGATGATGGTCTTCGTCTTCCGACTACTTGGAAACCTATTATATCTTCATTACAACAGACACAAAAAGAAAATAAATTCCACAGACAATTTTATTTCCCCATTATCTGTCTCAAGAAATGCCGGTGACCCTCTTAATCCTCCTCATCCTCTAAGTACTGTGACCAAAGCCCCCCCCCCCCTTAATTGACCGTGACCCTACTACTTTCACTGATAACGAAGCAGCTAGACGGAACGGCATATATAAGACAAGACTTGCAACGAACTGACAGATCTCTCTGAGGCCTAGGGTTGAACACACTGAGACCTCACAGACTATCTCCTGCGAGATTTGGGGAGTAGGCAGATTGAGGCCCCGTAATCGAGCTACAACCATCCAACCCACCTTTGTCCACCTTTCTAAGGAGTAAGCAGATTGAGGCCTTAGGGTGTCTTTTCATATTTCCTGTACCTCTTGAAAATGGCTCAAAAACAGGAGCCGAAACGTCGAGTTTTCCTAAATTCTGGACGCGGTTTAACCCGAGAACCAAGTACGTCCCACATTAAAGACCGCGGGAATTTTTCTGAACACACACACACACAAATATATATATATATATATATATATATATATATATATATATATATATATATATATATATATATATATATATATACAGTGTGGAACAGCCAAATGGAATAAATTCGATAACGGATAAATGAGGGCGTGTTGGGAAAAACGCTTGGACACGTCGATTTGTATTTTTAACTGCGCATCTTTTTCAAGAAAAAAAAATTATATAGGGTGCGTCATGTGACAGTGGCCAATACCAACTTTCTTATTTTAAATACAAGCCCCTGTATATTATTAATTTTTTGGATTCTTCAGAAAATTCTAGACATAATTCATGTACAATGTTCTATACCTATCTTCAACTGTTTCGGAAATATTAAGTATTTTCAGATTTATTACAAAAATTAACATTAAAAATAGAAAATTATTTTATTTCACAAATTCGCTACATTGCATTCAATACTTATTTCCCATTCAGCTCTTGATAATGAGAAAGTAAACAAAAACCATTCCTGCGTTTCTTTTTACTGATATGAAATGAAACAAAAACAAAAACAGTTTTCTTTCTGTTCGTATAAAACTCGTAGCCTTAGCAACTTGTTGTCTGCCTGCATGACAGTAGTGATTAGTGTCAGTGCTATTGTCGTTTGAATTTCGTTAACTGTACGTAATAATATCAGAAAAATGGTTCATTTAACAGAAATGCACAAAATAACCATTCTACAAATGATTGGTTATGGAGATAACACACGGACACAGATGGAAGTGTCTCGCTTATTTCACGAAAAATTTCCAAATTTGCCGCCTGTATCCCAAGGAACAATTAGCAAAATAGAAAAGCAGTTTCGCGAGCTTGGTCATGTGAGACAGATAAAAAAAGTAGCTGCCAATGCAGTAAGTGATGATACGAAATTGGATATTACGCTTGAGTTTCAAGAAAACCCACATACTTCTGGTCGACAAGCAGCCCAACTATTCAACGTTAGCCACACAGCAATTTTTCGAACATTAAAGGAAAGTAAAATGCATCCCTATAAAATGATACCAACTCAGGAGCTCATGGAGGACGATTTCGATAGGAGAACGTATTTTTGTGAACAAATGATGGCAATGTTAGATAACAATGTGATCCAATTAGAAGATGTTTTGTTTTCTGATGAGAGCACATTTACACTTCACGGTCATGTTAATCGTCAAAATTGCCGCTATTGGTCTAATGAGAATCCTCATTGGATGAGAGAGGAACATACGCAATATCCTGAAAAAGTTAATGTTTGGGCAGGAATTGTTGGAAATCATATCGTAGGTCCCTTTTTCATTGATGGCAACTTGAATGGGGATAAATATTTAGAACTGCTCCAAAATAATGTCGTGCCAACTTTGACAAACTTATATCCAGATCCAGCAAACCCACAAGTTCCTGCCAATAAAATATGGTTTCAGCAAGATGGAGCACCGCCCCATTACCAAATCAATGTCCGGCAGTACCTGAACCAAATTTTTCCAAATCGGTGGATAGGGAGGCGCGGATCGATAGAATGGCCAGCACGATCTCCTGATCTGTCGCTATTAGACTACTTTTTGTGGGGATATGTCAAAAGTATTGTATACAAAACTAAGCCCCTCAACTTAGATGACTTAAAAAGACGAATCACGCTTGCGATTAGATCAGTCACGCCTGAGATGTTGAGTAATGTTAGAAGACATTTCTATACCAGATTAGCATGTTGCCAAGATGTTCGTGGCGAGCATTTTGAACATTTACTACATTGACATTAATTTTTTTTTGTTTTTTTAAATTATTAAGAAATAATCAGTATTTCTTATTAGAATTTGTGAAATAAAATAATTTTCTATTTTTAATGTTAATTTTTGTAAGAAATCTGAAAATACTTAATATTTCCGAAACAGTTGAAGATAGGTATAGGATATTGTACATGAATTATGTCTAGAATTTTCTGAAGAATCCAAAAAATTAATAATATACAGGGGCTTGTATTTAAAATAAGAAAGTTGGTATTGGCCACTGTCACATGACGCACCCTAAATAATTTTTTTTTCTTGAAAAAGATGCGCAGTTAAAAATACAAATCGACGTGTCCAAGCGTTTTTCCCAACACGTCCTCATTTATCCGTTATCGAATTTATTCCATTTGGCTGTTCCACACTGTATATTATAGGTTTAATACCACAATAAGAAAAATGTGTAGTCAGCAAGTCCCATAAAAACTACCTACAGGAACAAACATACTAAGTTTATCGACACGCCAAATTGGAATGTGAAATCTTTACAAGATAAAGCACACATACCAAATACATATATAGAGACCACTTTTCTGGCTTCACAAGTGTTGGTTTTCCTCTATGTAACCAGTTTCGCCGCTTTACGGCATCATCAGACAGAAGGAAATTATATTTATTTATACGCAATCATGACAAGTATGCATAAATAAAAAATCCATTGCTATGTTAGGGAGCTTTGCTATAAAAAAAAATTAAAATGACGGATGACATATTTAAAATGTCCATGTTTCCATGATGTATGACAATTATTAACATAAAAATAAAATCGACTTATAACAATAATATATATATATATATATATATATATATATATATATATATATATATATATATATATATATATATTAACGCAGCAAATGCGTTACAGTAGCGAAGTTTAATGGATTTTGTGAAACAAAATGTAACTTTCTTTATCGGCTAAGGATTCCATTGGACCTGTTACAACTTATTTATGTTAAATATGGTGTCTGAGAAGTTATAAACATCCCAGCACATTATCTGACATATTATTATCTTATTCAATAAAGTTTGAAATTAAAGATTGTGTATATTACTAATAAACAACATAAAGTGTACAACTACTGTCGTATTTATTTGTTACAAATTACACAATATAAAATTATATATTTTTTGAAGCGCTATTTGTATATAGAAGTATAAATTGTGAAGTAAAAAAAAAAATTCAATAAAAAGGGCAGATAGGAAATAGATCAGTATTTGTCATGACTTGCGTTATTTTCGTATTGGTAGCTATCCCAGGGCAATAAACCACCGGCAATATGTCACGTATCTAGTAACTTTTCTCATCAGTTGCCCAACAAAGGTATATCTCGTTCGCTTGGAACTGCAGATGGTAGGAAGTCATAGTATTGCAGAAGTTTATAGGTTTTACTTCTACATTACCAGTAGTGTACTTGTTTGGTAAATAAAAATTGGAACAAAATAAGAGACGTCACGTTTCCTGTAGGAGTCTATTAAAAGATAGAACTCATATAAACATTCGGTATTTAATTAACGTACAGAGGAACGCCACTTGTGACTCATCTCATCCAGTACCCTGAAATCTGACTATATTAGGTCAATTTGTTTTTTGTGCATATTGTTATGTTCTACGAGGTTCTGGATTCGCTGACTCACAAAACACAGCTTTTCAAACTACTATTCATATTAACCAACTATTTAACACCAGTGTCAACTAAAATATTTCTCTCTGTTACTAAATGTTCATAGAACTAGATTCCACTATCCGCCTTCTATGATCGCTTCTTATACACCAACACTTACTACTGACTTGCTTAATACTCTATGATCACTTACTCTGCACCACATTAATTCCATACTGAACAAATTAACTATGTACCGTTCGTCTATTTATACTCTCCATAGAGATTCTAGATCTTCTACACTTTTCTACACCTGTGAATTCTGGTCCCTTCTAGAAATATAATTCCAGGGTGTTCGCTTTTACCAACACACTTTATAACCGACATCTGACCATAGAAGCAACAAAGTCCATAAACTTAATTCTCATAGACAAATGTGACACTGCCCCCCCTCTTATATTCAATCGTCCCAGTCTATTTCTGACATTTCTTGGAATGGCTTGCATATGGACCACCTTCAACTTGCTCTTCTGACTCCTTTGAATTCGATAGACAACGTCATTGATTCTTTTGACCACCTTATAAAGACCTTCCCATAATTTATGTAGTTTTGTTGACCGTCCCTTGCGTCGTACTGGATTGTAGAACCACACACGATCTGTTTCTTTAAAACCAAGTGAATTATCTCTCACGTCATAACGGGTCTTCATGCGCTCGCTTTCTACTCGTATATGCATTATGACAGCAGAGTAGAGGGTTTCCATTCTTCTTTCCAAATCTTCTATTTATTCATCAGTTGACCGTGGGGCATCTGTGGGTTTTCCAAATATGAGATCAGGAGAAAGTCCTAACTCTCGCCCAAAAACGACGCTGGATGGTGCATGTCCGGTAGCCTCATGTACAGCCGAGCGGTATGCCAGTAGAAATAGTGGAATGTGCCGGTCAATAACCTTTGGGTGTTCATTGACAAATATTCTTAAGTGGGACTCCAAAGTAGCATTGAATCGTTCCACCATTCCGTCAGATTGGGGGTGCATGGGTGTAGTTCTCGTTTTCCTAATTCCCATAAGCTCACAAACCTTCTGAAATACCACCGACTCGAAGTTCCGCCCTTGGTCGGAATGGAGTGGTGTGCCAAATCTACAGAAAAACTCATTCACCAATACTTCTGCGACAGTGGTGGCCTCTTCATTCGGGACCGCAAACACTTCTGATCACTTGCTAAAATAATCCATGGCTACAAGCATATAGCGATTTCCTGCGTCTGTTCAAGGGAAACGACCAGCTATGTCGATTGCAATTCTTTCCAAAGAGGCTCCCACGTTGTACTGCTTTATTCGCTCCCTGGTTTTTGATTTAGGCCCCCTACTGGATGCACACGCTTGGCAGGTTTTACAACGTTCTTCCACATCAGCTCTACATCGTAATCAATAAAAACGTTCTCTTACCTTTTCCAAAGTTTTCTTTACCCCCAACTGGCCTTCACCTGCCCCGCCATGGATCTCCTCGATTACCTCCCTAACTCTTGGCCGCGGTAGGATTATTTGCTTCAATATGCGGGTTCCATCATCTGACTCCCAATTCCTGACGAGAAGATTACCTTCGATTTCAATGGAGTTTCACTGGGCACAGTAACGTTTGGTGGCAACGCTTTTATCACTAACTTCTGATCAAGTGGGTTTTTCGTGGCAAGTCTCCTTCCATCTGTAGATTGGTTGGATATCAGGGTCTTCTTTTTGGTCCTCCATTAACCTCTGCAGATCCCATCGGTTAACGGGTTGCACCGTTGTCCTCTTACACACTTCGAGATTCAATCCTTCTTTATTTTCGGCAGAGATGCAATGCTTGCATTTTGGTGGGCGAGGTCTCCTAGATAGGGCGTCGGCATTGCCGTGCTGTCGTCCAAGGCGGTGTTCGATGGTAAAAGTGTACTGAAGGCGTTCAAGCCACCTCGCCATCTGCCCCTCTGGATTTTTAAATTGAAGAAGCTAGCGTAGGGAAGCAAGGTCGGTTCTCAGGAGAAATTCGTAACGATATAGATATTTGTGAAAATCCTCCAGCGTTTTAATAATGGCTAGTTTTTTCCTAGTCACGCCATAGTTCTTTTCTGCTTTGGAAAGAACCTTGCTGAAATACCCTACAACCTTCTCTTGGCCTCCAGGCTCTTGCGAAAGAACACGACAAATACCAACATTGCTTGCGTCCGTGTCCACAATAAACCTGCGATCAGGCTGGGGATAGGACAGAATCGGGGATGAACAGAGAGCCTGTTTTAGTGTCTCGAATGCTTTTTCACAATCATTGGTCCAAATGAAGGGTGCCTTTTTTTGCGTCAGTTTATGCAAAGGTTTTGTGATGTCAGCAAACCCCTTTATAAAACGGCGGTAATATGTGCAGAGGCACGTAAAGCTTCGCAGCTGATGTACATTGGTTGGAATGTTTCAGTTCATAATACAGTCTGTCTTCTCTGGGTCGGTTTTGACTCCATCTGGGGTGATAATGTGGCCCAAGTACTTGACTGATTTTTAAAGAGACAGCATTTCTTTTGATTTAATTTCAAATTGGCTCCATTTAGTTTCTGAAACACTTGTTCGACATTCTTCACGTGATCTTTGAACAACTTTCCTAAGATAATGACGTCATCTAGGTACACGAGGCATGTTTCCCAGTGTAGACCTCTTGAGACTGTCTCCATTAGACGCTTAAAGGTGGCTGGAGCATTACACAACCCAAAAAGCATGACGTTGAACTGTGACCACTACCAGTGGTAAACGCAGAATTGTCTTTGTCTTTCGGCTCAATCTCGTTACTTGTTAGAAGATATCGCCTTTTACCTGCTTCATACGTTCGTCTACACAAGAAGTAATATTTTCAATTCTGCTGGCTTATTGTTGCAGAATTTTCTTTGTTTATTCATCTCTTCTTCTCATTTCTTCCTTTGCTTCTTCGTTCCTTTTTCTCAGTTCCTCTCTTATCCCTTCATCTCTTTTTCTAGCTTCTTAATCTCTTTTTCTGGCATCTTCTTTAGCTTCTTAATCTCTTTTTCTGGCTTCTTCTTTAGCTTCTTTGTCTCTTTTTCTGGCATCTTCATCTCTTTTTTCTCATTTCTTCTTTGGCTTCTTCGTCTCTTCTTCTGCCGTCTTCATCTCCTTTTCTCATTTCTTCTTTGGCTTCTTCGTCTCTTTTTCTCATTTCTTCATATGTTTTGATGGCTTCTTTTTGTGCTAATTTAGCTTCCTTGTCCATTTTTAAAAAATCATTTCCAATAGCTGGGTGCCCATATTTGCTGTTGCGCTACGTGTCTTAGGCATAGACGTACTTAAAGCTGGTACACAGTTTATTCTGTTTCAAAAACACACCCAGTTATGAACTACTGCTACTAGAAATTTCCACGTTGTTCAACGAATATTCTGGAAAATATTTCTGCTAGCAGCTTGAAAATCCCACTTCTGACACCAGTTGTTACATTCTACGGGGTTCTGGCTTCTCTGACTAACAAAACACAGTTTTTCAAACTAATAGTTTATATAAGCAACTATTTTCCAACACCAGTGTCAACTAAAATGTTTCTCTCTATTACTAAATGTTCATAGAACTATATTCCACTATCCGCCTTCTATGATCGCTTCTTATACACCAACACTTACTACTGACTTGCTTAATACTCTATGATCACTTACTCTGTATCACACTAATTTAATACTGAACTAACTAACTCTATGTACCGTTCGTATATGTATACTCTCCATAGAGATTCTAGATCTTGTACACTTTTCTACACCTGTCACTTCTGGCCCCTTCTAGAAATATAATTCCAGAAGGTTCGCTCTTACCAACACATTTTATAACCGACATTTGAACATCGAAGTAACAAAGTCCATAAACTTAGTTCTCATAGATAAATGAGACGATATGTATGGACCACTAATATGTTTTAAAAATAACAAAGACAAGATGTGTCTCTTTGATGGCCAAAATGCAACAAACAAATACTTTTACATCTCCTTTTCTTGTCACGGAACAAGTCGTACAAAGACTAGACATCCAACAATCGGTGGTTTGTTCCGTGGTCTCCCTGATTAATACTTTGTGTCCATGACGACTGTAGTAAAAACCTAGTTCGCAGTATGTACAGGGAGATGTCACTTGTAATAATTTAGCTCACAGAGTATTGATAATTTAAACTTCTAATAGTAATTTTTAGCTTATGCTGGCCTGAATTTTATACCAATCAAAATTGTTCTCACTTGTTATTGTAAAGTTAAACCGCACAAACTGCTCTCAAATTTTTGGAATACGCTGTATAGTATTGCAGATTAAAAGTGGAATGGTTAGCGATATTTGCGAGATCTCGTTAACAGAAAAATTGAACACAATTTTGGGTTTGATATTTCACTGTCTGTGCAATTACTAATTTCAAAGTGGATATGAGAGCATCAGACAAATTGCAATAGTATATTTATTGGATGTTAGTTTATTTAAATATTTCATCTTTAGAGTAATTTGTAATCAGGATTAGGATTTCTGAAATAAAAATGTACATTTGAGCATTAACAAAATTACTTTATTCAATCATTCAAACCTTCGTTGTGGATTGTAAATTTGTCTAGCTCAGTACGCAAGAAATATGTACATTCTTGGGTATTTTATTATATAGCCTTTCTTAATAATTTTCAGATGATTTTCAAATTCTATAAGTCAAGTTGAAAACCTGTGAGGAGCACTGATAAGTACATTTGGAAAACCCAAATCACCACAATATATTTAAAAAAAGCTGACGATCGTTTCAGTAACCAAGCTAGCGTCATCAGAAGACGAATAATTATAAAATGAGAATTAAGAATTATTCATGCTCCGATGGCGCTAACTTGGTTAATGAAATGATCGCCAGGTTTTTTAAAATGTGTTGTGGTGATTTGGGTTCTCTAAATGTACTTGCAAGTTCTAATTATTGATGCTTAATAAGTGGTTATCATGGCTTTATAATACACAAAAAGGTTGATTTAAAATTCCAAATATTAGTTAACCTAATACTTTTTTGAATTTTAAATAAATGATCCTTGATACTAAACTACACATAAACAACAAAAAGAAAAAGATAGAAACAATTAGGGAATGTACAATTACTGATACGAAAAACAGTTTGTTTATATATACAACTGATGTCAGTATTGCCACAAAGTTTAAATAAACATTCACTATTTCAGTTGTGATATCTTGGATCTTGTCGAAACACCTCCTACCCCCAGGATAGATCTTTGCCAAGCAGGGAAAATGGACAATGGTTTAACAAAAGTATTTGTTGACACCGGCGCCAAACTCTATACCTCCTTGGGTCTTTCCAGGATGTCTGCCATATTTAGTTATGGCAAGCAATGATCCATCTGAGTCCTGGCTCCAATTTCTATTATTGCGTGATTTCTTAACCAGATTCTTAAGGAAGTCTTAAAATAATTTTGAAGCAGATACTTTTCAATTTGGTAACCCTATTTAAAAAGATTGTCCAAAAGTAAACTAATCCAGAGAGCTCGCTGATTGTATTTTTTAACCAGGAAAGTCAACTGAAGGCGTTAATGACTCTGCGATAATTCCGCAAAAGGTCTAATTAAAATAAATCTCACTTAATTCCAAGCATAAGGATCAATTACAACTTACTTAGCAGTTAAACTGAGGCTTCTTAAACTGTAGCAGTGGTAGCTTGTGTCTGCATTTCACTCTACGTGTTAATTATCACAGTCTTTTTTTGCCGAGTGCCAAACTCGGTTTTAAAAATGCGGACCTCTAGTTCACAGTCATGCATCCTCTATTCCTGCGTTGTTTTGTAGTAAATTGCTCTAGCTAGCACGCTGTCTTTGTTGCGCGCAAAGTTATTCTTGTTAGTTACAGAGAGCTAGAGATGGGGTGTGATGTACGCATCTCAACATTCCGTCATCTTTGAACTGCTCTGGTCCTCATACTTATTCGTGGAACTCTATGAATACGATTGATTTCAATAGATGTATTGCGCTCCGTAAGCATTTATGATTGAAATATAAAATTATATTGTTATCACAGGCGAATATTAATGGGATTGAGTGTAGGAGAGATGACCCTAACTTCTCAAACGCGGGTATCTCTAAGAGAATGATTGAATATAACGTTTTCATGATTTCCCCATTTTAAAATAGCCTCAATTCTTTCAAGTTTATCCTATAGTTATTGATTGACGAAATCTTAGGTTAGAAGTCTTTGGAAATGGTTTTCAGCAGTGTTATGTTATCCTTTTTTAGCGACTTTTCATCAAGAAAATTTACTAATAGAGAGGTATCGAGGATAAGACTTTAGGAAAATTTCTTCAAATAAGCGCGAATTGGGGCATCTAGAACCCATCTCCAATGTCCGTTGAATATATATATATATATATATATATATATATATATATATATATATATATATATATATATATATATATATATATATATATATATATATGTGTGTGTGTGTATGTATGTATCCAATCGATAACACAAAAAATACTTCACTGATTTCAATCAAATTTGGGGATTATCTTAATATTAATAATAGCTTGGATAAGCTCATTCATCAGATCTTAACGCCCATTTTTTTCTTAAAGAAAATTAAAAAAATATTTTTAAACCCAATATCTTTTAAAGTGTTTAAGAGATTAACAAAAATTAACAACTTAAAAGAACATAGATAGACGTGTCCGCCTACCAGTTTTCAAACCGTTTGAACAAAGAAAAATAAAATTATTAGAAATTAAAAATAAATAATCTCCGACACCACTTCAAATTTCGTAATGAAATATCTACAGTGTTTAACAAAGACAAATGACATTACTCGTGTGCGTATCTGTTGATCTGCTATTTAAATAAATCGTAGATAAAAAATATAACAATGGCCGTTAGAATTATTATTGGAAGATGAAGGTGTTTCCTACCGGTGTTCCCAGATCTGTAAAAATTTCATGTAGTTAAACCTTGCGTGTATATAAACATTTTAAATGTTTATAACTTTTGATAATGAATAAAAAGATTGTAAAACTTAATTTTATCAGTATTTAGCAGCTCGCAAATTTCGATTTACCAATCTCTCAAGATTTTTAGTGCATCACTAGAACTATAATTTATTCTATCTGACAACGCGGTAGACCACAATTGTGTGTGTTCGCTGCACTGTTCGTTGCTTTGATCAGAATCCAACGCGCAGCTGTCATTCTGCACTCCGTTGGAATGGTGCGTATACAACTACGGCGATATATGTCACGAGAGTTGAAACATGAAAATAATCGGTGTTTGCATATAGTGGCAAAAATGTTTTGAGCTTAGTGCTGAATATTGAAATATATTGTCTCTCGGACAGAAATTCCTTAGCATTGTAATGTCATTTTCATTTGTCCCCATGCAACACAACTACATAACAATAATGTATTTTGCATGTAACAGCGCGACATTGAACATCGCATAAATGTACTTTGTAAAGTCTATGCAAGTTACTAGAGCTAGGAAATGTCAGCAATTGCCAACATTAACAATACATCACATGGATGTGACTGCTTAACATGCTGGACACATCGCCTGTGCTGTTAAGGAGATGTAATTCCTAATATTTCAATAATGTATCTAGACTCATCTAAGCGATGTGAATATCACAATTGTATTGCCTGGGTCATTATATCAAATTAGACGTTTGCTAATTCCAGTCTCAAATTTAAATAATAATGACTTTAACGTATATAATAATCATTTTTTATTAGCTGCTTAATCGACACCGTAAACATCACATTTAGTAAGAAGAATAAAGAGTTTCATGAAAATTTCCTTTAAATGGTTATTGCTTTTTGATCCCTTCCAAAGCAAATGTCCGTTTAAGAACACGAAAACGGTTTATTATTGATGCAATAGTTGTCAAATAAATTTATATAATGACATGCTCCATGACATTTTATACTGCAGATAGTACATCCATTAGTAAACTAATTGATACAGGGCAGATTACATCTGAATTTAACTATTTTGCTACTATAGTCAATATGTTAAAGAGTGCAAATTCCAGTAATCAAGTGCAACCGGATACTAGTTTAATTAATAATAACCCCCAGTTATTCTTTTTCTATCCTGTATCTGAATACTAAATAACAATACACATAAATTCTTTACAGAAGTCAAAGAGTATAAGTCATGATAATATAGGCAATAATATTGTAAAGATATTTTATGTATACGTGGTTAAGCCAATAACTCATGTTGTAAATACAATTTTGCAAAGCGGTATTTTTTTATCCTTTTTTTACATTATATGATCAGATTATGTAATTGCACTGAATATTTTGCGAATTTTTATAAAAATAATTGATTAAGAGTTCCTATCTACTCTTAAGACTTAATTGAAATTTTAATAGCAGATCAGGTTGTTTTCGTTGCTCTAACTTGATTAAACCACTCCACACTAAATACAGAGGTATACACTTTCTATGGCTTCACGAGTGCCTGTTTTATTCTCTGTAACCGGTTTCGCTTTTTACAGCATCGTCAGGCAAAAGACAATTCTCTTTATGGACTTGCAAAAGAAGTCTCAAGTCTGCTTTTAGATCAGATTGTATAAATTTTAATTTAAATCATTAGCGAATTTTCAGGTACAAAATGTACTTGGAATAGCAAATTTCCTTAAACTTTTTAGCTAAATTTCTTAAAAAAATGGTTTGCAATTTTCCTGAAAGAAAAATTTGTTTTGAATTTTTGTGTGAAAGATATTTAGGCAAAGTTTTAATGAAACATTTTTTATACGAAATTCGTGAAAATTAATATTTTAGGTAATGAATTTTCGAGCAAAAAAATGGTTATAGAATATCTAAACCTATTTTTGTAGAAGTACCATTTTTTAGAAAATTAGCATAGAAAAGATTGCTCATGAATATATAGTTCACTGTCATAAAATAATAATAATAATAATAATAATAATAATAATAATACCTATATATATATATATATATATATATATATATATATATATATATATATATATATATATATATATATATATATATATATATATATATATATATATAAATCGAGAACCTCTTATGTTCTCTTGCATTTTTGCATTGTCCATCGGCAATAAAAGCTGTGAGGAAAAAAATTGAAAGTGGTCATAGTTTTTTGAGTTACTTCAATTGTTTTGCACTTTCTAGCATATATAAAAAAGCTCGGGACGCAGCTAGTGCGTTATGGTAGCGAATTTTTATTAAATGCTTCAAACTTGGAACTCAATTTTCGATAAATTTCGAAAGTTTAATTTTGGTACGTAGTAAAACCTTTCCCAAGGCAACGTATCTGCCAAATTTCATTAAAAAAACTTTTTAATTTTCGGAGAAAAATAAATTTTTCGAGAGATTCAAAATTTAAGAAACTCACTTTTCTATAAACTTAAAAAATTAAATTTTGGTACGTAGTAAGGTCTTTCTCGAGGCAACATATCCATCCAATTTTGTTAAAAAAACTTTGTAAGTTTCGGAGAAAATTTTTTTTTTTTTGAAATAAAACATTTTCACAGAAAACCTCATCCGTTTTTTTTTTTTTAAATAAAAATTCACTAAAATTATGATACGGCGTTTTCACCAATACTCTGTCAGTCGGAAAAATCTAGATGCCGTACAAAGGGCGCCCTCAAATAGTGACTGAATTTGGAAAATTTCAAACCGCAGTAACTCATTTTTTTCAAATCGAACAGCTTATGTTTTGTGTTTCAGAAGTGAACGGCATGCCCTCTGCATCAAGTTTTTTATACAGACTTTAATTTTGGATATATTTACATTCGCATACCATGAGTCATATATGGATTACTTTTAAATTTTCTTTGTTTTTTTGTTTGAAAATTTTAATGCAAAATTATAAATTGGCAAAAAGCTTAAGCAGGTTTGTTGGTCAGGAAAATAGGACCAGTTTTTGTACTTCTTCAAACAATTAAGATATTTTGATGAAGTATGGTACATTATTGTTTCTACGGTGCAGATTATACTGGTAACCAAATTTGATGCCTGTTTTCATTACAAAAAGTCATATTAATTTGCTATTAAAAACATTTTAATGAAAATTCACTACCATAATACACTTGCCGCGTCCAGACGTTTTCGGTTTGTTCCAGTGGCACATAGAATATGTTTTTCAATATAAATACTCAAATATAACGTACATTGTCGTTTTTTATCAACTTGCTTATTTTAAAACGACAGTCATTTTTGAAAACTTTGTGCTATTAAAACATACTAAGTAAGTAATCAAAAGCTGAGTAGAATGAAACTTGACTTGGTTCTGGTAGCATTGCTCAAAAAGTCAAATAGATATTCAGTATGCTGCAATGTTGAATGCAAACTGTGTCTTTTGAAATTATTATAATCTCTGTAACTAAGCAATAAAGTACTATGTTTTCATAGCTTGCTTTATTAGGAATATAAATACAAAAGAGAATAAATAACGATTATATACAGTTTATACAAGTCACATTATTGCTGGAGGTATTGTACAGGAGCGGCATACGTCAGATGTGATGCCACGTGCGGAGCACCATACGTCTGAGTTGTTGCGACTTGCGGAGCAGCATGCGTCAGATGTGATGCCACTTGCGGAGCAGCATATGTCAGATGTGATGCAACTTGCGGAGCAGCATATGTCAGATGTGATGCCACGTGGGGAGCACCATACGTCTGAGTTGTTGCGACTTGCGGAGCAGCATACGTCAGATGTGATGCCACTTGCGGAGCAGCATATGTCAGATGTGATGCAACTTGCGGAGCAGCATATGTCAGATGTGATGCCACGTGCGGAGCACCATACGTCTGAGTTGTTGCGACTTGCGGAGCAGCATACGTCAGATGTGATGCCACTTGCGGAGCAGCAAAGCTGATGGTTCGTGCAGGGGTATTTAATACGGCTTGGGCTGGTGCTACTTTAGCCACAGGTACTGCTACTGCAGCCCTAGCAGCTAGCGGCTCTCTGTGAACATGTGCAATGAAACCGTTCACATGATCAGCTGTGTAGTGTACTGTTCTTCTGAAGCCATCTGGATCGGTAAGGGAGTAACTGCCTTCAACGTTGTCACCGTCGCGAATTTCCTGATGATTCTTGCTATCTCCGGTAATTTCGTCTTGAATGTCGTATGAATATTGGTATTGGGGGTGCGGGTCGATGTGTTCAGCCACAGCTACTGGAGCGGCGACTCTAGCTACCGCTGGGTAAGCTACCTGGGCGGGTTGAGAGATAAACCCTGCGTGGGTGAAGGCAACGAGTGCAGCAAAGATGATCACCTGTAAAATACAAAGACATTTCTATTTATACATTTTTGCATTTGCAGAAATCTTTCAATTTTTGCTTTCTTTTGCCTCTGAATTCAGATTCATTCATTGTTGTTACCTTTACATTGTGAAACCATTCCATCCTTAATAAAGCAATTATTAGATAGAGAGAATAATTTTCTTCAGTGGTAAGTAATATATTTTGACTGCTGTAGTAATTCATCAGTCATGTCTGAAGTGTTTTAATGTATAGGGCGGATATCTGATCATTAGATAAAAAGCCTGGGCGCGGCAAGTGCGTTATGGTAGTGAATTTTCATAGAAATGATCTGGCACAAAATATTTTATTAAAACTTTTTTTTCTTGTAACATAGAAATCTAAATTTTGGTGTATAGTTTACTTTTTATATCGTAAACCGACCTACCAAATTTGGTTATAATAGATTTTTTATTTTTTAAGATAAAAATTTTTTCAAATGAAAACTCAAAATTTTCCCAGAGAACCTTGTCCGATCTTTTTGATTAACCAACTTGTCAAATCCATTTATAAAAGGAAGGTATATGCCAAATTTTATCAAAATCGGCCTATTATTCTTTAAGATAAAAAAATTTTTCGAATGAAAACTCAAAATTTTCCAGGAAAATCTCATCCGATTTTCCTGACTAACAAGCTTGTCAAATCCATTTACAAAAGGAAGGTACATGCCAAACTTTATTAAAATCGGCCTATTACTTTTTGAGATAAGAATTTTTTCGAATGAAAACTCAAAATTTTCCCGGAAAACCTCATCTGATTTTCCTGACTAACGAACTTATCCAAGCCATTTACAAAAGAAAGGTACATGCCAAATTTTATCAAAATCTACCCATTATTTTTAAGTTATCGGTGTGATACATATATATATATATATATATATATATATATATATATATATATATATATATATATATATATATATATATATATATATATATGAACATATAGAAATTGAAACTGACCCCAGATATGGGTTCTAGTGGTCCTAGTTCGCGGTCATTTGCAAAATTTTTTTCAAAATTCAAAAGTCGGGATCTCCCCATTAGTGAATTTTTTCTACGAAAATTCACTAACCGGACATGAAGAAAAACAGCGTTTTGAAATGTGGGCATGAAAAAAATAAATAATAAAAATAAACATAAAGTTTGGCGATAGAAGGACGCGTATTAGAAAAGGTTTAAGAAGAAAAGCGTTTAATAAACATGTTCGGGACGCAGCAAGTGCGTTATGGTAATGAATTTTTATGAGAGTAATATATTATAGTGATTTAACTTTATATTAAAAGTTATAAAAAATTACTTGATTTAATTAGGAACAGTTAAAAATAAGATAGAGAAGGCGAAGCAAAAACATAATCTCCAACATAAATATTCATACAGTAATTTTGATACAAAAATCTAACAAAACAATTGATAAACAGTAAACATACTCAACAAAAAAAGTACTACAAAGCTAAACATCAAAAAATTCCTGTGGTTCATGCATCGAAGGTGATTCTATGCATGCAGAAGGAGAATAAGAACCCCCAGGACGAAGCGGGTCTCTGCCCTCTCACCCAAAAACACGGGGGTTCTCCTTCTTCTTGTACTACCTACTACCTTCAAGGCATAAAGCACAAGAAAAATTTCTTGGGAACAACCCCGGAGAAAGTTACGGGACCTGGGGCGAATATGGGTGTTGTGCTGGGTAGACGGTGTTTAAAGGAGGTATTGCTGCAAAATGTGAAAAATACATATTCCCAAAATCAGACTAAACGGTTTTTTAGCACTTTCCGCTCACATCTTCGCCTCTCACCCCGAACCAACCCCAACCAAAACATTTCGTGTTTACTAGAACTTTCGTGACAACATACTGCCTTCCGCACCGAGATGGCGTCCCTGTCGTACATCTCACAATCTTCTGGATTCTTACATATTGCAATCATTGTAACTTCCATTGTTTAGGTTTTTATCTACGATTGATTTAAATAGCATCGCAGTACAGGTAATGCCATCTGTATTTGTCCAACATTGTAGATATTGTATTACAGAATCTGATGTGATGTCGATGATTATTTTATAATTAATTTATATTAACTTAATTTTTCCTAGATTAAAAGACTTGCAAATTGCTGTACTACTACGTCTGTCTATCTTCTCTTCAGTTGTAAATTTTTGTTTTAATCACCTGAATAATTTGAGAGATATTGTGTTTTAAAAATATGTTTTTAATTTTTTGTTAAGAAAACGCCATTAACAAAATAAGGGTCAATTTGGTCCAAATCAGTGAAGTATTTTTTGAGGTATCGGTTGTATATATATATATATATATATATATATATATATATATATATATATATATATATATATATATATATATAAATGTTCCGAAAGACTCACCTTTGATACCTCACTAAAAGCATTTAGAGAAAGAAGGAAAAATTTGCTGGACATATTCTGAAACATGGTCACTTTTCAAAACATTATTACTGTTTCTTCAAAATTGCTGGAAGATAAAAACTCTGTGATATATTGCCAAGCCTTTCGAAATTATTTATCCCTTTATCAAGGCTACAACATGAAAGAAAAAAAAACTACAGCTTACACAGAAAAATTCAGATGTTTCAAATACCTACATATAGAGCAAGTTTAAAAGTTGAAATTGAAAAAATTATAAAATAAGAAAATTGTTTATGTTAAATTTTAATTAAATTATAACAGTCAATCTGACATATGCAAGCTAACTATTGTGTATTTAAATTTGTTTTTTTTTTGCTTTTTTTTCAAGGAAATATAAATAAGGATAGTATTTTAAAAAGGTGTTACCTTTCTTTATGTTTATTAAATTTTCGTTAGCGGTAATTTCAAAGTCTTCTGAAGGCATTACTTTATTATTTGAGGTTTCACAATGCAAAATAGAAATATTACTAAAAAGTCTGGACATTTTTCTTTAAATGCTTGAAACTTTTGTTTTTGTAACATAGAGATCTAAATTTTGGATGTTGTTTCCTTTTTATAAGGTAAACCTACGTACCAAATTTGGTTACCATATTTTTGCTATTTACGAATATACAATTAAAAAAAAATCTTTCCGGAAAACCTGGTCCATTTTTCACAAGAAAATTCACTTAAAATGTATATTGGTATATTAGGCCAGTGTCAAGATTATGTTCAGGCAAAGGAGGTCTTTTTTGGTTTATCTCAATTTTGTGCTAAGTTTATTTATCTTTAAGGACTCTGCTTGTGTGGCCAATGTATTTTAAATCACAATTACTACATGATATACAATATACCACTGGATACATTAGAAATTTTTTGTTTACTTTTAAGTTTACTGAAAACACGATTGATTGTTAAATATTCTTAATGTAAGGAATCGATATGTAAAAAATGTTAGATGTTTCCGAACTAGAAATTATTTGGTTGTTGTTTCTGTCAGTCAAATTAATAGTGTTTGTATTCTTTGCGCTTATTTCACCAACATGTTGTAGAAGTTTTAATGTTGTGTAGTGGCTATTTTTGTAAAGAAAAAAGCCGTATGCTAGGATTGAACTTATGTAGGGTGTTATCGCTGACTTTCATATCTTAATTTCCACATAAATCTAAAGAAAAATATGTTTCTTATCAACATATGTTGCATGATTTGAAAAAGTTATATATATATTTATATATATATATATATATATATATATATATATATATATATATATATATATATATATATATATATATATATATATATATATATATATATATATATATAAATAAGAGATAAATGCAGGGCTTAGCAAGATTCAAAACTGAGGTTATATTGGGTTTTATAAAACTAATTACAAAACATATTTAATATATTAATTTTCCAAACTAACAGCAAAGGTACTAGTTTCTTTTATATTTTGAAAGAAAGAAAGGCGCATTTTAAAACAAATCTATCCGGTTGGTTTTTTAACCATTACATTTCAGTGTTACAATGATTGTATAAAACTAAAGTTATTACCCCATGGCGTTCTGAAGTCACAACGTTTAAAAAATCATTCTAGATACAGACTGGACGTCATTTTAAAATGCTTGAGTTTAGCGAAAGAATGAATTGAGACAACAAATTTTCAACTCATTAATTGTTGTTGGCCTTACTTAGTAAAACTGTTCCAGAAAAGAAGACAAGCAATTGTAAAGCCAGATCAGAAGACTCTACATATGAATTTACTATAAATCTGACATTTCTGAAGTCTACCTAGCTCGCTAGTTCAGATTTTGTTGAATATTAGCAGAATTTTTTTTTAAGTATCCGATTATGAAATGAGTGTTTCTAGCAAACAATTTCAAAAGAGGTTATATTAAAGTTTTTCCAAACACATCACAAAAAACAAAGTTTAAAAAAAAATTGAACTAACAAAGCGATTCTTTTTTTTTTTTGAAAACAAAAACAAGGAGTAATATAACGTCGTTCTGTTCTCGCTGATTTTGTGATGACGCTTTCAAGGATCACATATACCAAAAGTCCAGTGCAGCAAGTGGGTTAAGTAGCGAATTTTCGTAAATTTTATAATACCTATTGCAACTTATTTTATCTACTAAGCATATTATTGAACCTGTTTAAGCCTACTTAAACGTGGAATAATTATTATTCAACACAACGGATTTCTGGCACATTGTATCTGTATTTTATTGGCAATATATGAGTTAAAAATCGTAAAATGTTGTTGTTGAATTCCAAAGATTTAGTGTTCACGAGAAGAAAATTTGCCATATTCAATGGAAAATATTAGTCCAGGCATTTTCCAAATTCTGCTAAATTTTAATTTGAAAAACTTGAATCACAGCTACTCAATAAACTGATTTTTGGCATATTACATCTGTAGTTTATTGGAGATGTATGAGTTGAAAGTCGTACAAGTAATTTGATGAGTTCCAAAGATATAGCGTTTTCGATAAAAAAATTCCTATCTTCCGACTTAGCTTTCAGAAATAATGTTCCAGTATAATAAAATAAATCGGAAGATATTTGAATGAACCTCGGAAATGGGTTCCAAATGCGTTGAGTTGAACAGATTTTTACAAATTCCAAAGTCATTCTATAAGTGAAATTGTCTATATGAAAATCCGCTAAAAACAAAGCCACTAACCCTAGCCTTTCGTAAGATGAGTATTTTTTTAACAGAGGCAGTAGCTATAATAGAAGCCCCTATATATTCCAAAAATCTTAGAAATAAAAATGACCTTATTTTGACCGACAGCAAAAGCTGTGCGGATTCACTGAAGTAGGTACTTTTACTACAACTATAAAAGTAATAATTTAGTTATTAAGATTATCGGCATTTCAATAGACGTAGGAGAATAACGAATGTGTTGACAGAATGGCTAAAGAAGCGTTGAATTGTGAAAACCTTTTAGAATATCCCTGTGCCTGGACATACTTTATTTTTTAGACAACAAAGACAGCTGTGTAAATGTGACTATCAAAGAGAAGACAGAGATATATTTTATAAAATAATTGTGCCAAGGTTGCCTCGCCAGTTATGGTTTACTGGATATACTAGATGATTGCCCACAAGCATATATCGTTTGAGATTTGATCACTGCTTAAAAGTGGTCCATATTGCGAACGTGGAGAAGAAGGAAGCGCACCACATATTTTACTAGATTGCTCGATTGGATGGGACTACAGAGAAGAATTCCTAAAAAGAATGCATAACTTGGAAGACGTTGAACAACCCTTAAATTGGGAACAACTTCTACAATATGGAAATTGCAAAAACATATATTTACTTATATATACATTAATTAAACAACTTAAACTAAAAATATATACAAAACAACTAGGCTCTAAGTTGTTATTTGTGTATATTCTTTATATGTATTGGCATAAAGAATATACGTCCCTGTCTAAATCCCGTAAATGGTATCTAGATCTTGAGTAGGCTTGGGTTAGAATAAGAAGCACCAAACTATATGTTGGAACAAAATACAATACACCCTAACAGAATGCATATAAACAGTCAAAGTCACATACTAGTTGTAACAAAAACTTTTAAAATGTGCGAAAGGTAATTATGCCGGAGCTAATGCAATTTGACGACACACATCCGAGGCTCTTAAAAGTTATTATGTTTATAAATGTATTCTACATACATACACACATACATACATCCGATTTTTTGATTTAGCAACTTTGGGTTCACGACGCTTTGAAGAAAATTACATAAAAAATGAATACAAATATAAGTACAATTTGGAGAACCCAATTCATCACAATGCAGCTTTTTGGACCTCGAAATCGTTTCGCTAACAAAGTTGAGGGATGAATAAACTGGCTTATCCAAATTATACTTATATCTTACACATTAGTATCATCATCCCTCTGAGAGGGCGAAACGATCATCAGGTCTAAAAAACTGCATTGCAATGAATTGTGTTCCCCAAATTGTACTTCTTAGTGCTCATCACAGGTTCCTATTTTCACTCATTAATACAGTTACTTGGAAAAACTCTCCATTACAATATATCTTTTTGACCAAGTTAGATAGACATAATAATGATGACTTTAAAATAGAATGATTAAGTTCTGATATTTTCATGAAGAGGTGAACAATATTGTCAACTCTATAGGCAATTTAAGGCGGGTATACGTTTCCACCTGCTTATATGAGACAGTAATAAAATTACAGACTATAAACGAACTATGTCACCGAAACGAGATGCACTACCTAAAGTACCACACGTAGTTATAAATGCACTAAAATGTTACATAACACAATTATCAACGAAATTACCTTAAAAGCCATAGCTGATCGAACAAGTTAAAGGAACACACTGTTCAATGAATGAATATACATACATCAGACCGGCGCTTGCTTTTATACATCAAGAGTTAAACCGGTGGGCCACCCCCGACACGCCCCTGTTTAAACTGCTCCACTGTGCCATACAATGCGATCACATTACTTTCTTCAATTTCGCGAAATTGCTTGTTGTCCCTGACCCTTATCCAATCACTTAAGACAGTCGTCGATCTACAGCTTCTATCCTTGCTCCATTCAATTGGCAAAATAGTGTAAGAAGTTTGACAAGTCCGCTTATTGAAATGACTTTAATTAATTTATTGGCAGATTCCCCTTAATGAGTTAATTTAGCTTTGTAAGGCATTCCCGGATTCCTATCAGTGCTATTTCTCTCGTTTGCTTTTTTCACAATGTCTGATGTGACAGATATGAATAGAAAACTTGTAATAGGTACACTTTGAAAAGTTTGTCACTTACTTGATATCGCTATAAATGTTCAATAGTTTAATCTATAAAAAAAACTTAGACATGTTTTTGTATGGTAATGTTGCAGAAAAAATTATAAATGGTGGCTTATAGTCAGTTAGAATTTCAGTTATTTTCGTTAAGAAAATTCACTATTAGAGAAGTAACGATGGTAAGACTTCGAAAATGTTTTCAAATGAGCGTGCCCATAGAACCTATGTCCAAGGTACGTTTGAATTTCGATATGTTATATATATATATATATATATATATATATATATATATATATATATATATATATATATATATATATATATATATATATATATATCTGCGTGTATGTGTGTGTGTGTGTGTGTCAGCATAACTGATTTAGATGAAACTTGGCAATCGAGATCGTAAATCAGCTATAACGGAGATTTTTCCCCAAAAATACATTATGTATTTTTGAATACACTATATTTTTTTAAGTATTAGATCAACCAGAATAAGACTTTACATGTAGCTATAAATGGTTTAAATAAGCCTCTATGGTGAATTTTAGGTAATTTGGTTTACTAAATTTTGGGTTTACTAATTAAAAATAAAATCTGATAGATATGAATCGAAGCGACTTAAGTGGTTAAAGGCCAATGCCTAACAGACAGAGTAGTTGGCTGATATAATTTATACATCAACGATAACGAAACAATAAAAATAACACCCATAAAAATACTACCCACACTAGCAATTGATAATTATCGGCCACAAAAATCCCAAGAACCATTTAAATCGTTTGTCAGTAACTATTATGACATTAGAACGACAGATGACATGAAACTGAAAATTTGCCAAATAATTGTTTTTTAAGTGGAGATTTAATAAGTTTTTAAAATACGCTATATTTGTAGCTTGACGAACGGCCCTAATTAAAGTTTTAGGCTGAAAATGTAGAAATAAAGAATTTTTAAGGAACTATCGCCTCATAAGGTTTTTGCTAAATTATTAGGTAAATTTTATATTATAAGAATATAAGAAGATAGTTACGAAAAAATTAAATAAATATTGTAAACACAATCGGCCAAAGTCTCTTTGAAAAATGACATTAAAACAATTTTTTTTTAACTTTAACTTAAGACGTCATATAAGATATAAGCAGTCGTCGAATGTGTTTCAAGTCACAATTCAATGATTTATGTAATTAATTAGCAGTTACATTTACTTTTAATACAATATAAAATTTTTCGGCGCAGCAAGTTTCCGTCAAGTATCGCGTAAACAAACTTTTTATTTGCGCTTTATCTGGTTCAGTGGTAGAATGCTGGCGTCATATGCAGACGGCCCGGGTTCGGTTCCTGCTCGCTGCATGTAACATTTTGTTTTTTTTTTGTCACTTTAATGTAAGGCTAGATGCATTCTCACCACAATTAGAACCTCAGACTGGTTTCGCTCTAATTAGAGCTCGTCAGTACCGTATACTAATTGCAGCGAAAATAAACCTATAAAGCAATAACGGCTATGGAAGCCAGTCTTCCAATACTATGTGAGATATAAGACACGAAGCACGTGTCGCCACCTCGTTGCGGAACCAAGTAGTATTTTGTCACGGCAGCTCTAAATAACACAGAATGTTAAAAAATTGAGACTGTATACAACCAACTAATAATTTAGTAAATTGTCAGCCCTGGCCCATTTCTACCCTAATATAGGGACAAAGTATGTAAGACAAGATGCATTCTCACCACAATTAGAACCGTAGACCGGTTTCGCTCTAATTAGCGCTCGTCAGTACGGCATACTAATTGCTGCGAAAATACACCTATAAAGTGTTTCGTTACTTTTAGGTGTATTTTCGCTGCAATTAGTGTGCGGTACTGACGAGCTCTAATTAGAGCGAAACCGGTCTACGGTTCTAATTGTGCTGAGAATGCATATAGCCTTACATACGTTATCCCTATATTAGGGTACAAATGGGCCAGGACTGACAATTTACTTAATTGTTAGTTGATTGTATAGAGTCTCTATTAGTGAATTTCCTTAAAAAAATTCACTAATGAGGAAATCCCGACTTTTGAATAAATTTCTTCAAATGAGTGCTAATTAGGCCCCCCAGAACAGATATCCTGGGTCAGATTCAATTTTTATATGTTTATATATATATATATATATATATATATATATATATATATATATATATATATATATATATATATATATATATATATATGTGTGTGTGTGTGTGTGTGTGTGTATCACACCGATAACTCAAAAAATAATAGGCTGATTGTGATTAAATTTGGTGAATAAATTCCTTTTGGAAATGGCTTGGATAGGTTCGTTAGCCAAGAAAATCTGCCCAGTTTTTCCCGGAAAATTTTGTGTTTTCTTTCGAAAAAAAATTACATCTCCGGAATTAACAAAGTAAGGGCAACCAAATTTAGCGCGCGCGTTTATGTCCTTTTAGGTAAGTTACGTACCAAAATTTAGCTATGTAGGTCGAAAGACGAAAAAGTTATAGACATTTAAAGACAAATAAATTGGGGTTTTCCTCAAAACGTCAAAGTTGCGATTTAAAATGTCAAACTCGGCAACATGTAGGCAAATAACTTGAATCTAATACGGGCTATGGAAATCAAATGTCTTAACAAGGATGTTTTACACACCCTGACGTCTTAGTTTCAACGGTCATTGTCCTTCATTTTACTAAAATGTTTCCAGAAAATTCATTTCAAATAGTCCCTTTCTCTGATGCTTGGCAGTAGCCTTAGCTATAGAGTTTATCGTTTAATAATATATAAATTTTGTCGAATTTTCGTAAAAAATCAAGAAACCTCAATATATCCGTTAATATACGATATATGAAAAAAATGTGTATATATTAATTATAGGGTGTCTTGAGCTACATCATAAAAAATATTTCCACAATCACAGGCTGGCCCATAAGTTGTTGGTGATACAATTTTTTATTTTTTAATCAAACACGCCTTATGTTATTGCATTTTTGCATTTTTGCATCTAAATATAATGCATGTTTGAATAATTCTTGATGCAGCAAGTGCGTTTTGGTAGCGAATTTTGATTAAATGCTTCATATTTAAATAGCACAATTTGCTATTAACCTAAAAGGTTGACCAAGGAATGAGTTTTTTCTGGAACACTGTAAGTCTACTTTTGGAAATTTTTGTACATTTTCTCACAATAAAGTTATTTTATGAAACATGGCACATTGTTTTTACTATATAGGTTATACTGGTAACCAAAATTGATGTCTGCTTTCTTAAAAAGAAAACACACATATTTGCAATAAAAACATTTTTATGAAAATTCAGTACCATAACGCACTTGCTGCGTCCAGAGTTTTTTTAAACATTCTGTGTAATTTAGAGCTGCCGTTGCAACATACTACTTGGTTCCGCAACGAGGTGGCGGCACGTGCTTCGTTTCTTATATCTCACTTAGTGTGACTTTAATATTTGGCAGAATCAATAGTGTACAGATTTCATACGTTTGGACCAAGATCTCATTTTTGTTTAAAACGCCTGGATAACTTTCTCACCTTTAAGTCTAAAATTTTCATTTTCAACAGACACTTTGCGACTGTTGGCATTGAATTTTTGTCAAAAAAATTAACTAGCGGAGATGTTGTTTTTCAAAATACTTTTTTAGTTCTTGGAGAAACCGCTTCGATTAGGTTGACTAACATAAGAGAATCCAGGCGATTAGTAAGGAAAAATAACGGCACGTTCATGATTTGGCAGATACTTTCCTTTTCTAAATATGAATTAAGTTTTCTTCTTGAAAGCTTTTGTAGCTTTAATAAAAGTTGTAATAAAAGTTTATATTAAAGAGATTTACAGTAAGTACGTATACCATATTTTAATTTTAAATAAATGATTATTGATACTAAATTACACATAAACAACAAAAAGAAAAAGATAGAGACAATTAGGGAATGTACAATTACTGATACGAAAAACAGTTTGTTTATTTATACAACTGATGTCAGTATTGCCACAAAGTTTAAATAAACATTCACTATTTCAGTTGTGATATCTTGGATCTTACCGATATACCTCCTAACCTCAGGATAGATCTTTGCCAAGCAGGGAAAATGGACAATGGTTTAACAAAAGTATTTGTTGACACAGGCGCCAAACTCTATACCTGCTTGGGTCTTTCCAGGATGTCTGCCATAATTACTTATGGCAAGCAATCATCCATCTGGGTCCTGGCTCCAATTTCTATTATTGCGTTATTTCTTAACCAGATTCTTAAGGAAGTCTCAAAATAATTTTGGAGCAGATACTTTTCAATTTGGTAACCCTATTAAAAAAAAGCCTGGACGCAGCAAGTGCGTTATGATAGTGAATTTTCATAGAAATGATCTGGCACAAAATATTTTATTATAACTTTTTTTTCTTGTAACATAGAAATCTAAATTTTGGTGTATAGTTTACTTTTTATATCGTAAACCTACCTACCAAATTTGGTTATCATAGATTTCTTATTTTTTAAGATAAAAATTTTTTTCAAATTAAAACTCAAAATTTTCCCGGAAAACCTCGTCCGATTTTTTTTATTAACGAACTTGTCAAAGTCATTTACAAAAGGAAGGTACATGCCAAATTTTATCACAATAGGCCTATTATTCTTTGAGATAAAAAATTTTTTAGAATGAAAACTCAAAATTTTCCCAGAAAACCTCGTCCGATTATCTTGACTAACAAACTTGTCAAAGCTATTTACAAAAGAAAGTAACATGCCAAATTTTATTAAAATCGGCTTATTACTTTTTGAGATAAGAATTTTTTTCGAATAAAAACTCAAAATTTTCCCGGAAAACCTCGTCCGATTTTCTTGACTAACAAACTTGTCAAAGCCATTTACGAAAGAAAGGTACATGCCAAATTTTATTAAAATCGGCTTATTACTTTTTGAGATAAGAATTTTTTTCGAATGAAAACTCAAAATTTTCCCGGAAAACCTCCTCCGATTTTCCTGGCTAACGAACTTGTCCAAGCCATTTACAAAAGAAAGGTACGTGCCAAATTTTATCAAAATCGGCCCATTATTTTTTGAGTTATCGGTGTGATACATATATATATATATATATATATATATATATATATATATATATATATATATATATATATATATATATATATATATATATATATATATATATATATATATATATATATATATATATATATATATATATATATATATATATATATATATATATATATATATATATATATATATATATATATATATATATATATAAACATATAAAAATTGAAACTGACCCCGGATATGGGTTCTAGGGGCCCTAGATCGCGCTCATTTGAAAAAATTTTTTCAAAATTCAAAAGTCGAGATCTCCTCATTAGTGAATTTTTTCTAAGAAAATTCACTAAAAACTGTCCAAAAGTAAGCTAATCCAGAAAGCTCGTTGATTGTCTTTTTTAACTAGGAAGGCGTTAATGACTCTACGATAATTCCGCAAAAGCTCTAATAAAAATTAATCTCACTTAATTCCAAACATAAGGATCAATTACAACTTACCCAGCAGTTAAACTGAGGCCCGTTAAACTGCAACAGTGGTAGCTTGTATCTGCATTTCACTCTACGTGTTAATTATCACAGTCTTTTTTTTGCCGAGTGCCAAACTCGGTTTTAAAAATGCGGACCTCTAGTTCACAGTCGTGCATCCCCCAATCCTGCGTTATTTTTGCTAGTTAGAGAGGAGAGATGGGGTGTGATGTACGCATCTTAACATTCCGTTATCTTTGAACTGCTCATCATACTTATTCGTAGAACTCTATGAATACATTTGATTTCAATAGATGTATTGCGCTCCGTAAGCATTTATGATTGAAATATAAAATTATCTTGTTATCACAGGCGAATCTTAATGGAATTGAGTGTATCGAGAGATGACCCAAACTTCTCAAACGCGAGTATCTTCAATAGAATGATTGAATATAACGTTTTCATGCTTTTCCCCATTTTAAAATAGCCTGAATTCTTTCAAGTTTATCCTATAGTTACTGATTGACGAAATCTTGGGTTAGAAGTCTTTGGAAATGGTTTTCAGCAGTGTTATGTTATCCTTTTTTAGCGACTTTTCATCAAGAAAATTTACTAATAGAGAGGTATCGCGGGTAAGACTTTAGGAAAATTTCTTCAAATAAGCGCGATGGGGCCATCTAGAACCCATCTCCAATGTCCGTTAAATATATATATATATATATATATATATATATATATATATATATATATATATATATATATATATATATATATATATATATATATATATATATATGTATGTATCCAATCGATAACACAAAAAATACTTCACTCATTTCAATCAAATTTGGGGATTATCTTAATTTTGATAATAGCTTGGATAAGCTCATTCATCAGATCTTAACGCCCATTTTTTTCTTAAAGAAAAATAAAAAAATATTTTTTAAGCCCAATATCTTTTACAGTGTTTAAGAGATTAACGAAAATTAACAACTTAAAAGAACATAGATAGACGTGTCCGCCTACCCGTTTTCAAGCCGTTTGAACATAGAAAAATAAAATTATTAGAAATTAAAAATAAGTAATCTCCGACACCACTTCACATTTCGTAATGAAATATCTACAGTGTTTAACAAAGACAAATGACATTACTCGTGGGCGTATCTGCTGATCTGCTATTTAAATAAATCGTAGATAAAAAATAAAACAATGGCCGTTAGAATTATTATTGCAAGATGAAGTTGTTTCTTACCGGTGTTGCCAGATCTTTAGAAATTTCATGTAGTTAAACCTTGCGTGTATATAAACATTTTAAATGTTCATAACTTTAGATAATGAATAAAAAGATTGTAAAACTTGATTTTATCAGTATTTAGCAGCTTGCAAATTTCGATTTACCAATCTTTCAAGATGTTTAGTGCATCACTAGAACTATAATTTATTCTATCTGACAACGCGGTAGACCACAATTGTGGGAGTTCGCTGCACTGTTCGTTGCTTTGATCAGAATCCAACGCGCAGCTGTCATTCTACATTCCGTTGGAATGGTGCGTTTACAACTACGGCGATATATGTCACGAGAGTTGAAACATAAAAATAATAGGTGTTTGCATATAGTGGCAAAAATGTTTTGACATTAGTGCTGAATATTGAAATATATTGTCTCTCGGACAGAAATTCCTAAGCATTGTAATGTCATTTTCATTTGTCCCCAGGCAACACAACTACATAACAATAATGTATTTTGCATGTAACAGCGCGACATTGAACATCACATAAATGTACTTTGTAAAGTCTATGCAAGTAACCAGAGCTAGGAAAATGTCAGCAACCGCCAACATTGACAACACATCACAGGGATATGACTGCTTAACATGCTGGACACATCGCCTGTGCTGTTAAGGAGATGTAATTACTAATATTTCAATAATGTATCTAGACTCATCTCAGCGATGTGAATATCACAATTGTATTGCCTGGGTCATTATATCAAATTAGACGTTTGCTAATTCCAGTCTCAAATTTAAATAATAATGACTTTAACGTATATAATAATCATTTTTTATTAGCTGCTTAATCGACACCGTAAACATCACATTTACCACGAAGAATAAACAGTTTCATCAAAATTTATTTTGAATGGTTATTGCTTTTTGATTCCTTCCAAAACAAATTTGCGTTAAAGAACACGCAAACGGTTTATTATTGATGCAATAGTTGTCAAATAAATTTATATAATGACATGCTCCATGACATTTTATACTGCAGATAGTACAATACATTAGTAAACTAATTGATACAGGGCAGATTACATCTAAATAGGGTAAATTACATCTGAATTTAACTATTTTGCTACTATAGTCAATATGTTAAAGAGTGCAAATTCCAATAATCAAGTGCAACCGGATACTAGCCCAGTTATTCTTTTAGTGAATTTTCTTACAAAAAATTCAGTAATGAGGAGATCTCGACTTTTAAATTTTGAAAAAATTTCTTCAAATGAGCGCGATCTAGGACCCCTAGAACCCATATCCGGGCTCAGTTTCAATTTTTATATGTTTATATGTATATATATATATATATATATATATATATATATATATATATATATATATATATATATATATATATATATATATATATATATATATATATATATATATATATACATATAATGTCGTGAAGTGAAGTGAAGTCGACTTCACTCAAATTCATAAAAAGGTTTTCTTTTCATGTTTGTCATAACATAATTAGTTTAGTAGAACTCATGTTATATCCTTGAGAAAGGAATAAATTTTTCGAAAGATCGGCCTATAATAAAGTGTTTTATTCTACACCTGACGGCTTTCCCACAATTTTTTTAATATATATATATATATATATATATATATATATATATATATATATATATATATATATATATATATATATATATATATATATATATATATATATATGTATCACACCGATAACTCAAAAAATCATGGACCGATTTTGACAAAATTTAGATTGTGCCTTCCTTTTGTAAGTGGCTTAGACAAGTTCGTTAACCAGGAGAATCGGACCAGGTTTTCCAGGAAAATGTTGGGTTTTCTTTCGAAAAAAATTTTATCTCAAAAAATAGGAGAGCTATGGTAACCAAATTTGATACGTAAGTTTATGACATTAAAAGGAAACTATATACCAAAAGCTATATTTCTATGTTAAAAGAAAAGAAAGTTATAAAAAAATATTTCGTGCCAGGACATTTCTATGAAAATTCACTACCATAACGCACTTGCTGCGTCCAGACTTTTTTCTATCCTGTATCTGAATACTAAATAACAATACACATAAATTCTTTACAGAAGTCAAAGAGTATAAGTCATGATAATATCAGCAATAATATTGTAAAGATATTTTACGTATACATGGTTAAGCCAATAATTCATGTTGTAAATACAATTTTGCAAAGCGGTATTTTTTTATTCTTCTTTTACATTATATGATCAGATTATGTAATTGAACTGAATCTTTTGCGAACTTTTATAAAAATCATTTATTAAGAGTTCCTATCTACTCTTAAGACTTAATTAAAATTTTAATAGCACATCAGGTTGCTTTCGTTGCTCTAACTTGATTAAACCACTCCATACTAAATACAGAGGTATAGACTTTCTATGGCTTCACAAGTCCCTGTTTTATTCTTTGTAACCGGTTTCGCTTTTTACAGCATCGTCAGGCAAAAGACAATTCTCTTTATGGACTCGCAAAAGAAGTCTCAAGTCTGCTTTTAGATCAGATTGTATAAATTTTAATTTAAATCATTAGCGAATTTTTATGTACAAAATGTACTTGAAATAGCAAATTTCCTTAAACTTTTTAGCGAAATTTCCTTAAAAAAATTGTTTGCAATTTTCTTGAAAGAAAATTTTGTTTTCAATTTTTGTGTGAAAGATATTTAGGCAAAGTTTTAATGAAACATTTTTTATACGAAATTCGTGAAAAATATATTTTAGGTAATGAATTTTCGAGCAAAAAAATGGTTATAGAATCTCTAAACCTATTTTTGTAGACGTACCATTTTTTAGAAAATTAGCATAGAAATTATCTTTAATAAATTTGCATAGAAAAGATTGCTTATGAACTATATATAGTTCACTGTCATAAAATAATAATAATAATAATACACACACACACACACACATATATATATATATATATATATATATATATATATATATATATATATATATATATATATATATATATATATATATATATATATATATATATATATATATATATATATTAAATCGAGAACCTCTTATGTTCTCTTGCATTTTTGCATTGTCCATCGACAATAAAAGCAATGAGGAAAAAAATTGAAAGCGTTCGTAGTTTTTGAGTTATTACAACTGTTTTGCATATATAAAAAAAAGCCTGGACGCAGCAAGTGCGTTATGATAGTGAATTTTTTGATTAAAATGTTTTAAATAGCAAATATGTGTTTTTTTTTTAAGAAAACAGACATCAAATTTGGTTACCAGTATAACATATATAGTAAAAATAATGTACCATATTTCATCAAAATAACTTTATTGTTTGAAAATGTAAATAAAATTTTTCGAAAATATACTTAAAATGTTCCCGAAAAAAACTAGTTCCCTGGCCAACGAACCTTATAGGTTAATAGCAAATTGAGCTATTCAAATTTGAGGCATTCAATAAAAACTCGCTACCATAACGCACTTGCTGAGTCCCGAATTTATTTTCTTACAAACACGCATTATAATTTCGTGGTCTAAATTCCATACATTTATGGCTGGCTCAGAACTGACACTGATAGGGGGAATCCGTCTGTGTAATTAAAACAAAACATTGTTTAATCTATTTCAACTGAGCAGATTTTCCTGGTTAACGAACTTATCCAAGCCACTTGCAAAAGGAAGGTACTCACCAAATTTGATCAAAATCGGCCCATTATTTTTTGAGTTATCGGTGTTATACATATATACATATATATATATATATATATATATATATATATATATATATATATATATATATATATATATATATATATATATATATATATTATATATATTTATATATATTTATATATATATATATATATATATATATATATATATATATATATATATATATATATATATATATATATATATATATATATACATATAAAAATTGAAACCGACCCCGGATATGTGTTCTCAGGGGCCTAATTAGTAATAATTTAAAGGAATTTTTTCAAAATTCAAAAGTCGAGATCCCTATTAGTGATTTTTTTTTTAAGAAAATTCACTAGAAAGCTCGCAGCAAGTGCGTTATGGTAGCGAATTTTTATTAAATGCTTCAAACTTGGATAACACAATTTTCGATAAATTTTGAAAGTTGAATTTTGGTATGTAGTAAAACCTTTCCCAATGCAACATATCTGCCAAATGTCATTAAAATAACTTTATAATTTTCGGAGAAAAAGAAAATTTTCGAGAGAAGATTCCAAATTTCAGAAACTCTTTTTTCTGTAAACTTAGAAAGTTAAATTTTGGTACGTAGTAAGGTCTTTCTCAAAACAACATATCCATCAAATTTTGTTAAAATAACTATGTAATTTTCGGAGAAAAAAAATTTTTGAAATAAAACTCAAAATTTTTCCAGGAAACCTCATCCGAATTTTTTTAAATAAAAATTCACTAAAATTATGATACGGCGTTTTCACCAATACTCTGTCAGTCGGAAAAATCTAGCCATGCACAGGGCGCCCTCAAATTGTGACTGAATTTGGAAAATTTCAAACCGCAGTAACTCATTTTTTTCAAATCGAACAGCTTATATTTTGTGTTTCAGAAGTGAACGGCATGCCATCTGCATCAAGTTTTTTATACAGACTTTAGTTTTGGATATATTTACATTCGCATACCATGAATCATATAGGCATTACTTCTAAATTCTCTTTGTTTTTTTGTTTGAAAATTTTAATGCAAAATTATAAATTGGCAAAAAGCTTAAGCAGGTTCGTTGTTCAGGAAAATAGGACCAGTTTTTGTACTTCTTCAAACAATTAAGATATTTTGATTAAGTATGATACATTATTGTTTCTACTGTACAGATTATACTGGTAACCAAATTTGATGCCTGTTTTCATTACAAAAAGTCATATTCATTTGCTATTAAAAACATTTTAATGAAAATTCACTACCATAATTGACTTGCCGCGAGTTTGGATAGTGCCCTTTTGGCACTTCAAAACAAAAAAACTTATTTCGAAATTACAACAAGTTTAATTATAATTTTAAAACAAAGGAGAAATACACGATGTTTAATGTTGAAACACTCGTAATAAATTCTCACATAATATTGTATCTTACTTGTATATATAAAGTCAAATATGCTTAGCTAACATTATAAAATAAAACAACTTAAACTAAATAATTATGATGACTATGATTATTCAGCGGTTTTAGTATTACCGCGTTGAACGACTGCTTCGATCCTATTACTCTACTAACACGAGATATCAGTATAGCATTATACAGGATGCTGTAACTCCTCCCTTGCCAGATGAGATTTAGGGTACCTAAATCTTGAGATTGATGTCCTCCAGGGGAACTTTGTGGGTCTTCTTAAGTTCGTTGACGATTTTGGATTCGGCTGCGGAACTGGTTATTCTGCCTTTAAATTTCCAAAAACAGAAACATGCTACTGTTAATAAAATAACACAAACAGTTAAAGTAAAAACACTTATCGAAGTATGAATTACAGGAACACTTATTGTTTGTAGTAACTCCTTCTGATGCTGTAGTTGGGATTTCACTAAATTCAATTCATCTAAATTTATAGATTCTAGATGTAAAGGCACAATGTTAAGTTTTGAGTTCATGGACAGTTCACTAAATTTGAGTTCGGGTAACGGTACATAGAAAAGTTTTTTAATTTCAGATTGGTGAGAACTTACGGTTTGTCCTTTGATTTTTACCTCACAGCCTTCTTCTATTTTTACCAGATAACTACCATCTATGGCCATGATTTTACGGTCATCGCTGCATCTGTAGTTGACTATATTTTCTACTGGAGAGATGATAATCCATTTACTTTCCCTGATCTTCTGAATCTTCACATCTTCTAATAAAATTTGGTGATGCTCACAATTGTTATACTGGGTGGAGAACTTTATTAATTGTATTTCACAAGGGCTGTTTGGACTGATGTGATTCATTGTTTGAGCTTGACACAGGAATTCAGTTGGTCGGACCTCTCGACATGGTCCATCATGGAGTTTGTAATTTTCATCATTCAAGGAAAGGTATTTTGAATGGGGAATTAATGTCAGGAATGTGTGGGTCAAACTATTACGAATGGTAAAGGCATATAAATGATAGTAATCGTAATATGCTGACTCAACCAAAGGTACATCTAAAATGAATGTTAACTGAGTGGTTTTGTAATAGCTTTTAATAGTAATTATTTCTTCATAAAGGGCCATGTTATCTATATTTACCTTATATGGCAAATTTACTTTATGTCTTTGAATTTTATTAAGCTCTATCAATAAATCATCTGTTTCTAAAATAGAGGGATGCATTGTCTTTAATTTAGCAAACGTTATTGCATTAACTAAAGTCTCCAAAATATTTTTAATTCCCGTTATTTCGGTAGTTAACTGAACAAAGAGCATTTGAGCTATGATTACTATGTCCATGTAATCCTATCTTAAGTCTTCAGCTTCAAAATTTTTCGTTAGAAATTCAATACGGTCTGCTATCTTTTTTTGATTGTTAGTCAAAATGTAAACTGTTTGATTAAATTTGGTAATAGCGGTTTCTGTTAGTGACATTTGATTTTTTTGAATTATTTCTAATTTATTTTGGTTACTAGTTAGCTCTAAAATTGTTGAGTCATAACGTTTAGCATCATTATCATCTAAATTTCCTGTGATTGACTTAATTACTGTTCCGAGTCCGTTTATTAAACCTCTCTTTTTTCGATTTAAACTTGATGGTATAATTTGTTTGAAAATTTTGTTAGTTTCACTTATTTCATGGAATAACACATTTTGAGAGTTTCGTAGTTCTTCATAATAGGACTCATTATAAGAGGAGTTTTGTATAGAGATGTTCAGGTGATAGGATGTGTTTTGTAAAAAGTTAAAGTCTTGTAAAAGTGGTTGTAGTTCAATCGTTCTAATCAATGTCCATTTATCAATTGCGTTTTGCATAGTTCCTATTTTTAGGGGTAGCAGTCCAGGGTTGTCATTCAGTCTGTTAAACTCTACCTGTCCAAGGACATGGGTGAGGAAGAGGATTGACAATAATTTTTCCATATGCTTAATTATGAAGTCGGCAATGTTGTCCTTCTTCGCTGACGATTTTTGGTCACTTCTATCTATACTTGACTTGGCCCTTCGAGGTTGGCGATAATGTCCTTCCTTTTGTGGCTGTGTTGTCTTCTGCTAGTGGTGGCTTCTGCTGTTGAGGTTGGCGATGATGTCCTTCCTCGTTGACGATGTTGGTCACTTTAAATTTTGTAGGTTGCAGGTTTTTAACGATAAAAATCGACGTGTACCTTTGCGATTTTTGTCAAAAATGCACTTAAACCTATACTAACGACTGCGCCAGTTTGGATAGTGCCCTTTTGGCACTTCAAAACAAAAAAACTTTATTTCGAAATTACAACAAGTTTAATTATAATTTTAAAACAAAGGAGAAATACACGATGTTTAATGTTGAAACACTCGTAATAAATTCTCACATAATATTGTATCTTTCTTGTATATATAAAGTCAAATATGCTTAGCTAACATTATAAAATAAAACAACTTAAACTAAATAATTATGATGACTATGATTATTCAGCGGTTTTAGTATTACCGCGTTGAACGACTGCTTCGATCCTATTACTCTACTAACACGAGATATCAGTATAGCATTATACAGGGTGCTGTAACTCGCGTCCAGACGTTTTCGGTTTATTCCAGTGGCACATAGAATATGTTTTTCATTATAAATACTCAAATATAACGTACATTGTCGTTTTTTATCAACTTGCTTATTTTAAAACCACAGTATTTTTAAAAACTTTGTGCTATTAAAACATACTAAGTAAGTAATCAAAAGCTGAGTAAAATGAAACTTGACTTGGTTCTGGTAGCATTGCTCAAAAAGTCAAATAGATATTCAGTATGCGGCAATGTCGAATGCAAACTGTGTCTTTTGAAATTATTATAATCTCTGTAACTAAGCAATAAAGTACTATGTTTTCATAGCTTGCTTTATTAGGAATATAAATACAAAAGAGAATAAATAACGATTATATACAGTTTTTACAAATCACATTATTGCTGGAGGTATTGTACAGGAGCGGCATACGTCAGATGTGATGCCACGTGCGGAGCACCATACGTCTGAGTTGTTGCGACTTGCGGAGCAGCATACGTCAGATGTGATGCCACTTGCGGAGCAGCATATGTCAGATGTGATGCAACTTGCGGAGCAGCATACGTCAGATGTGATGCCACGTGCGGAGCACCATACGTCTGAGTTGTTGCGACTTGCGGAGCAGCATACGTCAGATGTGATGCCACTTGCGGAGCAGCAAAACTGATGGTTCGTGCAGGGGTATTTAATACGGCTTGGGCTGGTGCTACTTTAGCCACAGGTACTGCTACTGCAGCCCTAGCAGCTAGCGGCTCTCTGTGAACATGTGCAATGAAACCGTTCACATGATCAGCTGTGTAGTGTACTGTTCTTCTGAAGCCATCTGGATCGGTAAGGGAGTAACTGCCTTCAACGTTGTCACCGTCGCGAATTTCCTGATGATTCTTGCTATCTCCGGTAATTTCGTCTTGAATGTCGTATGAGTATTGGTATTGGGGGTGCGGGTCGATGTGTTCAGCCACAGCTACTGGAGCGGCGACTCTAGCTACCGCTGGGTAAGCTACCTGGGCGGGCTGAGAGATAAACCCTGCGTGGGTGAAGGCAACGAGTGCAGCAAAGATGATCACCTGTAAAATACAAAGACATTTCTATTTATACATTTTTGCATTTGCAGAAATCTTTCAATTTTTGCTTTCTTTTGCCTCTGAATCAGATTCATTCATTGTTGTTACCTTTACATTGTGAAACCATTCCATCTTTAATAAAGCAATTATTAGATAGAGAGAACAATTTTCTTCAGTGGTAAGTATTATATTTGGACTGCTGAAGTAATTCATCAGTCATGTCTGAAGTGTTTTAATGTATAGGGCTGATATCTGAGCATTAGATAAACAGCACATGAAGAAAAAACAGCGTTTTGAAATGTAGGTATGAAAAAAAATAATAAAAATAAGCATAAACTTTGGCGATAGAAGGACGCGTATTAGAAAAGGTTTAAGAAGAAAAGCGTTTAATAAACATGTTCGGGACGCAGCAAGTGCGTTATGGTAATGAATTTTTATAAGAATAATATATTATAGTGATTTAACTTTATATTAAAAGTTATAAAAAATTACTTTATTTAATTAGGAACAGTTAAAAATAAGGTGAAGAAGGCCAAGCCAAAACATGATCTCCAACATAAATATTCATACAGTAATTTGGATACAAAAATCTAACAAAACAATTTATAAACAGGAAACATACTCAACAAAAAAAGCACTACAAAGCTGAACATCTAAAAATTCTTGTGATTCATGCATCGAGGGTGATTGTATGCATGCAGAAGGAGAAACAGAACCCCCAGGACGAAGAGGGTTTCCGCCCCCTCACCCAAAAAGACGGGGGGTTCTCCTTCTTCTTGTTCATGCATACAAGGACCTTAAAAGCATAAAGCACAAAAAAAATATTCTTGGTAGCAACCCACGTGAAAGCTACATCTTTCGAAAATCAGACTAAGCGGTTTTTTTAGCACTTTCCGATCATATCTCCTTCCTGCCCGGCACCCCTATTCGGCGAGTATATGAACCTAAATTTTGGCCAAGACTACGCTGAAATCCGGTCACCGCAAGCAAGTAGCTGGTAAAATAAGCTCGATAGGCTTGGACGGTTAACCAAGATACGTATGTTTAATTTTAAGCGGGAGATTACACCTTTTCATACAATATGAGAAATACAGAAATACGCTTTAAAGTGCTATTTCTAAAAAAAAATTGACCAACTAACCTGCTAAATCATCGATAATGAAAATGATGGATCTAATAACTTATCTATCAATACCGTTTTCATTTTGTAAGCGGGTTTTGATATTTACGAAGGACGTTGACGCTTTTGGTACTACATTTAACACAATGAAACTAACAAATATTGTCTTCCGCACAGAGACAAACTACAAAAATGCCGATACTGTTAATATTACTACATAATGCATTAAATATTTCCCCCGGTTATACAATAATAATAATGTCTATGGGGTCCAGTTTTCGCCGCTCAATTAAGAAACATTAAAACCGACTGTTAACACTGCTCTTAAAATATGATTTACTGATATACTGATTTTGTATTTTTCACAACATTGTATTGTTCAAGTCATTACCTCACAATTTCCTTTTATAACCATCGTCCAATATTTATTTTCAATATTTATGTCCATGTTTTAAATATGTTAGGTAAGTTAAAAGTCAGTTGTAAAATATCAACAACGCGACATACCAAGCGCAAAAGACGAAACGTAGACATATTGCGGTTGTTAAGCCTGAAAGCAACTCTCTGCTGTTAAAAATCATCCGCGTAGTCTAACGGCAACCAGCTGTCAAGCCACTTGCAGTCGCATGCTCAAATTTTGCACTTTTGGACGCAAAGATTGTACCAGTATTAAGAAAGAATTGGGCCAGGGCTGACAATTTACAAAATTGTTAGTTGGTTGTACATAGTCTCTCTCCAGCTATAACACTTTGTGTTCACTAGAACTTTCGTGACAACATACTACCTGGTTCCGCACCAAGATGGCATCCCTGTCGTACATCTCGCAATGTTCTACACTCTTACATCTTGCAATGATTGTAACTTCCATTGTTTAGACTTTTATCTACAATCTATTTAAATAGCATCGCAGTACAGGTAATGTCATCTGCCTTTATCCAACATTGTAGATATTGCATTACATAATCTGAAGGGATGTCAAGGATTATTTTATTATTAATTTCGAATAACTTAATTTTTCCGAGATCAAAAGACTTAAAAATTTCTACACGATTACGTCTGCCTATGTTCTTATCAGTTGTACATTTTTGTTTTAATGAACTAAACAATTCGAGAGATGTTGTGTTTTAAAGATATTTTTAAATTTTTTGTTAAGAAAAATTGGACGTTACAATCTGATGAACGAACTCATCGAAGCCATTAACAAAATAAGGGTCAATTCGAAATTTGTTCCAAATCAGTGAAGTATTTTTTGAGTTATCGGTTATATATATATATATATATATATATATATATATATATATATATATATATATATATATATATATATATATATATATAATACTTTTACCTGACCATGCAAATTGGTGCCAGGTACCTAATTCGCGACCATTTGCAGAAATTTTACGAAAGTCTCAGCTTTGATACCTCATTAAGAGCATTTAGAGAAAGAAGGAAAATTTTGCTAGACATATTCTGAAACATGGTCACTTTTCAAAACATTATTACTGGTTCTTAAAAATTTCTGGAAAATAAAAATTCTGTGATATATTGCCGAGCCTTTCAAAATTATTTATTCCTTTGTCAAGGCTACAACATGAAATAAAAAAACTACAGCTTACATAGAAAAATACATATGTTTTAAATACCTACATGTAGAGCAAGTTTAAAAGTTGAAATTGAAAAAATTATTAAATAAGAAAATTGTTTATTTTAAATTGCAATTAAATTACAATAGCCAATCTGACACATGCAAGCTAACTATTGTGCATTTAAATTTGTTTTGTTTTGCTTTTTTTTTCAAGGAAATATAAATAAGGATAGTATTTTAAAAAGGTGTTACCTTTCTTTATGTTTATTAGATTTTTGTTAGGGTAATTTCAAACCCTTCTAAAGGCATTACTTTATTAAATGAGGTTTCACAATGCAAAATAGAAATATTACTAGAAAGTCTGGACATTTTTTTAAATGCTTATAGCTTTGTTTTTGTAACATGGAGATCTAAATTTTGGATGTAGTTTACTTTTTATAAGGTAAACCTACGTACCAAATTTGGTTACCATATTTTTGCTAATTACGAATGTACAATTAAAAAAAAAATCTTTCCGGAAAACCTGGTCCATCTTTCCCACGAAAATTCACTTAAAATATATATTAGTATATTAGGCCAGTGTCAAGATTATGTACAAACAAAGCAGTTCTTTTTTAGGTTTTTCTCAATTTTGTGCTGAGTGTATCTATCTTTAAGGACTCTGCTTGTGTGGCCAATGTATTTTAAATGACAATTACTACATGAAACACAATATACCACTGGATACCTTAGAAATTTTGTGTTTACTTATAAGTTTACTGAAAACATTATGAATTCTTAAATATTTTTAATGTAAGGAATCGATATGTAAAAATATTAGATGTTTCCGAACTAGAAATTATTTGGTTGTTGTTTCTGTCAGTCAAATTGATAGTGTTTGTGGAGAGTATCTTGTGTTCTTTGTGCTTATGTCAGCAACATGTTGTAGAAGTCTTAATGTTGTGTAGTGGCTATTTTTGTAAAGAAAAAAGCCCTAATCTAGGTTTCAGCTTATGTAGTTATGTGTTAACGCTGACTTTGATACCTTAATTCCGACATAAATCTAAACAAAAATATGTTTGTTATCAACATATGTTGCATTATTTTAAAAAGTAATATATATATATATATATATATATATATATATATATATATATATATATATATATATATATATATATATATATATATATATATATATATATATATATATATATATATATGATAAATGGATAAATACAGGGTTTAGCAAAAATCAAAGCTGAGGTTATATTGGGTTTTATAAAACTAATTACAAAACATATTTAATATATTAATTTTCCAAACTAATAGCAAAGGTACTAGTTTCTTTTCTATTTTGAAAGAATGAATTGAGACAACAAATTTTCAACTCATTAATTGTTGTTGGCCTTACTTAGTAAAACTGTTCCAGAAAAGAAAACAAGCAATCATAAATCCAGAGAAGGAGACTCTACATATCTATTTACTATAAAGCTGTCATTTCTGAAGCCTACCTAACTCACTAGATTTGGTTGAATATTAGCAGAGTTTTCTTTTTATAAAAAGTAGCCGATTAGGAAATTAGTGTTTTTAGCAAATAATTTCAAAAGACGTTATATTAAAGTTTTTCTAAACACATCACAAAAAAACACATTTTATAAAAAAAATTGAACTAATAAAGAAATTTTTATTTTGAAAAAAAACAAGGAGTAATATAACGTTGCTCTGTTCTCTCTGGTTTTGTGATCACGCCTTTCAAGGATCACAATTACCAAAAGTCCAGCGCAGCAAGTGCGTTAAGTAGCGAATTTTCGTGAATTTTTTAATACCTAGTGCAACTTATTTTATCTCCTAAGCATATTATTGAACCTGTTTAAACCTATTTAAACGTCGAATCATATTTGTTATTCAACACAACTTATTTCTGGCAGATTGTATCTGTAGTTTATTGCCAATATATGAATTAGAAATCGTAAAATTTTGTTGACGAATTCCAAAGCTATAGTGTTCGCGAGAGGAAAATTTGCCATATTCAATGGAAAATATTAGTCCAGGCATTTTCCAAATTCTACTAAATTTTAATTTGGGAAACTTGAATTACAGCTATTCAATAAACTGATTTTTGGCGGATTACATCTGCAGTTTATTGTAGATGTATGAGTTGAAAGTCGTAACAGTAATTTGATGAGTTCCAAAGATACAGCGTTTTCGAGAAAAAAAAATGAAAATTTTCCGACTTAGCTTTTAGAAATAATGTTCCAGTGTAATAAAATAAATCCAAAGAAATTTGAATGAACCGCGGAAATGGGTTCCAAATGCGTTGATTTGAACAGATTTTTACAAATTCCAAAGTCATTCTATAAGTGAAATTGTCTATATGAAAATCCGCTAAAAACAAAACCACTAACCCTAGCCTTTCGTAAGATGATTATTTTTTTAACAGAGGCAGTAGCTATAATAGAAGCCCCTATATATTCCAAAAATCTTAGAAATAAAAATGACCTTATTTTGACCGACAGCAAAAGCTGTGCGGATTCACTGAAGTAGGTACTTTTACTACAACTATAAAAGTAATAATTTAGTTATTAAGATTATCGGCATTTCAATAGACGTAGGAGAATAACGAATGTGTTGACAGAATGGCTAAAGAAGCGTTGAATTGTGAAAACCTTTTAGAATATCCTTGTGCATGGACAGACTTTATTTTTTAGACAAAAAAGACAGCTGTGTAAATGTGACTATCAAAGAGAAGACAGAGATATCTTTTATAAAATAAGTGTGCCAAGGTTGCCTCACCAGTTATGGTTTACTGGATATACTAGCATATATCGTTTGAGATTTGATCACTGCTTAAAAGTGGCCCATATTGCGAACGTGGAGAATAAGGAAGCGCACCACATATTTTACTAGATTGCTCGATTGGATGGGACTACAGAGAAGAATTCCTAAAAACAATGCATAACTTGGAAGACGTTGAACAACCCTTAAATTGGGAACAACTTCTACAATAGGGAAATTGCAAAAACATATATTTACTTATATATACATTAATTAAACAACTCAAACTAAAAATATATACAAAACAACTAGGCTCTAAGTTGTCATTTGTGTATATCCTTTATATGTATTGGCATAAAGAATATACGTCCTTGTCTAAATCCAGTAAATACTATCTAGATCTTGAGTAGGTTTGGGTTAGAATAAGAAGCACCCCTAAACTACATGCTGGAACAAAATACAATACACCCTAAGAGAATGGATATAAACAGTCGAAGTCACATACTAGTTATAACAAAAACTTTTAAAATGTGCGAAAGGTATTCGTGCCGGAGCCAATGCAATTTGACGACACACATCCGAGGCTCCTAAAAGTTATTAAGTTTATAAACGCATTCTACATACATACACACAAACATACATCCGCTTTTTTGATTTTGCAACTTTGGGTTCACGACGCTTTGAAGAAAATTTCATAAAAAAATGAATACAAATATAAGTACAATTTGGAGAACCCAATTCATCACAATGCAGCTTTTTGGACCTCGCGATCGTTTCGCTAACAAAGTTGAGGTATGAATAAACTGGCTTATCCAAATTATACTTATATCTTACACATTAGTATCATCATCCCTCTGAGAGGGCGAAACGATCATCAAGTCTAAAAAACTGCATTACAATGAATTGTGTTCCCCAAATTTTACTTCTTAGTGCTCATCACAGGTTCAGCTCTTCACTCATTAATACAGTTACTTGGAAAAACTATCCATTACAATATATCTTTTTGACCAAGTTAGATAGACATAAATGATGACTTTAAAATAGAATGATTAAGTTCTGATATTTTCATGAAGAGTTGTACAATATTGTCAACACTATAGGTAATTTTAGGCGGGTATACATTTCCACCTGCTTATATGAGACAGTAATAAAATTACAGACTATAAACGAACTATGTCACCGAAACGAGGTGCACTACCTAAAGTATTACACGTAGTTATAAATGCACTAAAATGTTACATAACGCAATTATCAACGAAATTACCTTAAAAGCCATAGCTGATCGAACAAGTTAAATGAACACACTGTTCAATGAATGAATATACATACATCAGACCGGCGCTTGCTTTTATACATCAAGAGTTAAACCGGTGGGCCACCCCCGACACGCCCCTGTTTAAACTGCTCCACTGTGCCATACAATGCGATCACATTACTTTCTTCAATTTCTCGAAATTGCTTGTTGTCCCTGACCCTTATCCAATCACTTAAGACAGTCTTCGATCTACAGCTTCTATCCTTGCTCCATTCAATTGGCAAAATAGTGTAAGAAGTTTGACAAGTCCGCTTATTGAAATGACTTTAATTAATTTATTGTCCCATGCAGATTCCCCTTGATTAGTTAATTTAGCTTTGTAAGGCATTCCCGGATTCTTATCGGTGCTTCTATTTCTCTCGTTTGCTTTTTTCACAATGTCTGATATCACAGATATGAATCGAAAAGATGTAATAGGTACATTTTGAAAAGTTTGTCACATAGTTAATGTCACTATAACTGTTCAATAGTTTAATCTATAAAAAAAACTTAGACATGTTTTTGTATGGTAATGTTGCAGAAAAAATTATAAATGGTGGCTTATAGTCAGCTAGAATTTCAGTTATTTTCGTTAAGAAAATTCACTAATAGAGAAGTAACGATGGTAAGACTTCGAAAATGTGTTCAAATGAGCGTGCCCATAAAACCTATGTCCAAGGTTCGTTTGAATTTCGATATGTTTATATATATATATATATATATATATATATATATATATATATATATATATATATATCTGCGTGTGGTGTGTGTGTGTGTGTGTGTCAGCATAATTGATTTAAATCAAACTTGGCAATCGAGATCGTGAATCAGCTATAACGGAGATTTTTCCCCAAAAATAAATTATGTATTTTTGAATACACTATATTTTTTTAAATATTAGATCAACCAGAATAAGACTTTACATGTAGCTATAAATGGTTTAAATAAGCTTCTATGGTGTATTTTACGTAACCTGGTTTACTGAATTTTGAGTTTTTCTAATTAACAATAAAATCTGATAGACATGAATCGAAGCGACTTGAGTGGTTAAAGGACAATGCCTGACAGACAGAGTAGTTGGCTGATAGAATTTATACATTAACGATAACGAAACAATAAAAATAACACCCATAAAAATACTACCCACACTAGCAATTGAGAAATATCGGCAACAAAAATCCCAAGAACAATTTAAATCGTTTGTGAGTAACTATTATAATATTAGAATGGCAGATGACATGAAACTGAAAATTTTCCAAGTGACTGTTTTTTAAGTGTGGATTCAATAAGTTTTTAACATACGCTATATTTGTAGCTTGACGAACGGCCCTAATTAAAGTTTTAGGCTGAAAATGTAGCTTTTAGTGGAAATATCAAGGTTTAAGAAAGAAAATAAAAAATATTTGAGGAACTATCGCCTCATAAAGATAATATGACGTTTTTTCTAAATTATTCGGTAAATTTTATATTATAAGAATATGGGAAGATAGTAAATAAATATTGTAAACACAATCAATCCAAGTCTCTATAAAAATGACATTAAAACAATTGTTCTTTTTTTACTTTAACTTAAGACGTCATCTAAGATCTAAGCAGTCGTCGAATGTGTTTCAAGTCACAATTCAATTATTTATGTAATATTTATATAAAAATTTTCGGCGCAGCAAGTTTCCGTCAAGTATCGCGTTAACAAACTTTTTATTTGCGTTTTATCTGGTTCAGTGATAGCTGGCGTCATATGCAGACGGCCCGGGTTCGGTTCCTGCTCGCTGCATGTAACATTTTGTTTTTTGTCACTTTAATGTAAGATTAGATGCATGCTCACCACAATTAGAACCGTAGGCCGGTTTCGCTCTCAGTACGGCATACTAATTGCAGCGAAAATAAACCTATAAAGTAATACGGCTATAGTAGACAGCCTTCCAACACTAAGTGAGATATGAGACACTAAGCACGTGCCGCCACATCGTTGCGGAACCAAGTAGTATTTTGTCACGCCAGCTCTAAATAACACAGAATGTTAAAAAATGGAGACTGTATACAACCAACTAATAATTTAGTAAATTGTCAGCCCTGGCCCATTTCTACCCTAATATAGGGACAACGTATGTAAGGCTAGATGCATTCTCACCACAATTAGAACCGTAGATCGGTTTCGCTCTAATTAGCGCTCGTCAGTATACTAATTGCAGCGAAAATACACCTATAAAGTGTATCGTATCTTATATCTCACCTAGTGTTGGAAGGTTGGCTACCATAGCCGTATTACTTTTAGGTGTATTTTCGCTGCAATTAGTGTGCGGTACTGACGAGCTCTAATTAGAGCGAAACCGGTCTACGGTTCTAATTGTGCTGAGAATGCATATAGCCTTACATACTTTATCCCTATATTAGGATAGAAATGGGCCAGGACTGACAATTTACTTAATTGTTAGTTGGTTGTATAGAGTCTCTATTAGTGAATTTCCTTAAAAAAATTCACTAATGAGGAAATCCCGACTTTTGAATTTGAATTAATTTCTTCAAATGAGTGCTAATTAGGCCCCCCAGAACACATATCCTGGGTCAGTTTCAATTTTTATATGTTTATATGTTTATATATATATATATATATATATATATATATATATATATATATATATATATATATATATATATATATATATATATATGTATGTATGTACGTATCACACCGATAACTCAAAAAATAATAGGCTGATTTTGATTAAATTTGGTGAATAAATTCCTTTTGGAAATGGCTTGGATAAGTTCGTAAGCCAGGAAAATCTGCCCAGGTTTTCCAGGAAAATTTTGTATTTTCTTTCAAAAAAAAATTACATCTCCGGAATTAACAAATTAAGAGCAACCAAATTTAGCGCGCGGGTTTATATCCTTTTAGGTAAGTTACCTACCAAAATTTAGCTATGTAGGTCAAAAGACGAAAAAGTTATAGACATTTAAAAACAAATAAATTGGGGTTTTCCTCAAAACGTCAAAGTTGCGATTTAAAACGTCAAAATCGGCAACATGTAGGCAAATAACTTGAATCTAATACGGGCTATGGAAATCAAATGTCTCAAGAAAGATGTTTTACAAACCCTGAAGTCTTAGTTTCAACGGTCATTGTCCTTCATTTTACTAAAATGTTTCTAGAAAATTCATTTCAAATAGTCCCTTCCTATGATGCTTGGCAATAGCCTTAGCTATAGAGTTTATCGTTTAATAATATATAAATTTTGTCGAATTTTCGTAAAAAATCAATAAAGCTCAATATATCCGTTAATATACAATATATGAAAAAAATGTGTATATATTAATTATAGGGTGTCTTGAGCTACATCATAAAAAATATTTCCACAATCACAAGCTGGCCCATAAGTCGTTGGTGATACAAATTTTCTTTTTTTTTTTTAATCAAACACGCCTTATGTTATTGCATTTTCCATCTAAATATAATGCATGTTTGAAGAATTCTGGATGCAGCAAGTGCGTTTTGGTAGCGAATTTTGATCAAATGCTTCATATTTGAATAGCACAATTTGCTATTAACCTAAAAGGTTGACCAAGGAATGAGTTTTTTCTGGAACACTGTAAGTCTACTTTTGGAAATTTTTGTAGATTTTCTCACAATAAAGTTATTTTATGAAACATCGCACATTGTTTTTACTATATAGGTTATACTGGTAACCAAAATTGATGCCTGCTTTCTTAAAAAGAAAACACACATATTTGCAATAAAAACATTTTAATGAAAATTCAGTACCATAACGCCCTTGTTGCGTCCAAAGTTTTTTAACATTCTGTGTTATTTAGAGCTGCCGTTGCAACATACTACTTGGTTCCGCAACGAGGTAGCGGCACGTGCTTCGTTTCTTATATCTCACTTAGTGTGACTTTAATATTTGGCAGAATCAAAAGTGTACAGATTTCATACGTTTGGACCAAGATCTCATTTTTGTTTAAAACGCCTGGATAACTTTCTCACCTTTAAGTCTTCAACAGACACTTTGCGACTGTTGGCATTGAATTTTTGTCAAGAAAATTAACCAGCGGAGATGTTGTTTTTCAACACTTTTTTAGTTCTTGGAGAAACCGCTTCGATTAGGTTGACTAACATAAGAGAATCCAGGCGATTAGTAAGGAAAAATAACGGCACGTTCATGATTTGGCAGATACTTTCCTTTTCTAAATATGAATTAAGTTTTCTTCTTGAAAGCTTTTGTAACTTTAATAAAAGTTGTAATAAAAGTTTATATTAAAGAGATTTACAGTAACTACATATACCATATTTTAATTTTAAATAAATAATTATTGATACTAAATTACACATAAACAACAAAAAGAAAAAGATAGAGACAATTAGGGAATGTACAATTACTGATACGAAAAACAGTTTGTTTATTTATACAACTGATGTCAGTATTGCCACAAAGTTTAAATAAACATTCACTATTTCAGTTGTGATATCTTGGATCTTACCGATATACCTCCTAAACTCAGGATAGATCTTTGCCAAGCAGGGAAAATGGACAATTGTTTAACAAAAGTATTTGTTGACACAGGCGCCAAACTCTATACCTGCTTGGGTCTTTCCAGGATGTCTGCCATAATTACTTATGGCAAGCAATCATCCATCTGAGTCCTGGCTCCAACTTCTATTATTGCGTAGTTTCTTAACCAGATTCTTAAGTAAGTCTCAAAATAATTTTGAAGCAGATAATTTTTAATTTGGTAACCATATTAAATAAGATTGTCCAAAAGTAAACTAATCCAGAAAGCTCGTTGATTATCTTTTTTAACCAGGAAGGTCAACTGAACGCGTTAATAACTCTACGATAATTCCGCAAAAGCTCTAATTAAAATAAATCTCACTTAATTCCAAACATAAGGATCAATTCCAACTTACCCAGCAGTTAAACTGAGGCCCGTTAAACTGCAACAGTGGTAGCTTGTAGCTGCATTTCACTTTACGCGTTAATTATCACAGTCTTTTTTTTGCCGAGTGCCAAACTCGGTTTTAAAAATGCGGACCTCTAGTTCACAGTCGTGCATCCCCCGATCCTGCGTTGTTTTATAGTAAATTGCTCTAGCTAGCACGTTGTCTTTATTGCGCGCAAGGTTATTCTTGTTAGTTAGAGAGAGTGAGAGAGGGGGTGTGATGTACATCTTAACATTCCGTCATTTTTGAACTGCTCTGGTCCTCATACTTATTCGTAGAATATGAATACAATTGATTTCAATAGATGTATTGCGTTCCGTAAGCATTTATGATTTAAATCTAAAATCATCGTGTTATCACAGGCGAATCGTAATGGGATTGAGTGTATAAACAGATGACCCTAACTTCTCAAACGCGGGTATCTTTAATATAATGATCGACGATAACGTTTTGATGCTTTTCTCCATTTTAAAATAGCTTTAATTCTTTCAAGTTTATCCTATTGACGAAATCTTGGGTTATAGGTCTTTGGAAATGGTTTTCAGCAGTGTTATGTTATCCTTTTATAGCGACTTTTCATCAAGAAAATTTACTAATAAAGATGCATCGAGGGTAGGACTTTCGGAAAATTTCTTCAAATGAGCGCGAATTGGGGCCTCTAGAACCCATATCCAATATCAATTGAATATATATATATATATATATATATATATATATATATATATATATATATATATATATATATATATATATATATATATATATCCAATCGATAACACAAAAAATACTTTACTGATTTCTATCAAATTTGGGGATTATCTTAATTTTGATAATAGCTTGGATAAATTCATTCATCAGATCTTAACGCCCATTTTTTTCTTAAAGAAAAATAAAAAATTATTTTTTAAACCTAATATCTTTTAAATTATTTAAGATGTTAACGAAAATTAACAACTTAAAAGAACATAGATAGACGTGTCCGCCTACCAGTTTTCAAGCCGTTTGAACAAAGAAAAATAAAATTATTAGAAATTAAAAATAAATAATCTCCGACACCACTCCACATTTCGTAATGAAATATCTACAGTGTTTAACAAAGACAAATGACATTACTCGTGGGCGTATCTGCTGATCTGCTATTTAAATAAATCGTAGATAAAAAATATAACAATGGCCGTTAGAATTATTATTGCAAGATGAAGTTGTTTCTTACCGGTGTTGCCAGATCTTTAGAAATTTCATGTAGTTAAACCTTGCGTGTATATAAACATTTTAAATGGTCATAACTTTAGATAATGAATAAAAAGATTGTAAAACTTAATTTTATCAGTATTTAGCAGCTTGCAAATTTCGATTTACCAATCTCTCAAGATGTTTAGTGCATCACTAGAACTATAATGTATTCTATCTGACAACGCGGTAGACCACAATTGTGTGAGTTCGCTGCACTGTTCGTTGCTTTGATCAGAATCCAACGCGCAGCTGTCATTCTACATTCCGTTGGAATGGTGCGTATACAACTACGGCGATATATGTCACGAGAGTTGAAACATAAAAATAATAGGTGTTTGCATATAGTGGCAAAAATGTTTTGACATTAGTGCTGAATATTGAAATATATTGTCTCTCGGACAGAAATTCCTTAGCATTGTAATGTCATTTTCATTTGTCCCCAGGCAACACAACTACATAACAATAATGTATTTTGCATGTAACAGCGCGACATTGAACATCGCATAAATGTACTTTGTAAAGTCTATGCAAGTAACCAGAGCTAGGAAATGTCAGCAACCGCCAACATTGACAATACATCACAGGGATATGACTGATTAACATGCTGGACACATCGCCTGTGCTGTTAAGGAGATGTAATTACTAATATTTCAATAATGTATCTAGACTCATCTCAGCGATGTGAATATCACAATTGTATTGCTTGGGTCATTATATCAAATTAGACGTTTGCTAATTCCAGTCTCCAATTTAAATAATAATGACTTTAACGTATATAATAATCCTTTTTTATTAGCTGCTTTATCGACACCGTAAACATCACATTTACCACGAAGAATAAACAGTTTCATCAAAATTTCTTTTGAATGGTTATTGCTTTTTGATTCCTTCCAAAACAAATTTCCGTTAAAGAACACGCAAACGGTTTATTATTGATGCAATAGTTGTCAAATAAACTTATATAATGACATGCTCCATGACATTTTATACTGCAGATAGTACAATACATTAGTAAACTAATTGATACAGGGCAGATTACATCTGGATAGGGTAAATTACATCTGAATTTAACTATTTTGGTACTATAGTCAATATGTTAAAGAGTGCAAATTCCAATAATCAAGTGCAACCGGATACTAGTTTAATTAAGAGGGGGGTTCATTAAAATGCTTAAAATACACTATATTTGTAGCTTGTTGAACTGTCCCAATTAAAGCCTTAGACTGAAAATATAGTATATAATAGCTAGATTGAGGTTTGAGGAAGGCAATAAAGATTTTTGTAAGCAAATATCACGTTTATAACGAAAATACAACGTTTTTGCCAAACCATGATTTGACAATTTTTTGTCACAGAATTAGCTCAAAATCACTCTTTGCCTAGATTGGGTATCCAAGAATAAGTTTCTTAAATTTCATGTCTTTTGGATTCCAAATAAAAACGTAATGCAAAGTGAAATGTAAAATATGACATACCATAATTATTTAGTCAATATGTCTTGTCAAACTAGCGCGTTTCGGCACCATCCGTGGAACAGCTATTTTCTAAAAGATGGCGCACTAAAAATGTGATTCCACGAACGCATTTCATATTCATTCATAATATGTCAAATCATCTTTAAGGTTACATGCCATTAGTGACATTTGAATGTTATCAGACCGAAACAGTCTACACTCGAATATGTTTCAGCGATCGGCGAAATAAATCAATCAATTCTGCAATTTGCTATTTAGCTAGACACTTACATATAATTTCCGATACTAATTTCCTGACGGTAAGGTGCTGTATGTGTAAATACAATGTAAAGAATTCGTTTATTACGAAGCGTCGGTAGCTCATTCGAAGAAAACTTTGCCTGTCAAGCGGACGATGCTGGTTCGAGTCCGGCCCGGTCCGTTTATCCTTTTAGTAAATTTTTATTAGGAATAATTAACCAAATTCAAATGGAGAGGTATCTATGGTAAGATTTGACAAACATTTTTTCAAATGACCGCGAAATAGGACCCATAGGACAAATATCCTGGGTCAGTTTCAATTTTTATATGTTTATATAAATATAATATAAATAAAAATGTTAAGTTTTCTTTCGAAAAAAATGTTTATCTCCGAAAATTACAAAGCTATTTTGATGAAATTTATGCGAATATGTTGTATTGGTAAAGGCCTTACCACGTGCCAAAATTCAACCTTCTAGGTTTATAGAAAATTGAGTTATTCAAATTTGAAGCATTTAATGAAAATTGATTACCATAACGCACTTGCTACGTCCAGACTTTTTTTGCTTCCGCGACTTAAGCGGTTTGACCTTTGCTTTTTTTAGATTTAAAAATGGTTAATCTTGCTGGTGCGTATGGATGCAGTAATGAATATAATTCACAAAAACTAATTTCTTTTTTTTGTGCAAGTAAAAGATATTTAACGGTAATTATGCAGATGATCGGCATACGTGATTTTTGAAAAATATTTCACTAAACATGCTTAAAAAACTCAATGTGTGCATAAGCAACAAGATATATGTTGTGGAATCAACCCCTCCAACAGTTACAGGACCCGGAGTGAATAGGGATGCTCGGCGGAGAATGAAATATAAAGGAAAAATCAGTAAAAACAACTTAGTTCGACCTCTATAAGCAGCCTTTTCACTTTTTGTATCAACACTTTCTCCTAAACATGTTTTTCCCCTGCACCACGTATATTTGCTCCTAGTCCCCCGCAGCTTTTTGGGGATTGAAGGGACACCATTTTTCATGTTTATGCACTAAACACTCTACGAAGCAGACCTTAACGACCTAACCTGACCTAACCTGACCTGACCTGATCCGGATCCTGACCTGACCCGGATCCTTACCTAACCCATACCTAACCCTGCACTGACAAAAAAAACGTAGAAGAAAACCGAAAAGCAGAAAAACATGCATTTAAAAAAAATTCTTATGAATTAAAATATTTTTGATACCGCTAGCTATTCCTCGAGACAGTATCAATGGGCTCTATCCTGAACTATATAAGCTACACAAACAAATTTTGTTAAAAAATAAAAAACTATTGTGAAAAATCAAAAGCGACTACTTAAAAACTCAAAGACGCAGCAAGTGCGTTATGGTAGTGAATTTTCATAGAAATGATCTGGCACCAAATATTTTATTATAACTTTTTTTTCTTGCAACATAGAAATCTAACTTTTTGTGTATAGTTTAATTTTTGTATCGTAAACCTACCTACCAAATTTGGTTATCATAGCTTTTTTATTTTTTGAGATAAAAATTATTTTCGAATGAAAACTCAAAATTTTTCCGGATAACCTCGTCCGATTTTCCTGACTAACGAACTTATCCAAGCCACTTACAAAAGGAAGGTACATGTTAAATTTTATCAAAATCGGGCCATTATTTTTTGAGTTATCGGTGTGATATATATAAATATATATATATATATATATATATATATATATATATATATATATATATATATATATATATATATATATATATATATATATATATATATATATATAAATTGAAACTGACACCGGATATGGGTTCTAGGGGTCCTAGTTCGCGCTCATTTGCAAAATTTTTTTCAAATTTCAAAAGTCAGGATCTCCTCATTAGTGAATTTTTTCTACAAAAATTCACTAAAATAAATCCCTATAATTATAAAGATGTGTTATACTGCTAAGAACTACATATTTTTTGAGACATTTGGAATCAATACAAATTTTTCTAAAAAGATGTATAATTAAGTACTTTTTTATCCATGTTTTTCCCTTCGTCGATGACTTAAATTTGTTTTTGTTAAATTTGTTATGCTCAGTGATAAGATACTAACCACATGTTCAACAATATATATATATATATATATATATATATATATATATATATATATATATATATATATATATATATATATATATATATATATATATATATATATATATATACAGGGTGTTTTTGAATTGATGCGAAAAATTTCACAGGGTGATTCTTTGGCAAAAAATAAGGGGTGTCTTTTCTATAAAGTTTTTCTTGAAACGCCTTCTCCTCTAAGTTACAGCCCTTTGAAATTTTGGCAAAAAAAAAGTTTTCATTAAATGTCTCCGTTATGGAATAAATTTAAAAAACGAAATTTTGCAGATGCATAAGGCTAACAAAATGACAGTTTTAAAAGGATTTTATAACCCCATAATGTTATCACAAGAGGGTGAAAAAAAAACTACCCTTACATTGTTTTTATCAGTACTTTTTTTGTGTACCGTTTTCTATTAAAGAAAAATGATTTAGAAAGAAGGGATCATTTAGAAACTTTTTTATGTCCCGAAATTTTCTCATAAAATTGTTAGTTTCATCATAAAAAAATATAATATTACTCAGATCGATGTCACATGCATTTACAGAGTTATTTTATGTTTTTGTGATGAAACTAACAATTTTATAAGAAAATGTCAAGATATAAAAAAGTTGCTAAATGAATCCTTCTTTCTGAATCATTTTTTTTTAATAGAAACACAATAAAAAGTACTAATGAAAAATAATGTAAGGGTAGGTTTTTCACCCTCTTGTGGTAACATTATAGGGTTATAAAATCCTTTTCAAACTGTCATTTTGTTAGCCTCATGCATCTGCAAAATTTTGTTTTTTAAAATTATTCCATAACGGAGAAATTAAATGAAAACTTTTTTTGCCAAAACTTCAAAGGGCTGTAACTTGGAGGAGAAGGGGTTTTAAGAAAAACTTTATAGAAAAGACACCCCTTATTTTTCTCCATAGAATCGCCCTGTAAAATTTTTCGCCTCAATATAGAAACACCTGTATATATACCTATATAATGAGATATTTCGTATCTGAATTTTATATTAGGAAATAAATTGTGTTATTCACTGGCGAGTATCAGATATTTAAAAATTATTGGTGAAAGCCTTCGCAATTAGTTTATTGCTTCCCCAATCACTGAAAAGAATAGGTACATGTAACGATACAATAATTAATATAGGAATGCACAAAACAACTTACTTACAAGAAATTGAGAAAGTATTTTGTAACTAATTATTGAATTTTTACTTGTATTCTTTCCTTTTAGTGACTGACGAAGCAGTAATGTATAATAATTATCACTGCGGAAGCTTTAAAAAAAAGAGTTTTTTAAACAGCTGATACGACTTTTTACGTTTTGAGGAAAACCCCTTTTTTTAAATGCCTCTAACTTTTTTTCTTTAAACTTACAGACCCAAATTTTGGTAAATGGTTCACCCTTTATATATATATATATATATATATATATATATATATATATATATATATATATATATATATATATATATTCCCGTTTTGAATGTGTGAAATAGTGTAGGTTCTGTGGCGGACCCGCTTAAAACTTATTGAAATTATTGATATCTCGACGTTTCGACAAATGGGCTATATTGCTTATGAAGATCGGAATGAGTGAAATGCAGAAATCAAGTCATTTAAATCACCTAACTATAATAAGCCAAGAAAAATTTCTTTGATTTTAGATGACCGCCAATTTTAAAATAAATGCGTTTAAAAAATAAATGAAACAAGAGTATATATACAGAATTGCAAAAAAACTAATAACGAATGTATTTTCGTGTCAAAAATTAAAAACAAACAGCTAAAAATACGGTTAGAGTAGTTATCCCAATCATGTTGGTTTTATAATCATCTGACTCCAAAGTATCGACTGCATACGCGCCAAAACGTTAACACGTTTTGGAACAAATATCATTGGAAAACGTTTAAAATTCTAGATGCAATAAAAAGAAATAAAATAAAAAAGGTGCCTGTTACAATATATAATTATTATGTCTTCGACAAATATAAAATGAAACGCATATATTCTATCAAAAACTAGAGTACAACCTCGTTTAAAACTGATGTCTACATACTACATAAGGGTATAAGGATATTGCTTACATTTAATCCATCTGATTATGAACTAGAATAGGGAAATGTAATGTTTATAAGGTTGTTTTAGTTTTTTCTAATTTATTAATTTTACGCCTTAATAATAACAGAATACCTACTTATTAGTTACAGGATACTAAACATTATGGAATCGCTCAGAGTTATAAACAGTAAATCTCTGCTTTCTCTCTTCGAACTTTATTATGAGAAGGTTGAAACTCGCGCCACATGTTTCGTCGTATTTGATTGGTTCCGCTTACTGTCAGATTTGAAGGAAGGGATGTCAAATTTCTTGTTCGCGGTGTAGAATTAAAATGAGTTTATCCAGTGATAATATTATAATATGCATCTTTGTAAATTGACAAAGGAATGTAGGTTACTAAGTTACGGCTCACGTTGCTAAGTAATTTATGCGTCTCCTAGCAACCTAGGATACACACAATGTAAATTGCTGTTTCATTCTTAAATCTTTGTTACTAGGCGATTGAAGTTAATACCTATTGAATAAACACGTTATTTCTCATGGTTCTGAGCAATGCTAATAATTTAAAAATATTCAAGTATTGATACAGTAGCCCCCCACACAGATATTTCAACAACTACCACTTTGAATCCTGCTCTTAATAATAACCCCCAGTTATTCTTTTAGTGAATTTTCTTACAAAAAATTCAGTAATGAGGAGATCTCGACTTTTGAATTTTGAAAAAAATTCTTCAAATGAGCGCGATCTAGGACCCCTAGAACCCATATCCGGGCTCAGTTTCAATTTTTATATGTTTATATGTATATATATATATATATATATATATATATATATATATATATATATATATATATATATATATATATATATATATATATATATATATATATATATATATATATACATATAATGTCGTGAAGTAAAGTGAAGTCGACTTCACTCAAATTCATAAAAAGGTTTTCTTTTCATGTTTGTCATAACATAATTAGTTTAGTAGAACTCATGTTATATCCTTGAGAAAGGAATAAATTTTTCGAAAGCTCGGCCTATAATAAAGAGTTTTATTCTACACCTGACGGCTTTCCCACAATTTTTTGATATATATATATATATATATATATATATATATATATATATATATATATATATATATATATATATATATATATATATATTATATATATATATATATATATATGTATCACACCGATAACTCAAAAAATCATGGATTTTGACAAAATTTAGATTGTGCCTTCCTTTTGTAAGTGGCTTAGACAAGTTCGTTAACCAGCAGAATCGGACCAGGTTTTCCAGGAAAATGTTGGGTTTTCTTTCGAAAAAAATTTTATTTAAAAAAATAGGAGAGCTATGGTAACCAAATTTGGTACGTAAGTTTATGACATTAAAAGGAAACTATATACCAAAAGCTATATTTCTATGTTAAAAGAAAAAAAAGTTATAAAAAAATATTTCTTGCCAGATCATTTCTATGAAAATTCACTACCATAACGCACTTGCTGCGTCCAGACTTTTTTCTATCCTGTATCTGAATACTAAATAACAATACACATAAATTCTTTACAGAAGTCAAAGAGTATAAGTCATAATAATATCAGCAATAATATTGTAAAGATATTTTACGTATACATGGTTAAGCCAATAATTCATGTTGTAAATACAATTTTGCAAAGCGGTATTTTTTTATTCTTCTTTTACATTATATGATCAGATTATGTAATTGCACTGAATCTTTTGCGAATTTTTATAAAAATCATTTATTAAGAGTTCCTATCTACTCTTAAGACTTAATTAAAATTTTAATAGCACATCAGGTTGCTTTCGTTGCTCTAACTTGATTAAACCACTCCATACTAAATACAGAGGTATAGACTTTCTATGGCTTCACAAGTCCCTGTTTTATTCTTTGTAACCTGTTTCGCTTTTTACAGCATCGTCAGGCAAAAGACAATTCTCTTTATGGACTCGCAAAAGAAGTCTCAAGTCTGCTTTTAGATCAGATTGTATAAATTTTAATTTAAATCATTAGCGAATTTTCATGTACAAAATGTACTTGAAATAGCAAATTTCCTTAAACTTTTTAGCGAAATGTCCTTAAAAAAATTGTTTGCAATTTTCTTGAAAGAAAAATTTGTTTTCAATTTTTGTGTGGAAGAAATTAAGGCAAAGTTTTAATGAAACATTTTTTATACGAAATTCGTGAAAAATATATTTTAGGTAATGAATTTTCGAGCAAAAAAATGGTTATAGAATCTCTAAACCTATTTTTGTAGATGTACCATTTTTTAGAAAAGTAGCATAGAAATTATCTTTAATAAATTTGCATAGAAAAGATTGCTTATGAACTATATATAGTTCACTGTCATAAAATAATAATAATAATAATAATACATACATATATATATATATATATATATATATATATATATATATATATATATATATATATATATATATATATATATATATATATATATATATTAAATCGAGAACCTCTTATGTTCTTTTGCATTGTCCATCGACAATAAAAGCGGTGAGGAAAAAAATTGAAAGCGTTCGTAGTTTTTGAGTTATTACAACTGTTTTGCACTTTCTAGCATATATAAAAAAGCCTGGACGCAGCAAGTGCGTTATGATAGTGAATTTTCATTAAATTGTTTTAAATAGCAAATATGTGTTTTTTTTTAAGAAAACAGACATCAAATTTGGTTACCAGTATAACATATATAGTAAAAATAATGTATCATATTTCATCAAAATAACTTTATTGTTTGAAAATGTAAAAAAAAAATTTCGAAAATAAACTTAAAATGTTCCCGAAAAAACTAGTTTCCTGGCCAACGAACCTTATAGGTTAATAGCAAATTGAGCTATTCAAATTTGAGGCATTCAATAAAAACTCGCTAACATAACGCACTTGCTGAGTTCCGAATTTATTTTCTTACAAACACGCATTATAATTTCGTGGTCTAAATTCCATACATTTATGGCTGGCTCAGAACTGACACTGATAGGGGGAATCCATCTGTGTCATTAAAACAAAACATTGTTTAATCTATTTCAACAGAGTAGATTTTCCTGGTTAACGAACTTATCGAAGCCACTTGCAAAAGGAAGATACTCACCAAATTTGATCAAAATCGGCCCATTATTTTTTAAGTTATCAGTGTTATACATACATATATATATATATATATATATATATATATATATATATATATATATATATATATATATATATATATATATATATATATATATATATATAAACATAAAAAAATTGAAACCGACCCCGGATATGTGTTCTCAGGGGCCTAATTAGTACTAATTTGAAGGAATTTTTTGAAAATTCAAAAATCGAGATCCCTAGTAGTGAATTTTCTAGAATTCACTAGAAAGCTCGGGACGCAGCAAGTGCGTTATGGTAGCGAATTTTTATTAAATGCTTCAAACTTTGATAACACAATTTTCGATAAATTTTGAAAGTTGAATTTTGGTATGTAGTAAAACCTTTCCCAAGGCAACATATCTGCCAAATGTCATTAAAATAACTTTTTAATTTTCGGAGGAAAAGAAAATTTTCGAGAGAAGATTCAAAATTTCAGAAACTCAGTTTTCTATAAACTTAGAAAGTTACATTTTGGTACGTAGTAAGGTCTTTCTCAATACAACATATTCGTCTTTCTCAATACAACATATTCATCAAATTTTGTTAAAATAACTATGTAATTTTCGGAGAAAAAAGTTTTTTGAAATAAAACTCAAAATTTTTCCAGGAAACCTCATCCGAATTTTTTTTAATAAAAATTCACTAAAATTATGATACGGAGTTTTCACTAATACTCTGTCAGTCGCAAAAATCTAGATGCCGTGCACAGGGCGCCCTCAAATAGTGACTGAATTTGGAAAATTTCAAATTGCAGTAACTATTTTTTTTCAAATCGAACAGCTTATATTTTGTGTTTGAGAAATGAACGGCATGCTCTCTGCATCAAGTTTTGTATACAGACTTTAGTTTTGGATATATTTACATTCGCATACCATGAATCATATAGGGATTACTTCTAAATTTTCTTTGTTTTTTTGTTTGAAAATTTTAATGCAAAATTATAGATTGGAAAAAAGCTTAAGCAGGTTTGTTGGTCAGGAACATAGGACCAGTTTTTGTACTTCTTCAAACAATTAAGATATTTTGATGAAGTATGGTACATTATTGTTTCTACTGTGCAGATTATACTGGTAACCAAATTTGATGCCTGTTTTTATTACAAAAAGTCATATTAATTTGCTATTAAAAACATTTTAATGAAAATTCACTACCATAATGCACTTGCCGCGTCCAGACGTTTTCGGTTTGTTCCAGTGGCACATAGAATATGTTTTTCAATATAAATACTCAAATATAACGTACATTGTCGTTTTTTATCAACTTGCCTATTTTAAAGCGACAGTCATTTTTGAAAACTTTGTGCTATTAAAACATACTAAGTAAGTAATCAAAAGCTGAGTAGAATGAAACTTGACTTGGTTCTGGTAGCATTGCTCAAAAAGTCAAATAGATATTCAGTATGCTGCAATGTTGAATGCAAACTGTGTCTTTTGAAATTATTATAATCTCTGTAACTAAGCAATAAAGTACTATGTTTTCATAGCTTGCTTTATTAGGAATATAAATACAAAAGAGAATAAATAACGATTATATACAGTTTTTACAAGTCACATTATTGCTGGAGGTATTGTACAGGAGCGGCATACTGAAGTGGAGCGGCATACGTCAGATGTGATGCCACGTGCGGAGCACCATACGTCTGAGTTGTTGCGACTTGCGGAGCAGCATACGTCAGATGTGATGCCACGTGCGGAGCACCATACGTCTGAGTTGTTGCGACTTGCGGAGCAGCATATGTCAGATGTGATGCCACGTGCGGAGCGCCATACGTCTGAGTTGTTGCGACTTGCGGAGCAGCATACGTCAGATGTGATGCCACTTGCGGAGCAGCAAAGCTGATGGTTCGTGCAGGGGTATTTAATACGGCTTGGGCTGGTGCTACTTTAGCCACAGGTACTGCTACTGCAGCCCTAGCAGCTAGCGGCTCTCTGTGAACATGTGCAATGAAACCGTTCACATGATCAGCTGTGTAGTGTACTGTTCTTCTGAAGCCATCTGGATCGGTAAGGGAGTAACTGCCTTCAACGTTGTCACCGTCGCGAACTTCCTGATGATTCTTGCTATCTCCGGTAATTTCGTCTTGAATGTCGTATGAAAATTGGTATTGGGGGTGTGGGTCGATGTGTTCAGCCACAGCTACTGGAGCGGCGACTTTAGCTACCGCTGGGAAAGCTACCTGGGCGGGCTGAGAGATAAACCCTGCGTTGGTGAAGGCAACGAGTGCAGCAAAGATGATCACCTGTAAAATACAAAGACATTTCTATTTATACATTTTTGCATTTGTAGAAATCTTTCAATTTTTGCTTTCTTTTGCCTCTGAATCAGATTCATTCATTGTTGTTACCTTTATATTGTAAAACCATTCCATCCTTAATAAAGCAATTATTAGATAGAGAGAATAATTTTCTTCAGTGGTAAGTATTATATTTGGACTGATGAAGTAATTCATCAGTCATGTCTGGAGTGTTTTAATATATAGGACGGATATCTGAGCATAAGATAAACAGGACATGTAGAAAAAACAGTGTTTTGAAATGTAGGCATGAAAAAAAATAAGCATAGAGTTTGGCGATAGAAAGAAGCGTATTAGAAAAGGTTTAAGAATATAAGCGTTTAATAAACATGTTGGGGACGCAGCAAGTGCGTTATGGTAATTAATTTTTATAAGAATAATATATTATAGTGATTTAACTTTATATTAAAAGTTATAAAAAATTACTTTATTTAATTAGGAACAGTTAAAAATAAGGTAAAGAAGGCCTAGCAATAACATGATCTCCAACATAAATATTCATACAGTTATTTGGATAAAAAAATCAAACCAAACAATTGACAGGAAACATACTCAACAAAAAATGCACAATAAAGCTGAATATCAAAAAAGTCCTGTGGTTCATGCATCGAGGGTGATTGTATGCATGCAGAAGGAGAAGAGGAACCCCCAGGACGAAGATGGTTTCTGCCCCCTCACCCAAAAAGACGGGGGGTTCTCCTTCTTCTTGTTCATGCATACAAGTACCTTCAAAGCATAAAGCACAAAAAAAAATTTGTGAAAGCAACCCCCGAGAAAGTTACGGGACCTGGGCTAAACATGGGTGTTGTGCTAGGTAGACGGGGTTTAAAGGAGGCATTACTGTAAGATGTAAAACACACATCTTTCCAAAATCAGACTAAACGGTTTTTTAGCACTTTCCGCTCATATCTCCTTCCCGCCCGGCACCCCTATTCGGCGAGTATATGAACCTAGCTTTTGTCCAAGACTACGCTGAAATCCGGTCGACCGCAAGCAAGTAGCTGGTAAATTAAGCTCGATAGGCTTGGACGGTTAACCAACGTAGGTATGTTTAATTTTAAGCGGGAGAATGCACCTTTTCATACAATATGAGAAATACAGAAATACGCTTTAAAGTGCTATTTCTAAAAAAATATTGACCAACTAACCTGCTAAATCATTGATAATGAAAATGATGGATCTAGTAACTTATCTATCAATACCGTTTTCATTTTGTAAGCGGGTTTTGATATTTACGAAGGACGTTGACGCTTTTGGTGCGACATTTAACACAATGAAACTAACAAATATTGTCTTCCGCACGGAGACAAACTACAAAAATGCCGATACAGTTAATATTACTACATAATTCATTGGTTATTTCCCCCGGTTATACAATAATAATAATGTCTATGGGGTCCGGTTTTCACTGCTCAATTAAGAAACATTAAAACCGAGTGTTAACTTAGAATATTATTTACTGATTTTGTATTTTTCACAACATTGTATTGTTCAAGTCATTACCTCACAATTTCCATTTATAACCATCGTCCAATATTTATTTTCAATATTTATGTCCATGTTTTAAATATGTTTGGTAAGTTAAAAGTCAGTTGTAAAATATCAACAACGCAACATACCAAGTGCAAACGACGAAACGTAGTCATAGTGCGCTTATTAAGCCTGAAGGCAACTTTCTGCTGTTAAAAATCATCGGCGTAGTCTAACGTCAACCAGCTAGGAAGCCACTTGCAGTCGCATGCTCAAATTTAGCACTTTTGGACTCAAATATTAAGAAATAATTGGGCCAGGGCTGACAATTTACAAAATTGTTAGTTGGTTGTACATAGTCTTTCTCTAGCTATAACATTTTGTGTTTACTAGAACTGTCGTGACAACATACAATCTGATTCCGCACCGAGATGGCGTCCCTGTCGTACATCTCACAATGTTTTAGATTCTTACATCTTGCAATGATTGTAACTTCCATTGTTTAGATTTTTATCTACGATTTATTTAAATAGCATCGCAGTACAGGTAATGCCATTTGTCTTTGTCCAGCATTGTAGATATTGCATTACAGAATCTGATGTGATGTCGAGGATTATTTTATAAGTAATTTCGAATAACTTAATTTTTCCTTGATCAAAAGACTTGCAAATTGCTATACTACCACGTTTGTCTATGTTCTTTTCAGTTTTCAATTTTTGTTTTAATCACGTAAATAATTTGAAGGATATTGTGATTTAAAAATATTTTTTTAAATTTTTTGTTGAGAAAAATTGGACGTTAAAATCTGATGAACGAACTCATCGACGCCATTTACAAAATAAGGGTCAATTCAAAAGTTGATCCAAATCAGTGAAGTATTTTTTAAGTTATCGATTGTATATATATATATATATATATATATATATATATATATATATATATATATATATATATATATATATATATATATATATATACTTTTTAACTGACCATGGAAATGGGTCCCAGGTGCCCTAGTTTGCGCTCATTTGGAGAAATTTTCCGAAAGACTCACCTTTGATACCTCACTAAAAGCATTTAGAGAAAGGAGGAAAAAATTGCTGGACATATTCTGAAACATGGTCACTTTTCAAAACATTATTACTGTTTCTTAAAAATTGCCGGAAGATAAAAACTCTGTGATATATTGCTGAGCCATTCGAAATTATTTATTCCTTTGTCAAGGCTACAACATGAAAGAAAAATAAAACTACAGCTTACATAGAACAATACGAATGTTTTAAATACCTACATATAGAGCAAGTTTAAAAGTTGAAATTGAAAAAAATTATTATATAAGAAAATTGTTTATTTTAAATTTGAATTAAATTATAACAGTCAATCTGACATATGCAAGCTAACTATTGTGTATTTAAATTTGTTTTTTTTTTTGCTTTTTTTCAAGGAAATATAAATAAGGATAGTATTTTAAAAAGGTGTTACCTTACTTTATGTTTATTAGATTTTCGTTAGCGGTAATTTCAAAGTCTTCTAAAGGCATTACTTTATTATTTGAGGTTTCATAATGCAAAATAGAAATATTACTGAAAAGTCTGGACATTTTTCTTTAAATGCTTATAGCTTTGTTTTTGTAACATGGAGATCTAAATTTTGGACGTAGTTTACGTTTTATAAGGTAAATCTACGTACCAAGTTTGGTTACCATATTTTTTCTATTAACAAATAGACCTTTTTTTTCAAAAAAAAATCTTTCCGGAAAACCTGGTCCATTTTTCCCACGAAAATTCACTTAAAAAGTATATTAGTATATTAGGTCAGTGTCAAGATTATGTTCAAACAAAGCAGTTCTTTTTTAGGTTTTTCTCAATTTTGTGCTGAGTGTATCTATCTTTAAGGATTCTGCTTGTGTGGCCAATGCATTTTAAATTACAATTACTACATGATATACAATATACCACTGGATACCTTAGAAATTTTATGTTTACTTTTTAGTTTACTGAAAACATTATCGATTGTTAAATGTTCTTAATGTAAGGACCCGATATGTAAAAAACGATAGATGTTTCCGAACTAGCAATTATTTGGTTGTTGTTTCTGTCAGTCAAATTAATAGTGTTTGTATTCTTTGCGCTTATTTCAGCAACATGTTGTAGAAGTCTTAATGTTGTGTAGTGACTATTTTTGTAAAGAAAAAAGCCCTAAGCTAGGTTTGGGTGTTAACACTGACTTTAATAGCTTAATTTCGACATAAATATGTTTGTTATCAACATATGTTGCATGATTTAAAAAAGTTATATATATATATATATATATATATATATATATATATATATATATATATATATATATATAGATATATATATATATATATATATATATATATATATATATATATATATATATATATATATATATATATATATATATATATATATATGATAAATGGATAAATACACGGTTTAGCAAAAATAAAAACTGAGGTTATATTGTGTTTTATAAAACTAATTACAAAACATATTTAATATATTAATTTTCCAAACTAATAGCAAAGGTACTAGTTTCTTTTATATTTTGAAAGAAAGAAAGGCGCATTTTAAAACAAATCGATCCGGTTGGTTTTTTAACCATTACATTTCAGTGTTACAATGATTGTATAAAACTAAAGTTATTACCCCATGGCGTTCTGAAGTCACAATGTTTATAAAATCATTCTAGATACAGACTGGACGTCATTTTAAAATGCTTGAGTTTAGCGAAAGAATGAATTGGGACAACAAATTTTCAACTCATTAATTGTTGTTGGCCTTACTTAGTAAAACTGTTCCAGAAAAGAAGACAAGCAATTGTAAAGCGAGAGGAGAAGACTCTACATATGAATTTACTATAAATCTGTTATTTCTGAAGTCTACCTAGCTCGCTAGTTCAGATTTTGTTGAATATTAGCAGATTTTTTTTAAGTATCCGATTAGGAAATGAGTGTTTCTAGCAAACAATTTCAAAAGAGGTTATATTAAAGTTTTTCCAAACACATCACAAAAAACAAAGTTTAAAAAAAAAATTGAACTAACAAAGCGATTCTTTTTTTTTTTGAAAACAAAAACAAGGAGTAATATAACGTCGTTCTGTTCTCGCTGATTTTGTGATGACGCTTTCAAGGATCACATATACCAAAAGTCCAGCGCAGCAAGTGCGTTAAGTAGCGAATTTTCGTAAATTTTATAATACCTATTGCAACTTATTTTATCTACTAAGCATATTATTGAACCTGTTTAAGCCTACTTAAACGTGGAATAATAATTATTATTCAACACAACGGATTTCTGGCACATTGTATCTGTATTTTATTGGCAATATATGAGTTAAAAATCGTAAAATGTTGTTGAATTCCAAAGATATAGTGTTCACGAGAAGAAAATTTGCCATATTCAATGGAAAATATTAGTCCAGGCATTTTCCAAATTCTGCTAAATTTTAATTTGAAAAACTTGAATTACAGCTACTTAATAAACTGATTTTTGGCATATTACATCTGTAGTTTATTGGAGATGTATGAGTTGAAAGTCGTACAAGTAATTTGATGAGTTCCAGAGATATAGCGTTTTCGATAAAAAAAAATTACTATCTTCTGAATTAGCTTTCAGAAATAATGTTCCAGTATAATAAAATAAATCGGAAGAAATTTGAATGAACCTCGGAAATGGGTTCCAAATGCGTTGATTTGAACAGATTTTTACAAATTCCAAAGTCATTCTATAAGTGAAATTGTCTATATGAAAATCCGCTAAAAACAAAACCACTAACCCTAGCCTTTCGTAAGATGAGTATTTTTTAACAGAGGCAGTAGCTATAATAGAAGCCCCTATATATTCCAAAAATCTTAGAAATAAAAATGACCTTATTTTGACCGACGGCAAAAGCTGTGCGGATTCACTAAAGTAGGTACTTTTACTACAACTATAAAAGTAATAATTTAATTATTAAGATTATCGGCATTTCAATAGACGTAGGAGAATAACGAATGTGTTGACAGAATGGCTAAAGGAGCGTTGAATTGCGAAAACCTTTTAGAATATCCCTGTGCCTGGTCAGACTTTATTTTACAGACAACAAAGACAGCTGTGGGATGTGACTATCAAAGAGGATACAGAGATATATTTTATAAAAGTATTGTGCCAAGGTTGCTTCACCAGTTATGGTTTACTGGATATACTAGATGATTGCCAACTAGCATATATCGTTTGAGATTTGATCACTGCTTAAAAGTGGCCCATATTGCGAACGTGGAGAAGAAGGAAGCGCACCACATGTTTTACTAGATTGCTCGATTGGATGGGACTACAGAGAAGAATTCCTAAAAGGAATGCATAACTTGGAAGACGTTGAACAACCCTTAAATTGGGAACAACTTCTACAATAGGGAAATTGAAAAAACATATATTTACTTATATATATATATATATTAATTAAACAACTCAAACTAAAAATATATACAAAAAAACTAGGCTCTAAGTTGTCATTTGTGTATATCCTTTATATGTATTGGCATAAAGAATATACGTCCCTGTCTAAATCCCGTAAATAGTATCTAGATCTTGAGTAGGCTTGGTTTAGAATAAGAAGCACCCCCAAACTACATGTTGGAACAAAATACAATACACCCTAACAGAATGGATATAAACAGTCGAAGTCGCATACTAGTTGTAACAAAAACTTTTAAAATGTGCGAAAAGTAACTATGCCGGAGCTAATGCAATTTGACGACACACATCCGAGGCTCCTAAAAGTTATTATGTTTATAAACGCATTCTACATACATACACACATACATACATCCGCTTTTTTGATTTTGCAACTTTGGGTTCACGACGCTTTGAAGAAAATTTCATAAAAAAATGAATACAAATATAAGTACAATTTGGTGAACCCAATTCATCACAATGCAGCTTTTTGGACCTCGCGATCGTTTCGCTAACAAAGTTGAGGGATGAATAAACTGGCTTATCCAAATTATACTTATATCTTACACATTAGTATCATCATCCCTCTGAGAGGGCGAAACGATCATCAGGTCTAAAAAACTGCATTGCAATGAATTGTGTTCCCCAAATTGTACTTCTTAGTGCTCATCACAGGTTCCGATCTTCACTCATTAATACAGTTACTTGGAAAAACTATCCATTACAATATATCTTTTTGACCAAGTTAGATAGACATAATAATGATGACTTTAAAATAGAATGATTAAGTTCTGATATTTTCATCAAGAGTCGAACAATATTGTCAACTCTATAGGCAATTTTAGGCGGGTATACGTTTCCACCTGCTTATATGAGACAGTAATAAAATTACAGACTATAAACGAACTATGTCACCGAAACGAGATGCACTACCTAAAGTACCACACGTAGTTATAAATGTACTAAAATGTTACATAACGCAATTATCAACGAAATTACCTTAAAAGCCATAGCTGATCGAACAAGTTAAATGAACACACTGTTCAATGAATGAATATACATACAACAGACCGGCGCTTGCTTTTATACATCAAGAGTTAAACCGGTGGGCCACCCCCGACACGCCCCTGTTTAAACTGCTCCACTGTGCCATACAATGCGATCACATTACTTTCTTCAATTTCGCGAAATTGCTTGTTGTCCCTGACCCTTATCCAATCACTTAAGACAGTCGTCGATCTACAGCTTCTGTCCTTGCTCTATTCAATTGACAAAATAGTGTAAGAGGTTGACAAGTCCGCTTATTGAAATGACTTTAATTAATTTATTGTCCCATGCAGATTCCCCTTAATGAGTTAATTTAGCTTTGTAAGGCATTCCCGGATTCTTATCGGTGCTTCTATTTCTCTCGTTTGCTTTTTTCACAATGTCTGATGTGACAGATATGAATCGAAAACTTCTAATAGGTACACTTTGAAAAGTTTGTCACTTAGTTGATGTCGCTATAACGGTTCAATAGGTTAATCTATAAAAAAACTTAGACATGTTTTTGTATGGTAAGGAAAAAATTATAAATGATGGCTTATAGCCAGTTGAAATTTCAATAATTTTCGTTAAGAAAATTCACTAATAGAGCAGTAGCGATGGTAAGACTTCGAAAATAATTTTTTCAAATGAGCGTGATTTAGGGCCTATAGAACCTATATCCAAGGTCCGTTTGAATTTCCATATATATATATATATATATATATATATATATATATATATATATATATATATATATATATATATATATATATATATATATATATATATATATGCGCGTGTGTGTATGTGTGTGTGTGTGTGTGTCCAAAAATATATTAGATATTTTTGAATACACTATATTTTTTAAATTATTAGAGTAACCAGAATAAAACTTCACATGTAGCTATAAATTGTGTAAATAAACCTCTATGGTGAATTTTACATAATCTGGTTTACAAAATTTTGAGGTTTTCTAATTAAAAATAAAATCTGATAGACATGAATTGAAGCGACTTAAGTGGTTAAAGGCCAATGCCTGACAGACAGAATAGTTGGCTGATATAAGTTATAGATCAACGATAACGAAACAATAAAAATAACACCCATAAAAGATACTACCCACACTAGCAATTGAGAATTATCGGCCACAAAAATCCCAAGAACCATTTAAATCGTATGTCAGTAACGATTATGACATTAGAACGACAGATGACATGAAACTGAAAATTTTCCAAGGGATTGTTTTTTAAGTGGGGATTCAATACATTTTTTAAAATACGCTATATTTGTAGCTTGACGAACAGCCCTAATTAGAGTTTTAGGCTGAAAATGTAGCTTTTAGTAAAAATATCAAGGTTTAAGGAATGAAATTAAAGAACTATCGCCTCATAAAGATAATATGACGTTTTTGCTAAATTATTATGTAAATTTTATATTATAAGAATATGGGAAGATAGTCACGAAAAAATTAAATAAATATTGTAAACACAATCGACCCAAATCTCTATAAAAATGACATTAAAACAATTCGTTCTATTTTTTTAATTTTAACTTAAGACGTCATCTAAGATCTAAGCAGTCGTCGAATGTGTTTCAAGTCAAAATTCATATATTTCTGTAATTAATTAGCTGTTACATTTACTTTTAATACAATATAAAAGATTTCGGCGCAGCAAGTTTCCGTCAAGTATCGCGTAAACAAACTTTTTATTTGCGCTTTATCTGGTTCAGTGGTAGAATGCTGGCGTCATATGCAGGCGGCCCGGGTTCGGTTCCTGCTCGCTGCATGTAACATTTTGTTGTTTTTTTTTTGTCACTTTAATGTAAGGCTAGATGCATTCTCACCACAATTAGAACCTCAGACTGGTTTCGCTCTAATTAGAGCTCGTCAGTACCGCACACAAATTGCAGCGAAAATAAACCTATAAAGCAATAACGGCTATGGAAGCCAGTCTTCCAACACTATGTGAGATATAAGACACGAAGCACGCGCCGCCACATCGTTGCGGAACCAAGTAGTAGTTTGTCACGGCAGCTCTAAATAACACAGAATGTTAAAAAATTGAGACTGTATACAACCAACTAATAATTTGGTAAATTGTCAGCCCTGGTCCATTTCTACCCTAATATAGGGACAAAGTATGTAAGACAAGATGCATTCTCACCACAATTAGAACCGTAGACCGGTTTCGCTCTAATTAGAGCTCGTCAATGTACTAATTGCAGCGAAAATACACCTATAAATTGTTTCGTGTCTTATATATCACTTAGTGTTGAAAGGCTGGCTACCATAGCCGTATTACTTTATAGGTATATTTACGCTGCAATTAGTATGCCGTACTAACGAACTCTAATTACAGCAAAACCGGTCTACGGTTCTAATTGTGGTGAGAATGCATCTAGCCTTACATACTTTGTCCCTATATTAGGGTAGAGATGGGCCAGGACTGACAATTTACTTAATTGTTAGTTGATTGTATAGTCTCTATTAGTGAATTTTCTTTAAAAAATTCACTAATGAGGAAATCCCGACGTTTGAATTTTGAAAAAATTTCTTCAAATCAGTGCTAATTAGGCCCCCCAGAACACATTTTCGGGGTCAGTTTCAATTTTTATATGTTTATATATATATATATATATATATATATATATATATATATATATATATATATATATATATATATATATATATATATATATATATATATAGAATAAAAATTATTTTATTTCATAAAAATCTTAATCAAGAAGGAATTAATCAGAATAAAGAAGGAATAATAAAAATTCAAATTAAAGATTTTGATCAGTTTATTTTTAAATTTAAAGTTGTAGAAGGATCAAATGAAGAGAATAAGTTTATTATCATTTTCAAGTTTTAATTTTTATTTTTAAGTTTCTAATTATTAATCTCTTTTTTATGAATTTGAGTTCGGGGTACATTACCCCGTTATCGTTATGATAAATTAATGGGATTAGCTTGGAAAAGTTATTTACCTACTTCTTTAAATTATTTTTTATTTTATTTTGGGATATATATATATATATATATATATATATATATATATATATATATATATATATATATATATATATATATATATATATATATATATATATATCACACCGATAACTCAAAAAATAATGGGCTGATTTTGATTAAATTTGGTGTATAAATTCCTTTTGGAAATGGCTTGGATAAGTTCGTTAGCCAGGAAAATCTGCCCTGGTTTCCCGGAAAAAAATGACATCTCCGGAATCAACAAAGTAAGGGCAACCAAATTTAGCGCGCAGGTTTATATCATTTTAGGTAAGTTACCTACCAAAATTTAGCTATGTAGGCGAAAAGACAAAAAAGTTATAGACATTTAAAAACAAATAAATTGGAGTTTTCCTCAAAACGTCAAAGTTGTGATTTAAAACTTCGAAATCAAATGTCTCAAGAAATATGTTTTACAAACCCTGAAGTCTTAGTTTCAATGGTCATTGTCCTTCATTTTACTACAATGTTTCCAGAAAATTCATTTCAAATAGTCCCTTTCTACGATGCTTGGAAATAGCTTTAGCTATAGAGTTTATCGTTTAATAATATATAAATTTTGTCGAATTTTCGTAAAAAATCAATAAACCTCAATATATCCTTTAATATACAATATATGAAAAAAAATGTGTATATATTAATTATAGGGTGTCTTGAGCTACATTATAAAAAATATTTCCACAATCACAGGCTGGCCCATAAGTCGTTGATGATACAAATTTTTTTTTTCTTTTTTTTAATCAAACACGCCTTATGTTATTGCATTTTCCATCTAAATATAATGCATTTTTGAAGAATTCTGGATGCAGAAAGTGCGTTATCGTAGCGAATTTTGATCAAATGCTTCATATTCGAATAGCCCAATTTGCTATTAACCTATAAGGTTGACCAAGGAATGAGTTTTTTCAAGTCTACTTTTGGAAATTTTTGTACATTTTCTCACAATAAAGTTATTTTATGAAACATGGCACATTGTTTTTACTATGTAGGTTATACTGATAACCAAAATTGATGCCTGCTTTCTTAAAAAGAAAACACACATATTTGCAATAAAAACATTTTAATGAAAATTCAGTACCATAACGCACTTGCTGCGTCCAGAGTTTTTTTTAACATTCTGTGTTATTTAGAGCTGCCGTTGCAACATACTAGTTGGTTCCGCAACGAGGTGGCGGCACGTGCTTCGTTTCTTATATCTCACTTAGTGTCACTTTAATATTTGGCAGAATCAGTAGTGTACAGATTTCATACGTTTGGACCAAGATCTCATTTTAAAACGTCTGGTTAACTTTCTCACCTTTAAGTCTAAAATTTTCATTTTCAACAGACACTTTGTGACTGTTGGCATTGAATTTTTGTTAAGAAAATTAACCAGCGGAGATGTTGTTTTTCAAAACACTTTTTTAGTTCTTGGAGAAACTGGTTCGATTAGGTTGACTAACATAAGAGAATCCAGGCGATTAGTCAGGAAAAATAACGGCACGTTCATGATTTGGCAGATACTTTCCTTTTATAAATATGAATTAAGTTTTCTTCTGGAAAGCTTTTGTAACTTTAATAAAAGTTGTAAGAAAAGTTTATATTAAATAGATTTACAGTAACTACGTATACCATCAATATGTTAAAGCGTGCAAATTCCAATAATCAAGTGCAACCGAATACTAGTTTAATCATTAATAACCCTAGTTATTGTTTTTCTATCCTGTATCTGAATACTAAATAACAATACACATAAATTCTTTACAGAAGTCAAAGAGTATTATAAGTCATGATAATATCAGCAATAATATTGTAAAGATATTTTACGTATACGTGGTTAAGCCAATAATTCATGTTGTAAATACAATTTTGCAAAGCGGTATTTTTTTAATCTTTTTTTTACATTATATGATCAGATTATGTAATTGCACTGAATATTTTGCAAATTTTTATAAAAATAATTGATTAAGAGTTCCTATCTACTTTTAAGACTTAATTGAAATTTTAATAGCAGATCAGGTTGTTTTCGTTGCTCTAACTTGATTAAACCACTCCATACTAAATACAGAGGTATACACTTTCTATGGCTTCACGAGTGCCTGTTTTATTCTCTGTAACCGGTTTCGCTTTTTACAGCATCGTCAGGCAAAAGACAATTCTCTTTATGGACTCGCAAAAGAAGTCTCAAGTCTGCTTTTAGATCAGATTGTATAAATTTTAATTTAAATCATTAGCGAATTTTCATGTACAAAATGTACTTGGAATAGCAAATTTCCTTAAACTTTTTAGCGAAATTTCCTTAAAAAAATTGTTTGTAATTTTCTTTAAAGAAAAATTTGTTTTGAATTTTTGTGTGAAAGATATTTAGGCAAAGTTTTAATGAAAAATTTTTTATACGAAATTCGTGAAAATTAATATTATAGGTAATGAATTTTCGAGCAAAAAAATGGTTATAGAATATCTAAACCTATTTTTGTAGAAGTACCATTTTTTAGAAAATTAGCATAGAAATTTTCTTTAATGAATTTGCATAGAAAAGATTGCTCATGAATATATAGTTCACTGTCATAAAATAATAATAATAATAATACCTATATATATATATATATATATATATATATATATATATATATATATATATATATATATATATATATATATATATATATATATATATATATATATATATATATATATATATATATATATATATATATAAAATCGAGAACCCCTTATGTTCTCTTGCATTTTTGCATTGTCCATCGGCAATAAAAGCTGTGAGGAAAAAAATTGAAAGTCTTCATAGTTTTTGAGTTACTTCAATTGTTTTGCACTTTCTAGCATATATAAAAAAGCTCGGGACGCAGCAAGTGCGTTATGGTACCGAATTTTTATTAAATGCTTCAAACTTAGAACTCAATTTTCGATAAATTTCGAAAGTTTAATTTTGGTACGTAGTAAAACCTTTCCCAAGGCAACGTATCTGCCAAATTTTATTAAAAAACTTTTTAATTTTCGGAGAAAAAGAAAATTTTCGAGAGAAGACTCAAAATTTAAGAAACTCACTTTTCTATAAACTTAAAAAATTAAATTTTGGTACGTAGTAAGGTCTTTCTCAAGGCAACATATCCATCAAATTTTGTTAAAAAGCTTTGTAATTTTCGGAGAAAAAAATTTTTTTTTGTTGAAATAAAACCTTTTCACAGAAAACCTCATCCGTTTTTTTAAATAAAAATTCACTAAAATTATGATACGGCGTTTTCACCAATACTCTGTCAGTCGGAAAAATCTAGATGTCGTACAAAGGGCGCCCTCAAATATTGACTGAATTTGGAAAATTTCAAACCGCAGTAACTCATTTTTTTTCAAATCGAACAGCTTATGTTTTGTGTTTCAGAAGTGAACGGCATGCCCTCTGCATCAAGTTTTTTATACAGACTTTAGTTTTGGATATATTTACATTCGCATACCATGAGTCATATATGGATTACGTTTAAATTTTCTTTGTTTTTTGTTTGAAAATTTTAATGCAAAATTATAAATTGGCAAAAAGCTTAAACAGGTTCGTTGGTCAGGAAAATGGGACCAGTTTTTGTACTTCTTCAAACAATTAAGATATTTTGATGAAGTATGGTACATTATTGTTTCTACTATGCAGATTATACTGGTAACCAAATTTGATGTCTGTTTTCATTACAAAAAGTCATATTAATTTGCTATTAAAAACATTTTAATGAAAATTCACTACCATAATGCACTTGCCGCGTCCAGACGTTTTCGGTTTGTTCCAGTGGCACATAGAATATGTTTTTCAATATAAATACTCAAATATAACGTACATTGTCGTTTTTTATCAACTTGCCTATTTTAAAGCGACAGTCATTTTTGAAAACTTTGTGCTATTAAAACATACTAAGTAAGTAATCAAAAGCTGAGTAGAATGAAACTTGACTTGGTTCTGGTAGCATTGCTCAAAAAGTCAAATAGATATTCAGTATGCTGCAATGTTGAATGCAAACTGTGTCTTTTGAAATTATTATAATCTCTGTAACTAAGCAATAAAGTACTATGTTTTCATAGCTTGCTTTATTAGGAATATAAATACAAAAGAGAATAAATAACGATTATATACAGTTTTTACAAGTCACATTATTGCTGGAGGTATTGTACAGGAGCGGCATACTGAAGTGGAGCGGCATACGTCAGATGTGATGCCACGTGCGGAGCACCATACGTCTGAGTTGTTGCGACTTGCGGAGCAGCATACGTCAGATGTGATGCAACTTGCGGAGCAGCATACGTCAGATGTGATGCCACTTGCGGAGCAGCATATGTCAGATGTGATGCAACGTGCGGAGCACCATACGTCTGAGTGGTTGCGACTTGCGGAGCAGCATACGTCAGATGTGATGCAACTTGCGGAGCAGCATATGTCCGATGTGATGCAACGTGCGGAGCACCATACGTCTGAGTTGTTGCGACTTGCGGAGCAGCATACGTCAGATGTGATGCCACTTGTGGAGCAGCAAAACTGATGGTTCGTGCAGGGGTATTTAATACGGCTTGGGCTGGTGCTACTTTAGCCACAGGTACTGCTACTGCAGCCCTAGCAGCTAGCGGCTCTCTGTGAACATGTGCAATGAAACCGTTCACATGATCAGCTGTGTAGTGTACTGTTCTTCTGAAGCCATCTGGATCGGTAAGGGAGTAACTGCCTTCAACGTTGTCACCGTCGCGAATTTCCTGATGATTCTTGCTATCTCCGGTAATTTCGTCTTGAATGTCGTATGAAAATTGGTATTGGGGGTGCGGGTCGATGTGTTCAGCCACAGCTACTGGAGCGGCGACTTTAGCTACCGCTGGGAAAGCTACCTGGGCGGGCTGAGAGATAAACCCTGCGTTGGTGAAGGCAACGAGTGCAGCAAAGATGATCACCTATAAAATACAAAGACATTTCTATTTATACATTTTTGCATTTGTAGAAATCTTTCAATTTTTGCTTTCTTTTGCCTCTGAATCAGATTCATTCATTGTTGTTACCTTTACATTGTAAAACCATTCCATCCTTAATAAAGCAATTATTAGATAGAGAGAATAATTTTCTTCAGTGGTAAGTATTATATTTGGACTGATGAAGTAATTCATCAGTCATGTCTGGAGTGTTTTAATGTATAGGGTGGATATCTGAGCATAAGATAAACAGGACATGTGGAAAAAACAGTGTTTTGAAATGTAGGCATGAAAAAAAATAAGCATAAAGTTTGGCGATAGAAGGAAGCGTATTATAAAAGGTTTAAGAATAAAAGCGATTAATAAACATGTTCGGGACGCAGCAAGTGCGTTATGGTAATTAATTTTTATAAGAATAATATATTATAGTGATTTAACTTTATATTAAAAGTTATAAAAAATTACTTTATTTAATTAGGAACAGTTAAAAATAAGGTAAAGAAGGCCTAGCAAAAACATGATCTCCAACATAAATATTCATACAGTTATTTGGATAAAAAAATCAAACCAAACAATTGACAAACAGGAAACATACTCAACAAAAAATGCACAATAAAGCTGAATATCAAAAAAATCCTGTGGTTCATGCATCGAGGGTGATTGTATGCATGCAGAAGGAGAAGAGGAACCCCCAGGACGAAGATGGTTTCTGCCCCCTCACCCAAAAAGACGGGGGGTTCTTCTTCTTCTTGTTCATGCATACAAGTACCTTCAAAGCATAAAGCACAAAAAAAATTCTTGGGAGCAACCCCCGAGAAAGTTACGGGACCTGGGCTAAACATGGGTGTTGTGCTAGGTAGACGGGGTTTAAAGGAGGCATTACTGTAAGATGTAAAACACACATCTTTCCAAAATCAGACTAAACGGTTTTTTAGCACTTTCCGCTCATATCTCCTTCCCGCCCGGCACCCCTATTCGGCGAGTATATGAACCTAGCTTTTGTCCAAGACTACGCTGAAATCCGGTCGACCGCAAGCAAGTAGCTGGTAAATTAAGCTCGATAGGCTTGGACGGTTAACCAACGTAGGTATGTTTAATGTTAAGCGGGAGATTGCACCTTTTTATACAAGATGAGAAACACATAAATACGCTTTAAAGTGCTATTTCTAAAAAAATATTGACCACCTAACCTGCTAAATCATCGATAATGAAAATGATGGATCTAGTAACTTATCTATCAATACGGTTTCCATTTTGTAAGCGGGTTTTGGTATTTGCAAAGGACGTTGACGGTTTTGGTACTAAATTTAACACAATGAAGCTAACAAATATTGTCTTCCGCACGGAGACAAACTACAAAAATGCCGATACAGTTAATATTACTACATAATGCATTGGTTATTTCCCCCGGTTATACAATAATAATAATGTCTATGGGGTCCGGTTTTTGCGGCTCAATTAAAAAACATTAAAACCGAGTGTTAACTTAGAATATGATTTACTGATATACTGATTTTGTATTTTTCACAACATTGTATTGTTCAAGTCATTACCTCACAATTTCCATTTATAACCATCGTCCAATATTTATTTTCAATATTTATGTCCATGTTTTAAATATGTTTGGTAAGTTAAAAGTGAGTTGTAAAATATCAACAACGCAACATACCAAGCGCAAACGACGAAACGTAGACATATTGCGCTTGTTAAGCCTGAAAGCAACTTTCTGCTGTTAAAAATCATCGGCGTAGTCTAACGTCAACCAGCTGTCAAGCCACTTGCAGTCGCATGCTCAAATTTTGCACTTTTGGACGCAAAGATTGTCCCAGTATTAAGAAAGAATTGGGCCAGGGCTGACAATTTACAAAATTGTTAGTTGGTTGTACATAGTCCCTCTCCATCTATAACACTTTGTATTCACTAGAACTGTCGTGACAACATACTACCTAGTTTCCCACCGAGATGGCGTCCCTGTCGTACATCTCGCAATGTTCTACATTCTTACATCTTGCAATGATTGTAACTTCCATTGTTTAGACTTTTATCTACGATCTATTTAAATAGCATCGCAGTACAGGTAATGTCATCTGCCTTTATCCATCGCTTTACATAATCTGAAGGGATGTCAAGAATTATTTTATTATTAATTTCGAATAACTTAATTTTTCCGAGATCAAAAGACTTAAAAATTTCTACACGACCACGTCTGCCTATGTTCTTATCAGTTGTACATTTTTGTTTTAATGAACTAAACAATTTGAGAGATGTTGTGTTTTAAAAATATTTTTAAATTTTTTGTTAAGAAAAATTGGACGTTAAAATCTGATGAACGAACTCATCGAAGCCATTAACAAAATAAGGGTCAATTCGAAATTTGTTCCAAATCAGTGAAGTATTTTTTGAGTTATCGGTTATATATATATATATATATATATATATATATATATATATATATATATATATATATATATATATATATATATATATATATAATACTTTTACCTGACCATGAAAATGGGTTCCAGGTCCCTAATTCGCGATCATTTGAAGAAATTTTACGAAAGTCTCAGCTTTGATACCTCACTAAAAGCATTTAGAGAAAGAAGGAAAATTTTGCTAGACTTATTCTGAAACATGGTCACTTTTCAAAACATTATTACTGGTTCTTAAAAATTTCTGGAAGATAAAAATTCTGTGATATATTGCCGAGCCTTTCGAAATTATATATTCCTTTGTCAAGGCTACAACATAAAATAAAAAAACTACAGCTTACATAGAAACATACAGATGTTTTAAATACCTACATATAGAGCAAGTTTAAAAGTTGAAATTGAAAAAATTATTAAATAAGAAAATTGTTTATTTTAAATTTAAATTAAATTACAATAGCCAATCTGACATATGCAAGCTAACTATTGTGCATTTAAATTTGTTTTTTTTTGCTTTTTTTTCAAGGAAATATAAATAAGGATAGTATTTTAAAAAGGTGTTACCTTTCATTATGTTTATTAGATTTTCGTTAGCGGTAATTTCAAACCCTTCTAAAGGCATTACTTTATTAAATGAGGTTTCACAATGCAAAATAGAAATATTACTAGAAAGTTTGGACATTTTTTTAAATGCTTATAGCTTTGTTTTTGTAACATGGAGATCTAAATTTTGGATGTAGTTTACTTTTTATAAGGTAAACCTACGTACCAAATTTGGTTACCATATTTTTGCTAATTACGAATATACAATTTAAAAAAAATCTTTCCGGAAAACCTGGTCCATCTTTCCCACGAAAATTCCCTTAAAATATATATTAGTATATTAGGCCAGTGTCAAGATTATGTTCAGACAAAGCAGTTCTTTTTTAGGTTTGTCTCAATTTTGTGCTGAGTGTATCTATCTTTAAGGACTCTGCTTGTGTGGCCAATGTATTTTAAATGACAATTACTACATGAAACACAATATACCACTAGATACCTTAGAAATTTTGTGTTTACTTTTAAGTTTACTGAAAACATTATTGATTGTTAAATATTCTTAATGTAATGAATCGATATGTAAAAATGTTAGATGTTTCCGAACTAGAAATTATTTGGTTGTTGTTTCTGTCAGTCAAATTGATAATGTTTGTAGAGAGTATCTTGTGTTCTTTGCGCTTATGTCAGCAACATGTTGTAGAAGTCTTAATGTTGTGTAGTGACTATTTTTGTAAAGAAAAAAGCCCTAAGCTAGGTTTCAGCTTATGTAGTTATGTGTTCACGCTGACTTTAATACCTTAATTCCGACATAAATCTAAACAAAAATATGTTTGTTATCAACATATGTTGCATTATTTAAAAAAGTTATATATATATATATATATATATATATATATATATATATATATATATATATATATATATATATATATATATATATATATATATATATATATATATATATATATATGATAAATGGATAAATACAGGGTTTAGCAAAAATCAAAGCTGAGGTTATATTGGGTTTTATAAAACTAATTACAAAACATATTTAATATATTAATTTTCCAAACTAATATACTAGTTTCTTTTCTATTTTGAAAGAAAGAAAGAATGAATTGAGACAACAAATTTTCAACTCATTAATTGTTGTTCGCCTTACTTAGTAAAACTGTTCCAGAAAAGAAAACAAGCAATTGTAAAGCCAGATCAGAAGACTCATATGTATTTACTATAAAGCTGTCATTTCTGAAGCGTACCTAACTCACTAGTTTAGATTTGGTTGAATATTAGCAGAGTTTTCTTTTTATAAAAAGTAGCCGATTAGGAAATGAGTGTTTTTAGCAAATAATTTCAAAAGACGTTATATTAAAGTTTTTCTAAACACATCACAAAAAAATACATTTTATAAAAAAATTTGAACTAATAAAGTGATTTTTATTTTGAAAAAAAAACAAGGAGTAATATAACGTTGTTCTGTTCTCTCTGGTTTTGTGATCACGCTTTCAAGGATCACAAATACCAAAAGTCTAGCGCAGCAAGTGCGTAAGTAGCGAATTTTCGTGAACTTTTTAATACCTAGTGCAACTTATTTTATCTTCTAAGCATATTATTGAACCTGTTTAAACCTATTTAAACGTCGAATCATAATTGTTATTCAACACAACTTATTTCTGGCAGATTGTATCTGTAGTTTATTGCCAATATATGAATTAGAAATCGTAAAATTTTGTTGACGAATTCCAAAGCTATAGTGTTCGCGAGAGGAAAATTTGCCATATTCAATGGAAAATATTAGTCCAGGCATTTTCCAAATTCTACTAAATTTTAATTTGGAAAACTTGAATTACAGCTATTCAATAAACTGATTTTTGGCAGATTACATCTGCAGTTTATTGTGGATGTATGAGTTGAAAGTCGTAAAAGTAATTTGTTGAGTTCCGATGTTTTTATGAATAGTTGTACAATATTGTCAATTGTATAGGTAATTTTAGGCGGGTATACATTTCCACCTGCTCATATGAGTCAATAATTATATTACAGACTATAAACGAACTATGTCACCGAAGCGAGATGCACTACCTAAAGTATTACACGTAGTTATAAATGCACTTAAATGTTACATAACGCAATTATCAACGAAATTACCTTAAAAGCCATAGCTGATCGAACAAGTTAAATGAACACACTGTTCAATGAATGAATATACATACAACAGACCTGCGCTTGCTTTTATACATCAAGAGTTAAACCGGTGGGCCACCCCCGACACGCCCCTGTTTAAACTGCTCCACTGTGCCATACAATGCGATCACATTACTTTCTTCAATTTCGCGAAATTGCTTGTTGTCCCTGACCCTTATCCAATCACTTAAGACAGTCTTCGATCTACAGCTTCTGTCCTTGCTCCATTCAATTGGCAAAATAGTGTAAGAAGTTTGACAAGTCCGCTTATTGAAATGACTTTAATTAATTTATTGTCGCATGCAGATTCCCCTTGATGAGTTAATTTAGCTTTGTAAGGCATTCCCGGATTCTTATCGGTGCTTGTATTTCTCTCGTTTGCTTTTTTCACAATGTCTGATGTGACAGATATGAATCGAAAACGTCTAATAGGTACACTTTGAAAAGTTTGTCACATAGTTAATGTCGCAATAAATGTTGAATAGTTTAATCTATAAAAAAAACTTGGACATGTTTTTGTATGGTAAGGTTATATAAAAAATTATAAATGGTGGCTTATAGTTGAAATTTCAATAATTTTCGTTAAGAAAATTCACTGATAGAAAAGTAGCGATGGTAAGACTTTTTTTTCAAACGAGCGCGATTTAGGGCCTATAGAACCTATATCCAAGGTCCGTTTGAATTTTCATATATATATATATATATATATATATATATATATATATATATATATATATATATATATATATATATATATATATATATATATATATATATATATATATATATATATATATATATCTGTGTGTGTCAACTGATTTAAATTAAACTTGACAATCGAGATCGTAAATCAGCTATCACGGAGATTTCTCCCCAAAAATATATTATATATTTTTGAATACACTATATTTTTTAAAGTGTTAGAGTAACCAGAATAAGACTTCACATGTAGTTATAAATGGTGTAAATAAACCTCTGTGGTAAATTTTTCATAATCTGATTTACAAAATTTTGAGTTTTTCTAATTAAAAATAAAATCTGATAGGCATGAATTGAAGCGACTTAAGTGGTTAAAGGCTAATGCCTGACAGACAGAATAGTTGGCTGATATAAGTTATAGATCAACGATAACGAAACAATAAAAATAACACCCATAAAAGATACTACCCACACTAGCAATTGAGAATTATCGGCCACAAAAATCCCAAGAACCATTTAAATCGTTTGTCAGTAACGATTATGACATTAGAATGACAGATGACATGAAACTGAAAATTTTCCAAGTGATTGTTTTTAAGTGGGGATTCAATACAATTTTTAAAATACGCTATATTTGTAGCTTAACGAACGGCCCTAATTAAAGTTTTAGGCTGAAAATGTAGCTTTTAGTGGAAATATCAGGGTTTAAGGAAGGAAATAAAAAATATTTCAGGAACTTTCGCCTCATAAAGATAATATGACGTTTTTGCTAAATTATTTGGTACGTCTCATATCATAAGAATATGGGAAGATACTTACGAAAAAATGAAATAAATATTGTAAACACAATCGACCCAAATCTCTATAAAAATGACATTAAAACAATTTGTTCTATTTTTTTTTACTTTCACTTAAGACGCCATCTAAGATCTAAGCAGTCGTCGAATGTGTTTCAAGTCACAACTCAATTAATTCTGTAATTAATTAGCAGTTACATTTACTTTTAATACAATATAAAATTTTTCGGCGCAGCAAGTTTCCGTCAAGTATCGCGTGAACAAACTTTTTATTTGCGTTTTATCTGGTTCAGTGATAGCTGGCGTCATAGGCAAACGGCCCAGGTTCGGTTCCCGCTCGCTGCATGGAACCTTTTGTTTTTTGTCACTTTAATGTAAGGCTAGATGCATTCTCACCACAATTAGAACCTCAGACTGGTTTCGCTCTAATTAGAGCTCGTCAGTACCGTATTCTAATTGCAGCGAAAATAAACCTATAAAGCAATAACGGCTATGGAAGCCAATTTTCCAACACTATGTGAGATATAAGACACGAAGCACGTGCCGCCACATCGTTGCGGAACCAAGTAGTATTTTGTCACGGCAGCTCTAAATAACACAGAATGTTAAAAAATAGAGACTGTATACAACCAACTAATAATTTAGTAAATTGTCAGCCCTGGCCCATTTCTACCCTAATATAGGGACAAAGTATGTAAGACAAGATGCATTCTGACCACAATTAGAACCGTAGACCGGTTTCGCTCTAATTAGAGCTCGTCAATGTACTAATTGCAGCGAAAATACACCTATAAAGTGTTTCGTGTCTTATATCTCATCTAGTGTTGGAAGGCTGGCTACCATAGCCGTATTACTTTTAGGTGTATTTTCGCTGCAATTAGTATGCAGTACTGACGAGCTCTAATTAGAGCGAAACCGGTCTATGGTTCTAATTGTGCTGAGAATGCATCTAGCCTTACATACTTTGTCCCTATATTAGGGTAGAAATGGGCCAGGACTGACAATTTACTTAATTGTTAGTTGATTGTATAGTCTCTCTTAGTGAATTTTCTTAAAAAAATTCACTAATGAGGAAATCCCGACGTTTGAATTTTGAAAAAATTTCTTCAAATCAGTGCTAATTAGGCCCCCCAGAACACATATCCGGGGTCAGTTTCAATTTTTATACGTTTATATATATATATATATATATATATATATATCACACCGATAACTCAAAAAATAAGGGGCTGATTTTGATTAAATTTGGTGTATAAATTCCTTTTGTAAATGGCTTGGATAAGTTCGTTAGCCAGGAAAATCTGCCCTGGTTTTCCCGGAAAATTTTGTGTTTTCTTTCGAAAAAAAATACATCTCCGGAATTAACAAAGTAAGGGCAACCAAATTTAGTGCACAGGTTTATGTCCTTTTAGGTAAGTGACGTACCAAAATTTAGCTATGTAGGTCAAAAGACGAAAAAGTTATAGACATTTAAAGACAAATAAATTGGGGTTTTCCTCAAAACGTGAAAGTTGCGATTTAAAACGTCAAAATCGGCAACATTTAGGCAAATAACTTGAATCTAATACGGGCTATGGAAATCAAATGGATGTTTTACAAACCCTGAAGTCTTAGTTTCAACGGTCATTGTCCTTCATTTTACTAAAATGTTTCCAGAAAATTCATTTTAAATAGACACTTTCTCTGATGCTTGGCAGTAGCCTTAGCTATAGAGTTTATCGTTTAATAATATATAAATTTTGTCTAATTTTCGTAAAAAATCAAGAAACCTCAATATATCCGTTAATATACGATATATGAAAAAAATGTGTATATATTAATTATGGGGTGTCTTGAGCTACATCATACAAAATATTTCCACAATCACAGACTGGCCCATAAGTCGTTGGTGATACAATTTTTTTTTTTAATCAAACACGCCTTATGTTATTGCATTTTTGCATTTTCCATCTAAATATAATGCATGTTTGAAGAATTCTGGATGCAGCAAGTGCGTTTTGGTAGCGAATTTTGATCAAATGCTTCATATTTGAATAGCACAATTTGCTATTAACCTAAAAGGTTGACCAAGGAATGAGTTTTTTCTGGAACACTGTAAGTCTACTTTTGGAAATTTTTGTAGATTTTCTCACAATAAAGTTATTTTATGAAACATCGCACATTGTTTTTACTATATAGGTTATACTGGTAACCAAAATTGATGCCTGCTTTCTTAAAAAGAAAACACACATATTTGCAATAAAAACATTTTAATGAAAATTCAGTACCATAACGCCCTTGTTGCGTCCAAAGTTTTTTAACATTCTGTGTTATTTAGAGCTGCCGTTGCAACATACTACTTGGTTCCGCAACGAGGTAGCGGCACGTGCTTCGTTTCTTATATCTCACTTAGTGTGACTTTAATATTTGGCAGAATCAAAAGTGTACAGATTTCATACGTTTGGACCAAGATCTCATTTTTGTTTAAAACGCCTGGATAACTTTCTCACCTTTAAGTCTTCAACAGACACTTTGCGACTGTTGGCATTGAATTTTTGTCAAGAAAATTAACCAGCGGAGATGTTGTTTTTCAACACTTTTTTAGTTCTTGGAGAAACCGCTTCGATTAGGTTGACTAACATAAGAGAATCCAGGCGATTAGTAAGGAAAAATAACGGCACGTTCATGATTTGGCAGATACTTTCCTTTTCTAAATATGAATTAAGTTTTCTTCTTGAAAGCTTTTGTAACTTTAATAAAAGTTGTAATAAAAGTTTATATTAAAGAGATTTACAGTAACTACATATACCATATTTTAATTTTAAATAAATAATTATTGATACTAAATTACACATAAACAACAAAAAGAAAAAGATAGAGACAATTAGGGAATGTACAATTACTGATACGAAAAACAGTTTGTTTATTTATACAACTGATGTCAGTATTGCCACAAAGTTTAAATAAACATTCACTATTTCAGTTGTGATATCTTGGATCTTACCGAAATACCTCCTAACCTCAGGATAGATCTTTGCCAAGCAGGGAAAATGGACAATGGTTTAACAAAGGTATTTGTTGACACAGGCGCCAAACTATAGTTACCTGGGTCTTTCCAGGATGTCTGCCATAATTACTTATAGCAAGCAATCATCCATCTGAGTCCTGGCTCCAACTTCTATTATTGCGTAATTTCTTAACCAGATTCTTAAGGAAGTCTCAAAATAATTTTGAAGCAGATACTTTTCAATTTGTTAACCATATTAAAAAAGATTGTTCAAAAGTAAAAATCCAGAAAGCTCGTTGATTATATTTTTTAACCAGGAAGGTCAACTGAAGGCGTTAATAACTCTACGATAATTCCGCAAAAGCTCTAATTAAAATAAATCTCACTTAATTCCAAACATAAGGATCAATTCCAACTTACCCAGTAGTTAAACTGAGACTCGTTAAACTGCAACAGTGGTAGCGTGTGTCTGCATTTCACTCTACGTGTTAATTATCACAGTCTTTTTTTTGCCGAGTGCCAAACTCGGTTTTAAAAATTCAGACCTCTAGTTCACAGTCCTGCATCCCCCAATCCTGCGTTGTTTTATAGTAAATTGCTCTAGCTAGCACGTTGTCTTTATTGCGCGCAAGGTTATTCTTGTTAGTTAGAGAGAGCGAGAGAGGGGGTGTGATGTACGCATCTTAACATTCCGTCGTCTTGAACTGCTCTGGTCCTCATACTTATTCGTAGAATATGAATACAATTGATTTCAATAGATGTATTGCGTCCCGTAAGCATTTATGATTTAAATATAAAATCATCGTGTTATCACAGGCGAATCGTAATGGGATTGAGTGTATAAACAGATGACCCTAACTTCTCAAACGCGGGTATCTTTAATATAATGATTGACGATAACGTTTTGATGCTTTTCTCCATTTTAAAATAGCTTTAATTCTTTCAAGTTTATCCTATAGTTATTGATTGACGAAATCTTGGGTTATAGGTCTTTGGAAATGGTTTTCAACAGTGTTATGTTATCCTTTTTTAGCGACTTTTCATCAAGAAAATTTACTAATAAAGATGCATCGAGGGTAGGACTTTCGGAAAATTTCTTCAAATGAGCGCGAATTGGGGCCTGTAGAACCCATATCCAATATCCATTGAATATATATATATATATATATATATATATATATATATATATATATATATATATATATATATATATATATATATATATCCAATCGATAACACAAAAAATACTTTACTGATTTCAATCAAATTTGGGGATTATCTTAATTTTGATAATAGCTTGGATAAGTTCATTCATCAGATCTTAACGCCCATTTTTTTCTTAAAGAAAAATAAAAAATTATTTTTTAAACCTAATATCTTTTAAATTGTTTAAGATGTTAACGAAAATTAACAACTTAAAAGAACATAGATAGATGTGTCCGCCTACCTGTTTTCAAGCCGTTTGAACAAAGAAAAATAAAATTATTAGAAATTAAAAATAAATAATCTCCGACACCACTTCACATTTCGTAATGAAATATCTACAGTGTTTAACAAAGACAAATGACATTACTCGTGGGCGTATCTGCTGATCTGCTATTTAAATAAATCGTAGATAAAAAATATAACAATGGCCGTTAGAATTATTATTGCAAGATGAAGTTGTTTCTTACCGGTGTTGCCAGATCTTTAGAAATTTCATGTAGTTAAACCTTGCGTGTATATAAACATTTTAAATGTTCATAACTTTAGATAATGAATAAAAAGATTGTAAAACTTAATTTTATCAGTATTTAGCAGCTTGCAAATTTCGATTTACCAATCTCTCAAGATGTTTAGTGCATCACTAGAACTATAATGTATTCTATCTGACAACGCGGTAGACCACAATTGTGTGAGTTCGCTGCACTGTTCGTTGCTTTGATCAGAATCCAACGCGCAGCTGTCATTCTACATTCCGTCGGAATGGTGCGTATACAACTACGGCGATATATGTCACGAGAGTTGAAACATAAAAATAATAGGTGTTTGCATATAGTGGCAAAAATGTTTTGACATTAGTGCTGAATATTGAAATATATTGTCTCTCGGACAGAAATTCCTTAGCATTGTAATGTCATTTTCATTTGTCCCCAGGCAACACAACTACATAACAATAATGTATTTTGCATGTAACAGCGCGACATTGAACATCGCATAAATGTACTTTGTAAAGTCTATGCAAGTAACCAGAGCTACGAAATGTCAGCAACTGCCAACATTGACAATACATCACAGGGATATGACTGCTTAACATGCTGGACACATCGCCTGTGCTGTTAAGGAGATGTAATTACTAATATTTCAATAATGTATCTAGACTCATCTCAGCGATGTGAATATCACAATTGTATTGCCTGGGTCATTTATCAAATTAGACGTTTGCTAATTCCAGTCTCAAATTTAAATAATAATGACTTTAACGTATATAATAATCATTTTTTATTAGCTGCTTAATCGACACCGTAAACATCACATTTACCACGAAGAATAAACAGTTTCATCAAAATTTCTTTTGAATGGTTATTGCTTTTTGATTCCTTCGAAAACAAATTTCCGTTAAAGAACACGCAAACGGTTTATTATTGATGCAATAGTTGTCAAATAAATTTATATAATGACATGCTCCATGACATTTTATACCGCAGATAATACAATACATTAGTAAACTAGTTGATACAGGGCAGATTACATCTGGATAGGGTAAATTACATCTGAATTTAACTATTTTGCTACTATAGTCAATATGTTAAAGCGTGCAAATTCCAATAATCAAGTGCAACCGGATACTAGTTTAATTAATAATAACCCCCAGTTATTCTTTTAGTGAATTTTCTTAGAAAAAATTCACTAATGAGGAGATCTGGACTTTTGAATTTTGAAAAAATTTCTTCAAATGAGCGCGATCTAGGACCCCTAGAACCCATATCCGGGCTCAGTTTCAATTTTTATATGTTTATATGTATATATATATATATATATATATATATATATATATATATATATATATATATATATATATATATATATACATATAATGTCGTGAAGTGAAGTGAAGTCGACTTCACTCAAATTCATAAAAAGGTTTTCTTTTCATGTTTGTTATTACATAATTAGTATAGTAGAACTCATGTTATATCCTTGAGAAAGGAATAAACTTTTCCGAAAGCTCGGCCTATAATAAAGAGTTTTATTCTACAACTGACGGCTTTTCCACACTTTTTTGATATATATATATATATATATATATATATATATATATATATATATATATATATATATATATATATATATGTATCACACCGATAACTCAAAAAATCATGGACCGATTTTGATAAAATTTAGAATGTGCCTTCCTTTTGTAAGTGGCTTAGACAAGTTAGTAAGCCAGGAAAATCTGACCAGGTTTTCCAGGAAAATTTTGGGTTTTCTTTCGAAAAAAAATTTCATCTCAAAAAATAGGAAAGCTATGGTAACCAAATTTGGTACGTAAGTTTATGACATTAAAAGGAAACTATATACCAAAACCTATATTTCTATGTTAAAAGAAAAAAAAGTTATAAAAAAATATTTCGTGCCAGATCATTTCTGTGAAAATTTACTACCATAACGCACTTGCTGCGTCCAGACTTTTTTCTATCCTGTATCTGACTACTACTACTACTAAATGACAATACACATAACTTCTTTACAGAAGTCAAAGTGTATAAGTCATGATAATATCAGCAATAATATTGTAAAGATATTTTACGTATACGTGGTTAAGCCAATAACTCATGTAAATACAATTTTGCAAAGCGGTATTTTTTTATTCTTTTTTTACATTATATGATCAGATTATGTAATTGCACTGAATATTTTGCGAATTTTTATAAAAATCATTTATTAACAGTTCCTATCTACTCTTAAGACTTAATTCAAATTTTAATAGCAGATCAGGTTGTTTTCGTTGCTCTAACTTGATTAAACCACTCCATACTAAATACAGAGGTATAGACTTTCTATGGCTTCACAAGTCCGTTTTATTCTCTGTAACCGGTTTCTCTTTTTACAGCATCGTCAGGCAAAAGACAATTTTCTTTATGGACTCGCAAAAGAAGTCTCAAGTCTGCCTTCAGATCAGATTGTATAAATTTTACGTTAAATCATTAGCGAATTTTCATGTACAAAATGTACTTGAAATAGCAAATTTCCTTAAACTTTTTAGCGAAATTTCTTAAAAAAATGGTTTCCAATTTTCCTGAAAGAAAAATTTGTTTTCAATTTTTGTGTGAAAGATATTTAGGCAAAGTTTTAATGAAACGTTTTTTATACGAAATTCGTGGAAAATATATTTTAGGTAATGAATTTTCGAGCAAAACAATGGTTATAGAATCTCTAAACCTTTTTTTGTAGAAGTACCATTTTTTAGAAAATTAGCATAGAAATTTTCTTTAACGAATTTGCATAGAACAGATTGCTTATGAACTATATATAGTTCACTGTCATAAAATAATAATAATAATAATACCTATATATATATATATATATATATATATATATATATATATATATATATATATATATAAATATTAAATGGATAACCTCTTATGTTTTCTGGCATTTTTGCATTGTCCATCGGCAATAAAAGCGGTGAGGAAAAAATGAAAGCGTTCACAGTTTTTGAGTTATTTCAATTCTTTTGCACTTTCTAGCATATATAAAAAAGCTCGGGACGCAACAAGTGCGTTATGGTAGCGAATTTTTATTAAATGCTTCAAACTTGGATAACACAATTTTCGATAAGTCTCGAAAGTTAAATTTTGGTATGTAGTAAAACCTTTCCCAAGGTAACATATCTGCCAAATGTCATTAAAATAACTTTTTAATTTTCGGAGAAAAAGAAAATTTTCGAGAGAAGAATCAAAATTTAAGAAACTCACTTTTCTATAAACTTACAAAGTAAAATTTTGGTACATAGTAAGGTCTTTCTCAAGGCAACATATCGATCAAATTTTGTTAAAAAAGGTTTGTAATTTTCGGAGAAAAAATTTTTCTTTGAAATAAAACTCAACATTTTCCCAGAAAACCATCCGATTTTTTTAAAATAAAAATTCACTAAAATTATGATACGGCGTTTTTACCAATACTCTGTCAGTCGGAAAAATCTAGATGCCGCACACAGGGCGCCCTCAAATAGTGACTGAATTTGGAAATTTTCAAACCGCAGTAACTCATTTTTTTCAAATCGAACAGCTTGTATTTTGTGTTTCAGAAGTGAAGGGCATGCCATCTGCATCAAGTTGTTTATACAGACTTTAGTTTTGGATATATTTACATTTACATTCGCATACGCATAAAGGGATTACTTCTAAATTTTCTTTGTTTTTTTTTGTTTGAAAATTTTAATGCAAAATTTTAAATTGGCAAAAAGCTTAAGCAGGTTCGTTGGTCAGGAAAATAGGACCAGTTTTTGTACTTCTTCAAACAATTAAGATATTTTGATGAAGTATGGTACATTATTGTTTCTACTGTACAGATTATACTGGTAACCAAATTTGATGCCTGTTTTCATTACAAAAAGTCATATTAATTTGCTATTAAAACATACTAAGTAAGTAATCAAAAGCTGAGTAGAATGAAACTTGACTTGGTTCTGGTAGCATTGCTCAAAAAGTCAAATAGATATTCACTATGCCGCAATGTTGAATGCAAACTGTGTCTTTTGAAATTATTATAATCTCTGTAACTAAGCAATAAAGTACTATGTATTCATAGCTTGCTTTATTAGGAATATAAATACAAAAGAGAATAAATAACGATTATATACAGTTTTTACAAGTCACATTATTGCTGGAGGTATTGTACAGGAGCGGCATACTGAAGTGGAGCAGCATACGTCAGATGTGATGCCACTTGCGGAGCAGCATATGTCAGATGTGATGCCACGTGCGGAGCACCATACGTCTGAGTTGTTGCGACTTGCGGAGCAGCATACGTCAGATGTGATGCCACTTGCGGAGCAGCATATGTCAGATGTGACGCAACTTGCGGAGCAGCATACGTCAGATGTGATGCAACGTGCGGAGCACCATACGTCTGAGTTGTTGCGACTTGCGGAGCAGCATACGTCAGATGTGATGCCACTTGCGGAGCAGCAAAGCTGATGGTTCGTGCAGGGGTATTTAATACGGCTTGGGCTGGTGCTACTTTAGCCACAGGTACTGCTACTGCAGCCCTAGCAGCTAGCGGCTCTCTGTGAACATGTGCAATGAAACCGTTCACATGATCAGCTGTGTAGTGTACTGTTCTTCTGAAGCCATCTGGATCGGTAAGGGAGTAACTGCCTTCAACGTTGTCACCGTCGCGAATTTCCTGATGATTCTTGCTATCTCCGGTAATTTCGTCTTGAATGTCGTATGAAAATTGGTATTGGGGGTGCGGGTCGATGTGTTCAGCCACAGCTACTGGAGCGGCGACTTTAGCTACCGCTGGGAAAGCTACCTGGGCGGGCTGAGAGATAAACCCTGCGTTGGTGAAGGCAACGAGTGCAGCAAAGATGATCACCTATAAAATACAAAGACATTTCTATTTATACATTTTTGCATTTGTAGAAATCTTTCAATTTTTGCTTTCTTTTGCCTCTGAATCAGATTCATTCATTGTTGTTACCTTTATATTGTAAAACCATTCCATCCTTAATAAAGCAATTATTAGATAGAGAGAATAATTTTCTTCAGTGGTACCTAAGTATTATATTTGGACTGATGAAGTAATTCATCAGTCATGTCTGGAGTGTTTTAATGTATAGGGTGGATATCTGAGCATAAGATAAACAGGACATGTAGAAAAAACAGTGTTTTGAAATGTAGGCATGAAAAAAAATAAGCATAAAGTTTGGCAATAGAAGGAAGCGTATTAGAAAAGGTTTAAGAATAAAAGCGTTTAATAAACATGTTCGGGACGCAGCAAGTGCGTTATGGTAATTAATTTTTATAAAATTAATATATTATAGTGATTTAACTTTATATTAAAAGTTATAAAAAATTACTTTATTTAATTAGGAACAGTTAAAAATAAGGTAAAGAAGGCCTAGCAAAAACATGATCTCCAACATAAATATTCATACAGTTATTTGGATAAAAAAATCAAACCAAACAATTGACAAACAGGAAACATACTCAACAAAAAATGCACAATAAAGCTGAATATCAAAAAAATCCTGTGGTTCATGCATCGAGGGTGATTGTATGCATGCAGAAGGAGAAGAGGAACCCCCAGGACGAAGATGGTTTCTGCCCCCTCACCCAAAAAGACGGGGGGTTCTTCTTCTTCTTGTTCATGCATACAAGTACCTTCAAAGCATAAAGCACAAAAAAAATTCTTGGGAGCAACCCCCGAGAAAGTTACGGGACCTGGGCTAAACATGGGTGTTGTGCTAGGTAGACGGGGTTTAAAGGAGGCATTACTGTAAGATGTAAAACACACATCTTTCCAAAATCAGACTAAACGGTTTTTTAGCACTTTCCGCTCATATCTCCTTCCCGCCCGGCACCCCTATTCGGCGAGTATATGAACCTAGCTTTTGTCCAAGACTACGCTGAAATCCGGTCGACCGCAAGCAAGTAGCTGGTAAATTAAGCTCGATAGGCTTGGACGGTTAACCAACGTAGGTATGTTTAATTTTAAGCGGGAGAATGCACCTTTTCATACAATATGAGAAATACAGAAATACGCTTTAAAGTGCTATTTCTAAAAAAATATTGACCAACTAACCTGCTAAATCATTGATAATGAAAATGATGGATCTAGTAACTTATCTATCAATACCGTTTTCATTTTGTAAGCGGGTTTTGATATTTACGAAGGACGTTGACGCTTTTGGTGCGACATTTAACACAATGAAACTAACAAATATTGTCTTCCGCACGGAGACAAACTACAAAAATGCCGATACAGTTAATATTACTACATAATTCATTGGTTATTTCCCCCGGTTATACAATAATAATAATGTCTATGGGGTCCGGTTTTCGCTGCTCAATTAAGAAACATTAAAACCGAGTGTTAACTTAGAATATGATTTACTGATTTTGTATTTTTTACAACATTGTATTGTTCAAGTCATTACCTCACAATTTCCATTTATAACCATCGTCCAATATTTATTTTCAATATTTATGTCCATGTTTTAAATATGTTTGGTAAGTTAAAAGTCAGTTGTAAAATATCAACAACGCAACATACCAAGTGCAAACGACGAAACGTAGTCATATTGCGCTTATTAAGCCTGAAAGCAACTTTCTGCTGTTAAAAATCATCGGCGTAGTCTAACGTCAACCAGCTGTCAATCCACTTGCAGTCGCATGCTCAAATTTTGCACTTTTGGACGCAAACATTGTCCCGGTGTTAAGAAAGAATTGGGCCAGGGCTGACAATTTACAAAATTGTTAGTTGGTTGTACATAGTCTCTCTCCAGCTATAACACTTTGTGTTCACTAGAACTGTCCTGACAACATACTACCTGGTTCCGCACCGAGATGGCGTCCATGTCGTACATCTCGCAATGTTCTACATTCTTACACCTTTCAATGATTGTAACTTCCATTGTTTAGACGTTTATCTACGATCTATTTAAATAGCATCGCAGTACAGGTAATGTCATCTGCCTTTATCCAACATTGTAGATATTGCATTACATAATATGAAGGGATGTCAAGGATTATTATATTATTAATTTCGAATAACTTAATTTTTCCGAGATCAAAAGACTTAAAAATTTCTACACGACCACGTCTGTCTATGTTCTTTTCAGTTGTACATTTCTGTTTTAATAAACTAAACAATTTGAGAGATGTGTTTTAAAAATATTTTTAAATTTTTTGTTAAGAAAAATTGGACGTTAAAATCTGATGAACGAACTCATCGAAGCCATTAGCAAAATAAGGGTCATTCGAAATTTGTTCCAAATCAGTGAAGTATTTTTTGAGTTATCGGTTATATATATATATATATATATATATATATATATATATATATATATATATATATATATATATATATATATATATATATATATATATAATACTTTTTAACTGACCATACAAATGGGTTCCAGGTCCCTAATTTGCGATCATTTGAAGAAATTTTAGGAAAGTCTCAGCTTTGATACCTCACTAAAAACATTTAGAGAAAGAAGGAAAAATTTGCTGGACAGATTCTGAAACATGGTCACTTTTCAAAACATTATTACTGTTTTTCTCTCTAAAAACTCTGTGTTATATTGCCGAGCCTTTCGAAATTATTTATTCGTTTGTCAAGGCTACAACAAGAAATAAAAAAAACTACAGCTTACATAGAAAAATACAGATGTTTTAAATATCTACATATAGAGCAAGTTTAAAAGTTGAAATTGAAAAAATTATTAAATAAGAAAATTGTTTATTTTAAATTTAAATTAAATTATAACAGTCAATCTGACATATGCAATCTAACTATTGTGCATTTAAATTTGTTTTTTTTTGCTTTGTTTCAAGGAAATATAAATAAGGATAGTATTTTAAAAAGGTGTTACCTTTCTTTATGTTTATTACATTTTCGTTAGCGGTAATTTCAAAGTTTTCTAAAGGCATTACTTTATTAAGTGTGGTTTCACAATGCAAAATAGAAATATTACTAAAAAGTCTGGACATTTTTTTAAATGCTTATAGCTTTGTTTTTGTAACATGGAGATCTAAATTTTGGATGTAGTTTACTTTTTATAAGGTAAACCTATGTACCAAATTTGGTTACCATATTTTTGCTATTTACGAATATACAATTTAAATATATATATATATATATATATATATATATATATATATATATATATATATATATATATATATATATATATATATATATATATATATATATATATCTGGTCCATTTTTCTCACGCAAATTTACTTAAAATGTTTATTAGTATACTAGGCCAGTGTCAAGATTATGTTCAGACAAAGCAGTTCTTTTTTAGGTTTATCTCAATTTTGTGCTGAGTGTATCTATCTTTAAGGACTCTGCTTGTGTGGCCAATGTATTTTAAATGACAATTACCACATGAAACACAATATACCACTGGATACCTTAGAAATTTTGTGTTTACTTTTAAGTTTACTGAAAACATTATTGATTGTTAAATATTCTTAATGTAAGGAATTGATATGTAAAAAATGTTAGATGTTTCTGAACTAGAAATTATTTGGTTGTTGTTTCTGTCAGTCAAATTGATAATGTTTGTAGAGAGTATCTTGTATTCTCTGCGCTTATTTCAGCAACATGTTGTAGAAGTCTTAATGTTGTGTAGTGGCTATTTTTGTAAAGAAAAAAGCCCTATGCTAAGTTTGAACTTATGTAGGGTGTTACCGCTGACTGTAATACCTTAATTTCGACTTAAATCTAAACAAAAATATGTTTCTTATCAACATATGTTGCATGATTTAAAAAAGTTATATATAATATATATATATATATATATATATATATATATATATATATATATATATATATATATATATATATATATATAATAAATGGATAAATACAGGGTTTAGCAAAAATCAAAACTGAGGTTATATTGGGTTTTATAAAACTAATTACAAAATATATTTATTATATTAATTTTAGAAACTAATAGCAAAGGTACTAATTACTTTTATATTTTGAAAGAAAGAAAGGCGCATTTTGAAACAAATCGATCCGGTTGGTTTTTTAACCATTACTTTACAGTGTTACAATGATTGTATAAAACTAAAGTTATTACCCCAAGGCGTTCTGAAGTCACAATTATAAACTCATTCTAGATACAGACTGGACGTCATTTTAGAATGCTTTAGTTCAGCGAAAGAATGAATTGAGACAACAAATTTTCAACCTTACTTCGTAAAACTGTTCCAGAATAGAAAACAAGCAATTGTAGAGCCAGTGAAGAAGACTCTACATATGTATTTACTATAAACTTGTCATTTCTGAAGCGTACTTAACTCACTAGTTTAGATTTGGTTGAATATTAGCAGAATTATCTTTTTATGAAAAGTAGCCGATTAGGAAATGAGTGTTTTAGCAAACAATTTCAAAAGAAGTTATATTAATTTTTTTCTGATCACATCACAATAATAACACATTTTATAAAAAAATTTAACCAATAAAGCGATTTTTTAATTTTGAAAAAAGAAACAGGGAGTAATATAACGTTGTTCTGTTCTGGCTGGTTTTGTGATCACGCTTTCAAGGATCGCATATACCAAAAGTCCAGCGCAGCAAGTGGGTTAAGTAGCGAATTTTCGTAAATTTTATAATACCTAGTGCATCTTATTTTATATCCTAAGCATATTATTGAACCTGTTTAAACCTATTTGAACGTCGAAAAATAATTATTATTCAACACAACTGATTGCTGGCACATTGTATCTGTGCTCTATTGGCAATATATGAGTTAAAAATTGTAAAATTTTGTTAACGAGTTCCAAAGATATAGGGTTCACGAGAAGAAAATTTGCCATATTCAATGGAATATATTAGTCCAGGCATTTTCCAAATTCTGGTAAATTTTAATTTGGAAAACTTGAACTAAAGCTATTCAATAAACTGATTTTTGGCAGATTACATATATAGATTATTGAAGATGTATGAGTTGAAAGTCGTACAAGTAATTTGATGAGTTCCAAAGATATAGCGTTTTCGAGAGAAAAAATTACAACTTTCCGACCTAGCTTTCAGAAATAATGTTCCAGTGTAATAAAATAAATCGGAAAAATTTTTAATGATCCTCGGAAATGGGTTCCAAATGCGTTTATTTGAACAGATTTTTACAAATTCTGAAGTCATTGTATAAGTGAAATTGTCTAAATGAAAATCTGCTAAAAACGAAACCAATAACCGGATGCTTTCGTAAGATGAGTATTTTTTCAGCAGAGGCAGTAGCTATAATAAAAGCCCCTATATATTCCAAAAATCTTCGAAATAAAAATTGCCTTATTTTGACCGACAACAAAATCTGTGCGAATTCACTAAAGAAGGTACTTTTACTACAACTATAAAACTAATTATTTAATTATTAAGATTATCGGCATTTCAATAGACGTAGGAGAATAACGAATGTGTTGACCGAATGGCTAAAGAAGCGTTGAATTGCGAAAACCATTTAGAATATCCTTGTGCCTGGTCAGACTTTATTTTACAGACACCAAAGACAGCTGTGGGATGTGACTATCAAAGAGGATACAGAGATATATTTTATAAAAGTATTGTGCCAAGGTTGCTTCACCAGTTATGGTTTACTGGATATACTAGATGATTGCCAACTAGCATATATCGTTTGAGATTTGATCACTGCTTAAAAGTGGCCCATATTGCGAACGTGGAGAAGAAGGAAGCGCACCACATGTTTTAGTACATTGCTCGTTTGGATGGGACTACAGAGAAGAATTCCTAAAAAGAATGTATAACTTGGAAGACGTTGAACAAGCCTTAAATTGGGAACAATTTCTACAATAGGGAAATTGCAAAAACATATATTTACTTATATATACATTAATTAAACAACTCAAACTAAAAATATACACAAAACAACTAGGCTCTAAGTTGTCATTTGTGTATATCCTTTATATGTATTGGCATAAAGAATATACGTCCCTGTCTAAATCCAGTAAATAGTATCTAGATGTTGAGTAGGCTTGGGTTAGAATAAGAAGCACCCCCAAACTACATGTTGGCACAAAATACACTACACCCTAACAGAATGGATATAAACAGTCGAAGTCACATACTAGTTGTAACAAAAACCTTTAAAATGTGCGAAAGGTATTCGTGCCGGAGCCAATGCAATTTGACGACACACATCCGAGTCTCCTAAAAGTTATTATGTTTACAAACGCATTCTACATACATATACACATACATACATCCGCTTTTTTGATTTTGCAACTTTGGGTTCACGACGCTTTGAAGAAAATTACATAAAAAAATGAATACAAATATAAGTACAATTTGGAGAACCCAATTCATCACAATGCAGCTTTTTGGACCTCGCGATCGTTTCGTTAACAAAGTTGAGGTATGAATAAACTGGCTTATCCAAATTATACTTATATCTTACACATTAGTATCATCATCCCTCTGAGAGGGCGAAACGGTCATCAGGTCTAAAAAACTGCAATGCAATGAATTGTGTTCCCCAAATTTTACTTCTTAGTGCTCATCACAGGTTCCGATCTTCACTCATTAATACAGTTACTTGGAAAAACTCTCCATTACAATATATCTTTTTGACCAAGTTAGATAGACATAATAATGATGACTTTAAAATAGAATAATTAAGTTCTAATATTTTCATGAAGAGTTGAACAATATTGTCAACACTATAGGTAATTTTAGGCGGGTATACATTTCCACCTGCTTATATGAGACAGTAATAAAATTACAGACTATAAACGAACTATGTCACCGAAACGAGATGCACTACCTAAAGTACCACACGTAGTTATAAATGCACTAAAATGTTACATAACGCAATTATCAACGAAATTACCTTAAAAGCCATAGCTGATCGAACAAGTTAAAGGAACACACTGTTCAATGAATGAATATACATACATCAGACCGGCACTTGCTTTTATACATCAAGAGTTAAACCGGTGGGCCACCCCCGACACGCCCCTGTTTAAACTGCTCCACTGTGCCATACAATGCGATCACATTACTTTCTTCAATTTCGCGAGTCCCTGACCCTTATCCAATCACTTAAGACAGTCGTCGATCTACAGCTTCTGTCCTTGCTCCATTCAATTGGCAAAATAGTGTAAGAAGTTTGACAAGTCCGCTTATTGAAATGACTTTAATTAATTTATTGTCCCATGCAGATTCCCCTTAATGAGTTAATTTAGCTTTGTAAGGCATTCCCGGATTCTTATCGGTGCTTCTATTTCTCTCGTTTGCTTTTTTCACAATGTCTGATGTGACAGATATGAATCGAAACTTCTAATAGGTACACTTTGAAAAGTTTGTCACTTAGTTGATGTCGCTATAATGGTTCAATAGTTTAATCTATAAAAAAACTTAGACATGTTTTTGTATGGTAATGTTGCAGAAAAAATTATAAATGGTGGCTTATAGTCAGTTAGCATTTCAGTTATTTTCGTTAAGAAAATTCACCAATAGAGAAGTAACGATGGTAAGACTTCGAAAATTTTTCAAATAAGCGTGCCCATAGAACCTATGTCCAAGGTACGTTTGAATTTCGATATATATATATATATATATATATATATATATATATATATATATATATATATATATATATATATATATATATATATATAAATATATATATATATATATATATATATATATATATATATATATATATATATATATATATATATATATATATATATATATATATATATATATATATATATATATATATATATATATATATATATATATATATATATATATATATATATATATATATATATATATATATATATATCTGCGTGTATGTGTGTGTGTGTGTGTCAGCATAACTATTTAAATGAAACTTGGCAATCGAGGATCGTAAATTAGCTATAACGGAGATATTTCCCAAACAATAAATTATGTATTTTTGAATACACTATATTTTTTAAAGTATTAGATCAACCAGAATAAGACTTTAGCTATAAATGGTTTAAATGAGCCTCAATGGTGAATTTTACGTAATCTGGTTTACTAAATTTTGAGTTTTTCTAATTAAAAATAAAATCTGATAGACATGAATCGAAGCGACTTAAGTGGTTAAAGGCCAATGCCTGACAGACAGAGTAGTTGGCTGATATAATTTATACATCAACGATAACGAAACAATAAAAATAACACTCATAAAATACTACCCACACTAGCAATTGAGAATTAGGTTTAAGGAAGGAAATAAAAAATATTTGAGGAACTATCGCCTCATAAAGATAATATGACGTTTTTGCTAAATTATTCGGTAAATTTTATATTATAAGAATATGGGAAGATAGTTACGAAAAAATTAAATAAATATTGTAAACACAATCAACCCAAGTCTCTATAAAAATGACATTAAAACAATGTTTTTTTTTAACTTTAACTTAAGACGTCATCTAAGATCTGAGCAGTCTTCGAATGTGTTTCAAGTCACAATTAAATTATTTAGGTAATTAATTAGCTGTTACATTTACTTTTAATACAATATAAAAATTTTCGGCGCAGCAAGTTTCCGTCAAGTATCGCGTTAACAAACTTTTTATTTGCGTTTTATCTGGTTCAGTGATAGCTGGCGTCATATGCAGACGTCCCGGGTACGGTTCCTGCTCGCTGCATGTAACATTTTGTTTTTTGTCACTTTAATGTAAGGTTAGATGCATGCTCACCACAATTAGAACCGTAGGCCGGTTTCGCTCTCAGTACGGCATACTAATTGCAGCGAAAGTAAACCTATAAAGTAATACGGCTATGGTAGACAGCCTTCCAACACTAAGTGAGATATAAGACACGAAGCACGTGTCGCCACCTCGTTGCGGAACCAAGTAGTATTTTGTCACGGCAGCTCTAAATAACACAGAATGTTAAAAAATACAGACTGTATACAACCAACTAACAATTTAGTAAATTTTCAGCCCTGGCCCATTTCTACCCTAATATAGGGACAAATTATGTAAGACAAGATGCATTCTCACCACAATTAGAACCGTAGACCGGTTTCGCTCTAATTAGAGCTCGTCAATGTACCAATTGCAGCGAAAATACACATATAAATTATTTCGTGTCTTATATCTCACTTAGTGTTTAAAGGCTGGCTACCATAGCCGTATTACTTTATAGGTATATTGACGCTGCAATTAGTATGCCGTACTGACGAGCTCTAATTACAGCAAAACCGGTCTACGGTTATAATTGTGGTGAGAATGCATCTAGCCTTACATACTTTGTCCCTATATTAGGGAAGAAATGGACCAGGGCTGACAATTTACTAAATTGTTAGTTGGTTGTATACAGTCTCTATTTTTTAACATTCCGCAACGAGGTGGCGGCACGTGCTTCGTGTCTTATATCTCACTTAGTGTCACTTTAATCATTGGCAGAATCAATAGTGTACAGATTTCATACGTTTGGACCAAGACCTCATTTTTGTTTAAAACGCCTGGATAACTTTATCACCTTTAAGTCTAAAATTTTCATTTTCAACAGACATTTTGTGACTGTTGGTGGCGAATTTTTGTTAAGAAATATAACTAACGGAGATGTTGTTTTTCAAAACACTTTTTTAGTTCTTGGAGAAACCGGTTCGATTAGGTTGACTAACATAAGAGAATCCAGGCGATTAGTAAGGAAAAATAACGGCATGTTCATGATTTGGCAGATACTTTCCTTTTCTAAATATGAATTAAGTTTTCTTCTGGAAAGCTTTTGTAACTTTAATGAAAGTTGTAATAAAAGTTTATATTAAAGAGATTTACAGTAACTACGTATACCATATTTTAATGTCCTAGCTGCATAGAAAATTGAGCTAGAACACTTTTTAAATATAATAGAGAGATATAGATGGTAACACTTTCAAAAAAATTCTTCAAGCGAGCGCAAAAACCGATATTTATGGTCTGTGTAAGTTTAAAGTATTAATGTTGGTAATATGTCGTACTAGTAGTCTACAATTCTTAGGAAGATGCACTTCTATAACGCACTTGCTGCGTCTAGAATTTTTTCTTACTACTAAAATTCGATACAATTATAACTGCTATTTAGGAAAGTAGAGTCAAAAGCGACTAAGTGAAGATTATACCCTGTGATGAGCACTGATAAGTAAACTTGAATAACTCAAATTACCATAACATGTTTTTAAAGATCTGATAGTCGTTTCACTAATAAAGTTTGTGTCATCAGATGAAAGTGGGGTTAAGATGTGTTTTGTGTTTTTTATATAAATATTATTTCTTAGCTAATTTTTTACGACGACAATTCTCTAAGAAATTATATTTCTACAAAAAACTGCTGAACAAATTTAACTTGAATTTAATAAAATATTTTTCACGAAGCTTCACAAAACAAATTTTTTACACGAAAATTCATTGAAACATTATTTTTCACGTACATCCCATTTAATATTTTTTGGCCGAAAAATCATCAAAACATTACTTTTCACGAATTTCGATTAAAAAAGATGTTCCATAGAAACTTAAATATTTTTTCACACTAAAACTCCAAACACATGTTTCTGCAAGAAAATTTAGTACAATTTCATCCAAAACAAATTCTCTAAACAAATATTGTAAGCAAATTTGCTATTACAGAAACATTTTGTACATAAAAATTAGGAAAATGTATGGACGAGGCAAGTGCGTTATGGTAATGTTAATGAATTTTCATAGAAATGATCTGGCCCAAAAAATTTTTTTATTAAATGTTTATAACTTCCTTTTCTTATAAGATGGAGAACTTAGTTTTGGTACATAGCTTACCTTTTATATCGTAAACCTAGCTGTCAAAGTTGGTTACTATAACTCTTTTATTTTTTAAGAAAAAAAGTTTTTCGGAAAACCTGGTTCGATTTGCTCAGTTAACGAACTTATCCAAGCCACTTATAAAAGTAATGTACCTGCAAAATTTTCTGGATCTCCCCATTAGTGAATATTTTCTAAGAAAATTCACTAAAAATAACAAAGCTCTGGCAATCAAATTTGGTACGCAAGCGTCTACTGTAAAAGGCCCCCTACACCAAAAAAACTTTTTAAAAATTAAAACAAAAAGTTATAATCAATTAAAGGAGAAAGTGGTTGCCACTGATGATCAGAGAAGGGCATAAAACAAAAATATATTGTGTGCTCTACAAATTATCCTAAATATTATAGACAGGATCAAAAATTGTTAGTGTTTTTTTTAATTAAAATCTCAAATTCACGATTGTAAACGTCAAAGTTTACGATTTTCGAACTAATGTTCTATAATAAATGCGAGTAATTGAGAAAAAATTTGTAAAAAGTGCATTTTGTATAGCCTAAAGTTTCTGCTTCCACCGCCTTGGTCCCTGGTTTTACTAAAATACTTACAGAAAACTCATTTTAAGTGTATATTTTCTCTTATCTTTTGACAGTAACTATGCCCAGTTTCACATAGATCGATTAACTATTTAAAGGTCGGATAGTTAATCAAGGCTTACTACAACCAATCACAGTTTCAAAATCTTTGGTTGTCATGGCAAAAACCGGCCGTTAAATATCTAATCGAACTTTGTGAAACTGGGCAATAGAGTTTGCGGTTGAACAATCTGATATACTTTTATATATAAATTTTTAAAAAAGTCCCTCTGTTCAGGAAATAAATCGTAGAACATCCCGAACGGCCATGCCAACAAGACTCACAGAGTGTAAGGAGTTAAAGCAGCATTTTTTACAATCTGAGACTTAGGTCTGTTTTAAGGTGTAAAAAATTATACTTTATCTCCTGAGACTATCAGTTTCGTTTGCGTGGCCGTGCAGGTTTGGTTTTGATGTTTGACATTGGATTTTGCTGGACCTTTGCGCTTTCTGTAGCTACTAGTTTCCTTGCTATCTTGTGAAGTGCTCTCATGTGAGGCCTACCACCAGAAACATAGTTTCTGACAACCATCTTATTATTAATAATAACAAAAACCTCACAGTAGACCGACTCCAAACTCAGAAGTGTTTGACTTGTGCAGGAGGGGCTTACATACACATATAGACAAAGGACACAACTCATAACTCATCAGAAGCCGGCCTTTCCACACTCGACTGAAAAAGACCGACTGTCTGATTACCTACGGGACTCGAACCCGCGACCTCCTAGTCCGATTATAGAGGTTATTCACCTCGCCAACTGAGTTATTCGGTCTGCTATTCTATACTATAGATATTTAATTCCTGAAATTTGTTCAGATGAACCGAAAGGCGTAGGGTTTGAAAATAAAAACCTTGTCTGTCAGAAAGAAGCCTTTAATTCGTGTACCTTTTAATCACGTGAAACCCAGACGTGTTGGCCTCTAGAAATAATACCTCATTTTCATAGACAATATTTGCAAACTACAATAAGAACAAAAGCTATTGCTAAAAATTATAAAGTTGGAAGTTTGGTACGTAGGTGGCCTATATAGAGCCTATAGCACGTCACAAATTGCGTGTACATTTCTTAATGAAGAATCGAATTTTAACATTAAAAAAGTGTATAGTGTATTTCATCTGTATCACATAGATTAAGCTACAATTTTACACGTACCGGTTGGTGCCTTGTGTTGCAGTTAAGATTTTCATCCCCAATGTTGTTGGTTCAAATTCCAAAGGGACAGGTTAAAAAGGTTTCTTTTTGCGTTTTTTTTTTATTCAATTCTCATAATCGATTAGATTATGTGATTACGTAGCGAAATTTTGAAGAAAATAATAAAATATTTAAACTGCCTTAGGTACAAAAGTCAGGACACAGCAAGTGCGTTACGAAAGTGAATTTTCACAAAAAAGTTTTTAATAGCAAATATGTCTCTCTATTGCAAGCAGGCACCAATCTGGTTACCAGTATAGTCTATATAGTAGAAACAATTTACCATATTTTATCAAAACTACTTATTGTTTGAAACTGTACAAAAAGTTTCCGAAAATAAACTTAAAATATTTCCGAGAAAACTGGTTTCCTAGCGAACAAACCTTAGGTTAATAGCAAATTGGGTTATTGCAATTTGAAAAATTTGATGAAAATTCGCTACCAAAACGCACTTACTGCGTCTAGATTTTTTTTTCTTACAAACATGCCTCATATTTCGATAAAAATGCAAAAATGCAATATAAGGGTGTTAAAAAAAACAATATGGACCACCCTGTAGCTGTCAAAATATTTTTATAAGATGTAGCTTAAGACACACCACGTATAATTATTTTTTCTCGTATCTTGTGTAATAACAATTATATAGAACTTTTCCGTGGAAATCCGTCACCTTATATATACGCAAACAAATAAAAACAGAAAGTAAACCCGGATATGGATTCTAGGGGGCCTAGTTTGCGCTCATCTGAAGAAATCTTTTTAAAATTCAAAGGTCGCGGTCTCCTCAGTAACGATTTTTTTCTACCAAAATTCTCTAAAAATTATAGACAGTTAAACCATAAACTTAACTAAACCTACAGCCAAAGCATCAGAAATTAATTTTCTGTAAATATTTTAGTATGAATAAAAAAAATGGAGGAAAATGACGGTTTAAGCTGAAACTTAATGGTTTGCAGAACACTCTGCTTGTGACATTTTCTTTACATAATCCGTATTTGTTTCACGTTCTTTGCCTAAATGTTACGAGTTTTGACGTTTCAATACGCAATTAACGTTTTGAGGAAAACCCTAATTCTTTGAATGCCTATTTATAATGCAAACAAACGTATCATTGGTTGCCCTTACTTTGTTATCTCCGGAGATATTTTTTTCGGAAAGAAAAGACGAAATTTTCCGGGAAAACCTGAGCCAATTTTCCTGGATAACGAACGTATCCAAACCACTTGCAAAAGGAAGGTACTCACCACATTTTATCAAAATCGGCCCATTATTTTTTGAGTTATCAGTGTAATATATATACAGTGTGTCCAAGATAAGGAGGGGGATAGCATGGGGAAATCGGAAACCGTAAGAGATACAGGGTGGGTTAAATTAGAAAAAAGTTGACCATTTTAGAGCTCAATTAAACGGTATTTTGAAATTTTGGAAATTACGATTATTTCCGGAGATATTTAAAAACAACCGAAATTCGCCAATTTCGGTTTTATTTTTTCTGACCTTATTTGAGAAGGTATTGAAAAACAAAAAACACTTTCTTACGTACACTTTTTAAGCTCTACAAGTTGGTGTTTACAGATTTTTTATTTGACGTTTCGTCTCCGAGAAACCATCATCAACTTTAGTTTTTTAAATACGGCCCTGCAATTTTTATTTTAAAACTTTAAACCATTTTCAAATCTAAATTAGAGGATGTATAATTTCTAATGGTTTGAATATGTTTTTAGCTTGTTTCAGTCAAAAAACAAAATTATCCAGGAATAATCTTCTGAGTACGGCCCTGAATACTCGAAAAGCGTTTATTTCGTCAAGGTCGTACCTTTTAAAATGTCAATGAAGTACAACATTTTCAGAAAGATTCTTCAAACTTATTAATGAAAAAGAAACACATTTGTCATAAATAAACCAATAAAATAACTTAAATTCATGAAATGTAGGTGCCTTATTAACTAATGAATATTATATGTAAATAGACTATCTGCCTTAATCATGTTCAAAGAGATGTTCAAACAAATCACCATTATTTTTTAGGCATAGGCAACATCGTCTAATTGTGGAATCCAAAACATTGTTTACTGCATCTGGTGTAATGGTTTGCAATGTTTGCAAAACCAGTTGACGTAATCGTTCCTCCGTGTGAAAATTTCGTTGATATACGTAGTTTTTGACACACCCCAAAAATGAAAGTCAAGAGGTGTTAAATCTGGCGATCGTGGAGGCCAAGAAACATCTGAATGCGTACCTATCCATTTGTCAGGAAACCTGTTTGATAGGTATTCTTGAACCGTTCTCGAATTATGAGCCGGGGCCCCGTCTTGTTGAAACCAGATGTTATTGACTTCTGCTAATGGTAAGTGAGCATCGAACCATTCTTCCAAATTATTCTGCAGGAAATTTCGATACCGGTCGGAAGTCAGTGATCCATGATTAAAAAATGACCCAATTATCCGTGTCCCTAACATCCCCAACCACATGTTGAAACTAAAACGGTGTTGGTGCTTAGACGTTTTGTATAAACGCGGATTTCTTCTGGACCAGAAATGTGTATTTCGCCTGTTGAAGATTCCGTTGTTAGTCACCATACTCTCATCAGACCATAATATTTTATTAGCAAAATGTTCATCCTCATGACATTTTCTAGTGTACCACTCACAAAATGTCCTGCGTTTTATATCGTCCCCGAGCCGTAATCCTTGGCATATTCGAAATTTGTAAGGATGGTATTTGTTCTTACGCAAAATAAAATTTGCAGTAGATTTTGGAGTCCCAGTTACTCTTTCAATATTTCTAACCGATGTTGTAGGGTCTTGTGCTACAGCTAACAGTACATTATTTTGAGTTACTTCAGTGCATGGTTTGCTTATAGTAACAATTGGTTTCTTAAATGAACCATACTGCAATAAATTGGTAACTATTCTTCCATATATCTTTCTATTTGGCTGTACTCTTTCAGGATAATAATTTGAATACATTTGCTCAGCTTTTCCTGTATTACTATAGCACAAAACATTTTAACATGTCGAACTTTTCCTCAAAAGAAAAATGTCCAACCATTTTTAAACAAATTGAAAGAGCTTGTACCCAATTAAGTGTATTTAACAAAGTGAAGTAATTGACACTGACATTTATATTTGTTGAAAGATCTCTATTGTCATTAGAGACAACTTGTCCATTTTTCAAAGCCCTCTATGTTTAGGAGTCTTATAATACGGTGTTACATTTTAATAACGAAGAAATATTACTGAAAACGTTTTTCTCTTAATTGACTTTTTAAAAGGTACTACTTATAGAAATAAATGCTTTTCGAGTATTCAGTGTCGTACTCAAAATATTTTTCCTGAAAAAACATCTTTTATGACTGAAATAAGCTTAAAACATATTCAAACCATTAGAAATTATACATCCTCTTAATTAGATTTGAAAATGGTTTAAAGTTTTGAAACAAAGATTACAGGGCCGTATTTAAAAAATTAAAGTTGATGATGGTTTCTCGGAGACGAAACGTCGAATAAAAAATCTGTAAACACCAACTTGTAGAGCTTAAAAAGTGTACGTAAGAAAGTGTTTTTTGTTTTTCAATACCTTCTCAAATAAGGTCAGAAAAAAATAAAACCGAAATTGGCGAATTTCGGTTTTTTTAAAATATCTCCGGAAATAATCGTAATTTCCAAAATTTCAAAATACTGTTTAATTGAGCTCTAAAATGGGCAACTTTTTTCTAATTTAACCCACCATGTATCTCTTACGGTTTCCGAAACATATAAAAATTGAAATTGAAAACGACGGCGGATATGGGTTCTAGGGGTGCTAGCTGCACTCATTTGAAAAAAAATCAAAATTCAAAAGTCGGGATCTCCTTATTAGTGAAATTTTTAAAGAAAATTTACTATAAAAGGTAAGGAATAATTAATTTTATACGCTTATCTATGTTGACATTGTCATAATATACAGTCTGGTACAGCCAAATGGAAGTAATTGAGTATATAAATTCTCTCATTCTCCTGAAATTGTTCTGTTGCGGAGCGTATGTATTTGCAGAAATTTTCGGAAGAAGCCAGCCAAATAAAAGGACTTATAGCAAATTACTGACAAACCTTAAAACATATGGTTCTTTTAAAAAACTGTAGTTTCTGCTTAGGTCTTCTGGTAATGCTATTTTATTTGTTCTGTGTTTATTCCATTTGGTTATTGCCTCAATTTATCCATTGGATTATTGTTAAACGATTAAATGACATAAAGTGTTAACTGACATAGCTAGTTGTTTAGTACTTACGTTTAAAAGCTATGTACAGGTTCGAAATAAGAATTTTCTTGGTTAAGGTTGAAAAAAAGACTAAAATGGTACTAAACCACAAAGTGTGACACATCACTGAATTTGGAATAAAATGGCTTCAAGAATATGATATCAGAAAATGAGGGTCGTATTTAAAAAAAGGTTGATGATGGTCCCGCAAAGACGCAACGTCGAATTTAAAAATCAGCAATGCTACGTTTAGGAAAGTAGAAAGTTGCTGTAGAGTAGTGTCATCGGTATTAGTGTGGGCCACCATTAAGGATAGAAAAAAATATTATCTAAAATAAAAAAATCCAAATGTGTATTTTTGTAAATCGTATACATGCCTATAAACATCCAGATCCATGCCAATATAAATTATCCGTATTACATGACACGTGCCACGTGAAAAACATAAATAACAACACATGATCACCAGACATATTTTTTATTACTGTTATTTAGTGCTGGGTAAAAGAGATATGAAAGCTAACAAAGAAATGTTTCACTTAAATCATTGTTGAAAATTTCAATTTATAACCTATAATAATTTGGAACGATATTAGTAAAGAGTAATTAAGCTACATATACCTAAAGGTGTATGTCCAGCTTGGAGTCTAAAAACAAGTTAATTTTAAGCGAAGGAATTTTGTCAAAAGATTTTACTTGCAACATTTAAAAATAAACTGTATTGAAAATAATCACTGTGTATATTAATAAGAGGTGAAATATTAAACTCCAAAACACAACAGTGGTATAAAAAAAATTCCCAAGCAAGATTGAACATTTAAAAGTGTTTCTAGTGTTAAGTTGAAATCAATGTTTATACGTTAAATAAGTTAGGTTATCAAATGTCATATCTAGAGTTAGGAATTTTCTGTTTGTAAATGTCATTAGAGTAAAGGATTTGAAGTTGGCGGGTTTCTAAAACTTGACATACCTGTCAAGGATGAACTGATGGTTTTTCATGATACACTGGCTGGCGGAATATGCACCTGAGTCCAATAAATACCGGAACATTGAATATTGAAAATAATTTCCAGACAGCTTTCTAGGAATTTAACGCAGGAACAGTAAATAAGCTTCGAGATTATTTTTCGACGATATCCGTTTTTAAAAAGGTCGTTGTTTGACGAACGCTGAGAAAAGAGCGTCATTTTCCCGTCCAGATAAATTATGAAGTTTTAAGTGAATTTTGTGCACAAACAGTACCCAATATGTGCAACAAGTAAACAAGAGATCCAGTAGATGTTCCAGGCCAGAGAATCACAACGAGAAATGGGTAATACGGTAATGTACATCAAAACATTGCCTGTATTACCAAACATCAGACGCCAAGGTATCGCAAAATTGACATAATTATTATAAATCACAATTAAAGCAAGTGTCCTCTAAGTATTAATCGAAGCAAACGACCACTTTTTGTTGAGAAATGAATGTTTATATGGTAATAACAGAATTCATAAGTATAAACAGAAATTTAAACCCAATTCCCATAACGTTTTACAAGCGAAATCATAGAGGGCGGATAGTGTATCAAATTAGGAAACGAAAAAAATTTTGGCCACTTTTGTTAAAATCAAAACAATAAAAATCCTGTCACTTAATCCATATAAAATTTTGTTAGTAAATTTAAACCGTAGAGGATCCATTAAGAACAAAATTCTAGAATTTTCCAATCTCAATAAAAATATTTGTTATTAATTAAAAATTTGTTGACGTATTTCTTTGGGGTATATATTTGCAAAATATATAGGAATTAATAGCATATAGCACCATCTGTAAATTTGTAAATTTGATGAAGCAGCCGTGGAGATTTTAGCTAAGGGCAAGTATATTGTGTATATATATATATATATATATATATATATATATATATATATATATATATATATATATATATATATATATATATATATATATATATATCTGTATCTGTATCTGTATCTATTGCTATTTAACAGTGGTAAAGGATAGACCACCAGCATTACACAGACACATAGTGGTTTAAAATAAACAGAAACACAAAAAAATCATTTAGTTCTTTATTAACACTTCAATATAAATTTAACATAAAATTTACATAAATTGTGCATGGGCATTAAGTATAAACTGTAGTTATTATTGTCCTATTAAACTATGTATATATATATATATATATATATATATATATATATATATATATATATATATATATATATATATATATATATATATATATATATATATATATATATATATATATATATATATGTACATAGTCTCGATCTCTTTATTGGTGAATCTTTTCCACCAAAATGAACTAAAATCTGAGAAGGAGAACTGTGCACAATTTCGCAAAGTTACTTGCTGTAGCTGATGCTTATTCAATCGCCTAATGCTAACCTCAGTCCACGAGTTTTGCTGTCGTCCCTGTAATTTGCAAAATAATATATAAAAGTTTAGAAAGTATGGTTATTGAAATGGCTGTTTATAATTTATTGTCACAAGCAGATTCCTCTTCATTAGCTAATACATTTTTATAAGGCATGCCCAGATTCTTAAGAGGGTCTCTATTTCCCTCCTTTACTTTATTTTAATTTCTGGAGTGATTAATGCGGAGGGAAAACTGGCTGATGCAGACTGAAAAGTTTGTCAGTCGCTTGTTATTATTGATGGCATTTTTTGTGGAAAGCTGCACAGTGACTAATTTCTCTCAACTAGTAATCTTTTAAAACTAACTTTCAGATTTCTACATTGATTGTGCCTAAAAGAAGCTTAATATTAGCTTATAAACTTGCCAGAAATCTTTATTTTGTCAATTTTCGAAGAAAAAATTCACTAATGGGGAGATCCCGATTTTTGAGTTTTGAAAAAATTTTTGCAAATGAGTGCGAACTAGGACCCCTAGAACTCATATCGGGGGTCAGTTTCAATTTTTATATGTTTATATATATATATATATATATATATATATATATATATATATATATATATATATATATATATATATATATATATATATATATATATATATATATATATATATATATATATATATATATATATATATATATATATATATATATATATATATATATATATATATATATATATATATATATATATATATATATATATATATATATATATATATATATATATATATACAGGGTGTTACAAAATAGTGGGCCAACCCGCTAACCACGGATTCCGGGGACGAAAATTTTATGACTTTTCTTATAACATTTTTCTTCTGAGGGCCCCGTTTTCGAAATACAGAGTGTTGAAATTGAACTTAAAAAATAGTTTTTCATTTCTAATTTTTATGTTTATGAAGTTATCTCCATGAAATTTTGCACGTAGCCTTATTTCAGAACTAGACGCCATCTGCGTAAATGAGGGGAGAAAAATCAAACCCCAATGGGGGTACAGGGGGGTGGAACAAGTATTGACCCTCTAAACTTTTTTGTGCGCACGCCAATGGTTTCAAAACAAATGGCTTTTGTTAGACAAAATAATTTTATAACTTTTGTTTCTCTAGTTTAATTTTGATAAAACAACTAGTTTATGAGTTATTGTAAGTTGTATGGTCGGACCCAAACAGGCGAGAAAAAACCGACGAAACTTTTTTCATTTATAATTTTTATGTTTTTGAAGTTATCTCCATGAAATTTTGCACGTAGTCTTATTTCATAACTAGACGCTATCTGTGTAGATGAGGAGAGAAAAATCAAATCCCAAGGGGGGGGGGGAGTACAGGGGGGATGGAACAAGTATTGGCCCTCTAAACTTTTTTGTGCGCACGCCAATGGTTTCAAAACAAATGACTTTTGTTAGACAAAATAATTTTATAGCTCTTGTTTTTCTAGTTGAATTTTGAGAAAACGACTAGTTTATGAGTTATTGTAAGTTGTATGGTCGGACCCAAACAGATCAGAAAGAACCTACGAAACGTTATCTCCATGAAATATAACATGTAGTTCCCCCGACCTCAACCCCTTAGATTTTAGTTTCTGGGGATATATGAAATAATTTGTGTACAGGGTGCCTATACTCGATGGAGAACTGCGGGAACGAATCCTACAAGGCGCAGAGGAATACCGTATGAAACCAGACATTTTCAAAAAAATTCGGTTTTCTCTTATCAAAAGAGCCCGCCTGTGCATCCTAGATGGTGGTAGCTATATTGAGCATGTAATTTAATTATAATTTTATTTCTATAACATCGCTTTACTTACCATTTTTCCTTATTTTTAGTTTAGTTTTCATGTCAATACTAGACTGACAGTTTAAGTTTAATATAAGTTATATTTATAAAACGGTTTTGATGACTTCTAATTACATATGTGTGAAACAAGTATGTATGTATTCAAGCAGCAATATTTAAGGCAATGGAATGAGCTACAATTTCTGTGTATTACATTCTTTATTCTGATTGCAAAAAAGTAAAAGTAAAAGTAGAAAAAAATCCAATTTTTTAAAATTTGTTGAGACATGTCACCGGCGTTGACGAACGCAAATATTAGTTTCTATTAGACCACCGGCGCCCGAATAAAAAATGTAGGGGTTTGATTTTTCTTATTCACGCAGATGTCGTCTAGTCGTGGTATAAGACTACATGTTATATTTCATGGAGATAACGTTTCGTAGGTTCTTTCTCACCTGTTTGGGTCCGACCATACAATTTACAATAACTAATAAACTAGTCGTTTTCTCAAAATTCAACTAGAGAAACAAAAGTTATAGAATTATTTTGTCTAACAAAAGTCATTTGTTTTAAAACCATTGGCGTGCGCACAAAAAAGTTTTGAGGGTCAATACTTGTTACACCCTCCCTGTACTCCCCCCACCTTGGGATTTGATTTTTCTCTCCTCATTTACACAGATAGCGTCTAGTTATGAAATAAGACTACGTGCAAAATTTCATGGAGATAACTTCAAAAACATAAAAATTATAAACGAAAAAAGTTTCGTCGGTTTTTTTCTCGCCTGTTTGGGTCCGACCATACAACTTACAATAACTCATAAACTAGTTGTTTTAAGAAAATTAAACTAGACAAACAAAAGTTATGAATTGATTTTGTCTAACAAAAGCCATTTGTTTTGAAACCATTGGCGTGCGCACAAAAAAGTTTAGAGGGTCAATACTTGTTCCACCCCCCCTGTACCCCCCTTGGGGTTTGATTTTTCTCTCCTCATCTACACAGATAGCGTCTAGTTCTGAAATAAGGCTACGTGCAAAATTTCATGGAGATAACTTCATAAACATAAAAATTAGAAATGAAAAATTATTTTTCAAGTTCAACTTCAACACTCTGTATTTCGAAAACGGGGCCCCCAGAAGAAAAATGTTATAAGGAAAGTCATAAAATTTTCGTCTCGGGGATCCGTGGTTAGCGGGTTGGCCCACTATTTTGTAACACCCTGTATATATATATATATATATATATATATATATATATATATATATATATATATATATATATATATATATATATATATATATATATATATATATATATATATATATATATATATATATATATATGTGTGTGTGTGTATCACACCGATAACTAAAAAAATAAATCGTCGATTTTGATAAAATTTGGGGTGTTCCGTCCTTTGGTAAATGGCTTGGATGGGTTCGTTAGTCAGGAAAATCGGATTAGGTTTTCCGGGAAAATTTTGAGTTTTCATTCGAAAAAAATTTTTATCTAAAAAATAAAAAAGCTATGATAACCAAATTTGGTAGGTAACGATATAAAAAGTAAACTATACACCAAAATTTAGATTTCTATGTTACAAGAAAAAAAGTTATAATAAAATATTTTGTGCCAGATCATTTCTATGAAAATTCACTACAATAACGCACTTGCTGCGTCCAGGTTTTTTATTAACCAAATACACCGATTTATTCTCATTCTTCAAACAAGAATAACATAATCATAAATGCAATGGATATGTAACCCTTTTGTGTGTTTAACAAACTGGGGTAAATTGGCGTGATTTCAAAACCTGTATTAATAATTTTATGCTAGTTAACCTGTTATATTGATCTGTAAAATATAATTTTACATCAGCCTAATGCACTTTTGCAAACATTTTTTGGAAATTAATTATATTGCATTGTCCTTACTAGCGACTTTGTCAATCAGGAGATCACGGATCTAAAATAACCAAAGCTTTAAATTAGAGGGCCTTAGAGTCCATTTCCGAGGTTAGATACAAGTTTTGGATATTCCTATATATACAGTGCGATGATAAAGTTTGAAACATAAGTCATAAATGCGCTATTTAACTTTTTCAAGAAAAACGCACAGACAAGTCAATTTTATCTTTCCAATTGCCAACTTATTACTGAAAAATTACTTCTATGATGTCACCTATTTCTAATTGGTGGCGCTATCATAAGTTTTTTTTAAAGGCAACCATACTTTTTGCCGTTTTTCTATAGACTTGTTTACTACCTAAATGATGATGAAAAAAATGTCTACCTAAAAATGGAAACGTGGGTTTAATGGAAAAAACGATTTAATCAAGTAGAACAAACAAAATTTAGCGCCATTGTTTAAATTGTTTTCCGCGTTCCATTTGTCATTAACTGGTACGAGTGTAATTACTTTCTACACTGCGCTCAAAAATGTCAGGATTAATTTGATCCACTTCAGCGCAAATTAATTGCTGTAGCCCCTCTGAATTATTTGGCCTGTTCAAATTAATTTTGATATCAAATAACCCCACAGAAAAAAATCAAAGAGAGTCTAGTTTGGGGAAGGCGGTGGCCACTCAATTGCTCCTCGACGCGCTTTTCATCTTTTAGGAAATATGGTATCTAGATATTGACAAACGTTTACACCATAGTGGGGAGACGCCCCGTCTTTTTGGAACCAAATATCTTGATGGGGCACATCTGTCTCGTGGTTATTTTAAAAAACTACTGCCAGAGCTGGTACTAAATCCAATCGCAATAAATTTAAGTAACGTGTTACTGTAAGATTTTCTTGAAAAAAGTAAGGCCCTATGAAACGCCGTCCAAACATTTCCATCCATACATTCACTTTGCCATGACTATTAATTAACTTTAACGGCAGGTAATAATTTAAATTAATTCACGATTTAACATTATTGTCTTTATTCACTAAATTACAAATCCATACTGCGATAAAAGTCTGATAACTAAATACTGATAACAACAAATAATCTATAAATTACCACAACGAGTGTTGCAAAAATTGATTTTGACGTTATTTTTTGTTCTACCTGTCAAATAGCTACGTAACAGCATATCAAAGATCACAAAATCAAGTGTTCATTACTTTGGAAAAGTCAAGGAAAACCTCACTATTCTAAAAAGAACCCGTTCTAAAAAAAGGTGTGAAATGTTTTTTCTTTATTATTAAATTTACGTTTCTATTGTTTTAAGTAAATAATGTCAGGTACCATTTTTTTTTTCATCATCAATTAAGTAGTAAGCAGGTCTATGGAAAAACAACAAAACATTTGGTTGTCATTTAAAAAAACTTATGATGACGTCATATTTCAGAGATGGATGACGTCATAAATGTAATTTTTACGTCATAAGTTAGCAATTGAAAAGATAAAATTGTCCTGTCCAGGCGTTTCTTTTGAAAAAATTAAATAACGCGCTTTATGCTTTATGTTCCGACAACGTGAAAACTTCACCCCTACATTCAGCCCCCTTAGAGTGACAGTTACAACCTCAAAATTTTTAAATAGGAAGCAGGGGCTTGTGGTACCTCCTTTGGAACATCTCTTATTCTCTATTTAAAAATTAAATGATTTTAAAATTTATTGCAAAAATTAACAGTGAAAAAATAAGAAATTTATCTCCATGGACAAACTTCGCTACAACAGACTAAAAATTAATAACTATCCGTGTTTCGTTCTTGATAATGAGAAAGCAAGGAAAAAAATTAAACGTTCTTTTTAGATGGTGTCAATCAAAAAGAAGAAAAAATTATCAACATTCTTGATAGTTGACAATGCTATATTTGTTTGAAACGGATTAGCAACTTGCCGTGTGATTTGAACCACATGACAGTAGTTGTCAGTTGTTAAAACTACAATTCAGAAACATGTGTAAAATAGCGCTACTACAGGTGCTTGGTTCCGAAATAAAACACACAGATCGATGTTCCTTGCCTATTTCAAGAAAAAATTCCTAATTTTTCGCCTATATTCCAAGTGACAATTAGTAAAATTAAAGAGAAATTTCGATTCCAAGGGACAATTACTAAATTTGAGAACAAATTTCGCGAGCCTGGACATGCAAGTCATATGAAAAAACATTCTAGTAATGATACCAAATTTGATGTAATTAAGAGAAACCAATATACTTCAAACTTCAAGACGACAAGCAGCTACAATATTTGAAGTTACCCATTAATCGATGATTCGAATGCTAAAGGAAATAAGATTGACAGAAGAACGTTTTTTTGTGAACAAATGCGGCAAATGTTAGAAAACAATATTATCCAACTAGGACATGTTTTGTTTTCTGATGAGTGCAGTTTTACACGCCACGGCCCTCCTAATCGTCAAAATTGTCGCCACTGGTCTACAGTCCACACTGGATGAGAAAAGAATACACTCAATACCCTGAAATAGCTAATGTTTGGGCAGGACTAGTTGGAAACTATGTCATTGGTTACTTTTAGTTGAGGGCAATTATAATGGAGACAATTGTTTAACACTGCTTAAACCGACAATTTTCAGCGAATGTGATATAGTTTCAGCAGGATGGAGCACCAGCATATTACCAAATAAATATCCGGCAGTACGTCGACTTTATATTCCCAGATCGGTGAATATAGAGGTGAGGTCGTTAGAATACACAATTAGACTTTTTTATGGGTATATTTCAAAAGTATGGTAAACAAAACTTCTTCATCACGCTATTCAACTGATTTAATAAGACGAATACTGATTACGATTAGTAGTTCAGGCCTTAGATGTTGATTAACGTTAGAAGACATTTTTATTTACGATTAGGATGCTGCCAGACGTTCAAGGCATTAATTTTCAACATCTACACTAAAATATATTTTAGTGTTCCAGCGCCAATCAAATGATTTTTGTTACTGTTGATTTTTGCAACGAATTTTAAAACCATGGCATTTTCTAATAGAGAATTACGAGATCTTTTAAACGAGGTATTACAAGTCGCTACTTTCTGTTTAAAACTTCGGGGGTTTTAACTGTTACTCGAAGGAGGTTAAATATAGGGGTGAAGTTTTGACTGAATTTGTTCCATTTGGCTGTTGCACACTGTATATTATAGCTACAAATATGTAGAGATAAATATATAAATATTTAAACTCAGCCTATATATATATATATATATATATATATATATATATATATATATATATATATATATATATATATATATATATATATATATATATATATATATATATAGGTTCTGGGGGCCTAGCTCGCGCTCATTTAAAAAAATTCGTCAAAAGAGTCGACTATTGACTTTTAGATGTTATAATGTGAAAATATGTCTGGTGTCACATTTTACAGCACACATTTTCTTGAAATGCTATAATTATTACTCGGCGCAAAAAAACACATTTTCAGAAAGGTTATAGAACATGTAATAACACAAAAGGACGGTAAACATAAAGAAAATGTAACATACATTTTAAGGGTGTAGGCTAGAAGCAAATGTTTTTTTATGTGAAAGTTACTCTCTGCGTTACATGTTGGCTTATCAACAATTTTATAGGCAATTTTACTCTCCCTGTGTGACATGTCATACCATAAACATTCTAATTTTCTTTCACGAGCTTTATCAAAAAGCATCAACTTCGGGCCGCGTCATCCTTAAATATTAAGTATAACATTTGATAACAATCCTGGTAAAAAAAGGGCTGAAAACGATGCTGCTTAATTTTTTCTTCAATAGGTTTTATCGGTACTCCTCTTATCAGAGAATTCATTAGCCAATTCATTTTGTATCTTGTTTCAAAGACGAGTGTATTCATATTTAATTGATACAATTTATTTGCAGGTTTGTTTAAGAATAAGTCAAAATTAATAAAAGTACTAAGTAAATATGTAAGCTTTGTATGTATTTTAAAATAAAATATATACAGAGCCTCGGGAGTTCAGTGGTAACAACGTGTGCCTCTGAACCGAAGGACACTGGGTACAGTTCCCAGGGTTCCCTTTTAATTTTCTCAGTACATCATAGTAAAATTACGATCAACCGAGGTTGTGGCATTGTATTTCAGCAAGTTAAATGTCTGCACGTTCCGCCCTTCGGTGGCGTAATGCCGTCGGTCCCTTGTCGATCCGATGTTGGGCACGTCAAAGATCCCTACCCTCCTTACAGCAAGACAGCGGTTGCGGCATTTTCGGGATAGTGGGGCAAAACTGCTCGGTGATTGACAATAGATCAACGTTAAAGAAACAAAAGAAAAAACACACACACACACACGGAAATCAAATATATTGATGAATTTCAGCTAAAAAATCATAATTTTCTAAATGGGTGTTTTTTTAAAATAAAATACCGAGCGGGGTCAACTTTACTTATCAACATTTTGTTAATCAATGTTTCCTGTCGGTTTGGGGTTATGTTTATTTACTTATTCAAATGATCAACAGAAACAATTTTATTGAACAGGACATTGAATAAGTCAGATGTCTAATAGTGCTGAAAATTGAATCATAACTTCCCCATGGCTGTGATAATCTACTCTCCCAGGAAAAAAACATTCTTATGAAATGAATTTATGGTCCATGACTTGACCACAAAAAAAAAGTATTCGTATTCCCGTACCCATAAACTTCTCAAACGTTATATTACTCACGTTTTAATGAAAAAAAATCAATTTTCACCAATTCACCCGTCATTTATCCTCTACCCTCTGAATCGAACATGTCCAAAAACAATTCTAAACGTTCCTTTGTCGGGTGCTAACTCGTTACCAAATTTGAAGATGCTATCTAAATTCGCTCGTAAGTTATTACGCCTTCTAACAGACAGACGCACAGGCCGACAAACCGAGAGACAGACCGACCGACGGTCAGAAAACTTTCGTTCTAGAATCAAGACTTTTCACGCCGTTTAAACAACGAAAAATTTCGAAATTTCTGTCACCGATATTCCACTCCCACACAATCAACCTTTAATTTAACTTCAGCACAGAATACCACATGTTTGATGGAATGAAAAGTTTTCTAATAAGCAAGTCCTAAAACGTTATATTACTCGAGTTCTAATGAAAAAATGTCAATTGTCACGAAATCACCCCCTATTCGTCCTCTGTCCGCTGAAGCGATTTTACCCAAAAACAATCCGAAACGTTTCTTTGTCTGGTGCTAACTGTATACTAAAGCAGAAGACGATATCTCAATTCGTTCTGAAGTTATCGTGGCTACAAACAGTTTTGACACCTTTGACTACGTTTAGTCGAAAAAATAAACTTTGAAATTTTTGTCGCCGATGCCACATTTGAAAGTAATTGTGAAAGTAATACAAAATTATCCATACAAGTAATAAAGATAACAACAGCATAATTAACAAAACAATGCAACAACGGAAAATACGAAATCTAGTTAACTACTCTGGTTTAACACAACAGATGTACAGAGACAGCCTTACAAATTTTAATATTTTCTTTCTAAGAACCCTAAAAATAAGTATTTGGGAGAGCATACAGCTAATTTAAAGTATCTGCGTTTATGTCACAGCCTTGGCATATCATATTATAGTTCGTAAACATGAAATACAGGAGTGTGGCCGATTTTCTTTGTGGTCAAGTCATGGACCCTAAATTCATTTCCTAAGAATGACTTTCTGGGGAGAGTAGATTATCACAGCTATGTGGAAGTTATGATTTGATTTGCAGCTGTTTTATGATAACGTAGTTCAAGTGCCTTACTGATTATAGCACAAAGATGGCAGTCAGCACAGAGTTAAAAAATAAGCATTGGGTTACTTATAGCGTAATAGTTTTTCCAATCACAAAAACTTCCCTCGTTATTCAATTAAGACAGCATATCCATTTTAAAATAAGTGTTCTCGCAGTTACTGTCTCAACATAAGTGACGTTATAATAAAAACGTCGGGACGCAGCAAGTGCGTTATGGTAGTGAATTTTCATAAAAATGTTTTTAATAGCAAATATGTGTGTGTTTTTTTTAAAGAAAGCAGGCATCAAATTTGGTTACATATATAGTAAAAACAATGTGCCATAATTCATAAAAATAACTTTATTGTTTGAAAATGTACAAAAATTTCCAAAAGTAAACTTAAAGTGTTCCCGAAAAAACTCGTTTCTTGGTCAACCTTATAGGTTAATAGCAAATTGAGCTATTTAAATATGAAGCATTTGATCACAATTCGTTACCATAACGCACTTGCTGCGTCCAGAATTTCTTTTTTTACAAACAGGCATTATATTTCGATGGAAAATGCAAAAATGCAATAACATAAGGCGTGTTTGATTAAAGAAAAGACAATTTGTATCACCAACGACTTATGGGCCACTCTGTGATTGTAGAAATATTTTTTAAGATGTAGCTCAAGACACCCTATAATTAATATATACAATTTTTTTCATATCTTATACAATAAGGGATATATTGAGCTTTGTTGATTTTTTACGAAAATTCGACAAAAATTATATACCATTAAACGACTCTTTATCTAAGGCTACTGCCAAGCATCAAAGAAAGGGTCTATTTGTAATGGATTTTCTGGAAATATTTTAGTAAAATGAAGGACAATGACGGTTGAAACTAAGACTTCAGGGTTTGTAAAACATTCTTCTTGAGACATTTTATTTTCATAGCCCGTATTAGATTCAAGTTCTTTGCCTAAATGTTGCCAATTTTGACGTTTGAAATCGAAACTTTGACGTTTTGAGGAAAACCCCAATTTATTTTTCTTTAAATGCCTCTAACTTTTTTGTCTCTTGACCTACATAGCTAAATTTTGGTACGTAACTTACCTATAAGGATATAAACAAATTTGGTTGCCCTTACTTTGTTAAGTCCGGAGATATAATTTTTTTTCGAAAGAAAACACAAAATTTTCCGGGAAAACCTGAGCCGATTTTCCTGGCTAACAAACCTATCCAAGCCATTTGCAAAAAGAAAGTATTCACCAAATTTAATCAAAATCGGTGTGATACATACATACATACATATATATATATATATATATATATATATATATATATATATATATATATATATATATATATATATATATATATATATATATATATATATATATATAAACATATAAAAATTGAAACTGACCCCGGATATGTGTTCTGAGGGGCCTAATTAGCGCTCATTTGAAGAAATTTTTTCAAAATTCAAAAGTCGGGATCTCCTCATTAGTGAATTTTTTTTAAGAAAATTCACTAAAATCACAAAAAAATTAATAAATATGCGATTTTCGCCATATTACTTAAAGGTTTATTACGTAGTCTATAGGCAAATTAGCTAGATTTAGGTTGTTAGCTTTGACACGTCTCTTCTGATGTGGATTCGTGTCCCAAACAGAGCAAAGTAAATTGGTTCTATTGGAGAACTGACCCAAACATAACTCGCAACACATGCGAGTTATGTCTTTGTACAAAAATCCATGTTGATAGGTAACATACTTCTGAAGATATTGAACAGAGAAAAATCACAGGTTTTGATATTTCGCTTATATCTAAAGAGCTATAGAACTTTTTCAAAATTTGTAAGTATCCTCCAGTTGCCCTTGTAACTGCGCAACTTTTGTCTAATTTAACTAAGTTTGTATCTCACGGTTTCCGAGTTCCCAATAATGTGAAGGGTCAAAATCCCTCACCTGTACAGTGATGAAAACGCCTCATCACAATTTTTGATATGCGCCAAAAACGTGAAAAGTTGTAAAATAATTGAAATAGCTCTAAAAGGATGGACCGTATCAAATTTTTTAAGCACATTCAAACCTGCATTATAAGTCGATGAAAAGTGCAAAAATGCATTAATGTAGGGGCTGTTATATTGAAAAAAAATCTTGTATCAACCATAAGTTATGGGCCACCCTGTGATTATCAAAATAATTTTATAGAATCTAGCTTACGACACCCTACAAATAACGTATATTTTGTTTCGTATATTTTAGCTATAATAACGGATATATTAAGTTTTACCGTAGAAATGCGCCACTTTATACAGGCTGTTTCAAAACATGTTTCGGAAAATGAAAGGTACGGTTTCTTGTCGCTGTCTAAGAAAAAAGTTCCGCTTAACATAGATCTGCAAACGCGCCGTTTTCGAGATACAGGCTGTTAAAAAATATTTTTATTTAGTTTCTTGACGATGTCTCAGAAACCGTTTTTAAACACAGAATTAAGATTTTGTACACAGCTTACCATTAATATTTCATACTTTTTCAGCGCCAACTCAATTGTTCATGTGCCAGTGGCGAGAATTTTAGGGATGCGTGAGATTTCTTTGCCTCAAATTTCTACGGCACTGGGGCAATTACCATTTTAAAAGCCCATTTTAAACCGGCAATGTTTCCTATAACAAACAATTTTCGCGACGCAGCAAGTGCGTTATAGTAGTGAATTTTCATAAGGATTGTACACTATTATTACACGGCATATTACTAAAATTAATACTTTAAACTTACACAGACCTTGAAGATCGAATTTAGGGGTCCTAGTACGCGCACATTTGAAGAATTCTTTCGAAAGTGTTACAATCGATATCTCTCCATTATCAAAAAATCTTGTGTTCTGACTCCATTTGAGAAAAATGCCCAAAACTCAATTTTCTATGAAGCTAAAAAATTAAATTTTGCTATATCTATAGATAGTGTGGTTCTCTTCAAAAGAAACTTGTATTACAAATTTCATTAAAGTTAGAAAAGCTTTCCAGAAGGAAACGTAATTCATATTTAGAAAAGTAACTTATCTGCCAAAATACAAACGTAGCAGTTCTTTTTCCTTAATAATCGCCTGAATGATTTTGTTTTAGTCAACCTAATCAAACTCTTTTTTATATCAACAATAACAAAATGTCTGCTGAAAATTATAATTTCAGGCTCAAATGTGACAAAGTTATTCAGGCGTTTAAACAAAGGTGAAATCTTGTCCAAAGCGTATGAAATCTGTACACTATTGTTTCTCCAAATGTCAAAATGAAACAAAAAGAAACCATACGTTCATCGTGCCAGAATCGATCACGCAACCTTCTGCGTGCAAGACAAGCATGATATCAATGAGCTATCTGAGGATACGTTAACTAACGTTTTGTTTACATGATACGTGACACCGGCTTCAATCCTGGAATATATTATTAAAAGTTTACATAACAATTAATCACAGAATTAGTAGAATTGCCATTGAAACACATTCAATGACTGTTTAGATGACGTCTTGTGTTTAAGTTTAAAGATAAAAAAGAAACTATTTTTTAAAGAGACTTGACTTGATTTTGTTTACGTTCCCACCATATTATGCTGCACTTTCATTCAATAACTGTATTTAGTGCTATTCATCATGCTACAATTATAGTTTAATTTAAAAATTGATTGAATTTCCCACTTAAAAAAATACTTAGCTAATTTTTAATTTCATATCGTCTGTAATTTGTGATATTTGTGGCCGAGAATTCACGATTTTTTCGGGTAGTATGTTTTATGCCTGTTATTTATTTTGTTTCGTTAGCGTTCATGTATCGTTTATACTTGTTGTATTAATTAATCTACGCGTGACAGACAACTACTCTGTCTGTTTGGCCTTTACCACTAAGTCGTTTAAACGCATGTCTCAGATTTTATATTTAATTTGACAAAACCCTAAATATTGTGAACTAAATTGCTTAGAATTGACAACATAGGTTTATTTATACCATTTTTAGCCACATGTAAAATCTCATTCCAGTTACTCTAATACTTACAAAAATATAGCGTTTTCAAAAATATTTTTGTATATTTTTGAGGGAAAAAATACCCGTTATAGCTGATATACAAACTCATCCGCGGTCTTAATACAATGAAGATACGTGCCAAGTTTCGTTCAAATCAGTTGAGTATTTTTTGAGTTATCGCTCAGATATATACATGCATACATACATATTACATATATATATATATATATATATATATATATATATATATATATATATATATATATATATATATATATATATGTTGGGACACCACATACGCGTCGGTTTCGCTAGTAGGCCCTGTTCGAATTTACAAATTCCGTTTTTTTCTAACATATACAGGTTCTTCAGAGGAATCTTCTGAAAATACTCTCGATGATACAGCCTGTTTACAAAAAAAGATACATGTCAAAATTATGTTTTTTTAAATAGAACACCCAGTATATTATTCGGTTTTCGTCATCTAGAGATAATATAAAGGTAAGTTACAATAGGATTCCCTTGCAAATAAGTCTCTTATTTTAAACAGCACGCCCTGTATATAATGGCTTATTCTTCTATAAAATTTTATTACCTTTTAATTTATACTAGGGTTTCCTACACCTAACTCAATCAAATTTCAAGATATTTAGAATTGTTTGTTTTCCATAATAAATGTCACATTTCATTATCAAGTGAGCCTTGATTATAGTGAGCGTTTATATTGTAGGCTAAGTAAATTCGTAGATCAACGCAGAAAAACTTTTATCAAGAACATTGTATTGCAACAGTTGAAAAATTTTAATAACATGAACAACAAACAAAAAAGGACAATTAAACCACTATAGTAAATGTTCAAATTCACGGCCGTCTTGTTCAATGCATAAACGTATTCTTTTCTCTAATGATTTTTGGGCTTTTAATAACATTTCAGAAGTTACTGTGTGCAACGCACTTCGTATTCTTAGTTCCATATGTTCTCGGTTAGTCGGAGGTACTTTGTAAACAATACGTTTGATATACCCCCACAAAAAGAAATACAAACACGTTAAGTCCGGCGATGGTGCAGGCCAGTTGTGTGGGCTTCCTCGTCCTATCCTTTTATTTGGGTAACACCTGTGGTTAAACGTTCTCGTACACTGGTTTCAAAATGGGCGGGAGCACCGTCTAATTGGAACCACATCCGCCGTTTAATATCTCTTGGGATATATTCTAAGAGCTCTGGCAAATCATCTTTTAAAAATCTTAGGAACATTTTACCGTTCAGGTTCCCATTAAAAAAGTAAGGACCTATTATGTGTCCTTCTATAATTCCGGCCCAAACATTAATATTCCATCTGTGCTGATGATCAACTGTGTGGACGTGATGTGGATTTTCGTCACTATAATAGTGATAATTGTGTTATTTACTAGGTATGTGCTATAAAATGTACTCTGGTCTGAAAATAGCACAAATTCAAGAAATTTTCATTCTCACCAACTTTGTCAAGGGACCACAAGCAAAAATCAATTCGTCGAATTAAATCAATATCAAGCAGTTCCTGATGTAACTGAACATCGTATGGATGAAATGTTTCCCTTTTGATTATTCTACCAACACTTCGTCTCCTAATGCCTACTTCCCTGCGTATGTTACGCTGACTAGTATGGGGATTTTCAACAACAGCGCCAATTACCTCAAGTTCGATTTCGCCATTTTCAGTGAAAGGCTTTTGTCTGTTGACTTTTTCGTACACGACACTTCCTGTTCTACAAAACACCTGCAACAGTCTCTGTAAGACTCTCTTGCCTGGATGATGTCGAGATGGATATTTTTGAGCATAAACCCTCGCAGCCACTAAACAATTTTCTTGGTATTCCCCAATAACAAGAATCATATCCATTCTTTCCTGTACAGAATACATTTTCATTTTTATACTACTCTTGAACAATTTTATTAAAAACACCCAAACACTTGACACGACACAAAGAGTTAAAATACTTGACAAATGTCAAATAAATTGACAACCGTATATCCCTGCCAGAGCACCCTCGCTTCCCAAGTAGATATTGACATTTATTATGGAAAACAAACAATTCTAAATATCTCGAAAACTGCTTGAGTAAGGTATAGGGAACGCTAAAATCAATTCAATGGTAATAAAATTTTGTAGAAGAATAAGCCATTATATACAGGGTGTTCTATTTAAAATAAGAGACTTATTTGCAATATCATGCGTCAAATATCACTAGGAGGTTACTGACCATCCTGTATAACTTTACATTAAATTATTTTCTCTGTTACATGCAACAATCTTTCTACTAAATACAAATATAAGTTAGATTTTTTCTACGTTGCCGAGGGCAAGAAAAAAAAATTGCGTTGAGGCTTCCTTTTTCAAAAATTGCTGTATTTCTCAAAAACGGTAGGTTTTAGGTATAGGGAATCCTATTGTAACTCACCTTTATTTTATCTCTAGATGACGAAAACTGAATAATATACTGGGTCTTCCACTTAAAAAAACATTAACTTTGATATGTATCTTTTTTTGTGAACATCTGTATCATCGAGAATATTTTCAGAAGATGTCCCTGAAGACCCTGCATATGCTAGAGAAAAACGGACCCTGTATATGTGTAAACATATAAAACTGACCCTGGATATGTATTCTAGGAAGCCTAGTCTCTTATGAAAATTCACTAAAAAGACCGCAACTTGTGATACTAATCTATGTGTCCGAGGATTTAAAAAAAGTAAGCCGTATTTGATCAACTGATTTTGTCCCAAGTTAGAATCTCGCACGGTATAACAGAGACAATCAACAGTTCCGGAAGTCCCTACTCAGCGTTAACGATATAGCACCGCATTTCATATTACCATTTCAAACCTATGAGCCAACAATGTATAAACACACTTTACTGACGACGCTTACAAACCAAATAACTAAACAAAACATAATCGTATATCAAAGCACTTTCTATTTAATTATTTGCATGGGTCTGTCGATTAATGCCATTAATTTTCGAGATAAATTTTAAACCTTGTCCAGACGACCTAACCTCAACATTATGAAACCACAATCTCGAGCAAATGGTGCTTCCTTTAATAATAACAGGCTGGAAGCTTTAGATGCCAACAATAAAACAGAAACTGGTTCAAGAATGCGTAAATTGCTATTATGAAGCAATGTTATTTAACCCAATTATGTTTTGGCGTAATTCTGCTCATACTCACATATGCACAATCTTATCTTACGATGAGAAATTTCATAATGTGATATTCTTAACCCACACAGACCAGCTTCTTTAATTAATTCGTGAATCAATAACAATGTTAATTATTTGTGGACTTTAAAAGTTATTTTTTAGTGGTATACGTTATTTACGTTCTCCAAAAACACAAATAACATACGATGTTTTTAACATTCTCTACATACTAATTTAATATATAGTGGTCGTTGAAATAACCTGCTGATTATTTTTAGTGAATTTTCGTAGAAAAAGTTCACTAATGGGGAGATCCCGACTTTTGAATTTTAAATTTTTTTCCAAATGAGCGCGAACTAGGACCCCTAGAACCCATATCCGGGGTCATTTTCAATATATATATATATATATATATATATATATATATATATATATATATATATATATATATATATATATATATATATATATATATATATATATATATATATATATATATATATATATATATATATATATATATATATATATATATATATATATATATATATATGTATGTATGTATGTATCACACCGATAACTCAAAAAATCATGCGCCGACTTTGATCAACTTTGGCAAGTACCTTCCTGGTGTAAGTGGCTTAGATAAGTTCGTTAATCACAAAAATCGGACGAGGTTTTCCGAACAAATTTTGAGTTTTCAATAAGAAAGATATTATAACCAAATTTGGTAGGTAGGGTTACGATATAGAAAGTAAACTACGCACCAAAATTTACATTTCTACGCTACAAAAAAAAAGTTATAATAAAATGTTTGATGCCAGATCATTTCTATGAAAATTCACTACCATCACGCACTTGCTGCGTTCAGAATTATATAACATGTTATTAGAGGTAATGTGCTAGGTATCTGAGCTTGTGAAATGAGATCAACAATTAATTGTGATATTTATACAGTATGCAATTTTTCTCTCTCTCTTTTGTCAACTTTTAACAGAGGAGCTAAATTTCGCTTATATATATATATATACATGTATATATATATATATATATATATATATATATATATATATATATATATATATATATATATATATATATATATATATATATATATATATACATATACATATACATATATATATATATATATATATATATATATATATATATATATATATATATATATATATTTGTGTGTGTGTGTCACACTGATAACTCAAAAAATAATGGGCCGATTTTAATGACATTTGGTACGTGCCTTCCTTTTGTAAGTGGCTGGGATCAGTTTGTTAGCCATGAAAATCGGACCAGTTTTCTCGGGAAAATTTTGGGTTTTCCTTCAGAAAATATTCTTATCTCCGAAAATAACAGAGCTTTGACAACCAAATTTGAAATAAGATTCCTTAGTTGAAAGAAAAAAAAGTTATAGGTATTTTAAGAAAAAAAATTGGGTGCCACTTGAGATCAGAGGAAAGCACAAGAATAAAATATTTTGTGTGATTAGCAAAACCAGTTGAATATTACATCCAACAGTTAAGTTTTCTCGACGCAAAAACGTCAAGAAGTAGCAGAATAAATATTTTGAAAATTTGATAATGTTTCTTCTTCAAACGTCAAAGTCGCTATTTGAAATGTCAAAATGTCCAATTTTTGTGTTTTACAAAGCCTTAACATTCAGCTTCAATCATCATTGTCCTTCATTTTACTAAAATATTTTCAGAAAATCAATTTCAAATAGACCCTCTTTCTGATGCTTCGGCAGTAGTTTCAGCTATAGAGTTTATGGTTTAATAGTCTATATTTTAGCAAATTTTCGTCGAAAAAATTCGTTATTGAGAAGACCGCGACTTATGAATTTTAAAACGATTTCTTCAAATGAGCGCGAACTAGAACCCCAAAAACCATATACGCAGTCAGTTTCAGTTTTTGCCTGTTTACATATACATAGTGACGCTTCTCTACGGCAACGCTCAATATATTCGTTATTATACAAGATATGACAAAAAAGTAAATACGTTAATTATGGGGTATCTCGAGCTGCATCTTATAAACGTATTTTGACAATCATAGGTTGGCCCATAAGTCGTTGGTGATACACATTTTCTTTTTTTAATAGAACACCCCCTTATTTTATTGAATTTTTGTGTTTTTCAGCGAATCATAATGCATGTTTGTAAGAAAAAAAATTGATATCGTTTTTTGAACATATTTCAAACACATATCACAAATTGTGGAACGGCGTTTGTATCAGTAGATAGCGCAGCCCCATGGAAATGACGCATTCAGAGAGCGTTATATTTGTATTGCTCGTAGAAAAAATCGAGCTGCCCCGAATATGGGCACGCTCAAATAGTGGCTGAATTTTAAAAATTTTCGCAGAAATGTTTTGAGTGTTTCTGTGCAATTTATTTTTGTAAGATTTTTGTGATATGTTGGTAATTAGTAATAAATGTTTAGTAAGTTATTATAAAAGAAAATTTGTCGAATTTTTGTGAAAAATGTAATTTATTGTAACATTACTCAAGGCAATTTCTGTAAAAAAAAATGGTGATTTTCTGTAAAAGAAATTTTTGCAAATTTTCATATATTTGTTTCAATTTTAGTCCTAAAGCTGTTTGTGAATAATTATATCCTGGCAGGTGTGTAAACAGCTTAAAGAGGTTCGTTGGCCGGGAAAATCGGCCTAGTTTTTTCTAGAACTTTTAAGGTTTATTTTCGGAAAATGTTTGTACTTTATGAAACAACAAAGCTATTTTAACGAAATACCGTCGATTTTTACCAATATATAGGTTATACCTCCAACCAAATATCCTTCTTTTAAAAACAAGACATACCTGCCATTAAAAGCATTTTTACGAAAATTCGCTACCATAATGCACTTGCTACGTCCAGACTTTTTTTCTGGGAGTCCTAGTTCGATGTAACGTCTTTCAAAAGCTTATTTTTTCTGATTCCAACAATATAAGATTTTATATGGTTATTTGTATTAGTTTCAGATTTATTTAACAAAAATTATTTATTATATATTATTTGCAAAATTATATACCAAGCAGGGGGTGAATACATCCAATTCGATGTGATCCAATTATATCTTGGAAGTCGAATAAAAAGTTTGCAGAGGTTCGTTGGCTAGAAAGATCGGACCAGCTTGTCAGAAACATTTCAAGTTTATTTTTGGAAAATTATTCCAGTTTTTTTTTAACGATAAAGTTATTTCGATGAAATATGGTACATTGTTTTTACTATATTGGTTATACTGGTAATTGAATTTGATGTCTGCTCTCATTAAAAAAAGACTTATTTGATATTTATTCAAAACATTTTTATGAAAATTCACTACCATAACACACTTGCTGCATCCAGGCATTTTATAGTTCTCATTGCGACGTATAAAAATCGAAACTGTTCTTTTGACCAACAATTTTGTAAAAACGAAGGCTGATGTAGGGCATGATAAGCTAGGGCAACTAATAAGTCCACTCGGAGAACCCAAATCACCACAACACATTTTAGAAAGTTTGGGACGCAGCAAGTGTGCTATAGTAGTGAATTTTCATAATAATTGTACACTATTAGTAAGATACATTATCAAAACTAATTCGTTAAATTTAAATGGATCTTAGAGATCGGTTTTAGAGTCCCAGTTAGCGATTATTTGAAGAAATTTATATTTTATATGGAGCTAAAATATTAAAATTTGGTCTTAGATATAATATGTAAGTACTGCAAGTCTCTTTAAAAAAATTGTGTTACAAATTTCATTAAAGTTACAAAAGTTTTTCAGAAAAAAAGTAATTATTTACAAAGAAAATGTACCTGTGAAATTATAAATTTGGCAGGTATTTTTCCTTATTAATTGCTGGAATAGTTTTGTTTTAGTCAACCCATCCAATTTTTGCAAACAATAAACAACAAAAAGGTGTTTTAAAACAAATATGTAGTTATCCGCTAAGCTCACTATGTTATTTTTCTTTAATTTAGTACCCACGGTGGTTTTACATAGGTGTTACTATGGTTCAAGATTGAAGATTCTAGCTTAATGGAAAATTTATTGGGCTATCGAATTTAAAATATTTTTTCGGAAATTTTCTACCATAACATACTTGCTACACTCACACCTTTTCCAACAGTTATTTATAGTTGCTGTATCCAAATTTTTTGAAAATGATAAAATATTGAAGCTGACAAACAAGGCCACCTCAAAATCATTAAAAAAAAATTAGATAAGATAACAATTTAAACATAAATTGAAAACTTTGCTTCGCTGCTTGGTCGCGGGGGTGCTCCTGCCCCTTCTGCGTGCCTACGATCACCCTCAATGCATAAACAAGAACAAGGTAAACAATAAAAATTCCTTTGGAGCAACCCCTGAGAAAGTTACGGGTCCTGCGATGAATATAGAGGTTCTGCGCACGGTAAACAGGATTCTAAGGCTGTATAGCCACAGCATAATATTGATTATACTGTGGTATAGCTGCAAAATGGGATAAAGGTAGCTTAAAGAGGTCCAACTAAGCTGTTTCTGTCGTACTTTCCGGTCACACATACTTTTTATATTCTTCTCCGTCCAGTACCCATTTTCACTCTTGGTCCCGTAACTTTCTTGTGGGCTGTTTGTAAGAAATTTTTTTTGTGGTTTGGGCATCCAAAAGCGGTTCTAAGTATATTTCTGAAAAGATTTTTCTAAACACCCCCATGTCCTAATCTGCAAATTTACCGAAACTTTAATTTTCATTTACAAACGGAATGCATCTATGAAATTATAGGTGGCAGGTAAGTATTTTTCCATATTAATCGCTTGAATGATCGGTTATAATCAATTCAATCGAACTAGTTTCTGCAAACACAATAACAAAAAAAGTTTTTTAAAACAAATTTTAATTATCTGTGAAGCTCATTGTGTTATTTTTTTAATTTTGTATCCACGCTGCTTTTATATTATAGGTTTTACTATGAACTGAAAATTCTAGTTTAACGGTAAATTGGGTTATCACCATTTGAAATATTTTTATGAAAATTTGCTACCATAACGCACTTAAACTATTTTCAACACTTATTTACTATTGCTGTATCCATACTTTTTAAAATTGAAATAAATATAAATACACAATTTTGAAATTAAAATTCTAATAATTTAACCTAATCATCTGTAAATGTAATTTTAACTAGGGATGTATGTTAAAAATAGTAGTACCTACCTAGATATTAAAGTACTTACTGTAGTAGGTTAAGCTAGGTATATTTCTTCTTAAAATTATTTTTGTTTCACTTTCGTATTACCTACCAGTGAATTCTGTATAGAGTTTACAGGTAATAGGTACATACAATATTTTAAGTACCGTAAACGTGAAGAATGGGAAGTTGAATATTTATACATAATGAAACGTCGTTCTAGATTGCTTTTAAACAAATTGAATCACTTTCCTTAAATTTTTTATTTATTAGTATACATTCGCATGCTAAAATTTGGCGCTTTTGGACGCAAGCTTTGTCCCGGTATTACGAAAGAAGTGGTCCAAGGCTGACATTTTACTAGTTGGTTGTACATTGCACACAGTTCTATCTATAAAATTTTGTATAAACTAGAGAGGTGTTGTGACAACATACTACCTGGTCCTGCACCGAGATGGCGTCCCTGTCGTATCTCTCACAAGGTCTGACCTTTTGCAATAATTTCCATTGTTTAGATTTTTATCTACGATATATTTAAATAGCATAGTAGTACAGAGAACGTCATCTGTCTCTGTCCAATATTGCATTACAAAATCTGAAGCGATGTTGAGGATTATTTTATTATTTATTTCGAATAACTTTATTTTCCTTCGATCAAACAACTTGATAATTGGTACACAACCACGTCTGTCTATGTTCTTTTAAGTCGTAAATTTTTGTTTCGATCACTTAGAAAATTTGAGAGATATTGCGTTTTAAAAAATATTTTTTAATTTTTTATTAAGAAAAATTCTCCGTTAAGATTTGATGAACGAACTCATCCAAGCCATTAGCAAAATAAGGGTAATTGCCAAATTTTGTCCAAATCAGTGAAGTATTTTTTGAGTTATCGGTTGGATACATACACACACACACAAATACACACATATATATATATATATATATATATATATATATATATATATATATATATATATATATATATATATATATATATATATATATAACAGTTTAGCTGATCATGGAAATGGGTTCCAGAGGCCCTAATTCGCGCTCATATGAAGAATATTTCCGAAAGTCTCACCATTGATACCTCTCTATTAGTGAATTTTCTTAATGAAAATTCACTAAAAACCTGACGATCATTTCATGAATCATCCATCCTCTGCTGACGCTAACTTGGTTAGTGAAACGATCGTCAGGTCTTTTGAAATGTGTTGTGGTGATTTGGGTTCTCCAAGTTCACTTAACAGTGCTCATTACAGATTCCAGTCTTCGCTTAGTTAGGGAAACTACTTCATAAATTTGAATTTGCATATTACTGTCAACGAGTTTCAGATATTGATGTACAATAATTATATCTTATAATTTTACTCCCACACTAAGTAAACGACGACAAAACACTCAACATATTATACACAACCGGTTAAAGAAAAACAATAATCATATGACCGAATTTAAAAAATGTAAGTCAAGTATGTTCACAAAGCTGTTACGTAATGGTTGATATCGTGATTTTAACCGGGTTAACGAGCAAAAAGGGCACCAAGACCTGAAAGTGCTTTCGCTTCGATTGATGGTCAGATGTTTCAACGGCGCTGTGGACACGAGCGAGACGGATGGTAAATGGAAGCCGGGCTGTATGAGAGCAACCCTTCTTTCGACATTGACTATAAATATTGATACACGGCTTCGGATTCCACTGCTTGGGCTTGATTATGTTTGTTTTATGTATGTTGTAAATCATAATATACAACTCTGAATTAGAATTGCAAATACACCAATGAAAACTAACACTCTATATCATGAAAGCGATATTAATATAACATAAATTGCTGAATATTTATAAGTGTCTGTCTGTTAACAAATTTCTTTGATATTTTTTTAAATCATCAAACATAAAAAATCTAGACGTAGCAAGTGCGTTGTGGTAGCGAACATTTATAGAAATGTTTTAATGTTAAATATGTTATTTTAATTAAAGACATCTAATTTAGTAGAAATGAATACCTTTATTATAGCAGAAACCATGTACCATATTCCATCAAAACAACTTTATTGTTTGAGAAAGTACCAAAAGCGGCTCGTGCCATAATGCATTGGAGGTGCGCAAGAAAAAAAAAGTTCGGGACACAGCAAGTGAGTTATGGTAGTGATGTAGTGATTTTTTTATTAAATGCCTCAAATTTGAATAACTCAAGTTTCCAAAAACTTAGAAAGTTGAATTTTGGTGTATGGTAAGGTCTTACCTAGGGCAACGTATCCACAAAATTTCATCAAAATAACTTCGTAATTTTCGAAGAAAAAGTTTATTTTTGAAACAAAACTAAATATTTTCCCGGAAAACCTTATCCTGACTAACGAACTCATCCAAGCCATTAATAAAAGAAAGGCACTTGACGAGTTTTCATCGAAATCAGTTGCTTATTATTAGAGTTATCGGTTGGATACATATTATATATATATATATATATATATATATATATATATATATATATATATATATATATATATATATATATATATATATATATATATATATATAAATTGAAACTGACCCCGGATATGGGTTCTAAGGGTTCTAGCTCATATGAAAAAATTCACTAATAGTGAGGTATCGATGGTAAGACTTTGCAACAATTTTTTCAAATGAGCGCGAACTAGGACCCCTAGATCTCATATCCAGGGTTAGTTTGAATTTTTATATGTTTTTATATGTTTATATATATATATATATATATATATATATATATATATATATATATATATATATATATATATATATATATATATATATATATATATATATATCCATCTGATAACTCAAAAAATAATTAACCGATTTCGATGAAACTCGGCAAGTGCCTTTCTTTTATGAGTTCGTTAGCCAGGAAAATCGGACGGGGTTTTACGGAAAAATTTTGAGTTTTCGTTAAAAAAAAAGTTTTTCTCCGAAAAGTACACAACAGGTTCAATGAAATTTAACGGATATGTTGCCTTAGGAGAGACCTTACTACGTACCAAAATTCAACTGTCTAAGTTTATATTAAATTGAGTTATTCAAATTTTGAATTTTCTTTCGAAAATTTTTTTTTCTTTGGTACAAAGTTATTTTAATGGGATTTGGTGGATATCTTGCCTTAGGAAAGACCTTACTACATACCAAAATTTAAGTTTCTAAGTTTATAGAAAATTGAGTTATTGAAATTTGAAGCATTTAATAAAAATTCACTACCATAACGCACTTGCTGCATTTTGTTAGTTTTTTAAAATCAAAATTCACTAAAAATGAAGGGCTCGCCTCCCCGAAAATGTATTATAAAAAAAAAAACTACTTACTAAACTAACTAAACTTAATAATTATTAACTATTTACCAAGTTCTCCTCTAGTTAGTTATAGGGTTATAGTAGTTAAATAGTCCCTTAAAAAGTTAAAATATTTACAATTATTTTGTCCACTTATTAAGCAGCCCGAAGTAGTAGCCATCATAATAATAATTTTCTTGTTAGAGCATGTTAACAACAACAAAATGATCTAATTAAAATCAATCCGACGCGAAGCACTACACGAAAATTACTACACACGCTCTGCGAAAAGTGCACTGCAAACTGCAAGTGTGGAATTTTAAAGCGCGCAAACAGATTGCTTATTCGGTCGTTTTCGGCGAAGATGGTCGATCATTTCGCATTGAAGTATCACATTTCCTTAGAGCGACGAAAAATACACACTGCCGCGCGACTGATGTATATGGATGTATATAACCTATGCAACCATTAAGACTATACTTTTTCTGATTCTGTATTAATGGCTGCCGGACTCTGCGATCCTTGATCCTCGATATACTAATTTTGTTTGTTAAATGTAGGAGGTAAAACAGTAAATAAAAATTTATTAGAAGATAGCACAGCAAAAATATTATTTTCTCCACGGCAGGCGACAGTGCGTGCGCACGGTCCCACTTATTGAGGAGCCTCCCCTGGAAAGTACATAAATTCTTCCAACATCAAACTTAAGTGTTTTCCCGAAAAAACTGGTCGGACTTGCCTGGCCAACGACCTATCCAAAACAATTTACACAAAAGCTACACCTACCAAGATATTATTATTCACAGGAAGCTTCTTAGCTAAGTAATCTTACACAAAAATTATATAAAAATCTTTTACGACAGTTTAAAAAAGTTTGTACAGGAAAATTCGCTGAATATATTTTTTTTTGAAAATTCATAAACAATTTTTGCAGGTGATTTAGCCATTTTTTTCAATAACTTAGTAAGTTATTAATTAACAGCATTTCACAAAAATTTGAGGAAAAAATTGTAAATGTTAAGAATCACATTTTCGATGTCGTTAGTATAAAACATAAAAAGTCTGGACGCAGAAAGTGCGTTATGGTAGCTTAGATGCTTCAAATTTGTATAACTCAATTCTCTATAAACCTAGAAAGTTGAGTTTTGGTGTAGTAAGATATTTACGAGAGCTACATATCAACAAAATTTCATCAAAATAACTTGGTTATTTTTTTGAGATACAATTTTTTTTTTCGAAAAAATTAATAATTTTTTTGCAGTCTCGCAATCGATACGTCTCTGTTAGCGAATTTTTTAAAAATTCGGTAATAAGAACAAAACAGGAGTGCCACTACATAAGAAAAACAGGTAACAGCATACAGTGCTACCAAGCGGTCACTCATCCAAACACTGACCACGCCCGAGGTTGCTTAACTTCGATGATCATAGGAGAATGGGTTTTTCCAACGAGATACACCTGATCGCTTGAAGTGGTTATGTATCCAGGGGTTATATATTCTTTATTAATTTTTAGGCTCCGATTTCAAATAAAAAAAATTAGTTATTTTCAAATTTTGCAATATTTACACAATTTTTAATAGTCCTGATTGCATACGTACTGTTCCTGTGTAAAAGAATTTAACATAATTTATTTTAAAGGCCAGCGTCTTGGACAACTCACTCATTTCGCAATATGATCAAACAAAGCAATGATTTAATTCACAAGCTTTTCATATAAACTAAAACTATTAATTGAAAAACAACATATTCTTTCATTAACCTAAAATAAAAATAAATTGATATGACATATGACGCTTTATAGACCGCGCCATTTGCTATAAGTATGCAAATAACAGAAGAAACCAATAGCACTTTAATTTGTGACCACCTGACCAATAATTGTGTTGGTCAATTCAGAATGCCAAATCTATAGACAAATCTCCCTAGACTAAATTCACAAAAAATTTATAATTGTAAAGGTTTTATCGAACTTATAAGGTTTTTATTTAGTTACTGCTTGGATCACAAATTAAAATCAATCTTAAACTCTTCAGCTGCCGATTTTACCATATATCTTTATGAATAACAAATCAATTCTAGAAATAAATATTACCGTTAGTTTTTTTTAAATATTTCAACAACACACCACGGGGGCTTACAGCCTAAATACTATCGTACCGTGGGTGTCGACAAGGAGGAAAGAGGCAACCTGTTAATTCTGGACTTGAAGGTTTGGAGGTTCGGGGGAGAAGGAAAAACATGTGCCGGCAAGGAATTCCACAACTTGGAAGTCCTCGGGACAAAAGAGCGGGCATAACAAAATCTTCTATGTCTAGTGACCTTGACAGTAAAAGGGTGCATTCGCTCTGTTTCCTTGGTAGTTTTATGTTGGCGGCAGCAGGTGGAGGAACTATGGAAGAAAACTCCTCTGAGCAGTGGCCGTGCAAAAATCTATAAGATAGAGAGAGAGAGAGAGAGAGAGAGAGAGAGAGAGAGAGAGAGAGAGAGAGAGGTCACGAACGGCGCGTCGGTGGGCAAGGGATGGCAACCTTTGGGTGAGGGTAGGGTCACCGATGAGACGTATAGCTCTCTTCTGAATGGAGTCCAGGATAGCGAGTGTAGGAGCGGCACCGGCATTCCAGATGTGGAAGCAGTATTCGAGATTTGGCCTTATTTGTGAAGTACATAAGGTATAGAGATTAGCTGGAGAAAAGTATTTGCGAGCCCGGAAGAGGAAACCTAATTTCTTAGCTACCGATTCTGCAATTGATGTGACATATTGGTGCCAATTGAGATATCGATCCACAGAAATGCCAGCAAGTGAAAATGACTCATTACTTTGAATAACATGGTTGTTCATTGTGATGGTGCTAGGGCTGGCGTATCTCTTATGAGATAGAAAGCAAGACTGAAATTTGGTGGAGTTGAATTATGCAAGATTTCTACTTCCCGAGTCTAATATTTTTTGGAGATCCACAGAGACAGAATCCTCCATGAGTCTGCGATCCTCATCTAATTGAGCTAGTTTTCTTAACGAGGGAAACTTCCCAACTTTGTGTAATAATATTTTGAAACTGACAACTCTGGCTGTTTCAATTTATTAGGTAGATTTTGAAATAGCGTTATCTGGCTCAAGACTAGCTACATTTTAAAAATATTTTTAGTATACAGGATGTTCCAAAAAAGGGTGGAACATCAAACTTATGTTTCTTTTTACTTATGGGACGGCCTGTGTTTGACAGCAATTTTGAATTATACACAAAAAATCAGATCCACTTCTATAAGGTTTAGCTATACCTGTCTATTACGGTTTTGAGATATTTTGATTCTTCGGTATTTGCGAAGGTTTGAAAAAATATAATTACGTACAACGAAAAATTTTGTAGAAAAATTCTTTTGTAACCTGAAGTATTAGGATAATTGTTCTATTACCTAGTGCATTTGACAGTTTTAAATAGTTCACAGGATGCTCGAATAATCTGTGGAAATTTATGGGTACATTTAACTCCAATTATCTTGGTTATTTTAAATACAATACCCTGTATGTTATTTATTCACCATTTTACCATTGTTACTCTCTTCAAAACTACTATAGCATTGCATATACCTAAATGTTATAATTTTGATTGCAGGACAAATTGTTTTGAAAGATTTTAACATTCTTATCTACTTATTTGTAATGCCTTGCCAATTGCTGTGCTAATGTTAATATCACGCTTCATTTATTGTAAATAGCACAAATATTATTCTAGTCGAATATTATTGTACTTTTAAATATTAACGTATTTGTATCGTTTACACTATGGAAGAATGTCTTATCAGAGATAATGTTATCTGACCTGAGATACGGTTTCTCTTTAATCGCATGAACTGTAGCGAATTTTTAGTTTTCATAATTTATGGATTTTTATTATTGTAACTCTCGTTTGTAGATATTTTAAATATTATTAAAAGCTTTTATGAAATAAGTTGCGTTTCACTGCACTGCCTGTAAATATTTGGACTAGCGTATGTGTGTTTAAGCTATAATCCTGTGACGGATTGTAATTAGCGGAGGTATAACGTAATTGATATATACCTGTTTATAATATTTCTGCTTACAACTTTATAAGCTAGGAAAACAGCCATTATTCGGGAGTAAGTAATTAAAGCCTACTTAACTCCCGAGAACTCTGCGGAATATAATAACTTTCGACCCATGACTATAGTTTTCTTCTCCACTCAGCTACCCTAGGACAAGGCTATTATGAAACAGTAACTTTGTGATGTTCTACGGAGGCATTATCAGAAGTCATCATGGGGATCTGACATTGTCCTATTTAATATGGAATAAAGATGGCGCCCGATGATATGTAACTTAGAATATATAGGTCACGCCCGAATAACGGATTGGCAACTTATCCGTCGGGCCTCTGCTTAGCCGGGGCATCACACAGTGCCATAATAATGAACATTATGTCTGTTCACTATACCATTATTATGAGATGTCGATTAGTCGGAAAATAATACAAACTCAAAAAACTCACTGTCTTTTTCGCCGCAATGTAACGCCAATAAACAAAAGTCTAAATGGCTGTCAAAATCACCGCCATATAAATCTTGATGCATTTCAATATGAATTGGGAGGTATTTATGTTTTTAAGAATTCTCCATGGACATATATCTAAATAAGATGTTTACATGCCGAATTATATATGTACCGAATTTTTTTTTAATATATGTTTATAGATCGTGTTATTTTACAAACACTATCGTAGTTTTTGATCTACGCTTCTTACTACAATAACCGTGAGGCACGAAACCCTGCTCCTACTACCTAATATGCCCAGTAGCGGTGGACGGGATGAACTTCGAAGCTGGTAACAGCCCTCTCTAAAATCACCCCTCCACTGTACAGTCAGTCCAAGTGAGTGAATCCAGTGTACCAGTGCCGACACAGTTTAGTTTGCCCAGGGGTAGGAGGCATTTTCTTGTTATTTCCTCTCTTGGACCGTCTAAGTCCATGTCCAACACCTATCACTGGGATAAGCTAAGGTGTGTACTTTCAAATGTTTCATTTGCAATTACTCTAGTACTAGCATTTGGATTTTCAATTACAGATTGCAAAACTTGAAGTTCGTTGTCTTCATGACCAGTAACTGATTTAGTTACAGTTACCTTGTCATAACCAATACTTCGTGTAGTACAAAATCTGCTTGGCAACCTTTCAAAGACCTTTGGCCTGTTTTGTATTTGGAAATTTTGCAGCATATACTCTTGATGCTAAGAAACAGTTTTCACATTCAAATGCAATTCTCCTTGTTAGAAATTCGCTAAAAGGTAGCTTACAATTATGGCTTAGTAAGGTGTATGTTCTAAAATATATTTGGGTACTCGAATCGGCTCGTTCGTCGATTCCCATATTGTAACATTTCGTTTGAAATATTGCGCGTATCTTGTATTTTATAAACCTGAAAGAAATGTGATGCTTTATGGCTATATATTTCCTTCTAAATTTCTTTAAGAAACTGAAGGTACTCCACATAATAATGTTGACAAAATAGTCTCTCAAAATACATGTCGTCACCATAAATAAATCGATATATGAACACTCACGTAACAACAGAATTTTTGCTTGGCTGAAACTACATTCAGCAGACGACTTCTATAGCGATCTATCATGTCACGTTAACTTATAGCGTTTTTGGTTCAAGTGCACTCAGATCACTCGAGTTAACAAAGACGTCAACTTGAGAAACGAACATCGCCTGCAGATATCAACTCTAATTTCGTACAATTGTTTTCGGTAGATTAAATATTTGCTTAGCATTTTAATTAAAAACGTAACAGTTGGAAACCGCAGTTTAAAATGTTCGGTTCTCAATCCTCAATTAATTCAGAGTTCTGCTGTTTGCTTTTTATAGACTCTATATGTTCGATACAGGTCATGCACTAGTTGCTTTGAATAATAAAAACTCTGGACGCAGCAAGTGCGTTATGGTAGTGAATTTTCATAAAAATGTTTTTAATAACAAATATGTGTGTTTTTTTTAAGAAATAATAATCAAATTTGGTTACCAGTATAATCTATATAGTAAAAACAATGTGCCATGTTTCATCAGAATAACTTTATTGTGTGAAAATGTACAAAAATTTCCAAAAGTAAACTTAAAGTGTTCCCGAAAAAACACGTTTCTTGGTCAACCTTATAGGTTAATAGCAAATTGAGCTGTTCAAATATGAAACATTTGATCAAAATTCGCTACCATAACGCACTTGCTGCGTCCTGAATTTCTTTTCTTACAAACATGCATTATATTTTGATGGAAAATGCAAAAATGTAATAACATAAGGCGTGTTTGATTAAAAAAAAAGGAAATTTGTATCACTAGCGACCTATGGGCCAGCCTGTGATTGTAGAAATATTATTTTAAGATATAGCTCAAGACACCCTATAATTAATATATACAAATTTTTTTCATATCTTATATAATAACGGATATATTGAACTTTATTGATTTTTTACGAAAATTCGACAAAAATTATATACCATTAAACGATAAACTCTATAGCTAAGGCTTACTGCCAAGCATCAGAGAAAGGGTCTATTTGAAATGAATTTTCTGCAAATATTTTAGTAAAATGAAGGACAATGACGGTTGAAACTAAAACTTTAGGGTTTGTAAAACATCCTTCTTGAGACATTTTCTTTCCATAGTCCGTATTAGATTAAAGTTATTTGCCTAAATGTTGCCAATTTTGACATTTTAAATCGCCACTTTGACGTTTTGAGGAAACCCCCAATTTATTTTTCTTTAAATGCCTATAACTTTTTTGTCTTTTGACCTACATAGCTAAATTTTGGTAGTTGATTTGCCTATAAGGATATAAACCCGCGTGCCAAATTTGGTTGCCCTTACTTTCTTCATTCCGGAGATATAATTTTTTTTCGAAAGAAAATACAAAATTTTCCGGGAAAACCTGGGCAGATTTTCCTGGCTAACGAACTCATCCAAGCCATTTGCAAAAGGAATTTTTTCACCAAATTTGATCAAAATCGGCCCATTATTTTTTGAGTTATCGGTGTGATACATATATATATATATATATATATATATATATATATATATATATATATATATATATATATATATATATATATATATATATATATATATATATATATATATATATATATATATATATATATATATATATATATATATATATATATATATATATATATAAACATATAAAAATTGAAACTAACCCCGGATATGTTTTCTGGGGGGCCTAATTAGCGCTCATGCGAAGAAATTTTTTCAAAATTCAAAAGTCGGGATCTCCTCATTAGTGAATTTTTTTTAAGAAAATTCACTAATATAGTGAACCCTTTTGACTCTTTTTATCATATTTGTTTGTACGTTTATCCATTTTTAGTGAATATTTGTAAAAAAGTTCTACAAAAGTTCACTAATAAGGAGGTCCCGACTTTTGAATTAAAAAAAATGTCTTTAAATGAGCGTGAACTAGAAATCACATATTCGAGGTTAGTTTAGTAACTTACTTTTAATATTATTAATGATTGACTGAATTTAAAAAATTCATTGTCATTTATAGTCATTTAGATAACGAAATAAACAAATAGATCAAATGTAGTATATTGAGCAGGAGACATAAATTGAATAGGGCGTGAATTCTCGCCATTGTTATCTGTATTTAGGGAATCACTGTAAAAAGATGAAAGGGGAGAGGTCTGGTGTGCATCATAAATATTAAATAAATAAATAAAATATTGAAGGTTGACAATGTAATTAATTAAACAAAACAAAATGGTACTTGATGACCAACTGTGAAAATTAAAATTATTACTTTAGGTAAATTGAAATATAAAGTAAAATGTATATTGCAATAGAAATTGGATGATAAGTTGAAGAAAAATCAACAAATTGAGCCAATTTTACTTAAAACGGTGGGTGTCGCCATTTAGGGAATGTGACAAAGCTTCATTTCCAAGACGAAATCACCACTCAGAGCTGGTAAAACCTCTTAAGATAATCTTGCTGAGCATTACCTTGTAGAATTGAAGGTATTCTGCAGCTCTATGGGCACTCATCTTCAATTATGTTACTTTCGGAGCTGGTGACTTTCGCTCTCTGCTCCGAACGCTGGTGTATTATGTTCTTACGGGACTGGTGACATTGCCCCCAGCTCTGAACGGTGTTGTATATGGGGCTGGTGACATTTGCCTTCTGCTCTAAACGGTGGTGTATTACTCTTATACGGGGCTGGTGACATTTGCCCCCCTGTTCCGAACGGTGGTGTATTATTCTTCTACAGTGCTGGTAACATTTGCCCCCTGTTCTGAACAGGGTGTTCTGAATAAAAAGATAATATGTTTTCTTAAAACGCGCTGTGTTTTGTTTATAGTGGGATGCTTCGTAGCACCGTGCCCATTCATCAAATCAAGTAAAACGCAGCTTAATTTGCAGCTAAATGATTAGAGTTATATCAAATAATTCTTCAAAAAGTCGCGTGAGATTTAGGAAGCAAGTGTTACGAAGCATCTACAACATTACACAATATGTTTATTAAAAATAAGCAGTTGTGCATAAAAAAAACTAGGCAGGTAGATTAAAGCATATCTAAAACGCTAAAAACTAGAAAGTACATTTTATTTCAAGACAGATTTTATATCGTGAAACTAAAGGGTTTCATACCTGTATGGGACAAATACATTAACCGTACGGCAGCGTTCTGCTCGTTGTGCACACTAGATGTTACAATTGGTTTTAAAATGTGACCAGAGAGGAACCTGGTTAGTTTCTCGTCGTGTATATATATATATATATATATATATATATATATATATATATATATATATATATATATATATATATATATATATATATATAGCTGTCGGTATCAAAGATAAGTGAGGTCAGTTATTTTTAGAACAGTAAAACATATAATCACGTTAATTTTTCGATTCTGGAATTTCTGTATTAAACCACAGAATATTGAGTTATTCGATGGATAGAAGTGATGACATCATAGATGACAATTATGTCTATGATTGCAGATATAACTGAAGAAATTTAAAATAAATGTGTAATGCGTTATAGTTTTACTTTTTATAACCAACTAATCCAGCAGATCAAATTCCAGATTCTCAGACCGGAAATCAGGCAGAGACAGTAAAAGTCTCGCAACTAATTCATGAGTATGGTATATAAACGGGTATAACAAATTGGGTGAGCAGGACTAGGAATGAGAGGACCTAACTTCAGACTATCTTAATCGCTAGCGAAAATTTCCAATTCCAAAGCAGAAATGTATGCTATGAATCTCTGTGTGCATACAAAAAGGACTAAAAAATAAAGAGATTTTATCCTTTGAGACAGTCAAGCAGTACATAAGACTCTAAAGTCAGTTAAAACCAAGTCTAAGCTGACCCGGGCGGCAAAAATCCCTGAGGCAACTGACTGCAAACAGAAAAGTAAATTTGATAGTAGATACCAGCGCATCAAGGCATCGAAGAAAATGAGGAAGCAGTAGCCTTGAGATAACAGCCTTAACAACACCATTTTGTGGTGCAATAGTATCGCTGCTTAACGAAAAGTCATATAAGACATGAACTTAGAAAGTATTAAGTGGGAGAGGAACCAAATACTGTCATACTGAAAAAAGATGCAAGGCTTAAGGCGGGCAAAATGATTCATTACAATACTAACGGATATTATGAACTGCTTTTTGAATTGAACAGGAACGACTTCAGAAATAACATGGGACTTTCGACGGGATACTTCCCAGTAAGGTACCAATTTATGAAGATGGGAAGGTTGACGGTAAAAACTGAAGATATTGCACTAAAGAAGCGAAAACAAGAAAACATTTGCTTCGCGAATACATTGATCAGTTCTGCAAAAGGTTTAAATGCCTTGGAGGGGTGACTTTAATAGCCAAGGAAACAGGTAAAAAACGATCTTAAACCTGGCTTCAATTATAATAGAACATCATGCATACATTTATAATAAAACTGTTAATTAGATTAAGGGTCCTACTGTCTTTCCTTTATGTGGATCCCTCCTCTCCGAGGTCCAGTCTGTCTGTCTGTGATGCCTTGAAGGGCCCCTAGGCGTTAAAGTGTCCCTGTTAATCCTTATATAAATTGAAAAAAAAAACAAAAAAAAAACAAAAAAAAACATAAAAACAAACAAAAAACAAACAAAAAAAAAACAAACAAAAAACAAAAACAAAAAAGCAAAAAAACAAACAAAAAAAAAACAAAAACAAAAAACAAAAACAAAAAACAAAAAAAAAATTAAAAAAACAGCAAAAAAACAAATACAAAAAAAGGAAAAAAAATATTTCTTATTTATAATAAATATGTGTATATATGTAAGTATGTATAAATGTGTGTATTTACAAACTTAGTGTAAAGGAAAATGTTAAACTTTAATTATTTTAAAATATATACGTACATTTGTGTGTAGGTATGCGTAATTAAGTGTGTACATGCTGAGATTGTATTTACGTTATTAAAAATAACAGCCATAATAAAGGAAAAAATACAAATCTCAAACGAGAAGTTAAAAAATCTGTGGCTAATGACAATTCCGTCGAGGCCATACCATCTTTTTTACCACCACCACCACCACCAGGTAAAAAACGCTCTCAAATGGATATAAGACTACATAAAATGTCTGAACTTTTTGTATAACTATTGGGAAAATAGAGTCATGCACAACAAACCCATTGGGGTCGCAGCGCTGAGAGGCTAAAGGCCTATACGGCGCACTAAGCAAACTACAGTCCACAGGTAAACTATATAATGGAAATAAAAGACTTACCCCAAAAGTTTAAGTACTTTTAAACACACTTTTTGAAAGATTAAAATAGTCATTGAAACACTGAGAACAAAACAAAGCAGGGTTCAATAGAATCTAATATCGGATTTTTCACATGTTGATGGTATCAGAAATATTCCTGCTTAAAATATTCATGATAACTTTAAACTAGAGCAAACATAAATGAAGAGTTAACTCGTTTCGAAATTTTAGGTAAGTTAACGCAGTTATTAATTTAGCAATAAAACAAAAACTAGCAGGCCTGGTAAACACAATCAGCCTTGCTAAAAAAAACTGGCGTTTACAAGAACACAGTTAAATTTAGAAAGGCGATAGTTTAAAGGTGTGTATATATACAGGGTGTTACTTAATGATAGGGCGTAAGTTTAAGGGCGCGTTCCTGAATCAAATTCAAGTAGAAAAGTTCATATAAACATGTGTCCTGAATAGTCTGGTTTTCAAGATACAGGGTGTCAAAATTAGAAAAATAATTGGTTTTTTATTAATATCTTAGTGATTCTTTTGCCCATTTTGGTGAAATCTGGCAGGGTTATTCATTGTAAGACGCTAAGTTGGCAATAACTAAAAGGTAATTATAAGTTCCAGTGGCGTCTTGGGGGGCAGTCTCACGAATAATATTGACTAAAAAAATGTACGCTACTGAGTTTAAAAATTTTTTCTTAGATTAAGCACCTAAAGATACAACTTTTTTGCCTCTTAATATCTTTTCGTATATTACTTCCTTTTCGAGGAAAAAAATTAAAACGACTTCATTGGATGTAGAAAAATTGTTAAAATAAAATCAAGTTAATTGTGATCGTTCAGAATATTTATTTCTAAGCCATTTTTTAAAATCTAACAAATGAAAACTAATAACTATTTACAAAAAAATGTTGGAAATGACTACCTCCCGCTTCTATGCAGGCTTGTGCTCTCCTTCTCATCGAGCGACGAACTCTTTCGAAAATTCCATTTGTGTTACGTATTGTTTCATATTCGTCAACAATTCTATTCCTTAGTTCTTCTTCTGTCTCGATTGATGTTACATAAACTAATGCTTTTAGGTGCCCCCACAAATAAAAATCTAGGCTGTTTAAATCAGGTGATCTAGCTGGCCAGAATTGTGGTCCTCCACGGCCTATCTAACGATTTTGGTAAGCTCCATTCAAATACTTACGAACCAATATGCTAAAGTGGGCAGAAGCACCATCATGCATGAACCAATGTTGTTGCCGTAAATATAAAGGAACATCTTCAAGAAGCAGGGGCAAATCATTTTGTAGAAAATGACTGTAAGATTGTCCGCTAAGACGTCGTGGTAAAACAAAGGTCCAATCAAATAGTCATCTATGATACCGATCCAAACGTTGACAAAAATGGTTCCTGAAAATGTGTCTCTGTAATACCATGCGGATTTTCTTCTACCCAGTTATGATTTTTTCGAAAATTAATTATTGCATTTCTGGAAAATGGGATTCGTCCGTAAACATAATGATGGAATCAAAGTAAGTCTTTGATGATTCCATCTACAAAATTTCACATGCGGTTCAAAATCTCTTGGCAGAAGTGCCTGAACTCTTTGTACGTGATAAGGATACAACAGGTAATCTCTTAAAATTTCCCATATCATTTTATAGCAAATATTTAATTCCTTACCTATTTTTCGGGTACTAGTTACAGGATTCTCTTCGAACGCATGTAGGATAGCCTTGCACGAGGTCTTCCGTCAGAGGTAGTACGTTTAAAACTGCCAGATTCAGTCAGACGACGATGAATGTTTATGAATATTTGTCTACCTGAAATGACACGATCAGGATACTTTTCTTGATAGAGCCGCCGGACCTCCGGCGAATTACCATTGGCAAGACCGTAAAGGAAATGCATTTGTGTCATCTCCAAATTAGAATGGTTATTTTCTATTTTTTAATAGCACAATTAACCTTTTGACCAGAGGGAAAATAATAACAAACTGTTACAGAAAGTCAAAAACATTATGTTCATAATGACAAAACAACGTTTCCTAGCAACGATCACAATTAACTTGATTTTAACAATTTTTCGACATGCAATGAAGTCGTTTTTATTTTTTTCCTCGAAGAGGAAGTAATATAGGAAGAGATATTAAGAGACAAAAAGTTGTATTTTTAAGTGCTTAATCTGAAAAAAAAATTAAAATCTAAAAAAGAACTGAGTAGCGTACATTTTTTTATTCTATATTATTCGAGAGACTGCCCCCCGAGACGCCACCGAAACTTATAATTATCTTTTAGTTAGTGCCAACTTAGCGTCTTATTACAATGAACAACCCTGCCAGATTTCAACAAAATTGGCAAAAGTATCATTAAGATATTAATAAAAAACCAATTTTTTTTAAAACTTTGACACACTGTATCTTGAAAACCAGACTCTTCAGGACACATATTTATATGAACTTTTCTACTTGAATTTGGTTCAGGAACGCGCCCTTGAAATATATATATATATATATATATATATATATATATATATATATATATATATATATATATATATATATATAATTTTATATAATGATAACTTCGGGAAACCTTATTACAATATGCCCACACTGTATCACGTAGCAAATTACTATATAATACTTATTTAAACACGACACATAATGGTGACAATTAAATTTTACAAACATAAGTCAAATTTACGCTTAAAAGACCGAGGTTGGTCACTGGGCTGGAAACTGAAACAGAAAGTAGATTCACCCCAAAAATCACAAACGATAATAACCCAGAGTTATGCGCTAGATAGGTATTTTGACAACGAAGAAGAACTTCATTGTCGAAATACATAGAGGGTGGCCCAACAGTGCGTGCAAGTTCAATATCTCCTTTATTATTCAATACCTAATAAAAAAATGTTGGAACCAAAGTTGCAAGTACTAAAGTTCTCTGCAAACTAAAATTGTTTTTTGAATATACAGGATGTTGCATAGTTAGATAGAACCCAAAATTAACTTTTTTTAAATAATACAATCCTACATATTGTTTCATTTCTGAATTCCTCCTATTTTGCCAATTCATCCAGTGTATAGTTGTTGGGGTCTATACAGAGTCGTTCAAAAGTTATAGCCACTTTTCTAAAACATTCCAAAAAGTTCAGACTTTTTATGTAGTCCACTATTTTCTTGAGGTCTATATTACCTATTTCCTGGGATGTAGGGTCACCCTTCCGAGGTATTTGAGTCTTTTGCAGAACTGAGCCATGCAGTCGCATATCAAATGTTCTGTTGTTTCTTCAGTCCAGTATTTGCAGTTTTTACTGTCCGTCTTGTCCATCTTCATAAGGTGATACCTTACTGGGGAGTGTCTTGTGAAAAATCTTGTGATTATTTTCAAGTCGCTTCTGTTCAATCTTGAACGAGTTCAGGCTTCTGTGTTGATATGGCGATGAACCGTTTTGCCTTCCTTAAACCTGTCGTTTTCCTCCAGTATGGCAGCATTTGGTGCTACTCCCAAGTATTAAGTTCAATTCTTACGTGGCTTCTTGTTAGTTCACAATAGAGTTCTGGACCATAGACTTGTGTTGTTGCTATCGTTTTTGCAAGGCTACCTGCGGCCTAATTTCCGTCAATGCCTTTGCTGCCTTGCTGCACAGATCAAAGTTACTTTGTTGTTCGTAGCCAAAAACTTCGAGGATTTTTTTGCATTCCCAGGTCAATTAAGACTAGAGTCTGAAGGACTTCAGAGTTTTTAGTACTGTATAATTGCCTGAGAGGATGTAGATCTCTCTATTGCTGAGTTTTCTTTGTATGCACCCGTGTACACTGAGTTTTATAGCACGCACTTCTGCTTGCAAGGTGGTGAAAGTTTTTCCTACCGACTTAGCGAGTCTAAAGTTGAGTCTTCTTATTCACAGTCCTGCTCCCGTCATTTGTTTAGACCCATCTGTATATCATACAGATGAGTTGTCTGTCAGCATTGCACTGTCTCTGTTGCATATTGGGCGGAACTTATGACCATGTTGAATGGAATTATGAAGTCCAGTTTGGCTGCCATTCGATCTGATGAACTGGCGGGTGACTCCATTGGAGTCATTTACAGGCATTTAAAGTAACCAACCAAGTCTCTGGTTTGAATTTATCCGCTTGGAATAGTCTTGGGGCACATAGTGTTGCTTTCCTCTTTATGGATATGTGCAGTGGAGCCAGATTCCGCATTGCCTGTATTGCAGCTGTAGGGCATCATGTCATAGCTCCCGTTATTCCAAGACAGATCAGCCTATGCGATTTTTGCAATTAGCTTTATTGAGGCTTGTTCCGTTTTTGTAAACCATACTATACATGCATATGTAACCACGGGTTTGACCACAGTTTGGTATGGTCAGTATAACATCCTGAGATTCAGCCCCCGTGAATTTCCTACGAGTCTACGGCATGTGTATATTGCCGTTGTGGCTCTCGAAAGAGTTTTTTCCAAGTGTCTGTTCCAATTTAGTTTTTGGTCTAAAAATATCCCTAAGTATAAAGCTTCATTGGAAAATTGTAACTGCGTTTCATTCAGAATGGCAGCTTTGAAATTTAGTTTTCTTCTGTTCGTGAATGGGACAAGAATCGCCTTATTATGATCCACAATTATTCCCACCGTTACGCATAGTGTATATTCCTAAAAACACTTGTCGAATTCGCATTAGTGACTTCATACACAGCAAATTTATTTAATTATTTATATTATATGGATCTTATTAAATTTGGGTTGTTGTGCACTTGGTACAAGTCTTCGCAAGGGGAACAGGGGATCTTGACAAAAAAATATTAGACTAAAACATAACTATCAGATGATAAACTGTACAATTATATATTTTAGACGCATCACTTTTATAGCTCCTTTAAGTGAATTTTCTGAAAACAACTTCACTAATGAGGAGATCGCGACTTTTGAATTTAAAATAATTTCTTCAAATGAGCGCGAACTAGACCCCCTAGAACCCATATCCAGGGTCAGTTTCATTTTCATGTTTATATAGATGTGTGTGTTTTTGTTTCTTTAACGTCGCTCTATTTCCGCGACTATGGCCAATCACCGACGCCAAGGAGCAGTTTCACCTCACTATTTTGGAAACTTCGAGGAACCCCTACCCTTCTGTAACGATGGTAGGGATCTTTAACGTTCCCAACATCGCATGAACACGGGACCGACGGCTTTACGCCTCCCCGGAAGGGCGCGACTATGGCCAATCACCGACGCCAAGGAACAGTTTCACCTCACTATTTTGGAAACTTCGAGGAACCCCTGCTCTTCTGTAACGAGGGTAGGGATCTTTAACGTTCCCAACATCGCATGAACACGGGACCGACGGCTTTACGCCTCCCCGGAAGGGCGGAACTTGCAGATATTCAACTTGCTCAGATACAATGCCACAACCTCGGTTAATGTTAACTGTACAGCATGTACTGAAAAAGTGAAAGGAGAACCCTGTGATCCAACCTAGTACCCTTCGGTTCAGAGGCACACGTTCTTACCACTGAATCACCGGGGCTCTGTATATATATATATATATATATATATATATATATATATATATATATATATATATATATATATATATATATATATATAGGTTGTTTAAAGTATGGAAACATCTGAATATCTCACAAACGGAAAACGACAAAAACAAGATTTTAACACGTGTTTCAAGGTTGCCATAGGTGCATATTTTCACGTTACGACAAAACATACAGGGTGGTCTTGAAAAGCATACTGGTTGCAATGATTGATTTTATAAATGGAATTCCTGTATATTATACCATTTAATTCATCCTTTCGAACTCTCGATTAACCCTGTTATAAGGTAGCCTATGCCCCAATTCTATGGTGTTTGCTATTAAAAACATATGTGTGAAAAATCACCTCCATAAGGCGCTTCCTTCCTCCAGACTTTTAATTTTTTCATTGTTCGTTTTTCTGACTACCGTTTAGTTTAAACCATTCGCACATTATAGCTTCTTTTAAAATGAGTTAATATTTATCTTAATAACAGGCACTCATAGTAACACATTAAGAGGACATACAGCTATCAAACTCATATTTGATGCCACTTGCTGGACATACATTGAAGTGTTAAGCATGCCGTCACATTAGATTTGAATGAACGCTCCAAAAGGTTGGCTAGAATGCCTTTTATGTAAAAGGCATGCCATTACCCCTAGCATTACCTCTATTATGTAATGCTGCGATGCATGGCTGCATCCTGCTGAGTTCATCGACTCATATCATGAATACCATTACAGCAAATATTCAGGAAAGCTATAGATAGCTACGAAGTATCACAAAACGTATTGTATGTGGAGCTCGTGTCATAGCATTGCTGTCTTTTAAGAGATAAATAATACACCATACATCCAGAGTATAAAAGGTTAGACTATGATGGCACACTTTTTTGTAAACATTTCAGCTAACTTGTGATATGCAAAATCTTTTATTCTCCTAAACTGAAGAGCTTGCTATACTAAAATAACCGAGAAGCAAAAATAAACTATAATTTTATTTATGATCTTAGTTTGTACGTAAAGTGTTCTATTATAACCGGTCATCCTAATACGAGGGCACGAGGGGTTCAATGTTTTACTACGAGTTATAAAAGCGTGGAGTTTGTGCGCAAACTTAGATCTGAATAATGGTGAGGTAGTTCAACATAAGTATATTTAAAATCTAAGATCCAAGCTCACATATGAAGGTTTTATTATCACGATTTTATTAACTCACTTTTTCTGTCCAGGACAAATCCTGCAACCAAAATTTTAACTAGTTCTAATTAAGCTAGAGCTTTTAAATTGGTCAGCCGTGTATAAGTCCGCTGATAATGCACTATAGTATATCTAATATTATTCTAAATCCAATATAGCGGACGCCCCGATGACGGACTGTCTTCTGCTTTACTACAACCTCCTTGAAATGGGTATTAAATGAAAGGATTCAATGCGTAGAATGGGGTTTGCTAGTGATGTCATGCAATAGAAAATCTATAGAAGAAATTAATCGCAGAATAGATTATAAAACTACCCTATAATAATTTGTATTTACATATATGTAACATATTTTTTCAAACTTATCGGTGTGAATAATTTTCAAACGAGTTGATAAAACTTCCAAAAAAAAATAGTGTTCTAAATTCAGAAAAGAAAGATCTTTCAAATGATGTAACACTCGACCCATGTTCCCTATTTAAAATATAAGGGTTGTTATCACCACCCTTAAGGAATTGATGCGACAAAGTTAAGTTTTATGTCAAAACATGTCCCCCTCAATATCAACATTGACGTGTTTCAGCGTTTTTAAAAAAAATTCTAAACGCAAATCGGTCTGTTTCATTTTCATTGCGCCACCCTTATATATATATATATATATATATATATATATATATATATATATATATATATATATATATATATATGTATGTATGTATTTCTGATATATATTTTACAAGGTAGAATACAAATAAGCTTAGGCTCGTGGCTTTATTAAATGTACAATTTTAGAGCATGGTATTTGAAATTTTTGCAAAGTCTCACCATCGATACCTCTGTACTAGCGAATTTTTTAAAATAAAATACGCTTAATTTTTTTAATAAAAAATCCCTAATAAGATCAAAACAGAAATGGCACTACCTCAAAAAAGAGCTAATAGTACACGAAGATCACAGGTGGTCACCCGTCCAAGAAAAGACCATGTTGCTTAACTTCGAAGATCGAACGACAATCGGTTTTTTCAACGCGGTATCGCCGCTCGCTTGACATGTTAATTTATCCCAGGTTTATATATTCATTATTAATTTTTAAGTTTCGATTTTAAATAAAGAATTAAATTATTTTCAAATTTGCTATATTTACACATTTTTTAACAGTCCTGATTGCATACGTACTGTTCCTGTGTCAAAGAATTAATTTAATAACATAAGTTATTTTATCGGTTAGGGTCTTGGACAAATAATATGATCAAACAAGTTTGTTGTTTTCGGCAATGATTTAGCTAGTTCACAAGTTTTTCATATAAACTAAAATTATTAGTCGAATAACGACCTATTCTCTCATTAGCCTAAGATAAAAACAATCAAATGGCAAATTTTTAATATCATGTCGTCTGCAATTTTCCATAATTGCGGCCGAGATTTCGGGTAGTATGTTTATGCATGGTATATATTTAGTTTGGTTACCGTTGATGTATGGTTAATACCTGTTGTATGAATCAATCTACGCGTGGAACTTAACTACTCTGTCTGTCAGGCATTGGACTTTAACCACTAAGTCGTCTCAACGCATGTCTTTGGTATTTTATTTTTAATTGGGAAAAAACTCTAAATATTGAGTACCAAATCAACTAAAATTCACAACATAGGTTTATTTGCACTAGTTCTAGCCACACGTAAAATCTCATTCCAGTTATTCTGACACTTACAAAACTATACCGTTTTCAAAACTATTTCCCAGATTTTCCACCGGAAAAACTTGAGCATAGAGGCTGATTAACGAACTCGACGGTTTTGTAACACATCAAGACAACATGTGTACTACATTTCATTAAACCAAACAGGCAGTTTTTTTTTCTTTAATTTTTGTGGTCAATGATAATTTAGTACAATAACGCACTTGCTGCGTCCATACTTTTTGTAGGTCTGTAAAGAGATTAAAGCAGCTCTATTCATCTTCATATTCTTTCATCCTGATTTCTAAATACGAACTGATCACCAGTCAAGTAATCCCTAGTTTTGCTTCTTATTCCATCTTTTGCTACGTGGCGACGAATCTTGATTAGCAGATTCATCGCCACGTTAATCTTATTAGTTACTTATTGTCCACCCATTTTTGCAGTAGTAATATTTTATCTTTACTGAGCCTAAAACCCAGTAAAAGGATAAGAGTTGTAATGTCGATTTGGAACATATTGAGACATTGAATTTTCGCAACATGGCACTGTACCATTACTTTTCTCTGTAGAAACACTTTTCCAAATTTCTTAATGCATTTTCCAAACGTTCTTCTAAGTATACACTATACTTATAAGTTTTCAATATGTTCAAATTTAAAGTGGGAATACTGTTAATCAACAAATCGTCTATTTTACAAACTAGGTCATGTATAAGCCAACCACATAACCCTTATTTTAAGGTGGGAATTTCGAGTGAGAGGCAGAATTTCCTTGTAAGCGCTGATAAACTCCGTGTTGAATTATCTGAATCCAGGACCAGTCTCGATGATTAATGTGAAGGAAACACAAGGGTATGAATTCAATAAGATTAAACAAATTCAGACTGCGGCATTTTGTAATTGAACAAGGTGTTGTACACGTAGTAATTATTTTGCCTCCTTTTTTGTTAAATGATATATTGTACCCTAGTTAATAGATTGCTTGGTTAAAACGTGTTTTATTTCGATGGTCTTTCGTTAATACTTGTCCAAGCATATGAGTTAGGAGTTTCCATTTAAACCCTATCTATAATAAACGTTGTCTGCAAGAAATGGCTGTTCAGTTTTTAGTATTAAATTTAACGCAGTTAGCATTGGTAACTTGAATTTTTAAAACAGGTACAATTTACAATCTTTGCGACCTGGTAGATTTTAAGGTAAAATGACAAGTAACCGTTTGTTTCACTTTTACGCCAGGCCAAATGATCAGGTTTCTGTACTAAAGGAAACCACTTTTTTAGTGAATTTTCTTTAAAAAATTTACTAATGAGAACATCTCGACTTTTATATATATATATATATATATATATATATATATATATATATATATATATATATATATATATATATATATATATATATACAGGGTGTCCCACGTAGACTTTCCTTAGCTGTTTCTGGAGTACGGCTCACAATTGAATTCTAAAAATTCCCGCACGTGGGTTTCTGGAAATTGCCAGTTCACTGAAAGTGTGTGTGTGTTTTGTTTCTTTAACGTCGGCCTATTTCCGCGACTATGGCCAATCACCGACGCCAGGGAGCAGTTTCACCTCACTATCCTGGAAATTTTGCCGAACCCCTGTCTATCTGTAAGGAGGGTAGGGATCTTTAACGTGCCCAACATCGCATGGACACGGGACCGACGGCTTAACGCCCCCTCCGAAGGGCGGAACGTGCAGACATTCAACTTGCTCAAATACAATGCCAGAACCTCGGTTGATGTTAATTTTACAGTTTGTACTGAAAAAGTGAAAGGAGTACGCCGGGATCGAACCCGGTACCCTTCGGTTCAAAGGCACACGTTCTTACCTCTGAACCACCGAGGTCCTTTCACTGAAAGTATTGACGTTAGTATGGGGCTTCTGGTTATATCGGGAGTAGACGTCAACTTTCTTACTTTCTTATTTCAAATAGAAGATGGTGTTTTTTATTACGGGTCTAAATTGCTCGTCAAATTTTATGGTAGGTTTTACTACCAGGTTATGTCATTTTGCTCAACCATTTTCTAAATATTTGACTTTTTCAAAAATTTCTTTAAAAAGCATTGACACATTTCCACACCTGTATCTCTCTTATTTTTCAACCTAAAGAGTTGAGATTTTAAAATGCAAATTCTGAAATGCCACAAAATATTTGGAATTTACTAAAGCTAGTACAAGTTAGACAGGATGTCCAAAATAGACCGGTCAATCGTGACAACTTTGAAACCTAATAACTCTCTTATTTTAAATAGAACATCCTATATTTTATAACATTATGTCATGTACTTTTTATTGTTCTTTCGATTGGTATCGGCATTCCCTATACCTAAGTTGCACAGATTTGAAGATATTTAAACATTATTTGCGATAAGAAATAATTATTAGTCAGTTTATCAGGTTGCATATGAGATGAAAATTTTAGACGTCATCTTCCGACATAAGTAAAATATGCGACGGCTTTTGAATATAACTTTTACGAGGAGTGTAATAGAATTATTAATAGAAGATGTCGTGTGGTTGCAAAGAGATTTTTACATAAACACAGACAAACTCGTTACATGATCACAATACTACTAAAAGATTTCTAAGAAAGGAGTGTTTCGTCCAAAATTCCATAAGAATAAAGCATTATTAGGGAACAAAGAGATTTGTGTGTTATCACTTCACAATAAATGTTCGAAATTTGCATATATATATATATATATATATATATATATATATATATATATATATATATATATATATATATATATATATATATATATATATATATATATAATATATATATATATATATATATATATATATATATATATATATATATATATATATATATATATATATATATATATATATATATATATACACTCCAGATTATTGACGGAAACTGGGGCTTATTGAACAAAACACAGATATTCCTAAAGAGAACTTCATTCAAATACTAGAATTTCTTTTTAACTCAAACTACTTCCTGTTTAACGGGGGTTATTATAGACAGTCTTTTGGATATCCAATGTGTAGTCACCTCAGCCCTGTGTTGGCAAATATAGTTATGTCATCTTTGTTGAAGTTTGCAATACCACGTCTGTCCTTTAGATTGCCTTTTGTCTATCAATACATGGATGATTTGATCCTTGCGATCCCTATTAATACTGAGGAAGAGGTGTAACGATTTTTTTATGGATTTGATGATCACATTAAATTTACTGTTGAGAGAGAGAGAGAGAGAGAGAGAGAGAGAGAGAGAGAGAGAGAGAGCGAGAGAGAGAGAGAGAGAGAGCGAGAGAGAGAGAGAGACTGATAGAAGTGTTCCCTTCCTTGATACTAGAGTATATAGAAGTACCGACAATACCATCAAGTTGGGTTGGTATAGCAAGCCTTCCAGTTCCGGAATATACATAAACTGTGCATCATATCACGATGAAGAAATGAAACTGAGTGTTATATTGGTCATGAATAGGCAGATTTTGGATATTGCCCAGCGCTCTTTCCAACATGAAGCTTTATGTCGTTTTGCAGATATAATGGTGAAGAATGTCTGTAAAATAAGTTACATGATGAAGCTACTTTTCAGCGTTCCATTCGAAACTGCACCTCACCGAGCAGCTGATAGGCCTTCTCCGCCCTTACATGGTGGAAGGGACCCTCCTGGCCCAAGATTGAATATCAAATATGCGGTGTTGCCTTACATCGGTGGACTAACACACAGACTTATGAAACTTTTCAAAGATTTTACAGATATCAAAGTCGCTAAATACAATGTTTTGACCAACAAAAAATTTTTCACTAACAACAAGGACAAAATTCCAGTGTATAAACAACGTGATGTAGTCTACAAGCTGGACTGTAAAAATTGTTCTCTTTCTTATATAGGACAGACCTCATAGTCTGTTGGTAGGAGGATTAGTCAGTATATGAGTGACTCCAGACTTAGACCCGATAGATCTGCATTGGCGAATCATGTGTCAACCTTGGGTCATAACACAGATTTTGAAAATGTCAAAATATTGGATAGAGAAACCAATCTGAAACAAGTTCCCTTCTGGAAATGTGTCATATTCTTGAAAATGACACTATGAACTCTAAATCAGATATTCAAAATTTAAGTAACATATATAGTTACGTAATACTATTTGATAGGTCTGATGGCGCCTCTATGTTGGCCGGTTCCATAATTTAGAATAAGAAAATAAATTATAAATGTCATCAATAGAGTAACAATAGTCTATGATCAATGATTGTTTCTTAGTTTGCAGTGTCACTTATGTCTATGGTCGGTATCTAACGTGAAAAATGGGGTTAGATGTCCAAATTCTTATACGTGAATTTTTCAAAGCTTTTCAAATATTTTAACCTTGCTAACTCTTTTTTATACTTTTTCATGACTGGCTTTGAATGTTTTTAACGTACAAGTGTTCGCGAAAAGTTACATGTAGTCTTTAAAATGGTTGTTATATTCCTGTTTTTTGCATGTCCTTGTGGCAGAGTTTCTCTGTTTTGATGCTTTTGGCTCTGCTTTTCAATTAGTTACAGTGCTGTAAGTGTTCATTGTTGCATAATCTAGATGATGTTAACTTTTATTCATTATTTTAGTACTCCTGAAGATGCTTGTGATCTCAAGCGAAATATATCGATTATTTAGTACAGAGTGGCTTTCTCTAAAATATAGCCCTCAAGTTTTGGTCGTAACTGCCCTTAAAAGTATACAAATATTAGCACGCTAACGTGTAACGACTGTTACTCCTCCCTTCAATATGTATATATATATATATATATATATATATATATATATATATATATATATATATATATATATATATATATATATATATATATATATATATATATATATAATATATATATATATATATATATATATATATATATATATATATATATATATATATATATATATATATATATATATATATATATATAAACAGGCTGTCCCACGTAAGGCGTGCATTAGAAGTTTTCAAACTAGTACTGAGATTTCGAATCTGAAAATTTGCAGCTAGATGTATCACCACACGGTCATTATAACTAAAATATTTTAGCTACTGTATCACTTCCGGTTGCACCGGAAGTTGCCAAACACTTTCTTAATTTTAAAGGAACAGCCTATATATTATTGCATAATCGGAGTGAGCATGCAATTCGGAGGAAAATGATATGTCACTTGCCCATACTGATGTCCATCGTTCTCAAGATATTCGATTTTCTATTCTTTTTCCCTCATAAAGTTGCAAATCTTTGAAATGGCAATTCTCAGTCATCAAGTAGGTCATGTTTCTGAAACTTAGCTCAACTATAGTCCTGGTAGTCAGAATTCTTCTAATTGCGAAAAAAAATTAGAAAAATGATATATGGTGTTGTTTAACGAAGTTCAAATATCGATGATTTCAAACACGAAAAAGTATTTTTGTCCAAATATATTTTTATCGCATAACATTCGGAATGATATCCTGCTTCTATCTGTATTAGCATTCCCTATACCCATCTTGAATTATTTCTGAGTTATAAGAAGGAATATGAATAAAACGGGAATATGCTACAAAATTGGGGATCTACCTAGTCGACGGAGGGTAGGCTTTGGACATAATATGAAAACTTGTGTCAAAGAGATGCATTATTAGTCTCGTTAATTGTCATCGCAATATAGTGATGTATTTCTTTGAAAGTATTATGAGGTACGCAATGGAAAATATTGTTGAAGAATATTCTGCTGATAACATCCCAAATTTATTTTACATTCACGGAAAATGCAGAAGAATCGTAAGTAGGACGTGTCGCTTGTTCAAAGATAGATTTTCATATTTACCCACCACGAATAGGACAAAGTTCTCCAGAATCTAGTCAAATTTTTGCAATAACTGGAATGGTAATTTAAATAGAAATCACTCAAGTAGCATAACCGGCAATGAAACAAAGAAATGAATGTGTTGGGCTATTTCACGTCCTATCCACATGCCTCCACCGGACAGGCAGTAGAAGATTTAAGACTAACTCTAACAGCAATTTAAAGAATTCTTTCGAAGTGTGGATGCCATGCATATGCCCAAAGGACAGTGCCTGGATTACGGGAGGGTGACCACATTAGAAGTGTTGCATTTTGTTAATGGTTAATGGTACGGATACAGGAAGACCCAGGTGTGTTAGATAGGATTTTAGGGACGAATGAATCAACATTCACAAGAAAAGGTATCATCAGTCAGAAGCGATGTCATTTCTGGGCAGATGAAAATCCTCACTTTATGCATAAAGCGCGTTCCCAGTATGAATTCCGTTTCAATGTTTTCGCTATTATTGGGAATGAAAGAGTTTTTTTTTCATATCTACGAGGAAATGTTTACTTCAAAAAGTTACATTAAAATGGAAGTTTATTCCAGCCAAACAAACTTCAGAGAAGGACTCGAGGCTAAAGTAAGACAAGCTTTTAATAATCTCACTCCAAAAAGATCCGAAAGGTCACTAGTTCTGGATTGCAAAGAATATTATTGAAGTGTCTTCAAGTCAATGGTGGTCATACAGAGCACAGTTTGTCTTAAAACTCATAGGCATTTTTTAAATTAAGTCAGTGACTCTTTCGTTGATTATTTTCTGTATTAAAACTCCCTGATATATTTTCGTATTGATATATGGTTCTATAACTTGTTTTCATTTTGAGTAATTCAGTTTTAGGGCAATTCATAAACATCCCTCACTATGCTGGATTGAGTAGAAGATGTAATCATTTGTCAAACAGTGCAAATCGAAACGGAATGTCTTTCTTTAAAGGGTATGACGTGAAAACGCATTCGAACATCGAGAAATGAAAAAATGAAATGGAAAAAATATTTCTTTACAGTTATTCAATTCATCTAAAGAGCGAAATTAATGCCCCACAGTAAAAAAATCACAGACACACACACACACACACACGCACGCGCGCGCGCGCGCACAAACACACGACATTATAGCTCACATACAATAAAACCGAATACAAATTTTCATTCTTCTAGTCCAGAATATTAATGGAATACCTACATGAAAAATTCTGGGTTCTCTTTGCCCTATACCAAAAGCTTACTAGTGGTATCTATTAACATCCCTCGATACCGTTGTATAGTTACGCGTTATTACTATTATCATTACTATTATTATTATTATTATTATTATTATTATTATTATTATTATTATTATTATTATTATTATTATTATTATTATTATTATTATTATTATTATTATTATTATTATTATTATTATTATTATTATTATTATTATTCTTATTATTATTATTATTATTATTATTATTATTATTATTATTATTCTTATTATTATTATTATTATTATTATTATTATTATTTATTTTTTTACTATTATTATCAAAACAAAGAAAAGAAAAGAGTATTATCTCGGATAATACAAAATTCACATATTTCCCATCAAAACTCGGGAATGATGCGAGATAGGTATAGGGAATGCTGATACAGATCGAAGCAGAATATCATTCAGGATATGCGATGAAAATATACAGTATGTTCTATTTGCAAAAAAATACTGTTTCGTGTTTGAAATCATCGATATTTGAACTTCGTTAAACAACACCCTGTATTATTTTTGTATTTTTTTTCTGACTACTAGGACTATAGTGGCGCTAAGTTTCAGAACCATGACATACTTGATACCTGAGAATTGCCATTTAAAAGGTTTGCAACTTTATGGCGGAAAAACGATAGAAAATCGAATATCTTGAGAACGGCTGACACCAGCATAGCCAAATGCCATATCATTTTCCTCAGAATTGTGTGCTCACTCCGAATATACAACAATATATAGGATGTTCCATTAAAATTAAGAAAGTTGTTGGCAACTCCCGGTACAACCGGAAGTGATTATTATTGTATATATATATATATATATATATATATATATATATATATATATATATATATATATATATATATATATATATATATATATATATATATATATATATATATATATATATATATAATAATAATTTATTGAACAAGCCTGATTGAACAAAATTGAACAAATATACATTTCTCACAAAATAACTTACAAGGCTAATCAAGAGCCTGGTTGTTCAATAACGTTAAAAGTCACCTAAGTCGAAGACTTTTTGGTGATACTTGTAACATCATTCTCTCTAAAAATAAGCTAGTGCACACTCTGACACTGTAAAGAAATACAAACAAAAACCAAAACTGCAGACGAACTCCAGCGATTCGCGGAAAATATTAAAAAAAAACATAACTATGCTTTTTGACTATAGATAAAATCTCTTTTACCAAATGTCTTAAGCCACACTATGGGTAACCTACACACACACACACACACACATGCGCGGGCCCCACAGGTCAGACGCCAGGCACAAGAAACAACAAAATACAAAGGAAAGACCACTACACCAGCATATTAACCTCCACGACCCTGTGGATTACTTCACGATCTAGTCCAACTATCCACTTTTTTAAACCGACTTTAAAACCTCGAAGTCCATGCTGCTGGCGAATTTGGGCTGGTATAGAATTATATATTCTTACGCAAAGGTAAGCATAGGAACGCTGTGCAATTGTCTTCCTAGCTCTTTCTGTTTTAGATGCGTGTGCGCAGTGTCTCGTATTATAGTTGTGACTCAACTCCTTCAATTCACATCGATGAATATGCTGGTATACAGCAGCATTAAAGTAGAAAAGCTGCCTAATACCCAGCAGTTTTGTCTCAGCGTATAAAACATCCGTAGCATATGTGCGTTCTTTACCATAAATCACCTTGATGAGACAATTTTGAGCAATCTGTAATTGAGATATATGACACCTTGCAGCACCACCCCAAGCTATTATAGCATATCGTAAATGACTCTCCACTAAAGAATAATATAGAGTCCGCAGGTGTTTAATGTGTAGCATCTCTTTCAATACTGCAAATTTTACCATCACAGAGCGAATCTTTTTAGTTACATTTAAAATGTGGTGCTCCCATTTCATGTGTGAATCTATAGTAACACCCAAATACACCGCATGCTTCACACTTTTTATCTTCATGCCATCACATATTTCCAAGGTGGTAAAAGTTGGCAAGTTCCTTTCGTAGCATGAAAATGGTATATACACGGTCTCGCCCCATTTACAGTCAACAATCGGTTTTGAAACCATTCCAGGATTTTTCGAAAATCCGATTCAACTGTAGATTTGAGTATATCCCATGATTCTGCGTTATAAAATATAGCATCATCATCCGCGTATTCAACTATCTTTCCTAACGATCTAACATAAAAAAGGTCGTTTATATAAATATTAAATAATAAGGGTCCTAGAATGATTCCTTGCGGAACACCACAGTTCATTTTTACCACATCACTCAGAACACCATTCACACACACCACCTGATATCTGTCAGACAAATAGCTTTGTAAGAGCTGTTGTTGTCTTCCCCTAAACCCAATTTTCTCCAGTATTTCAAGCAATCTTGTGTGATCAACCGTATCGAATGCCTTTTTTTAGTTCCACCAAGACACACAATGAAGGTCTGGTGTTATCCAGACTGTGATATATATTACTCGTCAGTTCAATTATGGCATCCTGCGTAGATGTCTTTGTCCTGAAGCCATACTGCCTCTCAGATAATAATCCATATTTATCGAGATAACCATCGAAGCGTTTTTTCAGGAGACACTCAAAGACTTTAGCAATACTGGAAATCAGTGATATCGGTCTATAGTTAGCGGTGTCCAGCACATCTCCTTTCTTAAATAAAGGTTTGATAACACCCATTTTAAAAGCCCTAGGGAATATGCCCTCGTCTATACACCGATTTATAATAAAAGTCAGAGGAGTGACAATCTCATCCATTATTCCTTTCAGTGTTTCTGCCCTTATTCCGTTGTACCCGGGTGCCTTGTGGTCCTTCAGTGTCTTCACAATTGATTTAATCTCATCCTCTTCTGTTCGCAATATCACCAAAGACTGACTCACCCGCGCAGACGACACCAACCTATTGGAGACAGACATCCTGCTTGCCAAATCATTCCCCACACTTGAAAAAGTTTTATTAAATTTATTCGCAATCTCAAGATCAGTCTCTAGGATAGATCCATGCTCATCTCGAAGCTTAGTGATTCCTGCCTTCGCTGCTGTCTTTCCGCCAATATCATTCACTATATTCCACAAACCTCTAGAAGTATTTTTGCATCTGTCAATGATCCTACCGTAATGTACCTTCTTGGCCGTTCTTATTATACCATCTAGTCTGTTTCGATAATCTTTATATTGCTGAGCAAGTTCCTGATTATCTGGTTGCATCCTGAGCCTCCTAAACATTCGGTTTTTTTGATTCACCGATATAACAATGCCCCTGGTAATCCAGTCTTTCTTCCCCCATGTCCGGCACCTGTACCTCTCCATGCAGTGTCCAATCATAGTTCGCAAATCTGATACAAAAGTCTCAGCAGCAATCTCAACATCATCCGCAACATAGATACAAGACCAGTCTTTGTTGATAAGCAAGTCCTTTAGTTTTTTCATATTGGTGCGGTGTCTATATGAACTTTTTTGAGTTTCGCCATGTTTCTGTGCCGCAGGAAATGATACCTGTAGCACGGTAGCATAATGATCCGTTACACACGACTCCATTATAATTGGGTACAAACTGCAGCAGCCACCTACAACCCTGGCAAATATGTGATCTAAACAACTGCCAGAATCTTTATATACTCGTGTGTACTTGTTGATAAGGGAGTCATAACCCTCAGATGATAGAATATTAAGATACTCGTGCATATCACTGCTATTACCAAAAAGATCTATGTTGATGTCACCCACAACCAAATTGATCTGTTGTGACTTAGGCCGACACTTCAGATACTGCAAAATCGCCATATTAAAACTCTTAATATCCGCAGAAGGAGGTCGGTAGATAGCGAGTATTGAAAACTCATTGCCACCGAACCCAAGGGTCACCTCCACAGCAGTTATCTCTGCCAGTCTTACTACCCAATGCCTATGAGCAATGTCCTTCTTTACATATACTACGACTCCATCATTCTGGTTCATATCACCACCGCTATAAAGTAATTCATAGCCCATCAATGAATACAAATTAGGATCTTTAAGTTGCCATGTCTCTGTCAAAATCACGCAATTATATATATATATATATATATATATATATATATATATATATATATATATATATATATATATATATATATATATATATATATAATAAATATTGACAGCAAGAAATAGCTGTTAATTTAATATCGGACATGTGTTCTAGGGGGCCTACCTCGCGTTTATTTGAAGAAATTTCTTTCTAAAATTCACCAAAAGCTGGTTGTTATATGCAGTTACCCACAAGCCACCCACATACGTTACAGTATTTCTTGTCATCAGTATTTACGCACTACAGAACATACATATCTAACACTTATAAAGTACGTTACAAAATCAATGGCTTACATTGTAAATATAAATGAATTGCTTTCTGAACTCTTTAGTTTCGTAATCGATTTAAAATCTGAAGCGTCACCGTATAACACCCGCTGTTTCCTCAGAAATTTACATTATTTTGCAGTTACATCCGCAGAAAAATAAGACACACTATTTTCAATGGCTCTAGTTTTGTATTGTCAGCGCTCGAGTGTCTATGTTATATAGCCTGTGACGTCAGTTTTGTTTTTGTCAGTTTGCTTCAAGTTGTGCGATTAGCATAAGTGGCCAAAAAAAACTACATTGAAAGTCACTTTAAGGAATTTCCTGACCTACATAGCAAAATTGTTAAAATTTTAGGTATTGTGTTAGACGGCTATTATTAACAATTCTTTTCGAACGTGTCTTCATGATGTTAACAAAAACTAACTTTCTTACTTATATTAAAATAACTGTCTAAGTTTATTTCATTAACGTCGGTCTATTTCCATGACTATGGCCAACCACCGACGCCAGGGAGCAGTTTCACGTCACTATCCTGGTAATTTTGCCGAACCCCTGCTTTTCTGTGAGAAGGGTAGTGATCTTTAACGTGCTTAACATCGCATGGACACGGGACTGACGGCTTTACGCCTCCTCCAAAGGGTGGAACGTGCAGACATTCAACTTGCTCAAACACAATGCCAGAATCTCGGTTGATGTTAATTGTACAGTATGTACTAAAAACTGAAAGCAGAACGCTGGTACAAACCCGGTACCCTTCGGTTCAGAGGCACACGCTCTTACCGCTGAACCACCGAGGCTTTAACTGTCAAAGTTGGTATCATGGATAATTTTTAAACTTCAAAAATTTTGTGCAGGATAATTATAGTTCTGGATGAAATTTGGAAACGTTGGTTATTGGAGGAATTATGAGAGGGCAAAATCGAGGCGAAAACTTAGACAGTGACTTTCACACAAGGTCAAGTATAGCTTTTGTTTTAAGACTACCATTGAAAAGTGGCGGGAAAAGAATTGTATTTATGTCAAGACTAAAAGTGTAAGTTATCAAAATTTTGAACTGTCACTCATTCCTTAACTATATTACAAAATTGTACTGTTATTCAAACAGACGCTTTAACATCTCTCCAGAGTACGTTGTGTCATTAGTATCACAGTAAGTAAAATAAAACAAGTAAAACAAAAAACATAGTCTAATCACAAATTAATTTTTTTTGCATTTATTGCTCCTCTAGTCCGAAACAGTTTCTGCAGTATGTGCTTTTTACCACACAAGTGCCTTTCTTTTATTAATGGCTTGGATGAGTTCGTTAGCCAGGAAAATCGGACAAGGTTTTCGGGAAAATTGTTGAGTTTTCTTTCGAAAAAAAATGTTTTCTCCGAAAATTATAAAGCAATTTTAATGAAATTTTGTGGATACATTTCCTTTGAAATGGCCTTACCACATACCAAAATAGAACTTTCTATATTTATAAAAAATTGAGGGTTTCAAATTTTGAGTTTTATTTATAAAAAAAAAATTTCTACAAAAAGTACAAAGCTAGTTTAATGACATTAGGCTAATATGTTGCCTTGGGAAAGGCAAGGCTTTCTAAGTTTATCTAAAATTGAGTTATCCAAGTTTGAAGCATTTAATAAAAATTCACTACCATAACGCACTTGCTACGTCCCGAACTTTTTTTAAGGCAAGATAAGATTTTTTTCATATTCGGACAAGACCTTCCTTTCCTATGGACAGGGCACTATAAAAATTTAAATCGGGTTTAATTAACAAAGAATTGAGAGAAAATTAAGTAAGAAAAATAACCTCTTTCGGTTGGAAGACATTAATCAATGTCTTATCCAGTTACCAATTGAAAAAATGTGATAAGATTTTTAGCTGTTAATTTCAAACAGGTATCTGCAGTGTGTAACACTTTAGAGGGTTTCACATCAGATAATAGAGAACTTATACAAGTTAATATTAATTATTATTATAGCAGAATTGAGCGAAAAGCTAAGAGTTGAAATATTAACTATGTTAGTAGTAGCAGCAGTGGTGAAGAGGCCAACGCCAAGCAAGTAAGCCACCGTGGGCCTTTTTTTCCAACCCCAACAACCCAGCAACCATGCTCTACTCCTCCTCGGTTCCGTCACCAAACCGCCTCCACTTCGAGATGAAGGCCGTGACGGTCCTCAATTGGACGGTACTTATCTGATTTCTCTGCATAGTCCTCGATCCGCTCAATTCTGCTCGATGACTCCCAAAAGCCTCGCATTCGCACAGGTGGTGGTAGGACGTTTCCTCATCCTAGCCGCATTCCTGGCAAATGGGATCCCTGTCTACGCCTATCAATGTGAGGTGTCTTCTAAGGGCGCAGTGGCCTGTGAGCACCCCAAGGATGCAGCGAAGCGTAGGTCGACTCCTTCCAAGTAGCCAGACAGCTTTATCTCTGTCCGGCCCCTCCACGACGTCCCTCGCCTGCCTGCAGCCACCAACCGACCCCCAGTGCCTCTTCATTGCCTCCTCGGTCCACCTGTCTAAGGCGATAAAGACCGTCTTCCTACTTATCCCTATCGCAGACTCCGGGCCACAGAACGGCTGTCGGGAACCGAGCCTTGCCTGATTATTCGCCATCTCATTCCCCGCCACGCCACAGTGTCCCGGAACCCACACTAGTTATACCTCCTTTATACTGGCTTGTCCTCTCCGGGCGTCAACGCACTACTGAACCAGTGTAGACCTGATTCTGTCCGCGCAGACTGCCCGGAGGACTGCCTGACTATCCAAGCAGATGTACACACATTTCTCGCGACTCCTCTTCACATCCTGTTTAATGGCCACAGATAGGATAGCGTACACATCTGTTTCGAATGCCGTGGTATGTGCGCCAAGAGCATAGCTCTCGCGCACCCCCAGGCCCTCGATGTATATTCCTGCCCCGGAGGATTGTTGGTCCTCCAGCCGCGATCCGTCGTTGAAACAGACCAGGCTTCCGGGCTGGAATTCAACCTTATTTTCCCTCCACTGATCTCTACTCAGGATCCTGAGGGTGTATGGCCTAGCCAACCTAATATCATCCTCGGCATCCCGGGATCCTGAGGGTGTATGGCCTAGCCAACCTAATATCATCCTCGGCATCCCGCACCTTTATGGCTGAAATCGGAATTTCCTTTTCCACCTTCTTGGCGACTCTTGCATGCCCTATTACTGCTCCCTCTCCGCACCAGTTTGCTACGTCTCGCATTCTGAGATGCGACGCCATCGCCTCCCTCCTGACACAGATGAGAAGCGGTGGCAGCATCAACAGGACCTCTAGCGCGGCTGAGGGTGTCGTCCTCATACCGCCTGTGCTACCCAGGATTGCCAGCCTTTGGAGTTTGGCCAGCTTCCTGCTGGTAGCTTGGTTCACACCACACCACCAGACCAACGCCCCATAGAGGATTCTCGGCCTGACGATCGCAGTGTAGATCCAGTGAAGGATCCGAGGATTAACTCCCCAGGTCCTCCCGATCACTCGAGGCAGTTACCAGAGGGTTGCTACTCCCTTCCTTACAACCCGTTCTATTTGCGACCCCCATGTTAGTTTGGAGTCCAGGATCACCTCCAGATATTTGACCTCCCGCCCTAAAGGTTTTCCAAACATAACGTTCGCCCTAAACCCCTCTACCTTCCTCTTCTTGGTAAATAGGTTCGATGTTAGTCTACGGTGGCAGGAAACGTAGTTATGCTTTTTCATGAAGTGTATTTATATTTCCTTTACAAAACTTCACCAGCAAGAGAAAAAAAATTGGGTCACCCTAACGCTGAGATTCACAACCTGTGTGGCGCGCCCCCCTAGTGGTCATATTGAGGAAAAAATGACAAAAAATATGTTATTAAAAACTGTATCTAATTGACTGAAAGAAAATCAATAGAATACACTTATATAGGAATATAGCAGTACTGCACAATATATTTATTATTTAACTTGTCGATATAACACTAAAAACAAGATTAATAATTACTAGTGACCCTTTTGGGCTTGTCTTGCAGAGTAAAGTTTTTCGAAAGAATGTTTAATATTAAAAATTAACACACTAAGCTCTTTTTCTATATTTAGCTGGGATATATATCCTGTCTTCAAAGCTGCCACCGCAGAAAATCTGGTTTCGCAAAGACAAGATGTTAAAATTTCGGGACTATTATTATACGGCATATAAGTAAAGTTAATACTTTAAACTTACACAGCTCTTGAAGGTCGATTTTAGACGTCGTAGTACGCGCACATTTGAAATATTCTTTCCAAAGTGTTACCATCGATATCTCCCTATTATCAAAAAAATCTTGTGTTCTAACTCCTTTTAAGAAAAATTCCCAAATTTTCTATGAAGCTAACGAATTAAATTTTGTTATATCTGTAGATAGTGTAAGTCTCTGTAAAGGGAACTTGTATTACAAATTTTATTAAATTTATACAAAAGATTTCCAGAAGAAAAACTTAATTCATATTTAGAAAAGTAAAGTATCCGCCAAATTATAAACGTAGCAGTTATTTTTCCTTATTAATCGCCAGAATGATTTCGTTTTAGTCAACCTAATCAAACCGGTTTTTTTCAATATCAACATTAACAAACTGTGTGCTGAAAATTATAATTCCACTTAAAGGTAACAAACTCATTTAGGCGTTTTAAACAAAAATTAGATCTTGTTAAAAACGTATGCAATCTGTGCACTATTGTTTCTCCAAATGTCAAAATAAAACATAAAAAAACATACATTCATCTATCTGGATTCGATCATGCAACCTTCTGCGTACTAGACTAGCACGCTTCCACTGAGCTATCTGGTAGTACGTCAACTAAGGTTTTGTTTACATGCTACTTGACACAGGATTTATGCGCAGGGTAGTATATGAAAAGTATACGTAACAATTAATTACAAAATTAGTAGAATTGCCATTGAAACACATTCAAGGATTGTTTCGGTCTTATATGACGTCTTATGTTTAAGTTTAAAGATAAAAGAAACTATTTTAGAATCATTTTTATAGACTTGAAATATATTTTTTTACATTTCTGTAATATTACGGGACACTTTCAGTCTAAAACCATAGCATAATCTATCTACGCTGCGCTAAAACTGTATTTGTGGCTACAAATATAGTGTATTTTAATAATTGATTGAATCCCCCAGTTAAATAACAATCACTTGGCAATTTTTAATTTCAGGTCGTCTGTCATTTTCTATAATTTCGGCCAAGATTTCACGATTGCTGGTTCGGGTAGTATGTTTTCTGCCTGGTATATATTTAGTTTCGTTACCGTTGATGTATAGCTTATACCTGTTGTATGAATCAATCTACGCGTGGCGGTTGACTACTCTGTCTGTCAGGCATTGGACTTTAACCATGTCGTTTCAATGCATGTCGTTGGGATTTTATTTTTAATTTGGAAAAAACTCTAAATATTGTGTACCAAGTCACTTAAAATTCACAATATAGGTTCATTTGCACCATTGCTAGCCACCTGTAAGGTCTCATTTCAGTTATTCTGATAGTTACAAAAATATAGCGTTTTCAGAAATATTTTTGTATGTTTTTGGAGGGAAAAATGTCCGTTGTAGCTGATATACGAACTCGTCCGCGGTCTTAATACAATGTAGATATATGCCAAGCTGCGTTCAAACCAGTTGAGTATTTTTTGACTTATCGCTCGGATACACACACACACACACACACACACATATATATATATATATATATATATATATATATATATATATATATATATATATATATATATATATATATATATATACAGGGTGCTCTACAAGCTCTATGACAAACTTTGCCAGATAATAGCTCTCATAATTCTAAAAAAAATTCTTAATAGACATGGGTCCGATTCGCTTTTGTTAATAATTTACAAGCAGTGAACCTTTATTAACAATTTACAATAAAAATTTAACTTATATGAAAATCACAAAACTTAAGACTATAAGAATTGTTCGTAATGTCCATCCTCGGCTTGAATGCAAGCCTCACATCGACGAACTAAAGATTCGGTCACTCGAAGGATGAGATTTGGATAATTTCTTATTTGGTTAGCTGGATCTTGAATTCTTTCAAGTAACTGCTGATGGCTAGTGATTTCAACATGGTAGACCAGCTGCTTCATGTGTCCCCATAAATAAAAATTCAGAGGATTGAGATCGGGGCAACGAGGTGGCCATGATATTAGACCGTCTTGACCTATCCATTTATTTGGGAAATGTTCATTTAACCAAGCAGCAACTTGTTTTCCTCTATTTGGTGGTGCGCCGTCGTGTTGATACCACATATTCTGAATAATATTAAGTTGTACGTCATCAATGAACTCTAAAAGGTCGTGTTCTAAGAAATGTCTATACAGATCTGCATTTAAACGATCATTTAGAACATGCACAGGTAATAGGTTGTTGTTGAAAATTCCACCCCAAACGTTGACACTGAATCGTTGCTGAAATCGTCTTGATCTAATTGCATGTGGATTTTACAACGCCCATACATGTTCATTATGATTATTATTTATTCCATCCCTAGTAAAGCACGCTTCATCAGACCACATGATGAGCGAAATTAATCTATCATTTTGTGCTTGTTGCTGAAGTAACCGGCGACAAGATTCTAATCGCTGCGGGGCATCTCCAGCATGCAACGCCTGTACATTTTGGCGATGAAACGGATGTAACATTTATCTGTTCAATACACGCCATGGAAAATTCGGTGATACATAAACGTTACTAGATATACGCCGAACACTAATTGAAGGGTTATCAAGGGCAGCACCTATTACAATTTCTTCATCTTGTACATTTACTTCAGTAGGACGATTGGCCTTCTTTGGAGCGGGGTTACCTGCTTCTCGAAGTCTACGAAATGATGCACTAAACACCGTGTGGGCAGGTTGGTGTCTATTTGGATATCTGCGTCGATTCTCTAGAGCTGCTTCTCTGGCGTTCCCATTGGAATACCCATATACAAACACAATATCTGCATATTCCTCAGTTGTGAATAAATGCATTGTTTATTTAGAACTTTTACACGAATTATCAAATATTGTACAATTAAAATGACACTAACAATATTTATTGTCATAACAACTGTCATTTTTACTTATCAGCCTACTTGTGATTGAAGTAGGTGTACCCATATTTTACAGGTGTGGATTGTTTCACATTCAAATGATTTTGTGTCACTTCCTGGTTGACTGCAAAAATTATGATTCTTTAAATGCTTGTAACTTTTAAACAAAAACGAATCGGACCCATATTCATTAAAAAAGAATGTTTAGAATTTTAATAGCTATCATCTGGCAAAGTCTGTCATAGAACTTGTAGGACAACCTGTATATATATACATATATATATATATATATATATATATATATATATATATATATATATATATATATATATATATATATACATATATATATATATATATATATATATATATATATATATATATATATATATATATATATATATATATATATAATTAATTAATTAATTCCTAATTCGCGCTCATTTGAATTTTTTTTCAAAAGTCTTACCATCGATACCTCTCTATTAGTAAATTTTCTTAATGAAAATTCACTAAAACGTTACCCTAACGAAATAAAAACAAAACATTAGAAAATACAGGTATCTCACGGTAAACTAAAGAATAACAAGCTTTAATTTGGTTCGTTTGCTGTATAATTTTCCAAAACATCTAATGACATCGCGTAGGGTGCATTTGAATTTTTAATCCATGTCAGAGGAAAGAGAATCCAATAAAATTACACTCTGCCTTTTCTGCGAAGGAAACATATAAGTAGTTTGCTGGGAGCACCAAAACATATTAAAGCAAAATCACGGTTCTGTATGCTCTGGATAAATACGTTGACTAAATTATAAAACTGGTAGTTGCCGGTTATTGACATGAATTTATTATAAAGTTTGTGTTCCGTCTTCTTGCTTACAGAATATTAACAAGTTATTTGAAACTAAACTGGAACATTAAGTTAAGAACTCATTCCAGGAGGACTTAAGGTTGACAGAAGTGTTGACAAAGTGATAAGAATGAACACTGAATTTAAATGTTCCCTTCTCTGATGGTTATTAAGATTGACGTTATATTAAATCAAAGCGTCTTAAGGGGTAGAGGTTGTCTCACAGTGGATTTTTTTTTAAGAAAATAGTTTCAAATAGAATTTGTTTTAGGAATAGACAGCAAATGTGTAATACACAAATCCATTTAACTTATAATGGAAGAAGAAAACTTGTTTGGCTGTGTTAGACAAGCATAGCGAAACGCCTTTACGAGTTCAAATAAAGTGTACAATAATTTAAAAAGAAAAGTCTGGACGTAGTAACTACGTTATGGTACCGAATATTTATAAAACTATGACAAGGCCAAAATACTCTAAAAATGTATTTTAAAAACAAATTTTATCTCCTAAAATAACAAAGTTGTTGCTGTGGCCAATCATCGACACCAGTGAGCAGTTTCATCTCAATGTCCTGGAAATTTTGCAGAATCCCTGCCTTTCTGTAACTAGGGTAGCGATCTTTAACGCGCCCAACATCGCACCGAAGGCTTTGCGCACCCTCCGAACGGCGGAACGTGCACACATTCAGCTTGCTCAAATACAATGCCACAACTTCGGTTGATGTTAATTCTATAGATGTACTGAAAAAGTCAAAGGAGTACCCTGGGATCGAACCCAGTACCCTTTGGTTCAAAAGCACACGTTCTTGCCAGTGAACCACCGAGGCTCTAATAACAAAGTTGTTTCGATAAAATTTGGTAGACGTTTTCCTTAAACGACTTTCTTACATATCAAAATTGAATCTCTTAGGTTGAGAGAAAATTAAGTTGTTAATTTGATTATAATGTAAGAAAATATTTAAACTATCCCTTTTTTGGCAGTCTAACATGAAGAGTTAAGATATTGCAAGAGTTTCAAAAAATCTCGGCGCAGCAAGTCCGTTATGGTACCACATTATTATTTTACACAATAGTTTTCTTCAAAAAATTGTTGGTAAAATAGTAAATAGGTGTTGCAAAAAAGTCAAATGCGTAGTAGTGCATTTAAACAATTTACATTTACATATTGTAAATCCTAATCTCCATTTCTTAGTGAATTTTCTTAGAAAAAAATCCACGAATGAGGAGATCGCGACTTTTTAATTTTATAAAATGTCTTCAAATGAGCGCAAATTAGATTCTATTTTATGTATATATATATATATATATATATATATATATATATATATATATATATATATATATATATATATATATATATATATATATATATGTAACACACGGATAACTTAAAAAATAATGCTTAGATTTTGTAAAAATTTGGTGAGTACCTTCCTTTCATAAGTGGCTTAGATAAGTTCGTTAGCCAGGAAAATCGAACCAGTTTTTTCGGGAAAATTTTAGTATCTCCGAAAATAATGAAGCTATCGCAACCAACTTTGGTGCACGGGTTTCTATTATAAAAAGTATTCTATGTAGCAAAAGTCAGATATCTAAGTTAAAAGATTTGCGCTAGCATATTAATAATACTAGGTTACATTAGTTACGTTAGTACACTGCATCTGCCATGTTGCGCGTACTTAAGTAATCGAAGCGTTTATCGTCAGAGAATATAGTCGAATTGTAAATCCTAAAGTAATGACTTCACTTTTATTTTAATTCGTGTAGTCTTTTATTTAATTTTACCGTTATCTGATCAGAATGTGTAATTCCGATGAATTTTATTTGCGCATTTTTGTATACAAAATTTATTAAAGGGATAAAAACTTTTAGGACTTAATTCGATTTGAATGGCGGATCTGGTTGTTTGTTATGAAGACGAGTTATTTAGAAACAAATGTGGCAAGAAGTATGTTTTCCAAAAGCCTAAGTTTCAGCTTCAACCGTCATCGTCCTTCATTTTACTTAGATGTTTGTAGAAAATTCATTTCAAATAGACCCTTTGTCTGATGCTTTGGCAGTAGTTTTAGTTAGGGTTTATGGTTTAATAATTTATATGTTTTGGCGTATTTTCGTAGAAAAATCGCTATGCGGAGTCCGCGACTTTTGAATTTTGATAAGGTTTTTGCAAATGAGCGCGAACCATCCACCCTAGAACACATATCCGTGGTTAGTTTCAGTTTTTATCTGTTTACATAGCCTGGTGACGCATTTCTACGGTAAAGATCAACATATCAGTTATTATACAAGATTTGAGAAAAAATTGTATATGTTAATTTGGGTGTCTTGAGCTGCATCTTATAAAAGTAATTTTACAATCACAGCGTGTCCCATAAGCCGTTGGTAATACAAATTTTCTTTTTCTTTTGGCACCCCTTATATTCTTGCATTTTTCATCGAAATGAATCGAAAGTGCATGTTTGTAAGAAAAACAATTCTGGATGCAGTAAGTGCATTTTGGTAGCGAATTTTCATTAAACGCTTCAAATTTCTACAACTCATTTGCTATTAACCCAGAGTTGGTTGGCCAGAAAACCAATTTTTTTAGGAACATTTTAAGTTTATTTTCCGAAAATTTTTGTACATTTTTAAACAATACAGTTACTTCGAGGAAGTATGGTACATTATTGTTTCTACTATATAGGTTATGCTGGTAACCAAATTTGGTGCCTGCTTTCGATAAAAAAAGACATATTTGCTATTAAAAATATTTTTATGAATATTCACTTGGAAAGCGCACTTGCTGCTTCCAGACTTTTCATTCGGTTAAAATCTTGAAACTTTTGATAAATAGTAAAGACTTATAAAAGCAACACTACTTTTATAAAAATATCCTAATAAGCTTCGGAGACAGAATTTTGTTTTTAGTGAATTTTCATTAAGAAAATTCACTAATATAGAGGTAACGATGGTGAGACTTTCGGGAAATTTTTTGAAATGTGCGCGAATAAGGGACCCTAGAACCCATATCCAAAGTCCGTTTGAATTTGTATATACATATTATATATATATATATATATATATATATATATATATATATATATATATATATATATATATATATATATATATATATATATACAGAGTAGCGCATTGAAAACGAAACAGACCGATTTGGGTCCAGAGAATTTTTTTAAGAAACGATGAAACAGGTCAATTTTAAATATTCAGGGGGACATGTTTTGACATAAAACTCAATTTTGTCACATCAACCCCTTAAGGGTGGTGATAACAACCCTTATATTTTAAATAAGGAACATGGGTTGAGTGTTACATCATTTGAAAGCTCTTTATTTTCTCAATTCAGCACACTAATCCTTTTGGAAATTTTACCAACTCGTTTAAAAATTATTCACAGTTGGAGTTGCAATGACGTATTTCATTCATTGTGATAAGAAATGCACTAATTAGTCAATTTTTCGTTAAAAAACTAAGAAACAAAACCAAACATTCAAAAATGTTTATTCAGTTAAGTAAGTGTTCAAATTGTTGACCACCAATTTCCATACAAAAGTACAAATTTTGTTCAAAACGAGCTCCGAAATTCTGGAGCATTTGTGGAGTTATTAGACGGCATTCTTCAACAATGCGTCGTCGTAATTCATCCAGAAACTCCGGTTCTGTTGCGAACATTCCACTCTTTAAATGGCCCCATAGAAAGAAGTATAAAGGAGTTAAATCCGGTGATATAGAAGGCCAATTAATAGCACCTCTACGCCCAATCCATTGCTCTGGAAATTTTCTGTTCAAAAACTCCCTAACACGTTGTGAAAAATGCGAAGGAGCTCCATCTTGTTGAAAAAGTAATTGATTTTCTTGATAGCGATCATCATTTTAACAATGTCAATTAGTAAAGGGTAAACGATATCTTCTAGTAACTCCAACTACGTTTCGCCCTTCAAATTGCCATCAAAAAAAATATTGGTCCGATGAAACGGTCTCCAAAAATGCCAGTCCAGACATTCAATTTCTGTGGAATTTGTCCCAATTATCTTCCCAATAACGACAATTATGACGATTGATTGTAGAGTTTAATAAAAACGCACACTCGTCTGAAAAACAGATATTTAACAGAAAGTTCCGGTTATCAGCTATTCGTGCAGTCATAACTTCACAAAACTCCAGCCGCCGATCAAAATCATCTTCATTCAGTTGTTGTACAAGATGAATTTTATACGGGTGAAATTTATGATGCTTCAATATTCGCTAAATAGTTCTTCTTTTGATGTTTGAAACAGTGGCCAATTTTCTCGTGCTCAAAGTTGGGTCTGCAGCAATTTGTCCTAAAACTTCAATCTCGGTAGTCTCATTTCTAACCGGATATTCACGTTAAGGAACCCGTTTTTTGTTGGCTACTGAACCACTTTGTAGAAACTTTGCAACTAACTCCAAAATGTATATTCTGTTAACATGTCTGTTCGGATGTCGTTCATTAAACAAATTTGCCGTACGGTTGGCACAGTCATCGTTTTTGAGAAAAAGACTAATTATTTTAACACTTTCTTCTACAGAATACACCATTGTGAAATTAATTTTCGGTAGTACTATCAAGTATCAAACCGACCGATAAACTGAAATAACAAACCGCATTTCTCTCATTCCGATAAGAAATGTTCTGATAGTCAATTTTTTTGTTTACAAACCAACAAAACATTGACTATCAGCACATTTCTTATTGGAATTAGTGAAATGCGTTTTTGCATTTTCAACTGTGAATAATTTTTAAACGAGTTGATAAAACTTTCAAAAAAATTAGTGTGAATGTGAATTCAGAAAAGAAAGAGATTTCAAATGGTGTAACACTCGAGCCATGTTCCCTATTTAAAATATAAGGGTTGTTATTACCACCCTTAAGGGGTTGATGTGACAAAGTGGAGTTTTATGTCAAAACATGTCCCCCTCAATATTAAAATTGAGGTGTGTCAGCGTTTCTTAAAAAAATATATATACATATATATATATATATATATATATATATATATATATATATATATATATATATATATATATATATATATATATATCTGAGCGGTAACTCAAAAAATACTCAACTGATTTGAACGAAGCTTGGCAGAAGCCTTAATTTGGTAACAGTCGCGCCCAAATTCCGCAATCAGCTATAACGGACACATTTTCCCCCAAAAATATACAAAACTAATTTTGAATACGCCATATTTTTGAAAATATTAAAGTAACTAATATGAGACTTGTACATTGTACATGTAGCTAGAAATGAAATGAATAAACCTCTGTTGTGAATTTTAAGTAATCTGGTTAACAAAATTTTGAGGTTTTCCCACCCGAATGACCACCTTCTGGTCTATTTCGATACGCGGATTTGTAGGGGAAAATGAGGAAGTTTTATATCAGCTACTTGAAGTAAAATCCAGATAGGATAGTGTGTTTTGTTTATTTATTATGGTTTGCAAGTTGTTTTGGGGTTAACTAAATGATTGTATATTTTTTTATTGGAAACTATAGAATAAGAACATGTTTTTTTTATGTATTACGGTTTCACAGTTATGTTTTAAGGTTACGTATTAAATGATTATCATTGAAATAGCTATAACAACTTGCACCTATATTATGCTTTTGAAATTAGAACCTAAAAATATTAACTTATTTTGTTTATTGATCATGGTTTGGCAGTTCTGTTTTGAGGTTACATAGTGAATGATTGTATGGAAATTAAAGAATTAGAATATTAACTCTAATATTTGTTGATTAATTGTTCAAGTGGGTAAGTTATCTGAATAATGAATTAACTTCTTGCGTATGAATTAGGTTCCCTTCCTTTTTTAACTTTAATAAAATTTGTAATCAAGTTGTTTTTAAAAAGACTTACAGTACTAAGTGAGATGTAAGACACGAAACTTGTGCCGCCACCTCGTTGCGGAACCGAGTAGTATGTTGTCACGGCAACTCCAAATAACACAGAATGTTAAAAAATAGAGACTGTATACAACCAACTAACAATTTAGTAAATAATCAGCCCTGGCCCATTTCTACCCCTATATAGGGACAAAGTATGTAAGTCTAGATGCATTCTCACCACAATTAGACCGGTTTCGTCCTAATTAGAGCTCGTCAGTACAGCATACTAATTGCAGCGAAAATACACCTATAAAGTAATACGGCTATGGTAGCCAGCCTTCCAACGCTAAGTGAGATGTAAGACACGAAACACGTGCCGCCACCAACGAGGTGGTGAGAATGCATCTAGCCTTAGATTTACAGTACCTATATTAACCAAATTTTAAGTTTCTAGCGTCATAGAAAATTGAGTTTTGGGCATTCAAAGTTTTCTTCTTAAAAGGGGGCAAAACACAAGATTTGAATATTTTTTTATGATAGTAGAAAGGGAGAACTTCTTCAAGTGAGCTTGTATTAAGACCTCTAAACCTGATCTGTGACGTCTCTTTAAATTAAAAGTATTACTTTTAGTAATATGCTGTACTAATAGTGTAAAATTCTTATGAAAATTCACTATTTTAACACGCTTGCTGCGTTCCGAAATTGTGTTAAAAAACTTTTTTCAGACCTGTCATCAGACGCAACCTACTAACAAGGAAAAATTCCTGCCAGTTTATAACTTGGCAGATACCTTTCTTTTCGAAGTATCTTCTTCGTTGGGCAGTGTTTCCCAGAACGAAAATTATTTTTCTTTTAGATTTTGGTACTTTTAATCGAACCTGCAACATAAATTTCCTTTAAAAAGTAGTACCTACATATATCAAATTTAATTTTTCTAGCTTTCTAGAAAATTTGGTTCTTGGCACTTAAAGATTTTGTTATCATAAGAAGAGCACATCATTGAAGAAATATGTATAATTAAAACATCATATTCAGTTATATCTAGAAAAAAAGTATGTTCTAGGTTAAGGTGCTGGAAAACAACAAAAAGGGCTGGACGAATCAAGTGCGTTATGGTCGGGAATTTTCATAAACATGTTTTTAATAGCAAATATGTCTTTTCTAATAAAAACAAACATCGAATTCGGATACCAGTACCTATATAGTACAAACAGTGTACCAATAGCCTTATTGTTTGGAAAAGTACAAAAATTATCCGAAAATGTACTTAAAATGTTCCCGAAAAAACTGGTTCGATTTTCCTAGCCTCTTCAAGCTATTTGCCCACCCGCCAAGATATAATTATTCACAGAAGGCTTTTCGATGGATCTTAGAAAGGCATGAAAATTTGCACAGTTTTTCATGAAAATCCCAAAACATATTTCCTATAAAAACGTATTAAACATTTATTATTATTTACCACAATTTCACCAAAAATCTTACAAAAACTGATTTTCTTCTTCTCAGAAACACAAAAATTTCGACGAAACTTGCAAAATATTTTTTTTAAATTTGCTAAAAGCATCCGTATAATTCAAATTATATACCTAATATATAATTAAAATTGAAGAAAAGAAAATGTAGAATTTTGTGTTTTCTATCGGAAATCTTTAATATCTCCGGAAATAACGAAGTTATCGCAACAAAATTTGGTGCGCCAGTTCACGTCCTCTCAACTATGTACAAAAAATTCTATAAGTAAAAGTAAAAAAAAAGTTATAGGCATTTAAAAAAAATTGTGTGCGACTGATGAACAGAGAAACGTACAAAAACAAAATATTTTGTATGGATAACAAAATCTATTGTATATTACACACAAAGATTAAGTTTTTTTTGGCGCAAGAGAGTCAATGAATGCCACCAAAATTACTTCAAAAGTTTTATAGTTTCTCCTCTTAAAACGCCAAAGTGGCGATTCAAAACGTCAAAATTCGCAACTCTTAGGCAAACAACCTGACAAAAAAACGGGTTGTGTAGAGAAGATGTCGCAAGAAGTGTATTTTACAAACCCTTAAGTTTCAGCTTCAACCGTCATTGTTCTTCATTTTACCAAAATGTTTTCAGAAAACTCATTTCAGATAGACCCTTTCTCTGACGCTTTGACAGTAGTTTTACTATAGTATATATATATATATATATATATATATATATATATATATATATATATATATATATATATATATATATATATATATATATATATATATATATATATATATATATATATATATATGATGCATACTTGGTTCTCGGGTTGAACCGCGTCCAGAATTTATTAAAACTCGACGTTTCGGCTCTTGTTTTGGAGCCATTTTCAAGAGATAAAGGAAATGTGCAAGGACACTCTAAGGCCTCAATCTGCCTACTCTTTAGAGCGGTAGTCGGTTGGGTTGTTGTAGCTAAATTACGGGGCCTCAATCTGCCTACTCCCCAAATCTCGTCGGAGATCGTCTCTAAGTTCTCAGTGTGTTCAACCCCTGGCCTCAGAGAGATTTGAAGGTTGAACACAACAAACCAACCCACTTTGTCCACCGCTCTAAGGAGGAGGCAGATTGAGGCCTCAGAATGTCCTTGCATATTTCCTTTACCTCTTAAAAATGTCTCCAAAACAGGAGCCGAAACGTCGAGTTTTAAATAAATAAATTCTGGACGCGGTTCAACCCGAGAACCAAGTATGTCTCATATTAAAGACCGCGGAAATCTTTCCGAAAGTATATATATATATATATATATATATATATATATATATATATATATATATATATATATATATATATATATATATATATAACTTTGTACCCCTTTTTAAGTACATTGCGCGCACGAAGAAGTGTAACATTTGGCACAGCTAAAGTTCATATGAGAAAGGAGTGCGTAAAGATAAAATTTGTGTATATGTGTTACAAATAGATTAAACGATGCTTTGTTTCAATTAGACGATCGGATTACCCCGTTCTGAGCTGACCTTTACTTAATAGGTGAAATGGAAAAATAAAAGTCTGTGGTCAAACAGTCGCACTGAGATTATGGAGGTATACTCTATGACAAAAAACGTCAATTGTGTTCAAACTTAAAAAAATAATGAATTTCGACAACTGCACGGGTCTACTAGTATAGTTTAATACTCTATAATTTTTTGCGAATTTTTGTAGAATAATTTGCTGATGAGGAGACCGCGACCTTTAAATGTTGTAAACATTTCTTCAAATGAGTGCAAAATAGGACCCCTCAAACCCATATGCAATGTTAGTTTTAGTTTTTATATATTTACATATATACAGGGTATATACGGTAAAGCTCAATAAAGTTGTATACGTTAATTATAGGGTGCATCTTATAAAAATACTTCGACAATGACATGTGGCATATAAGCCGTTGGTGATACAAATTTTCTTTTAGTGAATTTTCTTTAAAAAATCACTAATGACGAGATCCGTGTATATATATATATATATATATATATATATATATATATATATATATATATATATATATATATATATATATATATATATCCTACCGATAACTCAAAAAATAATGGACCGCTTTTATTGAAATTTGGTAGGTGTCTTCCTTTGCAAGTGGCTAGGACAAGTTCGTTAGCCAGGAAAATTGGCTCAGGTTTTCACGGAAAATTTTGTGTTTTCTTTCGAAACAAATTTATATCTCCGGAAATAACAAAGTAAGGGTAACCAAATTTGGTACGCGGGTTTATATCGTTATAAGTAAATTACTTGTCAAGACCAAACTCTGTAGCTTAAAAGACAAAAAAGTTATAGGCATTTAAATAAAAATAAATAGGGTTTTTCTCCAAACGTCAAAGTCGCGGTTTAAAACGTCAAAATTGGCAACATTTAGGTAAAGAACCTGAAACTAATACGGGCTATGGAAAGAAAAATATCTCAAGATGAATATTTAACAAAGCCTGAAGTCTTAGCTTCAACCGTCATTGTCCTTCATTTTACTGAAATATTTCCAGAAAATTCATTTCAAATAGACCCTTTCCCTGATGCTTTGGCAGTAGTCTTAGCTATAGAGTTTATCGTTTAATGGTACATAATTTTTGTCGAATTTTCGTAAAATATCAATAAAGCTCAATATATCCGTTATTATACAAGATATTTATACACTAATTATAGGGTGCCTTGAGCTACATCTTAAAAATACTTCTACAATCACATGGTGGCTCATAAGTCGTTGGTGATGAAAATTTTCTTTTTTTTTAGTCGAAAACGCCTTATGTTATTGCATTTTTGCATTTTCCATCGAAATATAATACAAGTTTGTAGGAAAAGAAATTCAAGACGCAGCAAGTGCGTTATGGTAGCGAATTTTGATTAAATGCTTCAACTTTGAATAGCTCAATTTGCTATTAACCTATGAGGTTGACCAAGAAACGAATTTTTTCGGGAACACTTTAAGTTTAGTTTTGGAAATTTTTGTACATTTTCAAGCAATAAAGTTATTTGATGAAACATGGTACATTGTTTTTACTATGTAGGTTATACTGGTAACCAATTTGATGCCTGCTTTCTTAAAAAAGAACACACATATTTGTTTTAATAGAATTTTTATGAAAATTCACTACCATAACTCTCCTGCTGCGTCCAGACTTTTTTTTTAATCGAACACCTCTTATATTATTGCATTTTTGCATTTTTCAACGAATTATAATGCATGTTTGTAAAAAAAAATTGATAGCGTTCGTCGTTTTCGAGTTGTCTCAATTATTTCACATTTTTGGCACATATCAAAAATTTCAATACGGCGTTTTTACCAATATATAGCAGAGTCCCATTAAAATGACACATTTAGAGAGGGTTTCGTTTATATTATTCGCGAAACAAATCGAGGCCCTGTACACATTTTTGTATGTCTCCGTAGAAATCCTTATGTGTAATTTTTTTGCGAAATTTGGTAATTAATAAGAAATGTTTAATAAGGATTTTCTTAAAAAAATGCAAATTTTCAGGAAAATTTTTTTTGGTATGTTTTGTCGAAAAGCTTTTTGTGAATAATTCTATTTTTGTAAGTGGGTAACTAGCTTGAAGATATAGGTAGGCCAGGAAATGCGGACCAGTTTTGTCGGTAACTTTTTTAGTATTTTCGGTTAATTTTTGTACTTTTTCAAACAATAAGGTCATTTGTACATTGTTTCTACTATATAGGTTATACTGGTAACCAAATTTGATGCCTGCTTTCAGTAAAAAGAGACATATTTGCTATTAAAAACATTTTAATGAAAATTCATTACCATAACGCACCTGCTACATTCAGACTTTTCTAATATACACTTGCGTATCAGATTTGGTTACCATAGCTTTGCTATTTCCGAAAATATAAAAATTTTCGCTGAAAATGTGGTCCGATTTTGCTGACTAACGAACTTATCCAAGCTATTTGCAAAAGGAACGCACTCACCAAATTTGATCAAAATGGGCTGATTATTATTTGAGTTATCGCTGTGATACATATACATACACACACATATATATACATACATATATATATATATATATATATATATATATATATATATATATATATATATATATATATATATATATATATAAGTTGAAACTGATTCCGAGCATGTGTTCTAGGAGGCCTAGTTTGTGCTCATTTGAAAATAAATAAAAATTCAAAAGTCGGGATCTCTTCATAGTGAATTTTTTCCACGAAAATTTGCTAAAAAAGGAAATTAGGTTCTGTACCACAAAAAAAAAAAGAGGAGCTAGGATAAAACTGCTTATATAATCCAATACTGCATGTCTATTATATGCAAATACTAGATTAAATCCAAACTGCTAGATTTTATAACTTGAGATCCGGTTACAGAAAGTCTTGTTAAATACACACTGAATAGGACGTTAGTTAATTATTGGTTCAGACTACCAATCAGAGACTGTGATTAGGCTTTGCTACCGTGACAACGAAACATGTTGAAGCTGTGATTCGTGGTTGTAATCAATGAATACCTAGCACCACGTTTAATATTTGACGACACTTTCTGCAAACTTTACATTATTTCTTTCAACTTTTAACAATGATTTAACCAATTATTTTTATATAAAATCCATACTCATGAAAATTGGCTACCATACCACATTTGCTGTTTCAATATTTTTTTGTGTTGGTGTGATCAGTATTATTGCAATGTAGTTGCCCCCACAGACCGACCATGCAATTTGATCAAACCACTTTATGTAGTGTAACCGGTCATGCATTGCAATTTAATTAGTAATACCTCTGTATTCAACCTGTGGAAATAACCAACACAACCACAGCTATGTTAACAGCCTTTCGTTTTTAGTAAATTTTTATGAAAAAAAATCACTAATAGAGAGGTATCGATGGTAAGACTTTGCAAATTTTTTTCAAATGAGCGCGAATTAGGACCCCTAGAAGCCATATCCGCGGTCAGTTTCAATTTTTATATGTTTATATATATATATATATATATATATATATATATATATATATATATATATATATATATATATATATATATATATATATATATATATATATATATATATATATATATATATATATGTATGTATGTATGTATTCCGATAACTCAAAAAATATTTCGATTTCGATGAAAGTCGGCAAATGCCTCTCTTTTATTAATGGCTTGGATGAGTTCGTTAGCTAGGAAAATCGGACAGGGTTTTCCGAGAAAATTTTGAGTTTCTTTTAGAAAAAAATTTTTTTCTCCGAAAATTACAAAGTTGTTTTAATGAAATTTACTGTGTATATTGCCCTGGGTGAGACCTTGCAACATACCAAAATTCAACTTTCTATCTTTATAAAAAAAATTGAGTTATCCAAATTTTGAATTTTCTTTCGAAACAATTTTTTTTCTCTCAAAACTACAAAGGTATTTTAATGAAATTTGGCGGATATGTTGCCTAGGAAATACCTTACTACATACCAAAATTAAACTTTCTAAGCTTATAGAAAATTGAGTTATTCAAATTTGAAGCATTTAATAAAAATTCACTACCATAACGCACTTGCTGCGTCCCGAACTTTTTCATCTTAACAGCACACGGATGTCCCAAGGTGTACGCTAACAAAAATACCCGGATTATTAATGGAAATTTGTATTGTATTGGATTTTCCACGAATGTGTCCAACCAGCGACACCAGGGAACAGTTTAACCACATTATTCCACAAAGTTCTTAAAAATGTTATCGAGACCCTTCGTGGTTCGCGGTTTAAATGGTAAGGAGACAAATTTTTTTCTGTTTTAGTGAATTTTCTGAAAAAAATTCACTAATGAGGAGATCCCGACTTTTGAATTTTGAAAAAATGTCTTCAAATGAGCGCTAATTAGGTCCCCCATATCCGGGGTCAGTTTCAATTTTTATATGTATATATATATATATATATATATATATATATATATATATATATATATATATATATATATATATATATATATATATATATATATATATATATATATATGTATGTATTTATTTATATATGTATCACACCGATAACTCAAAAAATAATGGGGCGATTTTGATTAAATTTGGTGAATAAATTCCTTTTACAAATAGCTTGGATAAGTTCGTTAGCCAGGAAAATCTGCCCAGGTTTTCCTGGAAAATTTTGTGTTTTCTTTCGAATATCTCCGAAATTAACAAAGTAAGGGCAACCAAATTTGGTATGCAGGTTCACATCTTTACAGGGAAGTTGCCTACCAAAATTTAGCTATGTGGGTCAAAAGACAAAAAAGTTATAGGCATTTAAAGAAAAATAAATTGGGGTTTTCCTCAAAACGTCAAAGTTGCGATTTAAACGTCAAAATCGGCAACATTTAGACAAATAACTTGAATGTAATACGGGCTATGGAAATCAAATGTCTCAAGAAGAATGTTTTACAAACCCCGAAGTCTCAGTTTCAACCGTCATTGTCCTTCATTTTACTAAAATAATTCCAGAAATTCATTTCGAATAGACCCTTTTTCTGATGCTTGGCAGTAGTCTTAGCTATAGAGTTTATCGTTTAATGGTATATAATTTTTGTCGAATTTTCGTAAAAAATCAATAAAGCTCAATATATCCGTTATTATAGAAGATATGAAAAAAATCTTTATACATTAATTATAGGGTGTCTTCATCTACATCTTAAAAAAATATCTATATAATCACAGGGTGGCCCATAAGTCGTTGGGGATACAAATTTTCTTTTTTTTTTAATCAAACACGCCTTATGTTGTTGCATTTTTGCATTTTCCTTTGAAATATAATGCATGTTTGTAAGAAAAGAAATTCTGGATGCAGCAAGTGCGTTATGGTAGCGAATTTTGATCAAATGCTTCACATTTGAATAGCCCAATTTGCTATTAACATATAAGGTTGACCAAGAAACGAGTTTTTCCGGGAACACTTTAAGTTTACTTTTGGAAATTTTTGTACATTTTCTCACAATAAAGTTATTTTTATGAACATGGCACATTATTTTTACTATATAGGTTATACTGGTAACCAAAATTGATGCCTGCTTTCTTAAATAAAAAGAAAACACACATATTTCCAATAAAAACATTTTAATGAAAATTCACTACCATAACGCACTTGCTGCGTCCCGGATATTTCTCTATCCTGGGGGTCGTTGATTTCGCTAACATTTTCTCTGTTTTATGTTTATTAATTAATTTCATTTTTCAATTTTTAACAAAAACTAATTAGTACACTTTGAGAACCCAAATCACCACAACATATTTTTAAAGACATAAGGCTAGTTTCACTAAACAAGTTAGCGTCATCAGAGGATGAAATATTCGATACCTTTGACGACTAAAATTATGTTTATAGCTATTCGGTGCAGCTATTCGACCGCAGGCCCTTCAGAGAGGTTCAAACAAACAAAATTTCACTGCTTGTTTATTGGAAAGTCCGCCTATCTGGATTTTGTTATCTTTATTCCCACGCCTTGTCGGCATCCTTTGTAAAGTGCTCGATTAATAAAATATATACGTTAAGCGGACGTTTCTGGATTTATACAATTTTTATCATTACTATATATTTAGTGATATATATATATATATATATATATATATATATATATATATATATATATATATAATGTTTCCGAAAAAACTGGGTTCTGGCCAACGAAAGTTAGGTTAATAGCAAATTGAGCTATTGAAAATGAAACTTTAATGTAAATTCGCTACCATAACGCACTTGCTTCGTCCAGTAAAAAATGAAGTAGGTTGCAAAAAAGAACAAGCACTTATGAAGCCACGGGAATTACGGGTATTAAGTATGGAACGGTTTCACTCGCTAAAATTTTCATCGGAATTACACAATCTGATCAGTAAACGGTAAACTGAAATAATAATAAAAAAAGTGAAGTCACTAACTGAGATTAGAAGGCATGCTCTAGCAATCCATTATTAAATCACACTGCTTCCTCTTCCTCTCTGCCATTCTCAACATTACAGATTTGTGTACTAACAGGTATATACTCTTGTATATTAATTTTATAACGTCCTAATTATTTACACCATGCCATTTTTGTTTAAAATTGAAATTTTTCTCACATTTTAACGAAATGAAGGAAAATGACGGCTGAGACACAGATCTGGGAGCTTGTTAGTCATTTGGAGCCGTATTTTTTTAACTCATAAGGTGCTAATGCGTACCAATGTACGACTACCAGAATTATCAATTTTGACGGTTAAAATTTTGTAAATCAGAGGATTGTAATTTCTTTGTCTTTTAATCTAGACCTGACTTCTTTGTAGAAAATATACCCTTTATGACAGAAACCAGCGTACTAAATTTGGTTACCATAGCTTTTAATTTTCGGAGATATGAATTTTTTTCGAAAGAAAACCAAAAATTCTTCCGGAAAACGTCAAATTTTTCTGGCTAACAAACTTATCCAAACCATTTACAAAAGGAAGGTACTCACCAAATTTGATCAAAATCGGCCCAGTATTTTTTGAGTTATTGCTGTGCTACATATATATATATATATATATATATATATATATATATATATATATATATATATATATATATATATATATATATATATATATATGTATATATCTTCGCTTGCAATATTTCTCTTGTGTGACTTATAAGCTCTATAACTTTGTAAGCCTATCAATTTAAATGCTGTGTTACTATGGTTATATTCAATCCAGATTAAGTTATGTAATTTTGTGTTGGGGTGGTGATAGAATCAAACATTGCACATGGTTTTATTGCATACAATAATTATGAGGATTATTACTGACATATCCTCAACTTATTAGTGTTAATTATCAGTTTACACATTTGCATGTTTAACCTCAAAGTTGGAATATAAAAATAGTACAATTTTCAGATAAATAATGTTTGTAGTCGTTAACGCGACGTTACGTAGAAAACTAATATTCAAAATAAAAAATGAAAACAACTTATGTATATATATATATATATATATATATATATATATATATATATATATATATATATATATATATATATATATATATATATATATATATATATATATATATATATATATATATATTGTAAACTACAAAAGGCATTCAACTGCGTGTGTCACACAGTCCTTCCAACAAAGCCGGAATGCTACAACAGGATAAGGGTTAACCTTGGATTTGTTGTTTAATATATATCTTAGCGAAAGATATCAAAGAGTCAGGGTTGGTTCCAAGATGGAAAAGCGTAACCTGTGCTTTATCTCAAGGTTCAATCATTGGACCTCTGCTGTGCTCAAATTACACCAATCATTTACAACAAAGTGTGACGGCAAATAAAGTTTCCCTATATGCTGATGACAATACTTTTATAAACATTAGCTATAGTCTGACTGAAGTTATTCAAGCTGAACAAAGCTAATAAGTCGTTCAGTGCAAACTATCTACAACTAAATAACAAACGACTTGATTACCCTTTCATCAGCCACCTTATACATATAGTCAGATTTCCGTTCGTCATTCCATATACAGCAAGTATCTAGTGTTCGTGCATCACCTCTGTTCGTATTCAGAAGACCTAAAATCATCGGTACTTACAATGCCGTTTGCTATGCCAATTTACACAGCAGAGCAGCGTACGGAATCATTGAGTGGGAAAGTAGTCAGAGTATATATCACATTTTACTGATGCAAAATAGGGCGGTACGAATCCTGTGTTCAGTTGACAATCTAATTAGCTACCGGACAATTTTTAAAAAGACAAAGAGACTTACCGTCGTTTCGTAGACATTTTTGTGTATGTAGTATATGCCTACCGGAATTGTGGCGAGTTGGTGAAGAATGGACAACTTCACGGATATGAAACGCGTAGCAGGCATGATATTAGCTTACCTTATCATCTTGTTAATGGAGCGCTCTGTGGAAATTCATACCACATAATGTTCGAAACAAACAGGAACGAGATCTTAAAAACTGTATAAAACAGACTTTGCCACAGTACAGCTTTTATTCTGTGTCAAAATGCCTTATTCACGTTATAGAGTGGATTCAGTGTTCAAATTTTTTTCTACATTTTCTACAGGCAAGAACACTTTATATCCTTGTTTTATTTTCTCGCGGATTTCATTTTGTGTGTTTTTTAAATTTATTAATTGGTGATGTCATGTGTGTTCTTGTTCTATTTTATTCGGTTTCGTTTTGCTTGTAATCCTATTACCAATTTACTGACGAGGCTTGTCATTAGTGGTCGAGCCGCGTCCACTATTTATTAAAACGTCGTTTCGGCTCCTGTTTGTGACAACTTCTCAAGAAGTAGGGAAAATCCAAAATTAAATGAACTCTAAAGCATCAATATGCACAATGCCTACACAATAGAGCGGTGCATAAGGATAGGTTGAGTTGTTGTAGCTCGATTGCGAGGCCTCAATATGCCTGCCCCGCAAATCTCGCTGAAGAAGGTCTCAGTGTGTTTAACCTCACTGATAACGAGGCAGGTATACGAAACGTTACAAGTACACAAGACTTACGACGAACTCTCAGACCTCTCTTAGGTCTAGGGTTAAACCCACTGAGACTTTTGATACGAGCTAGAGCGAGATTTGGGGAGCTGGCATATTGAGACCCCATGGACCAGAACAACCCAACCTATTCTTATACAACCATCTGGGTAGTAGACAAATTAAGGCATTAGATGTTGCACTTTGTTCAGCTCTTGATAGCTGAATATGTGCCAAAAAGGTGCGAAACATAGAGCTTGTTTTAGCAAAGAACTTGCGTTTTTTCACTGCCCTAACATCGACAGCCCTTAATCAGACCATATATATATATATATATATATATATATATATATATATATATATATATATATATATATATATATATATATATATATATATACATATGTAGAGCGCTGATATGTATACTTGGAGAACCCAAATCACCACAACACCGTCTTTTATATTGATTCTTAGGTAAAGAACGATACCGAGAAGGAGATTAAATCTCAGGCAAATTTTTTGTGTATTGTATTTTTATTGCGGGACGAGGTTTTTGAACTTCTTTTATTACTTTACCTGACAGGTTTCGGAATGTTTATGTGCTTCAAATACAGAGCGCAAACAGCGGACTGCAGACCAGTAGCGGGGTTTAAAATCGAGCCCCGCCAATGGTCTGCAGTCTCTAGGAGAAGATAAGTCGACTTCATGAGGTCCGTATTGAGAATATTGTAAAAAACATTTTGTGCAATGTGATCATCAAGCTAGGCTTCAATTTTCTAACTGGGCTACGTATAAAATGAGGAAGCACTACGACTTTTTTAATAATGTTTTATTCTCAAATGAGTCATCATTTTCGAACACTGTCATAGCAACAAAAAATCTTCATCACTATGCTTACAGAAGTCCTAGAATATCTAGAGCAATAGACCACCAACATCGATTTAAAGTAGTGAACGTTTGGGCTGGAATATGTAGACGCCACCTTATAGGGCCATATTTTTACGGTGGCAACCTGACTGGTGAAAGGTATCTGTCATTTTTGCAAGAGAATCTGACGCATTTGCAAAGTGATGTTCCAGTAGGAATTTCAGAAAATCAGTAGCTTCAGCAGGATGGTGCTCCTGCACATTCAATCACACTGGTATGCGATCGTTCAGCTTATTTCAGTCTGTCTTTTGTTCACTTGATTTAATAGTAATATTCTGAACTCTACTATTGATTTTCTGCATCACAATTAATTCACCAAATTTTTCTAGGAAAGACCACTGTGAATAACATTAAAGCGCGAATTTAATACTAAGCATTAAAATTGTGATGTAAACCATTTAGGCCCATAAAACACGTTTTTAGAAGATTGAATCTAAGGTGTTACGACAAAACAGTACACCTAGTTTCTAATTCATTTTCTTCAGGTGAAACAACAGTTGGACATATTTTATCCTAATAAATTGATTGGAAGAGGTGAGGCGGTCCCGTGGCCAGCAAGATCACCAGATTTAACATGCCTGTATTTCTTTCTGTTGGGATTAATAAAGAAAGAAGCTTACTATGAAACTCCGAGGGACATAGAGGACCTAAAACTTAAAATTAGGACTGCATTTCAGAAGGTGACACCGGAAATTTTAGAAAAAGTTTCCCTGGAATTTAGTAATAAGATACAAATGTGTGTTCAGTTAGAAGAACGACATTTCGGACATCTAAAGTAGACTTTCATGACTAAAAATAAGTTTATTTTTTGTCGATACAAATGTTATAACTCTCTATTTTTGTATTACTGTATGGTAATATTTCTTGTTTTATTTGACTTATTTGTTAACGATTAGTAATTAATTTAGTTTTGTATGAATCCATAACACACTAATTTTGCGTAACTTACGATGGGTTATTGTACATTTAAGTACATGCAGCGCCTACTTCATGGAATCTGGCGACGTCTAACTATCTTATTATGAAAAAGTGGTAATATTCCTGAAACCGTAGATTTTTGGTATAGCAAATGTCTGATCGAAGTTATAGGCCAGTGTCTGATCTAATCGAATGTGAAAAAAAATATAGGATGTTCCATTTTAAATAAGCAACTTCCTTTAGTTTGAATTTCTTCTGCAAAAACAAATTGCTGAACACCCGGTACAAGTTTCGTCGATTTTGACCTCATATTTTGATGAAGCCACTATCTCAGAGGAATTTTTTAGAAAATGAACACAATACTGGTCGTTATAACGTTACAATTGATATTTTTGTAGAGAAATGAGAATTGTATTTTTCGCACGACTTTTCGACTAACTCGAAGACTGTAGGGATTTGGAAGGAATTTTTTATGACAGCGTACTCTTTAATTTTTGCCAAGAATCTAAAAATATGTTATAGAAAGTAGGAGCTGCCTTTTAAAAAAATTGAGTTGATGTCGGTACAAGAAATTTGGGACACCTTTATATACCCCAATATTTGTAGAGATATCTTCAACCCCCACACTAGGTAGACACGCTATATATATATATATATATATATATATATATATATATATATATATATATATATATATATATATATATATATATATATATATATATATATATATATATAAGTCGTCCTGAAGGGACCCTGGACGCAAAAGTGTGTCCCTATCTATCCCATATACATGATTTGGAAAAACAAGTACCAAAAAAAAACAAGAATAATTTTAAAAAAAGTAAAAAAATATGAAGGAAAACAAAAAAAAGAAAAAAAAAGAAAGAGGGAAAAAAAGAAAAAAAGAAAGCAAAAATTATTATATGTATTAATAAGTTTAGATATTGTATATTTGTGTATATAAAATAGCAAAAGTCTGTGGCTGATGGAATTACTGTTTCAGATCATAAATACCTTCACCACCACCACTACCACCATATATATATATATATATATATATATATATATATATATATATATATATATATATATATATATATATATATATATATATATATATATATATATATATATGAATTGTCCAGATACAATCTGAGTCCAGCCTAAACATTTTGCAAACCTGTGCTGCTGGTGAGGAGAGTTGTATCAAAATGCTTAGGTCACTATTATTTCCGACACTATTAAAAGTCAACATGCTACTTTTGCTTGGATTAAGGGTAAAATTTGTTCTTAAGCAAAATCGTTACCGAATTCTGGACATCAACCTTTACTTCATCATTATAGATCGTAATATTTTGATACCAAGAATCTACGGCTATACCATTGCTTTTGGACCAGCCTGTAAATATCTAAGAAACGTTTCCTCTCTTATGGAAATCTACAACAAGCTACTTCATCATAAGCAATTAACAGAGACGTTAAAACATTGATTAGGAGAGATAAATGCAATTAGAAAACTACTTTCTGTAAGTCTTCAAACTATCCCAAAGTCAACAGAATGCTGTAATTTAACAGTCAAATTACCAAGTATTTCCAGTACCGTGCACGGCATGTACTTATGTTCTGGAATTTGAGAAGTTTAAACAGCATTTCAGTCCATTGTTGAACGAGGTGCTACATATCTCCTAAAATGTTGCAGCTCTCAACCATCCGGAAGTATGGACTATTCTCTTTAATTTAGTCTTAAGAAATACATCATCGAATTACAGCGAACTCCTTTTAACCATACACTTTGTTCGTGGTAATGAAGTTAGTTTCCTTTATGCATGTTAGCTATATTTTGCTGAATATTGTTGCTTGGTTAAACTCCGTTAAGATTTCTATATTAGACGCTGGCAAATTCGATACTTGATTAGGGTGACACACGGCGTTGCCAAGTTCTTAATATCTTAATGTTCTCTATTAATAATATCTACATATTTAAATCAAATTAAGCATATTTCTAAGCATTTTGTTAAGCAATTATGAAAACCTGTAAATACGTTTTAGTGAATTTTCTTTAAAAAATGATGATCGCGAGTTTTGAATTTTGAAAAAGTTTCTTTAAATGAGCGCAAACTAGGACTCCTAGAACCCATATCCGGGGTCAGTTTCATTTTTATATGTTTATATATATATATATATATATATATATATATATATATATATATATATATATATATATATATATATATATATATATATATATATATATATATATATATATATATATGTATCACACCGATAATTCAAAACATAATGGGCCGATTTTGATCAAATTTGTTGAGTACCTTCCCTTTGTAAGTAGCTTGGACAAGTTCTTTATCCAGGAAAATCGGTCCGGATTTTCCCGGAAATTGTTGTGTTTTCTTTCGGAATATTTTAGCGAATTTTTTTTATTTTTAAATTCGCTTATGGGCAGATCTGTGTTTATATATATATATATATATATATATATATATATATATATATATATATATATATATATATATATATATATATATATCCGACCGATAACTCACAAAATAATGGATCGATCTTGATAACATTTGCCTTCGTTTTGCAAGTGGCTTGGATAGGTTCGTTAGCCAGGAAAATCGGAGTAGGTTTTCTCGGAAATTTTTCTGTTTTCTTTATAAAAAAAAATCATATCTCCGGAAATAACAAAGTAAAGGCAACCAAATTTGGTACGCGTGTTTGTATTATAAAGAGTGAATTTTGTACCAAACTTAGATCCCTAGTTTTAAAGACAAAAAGTTATGGGCAGTTAAAGCAACAAATTTTGGAGTTTTCCTCAAAACGTCAAACTCACAATTTTAAACGTCAAAATTGGCAATGTTTAGGCAAAGAATGTGAAACAAATACCGTTTGTGAAAAGAAAATGTTGCAAGAAGAGTGTTCTGCAAACCCTTAAGTTTCAGATTCAAACGTCATGGCCCTTCATTCTACTAACATATTTACAGAATATCCATTTCAAATAGACAGTTTCTCTGATGCTTTGGTTGTCAGTTTAGTTAAGTTTGGTGGCTTTTTGGATATTTGTTTGTAGGTTTAGTGAAGTTTATGGTTTAACGGTCCATAATTTCTTTTAGCTAATTATCGTAGAACAAATTTGTTAATGCATTTTTGCATTTTTTTATCAAAATATGATGCGTTTATAAGAAAAAAATCTTGACGCAGTACGTGTGTTTTGGTAGCGAATTTTCGGTAAATTTGCAGATTAGCTCCCGAACGCTTTTCAAAAAACTGTTTTCAGAAACCTTCCTGGAACCCCCCTGGATCCACAAAACCCAAGAAAAAATTCTTGTTCACACCCTCCAAGGCAGCTACGGGAGCAGGAGTGAATAAGGGTGCTGGGCAAGGTGGTTAGTAAAAAGGAAATATGAGCAGAAAATGCGAATAAAACGGGCTTGAAAGTTGTCTTTTTCACATCTTGAAGCCATATCCCCCTTAAACCCTGCCTACCCCGCACAGCATCCCCTATTTCCCCAAAAAATTTCTTGTTTACACTCCCCAAAAAGTTACGGGACCAGGAGTGACTAGGGGTGTATAATTTTTTTTAGCTAATTTTCGTAGAACAAATGCATTTTGGAATTTTTTCTCGAAATAAGATGCGTTTGTAACAAAAAGATTTAGACCCAGTAAGTGCGTTTTCGTAGAGAATTTTCGGTAAATTTGCAGTTTAGCTCCCGAACGCTTTTCAAAACACTGTTTTTAGAAACCTGCCTAGGGCCCCCCTGGATCCACAAACCCCAAGAAAAATTTCTTGTTCACACTCCCCAAGGAAGTTACGGGACCAGGAGTGAGTAGGGGTGCATAATTTTTTTAGCTAATTTTTGTAGAACAAATTCGTTAATGCATTTATGCATTTTCTATCGAAATATGATACGTTTGTAAGAAAAAAAAACTGGACGCAGTAAGTGCGTTTTGGTAGCAAATTTTCGGTAAACTTGCAGTTTGGCTCCCGAACTCTTTTCAAAAAACTGTTTTCAGAAACCTGCCTAGGGCCCCCCTGAATCCACAAACCCCAAGAAAAATTTCTTGTTCACACCACCCAAGGAAGTTACGGGACCAGGTGTGAGTAGGGGTGCATAATTTTTTTTAGCTAAATTTCATAGAACAAATTCGTTAATGCATTTTTGCATTTTTTGTCGAAATATGATGCGTTTGTAAGAAAAAAATCTGGACGCAGTAAGTGCATTTTGGTAGCGAATTTTCGGTAAATTTGCAGTTTAGCTCCCGAACGCTTTTCAAAAAACATGTTTTCAGAAACCTGCCTAGGCCCCCACCCCACTGGATCCACAAACCCCAAGGAAAATTTCTTGTTCACACTCTTCAAGGTAGTTACTGGACCAGGAGTGAGTAGGGGTGTATAATTTTCATTTTAGCTAATTTTCGTACAACAAATTCGTTAATGCATTTTTGCATTTTTTATAGAAATATGATGCGTTTGTAATAAAAAAATCTGGACGCCGTAAGTGCGTTTTGGTAGCGAATTTTCGGTAAATTTGCAGTTTAGCTCCCCAACGTTTTTCAAAAAACTGTTTTCAGAAACCTGCCCCCCCCCATGGATCCACAAACCCCAAGAAAAATTTCTTGTTCACGCCCCCCAAGGAAGTTACGGGACCAGGAGTGAGTAGGGGTGCTGAGCGGGGTAGGCAGTATAAAGGAAATGTGAGCAGAAAATTCGAATAAAGCGGGCTTAAGCCATATTCCCCTTAAACCCTGCCTACCCCGCACACCTTCCCTATTCACTCCCAATCCCATAACTTCCTTCGGGGATGTGAACCAGAAATTTTTCTTGTGGTTTGTGCATCCAGGTGGGGTCCTAGTAATGTTTGTGAAAACAATTTGTTGAAAAGCGTTCGGGAGCTAATCTGCAAATTTACCGAATTTTCATTAAATCCTTCAAATTTCAATAACTCAATTTGCTATTAACGTAAGCTTTGTTGGATAGGAAACCAACATTTAAGTTTATTTTCGGATAATTTTTGTCTATTTTCAAACCATAAGTAATTTTGATAAAATATAGTACCTTGTTTCTACCACATAGGCTATACCGGTAATCAGATTGATACCTGCTCGCATTTGCTATTAAAAACATTGTTATGGAAATTCACTTCCATAACACATTTGCTGCATCTAGACATTTTGAAAAATGTTTATATATTTTCAAACAATAAATTTATTTCAATGAAATATAGTAAATTGTTTCTACTATATAGGCAACCAGGTTTGATGCCTGCTTTCATCAAAGAAAGACATTTGCTATTAAACATATTTTAAGGAAAATTCGCTACCATAACGCACTTGCTGCGTCCAGAATTTTTTTTTATATCTCCGAAAATAACAAAGTAAGGGCAACCAAATTTGGTACGCGGGGTTTATATCATTAAAAGTAAATCAGGCACCCAAAATTAGAGACAAAAAGTTTTAGCCATTTAAAGAAAAAATCATTGTGGTTTTCCTCAAAACGTCGAAGTCACGATTTAGAACGTCAAGATGGGCAACATTTAGGCAAAGAACCTGAAACTAATACAGTTTATCTAAAGAAAATGTTGCAAGAGGAATATTATATAAACCCTGAAGTCTTAGCTTAAACCGTCAATGTCCGTTATTTTACTAAAATATTTCCAGAAAATTAATTTCAAATAGACCCGTTCTTTGATGCTTTGCCAGTAGTTTTAGTTATAGAGTTTATCGTTTAATGGTCTATAATTTTTGGCGAATTGTTGTAAAAATCAATAAAGCTCAATATATTCGTTATGATACAAGATACGAAAAACTTTGTATTCATTAATTATAGGGTGTCTTGAGCTAAATTTTAGAAAAATATTTCTACAATCATAAGGTGGTCCATAATCAGTTGGTGATACAAATTTTCTTTTTTTTTTAATGAATTTTCGTAGAAAAAATTCACTAATGGGGAGTTCGCGACTTTTGAATTTTGAAAACATGTTTGCAAATGAGCACGAACTAGGACTCCTAGAACCCATATCCGGCGTCAGTTTCAATTTTTATATGTATATATGTATGTATGTATGTATGTATCACACCGATAACTGAAAAAGTCCTTTGTAAGTGGCTTGGGGGTTTTGAGCTACGTCTTATAAATTTATTTTGACACAGGTTGGCCCATAAGTGATACCTATATTTTTTTTAGAACATCCCGTATATTATTTAAGTTTTTGCCCTTTTCATCGAAATATGACGCATGGTTATAAGAAAAAAATCGAGACGCAATAAGTGCGTTTTGATAGCGAATTTCAATTAACGGCTTCAGATTTCAATAACTCAATTTGCTTATAAGTCAAGGTTCGTTGGCTGGGAAACCAAGTTAATTTTGTAAAATATGGTACATTGTTTCTACTATATAGGTTATACCGGTAACTAGATTGATGCCTGCTTGCATTAAAGAGACATATTTGCTATTAAAAACATTTTTATGAAAACTCATTCCATAACGCACATGCTACGTCCAGACTTTTATTGTTCCAATTCCCTTCATTCAGGGTTTAAACAAATAGAGTGCGAAAAAATATAGGAGATGATTCTTTGTTGACAATTAAAGGGAGTCCTATAAAAAATAGTCATATAAAAAAGTCATACATCCCTCTTCTGTAAAGATACGACCTCTTAAAGGGAATGTTAAAAAATTTGTTTTTTCATTTTTTTCCGAAATATGGAAGAAACTTACATGTAGTAGATGTTGTCTGGTAGCAAGAAGACAATCAGTGAACAATTTGTTAGTTTTTGGCTAGTTGACATTTTGTAATAATAGTTCAATTGTTGATAATTTGCAATTGTCATTTAGTGGTAATACGGCGATCATTTTCAGAATATGAAAATATGCTGGATATGTCTAGACGGACCTCAGTTTTTGCCTGGTTGATCCCCCGACCTAAATCCTTTATATTTTTTTTACTTCCGGGCGATTTAAAAACTTTGGTGTTTATGACTTCCATCCAAAATATAGAAGACTTAAGAAACCAAATGATTGAATCATGTACCGTAATCCAAGATTCTCCTGCAATTTTTAAACAAATACGCAGTTGTATGCGCCGACGTGTAGACAGACTCTTGTGTGATGGCTTAAGGTGCTCATTTTCAACAGTTATTCTAATTTTTGTTAGTTATTAATGTTAAATAGATATTTCGTTTTCAATAATTATTTCTCTATTTTCATATCAAAATCACATTTTGCATGAGTGAACATGTCAACTTATGCAAACAATGGCTATGTGATTGAATTTAAATAATTTTTTCTCCAGAAATCGTTAAATTTGCGAAGGAAATACACAGACCTTTTTGTCATGAATGAGTCAAGCCATCCAAAATGTATTTTAAAATGGCGAGGTAGCTGTAAGAAAACAAGTTAGGTGTGAAACAAGTACTATTTTTTTGGAAGTTTTATCAACTCGTTTAAAAAGTATTCACACTTGCAGCTGCAAGAACGTATTTCATTCATTGTGAAAAGAAATGCACTAATTAGTCAATTTTTCGTTAAAAAGACTAAAAAACAAAACCAGACGTTAAAAAATGTTTATTCAGTTAAGCAAGTGTTCAAATTGTTAACCGCCAGTTTCCATACAAAAGTACGAATTTTGTTCAAAACGAGCTGTGACATTCTAAAGCTTTTGTGGAGTTACCAGACGGCATTCTTCAACAATGCGTCGTCGTAATTCATTCAGAGACTCTGGGTCTGTTGCGTAAATTCTACTCTTTAAATGGCCACATAGAAAGAAATCTACAGGAGTTAAATCCGGTGATCTAGGGGGCCACTCAATAGCACCTCTACGCCCAATCTATTGCTCTGGAAACTCTCTGTTCAAAAACTCCCTAACACGTTGTGAAAAATGCGAAGGACCTCCATCTTGTTGAAACACTAATTGCTTTTCTTGATAGCGATCATCATTTTCAACAATGTCAATTAGTAGAGGGTAAACGATATCTTCTAGTAACTCCAAATGCTTTTCGCCACTCAAATTGCCATCAAGAAAAATTGGTCCGATTAAACGGTCTACAAAAATGCCAGTCCAGAGATTCAATTTCGGTGGAGTTTGAGTGTGGACTTCGTAAAAATTTCTTGGATTATTATCTGACCAATAACGACAATTATGACGATAAACTGTAGAGTTTAATAAAAACGTCCACACGTCTGAAAAACAGATATTGAACAGAAAGTTTCCGTTATCAGCTATTCGTGCAGTCATAACTTCACAAAACTCCAGCCGCCGATCAAAATCATCTTCATTTGGTTGTTGTACAAGATGAATTTTATACGGGTGAAATTTATGATGCTTCAATATTCGCTGAATAGTTCTTCTTTTGATGTTTGAAACAGTGGCCAATTTTCTCGTGCTCAAAGTTGGGTCTGCTGCAATTTGTCTTAAAACTTCAATCTCAGTAATCTCATTTTTAACCGGAAATTTACGTTCAGGATCCCGTTTTTTGTTGGCTAATGAACCAGTTTGTCAAAACTTTGCAACTTACTCCAAAATGTATTTTCTGTTAACATGTCTGTTCGTATTTCGCTCATTAAACAAATTTGCGGTACGGTTGGCACATTCATCGTTTTTGAAAAAAAGAGTAATTATTTCAACTGTTTCTTCTACAGAATACACCATTGTGAAATTAATTTTCGGTAGTAGTATCAAGTATCAAACCGACCGATAAACTGAAATAATAAACCGCATTTCTCTCATTCCGATAAGATATGTTCTCATAGTCAATTTTTTGTTTACAAACCAACAAAACATTGACTATCAGCACATTTCTTATCGGAATGAGTGAAATGCCTTTTTGCATCTTCAACTGTGAATAATTTTTAAACGAGTTGATAAAACTTCCAAGATAATTAGTGTGCTGAATTAAAAAAAGAAATAGCTTTCAAATGATATAACACTCGACCCATCTTCCCTATTTAAAATATAAGGGTTGTTATCACCACCCTTAAGGGGTTGATGTGACAAAGTTGAGTTTCATGTCGAAACATGTCCCCCTCAATATTAAAATTGACGTGTTTCCGCGTTTCTTAAAAAAATTCTCTGGACGCAAATCGGTCTGTTTCGTTTTCAATGCGCCACCCTATATATATATATATATATATATATATATATATATATATATATATATATATATATATATATATATATATATATAAACATATAAAAACTGAAACTGACCCGGATATTTGCAAAAAATTTTCAAAATTCAAAAGTAGGGATCTCATCATTAGTGAAGTTTTTCTACGAAAATTCAGTAATAACGAAGTACTGTATAGGGAATCAAAAGCTCTTTTCAACGTGACCCCTATTGTGATTTGAAAATAAACTGAGGAATGACCTTTCTTTAAATCGAACACCCTTTATTTTATAGCATTTTTGCATTTTCCATCGAATTGTGATGCATGTTTGTTTACGACTTATTTTTAATTTTTGCAACTCTTCACAATTTTCGCACATATCAAAAATTGTGATACGGCGTTTCCACCAATAGAAAGCGGAGTTCCATGCAACCATCATATTTAGAGAGGCTTTCGTTTATATTATTTCGTGAAAAAACCGAAATGTCTTAGACAGACGCTCTCAAATAGTGACTTAATTAAAAAATAGCTATCGTAACTCAATTGTTTCAAGAATAACAGGCTATATTTTGTGTTTCAGAAGTGAAGGGCATAATAGTAAATGCTTAATATGTTATTGTAAAAAAATGTATTCATATTTTCGTGAAAAAATTTTAAATTTTTATGCAACAAACTTTTTTGTCGAAAACCTTATTTGATGAAATACGGTACATTGATAGGGTATTCTGGTAACCAAATTTGATAACTGCTTTCATAAAATTATAAAAATTGACTACCATAACGCACTTGCTGCGTTTAGACTTTTAAGAAATAATTGATGATTAATGCTAAGTTATGTATATGATCTATTATGTTGTTAAATTGAAATTGCAATTGAAATAAGTAATCACATAAGGCTGGAATGGTTTTATTTTTCTAAATTGTGCTTTGGGGTGAATCAAAACAAAAAAATATAATGCAAGCAAACCTTTTTACTAAGGTAATCACAGATACAAAACTTTAAATAATTTTACATATAACAGGTAAAAAAACAAAATCCTCAAAATTAAATTTTAGTTTTTTGTAGTTTTACGATTATTATTGATTACAAAAAGTACAAATATACAGTATATACAGCGTGTTCCGTAATTCAGACAGTATCTAAGTTCACAACACAGAATAATAAGGTGAGGCAACTCTTAGTCCCGCTGGATAGGCTGGCGGGGCGGCTGCATATGCCGCTGGAAAGGCTTGGGCAGCTACAAAGGGCGATGCTACTGGGGCGGCTAATCTGGCTGCAGCTGGTGCGGCAAAGTACGGCGCGGCTACTTGTGCAAAGGCTGGGGCGGCGGCTATAGGTGCTGCTGCTGCCAATGGTGCTGCAACAGCAGGAGCTGCAGCAAATGCAGGAGCCGCAACTGCTCTTGCAGCAACTACTGGGGCAGCTGGAGCGGCAGCAACGACAGGGGCAGCTTTGGCTACCACTGGAGCGGCGACCACAAGAGGGGATTTTCTTACCACCTGTAACGACAAAAAAATATTTGAGTAATTCTTTATTCGATTTAATAAACCTAAAATGCAGTCCATATTGAGGAGACTATTTAAGTCAAGTAATGTTAAGATTTAACGAACATTAACTCGATAATATTTTGATATGTCAGGATACAGCAGAGCGAACAAAATCTGTGTTGTTAAAAGGAGTGGCTGCAAAGTTGACCGAACCCTTTTGTAGATATAAGCATTTAACCTAAAGTTAAGGAAGATATTCGACATACTCTATATGAGTAGTGAAACCAAAATCTGAAAGAGAGCATGCTAGAAGAAGTGACAGAAGATTTGTATGAAAAAGGCAAAATATTATACATATTCTGAGGCACAGCGACATCAATAATTTAGGCAGACATACTTGGAAGACAAAAAGAGGCAGACCAAGAGAAAGTTATCCAGAAAATATGCCCCAATTATGTGCCGAGGTTTGGAACTTAAGTTTGAGATTTATATGTTTGCCCACAATCGGCCTGCTTTTTGATAGAATATTACAATCAGTTATTTCTTCCCGATAAGGTTCTGGTTGTAGATTAATTAGACGCAAACCACGACTGTTCATCTGCAAGTATTTTAAATTAAATACACTGTAATTGTTATACAACGAAAGAGCAAAAATGTGAAATTAAACAGTGTACCAAATCAACGCCGGTTTGAATAGTCACAGAATTTTTATTTTCTTGTTCTGTTTTTGGTAATATTTAAAGTGACAAGTTAAAAACTGAGAAACTACTTGTACCAACAAATTTTAGTGACTTAAAACAATCGTAATAATTTAAAACATCGAAAAATGACACTTAAGTCGAAGAATGAGATTGGCGATAGCAAATTTGATTTTGTATTTACTCCGCGAGGGTTTCAAGAATTTTCAAATCCGAGTACACACGGTTGAATAGAGAATTGAATAGCTTTTCGAACAAGATGTTTCGCGACCCCACTTGCTATTGAAAATTTTTACAACGATAGGTACCTCGTTCAGGGCGACGAAATAGCAGCTTTGCCATTAGCGCGAAAATGTGTCTCCTTTTAAAACAAAATCAAGCTATCTAAACGGTTTTGAAAAAGATAACCCTAAATACTCTAAAACGCGCTTGTATTGTTTTTGATGGGCCACCCTGTATAATAAAACAGTGCAATGCTTATTAATGTTATATTACTTTGTTAAGTTCGGTTATTTTAGAAGGCCTTGAAATGAAAAATTCTTATAGGTCATCAATCTTAAACTTATTGCTCGTCTGTAAGTTTTTTACCATCAAATCAGTATTTGGTTTCTTTTAAATTAAAACTCACCGCATTAAATCCATTAATTGGATCAGCCACGTAATCCACAGTTCTCCTGGTACCATCGGGATCGACAAGGCTGTACTGTCCTTGAACAATGTCGCCATTCCTGCTTTCTACTTGGCTCTTGGAGTCTCCGGTCAAAGCGTCTTGTACATCATAGGCAAATGAGTACTGTGGATTAGGGTCATACTCAGAGTCCGCGAGTCGGGCCGCAACCGCAACTTGCGCCACAGCTGGAGCGACTACTCCACCCCTAACAAAGGCGATGATCGCTGCCAAGATTACGACCTAAAAGCAGAATAAATATTTCGATTGGTAAATGCTTATTATTATAAGAAAGGACATCTGTGCCCCACTCCTGGTCTATATAACACAATATTTGGAACAATTTAATATTTTTATTTTTAATCATAATCGCCCTCAACTCTAACACACTTTTCCCAGCGATCATCTAACAGTTTCTAAATAAAATGCTTCAAAGCCTTCTTCAAACTGCTCTTACAACCACACCTACATCATTTTTCGTCGGAAATATCCTGTCCCTCGCGTATTCTTTGAGTTTTGAAGGCAATATTTAGTCCCTTGGCCACAGATCTTGTGGATACTCCCCTAATTGAAACCCAGCGCAGTTAATGGCGGGCATGGCGATAACCTGACTTGGTACATTATCTTGATTAAAGAGTACCCCTTTTCCCGACTCGCTGTCATGTTTCTTTTTTATGACTCCGAGCAACCTAGTTATCAGATTTGCATTATACTGACCAAAAAGAGAAAGGGTAGCTCCACGGAGAAATTTTCTAAGAAGCCAGGCACAATTGGTTAAGAGCTGAAGGTATAAAAAAAGCTGCTGGAGACATAAAAGCATTATTGCAACGACAATGGCGGCATTTCCTTTAGAGTCTGATGATGAGCATTCATTATTTTTTGTGGAGCCTTTTTGAAATAATGAGCTAAAATCACACATTGAGCCTTATAGGAAACAATGATCTTCACATTACCTGCTCAAGACAGAGTCCTAAATTATTGATAGGAGACGGCGCCACTCTGTCTACATGCCTTTTTCTGAGGTTAGGGCTCAGGATTGAAGTAGTGAACCTAAAATTCACCAGCAGTTACAAAACTGTCCATAAGGTTGCTGTTATTGTGTTGTATGCCTGTCCAACAGGTATGTGTAACAGAAGTTTATTTCTCATAAAATGCAGTTTATAAGATTACGTCTGCTCTACATGATCCAAGTTACTTTCGGTATCTACGGTCCTCCAAGCCTCTATTTCCCGGCATGTTTTATTGCTTATGTACACGGCAGACTGTATTCGGTGAAATCTATCTATAGTTTTATGCTGACGTTTACAAGCCTTTTAGATCGCCATCGCTATCTGATAATAACTAAAGCAACTTATAATTGGACCTTAATAAAATCGCCGCCTGTTGCCTGAAAAATCCCATCCAACCAAAACAATTCTACTGAGCTCCATAACAGATATAACAAACCTCAAAAAACCTCAATACCCAACAGGTTAAATCTGACAAATATCATTCTGACCTTGTTGTGGTGACAACTTCGATTATGCAACAGTCTTTCCAAGTTACAGCACTAGGTAAAAACTTGAGAATCCTTTTTACGAAGATATATTGTATCGAGTTAGCCTGGAAACTTTCCATTGAGTAAAATTACATTTAGTCCAATAACTATGATGTTTTATAAATAAACTTTTAAAGATTGACATTCAAAAGTAGAGTCGGCATGTCAGACAACTCTAGATCATGATAAAAAAGAGTATCCGTTAATTACTAGGTGTTTACTTTTGAATGGGTTACCGGGCAAATAATTTTTTGCTAAAATAGTAGAAACTTTAAGTAACCAATATCCTTCGTATCATACTGTTAAAAATTTGATTGCGATATTTTGAAGAAAGCGATTAAATGTCAAAGAAGAGCAACCATCTGGAAGACCAATTGTCGCCACTCAAGAACACATTGACTCTCCACGAAATGATCTTGCAGCCTCAACAAATTGACCGTAAAAGTGCACCAGAAAGATTTCAAATTTCTTATTAGTGTGTGTTTTGCATTATTCGTCACCACCTGGGAATTAAAAATCATTAGCTAAAATGGATTCCGAAATGCTTTAACGCTGATTAGAAGTGCGCACGTTTCACAATTCCGAAGGAAATGTGTCATCGGCTTGAAGAAGAGTTCATAAAGTTTTTGGGACGCCCTGACATGATGGACGACCCATTGGCAGAATGATCCAGAGACTAAAAGGTGGAAGCATTCCGGTTCTCCACCATAAAAAAATGTGTGTTCAAATATCGGCTTGGAAGGTAATTGCTTGAGTTTTGTTGGATACAAATGGGATAACCTACCAGCTTTTTCCAACTGTTAGGTAGGTATACTATAGTGGGTTTATAACTAAATTGGGCAAGAAAGTTGTTGAGAATCGCTGCGAAAATTTAGCCAGTTGAGTGCTCCTTTTGCAAGACATCTCCCCTACTCAAAGTTGTTGATTTCACCGCAAACAATTATTGAATTTTGTTTTGAATTGGTTAAGCATCCACCATATTCTCTGTATTCAGCACCAATGGACTAGTATTTATTTCAAAAGCTAAAATACATTTAAAACGTCAACGATTTTTAACAAACAACGAAGTTACAGGTGTTGTTGAGGAGTGGTTGAAAGACCCAAATAAAATATATTTTTTCAAATCGTCCAAAATTGGTTTATAAACATCCTGCTAAAAGTGAAAACCTTAGAGGAGATTACGCTGAATATATAATATTTTGTTTTAAAAAACTATTGTGTTTTCTATTTTATGATAAGTATTTTCTGCTTCTTCGCTTCTTGCAATGAACAAAATGAAATAAAGAAAATAAATACTGCTTGGGGAAGGACAAAAATGTGTTTCGGTTCGTCGGTCTGTCGGTCTGTAGATCTGTAGATTGATCTGTCTGATAGGTTTCACCATAACTTTCGAAACGACTGAGCTATCAACTTCCAATTCTGTACACAATGCACCACCAACAAACGGTTGTGATTGTTTTTGAGCGAAATCGCTCTCAGAGAGGGGTTAGATATTGGGAGTTGATTGACTGAAGACTGCACTTTAACATTGAAAATCAAGTAACATGTCGCTTTAAGAGATTTTTTGGGAACATCAATTCAAATGTTACGATGAACTTGAAAATTTTTCATAAAATTCAATTCGGAATAGACAATTTGCTTTGATTTTCGATTACATGAATTTAACATTTACCTAATAGTTTTTTATACATAAAAGATTATGATATACATGAAAATACCCAACAACATATGTAGTAGGCAGAAAAAGACTTCTAAAATCAAAAAATTTCAAATTATTATCATGTGACCGCGAACGTTCTGTCGTGACGTACTTGGACAGTGAATAAATGACGTGTTTACATTTGCCCTATGGTGTGATAAGCACTATCGCTTGTTTCTCAACATAGTGGTGATGTAAACACAAAGAAGCAAGCTCATTGTCATTGTGACATTACTGTCCAGTGACGTCACAGATTATGCCGGCAAAATAGTAGTATTTGAAATCAATTATGAAATTCGCATTTTCAGATATTTTTTGCATCGTTGTTTTTGTAGTATGTAAAATGAAAAAAATTATTAAAAATCATCTTTGTGGAATGTCTCTCAGATGCGATGAGAAAAAAAACAGGCAAATTGTCTATTGCCATGTAGGGATGAAATATCAAATTCTTTTGTAATTTAGCTATCGAAATTTGGTAAACAGATAACTGGTTAAAAACAAATAGTCAGTATTGTTTGTAAGTACAATATTTACAGAAAAAAATAACAGAAACAGGGGGTTGAATGGGGAAATTGACACTTTTTCTACACAAAATCGAGTCACAGTCTATTTAGCCAGATTATAGGTGCAGAAATACGAATATTACCAAATGTCTGACATTTACTCATGAAATTTAAGTGTGGGTTTAATACGGAAGGGCTAAATAATAATCATCAGGTCATTGACTTTATATGCGTTTCATTAAAAAGCCTTTCTGAGCAAAGTAGATTATTACGGCGGTGTTGAAGTCATAAATCAATTCGCGCACTATTCTACTTGATTGGTGTTCAATTAAGATATTCGTTAGAGTCGCCAAAATATTGTTTCTCTGTATTCAACTGGTATTAGAGACTTATTTACAAATTTACTGTAAGTCTTTTAAATGGTTTACAGTGCAATATTATATAGTATAGTATTATTACGTTTCATCCTGATTAAAAAAACTAACGGGACGCAGCAAGTGCGTTATGGTAGTGAAGTTTTATTAAATGCTTCAAATTTCAATAACTCAATTTTCTATAAACTTAGAAAGTTTAATTTTGGTATGTAGTGAGGTGCTTCCTAAGGCAAGATATCTATCATATTTCATTTATATAGCTTTGTAATTTTCAGAGAAAAAAAAATTTTCGAAAGAAAATTCAAAATTTGAATAACTTAATTTTCTATAAACTTAGAAAGTTGAATTTTGGTACGTAGTAAGGTCTTTACTAAGGCAATATATCCGTTAAATTTCATTAGAACAGCTTTGTAATTTTCGGGGAATTTTTTTTAACTCAAAATTTTCCCGGAAAACCCCGTCTGATTTTCCTGGCTAACGAACTCATCCAATCCATTAATAAAAGAAAGGCACCGAGTTTCATCGAAATAGGTTAATTATTTTTTGAGTTATCAGACTGATACACACACACACACACACACACAAATATATATATATATATATATATATATATATATATATATATATATATATATATATATATATATATAAACAAATAAAAATTCAAACTGACCCCGGATATGGGTTCTAGGGGTCCTAGTTCGCGCTCATTTGAAAAAAATTTTGCAGAGTCACCATCGATTTCTCTATTTTTTTTAAATAACAATTCACTAAAATTATTTTGCTCTGCATCAACCTTTCGTAACGCCCCATTGATAAATTCGCTGTAAGACTTTTAAAAGGTTTATAGTGCATAAGTTACCGGGACAGAAAAGTTGTTAATAGCAGTTAATTGGAGAAGCGTTGAATTAAGTGCTTAACTTTAGACAAACCTTTGTGAAACCAGATAAATGGCCTCTATGTCTGAATCTAGCTGTTAAAACAGATGTGGACAGGTTAAATTTTATTTTTGTATTAGAATTTTCTTTTCTAGTTAAGTAAATTTTATGTTAATCTACACTCGTAGCTAAGCGAATTCTCCTACAAACTAAGCAACTAATAGACAGTGCATTTGAATGCTCCCACGTTCTCATGCAAGATTGGTGGTTACACGAAGTAACTACGTGCGATCTCCAATAAATAACTAAGAAGCAGTTCTGCTGTGGTATATACATTATGAAACTTTAATACGTTTAAAGCTTCGCTAACACCTGTTGATAGCAGATCGAATTATTAATGGTAACATAATAATTTCATTGACCATAAACGTTTTGTGATCAATAACATGAACAACCTGTTTATAATTTACAACTACTAGTGACAAAACAATTGTTAACATGTTTCAATTCAATTTAATTAAATGCCAATTAGCATCAATTAACGTCAAATGTATTAAATAAAATATCATTATTAAATTAGTTAACAAAATATTTATGTAGCTTTGTTAATTCGTTATTTTACTACTTAAACAATGGTGGTCATTTGTGCGTCAAAGTTTATTTAAAAAATCAGATGGTTGCAGCCGATACTTGATGTAAATTCATTGTTACATACTTAATAAAATAGATGAATCGATGGATTACACCATATTATCAATATTACGTGAGCTGTTTTATCAGGAAGGGGCTTCTTCAGAAACAAAATCATCTGTACTTTTATCTGAAGGAGCCATAATTTTTTTTTTAATTTCAACAACACACCACAAGGGCTTACAGCCTAAATACTATCGTACCGTGGGTGTCGACAAGGAGGAAAGAGGCAACTTGTTAACTCTCGACTTGAAGGTTTGGAGGTTCGGGGGAGAAGGAAAAACATGTGCCGGCAAGGAATTCCACAACTTGGAAGTCCTCGGGACAAAAGAGCGGGCATAATGTTCCATGTCCGGTGACCTGGACAGTAAAAGGGTGCAATCACTCTGTTCCCCTGGTAGATCTGTTGAGGGCAGCAGGTGGAGGAACTGTGGAAGAAAGCTCCTCTGAGCAGTGCCCATGCAGATATCTATGCAGATATCTATAAAAGAGGGAGAGGTCACCAAGGGCACGTCGGTGGGCAAGGGATGGCAGCTTTTAGGTGAGGGTAGAGTCAGCAATGAGACGTATAGCTCTCTTCTTAATTGAGTTCAGGATAGCGAGTGTAGAAGCGGCAGCAGCACCCCAGATGTGGGAGCAATATTCGAGGTTTGGTATTATTTGTGAAGCATATAAGGTATAGAGATTAGCTGGTAAAAAGTATTTGCGAGCCCGGAAGAGGAAACCTAATTTCTTATCAGCCGCTTCTGCAATTGATGTGACATGTTGGTGCCAATTGAGATTTCGATCCACAGAAATGCCAACAAGTGAAAAGGACTCATTACTTCGAATAACTTGGTTGTTCATTGTGATGGGTCTAAGGCTGGTGTATCTCTTATGAGATAAAAATCAAGACTGAGATTTGGTTGGGGTTGAATTGCACAAGATTTCTACTTTCCCAGTATAATATTTTTTGGAGATCCACAGAGACAGAACCCTCCATGAGTCTGCGATCCTCATCTAATTGGGCTAAAGAGACAGGCTTAGAATATTGTATATTTGAGTGAAGGGTACTGTCGTCCGCCGAACTGTGAACTGGGTTAGATGTGCTAGAGCGGAGGTCATTAATGTGGAGAAGAAACAAAGTAGGAGCTAAAGCTGAACCTTGAAGAACTCCTGCATTAATTGGATACAGTTTCGAGGAATGGCCATCTACGATGACATAAATGCTCCGGTTGGAGAGGAAATTTGCTGTCCAGGTACAGAGTTTTGGTGGTAGGCCATAGGCCGGAAGTATATTAAGCAGCGCTGCGTGCCAGACCTGGTCGAATGCTTTGGATATGTCTAGAGCGACAATCTGGGATTCACAGTGTAGTTCCATAGACCTGTTCCAAGAATGGTTGACAAAGGAAAGGACGTCGTCAGTTGATCTGCGCTGACGGAATCCATACTGCCTGTCGTGGAATAGAGTGTATTTTTCAAGAAATGTTAGTAATTCGGTGTTTATATATTGCTTCAATCATGTCAAAATTTTTAATTGCCACATTCAAATCTTTCATTAAATACAGATGTATGGACTTCTTTTGTTTCACGAGTTCTCGTTTTATTATCTGCAAACGTTTTCGCTTTTAATTTTTAAAAGTAAATTTTGTTAACCAAAAAGTAAACAATATTAATATGATCCAGAAACGGGTACAGGATCTTCAATAACTAAAAGACACAAAAATTGTCACTTTTTATTGCACCTTACATTTTTTTCCTGTTCAGGGGCTCTACAACGTGTCATTTAGTTATACGTTTAGAAGGTCTAACAGTCGGTATCTCTTCATTCAAAACATGTTTAAAAGACAATTCCATAAACAATGAACCCACTCCAGTTTTCAGGACCATATCTATGAAAAAACTGGCTGATTTATTAACAAAACTGTAATTCTAAATACAAATGTGGAGACTTTCTATGACTTTACTAGTGCCCATTTCCTTCTCTATAACCAACTTCGTATTTTGCAGCATCTCTTTGCTGAAGATGCCATAAATGGCGAAATTAGTTACAAAGAAGAAAACAAGCAATTGTGATGCAAAAAGAGAACTCGGTACACCTGTGTTTAGTATAGAACGGTTTCATTAAGTAAGGGCAACAACTATAAATGAATATTTAATTAATTATTTAAAAAAATATAGTTACATATTTATTTACTAAATGACAGTGACTACTGGATATTAAGATTAGAAACATAATTTAAAAACTGTATGTCACTTGATCATTTTTCCAGGTTCTTTATAAAAAATAAATTTTGACACAATGGTTATGTGAGATAATCTCATCCAACTATTCAGTACAATACTGTATGCGTATAAAAATTTAAATAAATGACGTATTTAATGAAATTTTAAGATCTTAACCCACATAGCGATATTTGGTGGAAAAAAATCACGATTTACAATTTTGAAAGAGGTTTTCAGATTAAGTTAGGGCCGCTAGAAACTGATTTCTAGATAAAGTGTTTTGTTATAATATGTGTTATATATATATATATATATATATATATATATATATATATATATATATATATATATAGATATATATATATATATATATATATATATATATATATATATATATATATATATATATATATATATATATATATATATATATATATATATATATATATATATACAATAAGACAAAACATAATTAGCAGATTTCTATCAAGCTTTATAGGTTTTTTACATTTTAGTCAATTATCTTAAAAAAAAATAAAAAAACTAGGCCCCCTATAACACATCTCCGGGGTCAGATTAAGTATATATATATATATATATATATATATATATATATATATATATATATATATATATTTCGAACAACCTTATATAATTGCATTTTTGTAGCTTTTATAGAAATATGATGCATATTTGTAAGAAAAAAAAATGAGACGCAGTAAGTGCGTTTTAGTAGCGAATTTTCATTAAATGCTTCAAATTATAATAATTCAATTTGCTATTAACCCAAGGTTTGTTGGCTAGGAAACCAGTTTACTCGGAAACATTTTAAGTTTAAATTTTTGTACATTTTCAAAGAGTAAGTTGTTTTGATAAAATATGCTGCAACGTTTCTACTATATAGGTTATACCGGTAATCAGATTGATACCTGCTTGCACTAGAGATGCACATTTGCTATTAAAAACATTTTTATGAAAATCCACTTCCATAACGCACTTGCTGCGTCCAGACGTTTTTAAATAGCCTAATCGTACCAGTTTTTCCTTTGAAAAAATTTTGTCCCTACGAAATTGAAGAGATTTTAATAGAAAGTGATGTTTTAATAGGTACTTTAGGACGTATCAAAACCAAAGGTTATAAGTTAATGAAAAATTTAATTATGGTCGTTCAAATTTTATATAAAAATTCGCTACCATAGTGCACTTGCTACGTCCAAACAATATTTTAAATAACTTTAGCTATTGTGACTTACACAATAATTGGTTTAATCGTGATTTAGAGACTACGTAATTCACCAAGATTCATAAGATGACAGGACATTTTCCTGTTAGTTATGTAATTTTGATCAACTCCACATGAAAATGGGGTCCGTTGGTTCTTATCATAAGTTACGTATTGAATGTGTGTAACGCCAACAAAATGTCCAGGGTTATAGAGAGAACAGAGACCCTGGTCAAGGAAGACACGGTCAGTCCCCTGATAGGTCTCTAACGTTTTGACGAACATAAGAAGATGCATCACTAAGTAAAGATTGGAACCTGCGATGAGCACTGATAAGTACACTTGGAGAACCCAAATCACCACAACACATTTTAAAAGACCTGACGATCGTTTCACTAACCAAGTTAGCGTCATCAGAGGATGAAACATTCTGAATGTTTGTGAAACGATCGTCAGGTCTTTTAAAATGTGTTGTGGTGATTTGGGTTCTCCAAGTGTACTTATAAGATGCATCAGTTAATAGACCGAAAGCCAAACACTGAAATATTTGAAAAGCATTTCGTGACAGAGTCAGTTAAAAGAATTTATAAAAAACGTGCGTCTAAATTCACAGAAGACCCACTATGTAGGAGCAGGAACCAGTCGAAATATGGTAGCCCTATTAACAGGATATCGCCGGCTCAATAAGGAAATGAGCTAAATGAGTTGCGCAGGCGAAGTATGAGTTTCGCAGGGTAATGAGGTGGTGCTCCGTCTTGCATAAACCACATTTTTCTTCTTATATCTAGTGAGAGATCATCCAAAATGTCATTATTTTTAAATATGATTTCCCATTTAAGTTTGGAGGAAAAACATGTGGTCGAAGTAGTCGGTCGCCTATAATGCTACACCAAAATTACATTTGAATTCATGCTGAAAATGTCTTTCTTTCATAGCATGTGGATTTTCTACTTCCCAGTAATGACTGTTTCTGCAATTGGAAACCCCTCGACTGGTAAAAGTTTTTTTTGTGTGTATGTTCTGGCTTCGAGGTAAACCCATTCGGCTATTTTTATTGTCATTGACTTCTTTGTTTCATTAACGTGCGCTTGATTCCGCTACTATGACCAATCACCGACGCCAATAATCAGTTTCAGCGCACTATTCTAGAAATTTTGCCGAAATTTTGCCGAACCCGTGCCTTGTAAGGAAGGTAGGGATATTTAACGTCTCCAACATTGCATGGACACGGGACCGACGAAAGGGCGGAACGTGCAGACATTCAACTTACTCAAATATAATGCCACACAAACTTGGTTGATGTTAATTGGACTGCATGTACTGGAAAATTGAAAAGAGAACCGTGGGATCGAACCCAGTACCCTTCGGTTTAGAGGCACACGTTCTTACCGCTGAACCACCGAGGCATTAAGTATTTATGTTATTTATGACCTTAACCTAAGGACCTAAACCGGGACATTTGACAGAACTGTAATGGTCGTGGAACATCTCTTGAAAGTAAATTTTGTACTAAAGTGAAGTTATAAGGAAAGAAGTTCTCTTTTATAAGAACTGTGATAATAGATAACTGACTTATTCCTGTTGCCATTTCATTATTTTTTTCTACTTGAAATGAAATTTTATCTTCTTGATGAGGTGTTATTTGTTTCGGACGACCTCCCTGATTTTTATTGTGGAATGACCCTGTTTCGCCCAAACGACGATATAGCTTTGCAAGAGTTTTCTAATTTGGTTGCCTTCCGTTTGCTAACAATACATGCCTTCAGGCTGCTGATCGGGGGCAAACATTTTCTTGCGCGTATGCACAAACCATATACCGCATTTCTTTAGTGGTAAAATGATTATGTTGTGGTATTTAAATGGAAAAAGTAGCGAAATCTTGTTAATTACTCTTTGAAAATACAACAATTCAATAAACTGACAAAACAAAAATAATGGAATGACAATAAATGACAATAAATTATATGACAGCTCAAAGCACACTATTCATAAATGAAACCTTATTTGAAATTTATTTCCGAGGCTCTGAAATGTTCAATTGCATTTTTGTGAAAAACAATTAAAATCATCAAGTTGGAACCAATATAACAATTTTACATAAAAATTATGTTTATGTCATGTTTTATAATCATAATTACCAATTATAATCATAATTACCAAACATTTTCGTCAAACCTGACCTGACCTGATCTGACCCAATTTCATCATCAGGGATAACTCGTGTGGCGCGCGGGGTAACAAAATTAAAAATAATAAGTAAAATAATATTTCTTGCCTAAAGTTATACTTATGTGCCAATTTTGATAACAATTTATTAATACCTTGTAAAATTATTATCAAAAACACAAAAAATATGTCACCTTTAACACACTGTGTCTTTTTCCAGCGCAACATTTGATTAATGCATGTTTGGTCCCATCCTCATATTTTGGTTCAGTTAACCCGCGGATACTCTATGTCCCAAGAGTTATGACTCATCCTGTATATATGCATAAGTTTTGTTGTATTCATGATATTTAGAAATATAGTTCATTAAACCATACGTACGAAGTGTTATATGAGGCGGAAAACTGTATTCTGAAAAAGCAAGACATAAAAAGAATAAAAGCTTTGGAAAGGTGGGCACGTAAAAACTGTAAAACGCTAGGTACACATATAGAAATACGACTGAAAATGTGCTACGGGGCTGTGACTACGATCTTTCTATAAAAATAACTGTGCTGTCAGAAAGGGCTCCCTATATATTTTATCATCGATGGAACCATTAAATGTCAATGTATTCTTGTTTACTTAACGTTGCCCTGTTTCCACGAGTGCCAGTCACAGACCCAAGGGGACGGTTTCGCGCCAATAACCTGTAAACATAACATCACTGCTTTTAGTGAATTTTCTTAGAAAAAATTCACTCATGAGGAGATCTCGACTTTTGAATTTTGAAAAAATTTCTTCAAATGAGCGCGATCTAGGACCCCTAGAACCCATATCCGGGGTCAGTTTCAATTTTTATTTTTTATATGTTTATATATATATATATATATATATATATATATATATATATATATATATATATATATATATATATATATATATATATATATATATATATATATATATATATATATATATATATATATATATATATATATATATATATATGTATCACACCGATAACTCAAAAAATGATGGGCCGATTTTGATAAAATTTGGCATGTACCTTTCTATTCTAAATGGCTTGGATAAGTTCGTTACTCAGGAAAATCGGACGAGGTTTTCCGAGAAAATTTTGAGTTTTCATTCGAAAAAAATTCCTATCTCAAAAAGTAATAAGCCGATTTTAATAAAATTTGGCATGTACCTTTCTTTTGTAAATGGCTTTAACAAGTTTGTTAGTCAGGAAAATCAGACGAGTTTTTTTTTAAATAGACTATGGTCAGAATCCAGCCCTGACCAACACCAATGGATAGTTAGCGTTTTCCCTATTGAGCCGCTACAACAACAACAAAATGTTGAAAAGTGGCAAAGAAAATTTCATTTCGATAGTACTTGCTGCACAATTTGACCCACAAATCAAACCACTTTCTTTTACCATAAAACGCACTATAATTCCAAAAGAACACAATTAGATTCACTTGCACTAACTACACTGTCACCCTCTGAATATTAAACACATCACCTACCTTGAGTGCCATGTTATCTAGCAAATGTTGTCTGTGAACTGATGGTACGTCTTTACTGGACATGTTTATATACTCACTGTATGAAATTCGTTTCATAATTCTAACGATTGTGTCTGCATATAGATAAGATTCGGTAATGCTGTATGATAATTAAACCTAATTTTACATGAACGTGTAAGGACAACATTTGTTTTGCATATACTCAAATAGAATTCAGCATTATTCTGGTTTATTCTGCAGTTTCGTAGAAAAAATCCACTAATGAAGAAATCGCGTTTCGAAAAAATTTCCTCAAAAACTATGCCCACTAGAACACATATCCGGTGTCAGTTTACATTTTTATAAGTTTATATATATATATATATATATATATATATATATATATATATATATATATATATATATATATATATATATATATAGTATATATATATATATATATATATATATATATACAGTATATATAGTATATATGTATAAAATTTTGGTAAAATAGTGACCTGTGAGAATTGTGGTAGGAAATATATAATGGATAGATTATTATTTACAGTAAGTGAAGGCGATGGTTAAATTATTAGATGGAAGAAATGGCAATTAAAAAATTGTTATGGTCTGTCAAAATTTAAAGGTTGTCTAACTTGGAATGTAGTTCTCAAGCAGTTTTGGATTCCTATAATCTTACTAAATTATGTTAGTGTACAGCATAAGCGTTATAACACTTCATGTATGAACATACGAACATACTGTCTATATATATATATATATATATATATATATATATATATATATATATATATATATATATATATATATATATATATATATATATATATATATATATATATATATATATATATATATATATATATATATATATATATATATATATATATATATATATATATATATATATATATACGTATCACACCGATAACTCAAAGATTAATGGGATGGATTTTTTTTATCATTTGTGGTGAGTACTTTCCCTGCAAGTGGCTTCGATGAGCTCGTTATCCAGGAATATCTATCCTGTTCTGTCGGAAAAATGTTAGGTTCCCTTTCGGAGAATTTTTGTATAGTAAAGTAAACCATATACCAAGATTTAGATTTCTAACAGAAAAATACTTATAATAATTTGAAGAAAAAAACCTCTGGACGCAGCAAGTGCGTTATGGTAGGCAATTTTTATTAAATGCTTTAAATTAGAATAACTCAGTTTTCCATTAACTTATAAAGTTTAGTTTTGGTATACAGTAAGACCTTTCCCAGGGAAAGATATCCTCCAAATTTCATTAAAATAACTTTGTAATTTTTGGAGAAAAAAAAATTCTAGAAAACAAAATTGAAATTTGAATAACACCATTTTCTATAAACTGATAAAGTTAAATTTGGGAACTTAGTAAGGTCTATCCTAAGGCAACATATTTACTAAATTTCATTAAAACAGCTTTAACTCAAAATTTTCCCGGAAAAACCCGTCAGATTTTTCTGGCTTACGAACTCATTCAAGCTATTAATAAAATAAAGGCACTTGCCAAGTTTCATTGAAATCGGTTAATTATTTTTTGAGTTATCAGACGGATACTTATATATATATATATATATATATATATATATATATATATATATATATATATATATATATATATATATATATATATATATATATATATATACATATATACATATATATATATATATATATATATATATATATATATATATATATATATATATATATATATATATATATATACATAAACATATAAAAATTGAAACTGACCCTGGTGATGGGTTCTAGGGGTCCTAAATCGCGCTCATTTGAAAAAATTTTTGCAAAGTCTCACCATCGATACCTCTCTATTAGTGATTGTTTTTTAAATAAAAATGACTAAAAATAGCGCTGCAAATTGAGTCATAACTTCCATATAGCTATATAAATGTATTCTCTTCAAAAAGACATTCTCGTGAATTGAAGGTCCATGACTTGACCACAAAAAGAAGATTCGTATTCCTGTACCCATAAGCGTCTAAAACGTTATATTACTCGAGTTTTAACGAAAAAACGTCAATTTTCACCTAATCATCCATCACTCATCCCTTACCCCTGAAGCTACAATACCGAAAAACCATTCGAAGCGTTCCTTTGTCTGGTGCTAACTCTATGCCAAATTGATATCTCAATACGATCGAAAGTTATTGCGTCTACAGGCCGACAAACCGAGCGAACGATCAATAATGTTTAACAATTTATCGTAACAACTTTTTCAAATTTGCGTGCAAAAAATAATTTTCGTTTAACATTACTTAAGCCAATGTTTGCAACATAATGATGTCCATTTTTTGTGAAAGAAATTATCTGCAAATTGTCATGCAAATATTTTCTTTTTGGCTTTCTCTCAAAAAGCTTCAGGTGGATAATTATATCTTGGCAGGTGTGTAAATGCCTTGAAGAGGTTCGTTGACCACAAAAGTCGGACCTGTTTTTTCGGAAACATTTTAAGTTTATTTTTGGAAAAATAATGCACTTTTTCAAGAAGTAAAGGTGCTTTGATATAATATGGTGCATTTTAGTGAATTTTCATTCAAAAAAATCACTAATGAGGAGATCCCGACTTTTGAATTTTGAAAAACGTCCTTCAAATGAGCACTAATTAGGCCCCCGAGGAGACATATCCGGGGTCAATTGCAATTTATATATATATATATATATATATATATATATATATATATATATATATATATATATATACATGTTTATGAAAATTCACTATCATAGCGCACTTGCTGCGTCCAGACTTTTTCTACTAAACTACTCAAGAATGAAAGCGTCCCTCGCTAGGAGTTTGCACTTTTTAGAGAATTTTTATATATGAATTCCCCAATAATAAATTTTTCTTCTCCTCAAAAATGTACCTTCTTCTCGTTTTAAATTTTCCAAATATTTTAATCGATCAATTTTTAATAAAAAATGTCAATATATTTTTTATTTTTTTCCGTAACGACCGTATCTAGTCAAATTCTGCCATTTGGCCGCCTTTTAAAAATCTTTTTATCAAACAAAACTTTCCTATAATCATCCTCCTCTTGATAATCTCCCAGGATACATCATTTTTCAATGTTGGACTTTTATTTTCTCTTGACATTTTGTTAACCTATATTGCAATTTCACTGTCAGTTTGACATTTGGTTCCTATCTGAACAGCTGACGTATCTCTAGGTTAGATGACATTCTTAAAATTATCACACAACTTCTGACATCTTAATATTCTTAAAAACTATTGATATATTTCTTACTGTCCAAAATATTTAAATTTTTGCTGTTAGTTACATCTAAAAAACTTAAACACTCATCATTAATGGCATTAATAATGATGATTGATATACCTTTCACTTCCTATAAACGAATTTCACCATTTCCATGTAGTACAGGCAATAGAGAATCTTTTTCTGCATTAAGCTACAGGAGTTTTTTTTTCTGACATATAGGTTCAGAATTACGCACTGAATGTAAAAATAATCCTTACAAATTAGGAGGGCGGAATTGCCGCCATTTTGAGAAAAATCGTTTCGGCATATATCTCCGTAACCGTGCACTTTAGACCAAAAATCATAATAACCTTTATTGTAGATAATTGCATTTTTCATCTTTTTTAGTAAATTTTCTTAAAAAAAATTCACTAATAAGGAGATCTCGACTTTTGAGTTTTGAAAAAATTTCTTCAAATGACCGCTATTTAGGACCCCTGGAACCCAAATCCGAGGTCAGTTTCAGACTTCATATGTTCATATATATATATATATATATATATATATATATATATATATATATATATATATATATATATATATATATATATATATATATATATATATATATATATATATATATATATATATATATATATATATATGTTTATATATTTAGGTGTCACACCTGTAACTAAAAAAATAATGGACCGATTTTGATAAAATTAAGTGAGTACGTTCCTTTCGCGAGTGGCTTGGATAAGTTCGTTAGCCAGGAAAATCCGCCGAGGTTTTCCCGAAAAATTTTGTGTTTTCCTTCGAAAAAAATCGAAAAAAAATTATAGCTCCGGAATTAACAAAGTAAGGGCAACGAAATTTGGTACACGTATTTATATCATTATAGGTAACCTACATACCAAAATTTAGCGCTGTCGATTAAAGGGCGAAAAAGTTACAGGCATTTAAAGAAAAATAAATTTGGGTTAACCACAAAACGTCAAAGTCGCGATTTTAAACGTCAAAATTGTTAATATTTAGGCAATGAACCTGAAATTAATATGATATATGGAAGGAAAATGTCTCAAGAATAATGTTTAACAAAGCCTGAGCTCTTAGTTTCAATCGTCATTGTCCTTTATTTTACTAAAATATTCCCAGAAAATTCATTTAAAATACACCCTTTCTCTGATGCTTTAGCAGTAGTGTTGGCTATAGAATTTATCGTTTAATGGTATATCATTTTTGTCGAATTTTCGTAAAAAATCATTAAAGCGCAATATATCCGTTATTATGCAAGTTACGAAAAAAAGTTGTATACATTAATTGTAGGGTGTCTTAAGCTACATCTTAAAAAATATTTCCACAATTATGGGTGGCCCATAAATCGTTGGTGATTCAAATATTTTTTTTAGTGAATTTTTTTAATCGAACACGCCCTATGTTATTGCATTTTTGTATTTTCCATCGAAATATAATACATATTTGTAAGAAAAGAAATTCGGGACGCAGCAAGTGCGTTATGGTAGCGAATTTTCATTAAATGCTTCAAATTTTGAATCAATTTGCTATTAACCTATAAGGTTGACCAGAAAACCTGTTTTTTCGGGAACAATTTAAGTTTACTTTCGGAAATTTTTGTACATTTTCAAACGATAAAGTTATTTTTATGAAACATGGTACATTGGTTCTAATATATAGATTATACTGGTAACCAAATTTGGTGCCTGCTTTCTTTAAAAAACATATTTGCTATTAAAAACATTTTTATGAAAATTCACTACCATAACGCACTTGCTGCGTCCAGAGTTTTTGTTAAATAAAGTTTTTCGTATCACTCACCGTTTACAACTTATACGACTATTAGCATTCATTTATTGGCTTTTTTACCTATATCTTTGTTAATAATTGTTTAAAAAATAAAATGCTTATAACTTAACTTTTCAATCGACAAATTTTCTAGAACTCTTACTTAAAACTTTTTTTTTCTCAAATTAATATTAGTGCATTTTCTTTAAAAAAAACTAATGAGGAGACCCCCAACTTTTGAATTTTGAAAAAAAATATTCAAATAGGCGCTAATTATGCCCACTAGAACACATATCCGGGGTCAGTTTCAATTTTTATATGTTTATATATATATATATATATATATATATATATATATATATATATATATATATATATATATATATATATATATATATATATATATATATATATATATACCGATAAGTAAAAAAATTATGGGCCAATTGTAATTAAATTTGGTGAATACCTTCCTCTTGTAAGTGGCTTGGACAAGTGTGTGTATGTGTGTGTATCACACCGATACCTCAAAAAATAAAGCTCTGATTTTGATACACTTTGGCACGTACCCTCCTGTTGTAAGTGGCTTGGAAACGTTTGTTAGCCAGGAAAATCGAACAAGTTTTTCCGGGAAAATGTTGGGTTTTCTTTCTAAAAAATTTGTATCTCCAAAAATAACAGAGCTATGACAACCGAATTAAGCACGTCCGTTTATACTATTAAACCTACTCTACGTGCCAAAATTCACATCTCTAGGTTAAAAGAAAAAAAAGTTATAGGCATTTAAAGAAAAATTTTGGCTGCCACTGGCTATCAGAGGCCAGCACAGGAACAAAATATTTTGTCTGACTAACCAAACCAATTGAATACTACATACAATAGTTATGTTTTGTTGACGCAAAAATGGCAAGAAGTATCAGAAAAAATATTTTGAAAATTTTATAGTTTTTCGTTTTAAAATGTCAAAGCCGCGAATTGAAACGTCAGAATTTGCAATTTTCAGACAACGAATCTGAAACAAATACCAACTATGTATAGAAAATATCGTAATAAGTGTATGTAACATTCGATTGTCGCGATCAAATTACACTGTTAAGAGCGTTTGTAATCACGACCCTCTTGCTATTAGCCGGTTGTTCTGTAAAATATCAGGTAATTCGCATAAATTTTATATATGGTGTTGAACAAAACATTAAAGATTTTCTAAACCATTAAGAATCTTCCGTTTGAAAAAAAATATTCCTGAATTTCAACTGAAAACATGTTGAAATGGAAAGGAGCCAGGCCACAGGATGGTGTTAGACTTTTCCGTGTCTCCTTTTTATTTCTATGATGATTGCAAAAACGAGCTTTTTCTCTTTTCGGGTATAACTTGTTTGCTCGTCAATCTATTTTCGTAATGGGAAGCTTATATTAAAGCCAAAGCCTCAGGAAGAAACGCTTAGTTACAAGAGCGGACGCAAAATGTACGATCAATATCAGCGCGGCATCAAATTGATCCGAATCTTAATCGTTTTAAAAAGTTAGTTTGATAGCAGAATTTACTGAAAATCAAGTTGCTTATAAAGTAAATATTAATTTTGGGAACTACAAATTGATCTTCGTCTGCATAGGCCAAAAATTGTCATTGATAAAACTCAAATTACAAACGGCCCCTTTCCAAAGGAGACTAATTTAAGTTCTCATCTGTAAATGCCTGTAACTAAACCAATAATAGCCCTTTCGCTCGGGCGCTACTTAACTGGAGTCATATTTCCAAGGTAAAAAAGAACAGAACAAGGCTATACTCCAGACTGAAGGTAAAAAATAACAGAACAAGGCTATACTCCAGACTGAATTTATTTAGTAAAAGCCCTACGCGTTTCGGCCCATATATCTGGCCATCTTGAAGGCAGAATTAGAAGCATTAAAACCTCAAATCACAGCAATGGACAAACGGCAATATAAATAAAAGTTTCGCATTTGAAATGGAGGACAGTTAAAAGCCGAATATGTGAAGTGACCTTGCACCCATATAGTGCAAGGAAACAAAAGCGACAGTCGATGAAAACAGCCACTATGATAGATTTTTTGTAATGTTCAGTTCCTGTTATAAAAAACAGAACGAAGCCCCTGAAGATGGCCAGATATATGGGCCGAAACGCGTAGGGCTTTCAATAAATTTAGTCTGGAGTATAGCCTTGTTCTGTTCTTTTTTACCTTGGAAATATGTCTAACCCAGGCGTTGTGACGTTCAGAAATAACTGGAGTCAATCGCTTATTTTCACCGATCCTAAGGACTTAGAAATTTGGATGATAACATATACATAAAGCAACTGGCTTTTAAAATGACGATCTACGCTCAATCTATGGAGCCTTTATGGGACCCACGAAAAATTTATTGATTCAGTCAGTTTTTATGTGGAACTTGGGCGAATTTACATAAATTTGTTAATTTTAAACACGCATTAAACATATAGCTTAGGCACAATTCTAACGTTTCACATTTACACATATGATCTCTCTAAGTTTTACACAAACACCTACCTGGATTTCATGTGGGTTATGATACCAATAATTATTGAAATAATCACAGCAGCCCACTATTTCATGTTTATTTAAGTCCTAGGGAAATCCTAACATCATAATACGGCTCTCTGAAAGGTAAATAAATATATATAGAGGTTCGAAAACCAACTCAGTAACCATGGGCCTCAGTATGTCATTTTGAATGATATATTAGTAGCTGCTTCTCGTCCCTTGAATTATAATTGCCCTGGAGCAAACTTAAAATTCACTAGACGTTTTAAATTTGATAAATACATAGGGAGAAAAGAGAGTAAACACTTCAAGCTAAAATATAACTCTATGGATCATACCAGCAGGTAAACGTTAAGGTCTCAACCACGTAGTCGTGTGCGTTCTAGAATTAATTTTCTTGAACCTAATTAAAACCGTAATTGCTAGTCGACACTGTTTTTGTTCATTATAGCTGCTTTACAAGAACAAATTTATTTATTTATATTACCAGAATCCACTATTTTAATAAACAGGTTATATTTTTCATTAGATGAAAAGGGCGCACTCCGTTGTAGTGATAATTTAAATCTGATATATGAGCCAAAATAAATTGTTAAAGTCAGAAGGTAGCAAGTGCCTTATGGTGCACATTTTCAAAAAATATATTTTGCTTTTTTGTAGAAACAATTCGCCACTCTTGAAATTCTCAGAAGTTTGTTTAAAGGAGCGCGAACTAGGACCCCCAGAACTCTTATTTTTTAATTTTTATTATTAATTGAACTAAAGTTGTTTTGTTACCAAATATTATTTTTACGAAAATTGGTTGAAAACATTTCTCGTAAAACAGTTCCTTGAAATATTTTCCACACAAATTCGCTAAAACAATTTTCTTTGCACTAAAATCCATTAAAACATTTTTCACGAATTTCATTAGAAAATATCCAATCAAAACTCTACCCGATCAAAACTACTAAATACTTTTTCACACAAAAATTTCCAACAAATTTTTTGTAAAAAGTTAGATAAAATATTTCCCATGTAAATTCCCTAAAACAGTTTTTGGCACGAAAATTCATTAATTCAAGAATTTCATTCGAAAAATGTTCGATCAAAACTTCTCTGAAAAACTTTTTCACACAAAAATTCGAAACACAATTTTCTTTCGAAAGATTCACTAAAAGAGCATTTTTTGTAAAAAGTTCGATAAAATATTTTCCATGAAAGTTCAAAGTACACCAAAATTCATTAAAACCTTTTTCACGAATTTCATTAAAAAATACCCGTTCAAAATTTCGCTGGATACTTTGTCACAAAAAAAATTCCAAACAAATGTTTTTTTTTACGAAAATTAAAAAAAATCACAAGAAGACCCGTTCAAAACTTCGCTGAATACTTTGGCACAAAAAAAATTGGAAACAAAATATTATTTCCACAAATATTAGCTACCAAGTATGATTTCTACCAGAAATGGTTAAAAACATTATTTGTAAAACATTTCGATAAAATCTTTTCCACGAAAATTCCGTAAGACAATTTTTTGCACGAAAATTCAATAAAACATGTTACACGAAAATTCAATAAAACATGGTTCACGAATTTCATTAAAAAACATCCGATCAAAACTTCGCATAATACTTTTTCACACAAAAATTCGAAATAAATTTCTTTAAACAAATGTACCAAACCATTTTTAGTAAAAAGTTCGTCAAAATATTTTGCAGGACAATTTTTTACACGAAAATTCATTAAAACATTTTTCACGAGTTTCATTCAAAAAATGTTCTATCAAAACTTCGCTGAAAAACTTTTTCACGTTAAAATTCAACACAAATTTTTCTTTCAAAAAATTCACTAGAACATTTTTTTGTAAAAAGTTTGACAATGTATTTTCCATGAAAATTCCCTAAAAAAAAGTTTTGCAAGAAAATTTATTAAAACATTTTTCACGAATTTCATTCAAAAAATGTTGCTTCAAAACTTCGTTGAATACTTTTTCACAAAATTGGAAACAAATGTTTCAGAAAATGAACTAGAATTTTTTTTTGCAAATATTTTAATCAAATAAAGAAGAGTCACAGTTGAAACTTAAATCTACCTTGTTAAAGCCATATTATGCTATATTTGCCACCCACAAACCGCATCAGTTAAAAAATCGTTGTTCAAAACTCACCAACTTTAACGTTTCAAATCGTCACTTTGGTGTTTTTAGAAGAAAAATTATAAAATTATCAAGTATTTTTTCTAGTGCTTCTTGATCTTTTTGTACCAAGCAAAAATAGCCTTTGGGTGTAATGTTTAATAGATTTTGTTTACCACCCAAACTTTTTTTCATTAAATGCTTATTGCACTTTTTCTTTTAACTTACAGATATCAATTTTAGTATATAGTATAACTTTGCGAATAGAAACCAGTGTACTCAATTATTACTTTATTTGCTCTATTACTTTCGGAGGTACAAAATTTTCTCTAAAGGAAACCCAAAACTGTCCCTGAAAAACTGTTCCGATTTTCCTGGCTAACGAACTTATCACAGCCGTTTACGAAGGGAAGGTACTCACTATGTGAAAAAAAATCCGTTAAGTAAAAACAGATTTAATGCAGAATTAAAGTACATAAAAAAACGTGACGAGATAAATTGGTTATTCGGATGTTTTAGTAGACAAATTGGTTAACAAACACAGAACAAAGAAAATGATATCTGAATGTACGACATTTAAGAAAGATAAAATAGAGAAAAAATTTGTGTGTCTACCTTATAAACCACGAGTCACAAAGGGTTTGGAAAGTATTTTTAAGAAAGCCGATTTACATTTGACGTTTTCGACATAAACTAATTTAAAAATTAGTTGGGTAATACCGAAGACAAAGACAAAGTCACTGAATTGTCCGGTATTTATGAGATAAGTTGCAAAGATTGCAATCTTATATACGTGGGTCAAGCCAGGAGAAACATAGCCACCAGATTTCCTGAACATCTCCCACAATTACGATATGGTACAGTGGACAAATCGTGTGTGGCACAACATATATGGGATAATAATCACCACATTGACAAAGAAAATTTGATACTTGTCAAAAATGTTAGACATCAAACTATGCTGGATTTTTTAGAAAGTATTTATACTCAGTAAGTGGTGGACGTGCCGTCACCTAGTTGCGGAACCAAGTAGTATGCTGTCACGCCAGCTCCAAATAACACAAAGTGTTAAAAAATAGAGACTGGATACAGCTAACTAACAATTTAGAAAATTGTCAGCCCTGGCCCATTTCTACCCCAATATAGGGACAAAGTATGTAAGACTCGATGCATTTTCGCAACACGCGGCACGTCCACTACTTACTGAGTATTTTGAGACTGGCTATACGATAGCCGTATTATTTTTGGTGCATTTTTGCTACAATTAGTATGCCATACTGAAGAGCTCTAATGACAGCGAAACCGGTCTACGGTTCTAATTGTTGCGAAAATGCATCGAGTCTTACAAAGTATTTATATATCAAGGTCGATTAGGAACAAAACTTCATTGAATCGTGCGGCACCTTTAATTTCAAGCCCTTTATTTTCGCTTTGCATTTGACCACTTAAACACTCCTAATTTGTCTGACAGAATAATGAATTATTGTTAATAACTCGGCCTGTCTATACATATACTAATGTCTACGTTTGTCTCGACTTAAAGACCCCCTTTCGTTTTCTTTATATCTAAGAAGTCAATATAAATACTGGTTTTTTATGTAGAATAAAAATCAATAGAAATATTGTTTTTATGTAGAATTTTAGTTAAATTATTTACCCTTTGTTAAAGTTAACATTGTGAGCCAAACACTCGGTTATTTTTTAATAAAAAAAGATGAGCGGATTTTATAGTGTCTGTTTCGCCAGATGTGCTTGTCGGCTTCCTCCAATATTCATATAGTAAGTGTGTTATACAGTGTAGATGGGCCAACTGGAATAAATTCAGCATCCCAATTAATTACTGTACATTTTACTAAAAATACCGAAACATATCGATTATATATTTTAATAAAAATTCACTAAAAATGACAACTTTCTACGCAAGAACATCATCCCTACATTCAACCTCCTTTGAGTGATAGTTGCAAAACATTCAATAGGAAGTGGAGGCTTGTGATAACTCATTTAAAATATCTCGCTATTCTGTATTAAAAGCGGTTTTAAAATTTGCTGGAAAAATTAACAGTAAAAAAAATTTATTCATCCGTTTGACGAACTTTACTACAACACACTGAAAATTGTATAGCTAATCGCGTTTCAGTCTTGATAATGAGAAAGAGTCTGGACGCGGAAAATGCGTTATAGTAGTCAATTTTCATAAAAATGTTTTTACTAGCAAATATGGCGTTTTTTTAATGGAAGCATGCATTAAATTTGGTTACCGGTATAACCCATACAGTAGAGGCAATGTAACATATTTCATGAACATAAATTTAGTGTTTAAAAAAAAAACACAACAGTTTCCCGAAAATAAACTTAAACTGATCCGAATTTCCTGGCCAACGAACCTCTTCAAGCTACTTACCCACCTACCATGAAATAATTGTTCACAAAAAGCTTTTTGACGAAATTCCGGGGAAAAAAAATACATGAAAATTTGCAAACAAGTTTCTCACGAAAACATTTTTTTACAATAATTTATTAAAGATTAATTATTAATTACCAAAATGTGCATCCTATTCGTCAATAAAAATGTCTTCTGACGTTATTCAACATCTAAGGCATGAGCCACCTAATCGCAATCGTTATTCTTTTTAAGTCAGGTAAATCGTATGGTTTAGTTTTGTGTACCAGACTTTTCACATATCCCCACAAGAAGAAGTCTAATTATGGCCATTCTCCCTCCATATTCACCGATTTGGAAATTTTAAGTCGAGGTACTTCCTAATATTTATTTGGTAACCCGCTCCATCCTGATGGAACATTCTCTGGTACTTGTGGGTTTGCTCGATCAGAATATAAGTATTCCAAAGTTGGCATCACATTATCTTGGAGCAGTGCTAAATAATAATTTCGATTCAAATTGCCATCAATAAAAAGGAGCCCAGTTACATGGCTTCCAACTATTCTTGCCCAAACACTAACCTTTTCAGGGTATGGTGTATGTTCTTTTCTCATCCACTGTGGATATAATTGAGACCAGTAGCGATAATTTTTACGATTAGCATGGCCGTGAAATGTAAAACTGCACTCATCAGAAAACAAAAGTTGTTCTAGTTGGACAACATTGTTATCTAATGTTTCCATCATTTGTTCACAAAAACAGGTTGTTCTATCAAAATCGTCTTCCAGTAGCACCTGAGCTTATATTAATTTATAGTGGTGTATTTTATTGTCTTTTAATATTCGAATAATCGATGGCTAACATTCAATGTTGTGGCTGCTTGTCAACTCCAAGTATATTGTATTTCCCCAAACTCAAGCATTACATTCAATTTGGTATCATTACTCAGTGCATTAGAAGGTTTTTAGTGAATTTTCTTAACGAAAATTCACTAAAAGAGAAATATCTATGGTAAGACTTTTGGAAAATTTCTCGAAATGAGCACGAATTAGCGCCCCTAGAATCCAAATCCAACGTCGGTTGAAATGTATATATATATATATATATATATATATATATATATATATATATATATATATATATATATATATATCTCCAACCGATAACTCAACAAACACTTCAACAATCAAATCAAAATTTGGTAAATTTCCTTTATTTTATTAATAGCTTGGATGAATTTGTTAAACAGTTTTGACACTCAAATTATTTTAGAAGGAAAAAAAGCGAAAATCATTTTGAAAATGCAATTTTTTTTTAAATTACTGAAAGTATAAAACTAAAACAAGCACTTGGACATTGTATAAGTGGTTCTAACTACCAAATTTGGACTCAATTGGTTCAGTAAATCTTGAGTTATAACTAAATAAAAACTAAATAATCTACCATATGACCTAAAATTACCTCTGAATGTTAGCCAAGGTCAGATATATATATATATATATATATATATATATATATATATATATATATATATATATATATATATATATATATATATATATATATATATATATATATATATATATCAGGTTTCCGCTGCCATTACAAACAAAATCTACAAATTAAATTTTAAATGGACAGGCTACAAAAGTGTGTCACAATAAACAATCACCGGGGTTACCATTTGCCACAACTCTTATCTAAATCTGAAAATATCAGAAAAATTGATAGTAATAAATAAAAAGTTTAATGAAAGTAATTCAATTTGTTTAAAGGCCATCTAGAACTCCATTTTATTATGTATAAATATTAAGCTTCCCATTTTTTGCCGTATTTAAAAGCCACCTCCCTCTCCTAGTTTAACCTAACAACACGAGCTAGCTATTTCTCATTTGTTATTCTGCTACCTGACAGCTGACAGCAGTCATGAGCGAATTGTGTGCGCTCTGCATATAATCTCGAAATCGAATTATCCAACCCTAAAATGTAAAACAACTACCTATATTCTAAGGTTGATGCAAATAGTAGGTATTTAATAACCCAACTTTTAATTGTAACCTAACTTTGCCAAATGCCCTCGGCCATTGACTGTAGTATATTATGATTCTAACATCTAATGAAACAAGTAAAAAAGTAATTGTTAAATTAGGATATATGCATCAGATGCAGATTCTTAATAAATGCATGTAGGTACTGTATTACTAAAGCGATTGAAAATTGCTTCAAGAAGAAATAGACCTTCCTCAAACTAATACAATAAGTACTTATAATATCTAGGTACTTCTCGTTTTCTTAACTTTTAGATTTTACTCCTTATGTAGTGTATGGAAAATTTGTAGTAAATTAAACTTCATTACCTAATGCCATAAAGTAGTTTAAATTATATAAACAGATACTCAGTGTAAATTATTAATATTTTAATTTCAAATTTCAAATTTTAATTTTATATTTATTTGTGCAATTTTCAAAAAGTATGGATAGAGCAATAGTAAATAAGTGTTGAAAAGAGTTTAGGTGCAGAAAGTGCGTTGTGGTAGCGAATGTTCGTAAAAATATTTTAAATGGTGATAATTCAATTTCGAGTTAACCTAGAATCTTCAGTTTTGATACATACTACAATTTATATATAAGCTGCGTGAGTATTAAATTTAATAGATAACACAATGAGCTTAACATGTAAGTACAAATTTGTTTCAAAAACCTATTTTTGTCATTTTCCTTGCAGAAACTGGTTTGATTGAGTTAACTAAAACGGATCTTCCAAGTGATTAATAAGGGAAACTACTTGCCACGTTTATAAATTGGCAGGTACGTTCCTTTTGTAAATAAAAATTTTATTGTCGGTAATTTTTTAGATTAGCACACGTGGGCATGCTTAGAACCCATTCTAGATGCACAAACCACGAGCAAAATTTCTTGAACACAGCCCACAAGAAAGCCGCAGGACCAGGAGTGAATAAGATTGCTGGGTGGGGAAAAGATAAAAAGAAAACGTGAGCAAAAAATGCGGAAAAAATAACAGCTTAGTTGAACCTTTATAGGCTACCTTTATTCCATTTTTAAGCTACACCTTAAAATTCTCTTTATCCCGTACATTCACCACAGGTGTTCTAACTTTCTTGGGGGTTGCTCCCAACAAATTGCTTTTGTTTGCATTCTTTTTATTTGTGTATTGAGGGTGGGTGTAGGCTTGCAGAAGGGGAAGGAGAACCCCTGTGATGAAGCAGAGAACCAAGCTTTTCAATTTATGTTTAAATTGTTACCTCATTACATTTATTTAAAATATTTTTTCAAAAATTAATTGGAGGTTGCGTTGAGTGTCAGTCTCACATAGAGAGCTAAAATATTTTTAAAAAGTGTGGATACAGCAACAGTAAATAAGTGTTCAAAGGGGCCTGGGTGTAGCAAGTACGTTTTGGTAGAGAATTTTCGTGAAAATAATTCAAATCCGATAGCTCAATTTCCCATTAAGCTAGAATATTTAATCTCGAACCATAGTAAAACCTATGAAAGCGTGGGTACTAAATTAAAAAAATAATAACATAATGAGCTTCGCGAATGACTAGAAATTTGTTAAAAAACCGTTTTTGTTGTTCCGTTTGCAAAAACTAGTTCGATTGGGTCGACTAAAACAAAACCACCCAAGAAATTAATAGGGGAAAAATACCTGCCATATTTATAATTTGGCAGGTACATTCCCTTTGTCAATATATTTTTTTGTAAATCTATTGTAACTTTACAGATACTTGTAACACAATTTTTTTAAAAGACTTGCAGTACCTACATATATCTCTACCAAATGATAACTTTTCTAGCTCCATCGTCATTTTGCTAGCAAATGGCAGAAATTGAATTGAAAGAGGGTTCACTAAAAATAAGAATTCTAGAATTTTATTTGTTCTTTTAAGCTGTTTACAAAACACTGAAGTTAAAAATAATTTAGCAAATACTTATTATTTCCTAAACTAATTTGGCATTTGTTTTTATTTTTAAGCATAACTTAAAAAGGACCAAAGTTAATCACTACTTTACGACTACCTCGTTTTCTTGAGAGTACTTGAGCTTATATTTTAGAAACCGGAAAATTAAACGTACGGAACTGTAACCCTCGAATCACCCACTTCCTTATTCTGCGAAGAGGTTGGTATACAAAGTTTTTAAACTTCCTACGATAAATTACACGGACCACATCGTTTGTTACTACAAATCAAGATAACCTAATTCTTGGGGAATAAAACGTGTTTAGCAAATGAAGCATGTTAGGGCGTATCTGCAACAGAAAGGTAAAACTATGTAAATGAACTTGTAAACTGAGAATTATCTTACCCTTAAGGGGTATAAAAGCTAAAAGGGAAACTTCGCTATATGACCGAAACTAGGTTATAAATGGTCACCTCAGCGTTTGTTTGAGGACACATTATGGTTATTATAATTATGTTGTGATGATAACAGAATTAGATGCAGATCTCTCTGGCACTGGAGAAAGCGATTTACAAAGTTGTTATGATTCATGCGCAATTAAGACTGCTAAATAAAAAAATTTGGGACTCAACAAGTTTGTTATGGTAGTGAATTTTCATAAAAATGGTACACTATTGGTACGGCATATCACTAAAATTAATAATTTAAATTAAAACAGACCTTTAAGATCGGTTTTTAATGTCCTAATACACGTTAATTTTAAGAATTTTTGCGAAAGCGTTACCATCGACATTCTCTATTATAAAAAAATATTTTAGTCTTGTTCCAGCTCATTTTATGACAAATGTCAAAAACTCAATTTTCTCTGAAGCTAGAAAATACAAATTTGGTACATCTGGGTACTCTAAATATCTTTAAAAAACGTACTGTAAATTTAATTGAAGTTACAAAAGCTTTCCTGAAGAAAACCTAATTCATATTTAGAAAAGGAAAGTATCTGCCAAATTATAAACGTCACAAGTTTTTTTCCTTAGTAATCGCCTGGATGGTTTTGCTATGCCGAAACTAATCGAACCGGTTTTTCCAACAATCAAAAAAACTTTTTGAAAAGAAATTCTCTTTTAATGAATTTTCATCATAAAAATTCAATAATGTCATCAATAACAAAATGTCTGCTGAAAATTTAAATATTAGACAAAGTTATCCAGAGGCTTTAAACAAAAATAAGATCTTGTGCCAAACGTATGAAGTCCGGACACTCTTGTTTCTACCAAATATTAAAGTGAAACAAAACAAGATGCTACATACACCGAGTGAGAATCGAACCCGGGCCGTCTGCGTGTGAGGCGAGCATTCTACCACTGAACCCTAGATCCGTTTCTGTGTTTACGTGATACTTGACAGCAACTTGCTGCCTCAGGAAATGTTATATTATATTCTAAAGGTAAACGTAACACCAAGTTACAAAATTCATTGAATTGTGACTCGAAACACATTCAACGACTGTTTTGATCTTACATGATGTCTTATTTTTAGGTTTAATATTAAAGATGAAATTACAAGCTGTTTTAAAGTCATTTTTATAGAAACACTAGTCGATTTTGTTTACATTATTTATTTCATGATTTCATATCTTCTCATATTCGTATAATATGAAACGTACTAAATCATGGTTTGGCAAAAACGTCATATTTTCTTGATAAAAACTATAGCCCCTTGAAGATTTCTTTATTGCTTTCATGAAACCATGACCTTCCTATATGCTATATTTTCAGTCTAAAACTTTAATCGGAACATTCATCAAGCTACAAATATAGTGTATTTTAAAAATTAATTGAATCCTCACCAGCAAAACAATCTCATGGAAAATTCTTAATTTTATGTCATCTATCATTATAACGACGTAATTGTTGACAAACGATTTCTACGCATGGCAGATAACTATTCTGCCTTTGTCAAGCATTGGACTCTAACACTTAAGTCGCTTTAATTCATGTCTTTTATATTTATGTTTAATTTAGAAAAACTCCAAACTTTGTAAATGAAATTACTTAAAAATCACAACAGAGGTTTATTTGCACCATTTTTAGCTACATGTAGAGTCTCATTCTAGTCCAGTCTATTATATCCAAAAACAAAGCTTATTCAAAAATATTTTTTTATATTTTCTTAAGGGAAAAAGGTCTGTTATAGCTGATTTACGAACTCGTCCGCGGTCTAAGTAAAATAAAGATATGTGCCCAGTTTCGTTCAAATCAGTTAAATATTTTTTAAGTTATCGTTCGGATATAGACATATATATATATATATATATATATATATATATATATATATATATATATATATATATATATATATATATATATATATATATATATATATTGTTACCGTTTGATCACACTGTATATAAATATCTAAAACTAGGCATAAAAATAATATTGGGTCATCAAACTCCATCTGAAGCAATGGACACATAAACAACAACACCTAATACAAAAGGTAATAGTAGTAGTAGCAGAGTAGTATTTCCAATGGTTGAAAATCTTTGCTGTTTTATCTTTTGATAACAAACCAACGCCAGTATATAGTGTTATCCCTTGAGCCTCCTTTCAATTTACCTTATTCTATTTCTCGTAATTTCATCTGCGGGTCTGATCACAAGATAAGGGGAACTTTGAATTCCAACATTTTTGAACAAAATTTCACATTTATTAGATCTATAATTATTTTGATTGTTTTCATTGTCTCTGTGTAAACGAGTGAGTGGTGAATAAAAATAATTACTGTTTATATTATATTATTTTTTCCAGTCCCACGCTAAGTCCTAAAAAGTCCGGATACAAATGCGTTATAGTAGTCAATTTTAATTTAAATTAATTTAATTAATTTATTTTATCAAACAATTGTGTGAGTTAATTAGTAAATATATATATATATATATATATATATATATATATATATATATATATATATATATATATATATATATATATCCTGACGAAAAGGTAAGCTACAAACATTAGAAACAAATTATTGCCTTTCTGTCTGACTTGCGTATGATCTACCATTGGCTAAATATATATTATACATCAAATATCCTGATTAAAATGTGATACGATAAATAACCTATGTAACAATTTGTGAAAAGAAATATATACCAGATAAGTACATATAAAAGGTCTGGACGCAGCAAGTTCGTTATGGTAGTGAATGCTCATAAAAATGTTTTTAATAGCAAACAAGTCTTTTTAATGAGAGAGTCAAATTTGGTTACCAGTATAACCTATATAGTAGACGCAATGTACCACATTTCATCAAAGTAACTTTATTGTTTGAAAAAGTACCAAAATTTTACGAAAAAGCTGGTCCGAGTTTCCTGGCCAACGAACTTCTTCGAACTATTTAATCCCAAAAGCTTTTAGGCAAAACTCGCCAAAAAATGTTTGAATAAAAATTTACAAACGATTTTTTCACGAAAAACCGAAGTGTGCTGACTCCCTCAGAGGACTAGCCAGGACGAAGGAGGTGCAACTGGTGTGGGTTCCGGGACACTGTGGCGTAGCGGGGAATGAGGTGGCAAATAATATCGCAAGACTCGGTTCCCGGCGGCCGTTCTGTGGCCCGGAGCCTGCGATAGGAATAAGTAGGAAGACAGTCTCTGTAGCCTTAGACAGGTGGACCGAGGAAGCAATGGAGAGGCACTGGGGGTCGGTTGGTGGCTGCAGGCAGGCATTCGTGGAGGGGCCGGACAGAGATAGAGCTGTCTGGCTACTCGGAAGGAGTCGACCTACGCTTCGCCGCATCCTTGGGGTGCTGACAGGCCACTGCGCCCTTAGAAGACACCTCACATTGATAGGCGTAGAGAGGGATCCCATTTGCCAGGAATGCGGCGAGGATGAAGAAACGTCCTACCACTATCTGTGTGAATGCGAGGCTTTTGAGAGTCCTCGAGCAGAATTGTTCAGATCGAGGACTCTGCAGAGGAATCAGTTAAGTAACGTCCAATTGAAGACCGTCACGGCCTTCATCTCGAGGTCGAGGCGGTTTGGCGACGGAACCCAGGAAGAGTAGAGCATGGTTGCTGGGGTTGACAAAAAAGGCCCATTGTGGCCTACTTGCTGGGCGTTGGTGGTATGGCTTTGACTATATTGTCATTAGCGAAGATTTTTTTACTACTTTCTCGCTTGTTGAATTTATATCTATAAAAGTTAATCTAAGGGAAAAGTCATTTCTCACAGCCTCTCATAGTTCGTAATGTGAGCTTACCTTCCATCATACAGTGTTTTATATTATCTCTCTACAATTTAAATTTTAGTCATATGGTTCTATTTAAAAATTGCTAAAAATGTATGATCTTTCCAACTGTAAAAAACTCTGGACGCAGCAAGTGCGTTATGGAAGTGAATTTTCATTAAAATGTTTTGAATTACAAATATATCGCTCTAATGCGAGCAGGCATCAATTTGGTTATCGGTATAGCCTATATAGTAGGAACAATATAACTATATAGCAGGTGGTAGTGGAATTTTCCTTTATGTAATAGTAAAGGATTTTTTCACGCCCGAGGAGGTACCACCCCATACATCAAGGGGCCGGTTCTGGTGTATGAGTCGGTTTCCCTTATAAGCAAAAATGATGATGGCTCCTCCTTGTATAAAATTTTCCGGAGGCAAAATACCCCTCCATTCGGATCTCCGGGAGAGGGGTGTACAGGGGGCGCCAACATCAAGATTTAACATATCCTTTTCGAACATATGTGGCCTAAATTCTAACCTGAACTCCGTCCACCATTTCCTCCAGGCTAACAGGCGCCAACTCCTCTTCCTCACCGAAACCCAAATCAGTGCCAAAACAGCCACTAATCACCTTAATTTCCCGGGGTATGAGCTCCTTACTGCCTTTAGATTGCATGGAGGCGTGTGCGCATACGTCCGTAGCAATCTACCCTGCACCAGACTTCCCAATTTAGAAGCTGGAAGAAAAGACATACTATGGATAAAACTCTCTCTCAGGGCTGCAACTAAATTCATCTGTTGCATTTACCGGTCACCTCCTGACAACAACTTTGTCCAGCTCTTTGACTACCTTTCTGAAAAAACCGACTATCTGATTTCTGAATATCCTTCCTCCGAGGTCACTATTCTTGGCGACTTCAATATCCATAATAAGGAATGGCTAGGATCTTCAAAAACCGATCCACATGGAAGAGCAGCGGAGGTCTTTGCAGTCAGCAATTCTTTAGCCAATATGGTTCAGCAACCTACTTACTTTCCTCGTATCCCAACACACAGCTCAAATCCCTTGGATCTCCTTCTTACTACAAATCCTGAATGCTATAAGATATCAGTCACCGCCCCCTTGGTCGCTCAGACCACGGCATGGTCACTGCTTCCTGTGCAATGCAACCCGAGGTCACACAGTCATCACCCCCACGTATCGTTTGGCACTACAACTCCGCAAACTGGGACGAAATGCGGGATTACTTTTCGTCATTTCCATGGGGGTCTGTCTGCTTCTCTCATCCTGACCCCTCTGATATCTCACAAAACGTCACCGAAATTATCCAAGCTGGCATGGAATTATTTATTCCACGTACACAGAAAACCTCTTCAGCCACTCAAAAGCCCTGGTTCTCTAAATCCTGTGACAAGGCCAGACTTGAAAAGGTCAAAGCTCACAAAACGCTTCTCCACAATCCCAGTCAAGAAAATCGTCAAGCATTCAACGACGCAAGAAACCGCTATGTCCGCATTCTTTCTGAGGCAAAAAACTCGTTTAATAACCACATCAAAAACAAAGTCCTCTCAAGCTCCAACGGCGGCAAACCCTTCTGGACTCTTGCTAAGTCTATTGGGAATAATTTCTGCAAGAGCACGTTCCCACCTCTTGTCTCAGGTGATGAAATTGTTTCTACCGCCCTGGGCAAGGCTAAACTTTTTGCTTCGTTGTTCGCCGGAAATTCTACTCTCAACCCACCTCCAAATGTTCAACCACCAACAGTCCCCAATGTCGCGCATAAAATGACTGATATCATTTTCAAAACTAAAAAGGTACGAAAGATGCTCTCTTCTCTTAACACCAGGAAAGCCTCTGGCATTGACGAGATCCCAGCAATTGTTCTCAAAAAATGCGCACCAGAACTTGCTCCTGTCCTGACTCGTCTGTTTCAGATATCTTGCAATAAAGGCATATTCCCTAGTAACTGGAAAACTGCTCGAGTGCAACCCATCCCCAAGAAAGGATCCAAAGCGCTTCCTAGCAACTACAGGCCTATTTCTCTCCTTTCAGTCATCTCTAAAGTGATGGAAAAGTATATAAACACCGAACTACTAAAATTCCTTGAAAAACACAGTCTAATTCACGACAGGCAGTATGGATTCCGTCAGCGCAGATCGACAGCCGACCTCCTTTCCTTTGTCACCCATTCTTGGAACAAGTCTATGGAACAACACGGCGAATCCCAGATTGTTGCTCTAGACATATCCAAAGCATTCGACCAGGTCTGGCACGCAGCGCTGCTTAATAAACTTCCGGCATATGGCCTACCACCAAAACTTTGTACCTGGACAGCAAATTTCCTCTCCAACAGGAGCATATCTGTTGTTGTGGATGGCCATTCCTCTAAACTGTATCCAATTAATGCAGGAGTCCCTCAAGGTTCAGCTTTAGCCCCTACTTTGTTTCTTCTTCACATCAATGACCTCCTCTCTAGCACATCCAACCCAGTTCACAGTTACGCGGACGACAGCACCCTCCACTCAAACATACAATATTCTAAGCCTGTCTCTTTAGCCCAATTAGATGAGGATCGCAGACTCATGGAGGGTTCTGTCTCCGTAGACCTCCAAAAAATATTAGACTGGGGAAGTAGAAATCTTGTACAATTCAACCCCACAAAAACTAAGTCTTGCTTTCTTTCTCACAAGAGATACAGCAGCCCTAGACCCATCACAATGAACAACCAAGTTATTCAAAGTAATGAGTCCTTTTCTCTTGTTGGCATTTCTGTGGATCGAAATCTTAATTGGCACCAACATGTTACATCAATTGCAGAAGCGGCTGCTAAGAAATTGGGTTTCCTCTTCCGGGCTCGCAAATACTTTTCACCAACTAATCTCTATACCTTATACACTTCACAAATAAGGCCAAACCTCGAATACTGCTCCCACATCTGGGGTGCAGCTGCCGCTTCTACACTTGCTATCCTGGACTCCATTGAAAAGAGAGCTATACGTCTCATCGGTGACCATACCCTCACCCAAAGGCTTCCATCCCTTGCCCACCGACGTGCCGTTGGTGACCTCTCTCTCTTTTATAGATATCTGCACGGGCACTGCTCAGAGGAGCTTTCCTCCATAATTCCCCCACCTGCTGCCCCCAGCAGATCTACCAGGGGAACAGAGCGAATGCATCCTTTTACTGTCCAGGTCACCAGACATAGAACATCTTGTTATGCCCGCTCTTTTGTCCCGAGGACTTCCAAGTTGTGGAATTCCTTGCCGGCACATGTTTTTCCTTCTCCTCCGAACCTCCAAACCTTCAAGTCCAGAATTAACAAGCTGCCTCTTTCCTCCTTGTCAACACCCACGGTACGATAGTATTTAGGCTGTAAGCCCTCGTGGTGTGTTGTTGACATTAAAAAAAAAAAAAAACAATGTACAATATTTTATCAAAATAATTATTTGAAAATGTACAAAAATTTTCCGAAAATAAACTTTAAATGTTTCCGAGAAAACTGGTCTCCTAGCCAATAAACCTTAGGTTAATAGCAAATTGAGTTATTAAAATGTGACACATTTAATGAAAATTCGCAAACAAAACGCCCTTGCTGCGTTCATACAAAAATTTTCCGAAAATAAAGTTAAATGTTGGTTTCCTAACCAACCAAACTTACGTTAATAGCAAATTGAGTTATTGAAATTTGAACGATTTAATGAAAATTTGCTACCAAAACGCACTTACTGCGTCCAGATTTTTTTCTTACAAACATGCATCATATTTCGATAAAAAATACTAAAATGCAGTAACGAATATGTTCTACGAAAATTAGCTAAAAATTATAGACCGTTAAACAATAAACTTCACTAAACCTACAGCGAAAGCATCAACTTAACTAAACCGACAGCCAAAGGGTCTATTTGAAATGAATTTTCTGTAAATATTTTAGTAAAATTAAGGGCAATTACGGTTGAATCGGAAACTTAAGAGTTCGCAGAACTCTTCTTGCATCATTTTCTTTTCACAATCCGTATTTGTTTCACGTTCTTTGCCTTAACATTTCCAATTTTGACGTTTTAAATTGCGAGTTTGACGTTTTGAGGAAAACTCCAAAATTTGTTTCTTTATCTGGCCGTAACTTTTTTGTGCTTAAACTTAGAGACCTTAATTTTGGTACACGGTTCACTCTTTATAATACAAATACGCGTATCAAATTTGGTTGCCCTCACTTTGTTATTTCGGAGATATGAATTTTTTTAGAAAGAAAATACAAAATTTTCCGGGAAAACCTTGTCCGATTTTCCTGGATAACGAACATATCCAAGCCACTTGCAAAAGGACGGTACTCACCAAATTTGATCAAGATCGGTCTATTATTTTTTGAGTTATCGGTACTATATATATATATATATATATATATATATATATATATATATATATATATATATATATATATATATATATAAACAAGGATCTCCCCATTAGTGAATTTTTTAAAGAAAATTCCCTAAAAAAGAACATTTGAATCACTAACGACTTACGGGCCATCCTGTACTTGTAGAAATATTTTTTTAAGATGTAGCTGAAGACACCCTATAATTAATGTATACAATTTTTTTCCGTATCTTGCATAATAACGGATATATTGGGCTTTAAAGATTTTTTACGAAAATTCGACAAAAATTATATACCATTAACCGATAAACTCTATAGCCAACATTACTGCCAAAGATCAGAGAAGGGGTCTATTTGAAATGAATTTTCTGGGAATATTTTAGTAAAATGAAGGAGAATGACGATTGAAACTAAGACCTCAGGCTTTGTAAAACATTCTTCTTGAGACATCCTCTTTCCATGGCTCATATTATTTTCAGGTTCATTGCCTAAATATTACCAATTTTGACGTTTAAAATCGCGACTTTGACGTTTTGAGGAAAACCCAAATTTATTTTTCTTAAAATGCCTGTAACTATTTTGTTCTTTAACCTACAGAGCTATATTTTGGTAGGTGACTTACCTGTAATGATACAGTACCAAATTAGGTTGCCCTTACGTTGTTAATTCCGGAGATATAATTTTTTTTCGATTTTTTTCGAAAGAAAACACAAAATTTTCCGGGAAAACCTCGACGGATTTTCCTGGCTGACAAACTTATCCAAGCCACTCGTGAAAGGAAGGTACTCACCTAATTTTATCAAAATCGGTCCATTATTTTTTTAGTTATAGGTGTGACATAAATATATAAACATATATATATATATATATATATATATATATATATATATATATATATATATATATACATATATATATATATATATATATATATATATATATATATATATATATATATATATATATATATATATATATATAAACATATAAAGTCTGAAACCGACTTCGGATTTGGGTTCCAGGGGTCATAAATAGCGCTAATTTGAAGAAATTTTTTCAAAATTCAAAAGTCGAGATCTCCTCATTAGTGAATTTTTTTAAGAAAATTCACTAAAAAATACGGTCTCTCCTATTAAATTTTTTAACCCAGTGTTCAGTACTTGTATAAAAAAAGTTACGTATGTTTTTATCTTGTAGCGATCCTACACTTAACCTCAAATATGTAAAAAAAACGGTGTATTTTATGAAAGTTATGAATAGGAACAAATTTATTCGGCATTTAATTAAACCTATTTTAATCATCTGAGGATCAAAAGGTTTATTTGCACAGCAGCTCCGTCTACATGTGTTATGATAAAAATATATTTTTTCGCAAGGTTCAAGTCTTTCGCGTCCCTAATCTAACACCTTGAAAAACTTCCAATTGAATTTTGAGGAAAAGGTGTATGGAGTTTTAATTGACACACCCATTATATATATATATATATATATATATATATATATATATATATATATATATATATATATATATATATATATATATATATATATATATATATATATATAACAAAAATTCAAATGGACCTTGGATATGGATTCTAGGGGTCCAAATTCGCGCTCATTTGAAGAAATTTTCCGAAAGTATTTCCATCGATACCTCTCGATTTGTGAAGTTTCTTCACTAATATAATATTAATGGTTCCTAACATAAAAAGTTACAGGCATATTTATATAGTGTTAAAAAGCCCAGTCCATTCAGACGCTATCACATACGAAATCTATTATGTTCTATTTTATGGAGAAAAAATGTTGATCAAATCAATCATGAGTTAGTAGCAACGTTCGACAACACTAGTTCGTATATCAGAGATACAATCTGTCAGATATCCTATATTTTTAATACGAAATCCACTTGACAGTCGAAAACGTGTAATTTCCGTTTGCATTCGGTTTTTATTTTTCAGTCAGTAGCTACAAAAACTCAATAACGAGGCTTACTTCACATTTAGCACTGATAATTCGAAATGATTTTAGCTTACCATCCAGTTGAGTACTGTTATTGAACATATCCAGTGAAAATGAACGAAGTTCTGTTGGCTTCTGTCGCAGTTAAATTAGTACAGCCATGTTTTCGCTAAAATCGCTGTGTTTATAAAACACGCAAACGAGCCAGCAATTGCGCGATAAATTTTTATAAAAATCTTTCAAATGTGAAAAATTCCAAAAATCTTGCCCCTTCCGAAGGCGGGAACGTGTAGACATTTAACGTGCTCAAATACAATATCAGAACCTCGGCTATGTTAATTTATTACAGTTTGTACTTAAAAAGTGAAAAGTGAAAGGGAAACCCTGGGAATCGAACCCAGTACCCTTCGGTTGAGAGGCACACGTTCTTACCCCTGAACGACAGAGGCTCCAATTTGTTTTGTAAAATAAAAAAGTCTGGACACAGCAAGTGCGTTATGCAAGTGAATTTTCATAGAAATTATCTGGCACCAAATATTTTTTACGACTTTTTTTTCTTCTAACATAGAAATCAAAATCTTGTCATATGGTTTGCTCTTTATATACTGAACCTATCTACCAAATTTGGTTACCATAGCTTTTTAATTTTTGAGGTACAAATTTTTTTGAAAGAAAACTCAAAATTTTCCCGGAAAACCTAGTTTGATTTTCCTGCCTAACAAATCAGTTCTAAGTCACTTACAAAGGGAAGGTACGTGCCAAATTTTATAAAAATCGGACCATTATTTTTTGAGCTATGGGTGTGACACATACATATATATATATATATATATATATATATATATATATATATATATATATATATATATATATATATATATATATATATATATATAAACTGACCCCGGATATGGGTTCTAGAGGTCCTAGTTTGGCTCAATTGAAAATATATATTTTTTTAATTTCAAAAGCCGGGATCTTCTCATTAGTGAATATTTTCTACGAAAATCACTAAAAATATAACTCTTAAATCACAAGCTATATATTTTAACTGCTACAAAACATCGCAGAGACAGTCCACCACAAATTAGTTTACTGCGAAAATTTTTGATAACTAAAAAACAATAGCATTTAACATTTTTTTACATTTCTTGTAACATATGTCGCCCAGAACCCACAGTTGTTTCAGAATCTTTATTAAAAAATCTACAATTTTGTCGTTCCAAATGATCACTCTGACTTTTGAAAAGAAAAACGATTATATTTTCAATGTAGGTTTTTTGTACGTCTTCATTTTTTACACGAAAGAAACCTAATCTTTGACTAATATTAAATAGGTTTTATTTACCACACATAATATTATTTTCTTATGTCTGCACTTGACCACCAGTGGGACCAAAAGTGTTTTTGCTTATAGCTTCTTTTACCTAGATATGTGACAACTGACGTACCAAGTTTTGTTACAACTTTGCCAAATTTTCGAAAATACAAAAATAGAAAGAAACTCCACAATCTTCAGGGAAAACTGGCCACCAGTACTTTAGTCCTGCTTGGACTTGCTGTAAGATGTAAATCAGAAGACACAGACCCGTTTCGTTATCCTTATGGACTCTTCAGTATGCCACACCTGGGCCCCAAACAAGTCGGCTTTAATGCAGACGTTGCCTTAATATACAATGGAGAATAGCACAAAGCGCCATCTCTTATGTTGTGACGGTATATATATATATATATATATATATATATATATATATATATATATATATATATATATATATATATATATATATATATATATAAGCTTATATAGCAAATGTTCGAAGTGCCCACGTTCATGTATTTGTACACATGGCGCATATTTAAGTTACCACGAATTTCATATGCAGCCATTGTATCTCGTTCTTGCAACTACTTTCTAGTAGTGTTAATTACTGATTTATTCCAAAATGCAACTTCTTACTGAAATTATGTAGGAACACTTTTTTGTAGTAGTGCAACGACTTAATCTAAAAAATTTACTAGCTTTATTATCAGTGGCGCCACATGTTTTTAAGGTTCACCTAAGTCATGTTTCCTCGCCACTGGGTTTTCCTATTTTGCTGGCTCTACACCCGGTAATACTTATTAATAATGACATTCAGTACATCGAGTTTCAAAAGAATCCTTTCATCAATTTGGGAGGTATGCGAAAACATTTTTTTTCCTGGGTTTCAACACCATGTATCGTTGTTAGAAGGCATGTTAGAACAACAATTTATTTTCATAAAAACTTTGCTTTGGTGAGAATGATCTTGAGTTAAATTTTCTACGCCTACTTCTAAGTTAGCCTTTATATACAGGGTGTTTCCTAATCATGTGCAGAAAATTCAGGGCTGTGTTCCTCAACTAGTTTCGAGAAGAAGAGCTTATATGAACATTTGTCCACTAATACTTTGTTTTCTTGATACGGTGTGTTAAATGTGCAACGTCACAAACACGTTTTCTATCGTTAATTCCAAATATTTTATAATATTTCAACAAAATTATGTACAATAGTGGGACGTCCCTTTTTGCAATAAAACTGTGTCTTAAATAAATTTATCTTATTGGCAAGTGGCTTGGATAAGTTTGTTAGCCAGGAAAATCGCGCAAGTTTTTCCCGGAAAATTTTGTGTTTTCTTTTGAAAAAAAAAATTATATCTCCGGAAATTACAAAGTAAAAGCAGCCAAATTTGGTACACGAGTTTACATCTCTATAGGTAAATCTGCTAACAAAATCTAGCCATGTAGGTCAAAAGGTAAAAATGTTACAGGCATTTAAAAAATAAATTGTGGTTTTCCTCAAAACGTCAAAGTCCCGATTTAAAACGTCAAAATTGGCAACATTTAGGCAAAGAACTCAAATATAATACAGGCTATGGAAAGAAAATGTGTCAAGAAGAATATTTTACAAACCCTGAAGTATTAGTTTCAACTGTCATTGTCCTTCATTTTACTAAAATGATTCCAGAAAATTCGTTTCAAATAGACCCTTCCTCTGATGCTTGGCAGTAGTTTTAGCTATGGAGTTTATCGTTTAATGGTATATATTTTTTGTCAAATTTTCGTAAAAAATCAATAAAGCTTAATATATCCGTTATTATACAAGATATGAAAAAAAAATTGTTTACATTAATTATAGGGTGTCTTGAGCTACATCTTAAAAAAATATTTGTACAATCACACGCTGGCCCATAAGTCGTTGGTGATACAAATTTTCTTTCTTTTCCGGAAATATAAGTCGAACACGCCTTATCTTAGTGCATTTTTGCATTTTCCATCGAAATATAATGCATGTTTGTAAGAAAAAAATTTCTGGAGGCATAAAGTGCGTTATGGTAGTGATTTGTGATTAGATGATTCATATTCGAAAGGCTCAATTTGCTATTAACCTATAAGGTTGACCAAGAAAGGGTTTTTTTCGGGAACACTTTTTTTTACTTTCGGAAATTTTTGTACGTTTTCAAACAATAAAGTTATTTTGATGAAATACGGCACATTGTTTTTACTATATAGGTTATACTGGTAACCAAATTTGATGCCTGCTTTCTTAAAAAAAACACACATATTTGCTACTAAAAACATTTTTATGAAAATTCATTATCATAACGCACCTGCTGCGTCCCGAAAATTTTGTATTTTCATAGGACGGTTTTCCAGAAAATCAGCTACTTATGTTTTTACTTTGCCGTGGTGGTACCTACGCCACTGTGATAATCAACCTCGTTTTGTCATCTATCAATTTCAGTTAGTGATTTTAAAGACTAAGACAAGAGAATAACTTCATGTGAATTTGGTATCAAAATGTATCGTTATAGATATACCGGGTGATAAAGTCATTTCATTACATTTTTTCCATTTTCTAATTTAATACCTTGTCTCGATAACGCAGCATCTAGATACCCATGTTCATATAAAGTTCATTTATTCTCTTAGTCTTTAAAACCAGTCACTGAAATTTGAAGATGATTCTCTAAAACCGTGCATTCTGTCTAAATGAAGCAAGAGTGCCTTTCTGATAAATTTTTATCGTCCTTCCTAATTCGTGCAAGCTTCTCGACGAAATGTTACTCTCAATCAGAAAAAAATATTTTTGGCACCATTTTATCGCAAAATATAAGCTCAATCTGACAGAATGCGTCGAAATATAATAAAGCGTTTGCAAGTTAGAATAGAAAAAGTGTGTGTCACGTTCCACATTTAACACGCCGTATCTCGAAAATGAAGCATTATTGGACAGTCAAAAAAGACACCCCTGAATTTTCTGCACGTGATTAGGAAAATCTATGTATTTATATTTGTGTATTAGACCGATAACTCAAAAACTAATGGGCCGATTTTGATAAATTTTGGCAGATAGCTTCCCTTTGTAAAAAAGGGGACCCGTTTTTTGCGAAAATTTTGAGTTTTCTTCCGAAAATTTTTTGTATCTCCGAAAATAGCGAAGCTATGGTTACCAAGCTTAGTGCGCACGTTAACATTACAAAAGTTAAACTATGCACCAAAACTTAGATCTACAAGTTGAAAAGAAGAAAGGGATTTTTTTCAGCCTATGTATAACAATTTTTGTAGTTGAAAAATCCTCTTCTCGTAAATGTTGCCTCATCAGTGAATAGTTACAAAATTTGTCTACTTTGATTTAAAATAAATTCACAAAAATTTGTTCTTGCTAAAAAATTACCCGGTAGTAAGCTTTGTTGGGCTTAAGAAGAATGTCACTGGTATAATTGTTGTCCCTGTAAAATACTAAACACGGTACCCTTACTCAATCTAACATTGGCAGACATACGGCGGATACTTGTTTTTGGGTTATCTTCAACAATATTAAATACCGCTTCCTCTTACTGAACAGTTTGAACTGCAGGTCGTCCATAGTATTTGTTTGAACGAAAACTTCCAGTTACCCTTAATTTGTTAAACAAACCTGAAAACAGCTTGCGGTTGGGCTATCTACCACTGGGATGAATTACTCCGTAAGTTCTGGCCGCTGCGCGTGCGTCAAAACCTTCTTGGGCCTAAATTTATCATCATATTGGCCATTTTAATGTTTAAGAAAAAGTGATGCCGCGGCTTTGTGTTTACAGAAATAGCAAATTGTATCGTACATTAAAGTAATGCTCTTTAATGCTAGAAATAACACTACAATTTACAACTACTTACTATCTATTTACTAGATAAACAGTCTCAAATTGAGAAATTGTAGAGCAATCTATACATTTTCGACACTAACTTTAAACTTGGTTTTCTCTAAAATCGTGCATTTTAGCGACTTGCAACAAGTGTATCTTTGTTAGAGAAAATCAAGTGTTGTTTCAAAAAAACTGATTATTTTCCAAAAACCACTACTCTTAAAAAAACCAAGAAAATAATATAATGGTGCAGGAGCTCAAAACTCACTAGACATAAAACACAGAAAATAACCAGGTATTCGTGTTTACCGCCAGAGGAAACTTTTTTCACCAAAATGTGAAGTCAATTACCCAATAAATAAATCAATTATCAAAAATTCTCACTTCTTAAGAAAGCAAAATTCCGCAAAGGTAAGTTGACTTTAACCTTCTTTTCGTCTAAGCTAACTAAAACTGAAGTTTAGCCCATTATTTACTGAACACCATGTATAATTATCGTAAAAAACCAGATCATTCATAACGCACTTGCTGCGTCCACAGTTTTACTATAGTTGCAAGAAAAGTGATAAAAAATTTCTACCACAACGCACTTGCTGCATCGGGACTTTTTCTTCACATTTTTCGAATTTAATGCCCTGGCATATTTTTCAATTACGTGACCGTCTTATTTAAACTAAACTTTTATTATGTAACGTAACGTTAAAAGAAGACGAATAGGCTGAGTCGTTCATCATGAATAATTCTGAGAACGCAGTTCTGAAAATTGACTATGATAATAGAAATATTTTTTCAATGCCATGTTATCAGTATAAAAATAGGCAATTGTAAAGAAACCAATTCTGGGCATGAAAAGATTTCCATTTTCCAGCAGTTATAAGGCACATCTTTGATCGTCCCTGAGCGAGCGCGTTCTGAATACGAAATGAAAGTGGAATTGACATAAAGCATTCCACAACACATAATCACAATCAATTGGTGTAATTGTACAGAAAAACATAATTATGTAGAGCAATAGAGGGGCGAGCGATGGCCCAGTAGCAGAATATTCGAATTCAGACCGCAACATTATTCATTCCACAGGGGCTGTGCTGTATTCAGCTTATATGCTTTGGCTGCTGATGTGAATATAAATTGGCAGATGTCACGCTTTGTGTTTTCTATCGATTGTAACGCAATTGTTGTACTCTATAGACGTTGACTAATATATTGCGAAAGGAACTTTGGATGGCCCAACATGTCAGTCAGTATGCTAGGCACATTATTTGTGCTCCACTGCCAACCGGGCCTTCTACACTTATATGGCTTTTCGGGACACTGTCACTTGTAGATGCTTTATTTAGTGAAGGAAAGTGCAGCTGGATTTTTCTTTACTTAGTCATGGGGCTAATCATACTTACTCTCTAAATATTTTTTCTGCATCCTAATGACGATTAAAAATGGTTTAACGAATTACATTCTGTCGTGAAGCGCAATAATATCTTTGTAAATTTATAAATAATGGACGTATGTGTATTGTTAGCATCTGACAAATTAAACAAAAGGCTGGACGCAGCAAGTGCGTTATGGAAGTGAATTTTCTTTATAATATTTTTAGAAGCAAATATGTCTCTTTAATGCAAGCAGGAATCAATTTGGTCACCGGTATAACCTATATAGAAGGAACAATGTACCATATTTTTCCAGCATAACTTGTTTCGAAATGTACAAAAATTTTCCGAAAAGAAACTTAAAACGTTTCCAAGAAAACTCGTTGCCTAGCTGACGAACCTTAGGCTAATAGCAAATTGCGTTATTAAATTTTGAAGCGTTTAATGAAAATTCGCTACTAAAACGCACTTAATGCGTCTCGATTTTTTTTTACAAACATGCATCATATTTCGATGAAAAATGCAAAAATGCAAGAAGGGATGTTCAAAAAAATGTAGGTATCATCAATGACTTATGGGCCATCCTGTCGTTGTCAAAATAGTTTTGTAAGATGCAGCTCAAAACACCCCAGAGGTAACGTATACAATTTTTTCTCGTATCTTGCATAATAACAATTATATTGAGCTTTACCGTAGAAATGCGTCACCCTGTATATATGTAAACAGAAAGTAAACCCAGATATGGATTCTAGGGGGCCTAGTTTACGCTCATTTGAAGAAATCTTTTTAGAATTCAAAAGCCGCGGTTTTCTCATTAACGAATTTTTTCTGCGAAAATTAGCTAAAAATTATAGACCGTTAGTTAAACCATAAATTTAACTAAAACAACTTCCAAAGCATCAGTGTCTATTTTGAAATTAATTTTCTGGAAATATTTTTTTTAAATGAAGGGCAATGATGGTTGAAGCTGAAACTTAAGGGTTTGCAGAACACTCTTTACATAATCCATATTTCTTTCAGGTTCTTTGCCTAAATGTTACAATGTTGCCAATTTTGACGTTTCAAATCGCGACTTTCTACGTTTTGAGGAAAACCCCAATTTTTCTTCTATAAATGCTTTTTTGTCTTTAAACTTACAACCTAAATTTTGGTAAATTGTTCACCCTTTATTTATATATATATATATATATATATATATATATATATATATATATATATATATATATATATATATATATATACCAAAATTTAACAAGCACTTGTAAAGCCACTGGAAAAGTCTGCGACTGTATTAAATATAGAACGGTTTCACTACGTTAGGGCAAGAACAAACAACCAGATATATTATTCAAATTGAATTAAGTCTTAGAACTATCATCTCTTCTTTGTCTAATTATTTTTTATACAAAAACTCGCTAAAAAAATCATCGGAATAACAACAAACTAAGTAGATAACGGTAAAGTGAAATGAGCCTAAAGAAAATTGATAAAAGGAAAGTCACTAACTAGCATTCGAACTCGTCATGCAGAAATTAACTGAATTTGATTACCGGATTCACAAGGACATAGACCACTGAGCTATACTCGACATGTGTCTACTAGCAGCTATATCCCGTCATACATCTATTCAGTGTTTTAAAATTTACATAAAACTATTTCGATTTACAACAGATTTTTTGCTCATATTACAACGTAATCAAGGAAAATAACTGCTTAGACACATATCTAGGAACCTGTTAATCATCTCTTGTAGTATTTTCCACTCACATTCGTACTCAATCAGTTTTGACGTTTGAACACTCTTGAATCAGATTTAATTAATGAAAAATTAATTTACCTCCGCCTTTTTTGTTTTTCAAGACAGAGATCTGAATTTTGGTACACTAGATACACTTTTACGGAGATAAAATTTGTTTTCGCAAGAGAACACAAAATTTTCCGGGAAAACCTGGAGAGATTTTCCTGCCTAACGAACTCATCCAAGCCACTTGCAAAAGGAAGGTACATGCCAAAATTGATTAAAATCTGACCATAATTGTTTGAGTTATCTGTGTGACATATATATATATATATATATATATATATATATATATATATATATATATATATATATATATATATATATATATATATATATATATATAAACTGAAACTGACCCTGGGTATGGATTCTAGTGGGCCTAGTTCGCGGTCATTTGAAGAAATTTAAATTCAGAAGTCGGGATCTCCTCAGTTGTGAATTTTTTTTAAGAAAATTCACTAAATACACGAACTAGTTATGCTTCTAGTACACTTTTAATTATAGAAAGTCTTATCCTTGCTGTAGTTTCGATTGGGCTTTTCGCGATACGATCCGTGAATCCAGAAGAAAACTGTAAAGGTAAAATGAAGTTGTGACGTTTAAGATAAACCAATATAAAATAAAAAATGATAAAAGTCGATGTGCAGCGTTATGGTGGCAAATTTTCACAAGTTTTGTAATAACACATAACGTTATTCACTTTATCTGTTAAGCATATAATTGAACCCGTTCAAACTTATTTATATTAAATTTAGTCTGTGGGTGATGAATAAGCTTCCAGTGCCACACGTTTGTTTGTGCACACACATGTTAAATTTCTATAGGGGAATTTTTTTCTACCAATCTAATGTCCCTCACGTGATACTATGTTGATTAGAAACACTACTGGTAAGTAAATCATTTAATACGTGCATCTTTGTTCATTCCATTTAATTTTATACAGCACAATAATGCCCTTTTATTATATTTCGCGCTATTCCCTAATTCTGGTAAATTTAATTCCAGAAAATGTGGATTAAAACCATGCAACAAAATTTTGGAACAATCCATCTATGGTTTTATGGGAATATATATAAATATATATATATATATATATATATATATATATATATATATATATATATATATATATATATATATATATATATATATATATATATATATATATATATATATATAGTGTGTCCCAAACTGGATGAGAATGTATTGCTATCTTCGTTATTATTAGAGATGGGGAGACGGATAAATAAGCAATATTTTGTAGAATTTCATGCTAGTTCCAAATATGACTTGTATTTTGCCCTGCCTCTTTTCGTTTTCGAGTTATTTCAAAAAAACAAAATTTGTCGATTTCTTTTTTCTTCAATATCTAAGTAGCCGTTGATCTGACATGTCTAAGACTTGCACATTATCAGGACACTTTTTACAGAGTAATCTTTTTGTGCTATTCGCAACTTTGGATTGTCATTTGTTTTTGAGCTACAGGTATCTACGTTTGTTTTTATTATGGCAGCCATATTGTATTTGTTGCTTATGTGATAGCCTGTGAAACATGCTTGAGAAATCTTGTAATTGCACTGACAATTTTGAGAAAACCCGTTTGGAGGATAGTGCGATATCAAATCCAATACCAGAAAACAAATGACAAAAAAAGTGTTCAAAAAGCAGAAGGCCATGGAGTCTAATAATAGGCTTCTACTTTTAACATAATTTTCCGTAACTATTCACGATAAAAAAATATTGTGATTTAATTTACAATACTTAATTAGGTAATAATGCTAGGTAATATTATGTGAAACAGTTTAATAACGAAACCCGGCAATAACAAATAGAAACTTAAACTTCACAAAACAACACAATTAGAAACGGAACTCAACAAATAATAAAATAGAAAAATAAGTATGTTTCTCATAGAGTTTATTTTCTCCATCATTTAAAATCTGGCAATAAGCAGAGCCAGTTTGATTTGGGAGCTCAGTTACCAGCGCGTTATGAGAAGAATAATAATTTATCCAGTAATATTTTATTTAGTGACGAGAGTAAATTCCATAACAATGGCTTAATTATTGGTAATAACTGCCGATACTGGACTAAGAAAGAGTAATTCCAGATGGATGCGACAAAATAAAGCTCAGACTGTTTATGAAGCCAAAGTTTGGTATGACTTTTTGATTGATCAGATAATTGGTCCATATTTTTATGAAAACAATTTAATTGGTTTAATTTTATAAGAAATAAACTTGTAGCTTTGATGAATCATGTTCTCCTAGAATATAGCGAAAATGACTTATGGCTTCAACAAGATGTGGCACCTACACACAATACAATCACGGTAGAAAACCAATTACACCAGAGATTTTCTGGAAAGTGGTTGGGTATTAATTAAGTTATCAGATGACCAGGTCGGGCTCCTTATTTAACTGAATGGATTTTTTTTAAGTAACCTAAGAACGTTTTTTACGAAAATTTCCTAGAAGCTTTGGCTGATGTCCACTATAAAAATAAGGAGTGGCGATGGCTATTAACTGAGATGCTTTATTAGGAGTTTGCAATAATAAGCTATCGAACAGACTGGCATTGTGTATCAACGCAGACGGGCAAAATATAATTTAATAAATCCTTTTGGCTGCCTAACCGATTAAAAATTCTGTTTTAATTTTTTTAATTATTTGCTTGATTTTTTCATTTAAGTACTTGCACTAACAGATAAAAATTTTAAAGGTAAAATATTTCAAGGAACCTGGTGTCCGGTACATATATGACAAAAGTTATGTTTTTATCTTATAAGCAATGTTAACCTCAAATATCTAAAAAAACGGTTGATTTAATGAAGGTTATGAAGAGGGACAGATTTATTTGGAATGATCTATCAAATGTGTATATAAATGATCGTAACTAAGTTTAGACCCTATCTATGAAAATTCACTACCATAACGCATTTCGTGCGTCCAGACCTTATATATATATATATATATATATATATATATATATATATATATATATATATATATATATATATATATATACATATATATATACATATATATATACATATATATATATATATATATATATATATATATATATATATATATATATATATATATATATATAAACATATGAAAATTTTAACGGACCTTGGTTTTGTGTTCTAGGGACCCAAATTCACGCTCATCTAAAGAATTGTTTTCAAAAGCTTTTCATCGTGACCTCTCTGTTAGCGAATTTATCTTAATGAAAATTCGCTAAAAAAGGTTATAGAGATTATAGTTTTCCTAAAACGTCGAAGTCGCGATCCCAAACGTGAAAATTGACATTCTTTAGATAAAGGACCTGAAACTAACGCGCGTTATGTAGAAGAAATGTCGTAAGAGGTGTGTTCTACATAGCCTTATGTTTCAGCTTCAGTCGTAGTTGTCCTTCATTTTACTTAAATATTAGCAGAAAATAAATTTCAAATAGACCCTTTCTCTGATGCCTTGACAAGTAGTCTTAGTTATAGGTTTTATTCTATATATTAATACATAAAGGAAAAGTTTGTAGCCTTTTCAAAGCACATTTCGGGCACGGAGCAGTGTGAGATTTGGCATAGTTAAAGTTCATATAGGGAAGGAGAGCAGAAAGATTATATATATATATATATATATATATATATATATATATATATATATATATATATATATATATATATATATATATTCTCCACATCAATCACCTCCTCTCTAGCACATTCAACCCAGTTCACAGTTGCGCGGATGTTGTGATGTAATATGTGTAACAAATAGATTAGAAAATGCTTTGTTTTAATTAGACAGACGGATTCCCAGTGCCAGGTCTGAGCTGACGGGTAATATATTAATCTGTCAATGTAACATACATATTACTCTATGGTCGAACAGATGGATATGGATGCGTTCATACGTTCATACTGAATATTAAACACATAAAAGTCTGTGGTCAAATAGTCGCGCTGAGGTTATAGAGGTATACTCTATGACTTGACAATAATGTTCAAACTTAAAAATTTAATGAATTGCCGACAAATTTTGACCACTGCACAGGTCTACTAGTTTATATCTATAGATTATGTGACTAGGTAATTAGAGAAACGGTGTTGGTGGCCAGAAAGTTTTAGCAATGACAGTATGGGCCTATCAGTTTTTCAGTTCCTAAAAAGTAACTACAAATTTAATGAAGTAATTGAACGTTACGATTATGAAGGATTTTAGTGCATTTTTTGAATTTCTGAATTTGCAAAAATTGCTTCAAATGGGCGCGAACTAGGCCCCGTTAACTTGGCCGACTTTGATCATATTTGGTGAGTACCTTCCTTTCACAAGTGGTTTGGTTAATTTCGTTATCCAGCAAAATTGGACCAGTTTTTCCTGGAAAATTTTAGGTTTTCTTCCGGAAAATTTGTTATACCTCTGGAAATAACAAAGCTATGGCCACCAAATTTGGTACGCGCTTTTATATCATAGAAGGATTTGTATGTTATGAATTTTTTAGCAAATCTTCGTGTAGTAGTAGTAGTAGCAGTGGGGAGGCTTACGCCAGGCAAATCTTCGTGTAAAAAAATATTATGTAAAATTATTTCTGTGTGTTTGAAAAAATCATTCTTGGAAGATTCTTTGTGAAGTGTTTATAATAATAAATGTATAAGTTATTGTAAAAAAATTATTTCATTTTCGTGAAAAATAATTGTTTAGCAAATTTTCGTAAAAAAAACATAATTTTCGAGTAATATTAATTTAACCAATTTTGGCAAAGAAAATAGCAATTTTCGTTAAAGAAATTGTTTGAATTTTTTTTTTATTTTCGACAAAAATCTTCTTGTGGATAATTATATCAAATACTGTATAATGACGATACAGGACACTCCGTCTGATTTCGTGTTACAAAAATATCAGCGCCCCTAGCGGATAGTACTGATGTTACGTCGTTCGAGAACGTTTAACACTAGCAATTGCTGGTGTTTAAATGTGTATGATTAAGTTTGAGCTGTGTTTTTTACAATGAATGTTAGTGGTTGGATGTGTGCAATCTATAATTGTTTGAATTATAACGTGCTAAATCTATCAAAGACATTTCATAGGTTTCCAAAGGATGGCGAAAAGTGAATATGATTTGAAGCAGAAGACAAATTCAGAATCACTTTTATGCCAATATGTACAGTTCGCAGAAGCTAGTTTATTGTGTAATATTTACCATTATGTACCTATTTATAGATAAACTTCGTAAACGGATGGTTCAAATGCTTCAATCATAACTTGTCCTCCAGTGCATAAAAAGTTTTGCATTAATAATAAATGGTATAAGAAAACTGTTTTTTTTATTTTCTTCTGTCTCCCTTTTTATTTCAGTATGGCATATATTGTCACATTTTTTCACATTTACAATTATTTTACTTGGTAAAGGCTTTTAATTATCTTCCCAAGACAAGTTTTCAAAGAGAAGTAGAAATAGCAGATTCAACCCCCTAGTAGATTTATTCAGGGAAGTAAGAGTTAGTCTCACCTTTCATCTGCACAATTTCTTAATCATGTACTAAGTATATCAGTTACATATTTTAAAATATTAGATTAATAAGACAGTTTTCATGTAGAAATATAGCAGATTGAGTACTGTGCTACCATTTATACCTAGAACAATTATTTATAGGTAAGTACAGATTGTAACGTAATATCCTCAGAAACAGCTTTCAGTATATTCCTATATCTACCCTTGAAATAGTAGTTTAACGACGGTTTTAATGTATTACTTTAAATTATGATTATGGGTAAGAGAAATTTGCAGAATTATTCATGCTGAATTCATTTAGGTTTCAAGCTGATTGTTTATAAAAATTCTATTTATAACTATATAATCAGAAAATTTTCACTGTTTTGTCATGTACAAGTTTTTTATATTCATCTATAATAAACCAATTGTCTAAATTAAGAATATGCAGGTTAATATACAATTCAAATTACTCGCACAGTTGTCAGTACTTCACGCGAGGTGGCGCTAGTGTACTTGTCACAAATTTCACCAATGCTAAAGCATAGCAGTGTCCCGTATTGTCATTATATAGTATTTGATTATATCTTAGCAGGTGTGTAAATAGCTTGAAGAGGCTCGTTGCCCAAGAAAATCGGACCAGTTTTTTTAGGAACAGTTTGAGTGTATTTTCGGCAAATTATTGTACTTTTTCAAACAATACAGTTATTTTGATGAAATAAGGTACATTGTTTCTAATATATGCAGGTTATACCAAATTCCATGCATTTTATTTTAAAAAGACATATTTGCCATTAAAAGCATTTTTATGAAAATTCACTACCATAACGCACTTGCTGCGTCCAGACTTTTTTCTTTGGTTACGTGTTTACGCAAGTCGTCAGCAAGCATTCTGTTCATTAATGTATGTTTACAAAAAAGCGGCATTGCTACCGATCACTTCAGTTACACAATTACAATCGGTTATATTCAGGTGAACCTAAATTCGCGAATATCATCTTAATCTTGTAATCTTTAAATGTCAAGGTTTTCGGATATTTATGTACAAGTTTTCATGTACGATATCAGGTGTAAAGGACGAGTATATAAAGTATTTAACTGTGTCACAGTATCGAAATTGTATTAAAGTCATGGGTGCGGTTTGCTTTACTTATTGTTTCTGTAGCAGCATATCCTAATTAATGTTTCCAATAAACACACTTCGTTGCGTAAGAACCTTTCTTTCGCTAACGCAATACTTGTCTTCTTCCATGCGAATACAAATCGCTCAATACATGTTACGCGTGTGCTATATATTAAAATTCGACGCTATTTTGTTTAAGAATTCCATTCACACGGTACACTAAGTCTGCAAGCAATGACTATCACAAATCTGTCAGATAAATTTTTCCGCAGATCTAATCTTAAGTCCTTAAGTTAGTACCATAATATGTCTTTTTTGCTAAAAAGTCACCTCTTGTACTAACGCTTTCATTAATCCAAAGGTGTTGACTAATTGGCCCATACAACACGCACCACAGTATGCATTCTGCATTACTAATTTACTGTAAATCTCACTTTAGGCTCACTTAACGTTACGGACAATAGCAAACAATATTGTTACAAATTTAACATTGGTATTAAAAGCATGTCTCTTGCTTAATGTTTTGCCTAAAAAGTGTAAGCAGGTTATATTTTAGTGAATTTTCGTAGAAAAAAATCACTAATAGGGAGATCTCGACTTTTAAATTTTGAATTTTTTTGTTGCAAATGACCGCGAACTAGGACCCCTAGAAGCCATTTCCGGGGTCAGTTTCAATTTTTATATGTTTATATATATATATATATATATATATATATATATATATATATATATATATATATATATATATATATATATATATATATATATATATATATATATATATATATCACACCGATAACTCAAAAAATAAAGGGCCGATTTTGATAGAATTTGGCACATACCTTCCCTTTGTAAATGGCTTGGATAAGTTCGTTAATAAGGAAAATCAGACGAGGTTTTCCTGGAAAATTTTGACTTTTCATTCGAAAAAAATTTTATCTCAAAAAATAAAAAAGCTATGGTTACCAAATTTGGTGGGTAGGTTTACGATATAAAAAGTAAACTATACACCAAAATTTAGATTTCTATGTTGCAAGAACAAAAAGTTATAATAAAATATTTTGTGCCATTTTCTAAGAAAATTTACTACCATAACGCACTTGCTGAGTCCAGGATTTTTTCTTTTTTTGACCATTTTCGTGAAATGAATCGCCTAAAAAAATATTGGAGGATTAGGAGAAAACTCTGGACGCAGCAAGTGCGTTATGGTAGTGATTTTTTATTAAATGCTTCAAATTTAAATAACTCAGTTTTCAATAAACTTAGAAAGCTTAGTTTTGACAGGTAGTAAGGTCTTACCTAGGGCCAGATATACACCAAATTTCATTGAAATAACTTTGTAATTTTTAGAGAAAAAAAAATTTCGAAGAAAATAATGAATTTGAATAACTCAAATTTATATAAACTGAGAAAGTTGAATTTTGGTACTTAATAAGGTCTCTCCCAAGGAAATATATATAATAAATCTCATTGAAACAGCTTTGTTATTTTAGGAGAAATTTTTTTTTTTTTAAATATAAGTCAAAATTTTCCCGGAAAACCCCATCCAATTTTCCTGGCTAACGAACTTATCCAAGCCATTAATAAAAGAAAGGTACTTGCCGAGTTTCATTGAAATCGGTGAATTATTTTTTTAGTTATCAGACGGATATACATATATATATATATATATATATATATATATATATATATATATATATATATATATATATATATATATATATATATATATATATATATAAACATATAAAAATTGAAACTGACCCCGGATATGGCTTCTAGGGGTCCTAGTTCGCGCTCATTTGAAAATTTTTTTGCAAAGTCTCACCATCGATATCTCTCTAATAGTGATTTTTTTAAAATAAAAATTCACTGAAAAGTATGGAAACAAACGTGTGTTTCCGGAGATATTCGTTATTCAGAAAAAAAGTTTAGCAAAAGTTTTTTGACATATTTTTTGCTACAAACTGGCGATATCCCATCTTTTCAACCACTTTGTTGTTATGGCAAATAAATCCTCCTTTAAATGGCAAGATATGATTTTTTGCATTTTCGGAAAGAACGTCAATTCTTAATACGACACTATTATATTTCAATCGGTTTCCGTAAGTAAAAAAGTCTGGATGCAGCAAGTGCGTTATGGAAATGAATTTTTATAAAAAATAATTTAATATGTCTCTCTGATGCAAGCACGCATGAATCTGGTTACCGGTATAACCTATATAGTAGAAACAAAGTACCATATTTTATCAAAATCACTTATTGTTTGAAAATGTAGAAAAATTTTCCGAAAATAAACTTAAAATATATCCGAGAAAACTCGTTTCCTAACCGACAAACATCAGGTAAATAGCAAATTAGGTTATTGAAATTTGAGGCATCTAATGAAAACTACCAGAACGCACTTCCTCCGTCTCGATTTTTTCTTACAAACATGCATTATATTTCGACAAAAAATGCAACAATGCAATAAAATAAGACTGTTCCAAAAAACAATTGTAGGGATCACCAACTTATGGACCACCCTTTGATTGTCAAAATAATTTCATAATATGCAGCTCAAGACATCCTATGATTAACGTATACAATTTTTGTCGTATTTTGTATACTAATAATTATATTAAACTTACAGATAAAAACTGAATGTAAAACCCGGATATATATTCTAGGGGGTCTAGTTTGCGCTCATTCGAAGAAATATTTTTAAAATTCAAAAGTCGTGATCCACTCACTAACGAATTTTTTCTAGGAAAATTATACCTAAATTTTGGTACATTCTTCACCCTTTATGAAAACTCGCGCAGCACACTTGGTTCCCCTTACTTTGTTATTTCCGGAGTTATAATTTTTTCCGAACACAAAATTTTCCGGGAAAACCCGGATCGATTTTCCTGCGTAACGAACCTATCCAAGCCACTTGCAAAAGTAAGGTACTCAGGATACTTGTTCAAAATCGGACCCTTATTTTTTAAGTTATAGGTGTGACACACACACACAGATATATATATATATATATATATATATATACATATATATATATATATATATATATATATATATATATATATATATATATATATATATATATATATATATATATATATATATATATGTATGTATGTATGTATAAAAACTGAAACTGACCCTGGATATGGGTTCTAGGGGGCCTAGTTCGCGCTCATTTGAAGACATTTTTTCAAAAATTTAAAAGTCGGGGTCGCCTCATTAGTGAATGTTTTTGCAGAAAATTCACTAATATCTAGCCATATGTAACTTTTCGCTCAAGAATTTTCTAAGAATGGTAACATAATTTTTAATTTGTTTATTAGTTCGTTGCACAGTTGAACTAAGAGTAGTGTTTACCTGTGTATAGTGTATACTCTTTTTTCGAAGTAAAAAATAAATGCCTACACGTAGCAAAGGCGTTATGGTAGTGAATTTTCATAAAAATGTTTTTAATAGGAAATATATTTTTTTAAGAAAGCTTGCCTCAAATTTGGTTACCAGTATAACCTATATAGGAGAAACAATGTACCATATTTCATCAAAATTACTTTACTGTTTGACAATATACAAAAATCTGTCGAAAATAAACGTAAAATGTGCCCAAAAAACTGGTTTCCTGACCAACGAACCTTAGGTTAATAGGAAATTACGCTATGGAAAGAAACATTTTTTGAAAAATCGCTACCATAACGCACTTGCTGAGTCCAGAATTTACAAACATGCAGCTTTACCCTAGAAATTCGTCACCCTGTACATATGAACACAGATCAAAACTGAAACTAACCTGGATATGGGTTCTATGGGGCCTAGCTAGCGCTCATTTGAAGAAATTTTTTCAAAATTGAAAAGTCACTAAAATTGTATCCAACTCTATGAGTAAAATTGTGATGGCCAAAAATAAATATGAATGTAAGAAGAGCATGCCTACATTTGTATTACAAATGTCAGAAAACAAAATACTTATTTACATGTCACTTTGAAAGTAGATCTGACATTTATCAAAATAATTTTTCAGTTGAATATGACATGAACTGTTGCCGTGGACTATTATTATGCACTATTGTATTACGCCTTACAAGAATCCTGTTTTTTTTTTCGAGCACGAAAGCTTATTTTACTGTTTAAACATTTTTCGATCCCTTAACCTGAAATGGTTTTCGACTCATTTAACCTTGTTTCATTATAGCGCCACAGTAGGTTTTAGAATCTAGAAATTATTCTATTTTATGTGCATTTTTCGTTGTATACTTAGAACAAGTTTTATTTTCCTTCAACTATAAATGACAAATTTAAGTAAACTGCGAAACGGGAGAAGGAAATTTCATTTAAAGTTAAAGTGACCTCTTCGTCACTCACTTTATTCGAGGCACGAGCGTTGTTTCCATTTTTAATATTAATAACATTTATAGGTAAATTATCAGATTAGCTTATTGTTCGTTTTTTGAAAAAAAAAATCAGAAACATGCTTAGAGAAACCTCTTTATGCATTAACCATCGGACAAATGCTGTGATCTCAACTCCACAATACAGTTAAGAGACCTAAAGTAAATTTGAGGTTCTGTGCAAGACATGCTACAACGGAGCTAAAAATGCAAACTGTAAAAAACTCACCTTACAGAAGTCAATAGAAAGGAGAAACTACTTACCAACACCGTTTCTCCATAAAAAACTTCCACTTTGCCCAATTGAAAAAAAAAGGTAAATAATAAGCGTAATGTGATGCCTTAAAATTAAATAAATAACTGAAACTGCTACCAAAGCGTCATATAAAGAGTCTATTTTCAATTAATTTTCTGCAAATAATTTAATAAAATAAAGAACAATGAAGATTGTAGGGTTGCCCTAACTTTGTTATTTCCGGAGATATAAAAATTTTCCAATAGAAAACGCAAAATTTACCGGGAAAAACTGGTCCGATTTTCCTGGCTAACGAAGCCACTTCTAAGCCACTTGCGAAAGGAAGTTACTCACTAAGTTTTATCAAAATCGATCCATTATTTTTTTAGTTATCAGTGTGACACATAAAATATATATATATATATATATATATATATATATATATATATATATATATATATATATATATCTGTGTGTGTGTATATATATATATATATATATATATATATATATATATATATATATATATATATATATATATATATATATATATATATATATATATATGTATATATGTATATATGTATATATATATATATATATATATATATATATATATATATATATATATATATATAACAAAGTTAGGGCAACCCTACAATCTTCATTGTTCTTTATTTTATTAAATTATTTGCAGAAAATTAATTGAATATAGACTCTTTGTATGACGCTTTGGTAGCAGTTTCAGTTATTTATTTAATTTTAAGGCATCAGATTACGCTTATTATTTACCTTTTTTTTTCAATTGGGCAAAGTGGAAGTTTTTTATGGAGAAACGGTGTTGGTAAGTAGTTTCTCCTTTCTATTGACTTCTGTAAGGTGAGTTTTTTACAGTTTGCATTTTTAGCTCCGTTGTAGCATGTCTTGCACGGAACCTCAAATTTACTTTAGGTCTCTTAACTGTATTGTGAAGTTGAGATCACAGCATTTGTCCGATGGTTAATGCATAAAGAGGTTTCTCTAAGCATGTTTCTGAATTTTTTTTCAAAAAACGAACAATAAGCTAATCTGATAATTTACCTATAAATGTTATTAATATTAAAAATGGAAACAACGCTCGTGCCTCGAATAAAGTGAGTGACGAAGAGGTCACTTTAACTTTAAATGAAATTTCCTTCTCCCGTTTCGCACCCGTTCAACACATTGGGCACATAAAATATAGGAATTTACTTAAATTTGTCATTTATAGTTGAAGGAAAATAAAACTTGTTCTAAGTATACAACGAAAAATTCACATAAAATAGAATACTTTCTAGATTCTAAAACCTACTGTGGCGCTATAATGAAACAAGGTTAAATGAGTCGAAAACCATTTCAAGTTAAGGGATCGAAAAATGTTTAAACAGTAAAATAAGCTTTCGTGCTCGAAAAAAAACAGGATTCTTGTAAGGCGTAATACAATAGTGCATAATAATAGTCCACGGCAACAGTTCATGTCATATTCAACTGAAAAATTATTTTGATAAATGTCAGATCTACTTTCAAAGTGACATGTAAATAAGTATTTTGTTTTCTGACATTTGTAATACGAATGTAGGCATGCTCTTCTTACATTCATATTTATTTTTGGCCATCACAATTTTACTCATAGAGTTGGATACAATTTTAGTGACTTTTCAATTTTGAAAAAATTTCTTCAAATGAGCGCTAGCTAGGCCCCATAGAACCCATATCCAGGTTAGTTTCAGTTTTGATCTGTTTTCATATATACAGGGTGACGCATTTCTAGGGTAAAACTCAATAAATCCATTATTATACAAGATATGAGAAAAATTCTTATATGTTAATTATACGATGTCTGGCGGTGCATCTTATAAAATTATTTTTACAATCATTGGTGGCCCATAAGTCGCTGGTGATGTAATTTTTTTCCTAATCTAACACGCCTTATATTATTGCAATTTTTGCATTTTCTATCGAAAAATAATGCATGTTTGTAAATTCTGGACTCAGCAAGTGCGTTATGGTAGCGATTTTTCAAAAAATGTTTCTTTCCATAGCTTAATTTCCTATTAACCTAAGTTGGTCAGGAAACCAGTTTTTTGGGCACATTTTAAGTTTATTTTCGGAAGATTTTTGTATATTGTCAAACAATAAAATAATTTGGATGAAATATGGTACATTGTTTCTCCTATATATGTTATACTGGTAACCAAATTTGAGGCAAGCTTTCTTAAAGAAATATATTTCCGATTAAAAACATTTTAATGAAAATTCACTACCATAACGCCTTTGGTGCGTGCAGGCATTTACTTTTTTACTTCGAAAAAAGAGTACATAATATGTAAACTCATTTCAAGTCAGGTAAACACTACTCTTAGTACAACTGTGCAACGCACTAATAAACAAATTAAAAATTATGTTGCCATTCTTAGAAAATTCTTGAGCGAAAAGTTACATATAGCTAGATATTAGTGAATTTTCTGTAAAAAATTCACTAATGAGGCGACCCCGACTTTTAAATTTTTGAAGAAATTTCTTCGAATGAGCGCGAACTAGGCCCCCTAGAACCCATATCCAGGATCAGTTTCAGTTTTTATACATACATACATATATATATATATATATATATATATATATATATATATATATATATATATATATATATATATATTTGTGTGTGATGGTGTGTGTGTGTGTGTGTGTCACACCTATAGCTTAAAAAGGGGCCGATTTTGATCAAGTATTCTGAGAACCTTCCTTTTGCAAGTGGCTTGGATAAGTTCGTTACGCAGGAAAATCGACTCAGGTTTTCCCGGAAAATTTTGTGTTCGAAAAAAAATTATATCTCCGGAAATAACAAAGTAAGGGCAACCAAGTTTGGTGCGCGAGTTTTCATAAAGGGTGTGAACAATGTACCAAAATTTAGGTCTGTAAGTTTAAAGACAAAAAAGTTATGTGCCATTAAAGAAAAAAGATAGGGTTTTCTAAAAAATGTCAAAAGCGCGATTTAAAACGTCAAAATTAGCAACATTTAGGCAAATAACCTGAAACAAATACGAGTTATGTGAAGAAAATGTCGCAAGAAGGATGTTCTGCAAACGCTTAAGTTTCAGCTTCAACCGTCATTGTCTTTCATTTTGCAGAAAACTTATTTCAAATAGACCCTTTCTCTGATGCTTTCGCGGTAGTTTCAGTAAGTTTATGGTTTAACACGGTCTATAATTTTTAGATGATTTTCATAGAAAAAATTCGTTAGTGAGGGGCTCACGACTTTTGAATTTTAAAAAAGATTTCTTTAAATGAGCGCAAACTAGACCCCCTAGATTCCATATCCGGGTTTTACATTCACTTTTTATCTGTAAGCTTAATATAATTATTATTATACAAGATACCAGAAAAATTGTATACATTAATTATAGGATGTCTTGAGCTGAATATTATAAAATTATTTTGACAATCAAAGGGTTGTCCATAAGTGGTTGGTGATCCATAGAACTGTTTTTTCGAACACCCTTATTTTATTGCATTGTTGCATTTTTTGTCGAAATATGATGCATGTTTGTAAGAAAAAGTCAAGACGCAGGAAGTGCGTTATGATAGCTTTCATTAAATGCTTCAAATTTCAATAACTCAATTTGTTATTTACCTAATGTTTGTCGGCTAGGAAACGAGTTTTCTCGGATATATTTTAAGTATATTTTCGGAAATTTTTTGTACATTTTCAAACAATAAGTGATTTTGATAAAATATGGTACATTGTTTATACTATATAGGTTATACCGGTAACCAGATTCGTGCGTGCTTGCATCAGAATGACATATTTGCTATTAAAAACATTTTTATGAAAATTCATTTCCATAACGCACTTGCTGTGTCCAGACTTATTTCCTTACGGAACCCGATTGAAATATAATAGTGTCGTATTTATTTGCTATAACAACAAAGTGATTGAAAAGATGGGATATCGCCAGTTTGTAGCAAAAAATATGCCAAAAAACTTTTCCTAATACATTTTTTCTGAATAGCGAATATCTCAGGAAACACACGTTTGTTTCCATACTTTTTCCTAATCCTGTAATCTTTACTAGGCGATTCATTTCACGAAAATTGTCAGAAAAAGAAAAAACCTGGACGCAGCAAGTGCGTTAGGGTAGTAAATTTTCATAGAAATAATCTGGCACAAAATATTTTATTATAACTTTTTTCTCTTGCAACATAGAAATCTAAATTTTGGTGTATAGTTTACTTTTTATATCGTAAACCTACCTACCAAATTTGGTTATCATAGCTTTTTTATTTTTTGAGATAAAATTTTTTTCGAACGAAAACTCAAAATTGCCCTAATTTTGTTATTTCCGGAGATATGAAAATTTTCCGATAGAAAACGCAAAAATTACCGGGAAAAACTGGTCCGATTTTCCTGACTAATAAAGCCACTTTTAAGCCACTTGCGAAAGGAAGTTACTCACTAAGTTTTATCAAAATCGATCCATTATTTTTTTAGTTATCAGTGTGACACATAATATATATATATATATATATATATATATATATATATATATATATATATATATATATATATATATATATATATATCTGTTTGTGTGTGTGTATGTGAATTTTTTTCTAAGAAAATTCACTAAAAAACGTAGCGCAAGCGTAACTCAAGAAGCTTGAAAACTGCATTATCATCTTTCACGGGTATTAAATTTAATCAAGTCATATTATCAGAATGTACTAGGTAGATAATTTTATCTTCTCACTACTTGAGAACTTACGAAGTTTGAGCACTGGCCAACTTCTTGCTAATGAACTTTATTAATATTCCTGAGTGTGTAGCTATTATCATCTTAATCATCTTCGCGCAACTACTTGAATTTTCAGGACCACGTTTTTTTGCCACGGCAGCAAATCACTGTTTTATGGAAAATAAAATTGTTTTGCCGCGCGAATCCATTTTCCGAGCGTATTAGGTCCACTGCAAGAACTTCAAACTCAGAATTTCACGCTTCTAATGGACTCCTTTGTTCGCGTTCTTCTTCTCTAATTACCGTAATAATTTCTCAGCCGAAACATCATTTGGCAGACACAACACAAACATCCAAAGCAGCACTGGGGAGAATTCCTGAATCCTTTAGTGGTGATCAACAAAGGACGGCCATTAAAATTTTACAATACAACTTGCAGGCTGGCAAATACAATATTCTAAACATGGTATAATCAATGCTCTCACTTCAATATTCATAATGAAATATTGTGTCCTTTTATAACAGGTTTCCGTTGTTTTGTTTGTCCGTATTATTTTAAAATGTAAACTGCTCTAATACATATAGCAAATTTTCAAAAAATCTCTTCAGATAAGCCTTTCGAACTTATATCTGAGGTTAGTTTTTTTTTATATATGTTTATATATCATATGTATACAGGCTGTCCCACGGTCGATGGTACCTTAGACGTATATGAAAACCCAGACATGGGATCGATCTGAAAATTAGGTTGGTACCATAACCAAGTATGGTCAATCCATCCAAAATATTTTCAATTACGCGGTGTTGCCGCTTCTACTGAAAAGTCATAGTAGCTCTGTTATGTTAAATAAACCACCACATTCATTGTTTGATTTAAATAACTTTTTCCCGATATGTTCTTTTACCTATCGGTGTTGGTTCCCCAAATATCAATTAATTTTCATATTTTTTCGAGCAAAACACAGTCATGATTAAACCTTAATAATTTTGTACTCCTGCATCCTGTGAAGCTAAAATTGTGGCTGTGATGTAAGGATACCTAGTACATTTATTTCATTCCATTAGAGAAGTCGACGCGATATTATACAGGGTGCTTCAAAAGAATTACCTTTTCTGCTACATATAAAAATGACAAAAAAGCTGTTTTTTGAAATGGAACCGCCTGTATATTACCTTAAAAATTAAAAGGTGATTAAATTACCTTTTAAATGATATAGTCTATTTCTGTACCAACATTTTTAGCATCTCCGAGGGAAAGGCATCTTCCTGAAAAAAAATTTCAACTTTTATACAAGTGCGTTATCTAATTTCCATGGTACAACAAAACTGACATTGTCAAACTAATTTAAGACATGTTGGCGTTTTCAAATAAGTATTCCAACTAAGTTTTAATAAAATAATTTATTTTACATGGACAATGCCATCAAATTATAGCCAGAACTTGCAGAAAATTTAATAAAACATATCCTGAATTGTTTCAAATGAACAAGCGAAAATTTCTGAAAGTATAAAACAGATTCGTTGATTATGGCTCAAAGCTGAAAGGACGTCCAACTTTACCGAGGCCAGTCACCAACGAAGACAATGTCATCAACATCCTGACGTATTTTAGAGCATATCCGCAGGCTTCCCTCCGTGGTGCACAAGACGATTTAGGTATGACACGCTTTATATTTAATTCTAATTAATGGTGTATAATTTTTGTCGAATTTTCATAAAAAAATCAATAAAGTTCAATATATCCTTTATTATACAAGATATGAAAAAAATTGTATATATTAATTATAGGGTGTCTTGAGCTACATCTTAAAAAAAATATTCTACAATCACAGGGTGGCCCATAAGTCGTTGCAGATACAAATTCTCTTTTTTTAAACAAACACGCCCTATGCTTTTGCATTTTTGCATTTTCCATCGAAACAGAATGCATGTTTGTAAGAAAAGAAATTCTGGACGCAGCAAGTGCGTTATGGTGGCGAATCTTATTCAAATGATTCATATTTGAATAGCTCAATTTGCTATTAACCTATAAGGTTTACCAAGAAACGAGTTGTTTTTTTTTTGGGTACACTTTAAGTTTACTTTCGGAAATTTTTGTACATTTTCAAACAATAAAGTTATTTTGATGTAACATGGCACATTGTTTTTAGTGAATTTTCTTTAAAAAAATTCACTGATGAGGATATCCCGACTTTTGAAAAATGTCTTCAAATGAACATTATTTAGGACCCCTGGAACCCAAATCCGAGGTCGGTTTCAGGCTATATGTGTGTATATATATATATATATATATATATATATATATATATATATATATATATATATATATATATATATATATATATATATATATATATATATTTATATTTATGTGTCACACCTATAACTAAAAAAATAATGGACTGATTTTGATAAAACTTGGTGAGTACCTTACTTTTGCAAGTGGCTTGGATAAGTTCGTTATTCGAGGTTTTCCCGGAAAATTTTGGATTTTCTTTCGAAAAAAATTATATTTCCGGAATTAACAATATAAGGGCAACTAAGTTGGGTACGCGGGTTTATATTATTATAAGAAAGTCACCTACCAAAATTTATCTCTGTATGTTAAAATACAAAAAAGTTACAGGCATTTAAAGAAAAATAAATTTGGGTTTTTCTCAAAACCTCAAAGTCGGGATTTAAAACGTCAAAATTGGTAATATTTAGGCAATGGACCTGAAACTAATATGTGATATGGAAGAAAAATGTCTCAAGAAGAATGTTTTACAAAGCCTGAAGTTTTAGTTTAAATCGTCATTGTCCTTGATTTTACTAAAATATTCCCAAAAAATTCATTTCAAATAGACCCTTCCACTGATGCTTCGGCAGTAGTGTTGGCTATAGAGTTTGTCGGTTAATGGTATATAATTTTTGTCGAATTTTCGTAAAAAATCTTTAAATCTCAATAAATCTGTTATTATGCAAGATACGAAAAAAAAAGTATACATTAATTATAGGGTGTCTTGAGCTACATCTTAAAAAATATTTTTACAATTACAGGCTGACCCATAAGTCGTTGGTGATTCAAATTTTCTCTTTTTTTTTTTTTCAATCGAACACGCCTTATGTTATTGCATTTTTGCATTTTCCATCTAAATATGATACATCTTGTTAAGAAAATATATTCGGGATGCAGCAAGTGCGTTATGGTAGCGAATTTTCATTAAATGCTTCAAATTTGAATGGCTCAAATTGCTCTTAACCTATAAAGTTGACCAAGAAACCAGTTTTTTCGGGAACACTTTAAGTTTATTTTTTTATTTCACTCAACTCGTGGATAGGATACATTTATATTAGGTCATCGCTGATAAGTAGGCAGATTAGAAAGTGAAAATTTAAAGACGCCTGAAGGCTAAAGGTACTCACAGACTGGTACACGTTTAGTGAATTAAAAAAATCTCAGTAATGAGAAGATCCCGACTTTTAAAAAAATTTCTTCAAATGAGCGCTAATTAGGCCCCGTAGAACACGTATCCGGGATCAGTTTCAATTTATATATATATATATATATATATATATATATATATATATATATATATATATATATATATATATCACACCAATAACCCAAAAAACAATAGGCCGATTTTGATTAAATTTGATGAATACCTTCCTTTTACAAGTGGCTTGTATAATTTCGTTATCCAGGAAAATCTGCCCAAGTTCTTTTGAAAAAAATTTATATCTCCGGAAATAACAAAGTAAGGGCAGCCGAATGTGGTACACGGATTTCTACAATTATAGGTAAATTACCTACCAAAATTTAGCTTCGTAGGTCAAAACTTAAAAAAAGTTATAGTTATAAAAGCATTCCAAGAAAAATAAATTGGGGTTTTCCTCAAAACGTCAAAGTTGCGATTTAAAACGTCAAAATTGGCAACATTTAGGAAAATAACTTGAATCGAATACGGGCTATAGAATGAAAATGTCTCAAGAAGAATGTTTTACAAACCCTGAAGTCTTAGTTTCAACCGTCATTGTCCTTCATTTTACTAAAATATTTCCAGAACATTCATTTGAAATAGACCCTTTCCCTGATGCTTGGCAGTAGCCTTAGCTATAGAGTTTATCGATTAATGGTATATAATTTTTGTCGAATTTTCGTAAAAAATCAATAAAGTTCAATATATCCATTATTATACAAGATGTGAAAAAAAATTGTATACATTAATTATAGGATGTCTTGAGCTACATTTTTAAAAAACAATATTTGTACAAACACAGGCTGGCTCATAAGTCGTTGGTGATACAAATTTTCTCTTTTTTTTTTAAGTCGAAGACGCCTTGTGTTATTGCATTTTCGCATTTTCCATCGATATATAATGCATGTTTCTAAGAAAAGAAATTCTGGACGCAGCAGGTGTGTTATGGTAGCGAATTTTGATCATATGCTTCATATTTAAATAGCTCAATTTGCTATTAACTTATAAAGTCGACCAAGAAACGAGTTTTTTCGGGAACCCTTTAAGTTTACTTTCGGAAATTTTTGTACATTTTCAAACAATAAAGTTATTTTGATGAAACATGGCAGATTGTTTTTACTATATAGGTTATACTGATAACAACATTTGATGCCTGTTTTCATTAAAAAAACACACACATATTTGCTATTAAAAACATTTTAATGAAAATTCACTACCATAACGCACTTGCTGCGCCCAGATTTTTTGATATAATTAGTCGTTTGTTGTCGTGGTAAAAACCAAACACGCTATATAAATAAAAATAATTTATTATTGGGTTTATCATGGACACAAGATACCAAGATACGTAATTCTTTTGAAAATTTTTACCAACGACGCAGTGCATTTGTAAAGAATTTGATAAAGCTAGCTTGATTGTAGGTACTTGGAAAATAAAGTCCTAAACATTTTAAACCACGTTCTCCTCAATTTAGTGCATGGGGCAAGAAACTATTAGTAACGTATTTCAGTTTGTTACTACCGTTAAAGTCATTTACTCAGTTCTTCTTTTAAGTTTCCCATCAGAAAATTTATTGCCTGTGTGTATGCGTGAGAGTTTCTCCAGATGTGAAGTGTCCTTCCTTTCAATCTTTAACGCAGGGATCGCACTGTTATTACTTTTTGTTTGTTAGAAATTTTGTTCACTCTTTTACGACTTCTTTTCCCATAACGCCTTTTAGTTAAATAAATCAGATTAGTTTTGCTATTTCTTCCAGAGAACCCAGCAGAACGAAATACCATTAATATAATAAACCTTTCAAGATGTCGTGTGGTTTCTCCTACATTAAATGTGTTATAAAGAATTTTATCCGGATACTTTCGTTACATTGCGACATCTGGTTATTTCTTTTCAACTCTTATTTTAGACATTGCCTTTAAAATAGTGCTGCAAATTGAATCATAACTTCTACTACTCTCGTCTAAAAGACATTCTCATGAAATGAGCTCAGGGTCCATGACTTGATCATAAAGAAAATATTAATATTCCTGCACGCATAAACTTCTGAAACGTTATATTACTCACGAGTTTTAACGAAAAAAATTCAATTTTCACCAAATCACCCCCTATTTATCCCCGAACCGTCCTAAGCGATCTTACCCAAAAACAATTCGAAGCTGTCCTTTGTTAGGTGCTAACTGAGTACCAAATTTGAGGATTTTATCTCAATTGGTTTGAAAGTTATTGCGCCTACTAACAGAAAGGCGTACAGGTCGACAGACCGTCCTACCGACAGACAAAAAATTCGTTCCAGAATCGAATTTTCTGTATGGTTTGAGAGTTTTTACGCCGTTTTAGCAAAAAAAAAATCGAAATTTCTGTCACCGATATTCCACCCCACACATTCCACCCCTAATTTAATTTCAGCACAGAAAACGAGATGTTTGATGAAATTGAAAGTTTTCTAATAAACAAACGCTAAAACGTTTTGTTATTCAAGTTTTAACTGAAACATGCAAATTTTCACCAAATCACCCCCCATTCATCCCCTAGCACCTGGAGCGATTTCACCAAAAACAATCCGAACCGTTCGTTTGCCGGGTGCTAAGTCTGTACCAAATGTGAAAACGATATCTTAATTTGCTCTAAAGTTAACAGAGCTACAAACAGATAGACATAGAAACCGACAGACAAATAAATTTTGGTTCCCAAATCATGTTTTATACATATTTTGACACTTTTTTCGACATTTAAGCCAAAAAAATTATATATATATATATATATATATATATATATATATATATATATATATATATATATATATATATATATATATATATACAGTGTGTCCACGGATTGAGTGTGGGTAAGGTATAAGTGACAAAAAAAATTCGAATTAGATTATGATATTCTGGGAATCGCTCCTGCTTTGTCTTAAACTGAGATGTTGAGAAAATGAACAAAATCAATTATTACACAGGGTGGCTTATAACTGATGTAATTAAATGTATTAAGAGTAAACTGCCTTCGTTTGTGAAGATGCCGCAAAAAGTTATTAACAAAAATTGTTTAGAAGTGTTTAGAAATAAAATTTATGACGGGCTGCTTCAAACAGATCAGCCTATTATGACTTTTTTTAGCTGCGACTTTACTTAAATGACGTTCGACGGCTTCTGTGATTAGGTGTACTTTAAAAAATACTTGAAACTGTATTAAAAAAGTTTTTACCATAATTAAACTTGGGGTAGGTTTGCTTTCATCTCAACCAATAAAAAAAGTAAAGTAAACAAACAATTAGACATTCGAAGCAATAATTGGCGAGTTGCATGGCTACTTGAGCTCTGCCTTGTTGTTTGTTTCCCAGGATACTACTTATTTGGAAAATTGAAACGTCAATTTTATTTGTCACGAACGGCAAGCTTCTGTATTGAAAAATGTTAACAACAGAACAAAAAGTGTTTATTGTGCAGTGCTATGGTTTGGGTGAACAACATTCTTATCAGGGAGTGATAATAAAATTCCTTGAACGCTGGCCAAATTATTCGGTTTCCTCTACAGGTGCAAAAAAAGTTGTTACAAAATTTATTCGTACTGGGAGTGTTTTAAATGTTAAGAAGACAAAATCCGACCTAAATGAAGAAAAAAATGCTGCAGATGCATTAGCTATGGATTCTGTTAGGCGTTTCCCGAAATTATCATTAAGAAGAAGGGCATTACACATCGGCAATATTAGCAAATCGCATTTGCAACAAATTTATCGTACCAACAAGGTGAAACCTTTTAAAGCAAAACTTATACACACTTTTGAAGAAAATGATTAGATTTTTGTTTATGGTACGGCGAGCAATATCTACAAAATCACAATTTTGGCAGAAGTATTATTTTTTCGGATGAATCCACTTTCACCACTATTGGGGTGGTGAATTCCCAAAATGCACGGTATTGGTCTATGGAGAATCCAAATTATAAAGTTAATTGCAGAAGACAATGCTATAAAAAGTAAATGTGTGGTGTGCTGTTTCTTACACTGGGATAATTGGGCCATGTTTTATTGAGCGGAATATGAACCAGTACAGTTATCTGGAAATGCTGGAAAATATTCTTCAAGGCCATTTGCATAACATGTCACTAGAAAATAGACAAACAGCATACTTTCAGCATGACGGCCACCCAGTACATGCAACAGAGAATGGTTAGATCGCGAATTTCCTGGGCGGTGGATTGGTCGATATGAGCCAATAACTTGGCCTCCCAGAAGTCCCCATCTTACCTTAATGGACTTTTTTTTATGGGGCTATCTCAAACAGAAAGTCTACGCGGCTCCATTAAACAACGATCTTGATTTGTTGAAACTGAGGTTGAGAGAGGCAATTGACAGTATTTTAATTCAACATATTCAAAATGCCTACAAAGCACGTACTAAATGGGCTGAGTTATGTGTATCGGTTGGTGGCAGCACATTTGAATAATTTCTTTATTTTTTGTTCTTCGTTTTGATTTTTGTTAGCAGCAGGCGTTTTTTTTTACTAATAAATTATTATTCAAAGTAGGCTGATCTGACCGAAAATTTAGAGCCCGTCATAAATTTTAATTCTAAACAAGTTTTGTTAATAACTTTTTGTGGTATCTTTATAAACAAAGGTAGTTTACTCTTAACACATTTAATTAAATCAGTTCTAAACCACACTGTATATTAATTGATTTTGTTCATTTCCTCAACATCTTAGTTTAAGACAAAGCAGGAGCGATTCCCAGAATATAATCTAATTCAAAAATTTCTTGTCACTTATACCTTACCCACACTCAATCCGTGGACACACTATATATATATATATATATATATATATATATATATATATATATATATATATATATATATATATACATATATATATATATATATATATATATATATATATATATATATATATATATATATATATATATATATATATATATATATATATATATATATACAGTGTCTTTCACTTTAAGTCGCGTCGATTCATTATTTCATAGCGAGTCGGCCGATTTTCATTTTTGAAAATAATGTAATTATATGTAATAGTGAACTAGCTAATTGACCGACCTGTGATCATAGACGTTTACATAAAACAATAAAACTGTCTCAATCAACAGCAAGTGCCGCAATAGTGGCTGTTTTGAACAGTAATGTGCCTAATGAGTATTGAAAGGCGTAGTAAAACTTAGCTGCCTCCTCTCAGATGTTGTGTTCATTACATCTAGACTTTTTTGTTGGAGTTAATCAAGCAGCAATCCAATTGTGAGGCAAATGTAAACCAATCACAATAAAGCCAGCATATAAGAAAATTCAATTTATCAGGAAAGATTCAGCTTATCAAAACCAAACCAGTCTATCCAAAAAATCCAATCTATTTCAAAAAGTTACTGGTCTGTTTGCAAACTATAAACCAGTTGAAAAAAAATACAAGTCTCAAAAAACCCTATGTATACATGTCCAGGGGTTTTTATTATTTAATGATGGTGTTTTGCGATGAATTTAATAATCCCACTGAAGTAATCTACAAATATTTAACAAGAAATTTGATGAGATCCAGCGACTGCTGCAGGTAGTTACAACCTACATTTTCCATGTTCCTTTATTCATCTCTTTTCCAATGTGTCAATTTTGAAAACTATTCTTTCCTTTTAAGATAACAAATTTGCGTGTTAGGATATAAAAAGTATGCTCAAGATAAGGTTGATAACAACAGGCAGTTGGAAATATTTCGGTAAACACAAAATTTCAAGTTTTTTATCAACTTTTTTCTTATAGTCTGTTTCTCTATTTATTAATGAAAATATGCTGATAGACGATGTCATGCTGTATTCAATTATGCCTGAGAAATAACTATAAAAATGTTTAAGGTGATGTTTAGAACCATCACACTCCTTCTTCTTTTGGAGAGAGGTAAAGCTTCAACGATTTACCGAGAAATAAAGTTAAAGGATAGGTAACCTGAGGGATAGCCTCCATGTCAGCATACCAGTTGAAAGACCCAAGCCTCCTGGAGAAGAGCCTGGTATCGTAGCCACTAGTCTATACCGTAGGGCTACTGGAAAGTTAAAAGATTGAAAGCCTGAAGAACTACCAACCCGTTGTCAAACAAGTTCAAAAGTTGAAAGTTTGAGGAACTACCAGCCCGTTATCAAACAAGCTAAAAAGTTTAATACTCCAAAGGACCATCAACCCGTTATCCGAAGGAATACTAACCGAGGTTTCTTTCTATCGATCGCCAACTATCTGCCCTGCGTAAAATTGAAATCCCAAATACCTCGGGGTGTGGACTTTTAAACAATCACAGTTCACCAAAAGACCACACTTTATTTACGGAGTGCCTCTATATGCAGCAACCAGCTGAAGGAAATCTTTAAACCCAAAAGATCCCTCCTACGAAGCACTACCTTAACTTTTAGCAAAAATCACCATCGCCCAAAACAAAAAGAATCTTCAGTGATCAAGTTGTGGACAGAGAAGAAAAAAGAAAAAAGTGATGGGCAAATTATTCACGAATTAACAGCTTATAACTAAGCTTATGACCATGCAATCTGTTTGCTTCCATGAAAACACGACGGTTGCCCTGCCCGCTCGACATTTCAGGTATGTGAATTACTGAATGAAAATTTTCAAGAAAAATTGATAGTCAGTGCTGGCCCCATTTTGTGGCTGTCCAGATCTCCGAAGCTAATAATCATGGATTATTATTTTTAAGGCCAGATGAAACAAATAGTATATTCAAATAGGAGATGAAAGCAGCTTTCACTGCATTTCGAAAAAAATTGAAGAATGTGCGTATAAAGGGGGCGGACTTATTGAATAAATTAATATTTCAGTTGTTCTTAGTATTGAAATAAATTAATTTTTTTATGTTTGTATTTTCTTATTTGAATGTTCTTATTTCTTTAATTATCTAAATGTCCAATAGAGGGATGAAAAAAGCGATCGTGTTACATTTATCATTTTGAACAACCTTTGTTAACGCAATTTTTTATATCTTCAATAAGGAGGGTGCGTTGAAGTAAATTTATGCAAAATATCAAAGTAGGCTTAGGATTTTAAAATTTTGTATTCCTACTTAGTCTCCCTTCCCCATCATCTTTTCTTAATACAAATTTATTATACCTCCTAGAGAAACGGCACTTTACTAGTGTAAGAAAATAGTTTTTTTTTAATTTCAAAGACATACTTGATTTTTCGAAACTAACATTATGTAAACAAATTATTTCTATTCAAGCAGGGCTTAATCCGAGAAAATGAAGTTTTAACTAAAAAAATACAGTGTGTTTCACCTATTCATGCCTCGTACCAGGGACAGAATATATATATATATATATATATATATATATATATATATATATATATATATATATATATATATAGTCAGAAGGAAGGAGTAACAGTCGTTATACGTTAGCGTGCTAAAATATGTATGATATTAAGGGCAATTACGACCAACAATTGAGAGCTATATCTTAAAGAAAGTCACTCTGTACTAAAACTCAATATATTTCGCCAGGAGTTCCTGGCATCTTCAGGAGCACTAAAAATGAACAGAATCAGCACAAACATCTAGATTATGCATTAAAAAACACTTACAGCACGGTAACTAATTATAAAAGCAAGGCCTAAAAATTGAAAACAGGGCAGCTCTGCCACAAAACATGCTAAAAAACAACATTGCAAAAAACATCCTTAAAATACATGTGAAACTCACGCGAACATTTCTACTTTCAAAACATTCAAAGCTAGTCATGAAAAAATATAAAAAAGTTGTCATTAATTTTAAAAAACTAAAAAAGCTTTGAAAAATTCGCGTGTAACAAAATGGACACCTAACCCCATTTTTTCATGTTAGAATGTCAATCAGAAAATATAAATGACAGTGATAGATCTCAATGATCATAGACTATTATATTTCTCTATTGGTGAATTATGTGAACAATTATTCTTACTTTAAGTTATGGAACCGGCCAACACAGAGGCGCCATCAGACTTATCAAAAAGTAAAACATAGCTGTAAATGCTACTGAGATTTTGAACATCTGTTTTTGAGTTCATAGTGTCATTTTCGAGAATGTGACACATTTCAAGAAGGGAACTTTTTTAAATTTTTGTCCCTGTCTAATATTTTGACATTTTCAAAATCCATATTATGGCCTAAAGTAGACACATGGTGTGCCAGTGCACACCTGTCAGGTCTCAGTCTGGAGTCACTCCTATGCTGGCTGATCCTCCTACTAACAGACTGTGAAGTCTGACCTATATAAGAAAGAGAACAATTTTTACAATCTAGTCTATAGACCACATCACGTAGTTTATTTACTGAAATTTTGTCCTTATTGCTGGTGAAGAAATTCTTGTTAGTCAAAACATGGTATTTTGCCACTTTGATGTCTGTGAAAACTTTAAAGAGGTTCAATAATCTATGTGTTATGCCACTGATGTAAGGTAAAACTGCATACTTGATATCCAAAACTGGGTTGGAAGCGTCCGTAGCATCCTGCGCAGGTGGGGAGAGCCTGGCAGCCGATCGATGAGGTGCAATTTCGGAGAGAGCGCCGAAAAGTAGCTTCATCATGTAGCTTTTTTCATAGCCATTCCTGATCATCATATCAGCAGAGCTCCATGCTTAAATGAGGGGTGAGCAATGTCGAATTCGTTTTTTCATGCCCATTATGACGTTCAGTTTCATTTTCTTGTCATGATATGACATACTATTAATGTATCTTCCGGAACTGGAAGGTTTGCTGTACCAGTCCAACATGATGGTATTGTCGTTGCTTCTATAGACTCTGGTGTCCAAGAACGGAACACTTCTGTCTGTTTCTCTTTCGATTGTGAATTTGATGTGGTCATCAAAACTATCAAAAATCCGTAACACTTCTTCTTCAGTGTTTGTCGGGATGGCAAGAATCAAATCATCCATATATTGGTAGATGAAAGGTAATCTGAAAGGCAGACGTTGTATCGCATATTTCAGCAACGAAGACATAACCATATTTGCAAGGACAGGGCTGAGATGACTACCCATTGGACATCCAAAAGACTGTCGATAATAAGCCCCATATATATATATATATATATATATATATATATATATATATATATATATATATATATATGTATATACATATATATTTCAGTTAGTTAAAAGTGACCACCGTGTATAAAAATGCCAGATTGAATGGAAATAAAAAAGCTATTTTACTAAAATATATATTCAGCAAATTGACATCCACCTCGAATCAAACACTTTAGCTCTTTGATTTCTGGTGTTTCAATTGGTTTTCAAAAGCATCTCTAAAAGGATTTTAACACGGTAGCGCTTATGAGTTAACACACCAACTTTTTCAGTTAATGGATGTTCCGAATCAACTAAATGGGGCAGACCAGTCACCGGAAACAGAGGCAAGCTTTGATTAATTATCAACTAAGATATAGCTAAAAACAAAAGAACTGCGACATACACAATTGATTCTGACGTAGAAAAATATCCACGGTTTGTTATTCCAACACTTACCCGTACGCAATTCACTTGACTGATACGCAAATAAATCTCGATTTGAAAGTGTAGTCTTCTCTTGTCTTCAGCAATAAATCACTGTTGTGGATTGCTTGTAAAGCAGTTTATTACAAAAAGGGTCGGTGACAAATAGTCGATGACATGCGAGGATAAAGCTTGTAAAGGGCGCTGCTTCACCATCTTCAAGACTGCCGTGTGGCCGGGAAAGTGCTTTTCTCTACTTAACGTCAAAATATCGTTAACAAGTGTATCCCTTAAAAATTGTTGGACTAGAAAGTCCCTATGTTTTCATACCTCTTTACAAAATACCAATCTCTTAGTTGTGTAAGATGGTTTATTCATAGCTTACAGAGGTAAATAAGTCATCTCACGGGAAAAAGTGATATCATGTAATGGGCTTCTTAACTAATTTTCATTAAAAACATACGTCATTAGAATGGTCACGACTTTTAAGCTTTCGTCAAAGGAGCGCGAATTAGAGCTCCTAAAACTCATTTTTCGGATCCGGTAAATTTCTTTATATGTTTACACATTTATACAACATACATATAAATATGATAATACGATAATGAAACCGGACACAGGAAGTGCCCTATTTTAATCTGTTATATGCTTTCCAAGGCTAAATCTGAACAGAGGTTTTTCTCAAAGAGTCAAGTGTGTGAGTTAAGTTTTAGATGGTGCATTGGTTGAATTTTATACTTTAATACTAAGGATTTACATTTTAGTTTGTTAATATGTGTTGTTTATAAGGCTAGATGCATTCTCGCAACAATTAGAACCGTAGACTGGTTTCGCTCTAATTAGAACTCGTCAGTACGGCATACTAAGTGCTGCGAAAATACACCTATAAAGTAATACGGCTATGAGCCAGCCTTCCAACACTAAGTGAGTGGGGAACGTGTCGCCACCTAGTTGCGGAACCAAGTAGTATGTTGTCACGCCAGCTCCAAATAACACAAAGTGTTAAAAAATAGAGACTCTATACAACCAACAAACAATTTTAGTATATTGTTAGCCCCGCAACTAGGTGGCGACACGTTCACCAGTGTTGGAAGGCTGCCAACCATAGTCGTATTACTTTATAGGTGTATTTTCGCAGAAATTAGTATTCCGTACTGACGAGCTCTAATTAGAGCGAAACCGGTTCTAATTGTTGTGAGAATGCATCTAGCCTTATATACTTTGTCCCTATATTAGGGTAGAAATGGGCCAGGGCTAACAATTTACTAAAATTGTTAGCCCTGTAAATTGTCAAAATATTTTTATAAGATGCAGCTTAAGACACCCTATAAGTAACGTATACAATTTTTTCCCGTATCTTGTATAATAACAATTGTATTGAGCTTTAACTTAGAAATGCGTCACCTTGTATATATGCAAACAGATAAAAAACTGAGAGTAAACCCGGATATGGGTCCTAGCTTGCGCTCATTTGAAGAGATCCTTTTAAAAGTCGCGGTCACCTCATTAACGAATTTTTTCTACGAAAATTACCTAAAAATTATAGACTATTAAACCATAAACTTAACTAAGCCTACTGCCAAAGCTCCGTAAAAAGGGTCTATTTGAAATGAATTTTGTGTAAATATTTTAGTAAAATGAAGGACAATGGCGGGTGAATGAGAAACGTATCATTGTCAAGAAATTTGGGAATCTCAATGTTTGGATAAAAACTGACTAAATCAGAATAAACTATAACTGTAACTATATATATATATATATATATATATATATATATATATATATATATATATATATATATATATATATATATATATATATATATATATATATATATATCACGTATGTCACAACGATAACTCAAAAAATGATGGACCGATTTTGATGAAATTTGGTAGGTACCTTCCTTTTGTAAGAAAGTTGGAGGCACTTAAAGAAAAAAACATTGGTGCAACTGATTGTCAAAAAAAAAAGCATAAGAACAAAATATTTTGTGTGGTTAACAAAACCAGTTGAATATTACATACAACGGTTAAGAGTTCTTGACGCAAAAATGTCAAGAATAACAGAAAAAAATATTGAAAATTGAATATTTTTTTTCTTAAAACGTCAAAGTCGGGATTTGAAACGTCAAAATTTGCAATTTTCAGACAAATACTCTGAAACAAATATGGACTGTGTAGAAGACATGTCGCAATAGGTGTGTTTTACAAAGCCTTAAGTTTCAGCTTCAACCATCATTGTCCTTTATTTTATTAAAATGTTAGTGGAAAATCAATTACAAATAGACCCTCTTTCTGATGCTTTGGCAGTAGTTTGAGCTATAAATTTTATGGTTTAATAGTCTATATTTTAGACAGTTTTCCTAGAATTTTCAAATATTTCTTCAAATGAGCGCAGACTAGAATCCCTAAAACCCATATACGGGTTAAGTTTCAGTTTTTGTCTGTTTACACATATACAGGGTGCCGCATTTCTAGGGTAAAACTCAATATTTTTGTTTATATACAAGATACGAGCAAACATTGTATACGTTAATTACAGGGTGTTTTGAGCTGTATCTTATAAAATTATTTTGATAATAACAGGCTGGCCCATAAGTCGTTGATGATACGAACTTTGTTTTTTTAATAGAACACCCCTTATGTTATTGCATGTTTGCATTTTCCATTGAATTATTATGCATGATTGTAGGGAAAAATAAAATAATATCGTTCATCGTTTCTGAGTTATTTCACTTATTTTGCAACTTTTCACGTTTTTCTCACATTGCACAAACACGTATCACAAATTGCAAAAAGGCGTTGATACCAATAGATAGCGGAGCCCCATGGAAATGACGCATTCAGAGAACTTTTTATTTGTATGACTCGTCGAAAAAATCGCGCTGCCTTATACAGGCACTCTTAAATAATGGCCGAATTTGAAAAGTTTTCGCATAAATGTTGTTAGTGTTTCCGTAGAAATCATTTTTGCAACATTTTTGTGGAATGGTGGTTATTAATAATAAATGTTTAGTAAGTGATTGTAAATAAAAGTTGTCGAATTTTTGCGAAAAATACAATATAGTGTAACATAACTGAAGGCAATTTCGGTCAAGAAAATGGTGAATTGAAATGCAAAATTTCATTAAAAAAATTATACTTGGTTCATAAAGCTGTTTGTCAATAATTATATCTTAGCAGGTGTGTAAATGGCTTGAAGAGGTTTGTTGACCAGGAGAATCGTACCAGTTTTTTCTGGAACTTTTTAAGTTTATTTTCGGAAAATGTTTGTACTTTTTGAAGCAAGAAAGCTATTTTACTTTAATTTTGCACATTGTTACTACTATATAGGTTATACTGCCAAGCAAATGCCCGTTAAAAACAATACACACTACACATTAAGAACATTTTACGAAAATTTGCTACCATAACGCACTTGCTGCGCCCAGACTTTTTTTCAACTTTAAACACAATTCAAAAGTGGTGCTTAGACTAGGTAACCCGTAGGGCCGCAAGGGGTTAACTACGAACTTTAAACTTTTTCTGAGGAATTCTTTTTAACATAGGTACGTGTTACTAAAATTTAAATTGCGTTTGAATAAGTAAAACAATTAGCGGATGTAGCATCAGATACATGACGTTCGACATCACTTTAACGTTTACCACTACTAAGCCTTACAACCCTATTATATATCGATTAAGTAATCAAATGTGTTGTGATAAAGTAAGGGTCGTGTAACATACACCATACAACGATACTAAACCAATTCAAGTGAACTAAGCCCTTCGAAAGGCAAGTTAATATTGACATTGTAGAGTTTCTCTGTAACGTATGTAGCTCATCCTGTTTACATAGGAGATCAATTATTACGGATAAATTATCTTAGGAATATCTCTGGATAAACCAACTTCATACTTCTGGGAAGTGTTATAATATAAACTCTATGGGTAATTCACAGGCTCTGTTTATATAAGACATATTAATTATGGCAAATCAGCTGGCGTTTTAATTGTGTGGACGTTACACAAATAGAATATTTGCATGCCTTTTATAAGAATTATTTACAAATTATGAAATTTATTACAAGGTAAGGAGAACATTACTTAATGGTGGAAACTAGGAGATTGTTCAGCAAAGAAACGACTAATTTTAACAAGATTGTATGAAGAAGTTTTTTAATAACACAAATTACCTTCTAAATATCGTTGGCGCTGCTCGAACGTACTTCTGTCAAATTTATCCTGTGGATGTTGGCGATCCTTCCAATGTTAATACCACTCAGTAATGTCCTTTTTTATCAACAAGAAATATATTTAGCAGTGTTTTCCAATTTCTGTAAAATTTAATTCCGAAACAACTCTGTTTACAAGTTGGAAAGACAGCATTTTCGAGAAGAAAAATTTTAATTTTCCATAGAAATATGGGGATACAAAGTCTGCAACTGACCTGGAATATAGGTTATGTGGGCTTTTGTTCGCGCTCGTTTGAATATTTATTACGAAAATTCGAAAGTCGTTGCCTCTCTATATGCGAAATTTTCTAAATTAAAGTTCGCTAAAAACGATCTGGGTTCGCATGTGATCTCTACGCAGCAAGTGTTTTATGGTAACGAATTTTTATAGAAATGATCTATGCAATATATATATATATATATATATATATATATATATATATATATATATATATATATATATATATATATATATATATATATATATATATATATATATATATATATATATATATATATATATAAATTGAACTGATCCCAGATATGTGTTATAGGGGGCCTAGTTCTTGCTCATGTGAAAATTTTTTTTTCAAAATTCAAAAGTCGCGATCTTCTCATTGGTGAATTTTTTCTACAAAAATTCACTAAAAATCAGATATAATGTTGATTCGTATGGAACTAGGCTATAATTTCCAATTATTTCACATCAAATATAAATTCTGAATTCACGCTGGAAATGATGTTCTACTGCTACATGGAGATTTGCATTCTCCTACATAATATGATTATTTCTTAACTAAAATACACCCTGGCGAGTAAATCCAGCTTTATCTGTGGGTATTATTTTATTTACAAACAGTGAATCTGCATTCTCTTTGCTTCTAAATGGATGGCACAATTGTACTGGTGTAATAGCAGTGATGTTATATGGATAAAGAACTTCGTCATGAAATATTCTTAAAACCGATGATATACGAGGGCGGGTCAATAAATCCGTGATTTTTTGAATTTCCCGCCTCTTCACAGGAGGAGCAACACTCCTCCTGTCAACAAGCATCTGTCAGTTCACTCCTGTCAAATTTTGAACAAGCTGCGTCATTTAGTTTGTGTTAGATAGCCATTGAAAGCAGAGAACCTCTTGAGTTATAACGAAAATTGACAAAAGTTAATTTCTTGTGCTCATCAAACATTATTTTTTGCGGAAAAAACCAAGGCGAAGCTATGAGTGCTCTGCACCATCAATTTCCATAGTAAAAAAGTAGTTTACTGAATTTTGTTGCGGCCGTACAAGCACAAATAACGCCGCACGTTCTGGACGCCCAGTTGAGGTTACTACACCCGAAACAATTTTAAACAATTCACGATATGGTGTTGGCCGATCGGAGATTGAAAATGTGGGAGATTGTGGAAGCCATAGGCATATCACATGCCTCACTTGTTTCGATTTTGCATGGTCATTTGGATATGAGAAAGCTATTCGCAAGATGGGTGCCGCGTTTGCTCACAATCGACCACAAACGCAATCGTGTGACAACTTCGAAGGAGTGTTTGACGTTGTTCAACCGCAATAGGGACGAGTTTTTGCACCGTTTCGTAACTGTGGACCAAACATGGATTCACCGCAATACACCAGAGACCAAGCAGCAATCAAAACAGTGGATTTCTCCGTGCGAATCGGCGCCGAAGAAGGCCAAGGTGGGTTTGTCAGCCAATAAAGTCACGACCACCGTTTTTTGTGATGCACGCGGTATACTCCACATTGATTACTTTCAAAAGGGAAGAACAGTCAATGGCGAATATTATATCAACTTATTGGACCGATTCAATGACGATTTAAAGAAAAAACAACCGCATTTGGCCAAGAAAAAAGTTCTTTTCCACCAAGCCAATGCAACGGTGCATACATGTGTAATATCCATGGCGAAATTGCATAAATTGGGCTACGAATTGCTCCATCATCCACCCTATTCTCCGGATTTAGCCCTGAGTGACTATTTATTGTTTTCAAACTTGAAGAAATGGCTTGGCGGAAAGAGAATTAACTCCAATGATGAAATCATCTCATAAACAAATACCTATTTTGAAATCTTATTTATTTTTGGAAGGGATAAAAAAACGTTGGACGAAGTGTATAGAGCTCAAAGGAGACTCTGTTGAGAAACAAAGTGATTTTTTGTCCAAAAACCTGTATTTCATTCAAAAAGTCACGGACCTATTGACCCTCCCTCGTACTTACATGAGCAGATTCATATATTCTTCTTGCACTATATTCTGGATTATCTGCTACCCGAACTAAAATCACTCCTTTTTGTTTGTGAGCGATATTTTTTGAATGGTGTAGTGTTTCACATTCTGGACGAAACGAACAGTTCCACCCAAACTTTCATAAAGATTTCTAAATAATTTGTAATCCAGCCGTCTTCTGTTTGAATACTTTTCAGTATACAATCTGCACGTCCTGCGCCCACTAAGATTTGGTTGCCCATATAAGAAAACCACAACTTACATTAAAAAATAGGGGATATTGTTTCTCCTATAAAAGTTACACTATTTACTAAATTTCATGTTTTTCTTTAAAAAAAACACATTTAACATTGAAATTAAAAACAGCTCTATAAAAATTCGCTACCATAACGCACTTGCTGCGTCCAGACTTTTGTGAAATTTACTAAAATATTTCCAGAGAATTCGTTTGAAATATATCCTTTCTCTGGTGCTTTGGCGGTAGTTTTAGTTAGAGTTAGTTAATGGTTTACTAGTGTACTTTTGTTAGCGAATTATCGTAGAACAAAGCTCAACATATTCGCTAATATACAAGATACGAGAATAAATTTATATGTTAATTATAGGTTGGCTTAAGCCCCATCTTATAAAATTAACTTTACAATCACACCGTGGTCTATAAGTTGTTGGTGATACAAATTTTCTTTTTTGAAATCGGACACCTCTTATGCAATTTTGCATTTTTGATCGAAATATAATACATATAAGGCTAGATGCATTCTCACCACAATTAGAACCGTAGACCGGTTTCGCTCTAATTAGAGCTCGTCAGTACGGCATACTAATTGTAGCGAAAATACACCTATAAAGTAATACGGCTATGGTAGCCAGGCTTCCAACACTAAGTGATATAAAAGACACGAAGCACGTGCCGCCACCTAGTTGGTTGTATACAGTCTCTAATATTTAACACTTTGTGTTATTTGGAGCTGCCGTGACAACATACTATTTGGTTCCGCAACAAGGTGGCTGCACGTGCTTCGTGTCTTATATCTCACTTAGTGTTGGAAGGCGGGCTACCATAGCCGTATTACTTTATATGTATATTTTCACTGCAATTAGTGTACTGACGAGCTCTAATTAGAGAGTAACCGGTCTACGGTTCTAATTGTGGTGAGAATGCATCCAGCATTATACACTTTGTCCCTGTATTGGGGTAGAAATGGGCCAGGGCTGACAATTTACAAAATTGTTAATTGGTTGTATACAGTCTCTAATATTTAACACTTTGTGTTTTTTGGAGCTGCCGTGACAACATACTACTTGGTTCCGCAACGTGGTGGAGGCACGTGCTTCGTGTCTTATATTTCACTTAGTGTTAGAAGGCTGGTTACCATAGCTGTATTACTTTATAGGTGTATTTTCGCTGCAGTTAGTATGCCGTACTGACGAGCTCAAATTAGAGCAAAACCGGTCTACGGTTCTAATTGTGATGAAAATGCATCTAGCCTTACATACTTTGTCCCTATATTAGGGTAGAAATCGGCCAGGGCTGACAATTTACTAAATTGTTAGGTGTTTGTATACTGTCTCTATTTTTTAAACACTTTGTGTTATTTGGAGTGGCCGTGATAGTATACTACTTGATTCCGCAACGAGGTGGCGACACATGCTTCGTGGCTTATATCTCACTTAGTGTTGAAATATAATACATGTTTCTGAGAAAAAAAATTCGGGACGAAGAAAGTGCGTTTTGGTAGCGACTTTTCATTAAATGCTTTAAATTTCAATAACTTAATTTTATATTAACTCAGGTTCTTTTTCTAGGAAACCAGTTTTTTCGAAAAGATTTTAAGTTTATATTCGGAAACTTTTTGTACATTGTCAAATAATAAAGTTATTTTGATGAAACATGGTACATTTTTCCTAATATAATACAGGTTATACTGGTAACCAAATTTGATACATGCTTTCATTAAAAAATACATATTTGGTATTAAAAATATTTTTATGAAAATGCATAACGCACTTGCTGCGTCCAGACTTTTTATTAGTCAAATATACAAAAGAATACTATTTTCTAATAAAACAGTTCCTACCGACGACAACAGAAAAAGTGTATAATACTTGATGAGTACCACAAGCAGCGCCTTCTAGGGTGAAATTCCAAATAAATTCCTTAATTATGAAAAACTTATCTGAACCAATTTTCATGGCAATACGTCTAATACTTTTCTAATAAATATAGGAAAATCAAGATTTGATTTTTACTTTAACACGCTGATTATCTTTAAATTTTGACTTTTGGACTGAGGTAAGTTCAACTAAATTATAATATTTTGATTCCAATAATCTACTGCTGTTCTGTTCGTCATCACTTTTGAACCATCCTCTAGAAACCAAACCATGTACTCAAATCTATATTTCTTGGTAAATTAAAAATACAGTTATTGCATTTCATTTTAAATGTTTACTACCATAGCCTACTTGCTGCGTCAAGATGTCGGGGTCACCAATATGGATGTTAATTGCACTTGTTGATATTACCTGGGATGGTGATATTGAATTCATAGGTAAACACTTGATATACTTTATTATTTCACTAACTGAATAAACTATATGATACATTTAACTATAATACAATTACAACAGTACATGAGTACATAGCAGATAACTGACCCAGCGTGGAGGACGTGTGTTCACTGTAGCGGTTGGTAGAGAAGAGAGAGAGAGAGATCGCTCTGGTGTTTCTTCGTTGCTGTAGATCTTTACAGCTGGCTGTCGCAGAACATAACGTAACGTTTAACTGTCAAGAGTATTTATGCAGAAACACAGAGTAGTGTTGACGGAAACACTGCGGTCGGAACCACCGCCACAGTGCAGATAACTAGAAGTCTTGGCTTCACACCTGTTTTACCGGTAAATAATTAATATACAGAGGATATACAGAAAGTAAACCGACAAACGAAACAACAGGTTCCGGGTTGATATGATGACAATTAGACGTAATTCTTCTTATTTAAAAATTATTCCTAATGGAGCTAGAGCTCTTTAAAGATGGCGCTTCAACACCAAGTTTTTTAAATGTATTTGGAACGCGTGCACGTAATAAGAAAAAACTTTACACGCAGATTTATCTTAATATAGCTAATCCATTGACACTGCAAATGTAGAAAATAGACTTAATTGTCATCTATGGCGCCATCACTTTTGTCCATTAAATAACTGAGTACTCTGTGGTTTAATACAGAAATTCTAAAATCTAAAATTAACGATATGCTATGTTTTACTGTTCTAAAAGTAATTCAACACCGGCCGCGACATATACAACGAAAAATTCACCATATTCCTCTTTTATCGTATCTAAATTAAATTGTAACATATAGTGTACACAGGGAGCAGAATGCTGCAGTACGTTTAATATTTTAGTTCCATCCAGGCATGAAACATTCTAATTTCACGATATAAAATCTCTCTAACCTAAGACTTCTTTTGGTTTTTAGCGTTAGATGTGCTTTAATCTGCCTGCTTTTTTTATGTGTAATTGCCTAAAATTGTAATATGTAAGTTCTATATTTCAAATATTTCCATAAGCGTCTCGTTTGGGGCGACCAACGGGTATTTTTAACCATTTTTTTAATAGGCCTTTTTACATTTCTGATGTCAGTTTTAAAAACATTGCAGTTTTTTCCTAAAATAAAGCACTGTCATTTATTGTCGCTAATACGCACCCGCGTAAAGTTCACATCGTTTTTTTCCGAAAACGGTGCGTACTAGCCACAATAAATAATGACATCTTATTTTAAGAAAAAGCTTCAAAATTTTTAATCTGACATCAAAAATATGAAAAACTCAATAAAAACAAATTTTTCACAAATATCCCTTGATCTCCCCCAAACAAGAGGCGTATGAAAGCATTTGAAATACAGCATTTACAGTCAACGATTAGATAAGTAATTAAGATTAAGATTAATAGGTAATGAGATAAATTTTCGTGGAAAATTTTATCTTATTAGGTGATATTTGTAAAAACTTGATGTTAAAGCGCCATCTTAAAAGAGCTCTAGCTTCGTTAGAAAGCATATTTAAATAAGAAGATTTACGTCAAATCGTGGTCAAAGCATCTCTGGAATACGTCAAATCGTCATTTAATCATATCTGGAAGCTGCTGTTTTTATTTGTCGGTTCACTTTCTGGACACCTGTATATGATGAAAACTGTATACCTACATACAGCCTGCACCTAGACCATAGCTTTCCTAACATACAAGGTATCGAACACATTCTAAGACCAAAAGTGTGCATAATTATCATCGACATCTTCCTAAAATATTTCTGGTCACCAGTGGTGTGCCGTATTCCGGTGGCGTATGAAACTTTCTTTGTAACAGAATACCCTATATTTTATGCAGATTTGTAAAGTTCTCGAAAAGTGCTTATTTTTCATGTAACATGTCATATCCCCAACTTCAGCGGTTTCGCTGTCAAAACCTTTTTAATCTCACAGTGCGACTTTAATAAACTAAATTGCACCGGCGCCTCGGTTTTGAACTTATAGGCAGGCTTAGACCTCTTCTACCTTAACATAATTTTTTTGCGGTTAATTTATGGAAAGAAAAATATTTTTGATTAGCCTTCGCAAATTGTATTTTTTTCGAAAATTTCAAAGGCGCCCCCTAAAATAATTACAGTGTTGGATAGCCGAAACTTCAGGTTTTCCATCAGTATTAAAAAACGCAGACATTCCATAACCAAATTTCATAGAAAAAACAGGTTGTAACGCCAATTTGTCGAAAAACGTCCTTCTCCGAAACCAAGTGGACAAGATAAAATAAAAAGTGTAGTTGTCAAAATAGACAGTTCAAAGAAGAATAAACTGACGACAAAATCACTGTTTTCTGACAAACGTTGCGAAAATGCTCCAAAATCAAGAATAAATGGTTAACATGGTGTTGATTCTTGTAGAATGTTACAAGAATTGTTTGTGAAAAAAATATGGTTAACATGGTGTTTATTCTGCAATGTCAAGAATTATTATTTAGCATCAGAGTTGTACTCTTAGAGATACGCTGACGTCAGACATTCAATTCAACAAACGTTTTAAAAAGTGTTGGATACATTTACACCTACTTAAGTTGAAAATTTCGTATAAAGAGGTTGGAAAATCAAGCAACCCAAACTAAGTGTTCGAAATGACAATGTTCCCGTTGGAGGTATAACGGCAACGTTGACTCGCAGGCCCTGGCCACCGCCCTGATGACTTCTAGTGATACATTACAGAAGCCACGCATATCATCGGCTGTAGTTTGTACCGTCCTGTAGACCACGTTCTCGATTTAGCCCTATAGAAAGAAACCAAGTTGTCACGAAGGACCCTTAAATAACTATTGCCGTTCAGGTGCCCCTTCGATGAGGTAAGGACTCAGTAGGTGTTCTCATAGTATGTCACCCCAAATATTGAGTAACCATGTTTCCTGGTGGTTTCGCATCTCATGGCGTGCGGATTTTCATCAGAGTAATAATGAAAGTTGTGGCGATCAACCACGCCGTTTTTATGAAACGTCGATTCATCGAGAAATAACACGCGCATAAGACTGGATTCCTCTTGGTCGATTTTGGATATCCGACATGCAGAAATATTCGCTGAGTTAAAAATCTTGAAGTTTCAATTCCTGCTGCAGTTGAATCTTGAACGGATGGAGCTTGTACTTCCATAGAACGCATTGAAATATCCGTTTCTGCTAATTTCAGGGACACTGATATGACGATTTTGCACAGCCGCCGCCAGAACTTGCAATTCATTATCTTTGATCAAAACTGGCTTCGTTTTAACTTTTCTTGCTTATTGAACACTCCCAGTAGTTGTAGATCTATCCCACACTTTTGAAACGCATGTGGATTTGATTGTGCTCTGCCAATATGTCTTACAGCGTAGACTCGTGACATAAGAATTATTTTAACATTATCCAAGAATCAACTCTTCTTGAGTTCGGAGCATTTTCGCAACGTCATAAAACAATGATTTTGCCGTCAGTTTATTCTTATTTGCACTGTCTATTTTGACAACTACACTTGTTTTGTTTTATCTTGACAGATTTGGTTTCGACGAATGACGTTTTCCAACAAATTGGCGTTACAATTGTTTTTTTCTCTGAAAGTTTCTTATGAAATGTGTAGATTGGTTTTGCTACCAGTGGGGAACATGGAGTTTCGGCTAACCAACGCTGTAATCTTTGAGGGAGGTGCAATTTGAAATTTTGGAAAAAAACACAAAATGCGAAGGCCAATAAAAAATATGTTTCTTTCCATAAATTAAGCAAAAAAAATTATGTGAAGGTACCAGAGATCTTAGCCTGTCCCCAAGTTCAAAACCAGGGCCCTAGTGCAATTTAGTTTATTTAAAAAAAGCAGAAATGTTCGAACTGTAAGGATAAAAGCGAAATCGTTAAAGTTAGGGGTACAACATGTTACATACAAAAATAAGTACGCTTCGAGCACTTTTCAAATCTGCAATAAAACATAGGCTGTACTATTTAGAAAACATAAGTTTGATATGTCACTGGAATACGGCACGCCACTGGTGACCAAAAATATTCTAGGAAGATGGCGAAGATAATTATGCACAATGTTCTATTAAAATTGCTTCGATATCTGATATGGTAGGGGAGCTATGGTCCGAGGCGTCTTAGGTGCTACACCCTGTATATAAAAGCTTAAGTAGATATTATATTATAACACCTGTCTTGCAAGCCTATTTACTTCAGCTGGTATATGTAGATAAACAGTTTTCATTCAAAACGAGTTTCATTTTACTGGAGACGTAATCCGCAAAAGCTCCACTAAATGCTAATACTTTGGTCAGTGCTTGGGGGTTATTTCTTTTTGTGATTGCCATACCGATTTAAAACGTACTTTCAAAATCCAGTATCTGCATTGCGGCTACAGAATGATAGTCACTTGCTGAATATAGTTGATTGTGAAATGCATTGAACTTTTCCGATACCAGACCAAATCAAACCGAGGGAGGAAATTGTGATTCATATCACAAACATATTTTAAATGTACTCGTATAGGTATGTCAAGGCAGATGTGGACCCAAAGAAAAATAATTATAAGTGAATTCTAACCTATAATGTACACATTCTAAAGTAATCCAACAATTTGTTTTTGTTTGGAGAGCCGATTTTTAGTGAATTTTCTTTTAAAAAAAATTCACTAATGAGAAGATCTCGACTTTTGAAAAAATTTCTTCAAATAAGCGCTATTTAGGACCCCTGGAACCCAAATCCGAGGTCGGTTTCAGACTTTATATGTTTATATATATATATATATATATATATATATATATATATATATATATATATATATATATATATATATATATATATATATATATATATATATATATATTTATGTGTCACACCTATAACTAAAAAAATAATGGACTGATTTTGATAAAATTTGGTGAGTACCTTCACAAGTGGATTGGATAAGTTCGTTAGCCAGGAAAATCCGCCGCGGTTTTTCCGGAAAATTTTGTGTTTTCTTTCGAAAAGAAAAAAATATCTCCGGAATTAACAAAGTAAGGGCAACCAAATTTGGTACGCGGATTTATATCATTATAGTTAAGTTACCTACCAAAATTTAGCTGTGTAGTTTTAAGGACAAAAAAGTAACTGCATTTAAAGAAAAATAAATTCAGGTTTTCCTCAAAACGTCAAATTCGCGATTTAAACGTCAAAATTGGTAATATTTAGGCAATAAACCTGAAACTAATATGAGCTATGGAAGGAAAATGTCTCAAGAAGAATGTTTTACAAAGCCTGAAGTCTAAGTTTCAATCGTCATTGTCCTTCATTTTACTAAAATATTCCCAGAAAATTCGTTTCAAATAGACCCTTTCTCTGATACATTGGCAGTAGTGTTGGCTATAGAGTTTATCAGTTAATGGTATATAATTTTTGTCGAATTTTCGTAAAAAAAATCTTTAAAGCTCAATATATCCGTTATTATGCAATATACGAAAAAAAAAAAATTTTACATTAATTATAGGATGTCTTGAGATACACCAAAAAAATATTTCTACAATTACAGGTGACCCATAAGTCAAGTTGGTGATTCAAATTTTATTTTTTAGGGAATTTTCTTTTAAAAACTTCGCTAATGGGGAGACCCATATATATATATATATATATATATATATATATATATATATATATATATATATATATATATATATATATATATATATATATATATATATATATATATATATATATATATATATATATATATATATATATATATATATACATATATATATATATATATATATATATATATATATATATATATATATATATATATATATATATATATATATATATATATATATATATATATATATATATATCGTACCGATAAAATAATAGACTGATCTTGATCAAATTTGGTGAGTACCTTCCTTGTGCAAGTGGACAGGAAAATCGGACCAGATTTTCCCGAAAAATTTGGTGTTTTCTTTCTAAAAAAATCCATATCTCCGGAAATAACAAAGTAAGGGAAACCAAATTCGGTACGCGTATTTGTATTATAAAATGTGCCAGAATTTAGGTCTCTAAGTTTAAGGACAAAAAAGTTACGGGCAGCTAAAGAAACAAATTTTGGAGTTTTCCTCAAAACGTTAAACTCGCAATTTAAAACGTCAAAATTGGCAATGTTTAGGCAAAGAACGTGAAACAAATACGGATTGTGAAAAGAAAATGTTGCCAGAAGAGTGTTCTGCTAGCCCTTAAGTTTCAGATTCAACCGTCATTGCCCTTCATTTTACTAAAATATTTACCGAAAATTCATTTCAAGCAGACCCTTTCTCCGATTCTTTGGCTGTCGGTTTAGTTCAGTTGATGCTTTCGCTGTAGGTTTAGTGAAGTTTATGCTTTAACGGCCTATAATTTTTAGCCAATTTTTGTAGAACAGATTCTTTTTTGCATTTTAGCATTTTTTATCGAAATATGATGTATGTTTGTAAGAAAAAACTGGACGCAGTATGTGCGTTCTGGTAGCAAATTTTCATAAAATCCTTCAAATTTCAATAACTTAATTTGCTATTAACGTAAGTTTTGTTGGTTAGGAAACCAACATTTAACTTTATTGTCGGAATTTTTTTTTATGAACGCAGCAAGGGCATTTGGTTGCGAATTTTCATTAAATGTTTCAAATTTCAATAACTCAATTTGCTATTAACCTAAGGTTCATTGACTAGGAGACCAGTTTTCTCGGGAACATTTATAGTTTATTTTCAGAAAATTTTGGTAATTTTCAAATAATTATTTTGATAAAATATGGTACATTGTTCCTACTATATAGGTTATACTGGTAACCAAATTGATGCCTGCATTTATGCCTGCTCGCATTACATCGATATATTTGTAATTAAAAACATTTTTATGAAAATTCGAAAATTCACTTCTATAACGCACTTGCTGCGTCCAGAGTTTTTTCTATTTAAAATTGATAATCATTGTTTTAACAAATATGTATGTAATTTACAACGTATTGTAGGAAAATCTATTACAGCTGTTTTGCCAAAGATACGAAACCATGCTCTTTAGAAACAAAATCTTATTGAGCAAATGAAAATTAGCTATATTATTGTCGTGGACTTAATGATTATTAGAATTTATTTAATTAAATGAACATGGTGTTCAGTTAGTTTTGAGAGCGACTAGCATATATCCGTAACCATTTTTCTTAGAGCTTCCGGATAAAAGTTTTAATTACAAATATGGCACAGAGACAGTTTTGGACGTTACTTTAGGTTCCTATTCCTAATTTATGTAACAATTCCATAATTTATGAAAAATTTGTAACAATTTTTACACGTATCTTTTTGCTCTAAACGTCTAAATAAAAACGCTACAGCATGATATAAATTGGCTTGAACATAAAAAATCAGAACGGTTTCTTTTATTTGCTAGAGTTTTAATTGGTGTGTAATTTCAGTTGCTCCGTATCGCGCTTTAGCTCACAATGTGGTTGTCAGGGGCGCTTTTCAACAATAATTTAGGTTTTGTAATTTTCCTAAAAATTTTGAATTACAAGCATATTATTTCCTCATGTTGCAGAATTAGGAGTGGGTAAGTGAGATAAATGCAAAAAAATACTTTGGGGTCTTATTCCATACTCTGCGGCACACTGTCAATATGCAAAACAAATCAAACAGTTAGCTTTGGAAATATTATTAGACAATCTAACAGTTAGTAATCTGCTCTAATATTTTTGAGTGTCATTAAAATAATATCAAATGAACAAGAATATGATATGTTAGCAGTTTATTTCAAAAGTTATTAAAATGCAAATGTTGCGGGTAAGGTATTGGCCACCAGATATCTGGAAAAGCATTATCCTGGGAGAAGAGAATTCACACCCTTGTCACAAAGGTTTTCATGAAAGAGTATTCATTTACCAGTGATACGAAGACGAAGAAGTGGTAGATCAGTAACAAATGTCATCAATGTCTTAGCCTATATTGATCTAAATCCTGAAATAAGCATTCGACAAATATCCAAAGATTTAGGAATATCCATAACCACTGTTCATAATATTTTAAAGGATAACAGGTGTTTAAGCATTGAGTACAATGATTTCAAATAAAATATATTTTTAAGGAGGCTTAAATACCTTTACGAACAAAAAAGTATTATTATACTTTCCTTTATTACCATTTTTTAGGTTGCACCCATATCATCTAGTGTTACACCAGGCCTTAACTGCGAACGACTTTGACAGTCGTATACATTTTTTGACTGGTTGTTAAACATGCAGGAAGAAAATCCGGAGTTCATATACAGACCCCTCTGGACAGATGAAGTCACTTTCAGAAGCATAGGAAATGTCAATCTACATAACATGCATTACTGGGTACAAGATAATCCGCATTGGATGCGGGAAGGCCAATTTCAGGATGCTGGAGCATCAACGTTTGGTGTGGAATAGTTGAAGGAAGCCTTATAGGTCCTTGTATTTTTTATCAGCCGGTTAATGCAGCATATTATCAAATTTGATGCAAAATAATCCACCCATATTAATGAAAAATACTTTCTTTCAAACTAGACAAAATAGGTTCTTTCGGGATAATGGATGTCCAGTACATTATGCTAGAAATGTCAGGGAATATGTAGATTCAAGGTTCCACGGGAGGTGTATTGGAAGGGGCAGTGTATTTCCATAGCCTGCGAGATCACCAGACCTAACATCCAAGGATTTTTTTCAGTGGAGACACTTAAATATATGGTTTATCAAACTAGGCTCACAACCAGGGAAACTATGAGAATAAGATTCCAGCAAGCTGTCGAATATATATATATATATATATATATATATATATATATATATATATAGTATGTATATATATATTTATCTCAAGCACAGATTCAGGCGTTTCCTCTACAATAAAAAGAGCTCGCTTATGTATTGCAAATTACGGAAAACAGTTTAAACATCTAAGGCACCGAGATTTATGAATTCCATTCTAAACATTTTCTATGTAATAAAATTTTGATTGGTTATATTCGGTTCTAATAAAGATATTAACGTGACTGATTGTAGTTTTTACTGTTGTGCTACTAATCCTACTAATATGATAAAATTCTATGTTTGTATTTGAAAATTTTCAGCAAAATTACAAAAGCTAAATCATTATTAAAACCCCCTAACAACCATATCGTAAGTTGAAACGCGATACGGAGCAATGAAATACCAACTTTGTCAAATAAAATAAACCATTCTGATTTATGTCTGTTTATGCCCAAGTTATGATCATTGTACCACTTTTTATCATACTGTTAGTCTTTAGTTTGAAAAGCTAGGGCTAGAGCAAAAAGATTTACATGAAATATGTTAATAATTCTACAGAGTTATGTTATGTAATTCCTATATTTATTAGCGATTTTTCCAAGAAAATATTTTTTTTAGATTGGCAGTTGCTATTGCGCCTTCTTGCGGCTATGATAAGAACTTGAAAATAATTTCTGAAAACTGCTCTGTGCCATTTTTCTTATTAAAATTTTCATCCGGAAGCTCTAAGAAAAATGGTTACGGAGATACGCTGGTCAGTGAAAGTTATCTGAACACCAGTACAACAATAATTATGCAAATTTACATTATTTGTCCAATAAAATTTTGTACCCAAAGAACATGGTTTATAATCTTTGGCAAAAGAGCTGTAATAGGTTTTTAGACCATATGTTGTAAATTAAACGCTTATTGGAAAAAAATAATAAGCACGTTGAATAAAAAAGTCTGGACACAAAAACTGCGTTATGTTATAAAAATGTTTTTAAGGTCAAAAATTATGTCTTATTTTAAATGACATGTATTAAATTTGGTAGTAATAATACAACCTGTATAACAAAAAACAAGTACCATATTTCATTAAAATAACTTTATTGCTTGAAATAGTTTTGAAAGTTTTCCGAAAATAAACTTTATATGTTCCCGAAAAAACTGGTCCGATTTTCCTTGTCAACGAATCTACTCAACCAATTTGCACCTGCCAAGATATAAGTATTTACGAAAAGCATTTAACAAGAATTTAAAAAAAATAGTACTGCAAATTGAATCGTAACTTACACATAGCTGTGATAATTTATTCTCCTCAGAAAAACATTCTCATGGAATGAACTTAGGGCCCATGACATAATCACAAAGAAAATATTTGTAATCCTGTACCCATAAACTTTTGAAACGTTATGTTACTCGAGTTTTATTGAGAAACTGTCAATTTGTACCCAATCACCCCTTATTCATCACCTACCCCCGAAGGGATCTTACCCAAAACAATTCGAAGCGTTCCTTTGCGGGACCGGACCAAATTTGAAGATGGTATCTCAATTCGTTCGAAAGTTATTGCGCCTATTAACAGCCATGCGTACATGTCGACAGACCGGCAGACTGACAGACCGACCGACCGACAGACCGACCGACCAAACGAACGACATACCGACAGACTGACAGACCGACAAACAAAAAGTTTTAGTTCGAGAATCAAGTTTTTTATATGTCATGAGGCTTTTTACGCCGTTTTATCCAAAAAAATTCTAAATCAACAGTATTCCACCCACACACATACAACCCCTAATTTAATCTCAGCACAGAATACCAGATTTGTGATGAAATTAAAAGGTTCTAATAAATAAATAGAGTTTTAACGAGGAAATATAAATTTTCACCTAATCACCCCCCATTCATCCCTTAACCTCTGAAGCGATTTTACCAAAAAACATTGCGAACCGTTCTTTTGTCCACTAACTAACTGTATACCAAATTTCAAGACGATATCTCATATAAAGTTATCGTGGCTACAAACAGACAGACATACACACCGACAGACTAACAGACAGGCAGATAAAATAAATTTTCGTTCCCAGATCAGGTTTTATATATGTTTTGATATTTTTTACGACGTTTAAGTGAAAAAATATTTTTGAAATTTTTGTCGCCGATGTGATACTTCCACACGTCGTGACGATATGGCAGTAAAATTGTTTTCATCGAAATTTAAAAACCAATCCCTTTACGAAATTGTGCCTTTTTTACAAAAATTGGTTTAAGTAATATTACGCAAAAAAATCATGTATCGATGTCCACAGTATGATGAAGACTCTGACACACTATGAGTGGAGAGCGAACAACAACGTGCTAGTCAACATCTACAGGACGCTCATCAGATTCATAATAGATTATAGCCAGTAATAAGTTCCTGCATATGCTCGACATCATCCAAAATTCAGCCTCAAGAATATCTGCGCAAGCGGCTGCCCTCTTCACGTCCCTCTGAACCCGACCCTAAATAAATTACCGGTTGATTGTTGTCCATTATACCAACAAACAGATCACGTTTGTACTCGGAAGACTGCATTCCAAGATAATGACCGCCGAAAAATGTGTGGCCTTCCCAGCAGATTTGGAGCGACCAGGCTGAGACGCTGCTTCCTAATTTTTGGACTGTCTTATCTCTCTTGTCTACATATGATAAGCGAATTGTATTAGCCGACAAGTTCTAAATACATTTACCAATTATTGTTATCACCATTATTTACTCTTTTAATTGGTAGTTTATTATATATACTAAGAGTAGTAAATGGGTACGGAAAACAGATCACTGAATCGAAAAAAGCGTATTAAAACTCGAAGGAGGTAGAAACATGTGGTACCTCGATTCACACCCAAGCCGAACCATGATTATCTTATTTGATATTGAGGCACGTTTTTGTGCAAAATGTTCCCTCGATTCTCATAAATTTATTTCTTTTATTGTAAAAGCACTGTATAAAAAAATCGGTTTTACTAGGAAATTCTCAGTAAAATTAAATATACCTTAAATTTTGCTGCAGATTGCGGTATGTGATAATTTGAAAGACACGAAAAACGAAATATTATAACCGCTTTAGGATTTCACCACTTATATCACAACTCGTTATGAGATCGAAGATAAACTCTAAAGATATTTTTCTTCGCAAAAGAATACGGAAAATCTGAAAAGAGAAATCGCGAAAACGCTTTAGCAGCATGTTGATTTCGCAATCAAGCTTCTTTCACATTCCTTCATTTTTGTGATATCATCAGGTTTCGCATAAGACGTATCAATAGGTACGGGATTTAAAATGCTTTGTAACCTCTGAATAATACATTTGTCGATTTATTTCTTTGCAGGGGCAAACAATGGTTTCAGCCGTCACAAGCTTGCAGAGACAATCCGCTAGCAGGGAGAATATATCATTCGTACAAGTAAGTTAAAAAAACAATATTATTTATTTGAAAAATTTCTATTTTTTTTTAAAACAACAAGAGTTTTTTTTCGGTACATAGTTTTTTACAAGAAATAAAAACTCTGGACGCAGCAAGTACGTTATGGTAGCGAATTGTCCTATAAATCTTTCGAATCACAGATAATTACAAAATAATGGTAGTTTAAGAAGTACAAATTTGTTTGGGAACAATTTTTTTTCAGAGAAATCGGTTTTGGTTGGCTAACGAACTTATGCAATAGATTAATGCAGGAAAAAAGTGTACATTTGACAGGTACCTTCAATTTTGTAATAGCTTAGATAAAATTGTTAGTCAACCTAATCGAACGAGTTATTTAAGGAAATCTGAATATTTCTGCCGGAAAACTTCAATATTTTCGTAAATAACAAAGTTACTTGAGTAAAATAATGAACACAAATTTCCTTTAACGAGGTTAGTACATAAAACATTTTAAAGTTTCTATCTTTATAGAAAATTGGGTTATATATAGACATTTCTTTTTTTTTTTCGTTCAGGAAACTAAAAGAGAGCACGCTATGCAAATTTACCTCCAAATAAAAATGTTTGAGCAAAAAATCGCGAAAAAAATGTCTACAAAAATTTGATAAAAAAGTTGTTCACTAGAAAATTGGCACAAACGATTTGTTACGAAAACAAAAATATGCTAAAGCAATTTACTATAAAAGTTTATAGAAATTCTCTAAAAAAAATTTGGTTGAAAAATTTGGTGACATTTTCTTCAGAGTCATTGAAAAATATTTGTTAATGAAGATAATAGAGACATTATTTTACGAAAATTCGCAAAAATGTTTTTACAAATGCTCTATGGTCAGTTTATTTTTTTTTACCATCAGTCTATTTTCACGGCTATGGCCAATCATCCGTATTTCCATAAAGAAAATTTTACTAGAGAGGTACCGTCTTATTTTCAAAAAATGTCTTTAAAATGGACCCGAATTAGAGATTTTGGGACCCGTTTCGGTGGTCAGTTTCAGAATGTATGTACATAATATATACAGGGTGCCGCTTTGAAAACGAAACAGACCGATTTGCGTCCAGAGTAATTTTTCTTTTAAGAAATGCTGAAACACCTCAATTTTAATATTGAGGGGGACATGTTTTGACATAAAACTCAACTTTATCACATCAACCCCTTAAGGGTGGTGATAACAACCCTTATATTTTAAATAGGGACCATGGGTGGAGTGTTACATGATTTGAAAGCTCTTTCTTCTCTGAATTCAGCACACTAATTTTTTTTGAAGTTTTGTCAACTCGTTTAAAAATTATTCACAGTTGAAGGTGCAAAAACGCATTTCACTCATTGCGATAAGAACTGTGTTGATAGTCAATGTTTTGTGGGTTTGTAAACAAAAAATTGACTATCAGAACATTTCTTATCGGTGTGTTTGATATTTGATAGTACTACGGAAAACTAACCTAACAATGGTGTATTCTGTAGAATAAAGAGTTGAAATAATTACTCTTTTTTTTTAAAAACGAAAACTGTGCCAACCGTACCGCAAATTTGTTTAATGAACAACATCCGAACAGACATGTTAACAGAAAATACATTTTGGAGTTAGTTTCAAAGTTTCGACAAAGTGGTTCAGTAGCCAACAAAAAACGGGATCCTGAACGTGAATTTCCGGTTAGAAATGAGACTACTGAGATTGAAGTTTGAGGACAAATTGGTGCAGACCCAACTTTGAGCACGAAAAAATTGGCCAGTGTTTCAAACATCAAAAGAAGAACTATTCAGCGAATATTGAAGCATCATAAATTTCACCCGTATAAAATTCATCTTGTACAACAACTGAATTAAGCTGATTTTGATCGACGGCTGGAGTTTTGTGAAGTTATGACTGCACGAATAGCTGATAACGGGAACTTTCTGTTCGATATCTGTTTTTCAGACGAGTGTCCGTTTTTATTAAACTCTACAGTCAATCGTCATAATTGTCGTTATTGGGCAGATAATAATCCAAGAAATTTTCACGAACTCCACACTCAAACTCCACAGAAATTGAATGTCAAAGGTCGTTTTGAACAAAATTTGTACTTTAGTATGGAAGCTGGTGGTCAACAATTTGAACACTTACTTAACTGAATAAACATTTTTGCCCGTTTGGTTTTGTTTTTTATTATTTTTTTACGAAAAATTGACTAATTGGTGCATTTCTTATCACAATGAATGAAATACCTACAATGAAGATCATTTTGATCGGCGGCTGGAGTTTTGTGAAGTTATGACTGCACGAATAGCTGATAACGGGAACTTTCTGTTCCATATCTGTTTTTCAGACGAGTGTAGGTTTTTATTAAACTCTACAGTCAATCGTCATAATTTTCGTTATTGGGCAGATAATAATCCAAGAAATTTTCGCGAACTCCACACTCAAACTCCACAGAAATTGAATATCTAGACTGGCATTTTTGGAGACCGTTTCATCGGACCAATTTTTCTTGATGGCAATTTGAGTGGCGAAACGTATTTGGAGTTACTAGAAAATATCGTTTACCCTCTACTAATTGACATTGTTGAAAATGATGATCGCTATCAAGAAAATCAATTAGTGTTTCAACAAGATGGAGCTCCTCCGCATTTTTCACAACGTGTTAGGGAGTTTTTTAAAAACATAGAGTTTCCACAGCAATGGATTGGGCGTAGAGGTGCTATTGAGTGGCCCCCTAGGTTACCGGATTTAACTTATTTAGACGTCTTTCTATAGGCACATTTAAAGAGTAGAATTTACACAACAGAACCGGAGTCTCTGGAAGATTTACGACGACGTATTGTTGAAGAATGCCGTCTAATAACTCCACAAATGCTCTAGAATGTCAGAGCTCGTTTTGAACAAAATTCGTACTTTTGCATGGAAGCTGGTGGTCAACAATTTGAACACTTACTTAACTGAATAAACATTTATGAACGTTTGGTTTTGTTTTTTAGTTTTTTTTTAACGAAAAATTGACTAATTAGTGAATTTCTTATCACAATGAATGAAATACGTTCTTGCAACTCCAACTGTGAATAATTTTTAAACGAGTTGATAAAACTTCTAAAAATATTAGTGTGCTGTATTTATAAAAGATAGAGCTTTCAAATGATGTAACACTCGATCCATGTTCTCTATTTAAAATATAAGGGTTGTTATCACCACCTTTGAGGGGTTGATGTGACAAAGTTGAGTTCTATGTCAAAACATGTCCCCCTCAATATAAAAATTGGCCTGTTTCAGCGTTTCTTAAAAAAAAATTACTCTGGACGCAAATCGGTCTATAATATATATATATATATATATATATATATATATATATATATATATATATATATATATATATATATATATATATATATATAAGCTAAACGAGACAAAACATTTCGATACAGCATGTGTAAAATTTTAAATATTAAATTCAAAATATATAATATCAAGGCAACACGACAATCATATCCCAATAGACAGGTAGACGAGATAATTTCTGAAATTTACACAGTTTGAATTGCCACATGAAGCTAAACAACATTGACCATCAAATTGACCTTCAAAATACAATCCATGTATGCACACTTACCTATTGACTTAGCTATTCTATTCTCTAATTCTAAACTATATTCTATTCTCTAATTCTAAACTGTATTCTATTCGTACAACAACTGAAGGAAGATGATTTTGATCGGCGGCTGGAGTTTAGTGAACTTATGACTCCACGAATAGCTGATAACGGAAACTTTCTCTTCAATATCTGTTTTTCAGACCAGTGTACGTTTTTGTTAAACTCTACAGTCAATCGTCATATATGTCGTTATTGGGCAGATAATAATCCAAGAAATTTTCACGAAGTTCACACTCAAACTCCACAGAAATTGAATGTATGGACTGGCATTGTTGGAGACCGTTTAATCGGACCAATTTTTCTTGATGGCAATTTGAGTGGCGAAACGTATTTGCAGTTACTAGCAGATATTGTTTACCCTCTACTGATTGACATTGTTGAAAATGGTTATCGCTATCAAGAAAATCAATTAGTGTTTCAACAAGACGGAGCTTCTCCGCATTTTTCACAACGTGTTAGGGAGTTTTTGAACATAGAGTTTCCAGAGAAATGGATTGGGCGTAGAGGTGCTTTTGAGTAGCCCCCTAGATCACCGGATTTAACTCCTTTAGACTTCTATTTATAGGGCCATTTAAAGAGTACAATTTTCTCTACAGAACCGGAGTCTCTGGTAGAATTACGACGACGCATTGTTGAAGAATCCCGTCTAATAACTCCACAAGTGCTCCAGAATGTCAGAGCTCGTTTTGAACAAAATTTGTACTTTTGTATGGAAGCTGGTGGTCAACAATTTGAAAACTTACTTAACTCAACATTTTTGAACGTTTGGTTTTGTTTTTTAGTTTTTTTTTAACGAAAAATTGACTAATTAGTGCATTTCTTATCACAATGAATGAAATACGTTCTTGCAACTCCAACTGTGAATAATTTTTAAGCGAGTTGATAAAAGTTCCAAAAAAATTTGTGTGCTGAATTCAGAAAAGAAAGAGCTTTCAAATGATGTAACACTCAACCCATATTCCTTATTTAAAATATAAGGGTTGTTATCGCCATCCTTAAGGAGTTGATGTGACAAAGTTGAGTGTTATGTCAAAACATGTCCCCCTTAATATTAAAATTGACGTGTTTCAGTGTTTCTTAAAAAAACATATCTGGACACAAATCGATCTGTTTCGTTTTCAATGCGCCATCCTGTATATATATATATATATATATATATATATATATATATATATATATATATATATATATATATATATATATACGCTACCTAGAGAAGTTTGGTTTTTTCATTACACTGGAAAATTACTTTCGAAGGGTAAGTTTTTTTGCCATTTTTGAGAGTCGAGGTTTTACATAAAAATTGCAAGTTTTCTTCTTGAAAATGCTATATCTTTGAAACTCGTCAATGTTTTTGAGGGAATTTACCTTATATATTGCAATCAAGCTACAGATTCCGCGTTTCAATATTAATAAGTACGCTTGGAGTAATCCAAATCACCACAATACATTTGTAAAGACATGGCGATCGCTTAATTAACAAAGTTCAAATTATTTAATTTTTCATCCTCTGAAGACGCTAACTTTGCTGGTGATACGATCGTCAGATTTTTAAAAAGATTCGTTGTGGTGATTTGGGTTTCTCCAAGTGTACTTATCGGTGCTTATCACCGGTTCCAATCTTTACTTAGTGTTCCAATATTTATTTTAGTTGCACAATTGTAACCCAACTTTGTTTCCAAATTAAATTTTACTAACTTTGAAAAATGCCGAAAAATATATTCCCTGTCGTTAGAAAAAACATTACTGTGTACTAAAAAGTTCAACAAAATGAACAAAGGTGGAAATAGTAAATCAATTAGTTGTCAATAGGTTTGTTAATCACACTTGTGACATAATTTGAGTGACATATATATTGGTAGAAAAAGTTAACATGATTTGCAGTGAATCGGCTATAAGAATAAGCTACTCAAATTTATCGCGTGTTTGTGCAAAGAAAAGGTGTAATTAAACGTTTGTCCATTTACAACACACTAAATTAAACATAAATATGTTGAAACCGGCCCAATGAAATGCTTATCAGATAAAGTAAGTTGCATCATGTTTTACAAAACTTATGAAAATGCGCTACTATCACGCACTTGCTGCGTCTAGACTTTTTTAGTTAGATAAAAAAATTAAGTCAGAGTTAAATTAGATATTTCAATTTTTTTCTAGGACGAAGTAGAGCTATGTGTAAGTTACTTGTTTTGTTTGAATTTTTTTAAGCCTTTTTGTATTAACCTAAGTGGGGACCATTACTTACACATTAATGACTTGTAGGTTTGTTCCTTACATATCACAATAACCTATTAATCACTAAAATGCTTTAATTTATTCACTGCGTTGACGTCGCCTGAGGTTATGCATGATGCAGGCACATTTCATATGTGACCTATAGGCGTTTAAATATATATATATATATATATATATATATATATATATATATATATATATATATATATATATATATATATATATATATATATATATATAATTTCGGTGGAAGTCATCTCATACTCTACCCCCTTGAGCAATTTACCAAAAAGAAATCCGAACCGTTCGTTTGTCGGCTGCTAATTGTAAACTAAATTTGAAGACGATATTTCAATTAGTTCTAAAGCTATCTTGGCCACGAACGGACAGACATACAGACCGACATACCGACATACCGACAGACCGATAGACCCGGCAGACCGACGACCGACAAACCGATAAATCAATAGGCACAAAAGAATGTTGTTTCCAAATCATATTTTCTATATCTATTGACACTTTTTACGATGTTTAAGCCAAAACAAATGTTTAAAATTTTTGTCGCCGATGCCATACTTCCAGACGTATTAAAGTAAAGATGTGGAAGTAAAATAATAAGTAAAAAATTTAAAAAATTATGTACCTAAGTTGCTTACCTATATATATATATATATATATATATATATATATATATATATATATATATATATATATATATATATATATATATATATATATATATATATATATATATATATATATATATATATATAGGTAAGCAACTTATATATATATATATATATATATATATATATATATATATATATATATATATATATAAACCAGTTAGAAAACCTTAATCTACGTTCTTAATCACCTTCCCGAAATCCCTGTACAATCCTTGGTTTATAAGGATGGTATTTGTTTTCTTTTCAGTTCTTTGAATGGTTGATTTTGATACATCCAATTCCGTTTCGGTTGCCCTTGTTGACGTGGCAGGATTTTCTTCAAAAAACTGACAGATTGCATGATCGCGATTTTCATTACGGACGTAATGTCGAGCTCGGTGATTTTGAAAGCTTCCAAAATTTAATAAATTTCTTACCAGCTTGGCAAAATATCAAACATTAGGCTGACGTTTCTCTGGAAAACTGTTAGCGTACTTTCGTAATGCTAGATTAGCATTTCTGTGAGATGATATATAACAGACATGCATGTTAATTTTTTCTAACGTTTGAATATTTCTGCGTACTGCTATTTCTAAACTTTAGTGATAAACAAACCTAAATTTTAATTGAAACACTTGAAAACTCAATTAAAATTTTGCAAAAAAAAACTGAATAAAACTTGAGTAGAATTCAAACAATGTCAAACATCCAACCATTCAATAGTTGTTAAACAAATGTCACAACAATTAACACAAGATGCTAAGCAACTGAAAAACTCTGCACGCAGCAAGTGCGTTATGGTAGTGAATTTTCATTTAAATGTTTTTATTGCAAATATGTGTGTTTTCTTTTTATTTAAGAAAGCAGGCATCAATTTTGGTTGCCAGTATAACCTATATAGTAAAAACAATGTGCCATGTTTCATAAAAATAACTTTATTATGTGAAAATGTACAAACATTTCCAAACTTAAAGTGTTCCCGGAAAAACTCGTTTCTTGGTCAACCTTATTGGTTAATAGCAAATTGGGCTATTCAATAATGAAGCATTTGATCAAAATTCGCTACTATAATGCACTTGCTGCATCGAGAATTTTTTTTCTTACAAACATGGATTATATTTCGATGGAAAATGCAAAAATGCAATAACATAAGGCGTGTTTGATTAAAAAAAAAGAAAATTTGTATCACCAACGACTTATGGGCCATCCTGTGATTGTAGAAATATTTTTTTAAGATGTAGCTCAAGCCACCCTATAATTAATGTATAAATCTTTTTTCATGTCTTGTATAATAACGGATATATTGAGCTTTATTGATTTTTTACGAAAATTCGACAAAAATTATATACCATTAAACGAAAAATCCCAATTTTTTTAAATGCCTATAACTTTTTTTTCTTCCGACCTACATAAATAAATTTTGGTAGGTAAATTACCTATAAAAATGTAAACCGGCGTACAAAATTTGGTTGCCCTTACTTTGTTAGTTTTGGAGATATACATTTTTTCGAAAGAAAACACAACCTTTTCCGGGAACACCTGGGCAGATTTTTCTGGCTAACGAACTTATCCAAGCCATTTGCAAAAGAAATTCATTCACCAAATTTAATCAAAATCGGCCATCTATTTTTTGAGTTATCGGTGTGATACATACATATATATATATATATATATATATATATATATATATATATATATATATATATATATATATATATACATATATATATATATATATACATATATATATATATATATATATATATATATATATATATATATATATATATATATATATATATATATATATATATATATATATATATTGAAACTGACCCCGGATATGTGTTCTGGGGGGCCTAATTAGCGCTCATTTGAAGAAATTTTTTCAAAATTCAAAAGTCGGGATCTCCTCAATGGTGAATTTTTTTAAGAAAATTCACTAATAAATGCGAATCATGGATACCCCGAGTTGCCAGGAATATTCTAGTCATTATAACTAGCGTAAAATTATTGAAAATAATGTTACTTGCAGAGATTAAAATGTCTTACTATTTTTCTTGATCATAATAAAGAAATCATATTAAGCGCCGTATGTTTTATACTTTACAGATTGCGACGTTGCCATATGTATATATTAATAAATCTTAAAGTCTTGTTTTTTTTTTAATTTCTAACAGTTCTTTTGTAATGTGTGATACATCATTGACAATTATGGTATTTTTTAGACTGTCAAAATCCAATATGGCGTCCATAAGACAAAAAAGTTGACAATCGCCTAGCGATTATTTAACAATAAACATGAAATCTGACTCTAGTCAAATTTCAATTATCTATAATTGAATTCTACGTTAAAAGCTGCTGTGAAGATTTTTTACAGATTCAAAAATTTTGATAAATAAAAAAGTTATAGCACTTTGAAATAATGCGCCATTTTTCTTGTTTTCAAAAAATCCCAAAAAGCAAAAAGTTAGGCGAGTCGGATAAGCAGCTTTGGATTGGTAATAAAATTGCCTACAATTTTCCCAATTTAACCGTTTCTCTATCGCTTATAGTTTCTGAGATCCCTATACATGCATCACCAATTTTGGGCAATATATACAGGGTAATGTATACAGGGTGGCGCATAAAAAACGAAACAGACCTATTTGCGTCCAGAGATATTTTTTTAAGAAACGCTGAAACAAGTCAATTTTAATGTTTAGGGGGACATGTTTTGGCATAAAACTCAACTTTGTCACATCAACCCCTTAAGGGTGGTGATAACAACCCTTATGTTTTAAATAAGGAACATATGTCAAGTGTTACATCGCTTAAAAGCTATTCCTCTTCTGAATTCAGCACGCTAATTTTTTGGAAGTTTTATCAACTCGTTTAAAAATTATTCACAGTTGGAGTTGCAAGAACGTATTTCATTCATTGTGATATGAAATGCACCAATTAGTCAATTTTTCGTTAAAAAAAACTAGAAAACAAAACCAAACTTTCAAAAATGTTTATTTAGTGAAGTAAGTGTTAAAATTGTTGACCACCAGTTTCCATACAAAAGTACAAATTTTGTTCAAAACGAGCTTTGAGATTCTGGAGCATTTATGGAGTTATTAGACGGAATTCTTCAACATTACGTAGTCGTAATTCTTCCAGAGACTCTGGTTCTGTGGCGAAAATTCTTCTCTTCAGCCCTATAGAAAGAAGTCTAAAGTAGTCAAATCCGGTGGTCTAGGGGGCCAGTCAATAGCACCTCTACGCCCAATCCATTGCTCTGGAAACTCTCTGTTCAAAAACTCCCTAACACGTTGTGAAAAATGCGAAGGAGCTCCATTTTGTTGAAACACTAATTGACTTTCTTGATAGCGATCATCATTTTCAAAAATGTCAATTAATCGAGGGTAAACGATATCCTCTAGTAACTCCAAATACGTTTTGCCACTCAAATTGCCATCAAGAAAAATTGGTCCGATTAAAAGGTCTCCAAAAATGTCAGTCCAGACATTCAATTTCTGTGGATTATTATCTGCCCAATAACGACAATTATGACGATTGAATGTAGAGTTTAATAAAAACGTACAGTCGTCTGAAAACAGATATTGGACAGAAATTTCCCGTTATCAGCTATTCGTGCAGTCATAACTTCACAAAACTCCAGCCCCTGATCAAAATCATCTTCATTCATGAATTTTATACGGGTGAAATTTATGATGCTTTAATATTCGCTGAATAGTTCTTCTTATGATCTTTTAAACAGTGGTCAATTTTCTCGTGCTCAAAGTAGGGTCTGCAGCAATTTGTCCTAAAAGTTCAATCTCAGTAGTCTCATTTCTAACCGGAAATTCACGTTCAGGATCCCGTTTTTTGTTGGCTACTGAACCACTTTGTCGAAACTTTGCAACTAACTCCAAAATGTATTTTCTGTTAACATGTCTGTTCGGATGTCGTTCATTAAACAAATTTGCGGTAAGGTTGGAACAGTCATCGTTTTTGAAAAAAAAGAGTAATTATTTCAATTCTTTCTTGTACAAAACACACCATTGTGAAATTAAATTTCGGTAGTACTATCAAGTATCAAACCGACCGATAAACTGAAATAATAAACCGCATTTCTCTCATTCCGATAAGAAATGTTCTGATAGTCAATTTTTTGTTTACAAACCAACAAAACATTGACTATCGCATTTCTTATCGGAATGAGTGAAATGCGTTTTTGCATCTTCAACTGTGAATAATTTTATAAAACTTGGAAAAAAAAGTATGCCGAATTCAGAAAAGAAAGAGCTTTCAAATGATGTAACACTCGACCCATGTTCCTTATTTGAAATAGAAGGGTTGTTATCACCACCGTTAAGGGGTTGATTTGACAAAGTTGAGTTTTATGTCAAAACATGCCCCCCTCAGTATTAAAATTGACGTGTTTCAGCCTTTCTTAAAAAATCTCTAGACGCAAATCGGTCTGTTTCGTTTTCAATGCGCCACCCAATATATATATATATATATATATATATATATATATATATATATATATATATATATATATATATATATATGAACATAAAAAACTATGTATCCTTAACATGAGTCCTAGGCTCTCTAATTCACATTAATTTGAAGAACTCTTTCTAAACTTCGAAAGTCGTGTCTTAAAACAGATTGTTTCGTGAAAGTTCGCCCAAAGGGTGATTACATGTGATCATTTTACAGCATTTTGATGTCGTGAAAAACAGTATAGATTAAAATGATATTTCAATAGAGGGATGAGCGATATTTTTTGTTGTATAGCTTTTATCAAAAACAGAAAATAAAATAAAATAAATATGAGGAACCAAATATCTGCTGTACATGCTCGTTCGTCACTACGCTATCATATCTTCAAATAATTTATTTTTTGTATGATATAAAATATTATCTATTCTATTTAAATCAAGTTCCAATGCATAAGCACTCAGAATATGTAGCCATGTACAAAATTAATATTTTGCGTTTGGCAATTTAAATACGTTAAACTAATTGCCAGAAAAAAACCAATTCTCCGGTCGTTCGCTTACGCACATAAAATTATAATCCTGAAGTTAGATTGATTTTGCGAAACATGAAATGAAAAGGTTAAAGCTTATTAGCTTTTTGACTTGGAGCCTAAACGTTCAATATTAGCACACCTACATCTGTAATTAATTACGTTTCTAATCTGGAAAATGCAATAAAGGAGATTGTTTTTAAAATGAGGGAAATCGAGAGGCCTGAGATCAATACTGAATTTAATAGCGTGAACTGATGTCAGATGGCGGGTAAGCCCGATACATTTTCTGAATCACCAGCATGGCATGTAGCTTTCTACACAGTCACAATATTTCCTGCTTCAACTTTGTAGTGCTAGAGGGCGCACATTGGACGTTCAATAAATTTAACAGTTGACACCTTTACATTTAAATTTTTGCGGGTACAATTTGAACGACATACAGAGCTCTAGTTTCTTCAGTATCAAGAAATCTTCCTGAAAGCAAGCGGACTAAAGATTTTGTCAGCGTAGTTTAATTTTTTCACGAAAACTCGAGAGCGACAATCTGGCTTCAAACATTATTTCTCAGTAGACGAAGACACGAAAAAATTATATTTGGCTTTACTTTCGCAATTTGTGAAAGTGATATAAAGAATGGTTTATAATGTATTATTTTGTTATCACATCTTCACAACGTGGGGAAGTACGGTGACAGAAATTTCGAATTTTTTTTTGTCAAAACGACGTCTCAAGGCATATAGAAAACATGATTTTGTGTGAGTCTGTCGGTCGGCCAGTCTGCCGGTGTGTGCGTTTGTAGGTAGGGGTGATTTGGTGAAAGTTGATATTTTTCCGTTAAAGCCTGCGTTTCCGAGTTTGTTTATTAACTTTCAATTTCATCACGTATTTGGTATTCTGAATTTATAGTTTTGAAAGAATATGACACTAGGTTACTTTAGTTGAGCTATCGACATCAAATTTGGTACACGGATAGCTGTTCAAAAGCCGATGGTCTGGATAGTTCCTGAGTAACATCTCTTCAGGAAAAACGAAAGAAATAGGAAGTTGATTGATTACGTGCACCATAGCGGACATTCTCGCGCCATCGCAAGAAGTTCAGATTTGTTTCGAACATTCCAGAACGTCTGCGTGGCGTTTATAAATGCTGCATCTCGGTCAGTTTTAGCCAGTCGAGTCGATCCTTCCACTGGGAATGTGTATGTTGTAATTTGCATGTTAACGGCAATTAACAAATTTCGAGTAGCAGTAGGTTTATACAGTGTATACAGAATCATGCATAAATTTTTAAGTGGGCGTAAGGGAGCATTTGACGAGAGTGAAGTATCAACAGGGGCACAGACGAGAGTAGTTCTGAAACGAAAGTTGAGAAGACATTCTCAAGAAGATTTAAAGTTTGGGTTTACCAGCACTGAAGTAAATGAAGAAGAAAGACCCCTATGTGTTATTTGCTCAAAAATATTCACAGCAGACAGCATGAAACTTAATAAACTTAAACGACGTTTGGATGTGCTGCATAGTGAGTACGTTAGCAAACCCCGAGAATTCTTTAAATTTCAATTAAAATCATATGAAAAGCCAAAATCATTTTTTAAACTTTGTGAATGAAAAAGCTTTACTTGCCTCTTACAAAGTTTTATATCAAATAACCAGATGTAGAACGCCCCACACCATTCGTGAAGATCTTATTCTGCTAGCTACAATTGAGATCGTAGAAACTACGTTTGGAGATAATTTTGTCAAACAATTGCAATCCCCACCTGTATCAAATGATACTGTTGCCCGTCGATTTGGTGATAAAGCTAAAGATGTACAGCATCAGCTTTCAGGGAGTTGCATGACAATTTTTTGTTTAAAGTTCAGCTTGATGAAGCAATAAAGATGATAATTTAATTGCCTGTGTTCGATTTTATGATGCAGCAGTAGAAGAACTACTATTTTGCAAACCAATAGAACTCAAAACAACAGTATTTGCTTCATTTGCTATCTTAAATGATTTTGTAAACGAGGCAAACAATAGAGAAAAGTTGCGTCGGAAGATGGCGTTCGTACAACGTTGTGAATATTCCAAAGTATACAAACACTTATGAAACAAAAACCTACACAGTATATCTGGACACATTGCATAATCCACAGAGAAGCTCTGGCTTCCAAGAAGTGAGTCCTGGCCTGAAGATTGTGCTAACGACGGTGGTAACCGTAGTATGTTATATAAAAATGAGACCCGTAAGATGAAGATACTTTTCTGCAGTTTATATAGGCATGGGTGCAATACATTCCACGTTACCATCATATCGCGATGCAATATGGTCATCACGTGGAACATTGGTTATAGATTAAGAGATAGAATCGCCATTTTTCTAGAAGAGTAAAACCAACCGGAAGCCAAGAAGTTTCAAGATGATTTATTTGTGATATAATTGAGCTACTTGGTCCCCATATTCGAGAAACTAAATAACTTGAATCTTCAACTCCAAGGAGCAAACACACATATGTTGGATACTAGTGATAAAGTTAATGCGTTATGTAAGAAACTGGAATTATGGAGCACAAATGTAAAGCAAAAAACCTGAAAATGTTTTCAAATGTGTTAAAGCTTACAAGGCTGAAAAACAACATGTGTAAGTTGTTTTTTCAACCCTTGAAAATCATTTAACCATGCTATTAAAGAATTTTAAAAAGTATTTACTTGCTGACTCCAACTTGATAGCAAGTTACGAATGGGTTAGGGACCCATTTCAAAATACTCTCGAAGGTCTTTCAACTGCCGAAGAAGAAATGTTTATATACTTCACGGCAAGTGGTGAAATCAAATAAGAATTAAGTAATAAATCACACTTTGAATTTTGGACAGGGTTGGTCAGTCAGTTTTTGCACTGAAAACAAGAGCATTTCGTACACTATTACTATTTTTAACATCCTTCCTTTCAAAAATCAGATTTTCTGCGGTGGCTGCTTTGAAGACAAAATATAGACCTCAACTAAATATAGAAATAGAGCTTAGACTGTCAATTTCTAGTATTAAACCTTCTTTCGAAAAATTTACTCTGCAATACAGGCACAAGGTACGCACTATAATTATTAAGCTTGTTTTTAATGTAATATTCATAAGTTAGTTATTAAATATACTGTGCAGTAGTGATGTAATCCAATATAAGTGTATTTTTTTTCTTTCGGTAAACTAAATAATTTTTTTATTAATATATTTTTTCTCAGTTTTTTTCAATATGTTTGCGCTTCCCTTATAGTTTTAGTACGCCCCACAGGTTGAGCATCGCTGGGTTAAATATGAATTTTCTTTGTAATAAAGTCATTGACCCCACACCACCAAAATAAGTATATATATAATAAACTGAAAAAGTTAATCAACAATTAAATGAATAAATTAATAAACAGATAAATCAATGAATTGATAAATTTAAAATGAAACGCAAACTAAATAGGGCGTGGTTTTTCTCCGTTGATAATTGTATGTGCGTTGACACTAGACAATGAAAAGAGAGAGACATCCGGTTTATATTTTTTATTATAAAATCAAATATTAAAGGTTAACAATGCTACTGAATTTACAATCAAAAATAAAATGATAAATAATGGCAAATTAAAAAATTTAAAAATTACTACTTTAAAAATTGAAAAATGAAGAAAATCACTCAAATTAAGAAATACTCCCTAGTTTTCTACTTTTAGTGTGACGTCCGAGCTAAATTTGCAGTATAACATAACCGTTTAGAGCTAGTGGACTTCTACTAACACAAGCTGGAGCTTCGTTTGAGTTGATTTGGCTATTTAGATCTGGCCAGACTTCTACTAACATGCTGTAACTTTATCTAGACACCGGCCTGCTGATCTGAAGATATCCTCCATGGTTACGGGGTCCTGATAGAAAGGGGCCTCAGAGTAACGTGTTCTTCGTTAGTAACATACCCCAGGCGTACATGATTGGGTCCCGGAGTCACGGTGTTCTTCATTGTATTAAATACGGCCTGGTAGAAACAACCCCGGAGTAGGGACATTGGCCCCTGGATAACGATCCCCGTAGTAACGAGCCCCGAAGAAATGTGTATTAGCTCCTGGAGTCACGATGTTAGCCACTGGGTTCACGAAGAGCTGAATTTAACAAAATGACCTTCTTTAAAGTACGCTCTTTAATGTTCACAGCTTGCTACTTCTGAAAAACCTGTCCATTTATTGAATGCAGTAAAATATAGCTTAATTTGCATTCGTAACTGAATTATTGCACGGTTTTTTTACTTTAACGTCGGCCTGTTTCCGCGACTATATCCAATCACCGACGCAGTTTCAGCTCACTATCCTGGAAATTTTGGCGAACCCCTGCCTTTCTGTAAGAAGGGTATGGATCTTTAACGTGCCCAATAGCATGTACATGGAAGCAACGGCTTTGCGCCCCTTGCGAAGGGCGGAACGTGCAGACATTCAGCTTCTTTTCAAATATAATGCCAAATCCTCGGTTGGTGTTCTTTCATTACAATTTGTACTGAAAAAGTGAAAATAAAACCCTGGGAATCGAACCCATTACCTTTCGGTTCAGAGGCACACGTTCTTACACCTGGGCCACCAAGGCTTTTATTACAGCTTAAATGATTCTTTAAAAATTAGTATGAAAAATTTACTAACACTTGCCATAAGTATCACGTTATAAAAGAAACCAAGCAATTAGTTATGTTAACGCAATTAGATTTGAAATATCTGAACGCAGCAAGTGCGTTATGGTAACGAGTTTTCATAAATATTTTCAGTAGCAAATATGTATTTTAGTGAATTTTTCATAGAACGAGAATATTATCATATTATACCGATAACTAAAATAATTTTATAGATACCTTCATATATACTTATAAGTAAGTCTTTTCTGAAACATATTCAGTTTTCTTTCGGAAAATTTTTATATCTCCGAAAATAACAAAGCTATGGCAACCAAATTTGGCACTCACGCTTACACTATTCAATTTACCCCACATGCCTAAATTCAGATCTATAAGTTGAAAGGAAAAAAATTATAAAAATCTATTGTATCAAAAGTTTCAATTTTTAGACAGGGAACCTGAAAGAAATGCAGGTTATGTAGGATAAATGTCATAATAAATGTGTTTTACAAAGCTTTGAGTTACAGCTTCAACCATCATTGTTCTTCATTTTACGAAAATATTTGCAGAAAATTGATTTCAAAGAGAGCCGTTATCTGATGTTTTGGCAGTAGTTTCAATTATAGTATTTTTGGTTTAATAGCCTATACTTTTTTGCGCATTTTCGTAGAAAAAAATCGTTATTGAGGAAACCGCGATTAAGAATTTTAAAAAGGTTTCTTCAAAGAGCGCACACTAGGCGCCTTAGAAGAAATATCAAATATCCGGGGTCAATTTTAGTTTTTACATGTTTACACATATACACGGTGGCGCATTTTTACTGCAAAGCCTGATATATCCTTTATTATACAAGACACGGGATGAGAGACGCAATTTATCAACGACGTTGTTTGTCATGTATCATATTAATCATCTTATGGAATTATAAATATCATTGATTATTCCAAAAAGTAGAGACTAGAAGGCTATTCCATTTGACAAAATTGAGTTACCGCTATGTGAATTTTTTCAACTACTATTTTAAAGTTCCCTGTATATGACAGGTCGTTTTTTTTTTCAACAAATAATATAAACCAAAACTTCCATAAATGCGTCAGTTTGATGAGATTTTGCTATCTATTAATAAAAACGCCTCATCAAATTTTATTTAATATTTGCCAAAAACGTGAAAAGGTGCAAAACAATTGAAATACCTCGAAAACCGTGAAGGACACTATTTTTTTTTCTCCACACACATGCACTATATTCGATGGCAAATGCAAAAATTAATAATATAAGGGGTGTTCCCTTAAATATAGATACGTTTTGGTCAACAGGACTTATTGGCCAACCTGTGATTTTCAAAATATATTTGTAACTCGGGACACCCTGTAATTAAGGTATATAATTTTTTCTCATATCTTGTATAATGATAATGTAAAAATAATATTAAATATTGTTACAAAGCACTTCAATAGACGTAGGTGCGGTGTTGCCACATCTCCAGAATTTCCCCAACATCTGGGAATTTTTGCACAATCTGGCAACACCGCCTCCCCACCCCCCTGGGGGTGCCTGGGGTGACCCCCCTCAGGCGAAGTCTCAACCCTCTAGGACTAGAAATAACGAAGTTACCAACTTGTACCCCGTCGGAACGGATAACTGAGGTCTGCACATTCCGAACATCCTGTATATACACCCCGTATACGCAGAGAACCCTTACACCCTGTATACGCAGAGAGATCTTATAGTTCGAGAAACACCTCTTGTGTAACATAGGAGTGGTGACCACATTTGGATCATCCTGTATATACATTCCCCTGTATACACACGGGACCGATCTGTATTCACAGAACCTTCTAGTAAAAGAAGGTCCTGGAACGTTCTGGAATGGAAGGCTCCAGAAAGAAGGGGAAGGTACGGCGAGTATATAAAAGCGAAAGCAAGCCAGCCCGAGTTAGTTCAGTTCAGTAAGAGAATGTGGTAGTGACTTGAAGAAGCAGTGTAAAGTGTTAAGAGAGTAGTGACTGTAGTACCAGATTAGTGACTTTTGTTGAGAGTAGTAATTGTAAGGCCAGTAAATGAAGTGTTTTGTGAGAGAGACATTCTAGAAATTTTATTTTATCCATATTTAGAGTGTAAATAAAGTTGTTTTGTTAAAATTAAAAAGTCTCACTTGTCCAGAACCCGGAGAAAACGCAACAATTTGGTGTCAGAAGTGTGGGATAAGTGAGTGAAGAAGTGGACAACTAAGCTAGCTGTAAATGGTAAACACTAGATCGACTGACTACGACAAGATGGCTGAAATCAAAGAGTTGATGGACTTACTGAAAAGACAACGCGAAGAAGACGAGAGAAGACGACAAGAAGATAAAGAAGACCTCAAGAGGCAACGCGAAGAAGACGAACAACGGCGACAAGAAGATGAAAGAAGACGACGCAAAGAAGACGAACAACGGCGTCTTGAAGATAAAGAAGAACTCAAGAAGCAACGCGAAGAAGACGAAAAACGACGACTAGAAGACAAAGAAGACCTCCGAAGTATGTTTCACAATATGAGAGTCGATGTAAAAGAGGAAATTGAACTGATCAACGAACAAATAGAAAGTGTGGACAGGAAAGTAGAAAATGTGAACAGTAAAGTAGAAAATGTAACAGAAAATGTAAAGGATTGGAACAAACGATGGAAAGAAGTTGAAGGGTTGAAAGAACAAATGAAGATGATCATGAAAGGCACAGAAATCACACATAGAGAACTGACAGAGCAGGTGATGGGCCAGACTGACAGAACTCAACCAAGAGGAGTTACTGGAATGTCCCCAGTTCAAAATCGGCCGGAAGAAAATATGCCAATCGTGCAGCAGCCTCATGGAACCTTGAAGCCGCCGACTTTTGACGGAGAAACATCGTGGCCCATGTACAGGAGGCAGTTTGAGGCGGCAGCTCTCAGCAATGGGTGGAGCGAACAACAGGCAGCAACTGCTCTAATTCTCTCGCTTCGAGGTAAAGCCCTAGAAATCCTCCAGAACATCCCGGAGTCGAAACAGCAAAACTACTTAACAGTGATACAGGCCCTAGATTTGAGATATGGTAACAAGTACATGAGCCAGGTCTACCAGACACAACTAAAGTCAAGGGTCCAGAAGCCAAATGAGACGCTGCAAGAATTTAGTGGCGAAGTGGAGAAACTTGTGCGACTGGCATATCCCCAAGCCCCAGAAGAATTTGTCAACCAGATAACCGTCCAGACCTTCATCGATGGGGTACTTGATAATGAAATGCAACAAGCTTTAAGGCTCGGAAGGTTCAAAACACTTACGGACTGCGTCATTTATGGCTTGGAATTTGAAGCAGCGAAGAATGCATCTCAACCTCGCCGCAACAGGCTGCGCGAAGTGAAGGAGATAGAGGACTTTGCAGACACGACAGCGGAACTAAGGCAAGAAATGAAAATGATAAAAGAAGCCATAAGCAAGCTCACTGTACCGGTTGGGGCACGTAGGACGAAAGCAGATTGGTCAGACATAGAATGTTACAAGTGTGGTAGGAAAGGGCACATAAGTAGACAGTGCTCACAAACCCAACAGGTGGCTCGCAGAAGACAAGAATACACCAACAGTGAGCGGCGTCAGGGAAACGACCTGACGCCAGTGTAAGGGGGCGGCAGCTGGCGTGCGAGTCCCAAGGCCCCAAAGTAAAGGTCTCCACTATCCGACGCTACCACGAGAGCCTCGTTATACCTGGCAGCATAGACGGAAGACAATGCAGTTTCACCATCGATACTGGTGCCACTAGATCCGTTGTACGTCCAGACATGTTGCCAAACAAGTCAGCACTCACTACCAACAAACAGCCTGTGTTGGAGACGGCAAAAGGAGATAGAATACCCGTGCATAGAGAGGCCACTGTTTACATTAGGCTGGGCAGTACTGAGCTACAGGTAAGGGCTGTCGTCGCAGAAATCGTCGACGAATTTATTCTGGGCCTGGATTTAATGGAAGATTTCGATGTCCTATCAGTAGACTTCCAGAATAACATCTTGAAAATCGGTAACGAAGAGTTGTATTTATCTCCAACAGCAGGCGAAGCTAATCCCAGGGTGAGACTTATTGTCGACGAGGATACACGGATTCCTGGTAACAGTGAGAAGATTGTCAGAGCCAGGCTAGAGAAGAAACTTGATGGTATGTCTGCTCTCATAGCGGAGCCCCTAAAAGATAGACATGATGGTGCCCTCGTCGCACGATGCTTAGTAGACCCGAAGAAGACAATACCCATAAGAGTGGCTAACGTGCAAACTAACAGAGTCACATTGAAGAAAGGTGAGGTTATCGCCACTTGCGAGCCCATTGACTGAGTAACGTTGTCAAGAAACGTGACACCCACTGCATTAAACAGAAGACTGCCAGTAGAAATAGTAGAGCGGTTCAAGAATTCATGGGGCCAATTGAACAACATGGAGATGGAAATGGCCCTGAAGTTCATATTGGAGGAGGCCGATATTTTCGCTCAAGATAAAATAACAGGTCGTACGAGTCTAGTGCAACACAGAATTAATACTGGCGACGCAAGACCAATTAGACAGCCGCCGAGAAGACTGCCTTTTGCCAAGCAATCAGAAATCAAGGCGATGGTTAACGAAATGCTGGAAGATGGTGTGATCGAGGAGTCTAATAGTCCTTGGTCGTCCCCAGTAGTTTTGGTCACCAAGAAAGACGGCACTATGAGATTTTGCGTGGACTATAGGAAGCTGAATGACGTCACCAAGAAAGACAGTTATCCCCTGCCCCGGATCGACGACACTTTGAACACTTTGGCCGGATCAAAGTGGTTCTCTACATTAGACCTGAAAAGTGGCTACTGGCAAGTAGAACTCCATAAAGACGATAAGGAGAAGACTGCTTTTTCAACCGGGAATGGGTTGTACCAATTCAAGGTCATGCCATTCGGCTTATGTAATGCTCCTGCCACCTTCGAGCGACTAATGGAGTTAGTGCTGAGAGGACTGACATGGGAAACATGCCTGGTGTATCTCGATGATGTCATGGTGATTGGAAGGACTTTCGATGAGCACCTGTCGAATCTGAAGCAAGTTTTCTCCAGGCTAAGAGGTGCCAATCTGCAACTTAATCCCAAGAAATGCGCCCTCTTCCAGAAGAAAGTGAGTTTCCTCGGACATGTCGTTTCTGAGAAAGGGATAGAAACTGATCCAGAGAAAATAAAGGCAGTAAGAGACTGGCCTGTGCCGAGGAACAAACATGAGGTCAGAAGTTTTCTGGGACTTTGCAGCTACTACCGACGCTTTGTGAAGTACTTCAGCAGCATTGCGAAACCTCTGCATAGCCTGACTGAAAATAAGGTCGAGTTCATCTGGTCACCAGATTGCCAAGAGTCTTTTAGAGAACTCAAACATCGTCTTCTCACTGCTCCTATACTGGCTTATCCTCGGGACGAAGGACTGTTCATACTGGACACCGATGCTTCCCAGTATGGCATTGGGGCAGTACTCTCGCAGCTCCAAGCCGGAGAAGAAGTTGTGATAGGCTACTTCAGCAAAACGTTCGGAAAAGCAGAAAGGAATTACTGTGTAACCCGGAAAGAACTGCTGGCAGTTGTAAGATCCATCGAACATTTCCACAGCTTCCTGTATGGAAGAACATTCCGCGTGAGGTCGGATCACTCTGCTCTGCAATGGCTTCTGAACTTTAGAAATCCCGAAGGACAGATAGCCCGATGGATAGAGAAACTGCAGAGCTACGACTTCCGGATTGAACATCGAAAAGGAAGAAGTCACACCAATGCAGACAGCCTGTCAAGAAGACCATGCTCAGTGCATGAATGTAAATTTTGCGAGCGACAAGAGAACAAAGAGATCGACAAAGTAACTCATCAGATCAAACAACTGGTGGCAGGACAGGAGAATAACACCGATGTAGACGTAAATCTTGAATACATCAGAGACGCACAGAAGACAGATCCAGACTTGAAAAATATTAGAGAATGGCTACAAAAGGGGAAAAGACCTGAGTGGCACGATGTGTCCCGGTTTGGGGCGGAGGTTAAAGGCTACTGGCTACAATGGGACTCATTGTGTCTAAAGAATGACATGATCACTCGAAAATGGGAAACTGCCGATGGTAGAGACTGTATATACCAGACCGTTGTGCCAAGTGAGTGCATAGACAGTGTTCTTCAAGAGTTACACAATAGTAGAAGTGGAGGCCACTTTGGGGTCAACAGGACTCTTGCCAGAGTGAGAGACCGCTTCTATTGGATAAACTGCCGAAGAAGCGTGGAAGAATGGTGCAAAAGGTGTGACCAATGTGCTTCAAAGAAAGGACCAAAGACCCGATCCAGAGGAAAAATGATGCAGTACATCTCAGGTACACCGTGGGAGAGAGTTGCCGTAGACATCGCAGGACCTTTTCCCATCACACAGTCTGGGAACAGATACATAATGGTGGTGATGGACTACTTCTCGAAATGGCCTGAAGTTGCGCCGATCCCCAACCAAGAGGCAACGACCGTGGCAGAAGCCCTGATGGAAAATGTCATATCACGGCATGGCGTACCCTTAGAGATTCACACCGACCAGGGCCGGAATTTCGAATTAGAGGTCTGGAAGAGCCTAATGGACTTGCTAGGCATAAAGAAAACGAGAACAACGCCACTCCACCCTCAGTCAGACGGCATGGTAGAACGGCATAACAGGACCATCAATCAGTATCTTGCTATGTTTGTCGACGAGAATCAGAGAACCTGGGACAAGCTGATACCTCTGTTCCTCCTAGCTTACAGAAGCTCTCAGCATGAATCTACCGGCTACACTCCATCCATGATGTTGACCGGCAGAGAGATGCGGTTACCAATCGACATGACGAGACCGCCACCGAACGAGGACATAGCGGACCTAGCTACGTTACCTGAGTATGTCGCCGACCTAGAAGGAAAACTGCGCACTATACACAGATGTGTCAGAGATAGGCTCCTCTTAAGCAGTGACCGGATGAAGATGCGCTTGGATCGCAGAGCAACACCCCATACATTCAAGGAAGGTGATGCAGTGTGGCTGTACCAACCAACAAGGAGAAAGGGCCTCAGTCCCAAACTTCAGAAACCATGGGAAGGGTCATACTTGGTGACTAAGAAAATTAACGACCTAGTCTACAGAATCCAGCTGTCTCCAAGAACTAAACCCAAAGTTGTTCACATAGAGAGGTTGAGTCCCTATAGGGGCAACGAACCCCCAAGTTGGCGGCCGGTAAATACTGTTCGGGACGAACAGTCTTAAGGAGGGGGGCAGTGTTACAAAGCACTTCAATAGACGTAGGTGCGGTGTTGCCACATCTCCAGAATTTCCCCAACATCTGGGAATTTTTGCACAATCTGGCAACACCGCCTCCCCACCCCCCTGGGGGTGCCTGGGGTGACCCCCCTCAGGCGAAGTCTCAACCCTCTAGGACCAGAAATAACGAAGTTACCAACTTGTACCCCGTCGGAACGGATAACTGAGGTCTGCACATTCCGAACACCCTGTATATACACCCCGTATACGCAGAGAACCCTTACACCCTGTATACGCAGAGAGATCTTATAGTTCGAGAAACACCTCTTGTGTAACATAGGAGTGGTGACCACATTTGGATCATCCTGTATATACATTCCCCTGTATACACACGGGACCGATCTGTATTCACAGAACCTTCTAGTAAAAGAAGGTCCTGGAACGTTCTGGAATGGAAGGCTCCAGAAAGAAGGGGAAGGTACGGCGAGTATATAAAAGCGAAAGCAAGCCAGCCCGAGTTAGTTCAGTTCAGTAAGAGAATGTGGTAGTGACTTGAAGAAGCAGTGTAAAGTGTTAAGAGAGTAGTGACTGTAGTACCAGATTAGTGACTTTTGTTGAGAGTAGTAATTGTAAGGCCAGTAAATGAAGTGTTTTGTGAGAGAGACATTCTAGAAATTTTATTTTATCCATATTTAGAGTGTAAATAAAGTTGTTTTGTTAAAATTAAAAAGTCTCACTTATCCAGAACCCGGAGAAAACGCAACAATATATTTTCACGATTAGGAATACCCTCTTGGATAGTTTTCTGTTCTATGAACAACCGTCCTTTAGCAAGTGGCTTGGGCAAGTTCGTTAGTCAGGAAAATCGGAATAGTTTTTCAGGGAAAATTATACCTGACATTCGAAAAAATTCCGAACATAAAGCTATGGCAACCAAATTTGGTACGCGCCTTTATATTATAGAATGTGAATTCCATAAAAAAATTTAGATGCACCCTAGGTATATAATTCAAATATTATTATCTTCATATTGGGATTAATGTATTTTTTTCTTATTATCTAGAATAAAAGACGATTAGTTTTAAAATTTTTAAAGTGTTCTGGCAAAGTTTGTCAACTAGATGAATTTCCTTGTTTTTTTGCAATAAGTTTTAAAACCATAGCATTTTTAAATAGAGAATGAAAATATGTCTTGATGAGGAATCACATGCTCCTACTTTCAAATGGTGAAGTTTTTACGCTGCAGGATATTATTTATTTATTAATCTAAAATTGACGGGATTTTTTATAAACAAGCACAATAATTGAGAGAACCTCGGTGGTTCAGGGTAAGAACGTGTGCGTCTGAACCGAAGGGTACTGGGTTCGATCCCAGGGTACTCCTTTCACTTTTTTAGTACAAACTATAACATTAACATCAGCCGAGGTTCTGGCATTGTATCTGAGCAAGTTGAACGTCTGCACGTTCCGCCCTTCGGATGGAGCGTAAAGCCGTCGGTCCCGTGTCCATGCGATGTTGGGCACGTTAAAGATCCCTACCCTCCTTGCAGAAAGGCAGGGATTCGGCCAAATTTCCAGGATAGTGAGGTGAAACTGCTCCCTGGCGTCGGTGATTGGCCATAGTCGCGGAAATAGGCCGACGTTAAAGAAACAAAACACACACACACAATAATTGAGATACTGAATTTATTCCATATGACCGTTTCACATTGTATGCTAATAAAATATATATACCTCGGCGTAGGTGTCCAGTTTTATTCAACACCTTTATTGTGTGCCTAGCTACCTCGGCAATTTCATTTCAAGTGTCGGTTTTCAGCACTAAGAGCTTTCAAATCGATCTTGTCAGCTGAACCAGATGCACTAGGTTTTCAACTCACGTTTGAAGCAGATGCAGAAACAGCTCAACGAAGCAATATTCAGAGTAATTCTCATAAAATGAAGTTTTATTTTTGCGAGCTACCGCGCGACTGTATGTTGTCTTGGCAACAAGCGAACTGCGCAAGGAATTTGCCATGTCAAATGCAGCGTGTTTCAGCTGACATCGTAGTCTAGTGCGGATGATTAAATATTGTACTCGGTTTTTGATATATTTCTCTGCTGGAACTATTTATACGCAAACAGTTTCTGACATATCTAATGTGTAAAGTTATCTGTGAATACTTATAACTAAAATAATTGTGTAATAAATTATAAAATTGTTTCATCACAGATAAATTATATTATTTTGAATTTTCTCAAGTATGTATATTATTATGTTACTTACATGAAAAATCTGGGTTAACCAGAAGTTTAATTTATTAGCTCCCATGCACCGAAAATGTTTTAGGTATCTTTTTAATATACACTAATCTACTGGTATAGGCTTATTGGCAAAACATTATTTGCCATGGTTAATGGTGAGACTGACTACTACTGACTACTTTTCCTCATTTCCATGGGCGTCTGTCTGCTTCTCTCATCCTGACCCCTCTGAAATCTCACAAAACGTCACCGAAATTATCCAAGCTGGTATGGAATTATTTATTCCACGTACACAGAAAACCTATTCAGCCACTCAAAAGCCCTGGTTCTCTAAATCTTGTGACAAGGCGAGACTTGAAAAGGTCAAAGATCACAAAACGCTTCTACACAATCCCAGTCAAGAAAACCGTCAAGCATTTAACAACGCAAGAAACCGCTATGTCCGCATTCTTTCTGAGACAAAAAAACTCGTTTAATAACCACATCAAAAACAAAGTCCTCTTAAGCTCCAACGACAGCAAACGCTTTTGGACTCTTGCTAAATCAATTGGGAATAATTTCTGCAAGAGCACGTTTCCACCTCTTGTTTCAGGAGATGAAATTGTCTCTACCGCCCTGGGCAAGGCTGAACTTTTTGCCTTGTTGTTCGCCGGCAATTCTACTCTCACCTCACCTCCAAATGTTCAACCACCAACAGTCCCCAATGTCGCGCATAAAATGACGGATATCATTTTCAAAGCTAAAAAGGTACGTAAGATGCTCTTTTCTCTTAATACCCGGAAAGCCTCTGGCCTTGACCAGATCCCAGCAATTGTTCTCAAAAAATGCGCACCAGAACTTGCTCCTGTCCTGACTCGTCTGTCTCAGACATCTTACAATAGAGGCACTTTCCCTAGTAACTGGAAAACTGCTGGAGTACAACCCGTCCCCAAGAAAGGATCCAAAGCGCTTCCTAGCAACTACAGGCCTATTTCTCTCCCTTTAGTCGTCTCTAAAGTGATGGAAAAGTATATAAACACCGAATTACTAAAATTTATTGAAAAACACAATCTAATCCACGACAGGCAGTATGGATTCCGTCAGCGCAGATCAACTGCCGACCTCCTTTGCTTTGTCACCCATTCTTGGAACAAGTCTATGGAACTACACGGTGAATCCCAGATTGTCGCTCTAGACATATCGAAAGCCTTCGACCAGGTCTGGCACGCAGCGAGGCTTAATAAACTTCCGGCCTATGGCCTACCACCAAAAGTCTGTACCTGGACAGCAAACTTCCTCTCCAACCGGAGCATTTCTGTTGTCGTGGATGACCATTCCTCTAAAATATATCCAATTCCTCAAGGTTCAGCTTTAGCCCCTACTTTGTTTCTTCTCAACATCAATGGCCTCCTGTCTAGCACTTCCAACCCAGTTCACAGTTACGCGGACGACAGCACCCTCCACTCAAATATACAATATTCTAAGCCTGTCACTTTAGCCCAATTAGACGAGGATCGCAGACTTATGAAGGGTTCTGTCTCCGGGGATCACCAAAAAATATTAGACTGGGGAAATAGAAATATTGTACAATTCAACCCCACCAAATGTCAGTCTTGCTTTCTTTCTCATAAAAGATACACCAGCCCTAGAACCATCACAATGAACAAACAAGTTATTCAAAGTAATGAGTCCTTTTCAGTTGTTGGCATTTCTGTGTCTCAATTGGAACCAACATGTCACATCAATTGCAGAAGCGGCTGCTAAGAAATTAGATTTCCTCTTCCGGCCTCGCAAATACTTTTCACCAGCTAATCTCTATACCTTATATACTTCACGAATAAGGCCAAACCTCTAATACTGCTCCCACATCTGGGGTGCTGCTGCTGCTTCTATACTCGCTTCTATACTCGCTATTCTGGACTCCATTGGTGACCATACCCTCACCCAAAGGCTGCCATCCCTTGCCCACCGACGTGCCGTTGGTGACCTCTCTCTCTCTCTTTTATAGATATCTGCACGTGCAGTGCCCAGAGGAGCTTTCTTTCATAGTTCCTCCACCTGCTGCCCCCAACAGATCTACCTGGGGAACAGAGCGAATACACCCTTTTACTGTCCAGGTCACTTACAAGTTGTGGAATTCCTTGCCGGCACATGTTTTTACTTATCCTCCGAACCTCCAAACCTTCAAGTTCAGAATTAACAAGTTGCCTCTTTCCTCCTTGTCGACACCTACGGTACGATAGTATTTAGGCTGTAAGCCCTCGTGGTGTGTTGCAGAAATTAAAAAAAAAGTTAATTACAGTTGTTGACTCTGTATTTTGTATAAATGGTATACTGTATGTATATGTATATTTGTATGATATATTGTATAACGTATAAAAACGAAGGACTCCTTAACTGACTTAATTGTTCTGACTTAATGCTTAATGCCTAATTAATCGCCCGCTCCGGAGCCATAAGGGATGAGGGGGCGACTTCAAGATGATGCCCGAGCGATGATGACATGTATAGACAAAGGAAACGATAACTACGTATTATACAGTTAAAATCCAAATAAATTAAAGCTAAAACCCTGTACAAACTTTACAAAATCTAAGATTAATATTACTTATAGTTAATGATAGCTGAAAATATAAGAACTAACCTATATTTAAACATTAATGACTATAAAACGAAGTTGAATTAGGTATGGATTGATATATACATAAATCTCAAAATAATGAATGTAAAATATGTTTTTTTATATCTTATTCAATAGACAAAGGAGAGATCTCTGAGATTGTCACCCTTGTTGTTTTTTTAGTTAAGTATTTTATTTCAAATACTCTCACTTTACCATCAAGTCCGGGAATTGTTTTGATAAAGCGGGCTAGTCCCCATGAGTGGGAGAGAGATTGTCCTCCTTTACTAAAACTAACTGCGATTCTTTAATGTTTGGCTGTTGTTTGTGCTATTTTGGCTTGTTTTATAGTTGATTAAGGTATTCTTTAGGCGATCTCCTCCAGAAGTGCTGGTGTATCCTGGTGCATCGCGTGCAGAAGGAGAGGCGATCGATTGGCTGCAAGCTTATATCCGATTCCGGATTTGTGATCAGTGGTTGTCCCAGCAGGAAATTAGCTGGGGTCAGTGCATTAAAGTTACTTACATCGTTTGACAATGGACACAGTGGTCTTGAGTTCAACACTGACTCAATTTGTATGAGAACAGTTTGCATTTCCTCGTCAGTCAATTGACTTTTTCGGTACGCGTTTTAAATGAAACTTCGTTGATTTTATGACAGCTTCTCACAAACCACCAAAATTAGAGGAATAATTAGGAATAAACTGCCACTGAATATTATGAGTTTAGGATATCTGATCATTTAACCCATTGCAATGTGATTTCAAAATTTTGTATATATAATCTAATTTTTTGTTAGCCGCCTTGAATTAACTTCAATTATCGGAGTAAATTACTGAAGGGCAACCCCATCGACCTACAAATCTTTTAAGGACAGTCAAAAATGTAGCTGTTTTGAGGTCTGATATTAATTCTACGTGGATGGCCTTTGTTGTGTAACACAGAAAAAGTACAATGTGTGTCTTTGTTATAACTGCCCGCCTTATTCTGGACTGTTTGATATTCAGCGGACCAGCAAAAGCAATGTCAACCTTTTCCTGTACTATTCACTAGCCTGTACTACCCAATCTGCTGGCAAATCTCCCATTATTTGTCGAGCCACATTATTTTTATATTTGTGGCAAGTGACGCATATATATATATATATATATATATATATATATATATATATATATATATATATATATATATATATATATATATAAATTATATATATATATATATATATATATATATATATATATATATATATATATATATATATATATATATATATATATATATATATATATATCGGCCTCAACCTCTTTATTGCCACTTATGATCCAGAACCTTTGTCTGAGACTATACAGAAGTGATTTTGACCGAGAATGTAGCAAAACGCGGTGTCCATTACGAATAATTAATGTAGTAATGTGGTTTTTTGGGAGGCAAAATAACTGGATGTTTTTGCTAATATAAAAGTAGCGAGTTTTCCAGTGTTCCACCAACCCCGAGTAGCCCAGGTTCATCGAGAAATGGTTAAAAAGACGTTTTAAGGCCGTTCTATTTGGATATTGTTTAGAATGCATCTTATTTAATTCTTAAAGGTTGATTGCTGTATATTCCAAATTAGCGAGTTTAAGGAATTTCTTAATTCTAAAACAGATATATTTCTGGTTATTTTTTCTAACGGAAATTTTGTATTATAAATAAACCTTCTACAGTCGGCAATTATTCTAATAAGCTTATTGATATTTGAATATTTAGTAAATCAATGTTAATCGGTTGTCTCAGTCGTTGGGGGAGAAAGAGCTTGTTTTCTTACCGCAATGTTTGTTTTGCAGTTGGATTGATCCCACCCTGGCTAACTAATCAGCTTTGCTAATTAGCGTTGGAAAAGAATATGTTGAAGGTGTGGACTGTATGTGGACTGTATTTATAATTTCAGATGCACTGGATTCCAGAAGATTTCAATAATACACTTTTTTATATTTATATATGTTGTATTGTTACTATATACACTTTGAACTTAACATTTATTTACAATTTACGGTTTTACACTTGATTTAATGGGTTATTCAGGAGATTTCACAATCTTATTAGCTACTTGCTATTGCATTTAGCTGCGCGTATACTTTCTGATTTCGAAGAAAACACTGACCTTTCACTGTAATACTGTACGAACGGAATTTCTGTAGGAAGATTGGAGCTTGAACTAAAGTGGCGTAATCACACTAGCGATGTTTAGGTAGAAGATCGGGATCCTAGAAGTCCCAAAAGCGATGAAGATGAGATTCGTTGTAGAACGGCACTGTAGAATTGAACTAACTTAAACACACAAGCGATGTTTAGTTGGAAGATTTGGAACTCAGGGTTCCAAGAAGCGAAGAAGGAGCGAAGATCCGATCTGGCGTAGAACTCGTTTGTACCTTGCGAAAAGCTTGCTTTTATCGAGCTTTCGCGTAACGCTAGGGGACGTAGTTGACATAACATAATACCAGTAATACAGAATGGCCAACTAGGTAGAAGCATTATTCCTAGTGAAGAAAATCTACTATGTGCATCTAAAGAATACGTCAAAGACAGCTAAAGCTATTTACAATAAAGAACCTAACGGTATATAAGTATTCTTTGTATGGCATTATTTATTCGTAAACCTAATGCGATACAGACGTCTAGAGGATAAAGATTACCAGCAAATTGGGAAAGATTGTGAAATCCAGAGATAAATAATTCCAAGTAGAAACTTAAATGATAGTGCAACCGAATGAAAGTAAAGAGACAGGGGCGTACCAATCTGTTTCTCCAACAGTCGTGTGTGTGAATTTGTTGCAGCACATTGTCTAAGTTCAGGAAGATTTGTGTAATATATTTGTAAGCTACTTATATTATGTTTATATTTATAAAATTCTAAATATTCTGGCCCATGCCAGCAGTGTTTCAGCTCACAAAGTATGTGTGGGTCTATCCCCTGCGAAATATAATCTGCAGAATTTTGATCAGACTTGAAGCCACTGATATTGTATTTTATTTGATATAATTTGTATTTTATTAAACCCATTGACTACGTATAGTTTAAGTGTTTGATGATTTGATTTTATCCAGGCTTGAACAATTGCTGAGTCTGTGTATAGGTATGTTTTTAAGTTGTATTTTTGAAACGTTAAAAATATTTCCTCAATTAATTCAGTCAATAAACTGGGGCTGTTTAGTTCTAATTTTGGTATCGTTAGCCCTTTCTCAAGAGGTCCCACTGTCTATTTAGAACATAATAAGTGGGTTGTTACTTTGCTGTGGTTTAGAGACCTTATATACACGCAGCATCCATAAGCTGCTTCAGAAGCGTCACAGTAGCCCACAATTTTTTAATGTTTTTACAATTTCGATGATTATGTGTCTATCAATATTTATAGTTTGCATTTTCGTCAAACTATCTGCGAATTTCAGCCAAATTGTTTTTATGTGATGCAACAACGGTACATCCCATGGAGTCTCATCTTTCCATAAACGCTGCCAAAAAATTGTTGATGTTATCGCTATAGGACCGCAAAGTCCTAGAGCGTCATAAAATTGCGCTATGAAGCTAAGAGCTTTGCGCTTTGTATACTATTTACTGGGCCTTTCATTTTAATGTTATCATATTTGGTAGAATATGAAATTCCTAATGTTTTTATGTTTAAGTCTTCTTGTATAAGAATATCTTGACGGTGCCTCTGATATGGTGGTATGTTATGTTGCTAACAAATTCTTGTCATTAGCACACGATTTATGTATTTTAAATCGCACAGTTTTAAGAATTTGAATTACGTCATTTTTGCAGTCGAATCGCTTGTAGATTATCTGCTCTAGACAGAATGTCATCTACATACCAACTGTTTAATAAGGCTTCACTGCCTAGTGGATACTCTTTTTGTTTTTAAATGGCTACGTCCATAAGACAGAGTGTAGGAAGATAAGGTGGACTTTTAAGGCCATATGTGACAGTTTGAAGCTGCAAAGATTGCAAAGGAGAACGTGTGTCATCACGCCATAATATGTTCTGTAGTTGCCTATGAGCAAGATGAATTAATATTTGTCGGTACATTTATTTTGTATAAAGGATATACTGTATGTATATGTATATTTGTATGACGTATTGTATAACGTATAAATAATAAAGACGTCCTAACTAATTTTGTTGTTCTGACTTAATACTTAATGCCTCATGAATCGTCCGCGCCTCGCAGCCATAAGGAAGGGGGTGCGACTTTAAGACGATGCACGAGCGATGCTGGTATCTATAGACAAAGTAAACAATAACTATGTATTATACATGTGTGTTGACTACCGTCAACAAAATCTAATGAGTGTTTGGGCACCACCACTCGTTTCATTTAACCAAAAAATATATTATTAGAACTCTATTACAAGATAAATTTAAAGCAGAAGTTATTTTGTAATATTGCTCAAAATTTAAATAAACATTAAGCAATCTGATTCTGCAACATAGAATGCAACGTGGTTTTTTATTTAGTTCCAAGTCTGTTAAAAAAAATTAGTATTTTATTTTAGTTCGATATCTGAAAAAGTAAGCTTGTAATAAGAACTATTGAATAGAAATTGTATTGATCTTTTCACGATAGCTATTTAATTGGCTTTCCCAAAATTCAGATTTTTCACGGAAAATTTCGTGCATAATTTTCACATTGTGTATATAATTTTTACACGAGTACTGGCGCACACGCTGTAGATTTGTATACTGCACCAGACTAACGTAAACTAATTGGATCTGACTTGTTTTAAAAATACACAACAGATACCTAAATATACACCTCTTAGTCATTAGTTCAACAAAATTTATAAGTTTTCCAAACCTAATAACTAGCACATTTGTTTATATAAAAAATGTTGCTGATGTAAAAAAATATACAGTGAGAGTTTGTAACTTTAAATAAATTCAGTTAATCAAATACACCTTCTGTTTTTGAATTGCTCGAATGCATCGACTAGTATTTCAATTTGCGGTCTTTTTTCATTGTATACTGTGTGTCCAAATTTGAGATATGACGTCATCAATAAATGTTTCAAATGACAACCCTAGCTTTATGTTAACCCTTTTTAAGATACATGTCAAGTTATGGAGATGTCTCGTGATTTAGGAGACCCTGCAATGATTTTCCTTCTCCCAATTCAACCGCCTTGAAACACTATGCATACAAACAGATAGCAATAGGTCTTGCGACATGAGGAGGCGTAACATCTAGTTGGAACCAGATATTTCCATCTGAAAACATAAGTGCTAAATATGGGAATAGTTTTTTCTACAAGAATTCCAAATGTCTCGCTCCAGTCGTATTTCAAAAAAATAATAGCCCTATAACAGGAGCGTCAACAATCCTTGCCCAAGCATTTACTTTATCTGTGCGTTGAGGGTAACCTTTTTTATTCAGTGTGGATTTTTTTCTGCCTAATAACGACAATGTTGTCGACTTATCTTATTATTTGATGTAAACATTGACTCATTGGAAAACAGAATGTTATCCGTGTTCACATCATATCTGTCCAGCAGATCAATTATTTGCTCGCAAATTTGTAATCTTCTACGAGGGTCATTTTATTTAATTCTTGAAGGATTGTTAATTTGTAAGGGTGAAATTTGTGAGTTTTGAGAATTTTTACTGTTGATGATTGGGTCGGTAATTTCTTGCTTTCTTGCCACTTGCCTAGCGGCTACATTAAGTTGCACTTCTTCGTTATACGCACTCGGTTGATGAGTTACTGTTTCCCTTATACGTGCCCGTTAACCAGAAACAAACTTCCTAACAGGGGTGCAAGTTAGCATATTTATATTTGAATAGATGATAACATAATGTTATGTTCTTGTTCTATCTAAGTATCTAAATATCTCTAGAATATCAAATTTTAGACATTCAGTTTGATCAGGTTAAGGTTAGGTTGTGTTGTGAGTGGACTATTTAGTCCCTGCCCTGCGACATTAAAGTATATTGTAGCTCACGCACAAATGTCTTATAATTCGCTAATCAAGTGCAGCTGCTCACAGATTTGGACAATTTTTTAGAACAAGTTGTGTCCCGTCTGCAGCCGAATAGGAACATAGCAAGTCGCTTTCCATACACAGTGGGCACTCGCTTTCTTATCTAGGCCCATCTCTGTGCAGGTGGCAAGCCAAGTTGGAGTGTCCTGTATACAGGCTGACCAGAGTTCTCAGCTGTTGGCTGTTTAATTTTAGATGTTTTTTTATTAGTCCTTAACGCTGAGAGGCCCATTACTTCCCATCAAAGATATTTAAAATCAGAAAGCCAAGGACTTAACCCAGGGTACTGCAGACTCTATCAAGTCTTGTATTTTGTGTATCAACAGTTCATGATCCAGTCGTCAAAGGCCTTTAAAAAATCTACTTGCTTGAATTTGTCTACACTTTCGGCAAGAAAGTGAATAACAAAAAATAGTGGTGGTGTGGGAAAGAGTCAAGTCAAAGGACGCAAGTTTTTGTGAAAATTTGGCTGCTTGGAGTGTTACAAACACCATGAAAGTTAAAATACAGCTTGGTATGGGTCTTAATGTAATCAACTCGAAACCACAGAAGAAAGTTCTCTTTAAAACATAGCAAGTCTGATTGGAGTAGTTATAAAATATATAAACTGTATTCCAACAGAGAACGCTGTGTTTGATATCGCTCATGCAATCGTTATAAAATTTAGTGGACGTAAGAATATTCAAAAAAACACACAACATGCTAAAGCTATTAACGATCCTAAAGCAGCTAAACACAAACTAGAAGAAGAATAGCGTCATAAGAAAACAGTGGAGGCTATCGCTCTGGATATGAAGAAAGGCAGTGGTTTAAAATTCAAACCAAAGTGCAAGAGATTCGGTAAAGTCCTGTATCTAAAGAAACAACGTAGCTGATATGGATTTTATTGACCAAAAGAAAAAAACGAATAAGATATTTACCAACACGACCACTCACCGATAAAGATCTTACAAAATTGTTTGGTAAAATGCAGATCCCATATTTTAGAGGTGTATACATGCGTGACACTCTTCCATCAATAGACCACAAAAATGAATCGCTCATTATGAATTTACAAACAAACAAGGAGCCTGGTAGTCATTGGGTTGCAGTTAAGAAACGTGGTGACACCGCCGTGTACTTTGACTCGTATGGAATATTGAAGCCTCCAGTTGAGTTACAGCGTTACCTCAAAGATTGTGCTCTATTGTATAACTATAATGTGTTTCAAAAATATAATCCCAACAATTGTGGCCACTTGTGTTTAAAATTTTTATATTAAAGATTCAAACAGTAGCTCCGTGTTTCAGTCATGTCGCCAACCTTCGCGTTGAACGATCACAGTTCCCATCAGTCATCGAGCTACTATCCACCACTTGAGCGGGATCCGAATAGTAGTTATGCTGTTGTTTTCACATGTAACAACATACCTAACATATCTGAAGGTAAAAACAAATTTTACATAAAAGAAGGAGCTACTTGGAGAACCATCACGATATCCACTGGTGTATATGAAATAATACATGTGGAAAACTTGCTTCAAAATGATCTTGTTGGTGCTACAGCAACACACAAACAAAAGCAGCAAGCTTTAAATCTGAGACCTAATCCAAATACACTCAGATGTATGTGAAGTAAAAAGTTCAACAAGCGTTAGTTTCCAATCTGACGATTCAATTGGACGAATGCTGGGATTTCCAAGTTCTTCAACCTGGTGTCTTCTATAAATGTAATTCACCTGTTGAAGTAGTGGATGTTTAGCAGATACGTGTAGAAACTAATATTGCTTCTGGTTGCTACTATAACGGAGAACCTTCACATACGTTATATGAGTTTGCTTCGATGGTTGATCCTGGTTATGCAATCGATATGAACTTAAGAATCTGATTTATCTACCAGTGAACAAACAAGAGATTTCAAATATAAGTACCGACGTCATCAAGATTCAGTTCCTGTAAACTTTCAAGGCGAAGAGGTGTCTGTTCGCTTGGAAAAATTGCTTAGATGCTAGTATTTAAAGATATAAAAAGCCGGTCTACCAAGACAAGGTCAGTACAGCCTAGCACTTCAAGGAGTACAGTTCGTTCTGTTAATATTGAGTTTCTTAGAAGTCTTGGTTATCATGTCATCAAAGCTATAAATATTCAAAGACCCTGAGTTTGACCATGACATCGATCGAGAATAACTTCGCTCCAACTAAATCATTTGGTGGCAGTGATGAAGTTAAAATAACCAATCAACAACATGCATTTGTAAGTCTGGCAATGTCAGCTCTAATAATCGAGGGTGCTCTGAAACCTCAGGTAGTACAAAATGCTGATGGCGAGTGTTATACATCGAATAATGGAGGAGGGAGCTCTAGTTGATTCAATCGCCTATGAATTGAATAACAAAAAATTGAACGAACACGAGACCCACACACCACAACAACCATTAAAAGTCTGCTTTCGTTAAGTAACAGTGAAGCCAAATCACTTAGCAACGTTGGACTAAAGGTATCATCTGATCACATCAAGTCTTATCTGATTATACCTATTTGGTTGCTTTTCAGTTTCTTCCATCATTTTAAAGGAGTTCTTTGTGGTACACGTTCTTTCCGATTTACAAGAGCTCGTAATGGTGCTAACAGCTATTACAGTACTGGTACAGCGATATCGAAAATTACTGTGAGCAACGTGTTTTTAAAAGCAAAACATATATTTCCAAACCATAACATGAAGTTGGAGCTCATGGATAAAATATCAAAAGACACATCTATATTTCTGGCGTATCGAAAATACGATATATGTGAGTTACCATCACTCAGAGATATCAATAAAGATGTGTGGTCTGTTAAAACTGCAACCGACTTAGAAAGACCTAGATGTGTAATTTCAAACCGATCGAAAAGATAACGTAAGCAAGAAGAGTGACTTTTTCAATAACATCGGTTTGATAGATTTACGGGTGTTCCTAAATTCAGAATGTTATCCTTATGAATCTATGAATATGAATTTGGAGAAATATAAATATGCTGAAACCTATCAGATGTACACCGATTTTCAAAAAAGTTTTTATTATAAAAACATTTCGGCGCCACTCTTAACTTATGAAGAATTTAAAGACCGACCTCTATTTGTAATCGACTGTCAGCATCAGATTTTAACGATGTACATCAAGGTGGAGTTTATGAGCAAAGATAATTTTCCTAGTAGAACCAGGGTTTACTGTTTAGTTATTCATATTAGTGTATTCGAAGACAAACCTCTAACTGGTATCATAAGAGCCATTGTGTAATAATCTAATATGTAAGTTTTTGAAATAATCTCAATAAATAATTTATATTCAAGTCAGTTGATTTATTTTTTAATTAAATTTTCTTCAATATGTAATATTAATTGTTATTATATAAATAACAAATTAAGAAATGTTTAATTTGGAACACGTCCGTCATTATAGGTAAAATGTAAATGGCGGCGCCTCTTATCTTGAATGCTCGGATCAGAAGTCTTTTGGTTCTTCTTATTTCCACGTTTATATTCCTTATCTTTGGCGCCACCTTGGATTATGTCAGCTCAGATTAGTCCTCTAGTAATTCTCTATCCAACTGTCATTGTGTTTTGATGCTGTGACGTCAAAAGCATGCGTATTGGCTGGGTGGTGGAGACTTCCGGGTCGTGGGCCAAGAATTGGCTATCTCTACCTACTACCGACTGTTTCGATTTTAGATTACATCTTATGTTTTAGTTTAAAGATAAAAAGAACAAGTTGTTTTAAATTCATTTTTATAGAGACTTGACTTTGTTTATATTTCCACTATATTATGCTACACTTTCAGTATTAAATTTTGGACCATTCGTAAAGCTACAAATATAGTGTATTTTAAAAGTTGATTGAATCCCCAGTTAAAAAACAATCACTTGACAACTTTTTTATTTCATGTCGTCTGTCATTTGCGATATTTGTGGCCGAGATTTCACAATTGTTGGTTCGGGTAGTATGTTTTATGCCTGTTATTTTTTTTGTTTGGTTACCGCTGATGTATGGTTTATACCTGTTGTATGAATCAATCTACGCATGACAGTTAACTACCTGACCTGACAGGCATTGGACTTTAACCGCTAAGTCGTTTAAACGCATGGCTTTCAGAATTTTACTTTTAATTTGGAAAAAAACTAAATACTGTCAACCAAATTACTTAAAACTCACAAAATAGGTTTACTTACACCATTTGTAGCCACCTTTAAAGTCTCATTCCAGTTACTTACAAAAATATGGTGTTCTCAAAAATATTTTTGTTTATTTTTGAGGGAAGAAAATGTCCGTTATAGCTAATTTACGAACTCGTCCGCGATCTTAATACAATAAAGATATGTGCCAAATAAGTTGTGTATTTTTTGAGTTATCGCTTGGATATATTTTTTTTCTTTGTTGTTGATTTTGCATTCTCATCTTCTCCTTCCTCTACGTACTGCACTTTTCCACATTTTTGCCGTGCTTACTGTTTGCTCATTCGATGAGGTGCTGAATTGTGACCATTGTTTGGAGCTCTTGACTGATGTCTTGCGCTACGGTGTGCCAGTATATATAGTATATAGTGGAGAATGTGTGTGCTGGGGTTAAGTGGAAGAGCAGAGCACACATTAATGTGTTGCACTGAACTTCACCCCGGTACTACATTAAAGGTTATATTTTTTTGTGAATTTTGTATTATTTTATTTTGGTTGTAGTACAAATAAAGACTTATTATATATATATATATATATATATATATATATATATATATATATATATATATATATACATATAAAAATTCAAACGGAACTTCGATTTGGGTTGTAGGGTCGCTAATTCGCGCTCATTGGAATTTTTTCCAAAAGTCTTACCATCGTTACCCCTATTAGTGAATTTTCTTAATGAAAATTAACTAAAAATACTATAATTATAAGAATTCCCAGTCGACATTAGGTGCAATAAAAAGCAGCCACTATGACAATAAAATAAACGAGATAGTGAAAGGTAAGCTTTCCTTCTGTCTGCCCTACTGTAGTACATTTTCAATCCGTGGCCTTAGTCAGTGTGTCAATGGGCTTTGGTGGGTCCCTAGTCAATAATGGGTCCCAGTCTATCCTACAAATATATATATATATATATATATATATATATATATATATATATATATATATATATATATATATATATATATGTGTGTGTGTGTGTGTATGTGTGTGTATGTGAAGACTGGAACCTCTGACACTGACATATACACTTGGGGGAACTCAAATCACTACAACACATCTTTTTAAAGACCTAACGATCGTTTCGCTAACAATGTTAGCTTCATCAGAGGATAGCAAAATTCTGAAAGTGTACTTATATATGTGTGTATAAATTACAATTTAAAATTTGAAATTGGGTTTATTAAGATAGGTCAATAATGTAATGGGGTTAATTACTACTAATAGGTACATACCTTAAAAATATAAATAACCTTCAACGGCAATACAAAAATCTGTGGTGAATAAACGATATGTTAGTGCCATCCCAAGTGTTTGAGTGTTTACACTAAACTCAACTCAACTCAGTATGTACTGAGAAAGAGGCATGACGCTTCCATACTAAGTGATGATTTGAACCTATGATGAACACTGATAAGTACATTTGGAGGACCCATATCACCAGAACACATCGTTTTAAATACCCGATGATCGTTTCACGAACAAAGTTACCAGAGTCATCAGAGAATAAAAATTATCTTATCATCCTCCGATGACGCTAACCTTGCTAGTGAAACAATCGTCAGGATGTGTTGTTGTGATTTGGGTTCTCCAAGTGTACTTATGCCGCTTCTACTTGAAATCTAACCAAGAACCTTGTCTCCAGGGGCACAAATTATCACCACTGGGCCAGTAAAGCTTGTCTTGAAAAGACTTTTGTTTAAAGACTGACATCGACTAGGAATGTGCAAAAAATATCAGCTTGAATTTTTAGTTATAAGCTCAAATTTATATCAAAAATGTTGCATGAAGTGCTCTATATAGCTGCCTTGTTTAATACCACTATATAAAAAGGTTACCCTATACTACTATTTGCAAAACTTGTTAAGCCTCAAGATATCAGCTTGAATTTCTAATTATAAGCTCAAAAACTTCCCTCAAACGTGTTGCGTGAATCACTCTGTATAGCTGCCTTGTTTAATACCACTATATAAAAAGGTTACCCTATACTACTATTTGCAAAACTTGTTAAGACTCAAAAAAATCTCGGGACGCAGCAAGTGCGTTATGGTAGTGAATTTTCAAAAAACTATTTTTTAATAGCAATAATGTGTGTTTTTTTAAGAAAGCAGGCATCAATTTTGGTTACCAGTATAACCTATATAGTAAAAACAATGTGCCATGTTTCATCAAAATAACTTTATTGTTTGAAAATGTACAAAAATTTCCGAAAGTAAACTTAAAGTGTTCCCGAAAAAACTCGTTTTTTGGTCAACCTTATAGGTTAATAGCAAATTGAGCTATTCAAATATTAAGCATTTGATCAAAATTCGCTACCATAACGCACTTACTGCGTCCAGAATTTTTGTTCTTACAAACATGCATTATATTTCGATGGAAAATGCAAAAATGCAATAACATAAGGCGTGTTTGATTAAAAAAAAAGAAAATTTGTATCACCAACGACTTATGAGCCACCCTGTGAATGTAGAGATAATTTTTTAAGATGTAGCTCAAGACACCTTATAATTAATATATACAATTTTTTTTCATATCTGGTATAATAACAGATATATTGAGCTTTATTGATTTTTTTTACGAAAATTCTACAAAAATTATATACTATTAACGATAAACTCTATAGCTAAGACTACTGCCACGTATCAGAGAAAGGGTCTATTTGAAATGAATTTTCTGGAAACATTTTGTTAAAATGAAGGAAAATGACGGTTGAAACTAAGACTTCAGGGTTTGTAAAACATTCTTCTTGAGACATTTTATTTCCATAGCCCGTATTAGATTTAAGTTCTTTTCCTAAATGTTGCCAATTTTGACGTTTAAATCGCAACTTTGACGCTTTGTGAAAAACCCCAATTTATTTTTGTTTAAATGCCTATAACTTTTTTGTCTTTTGACCTACAGAGCTAAATTTCTGAGGTAACTTGCCTATAATGATATAAACCCGCGTATAAAATTTGGTTACCCTTACTTTGTTAATTTTGGAGATATAAATTTTTTTCGAAAGAAAACACAAAATTTTCCGGGAAAACCTTGTCGGATTTTCCTGGATAACGAACATATTCAAGCCACTTGCAAAAGGAAGGTACTCACCAATTTTGACGTTTAAAATCGCGATTTTGACGTTTTGAGGAGAACCCAAATTTATTTTTCTTTGAATACCTGTAACTTTTTTGTCCTTTAACCTACGGAGCTAAATTTTGGTAGATAACTTTCCTCTAATGATATAAACCCGCGTATGAAATTTGGTTGCCCTTACTTTGTTAATTTTGGAGATATAAATTTTTTTCGAATTTTTTTGAAAGAAAACACAAAATTTTCCGGGAAAACCTCGGCGGATTTTCCTGGATAACGAACATATCCAAGAGACTTGCGAAAGGAAGGTATGTGCCAAATTTTATCAAAATCGGTCCATTATTTTTTAAGTTATAGGTGTGACACATAAATATATATATATATATATATATATATATATATATATATATATATATATATATATATATATATATATATATATATATATATATATAATCATATAAAGTCTGAAACTGACCTCGGATTTGGGTTCCGGGGGTCCTAAATAGCGCTCATTTGAAGAAATTTTTTCAAAATTCGAAAGTCGGGATCTCCTCATTAGTGAATTTTTTTTAAGAAAATTCACTAAAAAGCTTTTTGTAGTCTTGCTTTTTAAATGCAATTCACAAATCCTCATGTAAAAAATCGATTAGGTAAGTTGAGTGTTTCAACCGTCATAAAAAGCTGTGCTTCTAGTTACTCTATTGTAGCACCGATAGAGCATGTTCTATATTTGATTGGGGCGCTCTGAGAATACTTACCTAGACGCTGTTATAAAGGCGTCTCCCTATGTTCACGGCGAAACGGATGTTAGTTCCCATACGGTAGGCGTCGTTTCATGTTCATTCTACAACTCCAAAATAACTTCATTTGCTCGTAAATTACTAATTTTATGTAATATAAAACACAGTGTTCTATTATAAGACGTCGAGTCACATAACCATGTCAAATAATTGCATACAAGTTGGTGTTGTCGCTGAGTAAACTAGTAGCTGCCTATATCAAAGGGGACTTAAATTTGAGTGACATTGTAATAATTGTTAATTGAAGATGATAGACTGGGTGTCTATAGTGCGGCATTCGCGACGCCGGTTTTCTAACTACATGTACGGTGTCCCGAACAAGGTACGGAGAAGACGCCGCACGAAAAAGCCAGTGGTTCCTAACAACACGTACGTGCCACACTCGTCGAACTGCACCTGCTGTTGGACTGACAACAAAGACCAGGTTAGTACAGAATGTTCAATTGTATGTTGCGCCTAATGAGCGAAACGTGTAACAGATCCATCTGTAAATTTTAGATGATGTTAAATTTGCGTAGCTATAAATAATTCAAGTTTTTGTCACCTAGAGAAGAAACTGTCGATTATTAATTTACAAAGCCTTAAAAACAAAAGTCTAGATGCAGCAAGTGCGTCATGGAAGTGAATTTTCATAAAAATGATTTTAATATCAAATGTATCTTTTTAGTGGAAGCAGGCATCAGTTTGGTTACCGGTATAACATATATAGTAGAAAGAATGTACCATATTTTACCAAAATAACTTATTGTTTGAAAATGTACAAAAATTTTCCGAAAATAAACAAAAAATGTTTTCCAGGAAACTGGTTTCCTAGCCAACAAACCTTAGGTTCATAGCAAATTGAGTTATTGAAATTTAAAGCATTTAATGAAAATTCGCTACTAAAACGCGCTTACGGGCGTCTTGATTTGTTTTCTTACAAACATGCATCATATTTCGATAAAAAATGCAAAAATGCAATAATATAAGGGTGTTGAAAAAAAAACACTTTATAATTAACGTATACAATTTTTTCTCGTATCTTCTATAACCGTTATATTAAGCTTTACCGTACAAATGCGTCACACTGTATATATGTAAATAGATAAAAACTGAAACTAAACCCGGATATTGATTATAGGGGGCCTAGTTGGTACTCATTTAAAGAAATCTTTTTAAAATTGAAAAGTCGCCGTCTCCTCATTAGCCAATTTTTTCTACGACAATTATAGATCGTTAAACCATAAACTTAACTGAAGCTACTTCCAAAGCATCAGAGAGAGGGTATAATAGAAATTAATTTTCTTTAGTAGAATGAAGGACAATGTCGGTTGAAACTGAAACTTAAGGGTTTGCAGATCACTCTTCTTGCGACATTTTCCTTACATAGTGCGTATTTGTTTCCAGTTCTTTGCCTAAATTCTGCCAATTTTGACGTTTCAAATCGCGACTTTGGCGTTTTTAGGGGAAACCCCAAATGTTTTTCTTTAAAATTTTGTATTTGACCTTACAGACCTAAATTTTGGTACACAGTTCACTCTTTATATTACAAACACGCGTACCAAATTTGGTTTCCCTTACTTTGGGATTTTCGGAGATATAATTTGTTTCCGAAAGAAAACATAACATTTTCCGGGAAACCCTGCGCCGATTTTATGGCTAACTGACTTGTCCAAGCCACTTGCAAGGAAGGTACTCAGCAAATTTGAGCAAAATCGGTGCATTATTTTTTATTGGTGTGATACATACATACATACATACATACATACATACATACATACATACATAATACATACATAATACATACATAATACATACATACATACATACATACATACATACATACATACATACATACATACATACATACATACATACATACATACATACATACATACATACATACATACATACATACATACATACATACATACATACATACATACATACATACATACATACATACATACATACATACATACATACATACATACATACATACATACATACATACATACATACATACATACATACATACATACATACATACATACATACATACATACATACATACATACATACATACATACATACATACATACATACAGACATACATACATACATTCATACATACATACATACATACATACATACATGCATACATACATATAAATTGAATTTGAAACTATGGGTTCTACGAGGCCTAGCTCGCGCTCATTTGAAGAAATTTTTTCAAAACTCGGGATCTCCTCAGGAATTTTATTTAAAAAAATTCACTAATAAAGCGGTACTACTTTTTTCATACATATAGTATCAATAGTCTATAAGGTATTAACTAACATTATCGAGATAGACAGATAAATTGTAAACTTTGATCTTTCATTTCATTAATATATGATGCAGGTGTCAAAATAATTAGTTACTCCTTGTGGTATCAATTTTAGACAGATCAATGAGACCATCAATGTTTTCATTGTTTGTATATAATTATTTTATTTGTCTTTTTTATTTTAAATAATTATTGAAAGAAGTGGAACATTCTTTAAATAGTGCTGCAAATAGAATCATAACTTCCACATGTCTGTGATAGTCAACTCTCCTCAAAAAGATATCTTCATAATTTGTCGGCATCTTTTGTAAAGTGGTCGAGCAATAAACTATCCATAGGTTGAAGTGCTGAATTCATGCAACTTTTATTATTACTATATTTTTTTTTACTGATATATATATATATATATATATATATATATATATATATATATATATATATATATATATATATATATATATATATCGCTGATATATGAGCAGGTATATGCCTATAATGCTACAGAAATACATATCAAAAACGGTTAAGTAGTAAATGGTTAAAACTATATTCTCTGTTTATGTATATAAAGTCTAGGACATAATTTTGGAGACAAGGCATAAACTAGTGCCAACGAAAAAATTATGTAAAAAGTAGATAAAATCAAAATACCTTGAAATGTGCAATCCGTGTTCTACATAGCCATACTCAGAGTCAGGGGTAGTAACAAAGTCAATTTTCTAGTAGAGCCTAAAACAAAAAGAAACAACAACGGTATCAAAACTTTAAATGACACATGGAAATAAATAAATATCTACAACCATAAGATAAAAGCAATTGTCAACTATATGTATTTATAAAGTCAACGAAATTGAGATCGAGCATAACATAATTATAAGAGAAGAAAATGTAGCCAGGCCATGACTGTATTTAGTGTAAAATGTGACAAACAGTATCAAACGTATAGTGACACTTAATTCCGATCAACAAAAAACTATAAAGTCTCAGTACAAAACGTTTGTAAAGGCAAGTGCAGAGTAATAAGTTCAGAAGAATATTCCTTAAATTTTTTTAATCAAATTGTTTAGTACAATAAGTAAAAAATAAAAGGATATGCTTGATTTTGTTTAATCTAGATAAATTTAAAATTGTGACTAATTTAGGAAAAGTTTGTGTACTTTCAATAATAAGTTGTGAGTGATTTTAGAGAGATTTGTTGAGTTCAGAACAAACAGATTAGAAAATTATAACTAATAGGAATTAGAACTTACCGGTTAAATAACACACATTTGACTTATGTAAAATCAATTGGTAATTAATATTTAAAAGTAAATAACCTTTTTTGAGTTATTTTGAGAATCTGCCATGTCATTGGACATACTATGTAAAACAAATAAATAGAATTGTAGAAAATATTTCAAATTGTAACAATCTAATTTTATTGGTTGATTTCTGAAAGACCGAAGTTAAACACACTAGTTGGAAACTTAGACAAAAAGGAAAATCACCCCATAACCACATAATAAAAGCAGAGATGCGCTATATACGTATTTCGATAGTGAAGTTGTCTTCATCAGTAGCTGTCGCTAAACTTACTGTATGGGCAAAATTATCCTATTTACCTACTTAATTAAACTATCTACACCACAAATGATAGAATACCATTGAATTAATTAATATAATCAAAGATATTATGTTAAAATCAAATGAAATACTGGTCTCTTTTGATGGCAGGGCGTTGTTCCCCAGCATCCCTATCGACACAGCTCTTCAGTAACTTTGGAGCATGCTTCATGCTTCATGTATTCGACATACAAGTGGAGGAATATATGAAGTTAACTTCACTATATATGGCTGGGGGTTTGTTTCGGGGCAGCGGGAAGCTTTATCGGCAGACGGAGAAAACCGCAATTGGGAACCCATTGTCTCCTTTTGTTTCCGACTCTTTATCAGCCGATTTGAGAGTCGCATTGCTGGAGCCGTGCAGTATTTTCCGAGGGTATGGTTGAGATATGTCGAAGATATTTTAGCCATACTTGACCTCAGTAAACATGAACCAAAAGCAGAATCACCCCAAAAACCAAAAAAATAATAACAGAGAGTTATGCCCTAGACACGTAATTCGCCAACGAAGTTGTCTTTAACCAGTGTGTGTCGCTAAACTAAATCTATGGGCAAAATTATCATATTTATAAAGCTAAGCTATACAGTACAAATGATGTATTGTCTAAAAAGGTACGAAACATGCTCTCTTCTCTTAATACTAGGAAAGCCTCTGGCCTTGACAAGATCTGAGCAACTGTTCTCAAAAAATGCGCACCAACCCGTCCCCAAGAAAGGATCCAAAGCGCTTCCTAGCAACTACAGGTCTATTTCTCTCCTTTCAGTCCTCTTAAAAGTGATGAAAAAGTATGTAAACACCGAATTACTAAAATTTCTTGAAAAACACAGTCTAATTCACGACAGGTAGTATGGATTCCGTCAGCGCAGATCAACTGCCGACCTTCTTTCCTTTGTCACCCATTCTTGGAACAAGTCTATGGAACCACACGGTGAATCCCAGATTGTTGCTCTACACATATCCAAAGCATTCGACCAGGTCTGGCACGCAGCGCCGCTTAATAAACTACCGGCGTATAGCCTGCCACCAAAACTCTGTACGTGGACAGCAAATTTCCTCTCTAACCGAAGCATTTCTGTTGTCGTGGATGGCCATTCCCCTAAACTGTATCCGATTAATGCAGGAATTCCTCAAAGTTCAGCTCTAGCCCCTACTTTGTTTCTTCTCCAAATCAATGACCTCCTCTCTAGCACATCCAACCCAGTTTACAGTTACGCGGACGACAGCACCCTCCACTAAAATATACAATATTCTAAGCCTGACCTTTAGCCCAATTAGATGAGGATCGCAGACTCATGGAGGGTTCTATCTCCGTGGATCTCCAAAAAATATTAGACTGGGGAAGTAGAAATCTTGTACCATTCAACCCAACCAAATCACAGTCTTGCTTTCTTTCTCATAAGAGATACACCAGCCCTAGACCCATCACAATAAACAACCAAGTTATTCAAAGTAATGAGTCCTTTTCATTTGTTGGCATTTCTGTGGATCTAAATCTCAATTGACACCAACTTGTCACATCAATTGCAGAAGCGGCTGCTAAGAAATTAGGTTTACTCTTCCGGGCTCGCAAATACTTTTCATCAGCTAATCTCTATACCTTATATACTTCACAAATAAGGCCAAACCTCGAATACTGCTCCCACATCTGGGGTGCTGCTGCCGCTTCTACACTCGCTATCCTAGACTCCATTTAGAAGACAGCTACACGTTTAATCGGTGACCTAACGTGCTGTTGGTGACCTCTCTCTCTCTCTCTCTCTCTCTCTCTTATAGATATTTGCACGGGCACTGCTCAGAGGACCTTTCTTCCATAGTTCCTCCACCTGCTGCCCCCAACAGATCTACCAGGGGAACAGAGCGCATGCACCCTTTGACTGTCTAGGTCACCAGACATAGAACATCTTGTTATGCCCGCTCTTTTGTCCCGAGGACTTCCAAGTTGTGGAATTCCTTGCCGGCACATGTTTTCCTTCTCCCCCGAACCTCCAAACCTTCAATTTCAGAATTAACAAGTTGCCTCTTTCCCCCTTGACGACACGCACGGTACGACAGTATTTAGGCGGTAAGCCCTCGTGGTAATACTTGCAATAATCAGTGATTACTTTCAATAACTTACTATCGCCTACCTCATGTCCTGATTCAATCATATGTTCGGCATCGTTAGATTTTCCTACTCTATTGAATCTGAAATTAGCTATGTGCTCCTTGAACCTGGTTGTTATGGATCTCCGCGTTTGTTTATATTGATAATTGTTACACGATATTTGATAAATGCCCAATTTTGCCGGAAATTAATAGTATCCTTTGGTCCATCCAAAACGTTCTTAAAATTATCAACGAACCTTTTGGTTGGCTCATTGGATTCAGGCTTTAATGTGATAATGTTACTTATCGATATTTTAGTAACAAATCTATACACAATTTCTGGGGAGAAACCGTTACAAATCGCAGTATCTATAATCACCTCTAAATTGTATCGCTTACTGTTCAAAGAAAAACTAAGTAACCTCCAAACAAGAAATCCCAAATTCTAGATTTTGTGGCGAGAGGATGATTTGAATCTGGTGGTATGAAGCCATTTGTTGAAGTTTTTTTCCTATAAATGTAAAATTCTAACATATCTATATTTTTTGATGACACAAGTTTCAAGGAATGCTAATTTGTCGTTGTTCTCCATTTCGTAAGTAATCTACTGTCAACTTGTTAACGAAGTTATTGATGTCATCTTTGCTGAGGGAGTCTCGGTGGTCCAGGGGGAAGAACGTGTGCCTCTGGACCAAAGCGTACTGGGTTATGTTCCCAGGATTTTCTTTTACTTGTTCAGTACATTTTGCAAAACTAACATCAACCGAGGTTGAGCCAGTTGAATGTTTGCACGTTCCGCCCTTCAGAATGGGCATATAGCCTTCGATCCATGTCCATGCAATGTTAGGCACGTTAAAGATCGCTTCCTTCCTTACAGAAAGGCAAGAGTTCGGCAAAATTTCTAGGATAGTGAGGTAAAAATGCTCCCTGGCGTCGGTGATTGGCCATACTCGCGGAAATTGTCCGATGTTAAAAAAATCAATGTACTGTGTTAACCACACAAATATTTTGAAGTTGTGGGTTTTTCTGTTTACCAGTGGCATCCAAAATTTATTTTCAATTGCTTATATATTTTTTCTTTTAACTTAGAAATATGAAATTTGGTTTGTAGGCTATGTTTTATACTATAAAACATAGCCTACAAACCAAAATTCATATATATATATATATATATATATATATATATATATATATATATATATATAACATAACTTGCATACCAAATTTGGATGCCGTAGCTTTGTGATTTTCTGAAAGGAAACACAAAATTTTCCTGGATTGGCTGATCCAGTTTTTCCAGCAAAAGTACTTATCCAAGCTACCTGCAATGCAAAGCCACCCACCAAATTATATATATATATATATATATATATATATATATATATATATATATATATATATATATATATATATATATTGTGCTGAGAATTGCTAAGGCCATATAAAGTTATAAAAACAAAAATGAAAACCCTGACGGAAACTAGTATGACGAAGCTAAGTTTCGATTATTATTTCACTAAAGTAGATGGTCAGATCTACAAAATTGGAGAATCAGATTAATAATGGGGGGTAGTAGTAGTACCACTGGTCAATAGTAAGTAAAATACTTACGGTTTACACGTAATGCATATGGGTTATCTGTATATTGTATACATATCCACATCGTTCGACATATTTTACTGTACACTAAAACAGAAAACAAAATAATAACATTAAAACACAAGCACATTCACTATTATTGTTAGTCAGTGTTATTTGGAGAAGCAATGAAAGATATATAGCCATAATTTGTTGGAATGATCATTAAATGAGTCTTTAAAAAGTATAACTAGCAATTTGGAAAATATCTCAGTTAAAGTGAAATTAAAAGAGCCAAAAATCTATATGTAGATAGATTGAAATATTAAGCATGAAATACATACCAAAGAATTATGTTCTAAATCAATTACCTGAAGGTAATGAACAAAAACAAACCCCTGTATGATGTTTTCAATATGTAAATTTAGTTTTATTTATGTGAACAATGAACTGAAATGTACCCATATATGTGTCTGTGTTTATAAAAACAATGAACTGGAAGTTACTAAAAACAGTGTTAAGTGTTGTGGAACTTTGAAATCAAGATTGCAGCATATGAACTTAATGAATTTGTTATTGACTATAATTAGGTTAAAAAAGTAAGGTTAGGCCAAATGTCATTTTTAAGAATAAGGATTTATTTTCTACTTACTCGACGGTTTTCAAGGAGATTAGCTGTCAAACGTATTAATTAATTGGAAGAGAGAATGCCCTGACAAGACAGGAAACACCAAATGTTAGAGGAATTTGGGCAACATTTCCGCTTTTGTTAGGAATTATTGTTGGTTGTTGATGAAATTGAGATGCGAGAGAGCGTCATTCTTGCTTCCCATTTTAAATATAAATATTTTAAAGTATAAATTGTGCGAGGAAAATTCAATTTGCCGCTAAAACAGAGAAGAGACGTTACATCAAGTTTTTTTAACGTAAGAAAGTACGAGATAAGCAGTAAATATATCAATAATACTTACATTTGAGGATATCCACTACCATTAGCGAGGAAGCCAAGGTTAGAGATTTATTTTGTTTAATGTATATCAGCTCAACCAGACAAATATTTTAGTAAAAAGACAGCCCATTCTGTCAAATATCATTTTAAGCAAATGTGTTTATGGGAAACTAAGATTTAAACGCATAAAGTAGAAATCTTATGGGATAATTTAACCATAGTTCAACATTGCGAATACAGAGGGAGTGCAGGTCAAGGATCCATATTTTATTAATCAGAACATTAGAATGACAGCCGAAAATTCGGGTATTAAGATTAATCATTGTAAATTGATAATATTAGTTTGACAAACGGATCCGTTTAGAGTTTAAATTTGAAATTGTGCCAATAAAATTTGTTATGAATTTTGAAACATAATTCTTTGAAACAAAATAAGATTTAATAAGGTTACTATAAATATTTGCAGGCTATATTTTTCCCTATATTTTTTTTGCAGAACTCACCACTGAGATAGTAAGTATATTAAAATATTTGAATACAATTTATTTGACATACATATATATATATATATATATATATATATATATATATATATATATATATATATATATATATATATATATATATAGTAGAAGGATAGGCAACCCAAATAACCCTGAGATAGCTTAAATCACATAATACAAGAGTCATAAAACATTTTTATTCAGATAAAGTTTCACATTATAAAATATACAGAGTCACCCATAATACATGGTGTAAAATATCATCATTTTTTTTTATATCACTATTCCATATAAATAAAATAAAAATTAATACCTAATATCAGTAAATATAATATAAAATAAATTAATAAAATAAATTCAAAGCCAATATTAGTATAATTGACGCCCAACAGTGGGGCATTATAACATAATAAAATAATATAAAATATAATATAAAATTAAAGCCAATTAGAATAATTGGCGCCGCAACGTTCGGGCACAGCAAAAATAGGGGAAACTAGCCATAACGTCCAGGCACAGCAAAACAGGGGAGCAAACTGCAACATCTGGGCACAGGAATTCTTAACATTGGTAGAGCCAGACCTGAAAAATAAAAATTTAATTACTGACCATCCTAAATAAAGAAATTTAAACATAAAAATGTCGCAACAAAAGCAAACAAGAGCTAGAAAAACAAAGAAGACTGAAGAAATACAACAGGAGGAACAATTTGATGAAGGAGACACAGGAGAAGAGAAAACGGAAGAAATGTTAGTAAAAGAAACCGTATCGCAGGAGGAAATACCAGATAAACCGGAGGAGAGTGAAGAAACTGAAACGGTAGAACCGAACGCACAAGAAGAAACGCCAAGTACGGAACAAAAATTATTGCAAGAAATGACATATATGTTTCTACAGAATATGAATAAGTTGGAAGAAAGTATAAGTAATAAAATGGCGAAGCAAGAAAGAAATATGGAAAGTATAAATGAAAACATGAATAAAATGGTGAAACAAGAAGATATGAAAAATCTAGAAGTATTTATACAGAATGTAACAACAGAAATCAAAAGGGATATGAATAAATTACAAGAAAATGATACTATATTGTATCGAAACATTCAAGATCTCAGAGAAGAAACGAAAGAAAATATAGAAAAACTCAAGCAAAATATGGAAAACAGGATGGCAGGAAAAATAGAAGAGAGTGAGAAATATCTCATGGAAGAAATGAACAGGAAACAAAACACCTTGGAAAAGGAAAATGAGGTGATAATTATACAAATAAGAAGTGACGTGGACGAGGCAAAACAGAAATGTCAACAAAATTGCCAGAAAATAGAAACTGAAATGAATACAGGGATGCAAGAAACTCACGACCACTTATATAATCAAGCCGAGAAAACCAGAGAAGAGTTTACAAAAGTCGAAACGCAAATACAAATGGTTGACTTAGAAATAACACACATAAAAAAAAAACAGAGGAGCAAATTGGCAAGACGAGAGAAGAAATCTTCAACAAAATAAACAGTCAAAACACCAGGAGCTACGGTATGCCAATAAATATGGATACAGGAACAAAATTTGATGGAAATATAAACAAACTACACCCCAGAGTGTTTATCAACAGCATAAAAAACAAAGTAAGATATATAACTGATATCAACGATGTAAAGGACGTGATAAGGATGCAGCTGGTAGGAAATCCTCTACTATGGTTTTCCAGTAGAGAAAACGAAATCCACAACATAGAAGAATTTGAACTTCTTTTCATGAAATTTTACTGGGGAGAGTTCCATCAAGGGATATTCAGAGAAAAACTTTACTTTGGACGGTTCGATTACAATCGAAATCAAGATTTTAGCAACTATTGTCTGCATTTATACAATACAGCGCAGTACCTACACCCGAGAATGGAGGAAGAAGAAATAGTCATGTATATCTCCAGGCATTTCGAAAACCAGATTACGGAGACAATTGCCATTAATAATATCAAAACGATGGAGCAACTATTAACTTATTTGACAAGAATTGAAAGAACCCTGAGGACAAGAAATATAAGAAATAAAGGGGAAAACAAACCAGACTACAGAAGACCAAATTATCAAGAGAATCAAAGATATGGAGGTAACACATATGACAATAGGCCACGCTACAACCAGAATGAAGCAAGACCTGGGGTATCGAACAACAATAGCAACCCAAGAAATTATCAGTATCAAAACAGGGATAGAAACAGAAATGACCAAGGAAATTACGACAACACAAGACAAGATCAGAGGCAATACAGATATAACAACAATTATCAGCCAGGAAGAACACAGATGCCCAGGACAAATGACAACAATAACCGTCAATATCCTAATCCAGGTGGCCAACTAAGAAATTGTGCAATGGAAAGTAATATACCACAACAAATTGAAGAGCAAAACCGAATTGAAGTCGCAGCACAGATACATCGACCCAGCCAAAATTTTTTAGAATAAGCGCACCTTTGTTTGTAAATAATGTCATGCAGTATAGTCACCCGAGAGAATTTATAAAATTAGAAAATGAAAAAAACCTTGAAAACAAAAATAAATTAGTTTTTGTAAAAGCAAACTTCCAAAACAAAATGGTGAATATAATGGTGGACTCTGGATCAAATGCGTCAATCATCAGTAGTAATATAATAGATCAATTAAAGTTAAACAAATTTAGTTATAATATACCAAAGGTGTCACTAATAAATGCGAGGGGAAGAAAGATTTGTGAAGTATCGAAGGCAGTAATGGGAAAATTACAATTTAACGAAAATAAAAAGGAAATCAACGTTAATTTATTAATAATGGAAGGTTTGGAATTTGATGTAGTAATGGGATCAGATATATTAAATGAAAATAATGCTATCATAGATTATGAACGGAATATAGTAATTATCGACAACGAAATAGTGCATATGACTGACGAAATTGTGAATAAATGTGAAGAAAATAGTAGTGAAAATGAGAATATGAATTATATAAATAGTATAGATTATATGAAAGAATATGAAGAAAAGAATATAAAAGAAATAATAAATGAAAATGAAGAATATGATAGAAAAATAAAGAATATATTATGTAAGTATGAAAGTTTGTTCGATGAAACTAGTCGAGTAGCTGTGGGTCATATGCATCAATTTAAAGTAAAAGAGATAGCAAATTTTAAATCGAAAACGTATCCGATTCCATATAAATATCAGAAACAAGTACACCAGGAAATAAATAACATGTTAGAGCAAGGAATAATAGAAAGAAGTGATACTCCATATATCAACCCAATAGTCGTAGTAAAAAAGGCAGATGGGGGAATAAGATTGTGTTTAGATGCTAGAAATATTAATAAATTGTCAATTCCTCAATATAGTTCACCAGTAGGAATAGAAAGTATTTTCGGAAGTATAACGGGTGCAAATATTTTTTCAAAAGTAGATTTAAAACATAGTTTTTGGCTGATACCACTGAAGAATCATGTAGAGAGTACACAGGTTTTATGATAGATGGTTCAGTATATCGATTTGCTGTAACCCCATTTGGAATACAATCAGCTTGTTCTGCTCTGGTTAAAGCATTACACAAAATCCTAGACAAATTTGAAGATTTTGTACTGCATTATGTCGATGACATATTAATCTACTCCAAAACCATTGAAGATCATTACAGACATGTAGACGTTGTTTTAAGAGCATTAGACAGAGAAGGTTTAAAGGTAAACTTGGAGAAATGCCATTTCTGCAAAATGCAAGTCAAATATTTGGGATACGAACTGAACGACAAAGGAGTTAAAATGGACAAAGATCGAGTCAAGAGTATATTGGAATATCATCGACCAAGAAACCTAAAGGCATTACGAGGATTTCTCGGGGTACTGAAATATTTTAAAAGATTAATTCCAGATCTCTCAAATAAAATGTTACCTTTGTTGAGATTACTGAAAAAGGATGTCAAATGGAAATGGGGGGTCGAGCATGAAGAGGCTTTTTGCAAAATAAAAAAGGAATTTACGAAGAATTTAGAGGTATATCATCCTAGATATGATCAAACATTTACTCTGAGAACTGATGCTTCGCTAAATAGATTCGCTGGAGTTCTTTTGCAAGACCAAGATGGCATAGAGGTTCCAATATCGTTCGTATCAAGGGTGACAAAGAAACACGAAAGGGGATATTCCGTTACTGAACTAGAATTGGCGAGCATTATATTTTGTGTAACCAAGTTAAGATTTTATTTGCTCGGAAATGAATTCATAATAGAAACAGACCATTTGTCGTTAATACATATAATGAATAATAAATTAATGAACAACCGAGTACATAGATGGGCCTTATTGCTACAAGAATACAAATTTACCATCAAGTATATACCAGGAAAGCTAAATATTATAGCAGACGCTTTAACTAGGGAAAATGATAGCAACAGGAAAGAACAGGAAAAGAGAATAAGAATAGGAATGAATATACTGAAGGATAAACAAGGAATCTTTTCATTACATCAGATAACGCAAGATCAAGTAAACTTGTCCGAGAAAGAAAAAAGAGGCTCTAGAATTTGTCAAAATATATATGTAAAAGGACCGATTGACGATGAGAAATATGTAATTACGAATAACTTGGCCTATAAAGTCATTGATCAACTACATACAGAAAACTGTCATATGGGTGCTAGAAAACTATGGCTGACATTTCGAGAAAATTATATTACCATAAACGACTACAAAGTAATTAAGGAACGAGTGAGAAAATGTGCCACATGTCAGTTGGGAAAATGGAAGAATCTCAGGTATCAAAATAGCCCTAAATCAATCATAGCAAGGGAACCATTGGAGATTATAGCCATAGATTTCTTATCTGACCTAATACCTAGCTATCAAGGCAACAAGCACATATTAGTCGTAGTAGATCTATTTTCGAAATTTGTGAAGTTATATCCATGTGTGAGAACTAACGTTAAATGTGTCAATGATTCATTGAGAAAGTATTTTCAAATCGTAGGCAATCCAAAGTTCTGTATTGTCGACAATGCGACATGTTTCCAATCAGAACGTTTTAAAAGATTTTGTCAACAAAACCAAGTGACATTGCGATTTACGAGTATTCGTCATCCACAATCAAACATTTCTGAGAGATATATACAAGAACTTAACAAGTATTTGAGGATAATGGTACACAGCGATCACCGAGAGTGGCAAGATAAGCTAAATTTAATAGAAGAATTACTTAATAATAGTCCACATACAATGACTGGACAATCACCGATTTATCTATTCAAAGGTGTCATGCCTGAAAGAAAATGGCTCCAACAAAATAGTAAAACCTACGAAGAAGTAGTAAAAATGGTCAATGAATTAAATGAGAGACGTGCAGAGAAATGTGCAAAAAGGTTTTTGAAAAAGAAATCTAAGAAATAGACATTTAAAGGAGGAGATTTAGTAATCATAAGGGCATTGCGAACCTCGAACTATAAGAAAAATATCAGTGCCAAGTTAATGATGCCATTTGAGGGTCCATTCGAGATCACAACAGAAAACCCAGTTAATAGTTGTGAAATCAAAGACCCAATCACAGGGAAAATTAGAGGAATATTTAATATACAAGATATATTCCACTTCTATCAATAACAATGAAAATAAAATATCAGCACGTATGTAAATTTTGCTTCCATTACTTTCGAGAATCGAAATAATGTATGCAAAATTGGGGGGTGTTGTGCTGAGAATTGCTAAGGCCATATAAAGTTATAAAAACAAAAATGAAAACCCTGACGGAAACTAGTATGACGAAGCTAAGTTTCGATTATTATTTCACTAAAGTAGATGGTCAGATCTACAAAATTGGAGAATCAGATTAATAATGGGGGGTAGTAGTAGTACCACTGGTCAATAGTAAGTAAAATACTTACGGTTTACACGTAATGCATATGGGTTATCTGTATATTGTATACATATCCACATCGTTCGACATATTTTACTGTACACTAAAACAGAAAACAAAATAATAACATTAAAACACAAGCACATTCACTATTATTGTTAGTCAGTGTTATTTGGAGAAGCAATGAAAGATATATAGCCATAATTTGTTGGAATGATCATTAAATGAGTCTTTAAAAAGTATAACTAGCAATTTGGAAAATATCTCAGTTAAAGTGAAATTAAAAGAGCCAAAAATCTATATGTAGATAGATTGAAATATTAAGCATGAAATACATACCAAAGAATTATGTTCTAAATCAGTTACCTGAAGGTAATGAACAAAAACAAACCCCTGTATGATGTTTTCAATATGTAAATTTAGTTTTATTTATGTGAACAATGAACTGAAATGTACCCATATATGTGTCTGTGTTTATAAAAACAATGAACTGGAAGTTACTAAAAACAGTGTTAAGTGTTGTGGAACTTTGAAATCAAGATTGCAGCATATGAACTTAATGAATTTGTTATTGACCATAATTAGGTTAAAAAAGTAAGGTTAGGCCAAATGTCATTTTTAAGAATAAGGATTTATTTTCTACTTACTCGACGGTTTCCAAGGAGATTAGCTGTCAAACGTATTAATTAATTGGAAGAGAGAATGCCTTGACAAGACAGGAAACACCAAATGTTAGAGGAATTTGGGCAACATTTCCGCTTTTGTTAGGAATTATTGTTGGTTGTTGATGAAATTGAGATGCGAGAGAGCGTCATTCTTGCTTCCCATTTTAAATATAAATATTTTAAAGTATAAATTGTGCGAGGAAAATTCAATTTGCCGCTAAAACAGAGAAGAGACGTTACATCAAGTTTTTTTAACGTAAGAAAGTACAAGATAAGCAGTAAATATATCAATAATACTTACATTTGAGGATATCCACTACCATTAGCGAGGAAGCCAAGGTTAGAGATTTATTTTGTTTAATGTATATCAGCTCAACCAGACAAATATTTTAGTAAAAAGACAGCCCATTCTGTCAAATATCATTTTAAGCAAATGTGTTTATGGGAAACTAAGATTTAAACGCATAAAGTAGAAATCTTATGGGATAATTTAACCATAGTTCAACATTGCGAATACAGAGGGAGTGCAGGTCAAGGATCCATATTTTATTAATCAGAACATTAGAATGACAGCCGAAAATTCGGGTATTAAGATTAATCATTGTAAATTGATAATATTAGTTTGACAAACGGATCCGTTTAGATTTTAAATTTGAAATTGTGCCAATAAAATTTGTTTACGAATTTTGAAACATAATTCTTTGAAACAAAATAAGATTTAATAAGGTTACTATAAATATTTGCAGGCTATATTTTTCCCTATATTTTTTTTGCAGAACTCACCACTGAGATAGTAAGTATATTAAAATATTTGAATACAATTTATTTGACATACATATATATATAGTAGAAGGATAGGCAACCCAAATAACCCTGAGATAGCTTAAATCACATAATACAAGAGTCATAAAACATTTTTATTCAGATAAAGTTTCACATTATAAAATATACAGTCACCCATAATACATGGTGTAAAATATCATCATTTTTTTTATATCACTATTCCATATAAATAAAATAAAAATTAATACCTAATATCAGTAAATATAATATAAAATAAATTAATAAAATAAATTTAAAGCCAATATTAGTATAATTGACGCCCAACAGTGGGGCATTATAATATAATAAAATAATATAAAATATAATATAAAATTAAAGCCAATTAGAATAATATATATATATATATATATATATATATATATATATATATATATATATATATATATATATATATATATATATATATATATATATATATATATATATATATATATATATATATATATATATATATATATATATATATATATATATATATATATATATATATATATATATATATATATATATATATATATATATATATATATATATATATATACTCAGATCTCCTCATGCTAAAACTGCTCTTGAGATAGTTATTTTATGATGGTTGTCTGAATCGTTTGTATGCTGTATAACTAAGTTCATCAAGTTATTTAATTTTACATCTGAAATCCTACAGTTTTTCCAGATAAGCTTTACTAAGCTCTTTCCATTCTTTTACAGAAAAGCCGATATACCGAAGAAGATATGCCACCACCCCCTTCACCGCCTCAGCTCAGAGACACTGTGAATCTTGATAACGCTTCCCGACAAGGGTCTCTAGAGAGAGGAATCCGGCGAAAAAATTCCACGGAACGAGATCACCACATTCGAGAGTCTCATAAAGTGGTAAGTGGCTTACTCGAATCCATCAGATATATTTCCCAGGGAATATGGGTCTTCTTATTAATAAACTAAACAGATAACTGGGAGCTTGAAACCATATAGCTAATTTGTAATTTTATATTCGAAATTTATGTTTGTGTGTTTGTGTGGATCTGTGTATAGGAGATGACTTTGAAAAACAAGTTCCATTAGCCACACGCTTTTTTTATATCACCCTTGGAAATATGCCTTGACCTCCTTTCTAAAATAGTATCAATTTTAATTACTTGAAGAAAAACCTGCTGATGATTAATACTGGCAAGGAGGGTTATTGCAATAACAGTCAAAAGTAAAACACAACAATAGTTTTTATTACTTTTTAAAATATAACATGGATGGAAATATCAGATTGTCAATATTGCCAATTAATCAGTTACTATGATTATCAATCATGCCCTAAAATAACTCTCATATTAAAACTTTGTTAAACATATAATCTGGCCAGATAGCTTATCCATTAACAAAGAGTTGCATGCTCTGATTCAGCAATAAATTCGAGCCTAACGCTCATAGTTTTATACTTATTGTTTACTGTTCGATTTCAAAAAGAAAAGAGAAAAATAAAAACTTTATTCAGAGACTAAAATGAATGGTTAAAATGGATACCAGTTGATTTGCCTGAAAAAAGTTTTTCTAAACTTCTTCTTTTTTATACCAGACCAGGATTCCGGGACCAAATATCAAAAGGCCGATTCTTACAAGCTCAAACTGAAACTTCCAATCCATACAACAGTTATTACTTATTATTACAAAAATTTTAGATGTCCTAACACATCCCAAAATATTTCAGAATATCCTACAATATTCCAGAAATTATAAACTAGAAATTAGGGAGTGGAAACTAGAGTCCATAAACTAAAATCTCTTTAATGAAAGAAACAAAACACTGTACAATTTTTAAATTAACAGAGAATGATCTCCTTCGACTTACCATTATCTACGATGGGGTTTGTTTTACATAAACCTCATAACTAAAAATTTATTTATTTTATATTGCGACACCACTCCAGCAACATAATTGCTTCAACTATTAAGGAATTTGAAACAGCTGAGCTTAGATTTTTAAGTACATTATCATTTTGTCCTCGTCAGCAGAATGATCTCTTACTTTATAGGTCTTTCCTTGCTCGAATAGGCCCCACTGCCTGAATCTTAAACTACTCAATTCTGATTGGCTGCTTACAGCAAAAGGTTCTAGAAAACGTACAAATTTTTAGTTTTCGGCGTCATAAACAGAGGTTTCGAATAGAACCCAGTACCCTGCGGTTAAGAGGCACACATTCTTACCCCTGGACCACCGAGGCTCCCTCAGTAAAGATAACATCAATAATGTTTCATTTGTGGGTCGTTGAAATGCATGTTAACTGCAACCTTCAACAAGTAACCCGTTCTCTAATTTTCAATATAAGAAATGTAGAAATCTTTATTTCATTGGAAATTACATTATAGGTAAATATGTTTAACTGTATTATTTTTCTCTTAAAGAATTTTAATGTTTTCCTTGTGTAATATTTTATTTCATAATCGATGGTTCTTTCTATTAAAATAGATCGTAGTTATCGCTATTTTATTTTTGTCAGGCAGTAAGATTTCTCTTTTAAAAATTCCTAACAGGGAGTCAGCGCAGTGTTTACCACAGAGTGAATTTTCATAATTCTGTTTGACAATACATTGTTCGAATATTGTGAAATGAACAACAGGGTCACCATCTTGGTGCGGAACAAGGTAGTATGTTGTCACGATAGCTCCAAATAACACAAAATGTTATAAAATAGAGACTGTGTACAACCAACTAACAATTTTGTAAATTCTCAGCCCTGGACGATTTATTCCCTAATATAGGGACAATATATGTGGGGCCAGATGTATTCGCACTATAATCAGACCCGCAGACCGACTGTTAGAGTGAAACCGGTCTGCGGTTCTAATTACGGTGAGAATATATCTAGCCTTAGATATAGTCTTCGGCGATTTTGAATCAAAAAAATAGTAGCATATAAAAAAAGTTTTCAAACATTTGTAAAGCAAATGGTCGAAATATTTTAAAGAATTTTTTGTTTTGATTAGAAGTTCATTATAATATAATAATAATAATCTGTTTTCTACGTATAGAATCATAGATCAAAAGTCTGGACGTAGCAAGTGCGTCGTGGAAGTAAATTTTCATTAAAAAAATTTGGTTACCGGTATAACGTATATAGTAGGAACAATGCACCATATTTTATCAAAATAATTATTTGAAAATGTACAAAAATTTTCCGAAAATAAACTTTAAATGTTTCCGAGAAAACTGGTCTCCTAGCCAATGAATCTTCGGATAATAGCAAATTGAGTTATTAAAATTTGAAACATTTAATGAAAATTCGCAACATAAACGCCCTTGCTGCGTTTATACAAAAAATTTCCGAAAATAGAGTGAAATGTTGGTTTCTTAATCAACAAAACTTACGTTAATAGCAAACTGAGTTTTTGAAATTTACAGAATTTAATGAAAATTCGCTACCAAAACGAATTTACTGCGTCCAGATTTTTTCTTACAAACATGCATCATATTTCAATAAAAAATGCTAAAATACATTAACGAATTTGTTCTACGAAAATAAGCTAAAAATTATAGACCGTTAAACCATAAACTTCACTAAACCTACAGCGAAAGCATCAACCTAAGTAAACCGACAGCCAAAGCATCAGAGAAAGGGTTTGTTTGAAATGAATTTTCTGTAAATATTTTAATGAAGGGCAATGACGGTTGAATCTGAAACTTAAGGGTTCGCAGAACACTCTTCTTGGAACATTTTCTTTTCACAATCCGTATTTGTTTCATGTTCTTTGCCTAAACATTGCCAATTTTTACATTTTAAATTGCGAGTTGTTTGACGTTTTGAGGAAAACTCCAAAATTTGTTCACTCCTTATAATACAAATACGCGTACCAAAGTTGGTTGCCCTCACTTTGTTATTTTCGGAGATATAAACTTTTTTAGAAAGAAAACACCAAGTTTTTGAGAAAACCTGGTCCGATTTTCCTGGCTAACGAACTTATCCAATCCACTTACAAAAGGAAGGCACTCACCAAATTTGATGAAGATCGGTCCATTATTTTTTGAGTTATTGGTACGATATATATATATATATATATATATATATATATATATATATATATATATATATATATATATATATATATATATATATATATATATAAACATATAAACATATAAAAATGGAAACTTACCCTGGATATAGGTGATAGGCGGCCTAGTTCGCGCTCATTTGAAGAAATCTTTACAAAATTCAAAAGTCGAGATCTCGACAATAACTTTTTTTTTCAAAATTCACGAAAATGTTTTCGGATTTTCATCGAAAAGCTTTTTGTGAATAATTATATCTTGGCAGGTGGATAAATATCTTGAAGAGGTTCGTTGACTAGGAAAATTGGTCCAGTTTTCTGGGGAATATTTTAACTTTATTTAGGAAAGATTTTGTACGTTTCCAAACAATGAAGTTATTTTGATGAAATATGGTACATGTCTCTACTCTAAAGGTTATATTGGAAACAAAATTTGATGCCTGCTTTCATTAAAAAAAATACGTAATTGCTAGTAAACCGCTTTTTATGAAAATTTACTACCATAACGCACCTACTCCGTTCAGACTAATTTTGCAGCTCTTGCTTTTACCAAGATAGAAATGGTGAGTATTCAAATTGAGAGACTCTTCCTATCAAAAGATTACTATAACAAAACACGTTACACCTTACCATACTGTTAAATGCCATACCCAATCATCATTAATATTTCTGTTCGCACAGTTTCAGTTAAGTATCGCATTATTAGAACAAAAATTAATTAAAATTATCGGAACAAAATTGCGACTAATTTATTAGGAGACCGTGCATTCAACACAATACACCACAACATAAAACACGACTGTTAGATGTCACCTTTTACACTGCAAGAATTGGTAGTTAATAAGAAACCATTAATGATACAAAGTACGTTTTAGATAAAAGGCAAGATAAGAAATTTAAGATAATAGTCAGTGAAGAATTCCAGAGCAGATTATTTCGTTGTGTGCAAGTGAACGGAAACATTTTGAACATTTATTATAAGAAAGGAACGTTTTTATTTAGTTTATTTTCGAAATTTGAATTTTAGGGTAAACTGTTTAGTTTTAATATTCCGGTATTAAATTTCCACTCTGTATTGAAAACTGTAACATTAGACCATACATATGGGTTATATCCGCATTTAGAAAAATGTGACCCATCGAATTGTGATGAAAAAATGTGAGGTTGTATTTTTTTATGAATAAAGTGGTGGGGGTAAAATGGTGGGAGTTTAATTTTTTTAACTATGATTAGAAGATAATGTTCGACAAATTAAACTTCACGTGTCTCAGCGTTTTCCACAAAAACTATTTTTGTCTGAATAATGAATTTCATTCCATAAGTATGTTTCACACTGTATATATATATATATATATATATATATATATATATATATATATATATATATATATATATATATATATATATATATATATATATATATATATAGAGTGGCGCATTCAAAACGAAACAGACCGATTTGCGTCCAGAGTAATTTTTTTAGGAAACGTTGAAACACGTCTGTTTTAATATTGAGCGGGACATGTTTTGACATAAAACTCAACTTTGTCACATCAATCCCTTAAGGGTAGTGATAACAACCCTTATATTTTAAATAGGGAACATGGGTCGATTGAGTGGCCCCCTAGATCACCGGATTTAACTCCTTTAGACTTCTTTCTATGGGGCCATTTAAGGAGTAGAATTTACGCAACAGAACCGCAGTCTCTGGAAGAATTACGACGACGCATTGTTGAAGAATGCCGTCTAATAACTCCACAAATGCTCCAGAATGCCAGAGCTCGTTTGGAACAAAATTTGTACTTTTCTATGGAAGCTGGTAGTCAACATTTTGAACACTTACTTAACTGAATAATCATTTTTGAACGTTTGGTTTTGTTTTTTAGTTTTTTTTAACGAAAAATCGACTAATTAGTGCAATTCTTAGCACAAAGAATGAAATACGTTCTTGCAACTCCAACTGTGAATAATTTTTAAACCAGTTGATAAAACTTCCAAAAATATTAGTGTGCTGAATTCAGAAAAGAAAGAGCTTTCAAATGATATAACACTCGATCTATGTTCTCTATTTAAAATATAAGGGTTGTTAACACCACCGTCAAGAGGTTGATGTAACAAAGTTGAGTTTTATGTCAAAATATGTCCCCCTCAATATTAAAATTGACGTGTTTCAGCGTTTCTTAAAAAAAATACTCTGGACGCAAATCGGTCTGTTTCGTTTTCAATGCGCCACTCTGTATATATATATATATATATATATATATATATATATATATATATATATATATATATATATATATATATATAAACATATACAAATGGAAACGTACCCTGGATATAGGTTCTAGGCGGCCTAGTTCGCGCTCATTTAAAGAAATCTTTACAAAATTCAAAAGTCGGGATCTCGACATTAACTTTTTTTTTCATAATTCACTAAAAATGTTTTCGGATTTTCGTGAAAAAAATTGTTTACAAATTTTCGTCGATTTTTTTTTAAGTTCCATCGAAAAGCTTTTTGTGAATAATTATATCTTGGCAGGAGAAAAAATATCTTGAAGAGGTTCGTTGACTAGGAAAATGGGTCCAGTTCTTTCGGGAATATTTTAACTTTCTTTTGGGAAAGATTTTGCAAGTTTCCAAACAATGAAATTATTTTGATGAAATATGGTACATCGTTTCTACTATAAAGGTTATACTGGAAACCAAATGTGATGCCTGCCTTCATTAAAAAAAGACTTAATTGCTAATAAACAGCTTTTTATGAAAATTTACTACCATAACGCACTTACTCCGTTCAGACTAATTTTGCAGCTCTTGCTTTTACCAAGATAGAAATGGTGAACATTCAAATTGAGAGACTCTCCATCTGAAAAGATTACTATAGCAAAACACGTTACACCTTTACCATACTGTTAAATGCTCTATGTGACTTGTGAAGAGTAAGAACCTCGGTGATTCAGGGGTAAGAACGTGTGCCTCTGAACTCAAGGGTACTGGGTTCTATCCCAGGGTACTCCTTTCACTTTTTCAGTACAAACTGTAAAATTAACATTAACCAAGGTTCTGGCATTGTATTTGAGCAAGTTGAATGTCTGCACGTTCCGCCCTTCGGAGGGGGCGTAAAGCCGTCGGTCCCATGTCCATGTGATGTTGGGCACGTTAAAGATCCCTACCCTCCTTACAGAAAGGCAGGGGTTCGGCAAAATTTCCAGGATAGTGAGGTGAAACTGTTCCCTGGGGTCGGTGAATAGCCATAGTCGCGGAAATAGGCCGACGTTAAAGAAACAAAACACACAACACTTGTGAAGAGTTTTATTGAGTTTTCTATCAAATCGTATAAAACAATTTTACTTCGTAGTATATACTGTTTTAAAATATAGCTAGTGAACGTGTACTAACTGTCTCTCATATTGATTTTATTTACAGTTATTATGGTTGCCTCATTAATAATTTGTATTTTTATTCTATAATTTTCAACCCTATCTAGGAATAATCATTAATTCAAGTCACTTGAGCGTCATTGTAATACAGGTATTCTGCGTTCATCAAACAATTTCCTGTTTGTACAGCCTATTTTTGTTTATAACCTAACCATAAATATATTATAACAACACCTCATGTAGACTATAATATCACTTACTGTATTCAATAATCTAATAACAACATAATAAAACACTCACATCAGTGCTCGATAGCGCAACATTTTTAGAACTGAATAATAAATAAGCAGCTGTCAGCAAAATGTCGTAGTTAAAATCTAGATGTTTTAAACTGGCATCTGGAAGCTTTTGTTAAGTTAGCTAGGTTGGGGAACCTATAACAATATAAAGTAGACTAAGTAAAAACTGTAACCTGTGATAAGCACTGATAAGTACACTTGGAGAACCCAAATCGCCGCAACCCATATTTTAAATAACTGACGATCGTTGTTTTTTTTTTTTGGAAATTTCGTCGAAAAGCTTTTTGTAAATAATTGTATCTTGGCAGGTGGTAAATAGCTTGAAGAGGTTCAATGGCTAGGAAAATCGGACCATTTTTTTCGGGAACATCTTAATTTCATTTTTGTCAAACTTTTGTACTTTCTTAAACAACAAAGTTATTTTAATAAAATATGGTGTATGGTAATCTATTTAGTAAAAAAATCAAACTGGCCGCTTTTTTGTGAACGTATGATGAAGAGTCATTGGCAGTGTAACGAAGTGGTGGTTTCCTTCCTGTAGACATCGAATTCAAGAGTGTCATTATTTTTAATATTTAATACAACTAAAAAAGGTAGTTTATTATTAAACTCCAATTCGTGAGTAAATTTTATTTAGTCAAAATGAGTGTTCAGTCTATCAAGAAGATCGTCTGCTATACGTATGTGTGTGTTAAACACTGAGAAAATATCGTCCACATAACAAAATCACACTCTAGGAAAATAGTCACTTTCATATGCTAAATCCGTTTTAAATCTACCCATGAAAATGTCCGCAATTAATAAAGAGAGAGGCTTGCCCATTGCAATGTCTTGGGTTATCTCAAAAAACTCATTGTCAAAAAGATATTTTGTTTTATACAACGATTGGTTAAAATAAGAAACATCACCTAAATAAACAATGCCCGAAGCTCATCAAAAATGTTAGACAGCCGGCGAAATTTAACGCCTACGAGAGTATTTGTACGACGGGGTACCCAAAAGAAACAGATGTGATCTTTTGGTGGACGGAGTTTTGTAGTGCTTCGTTCTGCCACTGGCAGCGTATACAGTTACCATTTCTAAGCCAGTAATCCAAGCGTCGTCGCTAAAGAAGGTTCCGCTTAGCTTGCGTGGATTTTCTTACTGTGAGTTGTGTGCGGAAATAAAAAGACGCAGCAAGTGCGTTATGGTAGTGAATTTTCATAGAAATGATCTGGCACCAAATATTTTATTATAACTTTTTTTCTTGCAATATAGAAATCTAAATTTTTGTGTATAGTTTACTTTTTATATCGTAAAAATTTTTTTTCGAATGAAAACTCAAAATTTTTCCAGGAAAACCTTGCCCGATTTTCCTGACTAACGAACTTATCCAAGCCACTTACAAAAGAAAGGTACACGCCAAATTTTATCAAAATCGGCCCATTATTTTTTGAGTTATCGGTGTGATACACACACACACACACACACACACACATATATATATATATATATATATATATATATATATATATATATATATATATATATATATATATATATATATATATATATATATATATATATATATATGGGGATCTCCCCATTAGTGAATTTTTTCTACGAAAATTCACTAAAAAAGTATAGGCAGGAGGAAAACAAATTCGATCAGCAAAACTCTGAAGATTATGATAAGAACAGTTACGGGACACCTATATATATATATATATATATATATATATATATATATATATATATATATATATATATATATATATATATATATATATATATATATAGTGCTCCCCCTACACCTAATGCAAGTTTTATCACTAGATTGGGTAATATAGAGGACGAAGCCGACGCTGCAGAAGAAAGGACCCTGAGAAGCAACTCATCTTCAGGCACTAGGAGCCAGGCTATAGGGAAAGTTAATAAAGCAAAAAAGTAGTACATTAATGTATTCTAATCGCACCTTTTTGCACTTGTATTTATAATTGTAGTTATACATTTTATATATGCATTATGTTTTTATTGTAATTTAATGTAGATGATAATCGTATGTACGTGATACATTTGTTTTGTATTTGATTATTATCGTTTGTATGCATTTGATGATTTTGTTTGTGAGGGTAATAATCATTGGAAGGAAGGAGTGTGTTTCGTGGGTAGTATAGGAGTTAAAATTGTATGTGTATTGAGGTTGAGGCATATTTGATTGTGACTGGAGTTTAGCTTTGGTTGTTAACTTGTATGTTTGCATAAGGTGTGAGAGGCATACTGCTGCTTACTTGTGTAAGTGTGAGTATTTATGTGAGTACTTTTCTTTATTCAAGAATAATTGGGGGTACGCAGCGACTGCTGTGTGTTTTTGCATTGTAGTATGGACCAATACTTGAGGGATTTTGAAGTTACAACCTATAACACTCGTATATATAATTGCCGCAGTGAATTGGACGATAATTTTAGCAGTCAGCACTTTACAATATTTCAGATGAATATAAGAAGCATCTCAAAGAACTTAGATAAATTCTTGGTAGAACTCTCTCAGACGAAAACTAGTTTTCATTGCATTGTATTGAGTGAAACGTGGAGGGTCCCTAGTATCTCAATTTTTAGCATAGACGGATACCAAAGTTTCTATGGAGGAAGCGATAATCAAAATGACGGGGTTGTTGTCTATGTTTGGGACGATCTGGTATCTTCCTGTCAGTGTGTAAGGTTTGGTGATTGTAGGGCTCAGATTAAGAATTTTATATGGTAAGGATGTGGCTTACGTAACTGCTGTTTATAGGTCGCCATATTTATGTGAAGCTGACTTTTTGGAGGGATTGTGTGAATATTTTGATCAGTATAAATCCAATGGGAATCTACATTTCTTTATTGGTGAGATCAATATTGATATACTTGCAAATTACGATTACGTACAGGAATACTTGAATGTCTTAAGCGCTGTGGGATTTTTGTCTTATATTAACAACAATACAAGGGTACAGGATGATTCCGGATCATGTCTGGATCATATTTTTATTATAAAGCGTGATTTGGATGATGTATCGGCTGGGATTATTCGGACAACTATAACAGATCATTTCTCGGTCGTTGCACAGGTGATGCCACCCAGGAATGAAGCAAAGGATGAATATTGTGAGAAACATAAAACGCAGGTTAACTATAATGTGTTACAAAAAATATTATCTGTTGAAAATTGGGCGGAAGTTTATGGAAGCGGGGATCTGGAAAGGGCAGCGTCTTCCCTCGTAGAGGCTTTGAAGAGCGCAATAGCTCTTAGTAGCAAGAAAGTAAGGATCAAAAATAAAACCAAAGCCAGAAGAGAATGGATAAATAAGGGAATAATAACATCTATAAACAAGAAAAATGAATTATATAGAAAAACAAGAAAGAGTCCCAACGATGTCGAACTTAGGAAGGAATACGTATTCTATAGAAATAGAGTTAATGACTTAATTAAACAAGCAAAAAAAGTATTATTAGAGACAGATTATTCGTGGACAAAACAGTAAAAAAAACTTATGGGAAACTGTAAAAAAGATTACGGATGAAAAAACCGGAATGAGGAAGATAAAAAATAAGGATGAATGCTGAACTGATAGAAGGCAGAAGGAAGATAGCAAATGAATTTAATGAATATTATGCGAATGTAGAAAAAGAATTGGCAGAAAAATTTGAGCCCAATGAGATGCAGGAAAAGAGGGTGCACAGTAATAACTCAATATATTTATTGCCAGTATCTGAGGAAGAGGTTATAAAACTGATAAGGGAATTGAAACCAGGAAAAGCACCGGGACTGGATGGACTTAGATCTGAAACCCTGATTCAAATTTCCGGTGTAATTGTTGGGCCTTTGACCTATCTGCTAAATAGATGTTTGGAAGAAGGTAAAGTGCCTGGAATATTCAAAATTTCAGTTATTAAGCCGCTTTATAAAAAAGGCGAGAGGGGGGATATGAAGAACTATAGACCGCTGTCACTCTTGTCAAATATTGCCAAAGTGATGGAGAAAGTAAAAAAAGTAGATTGTGCAATTTTTTATCAAGATATGAAGTGCTTTCTAAAAGTCAGTTTGGTTTTACCGAAGATAAGAGCACGGAGGATGCCATGGCTGCCTTGACTGGGTTGATATATGAGGCGCTGGACCCTGGTAGACAGAACCTTTGCGTCTTTTTGAACTTAGAGAAGGCGTTTGATACCGTCAGTCACAGAATATTACTTGATAAGTTGTTCGATATGGGGGTGAGGGGGGTGGCTTTGAAATTGTTTCAGAGTTACCTAAGTGATCGCCTTCAGTGCATATGTATTAACGGGACATACAGTGAGCTTAAAAATGTCACCTATGGTGTGCCACAGGGAAGTGTTTTGGGGCCGCTGTTGTTTATTATCTATCTGAATTCACTATTTTAGCAGGAAACAAGGGAAAATATAATATGTTTTGCAGACAACACGGCGGTTTTCTATAGTGCTGATTTCTGGGATGCACTTAGAGAAAAGGTGGAGACATTACTTAAAAATAAAAAACTGGTTTGACCAGAACCCCTTACAATTAATGTAAATAAGACATGCTATGTTTCTTTTTCGAACCATGTGGACAGCGGACCATCATATCTTTAAGCATAGAGAGATCTAGAAATATTGAAGTCAAGTCCGCGATGGAAGTTAAGTATCTAGGAATAATAATAGATTCAAATCTAAGGTGGCATAAGCATGCTGATTTTCTGACAAAAAAACTGAGAAATTCGGTTTATATAATCAAGTATCTGAAGAACATTCTGGAGTATAAACAGATGAAAATATTATATTATTCACTAGTTGACAGTCACTTGAGATATGGGATTATATCTTGGGGTGGAGCTGCAGAGTGTCACCTAAGAAACGTTAAAGTAGCTCAGAGATGGATCCTCAGATTAATAATGGGAAGGGCACGTACTTGCCCGTCTCGTCTCGTATATCATGAGGCAGGCGTGATAGACCTAGAACAAATATTCGCCTTAGTTCAATATTGTATCTCAAGAGGTGCGATGAGACCTTGGAGCTATGTAATCCTGTGTATGAATTCCGCAATAGGAGTAACAAAGTGATGACAAATAGGCCAGGGAAAACTGTGGGGCAGCAATGTCACTTGTTTTATTGCGGTCGACTTTATAACGCACTGCCTGGTGAGAGTAGGTGAGAGCATATTAAGGTACTTGGTGTGAGTTAATGTGGGAGCCTTGGACCACGTATAAATGTATGAATGGGCGTGCGAAGACTGGTATGTACGTGATGAAAACAAAGTTGGTATTTATGTGTGTATGGTGAATTGAGATAGTGGGTGCAAGAAATGTGTTAATATGAATACAGCGCTGGTCAGTTCTTTACAGGTTATATCTATGAAATGATCCGTTTTCATGTGAGAGGATGTGCCTATATGCTGGTGACCGGTTGCGATGTTGGATGGGTTTGTGTGTTGATGGGGGTACAGAGCCTCTTGAAATTATAATTATTATTTTTTGTTATTATGCGATTTGATATAGATTCCCAAAATCCCACACACAAGCTATGCTTCTGTGGGAAAAGGTGTTTATTTTTAGCTTTTATGTTTTACAGTTGGTTTGCCTTATTATTATTATATGGCGGAAAACATAATTTGTTCTTATATATATATATATATATATATATATATATATATATATATATATATATATATATATATATATATATATATATATATATATAATAATAATAATAACAATAATATAATTTAAATTTGAATGAAACAAAACATTTCTTACGGCCCTTTGCTACTTGTCTTCAGACCAAACGTAATTACGAATTTTACGGATGTTTTGGTAAAGTAATCGGTGATCGGTACTTTAGTTAACTACGGCTTCAGAACTACGTATATTTATAACAGCTGAATTTTTAAGTGACTCCCTAGACCGGTACGTCGCCTTATATATGGTATAAATTATGCATATTTATTTAGTTCTAGAACCTTTTGCTTCTTCGTTTGACTCATTGTATCGGTTAAAAATTTTATGAATAAATTTTGCAAATTCATACATTTTCTGTGGTGATATCCGAATGATAACATTCCGATTCTAATTTATAATTACTAAAAACATTACTTTCACGGCTTTTAGTGAATTTTCATTTAAAACATCACTAATGAGGAAATTACGACTTTTGAAAAAGTTTAAATGAGCGCTAATTAGGCACCATCTGGGGTCAGTTTCAATTTTCATACGTTTATATATATATATATATATATATATATATATATATATATATATATATATATATATATATATATATATATATATATATACGAGACATACTTGGTTCTTGGGTTGAACCGCGAATTTATGAAAACTCGACGTTTCGGCTCTTGTTTTGGAGCCATGTTCAAGAGGTAAAGGAAATCTGTAAGGACACTCTAAAGCCTCAATCTGCCTACTCCTTAGAGCGATGGACAAAGGTAGGTTGGGATGTTGTAGCTCGATTACAGGGCCTCAATCTGCCTACTCCCCAAATCTCGCTGGAGATCGTCTGTGAGGTCTCAGTGTGTTCAACCCTAGGCCTCAGAGAGATCTGGCAGTTCGTTGCAAGTCTTGCCTTATATATGTCGTTCCGTCTACCTGCTTCGCTATCAGTGAAAGTAGTAGGGTTACGGTCAATTAAGTGGGGGCCTTGGTCACGGTACTTAGAGAATGAGGAGGATTAAGAGAAACACCGCCATTTCTTGAGACAGATAATGGGGAAATAAATTTGTCTATGGAATTTATTTTCTTTTTGTGTGTTTGTAATGAAGATGTAATAGGTTTCCAAGTGGTCGGAAGGCGAAGACCATCATCTCTCTTATTTGAACAATCGGGAGGTTTATCAATCTCGATTGCTTCGCGGATAATTCTCGTTTTGAAGTTGTATACCGGTGGTGTTGTTTTGGCATTATCGAAGTCTATTTTGTGTCCTGTGTGAATATGATGCCTGGCAAGCGCGGATGAGGAGTCGGATTTTCTATCTGCGAGAGTGTGTTCATACATTCTATTGTGGATGCGTATATTTGTTTGTCCTACATAAGTTCGGGAACAGTCGGAACAAGTAATTTCGTAAACTCCGTGGCATTCGTTTGGAATCGTATCCTTGGGAGTTTTTATCAGATTTGACAATTTTTTCTCTGTTGTGAATATTGTCCAGTATCCTAAATATGTCTATAATTGCGACAACTCATTAATAAAGCATATCATGTCAGTAGTAATACAAAAGAGTCCTGCTTTGCCCCTGCCATTACCTTAGGCCTAATGTAGCGCCTGGGTACAGCAGACCAGGCACGCTGTCCAAACGTACCCGCAACTTTACATACCCAGAGGTTATGGCACTTTACAGACCAATCCAGGTCTTACATTTATGTGCCCCGCCCGGGGGTCCTCCACTTGACCCCTGCTGGTCAGACAAAGCAGAGACCCGATCACTATAAATACGTGAGACAGTCTAATTAGTAACCATATAACTACAGCACACGTGGCTCTTAATATAATTTCTAAACATATAGCAATTGTCAGTAAATATTTAATCCCCTTGTATAATAACCAACCCAGGTATATTCTCATAATAATTACTTCTATCTGAATTATATTATTAGCTATAATGAACCAAGCCACTTAGCGAGTAGGTACTCACCTGAACTGCATAATTCAGTTATGACATAAACTAATATACACTATATTAGCTATAATAAATCTTTACTATAAAATGCACTACGAACAAGCCCTTCCTAACTGACCCCTTCAACTAGTAAATGTGTGAAACATATCTAGTTTCAGATGCATTAAACGTTTCAGTTTCTTTATGTTATCTACGCATAAAGATTACGTGGTTGATAGACCCTTAACACAATTGAGTTCCCCTGCGTTCGCTGTGTCGTTAAGTATCATACAAAATGTCAGATAGTACAGTTTCTACTAAAGATTATGTTTAAAACTTACGTTGCATTGGTATTACCTAACAAATTTTTTAAATTATTTTTTTTGGAAAAAGTTAGCTAAAAATAAGCTTTCTTAAAAATGGTCTCGAGATCGGATGTGATACGCGATTTAATGGTAAGCAAACAACAGTTATGGTTGACTATTAACGACACCTCTATAGACACAGCTTCGGTAGTTAAGGGTTTAGAATGTCTCTTCCTTTGATACCGCTGGCCTTGGTAGTAGAACGATCGTCAGGCCTTTAAACATGCACTGTGGTGATTTGGGCTTTCCCAGTGTACTCACCTAAGGTTCCAGCCTTCACTTCGTACAACGACAATAGGCATGGATGCAAAATGATAATGTTTTGTATCCTCCTACTATGTCGAAAAGCATAACTATTGGACAATTGATAGTCCCTTTATTAATCTTATTTTTAAAGGGGTAGACATTGATCCAATCCAATCCATAGCAGGTGGTAGTGGAATTTTCCTTTACGTAATAGTAAAGGATTTTTTTCACGCCCGAGGAGGTATAACCCCATACATCAAGGGACCGGTGAAGTCCCAACGGACGTTTCTGGTTCTGGTGTAGGAGTCGGTTTCCCTTATAAGCATAAATGATGATGGCTCCTCCTTGTACAAAATATTCCGGAGGTAAAATACCCCTCCATTGGGATCTCCGGGAGAGGGGTATACAGGGGGCGCCAGCATCAAGATTTATTATATCGTTTTTGAATATATGTGGCCTAAATTCTAACCTAAACTCCGTCCACCATTTCTTCAGGCTAACAGTCTCCAACTTCTCTTCCTCACCGAAACCCAAATCAGTGCTAAAACAGCCACTAATCACCTTGATTTCCCGGGGTATGAGCTCCTTACTTCCTTTAGATTGCATGGAGGCGTGTGCGCATACGTCCGTGGCAATCTACCCTGCACCAGACTCCCCAATTGAGAAGCTGGAAGAAAAGACATATTATGGATAAAACTCTCTCTCAGGGCTGCAACTAAATTCATCTGTTGCATTTACCGGTCACCTTCTGACAACAACTTTGTCCAGCTCTTTGACTACCTTTCTGAAAAAAACGACTGATTTCTGAACATCCTTCCTCCGAGGTCACTATTCTTGGTGACTTCAATGTCCATAATAAGGAATGGCTAGGATCTTCAAAAACCGATCCACAAGGGACAGCAGCGGAGGCCTTTGCAGTCAGCAATTCTTTAGCCAATATGGTTCAGCAACCTACTTACTTTCCTCGTATCCCAACACACAGCTCAAATCCCTTGGATCTCCTTCTTACTACAGAACCTGAATGCTATAAGATATCAGTCACCGCCCCCCTTGGTCGCTTAGACCACGGCATGGTCACTGCTTCCTGCGCAATGTAACCCGAGGTCATACAGTCATCACACCCACGTATCGTTTGGCACTATAACTCCGCAAACTGGGACGAAATGCGGGATTACTTTTCCTCATTTCCATGGGCGTCTGTCTGCTTCTCTCATCCTGACCCCTCTGATATCTCACAAAACGTTACCGAAATTATCCAAGCTGGCATGGAATTATTTATTCCACGTACACAGAAAACCTCTTCAGCCACTCAAAAGCCCTGGTTCTCTAAATCTTGTGACAAGGCGAGACTTGAAAAGGTCAAAGCTCATAAAACGCTTCTACACAATCCCAGTCAAGCATTTAACGACGCAAGAAACCGCTATGTCCGCATTCTTTCTGAAGCAAAAAACTCGTTTAATAACCAGATCAAAAACAAAGTCCTCTTAAGCTCCAACGGCAGCAAACCCTTCTGAACTCTTGCTAAATCTATTGGGAATAATTTCGGCAAAAGCACATTCCCACCTCTTGTCCCAGGGGATAATATTTTTTCTGCCGCCCTGCTTCGTTGTTCGCCGGCAATTCTACTCTCAACCCACCTCCAAATGTTCAACCACCAACAGTCCCCAATGTCGCGCATAAAATGACGGATATCATTTTCAAAACTAAAAAGGTACGAAAGATGCTCTCTTCTCTTAATACCAGGAAAGCCTCTGGCCTTGACGAGATCGCAGCATTTGTTCTAAAAAAACTCGCACCAGAACTTGCTCCTGTCCTGACTAGTCTGTTTCAGATATCTTACAATAAAGGCATATTCCCTAGTAACTGGAAAACTGCTCGAGTACAACCGATCCTCAAGAAAGGATCCAAAGCGCTTCCTAGCAACTACAGGCCTATTTCTCTTATGGAAAATATATAAACACCGAATTACTAAAATTTCTTGAAAACACAGTCTAATCCACGACAGCCAGTATGGATTCCGTCAGCGCAGATCGCCTGCCGACCTCCTTTTCTTTGTCACCCATTCTTGGAACAAGTCTATGGAACAACACGGTGAATCCCAGATTGTTGCTCTAGACATATCCAAAGCATTCGACCAGGCTGGCACGCAGCGCTGCTTAATAAACTCCGGGACAATGGTCTACCACCAAAACTTTGTACCTGGACAGCAAATTTCCTCTCCAACAGGAATATTTCTGTTGTTGTGGATGGCCATTCCTCTAAACTGTATTCAATTAATGCAGGAGTTCCTCAAGGTTCAGCTTTAGCCCCTACTTTGTTTCCTCCCCACATCAATGACCTCCTCTCTAGCACATCCAACCCAGTTCACAGTTACGCGGACGACATCACCCTCCACTCAAATATACAATATTCTAAGCCTGTCTCTTTAGCCCAATTAGATGAGGATCGCAGACTCATGGAGGGTTCTGTCTCCGTGGATCTCTAAAAAATATTAGACTGGGGAAGTAGAAATCTTGTACAATTCAACCCCACCAAAACTAAGTCTTGCTTTATTTCTCACAAGAGATACACCAGCCCTAGACCCATCACAATATACAACCCACTTATTCAAAGTAATGAGTCCTTTTCTCTTGTTGGAATTTATGTGGATCGAAATCTTAATTGGCACCAACATGTCACATCAATTGCAGAAGCGGCTGCTAAGAAATTAGGTTTCCTCTTCCGGGCTCGCAAATACTTTTCACCAGCTAATCTCTATACCTTATATACTTCACAAATAAGGCCAAACCTCGAATACTGCTCTCACATCTGGGGTGCAGCTGCCGCATCTACACTCGCTATCTTGCACTCTATTCAAAAGAGAACTATACGTCTCATCGGTGACCCTACCCTCACGCAAAGGCTGCCATCCCTTGCCCACCGACGTGCCGTTGGTGACCTCTTTCTCTTTTATAGATATCTGCACGGGAACTGCTCAGAGGAGCTTTCCTCCGTAGTTCCCCCACCTGCTGTCCCCACAGATCTACCAGGGGAACAGAGCGAATGCACCTTTTTACTGTCCAGGTCACCAGACATAGAACATCTTGTTATGCCCGCTCTTTTGTCCCGAGGACTTCCAAGTTGTGGAATTCCTTGCCAGCACATGTTTTTCAAGTCCAAAATTAACAAGCTGCCTTTTTCCTCCTTGTCGACACCCACGGTACGATAGTATTTAGGCTGTAAGTCCTCGTGGTGTGTTGTTGAAATTTAAAAAATAATAATAATAATTTTGTAACACAGTGCAGTACAATTTTATTGTTTGGTGTTTACTTTCCATAAACACGAGTAGGTGAAACCGCATGTTTTTTTGCTATAGGAATCGGGACTGACGCAGGCCAATATTTACACCAACTGAATCATTGCCAATAATATAAGAATAATCCTGATTATGTTATGTGTTACTGGTTTGTATTAGCTGTGTTAAATAATTCGGCATTGACATGATTAGCCTAATACATAGTGTGCTGTGTTGATCCGTTCGGGCTAAATATGTTTTCAATATCATTAAAAACCACACCTACATGCATTAACACTTTTCTCCGGGAAAGTTTGTTTGTAAACATTAGCACGGTAATAGTTCGTCTCGGCTCTAAAAGCGTCTGATGCTTCAGTAATCATGTTTGCTATTCTTGGCGAAAGGGAGCTTGGTTAAAGCAAATTTTATGCTGAAACTCTCTTACGAGGATGTAATATTAGAATAGGAAATGGAATTCATTTCAAGATATTACAGAAGGAATCGAAAATTGAACACAAATATAACCCGTAATCAAATTACTAGGTTGTTGACACTGCGCTCACAACTTCTGATCCTGAAAGCGATGTACTATAAATAGGAGCATCCGATTTAGTGCATCGAGTTAACATAAATGATAAAGTTGATGGTAAAATGAAATCCAAGAATAATATATACAGACTTTTCAAAAAACACCCAGTAAGCGTCGACCAATTGCAATGAAATTTTCTATACTACTCTGTTTTGTTTCTGATAAGAAATAATAACAATGTGAACAAAAACATTTAACAGGTGTACCCTTTTTAGTGAATTTTCTTTTGAATTTTGAAAACATTTCTTCAAGTGAGCGCGAACTAGGATCGCTAGAACTCATAATTTCAATTTATATATATATATATATATATATATATATATATATATATATATATATATATATATATATATATATATATATATATATATACAGGGTGGCGCATTGTAAACGAAACAGACCGATTTGCGTCCAAAAAAAATCTGTGACTTCAGAAATGTTTACAATCTTCTCTGCAACCGGTTTCATTTTTTACAGCATCGCCAGGCAAAAGAGCTTTCTCTCTAGAAAAAGTATCTATTTCTGTATTCAGATCAGATTTTAGATATTTTTAAACTTACTTAATTTATTTTTAATAGCGAATATTCTTGTCACAAAATGATCTTTTAATAGCGAATTTTCTTATAAATAAATGTTTTTTTTTTCTTTAAAGAAAGACTCGTTACGAATTTTGGTGTGAAAAACTATTCAAAGCAGCTTTGATTGCACCTTTTTTACGAAATTTTTCGAAATAATGTTTTGATTGATTGGAAATGGTCAGGAAAATGGGACCAGTTTTTTCTGGAATATTTTTAGTTTATTTTCAGAACATGTTTCTACTTCTTCAAACAATAAAGCTATTTTGATTAAATACAGTACATCGTTTCTACTACATAGGTTTTCTTTAAAAAATATATTTGGTATTAAAAACATTTTTATGAAAATTCACTACCATAACGCACTTGCTGCGTGCAAACTTTTATGTTCTGAAAATGTAAACTCAATAATCCTATTAGATTAAGTATTGCCTAATTTTTTTGTACCAAAGTTAACTCAAATATTTTAATGCTAAATGACCAAATAATTTCATCGATTATTGGAATTTAATTAAAAAAAAAAACAGAAAAAATTTGAAACTGATATCTACATAAATCATGGTATTCGATTATAATAGGCAACAAAACAATAGTATTTAGTTGTAGAGAGTGTTATGCAAAAGTTGGAGCTGGGGGTATGCCCTTCACTTCTGAAACATAAAACACGATGTTCCATTGAAAAAATTACGCAGTTTGAATTTTTGAGGAATAATATAAACGAAAACCTCCCTGAATGCATAATTTTCATGGGACTGTTATCTATTGTAAAAACGCCGTATCACAATTTTTGATGTAAGCCAAAAACGTGAAAACCGGCAAAACAATTTAATAACTCAAAATCAATGAGCCATACAAATCGTTTGTTACGAACATGCTTTGGTAATCGGTGGAAAATGTAAAAATGTAATAATATAAGGCCTGTTCTGTAAAAAAAAAAATATATCGTCAACGACTTATGGGCCACCGTGTGTTTGTCAAAATAATTTTACAACATGCAGCTCAAGTCACCATATATTTAACGTATGTACTTTTTTCTCGTATTTTTCATAATAACGGATATATTGAGCTTTACCGTAAAAATACGCCAGCCTGTAGGTACGTATGTCAACACATAAAACTGAAACTGACTTCGGCTATCGATTCTAGGGAGTCAAGTTCACGCTGATTTGAAGAAATCTGTTCAAAAATCAAATGGAGCGGTCTCCTCAATACCGAATTGTTTCTAGGAAACGTCGATAAAAATTATAGACTATTACACCATAAACTCTGTCAGCTGAAACTACTGCCAAAGCATCAGAGAAAGGGCCTATTTGAAATAAATTTTCTGCAAATATTTTAGTAAAATGAAGAACAGTAGTGACGGTTAACGCTGAAACTTAAGGTGTGTAAAACACATTTCTTGCGACATTTATTCTACGTAACCTGTATTCGTTTTAGGTTCCCTGTCTTAAGATTGCCAATTTGTACGATCTAAATGGCGCTTTTGACGGCTAAAGAAAAATGATTTTTAAAATATTTTTTTGGTATTTCTTGACCTATCTGCGCCAAAAAACTTAAACTTTGTCTCTTAAGGATTTGCAAGATAGAATTGTTTATATATATATATATATATATATATATATATATATATATATATATATATATATATATATATATATATATCAGTAGCGGCTCGTGCCTTAATGCATTGAGGGTGCGCAAGAAAAAAAATGAAGGGCTCCCTTCTTTTTTTGTCCGAAAATGTATTATAAAAAAACCTACTTACTAAGCTTAATAATTATTAACTACTTACCAAGTTTTCCTCTAGTTAGTTATAGGTTATAGTTGTTAAAAAGTCCTTTCCTTTGATAATTACTAACTATAAAATTTTAAATATGTTGTTTGATATAAAGATATGACAATTTTATTATATTTATTTATATGTTTATTTACTCCTCTATTAATTTATATATTTATAAACGGCTAAGCCTATGTAGGTTAGCATTATATAATTTCAAATGTTTTGTTTAACATAAAAACATGACAAAATGTAATCTTTGTCGTTTTATACTGCACGTATTTTTTCAATTTTTCTATATATATATATATATATATATATATATATATATATATATATATATATATATATATATATATATATATACTTTTTTAACTTGAATTTTAAGATTGAATGAATTTTATGAAAATACGCCAGAATGCCGTACATGATAGGCGCAAACTTATTATAAATTTTGACTAAATAATTTAATATACTTTAAAATGTCTAAATGTGAGATGCTATTCACGAGGATCTAATCTATCGTAGTTATATTCCTTCTACTAACACTATATTTTAGACTATAGTTAATTATCGTTGTTGTATACAAAGCAATAATGACATTGCTTTAAGAAATATAATACGGTCCTGGCGATAAAATGAGCGATTACGCCTGTGGTTCGAGAATAGCATAACTGTATGCCGAGTCCCACCCTGGTCCGTTAAGCTGGAGCAATGTGGGCAAGGTCAAATATTCTATTCTCACAACATCAAAGGGCCGCCCTACAAGATTCAGTGCTGGGTCTTATTATGCTATGTGAAATTTGAAATCGCACCACGGGATTGCTTATTCGGTCGTTTTTGACGAAGATAGTCTATCATTTCGTATTGAAGTTTCCCATTTAGGTAGAGAGCCGAAGAATACACATCGACGCAGGACTGTGTATATGGATGTATATAACGTCGGAAACCAGTAACACACTATACTTTTTCTGATTCTGTATTAATGGCTGCCGAATCTGCGATACTCGATATACTAATTTTGTTTCTGTAGAATGCAGGAGGTAAAAATAAAAATTTACTAAAATATAGCATAGCAAAAATATTATTTTTCCCCGGCAGGCGGCAGTGCGCGCGCATGGGCGCACTTATTGAGGAGCCGCCCCTGATATATATATATATATATATATATATATATATATATATATATATATATATATATATATATATATATATATATATATATATATAAGCATATAAAAACTGAAACTGACCATATATGTGTTCTAGGGGGCCTAGTTTGCACTCATTTGAAGAAATTATTTCAAAATTTAAACATCGCGAACTCCTCATTAGCGATTTTTTTCTACGAAAATTCACTAAAACTACTTATTTTAATGTAACATGACAAAATTGTATTCAAAACAACGCTTCCATTTTTAGGCATCAGTATACATTAAAAAAGATTGTATTACACTGCTATCGAAATTTCACTGCCAGAAGATAAATTAGTAAAGTAACACGTTTAGAGCGGATAACAATGCACGCTGAAAATGCTAGTTCAGCGTATTTAGTGATTATCTGGTGAGAATTGATGGTGGGCGCAGTTCTATTGAAATTAGAAAATAAATTATTTCATTGTCATTTCAAAATCACTAATTTCCATTCTATGGTAAATATTTACAGCAGTTTGCAAGTGGAATTAATAGCCACTATGGAATTATGTTAAATGTACATGGCCCAATAAATTATTATCTGAGGGTTTATGTTAGTGTGTGTATATGAAGTGCAAAATTTATAATTCCGTTATGCACTATTAGCGAATTTTTCGTAAAACGAAAAATTCACTAGTGAGGAGATCTGAGTTTATATATATTCATAAGTCGCGGTCTTCTTAATAACACAGTTTTTTCTACGAAAATTTGTTAAAATATAGACTATCAAACCATAAACTCTATAGCAGAAACTACCACCGAAGCATCAGAAAGAAGGTCTATTGAAATGGATTTTCCGAAAACATTTTAGTTAAATGAAGGACGGTGATGCTTGAAGCTGAAACTTAAGGCCTTGTGAAACATACTTATTATGACATTTTTTCGACATAATCCGTATTTGCTTCAAATTCGCTGTCTGAAAATTTCAAATTTTGACGTTTCAAATCGCGACAATTTAATCACACAAAATATTTTGTTCTTGTGCTTTCCTCTGATCACCAGTGGCACCCACACTTTTTTTCTTCAAATGCTTATAACTTTTTTTCTTTTAACTTAGAGATCTAAATTTTGGTGTGCAGGGTCAGTTTATAGTAGAAACGTATATGTCAAATTTGGTTGTCACAGCTCTGTTATTTTCGAAGATACAAAAATTTGTCGAAGGAAAACCTAAAATTTTTCTGGAAAAACTGTTCCGATTTTCCTGGCTAACGAACTTGTCCAAGCCACTTACGAAAGGAAGGCACATACCAAATTTCATCAAAATCGGCCCATTATTTTTTGAGTTATCGGTTGGATATATATATATATATATATATATATATATATATATATATATATATATATATATATATATATATATATATATATATATATATATATATATATCCAACCGATAATATATATATATAGAGAGAGAGAGAGAGTAAAGTGTCCTAATATCGGATACTTTTTATTTATTTATTTATTTATTTACTACAAATACTCAACGGGAATTATCCCAAATTAAGAGTATGAATACAATACATATCATACACTATAAAATTAACATAGTAAAGTTCTACTAATTACCAAGCAGCGATGCAACGTGTCTCACTTCAGACTCACCACAACACAATATGTCTATTGACTGATGCACGCTGTTATAAATGGAGCACGATCTGTAAATCGGTGAGTTAAGCCTAACATTGGTCCTAGGTGGCGGTAGATAAAAAAAGTCGTGTCTTCTATAAACCAAAAACTAACTATTAAATAATAATAATACAGCTATTCGAGAGAAAGACTTGTGCGCAATCAAAATTTTATGAAATACTAAAAAAATATATCTTTCAACACATATATAGAGTCACACGAAGTATATTGTAGATATTGACTTTAAATTTGGCAAAATGCATGTTCTCAGCTTGACACAATACAAATTTCGACCCCTCATGTCTCTTACCAAGGACTCAAGACACATATGAGGATTTTTAGATCACGCGCATTCCTATATTCAGCATCTTTGCATTTAGAAATATGATTGTCAAAGTGTATAAATATCATAGATAGAGAAATGTATAATATAATATATGTATGTATACAATCCCAGATTCAGACATGCATGAGTGACAAAATCAATTTGGAAGATGATAAAGAATATGGAGATTCTTTGTAAGAGATTTACAATAAATAGAGATACATGATTATCTGCACCTGACAATATGAACCGTTCTCAGAGCTCTAGAACACGAGAAACACATCCACATTAACAGGGTACAACTTCACCCTGTGATTACCCTAATCTAAGCACTGGCTACACTACCGTCACCCAGCATCCAGTCCGCGACATTCTAACAATACTAGCCATTTAATACTAGAGGTAAGTCCATGTAATTCTAAACACTCTCCAGCACTGCACATTACACATGACTTTAACCTGTACAATAACGTTTATAATATTTTAATTAATTAATTAAACAATTTTTGTTTATCTATAAACTTACAAAAAATAATATTGCGGCATATTGATCCTTCCTTCTCATTATCTAGTCCCTACTGTTTGCTTACATATTAAAAGCATCTCAATACTTTTGAATACTGAATAACGAATGCTTTATAATAAGGAAAAAATAAAAGAAAAGTATAAAACAAAGTACTGAGACAAACTGAACAGATCGAAATCATCTTGTCAAGAATATCATCTTAATAAAAAAAATCATGTAACAATGCTAACTTAACCTAAACAAATACTATAACTAAACTGTCAACTATTCCTTAATTAACTTAAATAGCTTAAATTTATTTAAACTACAAGAAAACATCAAATAAATATACTTATTAATTGACCACTTTACTTCTTCGTTGCGGCTCTTCTTGTCAGCCTTTTCTCACTAATATTGTTTTCTCTCGCAGCATCTGTTGGCAGAGTTTGTGAATGCTCTGCCGGCTGGTATGCTTCAAGTAAAGGTGAGTCTGCCCGTGGGAGTGTACTACCTTCTGATAATGAACATCTGATGCTGTGTATCTGATCTCCGTCCTCCGGCTGCTCCTCTAACGTATCCTGAAGTTGTTCAGCGGTGTATACTTCATCATTTACATAGAGCTTATTTCCTCTAATTGATGCATTTTGTTTTCTGTTCTTAGCTATTTTTAAATGTTGAACCAGTATTTTCCTTCCCTGCTGTTCCTCTCTTGTCAGGTCGTGTGAAACAGATATTGAAGTGCCTTTAAATTTATGAGACTGTTTCAAAATCTCCACTTTTTTTAAAAACGTTGATAGTTCCACTTTTACGACCTTTTTAGTTTTGCCAACTTTTTGTTAACCCTAATAATAATTTCAATCTGTCAATAAATCCACGAAGTTTTTAGAGCAAAACAAAGGACAGTGTATACAGAACCATATATTAAACCAAAATAAATCATTGCCAGCTGTTAAAATGTAAAATCCAAGTTCTACGAAGAATGATCAATTTTCGTTGACAAAAAAAAATGTTCCTAATACCGGATAGTAGGATAACAATACGAAATGAGCCATCGTCTATATTGGCACAGTCGCTATGAGCCCACTTGAAACATTTTGAGCACTTAATCCATTGTCCACCCGCCCTATCCTCAGAGAAGAGTTCAGAACAAAACATACATTCTGCTTCCTCTTCCCCAATGTCACAATCCATGTCAGAATCATCATCTAAAACGAGTTCTTCATCTTCTTCAGATGAGCTATTAGATTCCTGGTTCATAATACTTTTCTTGCTAACCTTGATTGTTATTTCTTTTTTAGAAATAGGTTTTCCTTTCTTTTTTTTAGAAGGTACACATTTGTTTATTATCAATTTCGGAATTCCCTTTAAGACACTTTTCTTTCTATTATGTTTTGATAAACTACTTTCTAAGGTATATGGGGTACCTGTAATCAAGGCAGCAGATCCTTTTCTTGACTTTGTTTATCGCCAGGCTTGTAAAACGAAGTGCTCGGTAAAGGGATAATGTCTTGAGCCCGCACTTTTGGATCTTTGGGATTAGAAATTCTGTTACAAGATGAATCTTTCACACACTTAGTCGTGCCAGTATTTCTTGGAGGAGTCGTATGACTTGGAGGAGTCACTTGCCTTTGTTGTTCAGCATCGAGTGGTTTTGGAGCTAGAATTCGGTCACCTTCCGCTTGATAGTGAATGGCGAAGTCGTGGTCTAGAAAAATGTGCTTATTAAACGGACAAACATCGCTCTTTCGAAAACCATTGATAGCGATTTCAGCCGTAGCACATCTTACATACGCTTTTCCAAGCAACTCGCAAACTTGATAGCTGGTGACCACTCTTTCAGGGTTATTTCTTAGCCAATTTTCTATCTCTTGTGAGTAATAGCTTTTGAGAGGCCCCATGAATGCAAGGTCCAGCTGCTACATTTTGTGTGTCAAATGCGGCGGGAGACCACATAGTTTTGTCGCGCCAAGTTTATCGTGTCAACATTTCGAGTATGGGAGTAGAGGCCATCCAAGATTAATAGAACTGGATCAGCTTCACTTGGTTTAACATGGCTAATAAAATGTAACCAATTCGTAAAAATGTGGCTCTGAATCCAGCCAGACACATGGCAGGCAGCAACTGTTCCTGGTGGAGCACCGTAGAGTAATTCTGCCTTCATGTTTTCTTCGAGGAAATATGACCATTGGAGGCACATACGCACCAGTCGCATTCGTACAGGTAACCACTGTCACTAATGCTCCCTTTTCTGCGGAGGTAACGGCCCCTACCTGCTTTTTACCTTTTAACGTGATTATCTTGGTGTGCTTAGATTGTACAGACGTTATGCCTGTCTCATCTACGTTGTAGATTCGACAGGGATTGAATTTTACCTTCTCCAGCGCAGGTTCCAAAATTTCAAAAAAAAACGATTTACGTTTTCTTCTGCGAATCCCTTAATTCGGGCAGTTGACAAACCCTGCGGTATCCTAAACGTTAGTTCAGGATGCCTCTTTAAAAATGAACGCATCCATTTGTAACCTGCTTTTTTCTGATTATTTGAAAACGTATGTTTTAAATTATTGCGAATGGTTAATTGAAAGGCTAGTCTTCGAACGTCAGAAGCTCGCAGACCGTAAAATCTCTTATCTGTTTCTACACAATGATCAACCAAATTGGTTTCAATTTCTTTAGACAATACTGGTAGAGGTCCTAGATTTGTTTGTATAAGTTCTTCAGGTGACTTAGTTTTGTTTTTCACATAGTCTTCCAACGTGCTTTCAGAAACTCTAAAAGTTTTCGAAGCTAGCAGGTATCCCATCTCTTTATTTCTAACTGCAGTAACAGCTGCAAGGATGGATTCGCTATTCCGCTTCTTTCGCATTTGTTTGGGTTTCGACAATTTAGTTCTGAAATTAAAAAAAAGTGTAAGATAAAAAGTAAAATTAGCAATGGTGGAACACGTATTAAAGCATAAATCTTTCTTTTTTTGACGAAAACATCAAAATGTGGTTGTTAATAAGGCCTTAGCTACATAAAGATAGTAGTCTTCTATATAAAGTCATATATGAAATATTTTGTCCTAATATCGGATATCTGATATTAAGACAGTGCGACCATTCGATATTAGGTAAATTGTCTCATGTTTAAGGTTAAATTTATGGAACAAAGAAAAGGTATAATAATCCATTGTCCACATGCACTTAATTAAAGTAGACATATTACACAATAACTTAAGCTGTTAAAATGTAAAATCCAAGTTCTACGAAAAATGATCAATTTTCGTTGACAAAAAAAATGTTCCTAATACCAGATAGTAGAATAACAATACGAAATTAGCCATCGTCTATATTGGCACAGTCGCTATGAGCCCACTTAAAACATTTTGAGCACTGAATCCATTGTCCACCCGCCCTATCCTCAGAGAAGAGTTCAGAACAAAACATACATTCTGCTTCCTCTTCCCCAATGTCGCAATCCATGTCAGAATCATCATCTAAAACGAGTTCTTCATCTTCTTCAGATGAGCTATTAGATTCCTGGTTCTTAATACTTTTCTTGCTAACCTTGATTGTTATTTCTTTTTTAGAAATAGGTTTTCCTTTCTTTTTTTTTTAGAAGGTACACATTTGTTTATTATCAATTTCGGAATTCCCTTTAAGACACTTTTCTTTCTATTCTGTTTTGACAAACTACTTTCTAAGGTATCTCTATATGGGGTACCTGTAATCAAGGCAGCAGATCCTTTTCTTGACTTTGTTTATCGCCAGGCTTGTAAAACGAAGTGCTCGGTAAAGGGATAATGTCTTGAGCCCGCACTTTTGGGTATTTGGGATTAGAAATTCTGTTACAAGATGAATCTTTCACACACTTAGTCGTGTCAGTATTTCTTGGAGGAGTCGTATGCCTTGGAGGAGTCACTTGCCTTTGTTGTTCAGCATCGAGTGGTTTTGGAGCTAGAATTCGGTCACCTTCCGCTTGATAGTGAATGGCGAAGTCGTGGCCTACAAAAATGTGCTTATTAAACGGACAAACATCGCTCTTTCGAAAACCATTGATAGCGATTTTAGCCGTAGCACATCTTACATACGCTTTTCCAAGCAACTCGCAAATTTGATAGCTAGTGACCACTCTTTCAGGGTTATTTCTAGCCAGTTTTCAATTTCTTGTGAGTAATAGCTTTTAAGAGGCCCCATGAATGCAAGGTCCAGCTGCTGCATTTTGTGCGTCAAATGCGGCGGGAGACCACATAGTTTTGTCGCGCCAAGTTTATCGTGTCAAAATTCCGAGTATGGGAGTAGAGGCCATCCAAGATTAATAGAACTGGATCAACTTCACTTGGTTTAACATGGCTAATAGAATGTTGTAACCAATTCGTAAAAATGTGGCTCTGAATCCAGCCAGACACATGGCAGGCAGCAACTGTTCCTGGTGGAGCACCGTAGAGTAATTCTTCCTTCATGTTTTTTTCGAGGAAATATGACCATTGGAGGCACATAAGCACCAGCCGCATTCGTACAGGTAACCACTGTCACTAATGCTCCCTTTTCTGCGGAGGTAACGGCCCCTACCTGCTTTTTACCTTTTAACGTGATTATCTTGGTGTGCTTAGATTGTACAGACGTTATGCCTGTCTCATCTACGTTGTAGATTCGACAGGGATTGAATTTTACCTTCTCCAGCGCAGGTTCCAAAATTTCAAAAAAACGATTTACGTTTTCTTCTGCGAATCCCTTAATTCGGGCAGTTGACAAACCCTGCGGTATCCTAAACGTTAGTTCAGGATGCCTCTTTAAAAATGAACGCATCCATTTGTAACCTGCTTTTTTCTGATTATTTGAAAACGTATGTTTTAAATTATTGCGAATGGGTAATTGAAAGGCTAGTCTTCGAACGTCAGAAGCTCGCAGACCGTAAAATCTCTTATCTGTTTCTTCACAATGATCAACCAAATTGGTTTCAATTTCTTTAGACAATACTGGTAGAGGTCCTAGATTTGTTTGTATAAGTTCTTCAGGTGACTTAATTTTATTTTTCACGTAGTCTTCCGACGTGCTCTCAGAAACTCTAAAAGTTTTCGAAGCTAGCAGGTATCCCATCTCTTTATTTCTAACTGCAGTAACAGCTGCAAGGATGGATTCGCTATTCCGCTTCTATCGCATTTGTTTGGGTTTCGACAATTTAGTTCTGAAATTAAAAAAAAAGTGTAAGATAAAAAGTAAAATTAGCAATGGTGGAACACGGATTAAAGCATAAATCTTTCTTTTTTTTGACGAAAACATCAAAATGTGGTTGTTAATAAGGCCTTAGCTACATAAAGATAGTAGTCTTCTATATAAAGTCAAATATGAAATATTTTGTCCTAATATCGGATATCTGATATTAAGACAGTGCGACCATTCGATATTAGGTAAATTGTCTCATGTTTAAGGTTAAATTTATGGAACAAAGAAAAGGTATAATAATCCATTGTCCACATGCACTTAATTAAAGTAGACATATTACACAATAACTTAAGCTAAAGATCAAATTTAATAACTTACCTGAATGTGTAAAAATTATGTTACCGATTAGCACGCGTAAAAACTCGAAATGTCACAGTTCAGGATAAGTGACTTTAGAGCCCTCTATGGTTCATTACTAGCACTAAAATATTATTCCGTGGCTTGGGTTTAGCTCCATGCTAAACTGTAGACTGGTTTCTTATTTATCAGATCAAAGATTTCTTAAAAACAGATTTATTCGATATTAGGGCACCATACTCTCTCTCCCTCCCTTTCTCTCTCTCCCTCTCTCTCTCTCTCTCTCTCTATATATATATATATATATATATATATATATATATATATATATATATATATATATATACATATATATTCAGAAAGATTTCCGCGGTCTTTAATGTGAGACATGCTTGGTTCTCGGGTTAAACCGCGTCCAGAATTTTTGGAAACTCGACGTTTCGGCTCCTGTTTTGGAGCCATTTTCAAGAGGTAAAGGAAATATGTAAGGACACTCTAAGGCCTCAATCTGCCTACTCCTTAGAGTGATGGACAAAGGTGGGTAAAGGAAATATGTAAGGACACTCTAAGGCCTCAATCTGCCTACTCCTTAGAGTAGTGGACAAAGGTGGGTAAAGGAAATATGTAAGGACACTCTAAGGCCTCAATCTGCCTACTCCTTAGAGTGATGGACAAAGGTGGGTAAAGGAAATATGTAAGGACACTCTAAGGCCTCAAGCTGCCTACTCCTTAGAGTGGTGGACAAAGGTAGGTAAAGGAAATATGTAAGGACACTCTAAGGCCTCAATATTCCTACTCCTTAGAGCGGTGGATAAAGGTAGGTTGGGTTGTTGTAGCTCGATTATGGAGCCTCAATCTGCCTACTCCCCAAATCTCGCCGGAGATCGTCTGTGAGGTCTCAGTGTGTTCAACCCTAGGCCTCAGAGAGATCTGGCAGTTCGTTGCAAGTCTTGTCATATATATGTCGTGCCGTCTACCTGTTTCACACAACTTTATTGCATCATTATCTGCTGTAACAAATGCCGGTGACCCTCTTAATCTTCCTCTAGATACCGTGACCAAAGCCCCCCACTTAATTGACGGTGACCCCACTACTTTCACGGATGACGCAACAGGTAGACGGAACGACATATATAAGACAAGACTTGCAATGAACTGCCAGATCTCTCTGAGGCCTAGGGTTGAACACACTGAGACCTCACAGACGATCTCCGGCGAGATTTGGGGAGTAGGCAGATTGAGGCCCCGTAATCGAGCTACAACAACCCAACCTACCTTTATCCACCGCTCTAAGGAGTAGGCAGATTGAGGCCTTAGAGTGTCCTTACATATTTCCTTTACCTACCTTTGTCCACCACTCTAAGGAGTAGGCAGATTGAGGCCTTAGAGTGTCCTTACATATTTCCTTTACCCACCTTTGTCCATCACTCTAAGGAGTAGGCAGATTGAGGCCTTAGAGTGTCCTTACATATTTCCTTTACCTCTTGAAAATGGCTCCAAAACAGGAGCCGAAACGTCGAGTTTCCATAAATTCTGGTCGCGGTTTAACCCGAGAACCAAGCATGTCTCATATATATATATATATATATATATATATATATATATATATATATATATATATATATATATATATATATATATATATATATATATATATATATATATATATATATATATATATATATATATATATATATATATAGAGAGAGAGAGAGAGAGAAAGGGAGAGAGAGAGAGAGTAAAGTGCCCTAATATCGAATAAATCTGTTTTTAAGAAATCTTTGATCTGATAAATCAGAAACCAGTCTACAGTTTAGCATGGATCTAAACCCAAGCCACGGAATAATATTTTAGTGCTAGTAATAAAACATAGAGGGCTCGAAAGTCACTTATCCCGAACTGTGACATTTCGAGTTTTTACACGTGCTAATCAGTAACGTAATTTTTACACATTGAGGTAAGTTATTAAATTATATATATATATATATATATATATATATATATATATATATATATATATATATATATATATATATATATATATATATATATCACACCGATAACTCAAACAATAATGATGCGATTTTGATTAAATATGGTACATTGTTTCTACTATATATGTAGGTTATTCTGGTAGCAAAATTTGATGTCTGCTTTCATAAAGAAAGACATATTTGCTATCAAAAACATTTTTAGGAAAATTCACTACAATAACGCACTTGCTGCGTCCCTTCCCCAACTAGCGACCGTTTATCATAAATATTATTACCAAACCAATTAAAAAATATAAGTTGCTTTACACTTGAGTCGAAAGAGTACACAACATTCCGTAGCGTTACATGCTACAGGACCCTTTATTTACTATGTGGAGATAAATCTCTACTAATAAATTCCCCACTGACATTTCTCCCAAATAAATTAAAGGTACTAAGAAAGAAATAAACAGAGCCATAAGAACGACTACCTCTATTAGTTCCAGATGATAAGCCCTTGAATGTCAAGCAGTATATCACGTATGTAGGGCAAGCGAAGGGCACCAGACTAGACATAAAGCATGGGGTAGAGTGTATCGACATCTAGCGGGGAAACATCTGAGGTTGCGCGTTGGTTTCAGTTGCTCCGGTTCGATGTGTTTTGCGTTCTAGTGTCTGACTGTGGCCTCCCGGAACCGACCGGCAATACCAACTCTTCTCGACTCCGGTGATTTAACATCCACAGCACACAGTATGATACATGTGTGTGTGTGTGTGTGTGTCCCCGAGTTCTGTGCCTTGTTCCTCTGTTGTCGGTTGTGAGTTACGTGCCAATTCGTCTTACTGCCGCCTTGTACACTGCATACTCAACTAGGGCAACCGTACAATCTGGTCACGTGATGGATCTATGAAAGAAAACAGTCATGAACTTCTAGCCTAGGCGTACTAGAGATCAGCAGACATATAATAATTATCAACACGCAAGCTGTGCATTAAAGTTTTCTACTTCATGTACTACACTTGCACTCTGTTTGTATACATTAATCAGCTGTTGAACTTTAAACGTAAGAAGTAAACTTACAACTTCATATTATTTGCTTGTTTTAGTTAAAGCAACAACACTTGTGACACGTGGCACAAGTCGCTGTGGTAGTTGAGGCTATTTAATTAAACAAAGGTTTTTGGTTGGTTATTGATTATTTTAATGAAAGGAGTTGTTTCTTTTCTAACAGCTGACTATACCGTTGCGACCTCGCCTAATACATACACCTGTAGGCAACGCATGTTTCTCTAGTAATATAATGCAAGATATAAGCTACTAATATTTTAAGGTACAATAATAGTCAAGGGTAAATTAGATTTTGAAAACGCTAAGGGTGTATACAGAGTAGTCCAATGTAGTGGTATTTTCAGCTTACGCTCTGTTTAGAATAATTATGAAAATATCAGATTAGCGATTCTCATTTTAGACACCCGTAGTTAAAACATGTTTTTAGTGAATTTTCTTTTAAAAAAATCACTAATGAGGAGATCCCGACTTTTGAATTTTGAAAAATTTTCTTCAAATGACCGCGAACTAGGCCCCCTAGAAGCCATATCCAGGGGTCAGTTTCAGTTTTTATATGTTTATATATATATATATATATATATATATATATATATATATATATATATATATATATATATATATATATATATATATATATATATATATATATATAAATATCAAAATCGGACTATTATTTTTTGAGTTATCGGTGTGATACATACATACATATATATACATATATATATATAAATATATATATATATATATATATATATATATATATATATATATATATATATATGTATGTATGTATGTATCACACCGATAACTCAAAAAATAATAGTCCGATTTTGATCAAATTTAGCAGATACCTTTCTTTTGCAAGCGGCTTGGACAAGTTCGATAGTCAGGAAAATCGGCCCAGTTTTCCCGGAAAATTTATATCTCTGGAAATAAGAAAGTGAGAGCAACGCTGGTTTCTGTTATAAAGAGTATTAGATGTACCAAAATTCAGATTTCTATCTTAAAAGACAAAAAAGTTAGAAGTAGATTAATTTTTAATTACTTAAATCTGATTCAAAGAAGCTAAAAACGTAATTTTTTTTTTGATCAGAATGTGAATAAAAAATACTACAAGTAATGACTAACAAGCTCCTAGATGTGTGTCTAAGTCGTTATTTTTCTGGAGTTCGTTAAAATATAAGCAAAAAATCCATTGTAAAACAAAATGGTTTTGTGTAAATTGTAAAACCTAGAACAATCGGATTTTCTTGCTGGTAAATGCATATAGTGCGTAGCTCAGTGGGCTAGGTGTACAGTGGCCACTTAACATCGTATAATCGACTCCCAGGTGACGAGTTCTAATCCTGGTTAGTGACTTTGCTTTTTTCATATTTTTTTAGTCTCATTTCACTTTACAGTTATCTAATCTGATTGTTGTTATTCCGATGTTGTTGTTATTTTCGAGTTTTTGTATCAAAAATATTTTGATAAAGAGGAGATGAAAGTTTTCAGACTTAATTCAATTTGAATACCATTTCTGATTCTTTGTGCCTGCCCTAAATTAGTGAAACCGTTTCATATTTAATACAGTCGTAGACTTTTCCCGTGGCTTCACAAATGCTAGTTTTAGTGAATTTACTTTTTTTTAAATTCACTAACGAGGGGCTCCTGACCTTTTAATTTGGAAAAAATTTCTTCAAATGACCGAGAACTAGGCCCCCTAGATCTCATATCCAGGGTCAGTTTTATATATATATATATATATATATATATATATATATATATATATATATATATATATATATATATATATGTATCACACCGATAACTCAAAAAATAATAATCCGATTTTGATCAAATTTGGCAGATACATTTCCTTTGCAAGCGGCTTGGACAAGTTCGTTAATCAGGAAAATCGGCCCAGGTTTTCCCGGAAAATTTATATCTCTGGAAATAACAAATTGAAGGCAACCAAATTTGGTACGCTGGTTTCTGTTATAAAGTGTAATATACCAAAATTCAGATCTATATCCTAAAAGGCAAAAAAGTTAGAGGTAAATTAATTTTTAATTAATTAAATCTGATTCAAAGAAGCTAAAAACGTAACAATTTATTGATCAAAATGCTAGTGAAAAATACTACAAGAAATGGCTAACAAACTCCTAGATGTGTGTCTAAGTCGTTATTTTTCTTGATTTAGTTATAATATAAGCAAAAAATCCATGTTAAAAGAAAATGGTTTTATGTCAATTGTAAAACCTTGAACAATAGGATTTTCCTGCTGGTAAATGCATATAGTGCGTAGCTCAGTGGGCTAGGTGTACAGTGGTCACTTAAAATCGTATAATCGACTCCCAGGTGACAAGTTTTAATCCTGGTTAGTGACTTTTCTTTATTCAATTTTTTTAGTCTCATTTCACTTTACAGTTATCTAATCTGATTGTTGTTATTCTGATGAATTTTTTAGCGAGTTTTTGTATCAAAAATAATTTGATAAAAAAGAGATGAAAGTTTTAAGACTTAATTCAATTTTAATAGCATATCTGGTTGTTTGTTCTTGCCCTAACTTAGTGAAACCGTTCCATATTTAATATAGTCGTAGACTTTTCCAGTGGCTTCACAAATGCTTGTTTCAGTACATTTTCTTTAAAAAAAATTCACTAACGAGGAGATTCTGACTTTTTAATTTGGAAAAAATTTCTTCAAATGAGCGCGAACTAGGTCCCCTAGAACCCATATCCAGGGTCAGTTTCAATTATATATATATATATATATATATATATATATATATATATATATATATATATATATATATATATATATATATATATATATATATATATATAAAGGGTGAACAATTTATCAAAATTTAGGTCTGTAAGTTTAAAGACAAAAAAGTTAGAGGCATTTAAAGAACAAAAATTGGGGTTTTCCTAAAAACGTAAAAAGTCGCGATTTGAATCGTCAAAATTAGCAACATTTAGGCAAAGAGCCTGACAGAAATACGGATTATGTAAAGAATGTTCTGCAAACCCTTAAGTTTCAGCGTAAACTATCATTGCCCTTCATTTTAGTGAAAGTATTTCCAGAAAATTCATTTCAAATAGACACTTTCTCTGATGCTTTGGAAGTAGTTTTAATTAAATTTATGGTTTAACGGTCTATAATTTTAAGTTAATTTTCATAGAAAAAATTCGTTATTGAGGAGTCCGGGGCTTTTGAATTCTAAAAAGATTTCTTCAAATGAGCCCAAAGTAGGCCACCTAGAATCCATATCCGGGTTTACTTTCTGTTTACATATATACAGTATGACGCATTTCAATGGCAAAACTCAATGTAATCGTTATTATGCAAGATATGAGAAAAAATTGTATACGTTACCAATAGGGTGTTTTGAGCTGCATCTTATAAAATTATTTTGACAACCACAGGATGGCCCATAAGTCGTTGGTAATACCTACTTTTTTTTTGAACATTCCTTATTGCATCTTTGCATTTTTCATCGAAATATGATGCATGTTTGTAAAAAAAATCGAGACGCAGTAAGTGCGTTTAAGTAGCGAATTTTCATTAAACGCTTCAGAATTCGATAACGCAATTTGCTATTAACCTAAGGTTCTTCAGCTAGGAAATGAGTTTTCTCGGAAATGTTTTAAGTTTATTTTTGCAAAATTTTTGTACAACTTATGTTGGTAAAACATGGTACATTGTTACTACTATATAGGATATACCGGTGACCAAATTGATTTCTGCTTTCATTAAAGAGACATATTTTCTATTAAAACATTTTAAGAAAATTCACTTCCATGACGCACTTGCGTTATGTTAGTAAATTTTAGTAGACAAATTCACTAATCAGGATATCGCGCCTTTTGAATTAAAAAAAATTACTTTAAATGGGCGCTTACCCTAGAACCCATATTCGGGGTCAGTTTCAATTTATATATATATATATATATATATATATATATATATATATATATATATATATATATATATATATATATATAACACAGTACTTTCAAAAAGTAACGAATAAATTCATTGTTTCTGAAATTGAGAGTTTTTCGAAAAATCCTCTGACACGTTAATTTTGTTTTAAATAAAGACACTTGTTGACATACGACCTATATTTATAACGTCATCGTTGTTCGAGATATGACGTCACCGACAATTTTTTTAAACGGCAACCCCCAATTTCGACCATGATTACATTAGCGTGAATATGTAGGTTAGACAAAAAAATGAAGAAAAACGATTTTAAATGACAAAATACTAAATTTAATGATAATAATTATGTAAAAAGTCAACTAAACTGAATATTCAAATTGTGCACCGTTGGTTGCCTGACAGTAGCCAAGACTATCAATAAATTCTTTTTGAACATTGTCAATAACCTGATGAGATGTATCTCTTGACGAATTCGTGCTTTTAAATATTCCAAATTATCCGGTCTATTGACGTATACCTTGCTTTTTAAGTAGCCCCACAAGAAGTAATCTAGGGGTGTCAAATCTGGCGATCTAGCCGGCCACTCAATCGGCCCCCTTCTTCCTATCCAGTGAGTCAGGAACACCACATCCAAATAAGCACGGACAGGTGTTGCCTAATAGGGAGGTGCACCATCGTGTTAAAATAAAATGTCATTGCTCGGAATATCACCTTCCTCTATATCTGTATATAAAGTTATTAGTTCAGGAATAAGGTCGTCGCGAATAAAATCCAAATATTTTGCACCAGTAAGGTTCACGTCAAAGGAATAGGGAACTAGAATTATTCCGTCGATTATGCCGCACCACACATTAACTTTCTGAGGAAGTTGAGTGTGATACTCCATCATCCATCGGGGATTATCGGTAGTCCAATAACGGCAGTTTTGCCTATTGAGATGGCCGTTCAAAACAAACGTAGCCTCATTAGAAAAAAGTAGGTTTTTTACGAATTTATTATCATTAGTGCATAGTTCTTGTATTTGCTCGCAGAATTGTTTTCGCCGATCAAAGTCGTCTTCAGATAGCTCATGAACAAGGCATACCTTATAAGGATAATAAATTGCTTTTTTATAATTTTGTGAACTCTGGACGCTGCCATATTTAAATCAGAAGCCAATTGGTTAAGTGTTGAGTGATGATTTTCCTGTATTACCAACAAAACAGTAAGTTGATCTTTTCTAATTTTGGAGGTCGACCAGTTTTAGGAAGATCACGAACATGCCCAAATTTTTGGTATTTACACTCAATATTGCTTATCATGCTTTGGCAAATGGGATACCGATCAGGATGAGTTTCATTGAACAATTCAACTACTTCTTTTTGGGTGCGCATCCTGTCTCCAAATCCGACCATGCAAAGAATTTCAATTCGTTCTCGTTCAATAAATTTAAGCATTCTTTTATAAAATGACAAAAGTCACCACCCAATAAACAGTTCAGACACACTGCTTTTGCCAAACAAAAGATGAGCACTAAAGAGACAACTCAAAAAACTGAAAAAACTATTTACTAAAGTACGATTTCAAGTTTTTATCTGACAGCAATAAAAAACATTCCTGGTCTCCTAGGCTACTATCAGTCAGCCATAATTTTTGACGGTGTGTACATAGAATGACACGCTTTTTCAAATGGCGTGATATAAATTGGAGGTTGTCATATCTCGAACAACGATGACGTCATAAATATGGGAGGCATGTCAAAAAGTGTCTTTGTTTAAAACAAAATCGACGTGTCAGAGGATTTTTTTAAACACTCAATTTCAGAAAAAACTAATTTACTCGTTACTTTTCATATATATATATATATATATAATATATATATATATATATATATATATATATATATATATATATATATATATATATATATATATATATATGGAACACTAATGGATTTTACAACAACCTGCCGATATTAAAGACTATAATTTCAGCACAAAAACCGGAGTTTTTCTTGCAAACAGAGTATGTTTGCAAGAAAAAACTTTAAAATCGGCAACAACAAGGTCTTGAAACATTACCATGCTTATATATGTTGTAAACCTAGATAGGTTTTTCTTTTTGTATTGTAAATAACACCATCTCGCTAATAACCCTTGGGTTAAAGCGAATTTTTAATAAATAAAAGAAACATTTGATATTAGCCTTATAAAAATATCTGCCTCTATTTGAATGCAAATCCCTTAATCGGGCGGAACTTTAAGGTTATCCCTGATAAAGCGATGTCTCGTAACATGTTGTGGTTGAGGTCGGTTGAGTTGAGTTTGTGTGAGTAAGTGTAAACACTCAAACACTCGGGATGGCACGAACTTGTAGTTCATTCACCACAGATTTTGGAATTACAGTTAAAGGTTATTTATATTTATTATACCTATTGGTCATGTTAATAATTGATATCTGACATATATACACACCCATATATACAATATATATATATATATATATATATATATATATATATATATATATATACATATATATATATATATATATATATATATATATATATATATATATATATATATATATATATATATATATATACAGGCTGTTTCAAAAAACATGCACCATCGCTCGTGGGGCAATTCCTTACTAAAAAATAAGAAAAAAAGTTCCTGTGCACATGGGCCCGGAAACGCATAGTTTCCAATATACAGGGAGTTGAATTTTAATTATTTTTTTTAAATTTTTTATAAATAATTTCAAAACCACTGGATTGATTTTAATGAAACTTGGAACTTGAAAGTGTATTATGAAAGTGCATATTTTCAAGTGAGAATCTGCTTACAACTGCGTCAGTGGCGTGCGTACGGGGTAACTGTAAAAATTCATTTGGGGAAAAAATATGTGCGACACTGTCTTTTTCCAATTTTGATACATCAGTTATGAAGCTTATTACATAATCCACAAAAGCTACCTCTTGGTATTTTTTCGTTCAGGGTATCCCCTAGGAGATATGATTAATTTTATAAAAAGGGGCAAAGTACCGATTCGTTGGAGTAATGAAAACAGTAATCGTAAAGTGCCATGAAACTATAATTTTTGACAGTTCTCTAAATTTTACAATTTTGAAGTGCTTTGTAGGCGTCAAAAAAGTTTTCGTGCTATTCTTTAAATTTTGATACGGTGCGGTATTTTCGTTTTTAGTTATTTGTTGATACTGAGCTGCTCATTAATATTATTTCCTCCTCTCAAGATGGTTTTCATTAAGTACACTTCAGCGGATTTGACTGATATGTAGTTAATTTATGGACAAACAAATCAAAATGCTAGACAAGCTGTGCGAGTTTATCAGGAAACTTATCCGCAAAGAAGAATTCCTGACAAAAATATTTTCCCACGTATTTTAAGACATTTGAGAGAAACTGGTTCTTTAAAACCTTTAAAAGCTGACTCTGGACGCAGAAGATACCGCCGAACTGTACGAGTTGAAGAGGCAATATTAAATAGAGTTGAACGTGATCCTAGTACAAGTACGAGAATTATTGCCACCGAACTGGGTAATATTTCGGCATCATAGTTCACAGAACTCTGAAGGATCAAATACCTATCATTTTACACGTGTCCAGGAACTTCTACCTAAAGACTTTCAACCAAGGGTAATGTTTTGTCAGTGATTCTTAAACAAACTTAGGCACGACCAACATTTTTCTAAACGTGTACTATTTACTGATGAGGCGCCATTTACGCGAAAAGGTATCGTAAATTTTCACAATTTACATACATGGGCCGATGAAAACCCACACTCTCTAAGAGTTGCAAATTCGCAGTATCAATTTTCCATCAATATTTGGGCTGCTATTATTGAAAATCACATAATTGGTCCTGTTGTTCTACCGAATCGTCTTGACCATGAATCATATTTAAACTTTTTACAAAATGATTTGCCGTTGTTACTACCGCTTTTTATGAGAAATGGTACAATGTGGTTCCAGCATGATGGTGCGCCCGCAGATTTTGCAGCAGTTGTAAGAACATATTTAGCCAACACATACGGTCACCGATGGATTGGTCGTGGAGGTCCGGTGTCATGGCCACCTCGATCTCCGGACCTGAATCCTCTCGATTTTTATTTGTTGGGTAATTTAAAAGAAATAGTGTATAAAACACCAGTAAATACACGAGAAGAATTGTTGGGAAGAATAGAATATGCATTTGACAGCATTAGAGAAGATCAAAATATTTGCAGAAGAGTAAGAAGATCTTTGCGCAGAAGGTTAAATAATTGTAACGACGCTAATGGTGGTCACTTTCAACATTTTCTTTAGCTTTGTTATTAAAGTCAATTGAGTAATGTACAAAAAACAAGAGTTTGGAAACATCATGGTGTCTTTACGATTACTTTTTTCATTTTTTATTTTTATTTTTTATTTATCATTTTTTATCAATGTTTGTAATATTCATTTCAATGTTTATCACCAATAAGTTTTACGTAGGTTAGTTATTTGCACGTTTATTGCTGTAATGTTTACTGTATGTTTTGTTTTTCATATTCTTATGGTTGCAGTAAACATATATTATTATTATTATTATTATTACGCCGACTAATCGGTATTTTGCCCCTTTTTATAAAATTAATCATATCTCCTAGGGGATACCCTGAACGAAAAAATACCAAGAGGTAGCTTTTGTGGCTTATGTAATAAGCTTCATTACTGATGTATCAAAATTGGAAAAAGACAGTGGCGCACATATTTTTTCCCCAAATGAATTTTTACAGTTACCCCGTACGCACGCCACTGACGCAGTTGTAAGCAGATTCTCACTTAAAAATATGCACTTTCATAATAGACTTTCAAGTTCCAAGTTTCATTAAAATCAATCCAGTGGTTTTGAAATTATTTATAAAAAATTTAAAAAAAAAAAAATTCAACTCCCTGTATATTGGAAACTATGCGTTTCCGGGCCCATGTGCACAGGAACTTTTTTCTTATTTTTCAGTAAGGAATTGCCCCACGAGCGATGGTGCATGTTTTTTGAAACAGCCTGTATATATACATTCATCTTGTTTTTTTATGTTGTGGTCATTTCTGAAATCCAAACATAAATATTTTCACGTTTTACATTCATATTATTTTTAACTGATCCTTGTATATTACAAAACTATTTACGAAATTTTAATCACGTAGTGCGAATTTTTTTAACCTTTGGGAGCTTATCAGCGCAAGCCTTTACTGTAGAGTCTCCCAAAGTGTACTGACGTATTAAAATATTTGTGATAGAAGTTACCTATCGGTAGCACACCGGTAGAAAAATGTATGGGGTATTATAGTGAATTTTCTTCTAAAAAATTCACTAATGAGGAGATTTCTGTTTATATATATATATATATATATATATATATATATATATATATATATATATATATATATATATATATATATGTATGGGGTATTATAGTGAATTTTCTTCTAAAAAATTCACTAATGAGGAGATTTCTGTTTATATATATATATATATATATATATATATATATATATATATATATATATATATATATATATATATATATATATATATATATATATATATCACACCGATAACTCGAAAAATAATGGAATGATTTTGATAAAACCTGGTAGGTGCGTTCCTTTTGCAAGTGGCTGGGATACGATTTTTAGCCAGAAAAATCGGAACAGTTTTTCCTGGAAAATTTTGTGTTTTCCTTCGGAAAATTATTGTATCTAAAAAAATAACAAAGCTATGGCAACCAAATGTGGTACTTAGTTTCACACTATTAAACTTACCCCACATGCCAAAATTCAGATCTCTAAGTTGAAAGGAAAAAAGTATAGACATTTAAAAAAATGTTGTGTGCCACTGATGACCAGAGAAATACACAAAACCAAAATATATTGTGTGGATAACAAGATATATTGTATATTACAGACAAAGATTAATCTTTCTTGACGCAAACAGATCAAGAAATAGCAGAAAACTTACTTTAAAATTTTTTAGTTTTTCTTCTAACATTGTCAGTTGCGATTTTAAACGAAAAAATTTGCAATTTTTAGGCGGATAACCTGAAACAAATACGGGCTATGTAAAGCAAATGTCATAATAAATGTATGTAACAAAGCCTTAAGTTACAGTTTCCACCATCCTTGTACTGAAATATTAGTAGAAAATTAATTTCCAATAGACTCCTTCTCTGATGATTTGGCAGTAGTTTCAGTTATAGAATTTGTGGTTTAATAGTCTATACTTTTGCACGAATTCGTCGAAAAAAATCGTTATTGAGAGGACCGGTTTTAAAAATATTTCTTTAAAGGAATGCGGACTCAATTTCAGTTTTTACATGTATATATATATATATATATATATATATATATATATATATATATATATATATATATATATATATATATATATATATATATATATATATATATATATATATATATAGTGTGGTGCATTTTTACTGTAAAACTCAATATATCGGTTATTATACCAGATACAGGAAAATATTATAAAAGTTATTTATAGGGTGTTTTGAGCTGCATCTTATAAAATTATGTTGACAATCACAGGCCCATAAGTCGTTGGTGATACAAGTTTTCTTTTTTTTTAATGGAACAGCCAATTTATTGTAGCATTATTACATTTTCCATCAAATTTTAATGCATGTTTGTAAGGAGAAAACATTTATATCGCCCATCGTTTTCGAGTTATTTCAATTGTTTTTCAGCTTTTTTCATTTTGGAACATATCAAAAATTGTAACACAGCATTTTAACCAATGGAAATCGGAGTCACATGAAAATGACGCATTTAGGGAGATTTTCAATTATATTTACCAATAGATAGGATAGTTTCATGAAAGTGACGCATTCAGAGAGGTTTTCATTTAATATTATTTGTCGAAAAAATCGAGATGCCGTATACAGACCTCTCTCAAATAGTAACTGAATTTGGAAAAATTAAACTCTATGCCAACAGACTCTAGTTTTGGAAATATTTTTTCGCATTTTCCTAATTTTTAAGCTTAGTTACAGATTTGGTATATATTTTGAATTTTATGTATTCTTTAGGCAAATTTTTTGTAAAAAAAATAATTGGTAGTCTACTTTTTGTGTTTCCGTAGAAATCGTAGTTTGTAGTTTGTAAGATGTCTGTGACATTTTGGTAATGAATGTTTAATAAGTTATTGTAAAAGAAAATTTTCGGATTTTTGTGAAAAAATTGGGTTGCAAATTTTCATGTACTGTTTTTTTGTCGGAAAGATTTTGTGAATAATTATATCTTGCTAGGAGGGTAAAGCTTGAACAGGTTTGTTGGCCGGAAAAATCGGACCAGTTTTTTGGGGAACATCTTAAGTTTATTTTCGGAAAATGTTTGTACTTTTTCCAAACAATAAAGTTATTTTGATGAAATATGGTATATGGTTTTTACTATATAGGTTATGCAGGTAATCAAATTTGATGCCTGCCTTCATTAAAAAAGGACACTTTCACTATTAAAAACATTTTAATCAAAATTCACTACTATAACGCACTTGCTGCGTCAGACTTTTTGTGGTTGGCAGATTTTTATGAAAATTTGATACCATGTCGCACGTGTTCCATATATACTTATCTAATTTTGACTATATACTTTAATGTGATAAGTCTAAGTAGCATTTTTGTATTAAAAAAGTTACAGAGTCACACCAAATTTGCTTGAAGAATTTTGTTGCAATGGTGTATTGCAACTAATACTTTTATTAAATATGTAAGCCCACCAACACAATTTATGTGTTGTAATTTACAACCAAAGCATACTAAAACGATTCTTGTTAACTAGCTGCATTGCGGTTGCATACAATATGCATTAGGCTATCCACAATGGTCTAGGCTCTAATCCTAGACTGCTTATGTTTATGGAATAGGAAAATGCAGTACAGAGCTACCTATCTTTGTTAAAACTAAATACCAGATGCAATTTGTATGTAAATATTTTCTTCTTCATCCAATCCATGTAGGTCCCCTCCTATTTTATTTCTCACTACTCGCATTTCCCGAGGAACGCCTTTCATTATCACTCTAGGTTTTGGTCGTAATAAATTAATACATCGGTACTATTATTTTTGGATTACTCAAACTTTTAAAAATGTGAGTTAAGGAATCTGATGATTTGGACAACAACGAAAAACCCTCTACTCAGGTACATATAAAGTTTTTTTTAACGTCGGTCTATTTCCGCGACTATAGCCAATCACTGACACCACGTAGCAGTTTCACATTTCTATCCTGGAAAAATTTCCGACCCCTGTCTTTTCATAAGAAGGGTGGATCTTTAACGTGCCCAACATAGCATGGACACGGTACCGGCGGCTTTACGCCTCATCCGAAGGGGGGAACGTGCAGACATTCAACTTGCTCAAATACTATGCCACAACCTCGGTTGATGTTAACTGTACAGTTCGTACTGAAAAACTGAAAGGGAAACCCTTGGAATCGAACCCGGTACCGCTCAGTTCAGAGGTACACCATTGAACCACCGAGGCTCTTACTTATAAAGTTCAAATGCGAGTTACCAACAAAAGACAACGAAGCTATTTCAGGTTAAAAGTAAAAACAGTCTGGACGCAGCAAGTGCGTTATGGTAGTGAATTTTGATAAAATCTTTTTAATGGTAAATATGTCTTTTTAGTGAATTTTCTTTAAAAAATTCACTAATGAGGAAATAACGATATGTCAATTTTGAAAAAATATCATCAAATGAACGCGAACTAGGCCCCCTGGAACACATATCCGGGGTCAATTTCGATTTATGTATATATATATATATATATATATATATATATATATATATATATATATATATATATATATATATATATATATATATATATGTTTTTATCACACCGATAACCCAAAAAATAATGGTTTTGATCAAATTTGGTAAGTACCTTCCTTGTCCAAATGGCTTGGATACGTTCGTCAGCCAGGAAAGTTGGCACTCGTTTTCCCGACATTTTTTATGTTGTCTTTCGAAACATGTTTATATCTCGGGAAGTAACAAAGTAATGGCAACTAAATTTGGCACACGTGTTTGTAGTATACCACATATCAAAATTTAGATCTGTTAGTTAAGAAGAAAGAAAGTTATGGACATTTAAAGAAAAAAAATTTTGGCGGTTTATTAAAACGTCAAAGTCGCGATTTTCAACGTCAAAATTGGCAACATTTAGGCAAAAGACCTGAAACAAATACTGTCCATGTAAAAAAAATGTCCCAACAAGAGTGTTCTACAAATCCTTAAGTTTCAGCTTCAACCGTCATTGTCCTTCAGTTTACTAAAATATTTTCAAAAAGTTCATGTCAAATAGACCCGTTCTCTGATACTTTGGCAGTATTTTAGTTAAGTTTATGGTTTAAGATATCTATCATTTTTTAGCTAATATCCATAGAAAAAAATCGTTGTTAAGAGACCGCGACATTTAATTCTAAAAAGATTTCTTCAAATAAGTGCAAACAAGGCCCCCTAAGAAGTAAAAAAAAATCCTGACGCAGTAAGTGCGTTTTGGTAGCTTTTTTTCATTGAATGCTTCAAATTTCAATAATTCAATTTGCTATTAACCTAAGGTTCGTTGGCTGCGAAACCAGTTTTCTCGAAAACCTTTTAAGTTTATGTTCGGAAAACGTTGGTACATTAGCAAACAATAAGTTATTTTGATAAAATATGGTACATTCTTTCAACTATATTAGTTATACTGAACCAAATTGATGCCCGCTTGGATTAGAGACGTATTTGCTATTAAAAACATGTTTATGAAAATTCGCTTGCATAACGCACTTGCTGCGTCGACTTTTTTAATGAAAGCAGGCATTAAATTTGGTTACCAGTGTACTACCTATATAGTAGAAACATTGTACCATGTTTCATCAAAATAATTTTTTCAAATAGTTTCCGAAAATAAATTTGGTCTCCAAAAAACTGAACCTATTTTCCTAGCCAACAAACGTTTTCAAGCTATGTACGTACCCACCTGGTAAGATATAAATATTCACAAAAAGCTTTTTGATGAAACTCGAAAAAAAAATTTGTTCATCAATCATTATATACAATTTGATATCATTACTCGGTACCTTAGAAGGTTTTTTATATCTGTCTTACATGTGCAAGCTCGCGGAATTGCTTTTAGTGAATTTTCATTGAGAACATTTACCAATAGAGAGGTATCTCTGGTAAGATTTTTGGAAATTTTGGACGCAGCAAGTGCGTTATGGTAGTGAATTTTCATTAAAAAAAATTATAGCAAATATGTGTGTTTTTTTAAGAAAGCAGGCATCAAATTTGGTTACCAGTATAACCTCCATAAAGTTACAAACGTTTTTCAGAAAACAATTAATTATTTACAAAAGGAATGTACCTGTCAAATTATAAATATAAATATAACCGGTAATTTTCCTTGTTAATTGTTTGGATGGTTTTGTTTTAGTCAACCCATCCGGTTTCTGCAAACAATAAACAACAAAAAGGTTTTTTTTAATGTTTGTAAATCATTCTTTTTTCTGAAAAACGTTTCTAACTTTAATGAAATTTGTAACACAATTTTTTTAAAGGCACTTGCAGTACTTACATATTATATCTAAGACCAAATTTTAATTTAGTGGCTCCATATAAACTATAATTTTTTTTTTAAATAATCGCTAACTGGGACTCTAAAACCGATCTCCGTGGTCCATTTAAATTTAAAGAATTAGCTTTAATAATATATCTTACTAATAGTGTACAATTCTTATGAAAATTCACTACCATAACGTACTTGCTGCGTCTAGAGTTTTTTCCAAAACAGCACTAACTGAAAGATAAGAAGATTATCACTATACAATATACAGTTTCAACTTTAAGTTTATAACGTAACCTATAAGCAAATAACAAAAACAAATACCTTGCTTAGTTATTAGTTAACAGTATTTGCTATATACTATATACACGAAAGTTATTTAAGTAATATTTTACTTACCATTTATAACATATAATTATTTTAGCATCCCACATTATCTATTTAAATAATAATAAAAATGTAAAATAAGATTTCTGTTTTAATAAGAATATAAATAAGATGTCCATCTTGGTGATTATTAACGTTAACGTTAGCTCGAAGTCACAAGTGTCTCGACGCAGCTCGCAATGAGCTGACATCGGATGCAACGATGTCATATTGTACAAATTATATTGTAATTATTTTTTTGAAAATAAGATGAGGAATTGGTCACTCAACATTTATGAATATTAAACGACATTTATTGGATGGATTAATTTATTACGAACTTTTATTTGTCATTAATAAGTAGTACAAATATGTTTTATGACCATTGTTTTACATTTTAAGATTCAAATGAAATTTTATTATATCTGGCAACCCGGCTTATTTATATTTAATTGCCAGGTGACTTGGTCGAATTTTAATTATTTACTTAGAATTTCACATTCACAGTCTAACCATGCTTGAAAACAGTCACCGTGTGAAATGCCTAATGTAATTCGAAGTGATATCTTAGACTGTTTATTACTTTAACATCTTTATTTTCGAATAACTCCCTTTATCGTGGGCCGTTTAATTTGAATTTTGGTTAACAGGTATATTATCACGTCTCCTATATATGTAAAAATTTTCATTCGAATCTCTCCAATATTTCATAAAAATATTGTGTTTTCAACATTTTCTTTACATTTTTTTCAAAGAAAAATTAGACACACTGTGCCCATCTACGAACTCATCCAATCCATTAACACAATCAAGGTAATCCCCAAATTTGGTCCAAATCGGTCAAGTATTTTTTGAGTTATCAGATGGATACATACATACATAAATATATATATATATATATATATATATATATATATATATATATATATATATATATATATATATATATATATATATATATATATAAATCAAAACGAACCTTGGATATGGGTTCTAAAGGCCCAAATTCGCGCTCATTTAAAGAAATTTTTCAAAAGTCTTACCATCGATACCTCTCTATTAGTGAATTTTCTTAATGAAAATTCACTAAAAACTTACCATAAAAATTAAATGTTTTATATATTATATCATATAAGCAATCCTACTATTGAGCTGCCCTCTGCAAACCAATAACATAATATTCTGTAATTCTCCCAGGAAGAATTTCGTTTTTCACATCTTTAAGAGGCGATTAATCTTTATTTGTCAGCTCGCCACATTTGTCAGTAGGCGTGAAAAAATGTTTTACGCCACTTACTAAAAACAATTCAATTAGACCTGTCAAAACAAGCTTCAATACATTACTAGGGAAAGGTTTCCCTTCAGTCTTTTGGTTTTACTCTACATTTTTAAAGCCATAATTAGCTCAAGTACCTTTCGTAAGACATCAAATTTAGTGGAAGTGTAACCATTGTAGCAGAAACGATGTACCACCTTTCATCAAAATAACTTTTCGGTTTGAAAAAGTACCAATATTTCCCGAATACAAACTTAAAATTTTCACGAAAAAACTAGCAACGAACCTGCATTGATTTAATGGCTCCATTAGTATAATGTCTGACTTGATTTGATGTTTGATTAAATCCTAATACAGGTAAATTATATCATTGTTAGATATTTTCAGATGCTCACACAATATGTCTGTTATAAAGTTTGATTGTGAGCCAACATCTAATAAACATCTACATTTATGCCAATTGCCAAATTTATCTTAAATTAACATCACTGCTGTTGACAAGAGTATTTGATTTTTTGTGGTCTTAACATAAATTCGTAAGTACTACAGGATGTTCCTCTGTTATTTTTTATTTTTATTACCTGTAGTTAGCAACAGGTTTTTCAAAGTGTAACAAGGTATGTTGTTGTTTAAAGCATTTTCGGCAAGGGCCTGATATACATGCACCTATTGCGTGATTCCGTTAACAGTTAACACAGGGCTTATGATTCTTGCTGTTTGGAATCTATTGTTACTTGATAATTCTAAAACTTAGGACACTCATGTATGCGATGTGCTAATATATATATATATATATATATATATATATATATATATATATATATATATATATATATATATATATATATATTGTGTGTGTGTGTGTGTGTGTGTGTTCAGAAATATTTATGCGGTCTTTAATGTGAGACTACTTGCTTCTCGGAACCACATCCAGAATTTATAAAAACTCGACGTTTCGGCTCCTGTTTTGGAGCCATTTTTAAGAAGTAAAGCAAATATATAAGGGCACTCTAAGGCCTCAATCTGCCTACTCCTTAGAGCGGTGGACAAAGGTGGGTTGGGTTGGTTTCAAGAGGTAAAGGAAATATGTAAGGACAGTCTAAGGCCTCAATCTGCCTACTCCTCAGAGCGATTGACAAAGGTGGGTTGGGTTGTGGTAGCTCGATTATGGGGCCTCAATCTGCCTACTCCCCAAATCTCGCCGGAGATCGTCTGTGAAGTCTCAGTGTGTTCAACCCTAGGCCTCAGAGTGATCTGGCAGTTCGTTGCGGGTCTTGCCTTCTATATGTCGTTCCGTCTACCTGCTTCGTTGTCAGTGAAAGTAGTGGGGGGCTTTGGTTACAGTACTTAGAGGATGAAGAGGATTAAGAGGGTCATCGGCATTTGTTGGGACAGATAGTGGGGAAATAAAATTGTCTGTGGAACTTATTTTCTGTTTGTGTGTTTGTAATGAATATATAATAGGTTTTCAAGTGGTCGGAAGGCGAAGACCATCATCTCTCTTATTTAAACAATCAGGACGTTTTTCATTCTCGATTGCTTCGCGGATAATTCTCGTTTTGAAGTTGTAAACCGGTGCTATTGTTTTGGCATTATCGAAGTCTATTTTGTGTCCTGTATGAATATGATGCATGGCCAGCGCCGATAAGGGGTCGGATTTTCTAACTGCGAGAGTGTGTTTATATATTCTATTGTGGATGCAAATAGACGCATCTACCAAAACTTTCAGCAAACTTCTTATCCGCAAATCCCGTCTCCTTTGTGACCTTATCTTTCTAAAAACCTGCCGTGATCATCACGTGGTCCCAAAATTTTAAACACCAAACCAAATCACATAACATCTCCAACATTTTAAAAAGAACAGGCTTTGCTCTCCTTAGAAATTCTATTCACGAGACAAGAGACACCTTAACACTACCAACACACTGCTTTACGACACGTACATAAAAATACACACATTCAAAATACACCCTACACTTTGGGACACTCTAGACAGACTCTCACATAGTAAAGCAAAACGTGTTACACAGCAAAAGACGGACGTACAAAAAAGAAAATTACAGCATTCTAGACAACAAAAATCTCACACAACACTCACATAATGCCAATCCTACTATAGAAGTTCACAACCTTTCAAATTATAACATAAGAGACGTCGTCATCAAAATCCTATCTAAAGGTTTTAATTTTGAACCAACCCCTAAAATCATCCCAATAGAAAAGATAATTTCTCAGTCAGAAGATGCGTTAACACACTTACCGACTGACGAAGCTGAAATTACGAGACAGGACATTGCCAGGATATTACGTTCTGCTGAACCTCCACCTTCCAACATTTCTTCTCACAAACGACAGTCAATCAGAGACCTAAACCGTAACACAGAAATTATAATCCTACCAGCAGACAAAGGCAACGCTACAGTCATACTTGACAAAACAGACTATATACAAAAGATGGACAATATACTAAACAACACAGACTACAAACAAATCCCAACGACCCTACAACTTATCTTGAAGAGAAAACCAAAACTATGATTAACAACTCTCAACTCAGTCCTGACCTTAAAAAATACTTAATCCCCCGCGAAAAATCATCTCGCATCCCTAGAAAATACGGTCTCCCAAAAATCCATAAGCCTGATATTCCCCTTCGCCCTATCGTAAGTGCCCACCGTTCACCCACAAAAACTTGCAAAACATCTAGCCAAAACACTCCAACCATTAGTAGAAAACGCTACATCCTATGTCAAAAACTCCACCCATTTCATTGACCTTCTTCAAAACAACACCATTTCTCAAAACGACATCTTAGTCAGCTTTGACATAGTTTCCTTATTCACTAACATACCTCTATCTGAAACCCTTGACGTTCTCGAAAAAAATAAACACAATATTTCCCACGATACCTTAGCTCTTCTAGAACACTGCACATCTAACACTTACTTCCTTTTCCAAAACCAATTTTACAAACAAGTTCGAGGTACTCCAATGGGTTCACCACTCTCTCCTGCAATTGGGTAACATTTTCATGGAAAACTTCGAGACACAAGCCATCAATTCATCCAAACTTAAACCAACCTGCTGGTTAAGATACGTTGACGACATTTTCGCTGTCTGGCCACAGGGTAAAGAATCTCTAGACGAATTCCTTTCTTACCTAAATAACATCAACCCCTAAATCCACTTCACCACGGAAATAGAAAAGAATTTTTCTTTGCCTTTCTTAGATGTACGCATCACTAAAAACCCAGTCAGAGGATTTTCTTACACTGTTTACCAAAAACCAACCCACACTAATCGTTATCTTAACGCCCAATCTCACCATCACCCTTCGCAACTAAATTCCGTGGTTCGAACACTAGTAACACGATCCCTTAGATTCACGGACAACAACAACAAACACACAGAATTAAACTTTTTAAGACAGACATTGCTAGAAAACGGATACTACAACAATCACATACTACGAAACATTAGAAACGCACAACAACAAACCACTACACCACAACAAGAACAAACAGAGTCCACACAACAACACACAGCGTTTTTACCATACATTAAAGGTGTCACCGACAAAATCAGCCGAATTTTCAGAACCCATAATATCAAAACCGTATTCACAACAGACCAAAAACTGTCAAATCTTATAAAAACTCCCAAGGATACGATTCCAAACTAATCCCGCGGAGTTTACGAAATTCCTTGTTCAGACTGTTCCGGAACTTACGTAGGACAAACAAATAGACGCATCCACAATAGAATATATGAACACACCCCCGCAGTTAGAAAATCCGACCCCTTATCGGCGCTGGCCATGCATCATATTAATACAGGACACAAAATAGACGTCGATAATGCCAAAACAATAGCACTGGTTTACAACTCCAAAACGAGAATTATCCGCGAAGCAATCGAGATTGAAAAACGTTCCGATTGTTTAAATAAGAGAGATGATGGTCTTCGCCTTCCGACCACGTGGAAACCTATTATATCTTCATTACAAACACACAAAAAGAAAATAAGTTCCACATACAATTTTATTTCCCCACTATCTGTCTCAACAAATGCCGGTGACCCTCTTAATCCTTCTCATCCTCTAAGTACCGTAATCAAAGCCCCCACTTAATTGACCTTGAACCTACTACTTTCACTGACAACGAAGCAGGTAGACGGAACGACATATATAAGGCAAGACCCGCAACGAACTGCCAGATCTATCTGAGGCCTAGGGATGAACACACTGAGACCTCACAGACGATCTCCGGCGAGATTTGGGGAGTAGGCAGATTGAGGCCCCGTAATCGAGCTACCACAACCCAACCCACCTTTGTCCACCGCTCTAAAGAGTAGGCAGATTAAGGCCTTACAGTTTCTTTACATATTTCCTTTACCTCTTAATTAATGGCTCCAAAACATGAACCACAACGTCGAGTTTTCATAAATTCTGCACGCGGTTCAACCCGAGAACCAAGTATGTCTCACATTAAAGACCGCGGAAATCTTTCTGAACACACACACACACACACATATATATATATATATATATATATATATATATATATATATATATATATATATATATATATATATATATATATATATATATTTAGTAAATAATTCTTACGAAGTTTCTATGAAAATTCGCTACCATACCGCACTTGCTACGTCAACATGTTTTTATGGATATTTGCTAAAGAAAATTAAGGATTGAATTCATTCATTTTGAACACAAGCAAATATTTTGTAATTCTATTTGTATTTTCTCTTTGTCAAATCAAATAATCAAAATATGAACCAGATGTATTCAAAAAATATTTATCGATGCAATTATTATTATCATAATGTGTGTATGTTCAGTATGTTGATATAAGTTTATGTGCCTACGTATATAGAAAAATATATACTGTCAACGTTGACTATACAGATGGTGAATTCTTTGACTGTTTTTAATTCATTCCAGCTAAATATACATTTGCGCTATTTTACTCTGCAACTTGTTTTTCCTAGAGAAAAATGCACTACATGTGCCGAAAATCAATAATAGAAAACCAGTTGCGGAAAGCACCATTCTACCAACGTGAGGCGCCATCTAGCATAGAATAGTATAAGGTACTAGTATTTGGCTGGAAGTTCACTTTAACCCCGGAATATTCTCTGCTTTAAAATCAATATACTGTTTGCAGTGTACACGGTTGGCAGAAGGTGGCTATAGTTTTGCGGACAAGTTAAACTAACTAACGGTGATTAATTTAAAAAGTTCTCTTTAAAATATGCCCCCAAGAACGGGGTCTCCTAGGGATATGTGCTCTTTGTGTCCGAGGAGGAAACCACCACCCAAGAAAACAGTACGTTTCGACTCATTCATCGACACCTTCTCCCTATCGGACACAACTTCCTGTCACAGGGTAAGAATTATTAGTCCTAAATTAATTTCCAGCTTACATAATTTTTTATATCCCATATACGGAGTGTTCACAAGTAAAAATATGACGATTTAAAACAATTTTTCTGTAACCAAAAACAAACCTTATCTGAGATGACTGTTCCATCCTTAGAAAATGTTTTTTTTCTAAAAGACTACGAAATGGTTTGTCAAACAGATCTCAAATTTTAAAAATATATCACTGTTAATACAACCAAATTTGATTTCTCAAATTGCGTAGTCTTATTTTATGAATTTACTTTAACACAACAATTTACTACGAGGAAGATTAAAATAAGATCTACTCAACTAAGCAAGGAAATAAATCCCAGTATACTTGACCAATGAGGGCTAACGTTTTTGTGCTCACCAGTTGACGCCACTGGCGGGTAAGGTCCTGTCAGTCCTGATTCCTGTCGGTTTCAATATACACTATCTAATTTCTTGTATGAATGTAGCAGTTAACATGCCACAATTTCTGACAAAATGTTCGAAACACACCAGCCAAGAACATTAAAAAAATGTCATCCGAACGGATCAACGTCGAGCGTGCTTAGGTTTAGGTAAAACATTTACGATTTTAAGTAACAAGTTACGATCTAATTTGTTATCACTTGGAGGAAGAATAATATTTGTGTGCTTTATGCTTGTCAATTTTAGGATCCGTATAATATAAATATTAATTTGAAGTTTTAATATGTATGTAAGGACGTTATGGAAAAAATGTGCCAGGCCTGACAATGTATCTAGATGGCGACCGTGTCGTCCATCTCACAATGTTCTTTTATTATGTAATTAAATAAACAATATATGAAGTTATGGGAACTTTAACATTAAAAATAGAATTAAAAATAAAACAACATAGGAAGATTTATTCATACTGGCGGTGCAAACCTTCATTGACGCCATCAGAGATACAGACACGCAGCAGGCGCTGAGGATGGCGAGACACAAAAACTTGAACGATGCTTTGGCACATTCCTTGGAGTGTTAAAGCAAGCGTCGGAAAGTCATGTGAAAGTTCGCAGTCTCCAAGTCCAAGAAGAACATAAAACAGATTCATCCAAGATCATGCAGCTACTAGAGAAAATAGCAGAACAAATAAGACCGACGTCTCATGAACACCCAATAAGAGCTCACCGTGCAAATGCCTTGCGTTGCTGGAACTCTGGCAAGGTGGGACATATAAGGGGCGAATATTGGGCTCTAAGATCACACCTAAGGAAAAAGTGAAGCTAAGGCCGGTAACAATTTCTCAGGTTAGCGATTCTGGCAGCGCTCTCGTCGTGAACGGATACGTAAGCGGTAATAAGGCTCAGATGATCGTCGACACAGGCGCACCTAGGACGATTATTCGCCGCGACATTGTTCCAAAATGGCGAGTAAGAGAGCCAGACAGAGTGTACAGAGTAAATGCAGCCGGTGGTGATCGAATCCAGGTATTTGGCGAAACTGACGTCGAGCTGCAAATTGGGACATGGAAAGCAAAGCAGAGAGCCATAGTCGCCGCCATATCAGACCCGATTATAATTGACTTGGACATACTTCAGGGACAGTGCGCTAAACTTGATCTTGTCACTAACATCCTGACTATCGGCGGTGAATAAATAATAATGTCGCCTGGCAGTAACCTGGTAGTGCGGAAAATCACCATAGAGATAAATAGCAACGTCTGCCGTGAAAGTGCCATTCAAGTGAAAAGAGCTGTGAGAGGAAGAGACGACCCAGTTACTCAGCCAGAAGCAAGTGGAGAAGAAAGTATGAGAGAAGTACAAGACGAAATATGCAAAGACCACGTAAATGTAAAGCCAACCCAGAAAAAGGTCAGTAAACACATTTGTTGGAACAGAGCTGATGTCGACAAGATGAATAGGGCCCGCCGAGATATTTGTGCAATTAGAAACATCAGAACAACAGCAACTACACGGAAGAACCAGTACCACTGGTTTTAAAGAAGAAGATCGGGTGTTGTTCTACAATCTAGTACGGCGCAAGGGACGGTCACCGAAACTACAGAAATTATGGACAGGTCCTTATAAGGTGGTCAAAAGGATCAATGACGTTGTCTATCGCATTCAGAGGAGCCCGAAGAGCAAGATGAAGGTGGTCCATATGCACAGACTTACGCCATTCCAAGATATATCAGAATTAGACTGGGACGATCGAATATAAGAGGGGGGCAGTGTCACATTTGTCTATGATAATTAGGTTTATGGACTGTGTTGCTTCTATGGTCAAATGTCAATTATAAAGTGAGTTGGTAAGAGCGAACACTCTGGAATTATATTTCTAGAAAGGACCAGAAGTGAAAGGTGTAGAATAGTGTAGAAGATCTAGAATCTTCAGTATAAATAGACGATCGGCGCGCAGAGTCAGTTAGTTCAGTATTAAGTCGGTGTGGTGTATAAGTGATCATACAGTATTAAGCGAGTCAGCAGTAAGTGTTGGTGTATAAGAAGCGATCATAGAAGGCGAATAGTGGAATATAGTTCTATGGACATTTAATAATAGAGAAGAAAAATAGTTTAGTTGATACTGGTGTTGGAAAATAGTTACTTATAATAGATTAGTAGTTTGAAAAGCTGTGTTTTGTTAGTCAACAAATCCAGAAACCTGTGGAACGTAACAATACCTTTGCCCTTCCCTATAATTATGACGAACGTCATACTTTGCAATACCTTTGCTGAATACTTTTATTAGATAAAAACACTGTATGTCAATCTTTACTGATTTATTATTAGTCTAACTAATTTTAATAGTATCTTTGGTATATCCTTGTGTTTACTAAGATTTATCATGTCTATAAAAAAACTAATAAAAAAGTAATTGGTAGGTAAGTGTATACCCTGTGTCTATAAAGTAACGCATAAATTCAATTAAATTGAAAGTGACCATTATTAAGGCAAATTCAAAAACAGATCGATTTTTATTTTAATAAACTAACTTTTTGATATAAAAATTTCACCCCTGTCGCTTCAGCACTTCAAGGGGTAGCTACCTTATCGAAATTGGATGGTGGGTAGTGTGAAACATATTTTTAAAGATAACCCAATTCTCTATTCAGCAACAACATAACATGTTTATTATCAGTAACACCTGACACAAGACCTGACATAGGTCAGTCTTATCTAATCTAATGTTCGAAATGCCCGCTTTCTTGTACCTGACAATATCCCAAACGGTTAACAAATTCTTGTTGGACTCTATTTATAATCTCTGGAGAAATAAATCTTGGTTTTAAGTCATCAAAAGTATCTGGTTTACTATTATAATTATTATTTCTATCATAGTCTTTAAGTCTATGAAAAGAAAAACAAAGCTAAAAACCCTACAATACATACTTTTGACAAATAAATACGTTGTAAACACACAGTTACCAACCTCTGAATTAGCTGTTCTTTAGGTCCGCTTAATTTTGCACCACTTTTTCTTAGCTTACACTTACATTCATTGAGCCATACCGTATGTTTGCCATAATTAATAAGTAATGGCACAATGTTTACAACAATAATGAACAATTAGTAAAAATCTGCGTTAAAAAAGACCTAAAAAGTAAACATTGTGACATTTGACTATCTGACATTTCCAGAGACCATAATCTACACTAGCGCCTCTAGCGGCTAATTGAAGCGCGATAGCCCTCATTAAATATCGACATTTACACAATCCGGACTGCTGAGGCCCGGCATATAGAATCATGTATAGTCACAACAGAAGCAAAGTTATTAAAGTAAAGGTTTTTAGTGAATTTTTTTTCAAAAAATTCACTAATAGAGAGGTTTCGATGGTGAGACTTTGCTCAAATTTTTCTAATGAGCGCGAATTTGGGCCCCTAGAACCCATATGCGGGGTCAGTTTCGATTTTTATAAGTTTATATATATATATATATATATATATATATATATATATATATATATATATATATATATATATATATATATATATATATATATATATCCAAGCGATAACTCAAAAAATAATTAACCGATTTTGATGAAACTCGACAAGTGGCTTTCATTTATTAATAGCTTGGATGAGTTCGTTATCCAGACAAGGTTTTCCTGGAAAATTTTAAGTTTTCTTTCAAAAAAATAATTTCTCCGAAAATTACTAAGATATTTTGATGAAATTGGGTGTACATATTGCTTTGGTAAAGGCCTAACTATGTGCCAAAATTCATCTTTCTAGGTTTACAGAAAATTGAGCTATTCAAATTTGAAACATTTATTTTTAATATCACCGCGTTTCATTGACAATGGCAAACCTGGTTTATATGAGATCTAGTATGTCGTTGCCTGGCAACGGAACATTCGATATTATTGCACAGGCCTGTTAGACCGTGTAAGCTGTAACTGACGTTTATCGTATGGTATTAGATTGTTTATATATTTATCTGTTTGAGTTGACAAATTATTGTGTTATTTGGGAAATTTTTATATACAAGTGCAAATTATTCCTTTATTAACGTTAGTGGGTGGACTAAACAGTGTTTTTTATGTTTTATCAACACATATAAAGGATCGAAGTTTTACAAAAAGGGCTGATGCAACAGGTTAGTTATTTTCTTTCTGATGCTTTCGCGGTAGTTTTAGTTAAGTTTATGGTTTAACGGTCCATAATTTTTAGCGAATTTTCGTACAAAAAATTCGTTAATGAGGAGACCGCGACTTTAGAATTTTAAAAAGATTTCTTCAAATTAGCGCAAACGAGGCCCCCTGGAATCCATATCCGGGTTTACGTTCAGTTTTGATCTGTTTACATATATACAGGGTGACGCATTTCTACGGTCAAGCTGAATATAATTATTATTATACAAGAGACGAGAAAAAATTGTATAAGTTACTTATAGGGTGTCTTGAGCTGCATCTTATAAAATTATTTTGAAAATCACCGGCTGGCCCATAAGTTGGTGATCCCTAAAAATTTTTTTCAAACAGCCTTATTTTATTGCATTTTTTATCGAAATATGTTTGTAAGAAAAAAAAATCAAGACGCAGTAAGTTCATTTTGGTAGCAAATTTTCATTAAATGCTTCAAATTTCAATAACTCAATTTGCTATTAACCTTAGGTTTGTTGGCTATGAAACCAATATTTAAAGTTTATTGTTGGAAAATTTTTGTACATTTTCAAACATCAAGTTATTTTGATAAAATATGGCACATTGTTTGTACTATATAGGTTATACCGGTAACCAAATTGATGACTCCTTGCATTAAAAAGACATATTTGATATTCAAAGCATTTTTATAAAAATTCACTGCCATAACGCACTTGCTGCGCCCAGACTTTTTTTCATTTATACCTATACGTTACAAACGTGAGACTAAATATGAAAGTGAACATCATTGTTTAAAAAATATTTTAGATTTTATAAAAGCAAGTAATGTACTTTCTAATGCTATTATCCTCATTACAGAAATTTTTTTTACAACTAATACATATCATTGTGCTCTTACAATCAATATTTTAGGGGCTCACTGTGCAACTTTTTTTCTTATTCGTTGGACCTGTTAGAGCGGCTGGCGGATCAAAAATATTAATAAATCTGCTCATACACTTCCGGACACTACGTCGTAGGTTAGGGTTAGTAGATCTTCTCTACATATTGGTATCAATAGTTTCTTCGCTAAATCTTTCAAAAATATTCTGCGTTTGTAAGTCACTCCTATGTTGTAGTTTGGATATGCCTTCGTGAAGTCTATATATTATGCATTGAGTGCTGCAACGTCGACGATGTTGGATGATCATGGACCCTCACTTACTTTGCCCCGTGCACGTGTATGTCGACACCATTTGATCTAACATGTCAACAACGCCCTTTGTTTGATTATAATGAGAGATAATTTCACGCTTTTCCCTAGCGTCGTCATTGATAGATGCGTCGTGGTGCATGGTACTTGGTAAAACTAGGCATTTGTTGTTTTTACGTGGGTATCTTACCCTGGATACGTTATTTCCAAAGCAAAATAATGAATAGCAGACTACGCCAGCGGTTCTCAAACTGTAGGGTGCGCCCCCTAGGGGGGTTCGATAAAACGAAATGGGGTGGGGTGGGTGTGTCGAGCATAATGGGAGAAAATATGTTATTAAAAAATTTATTTAATTTACTGATATACAAACAATAGAATACACCTATATAGGATTTTTATTTAATTTACTGAAAGAAAAGCAATATAATACACTTATATAGGATTTTATTAGTATTGCACAATGTATTTAATAATTAACTTATCAGCATTAAATTAAGAACAAGATTAATAATTATTAGTGACTCCCGTGAGCCTGTCTTGCAGAGCAAAGTTTTTCGAAAGAAGGTTTAATATTAGCAATTGAATCTCTTGAGTTATTTTTCTATATTTAGGTGAGATCTATTTTTTTTCTTCAAAGCAGCTACCTCAGAAAATCTGGTTTCGCAAAGGTGGGATGTTGAAAATACTAATAGTACACGAAATGCTCTTCTTTTCAGTGCAGAAAACTCATCATCCAACCCTGACCAAAATTCAAAGAATGATTCATTACTAAATTGGCTTCTAATTTCGCCACTTGCCGTGAAGTCTATAAAGATATCTTCTTCGGCAATTGAGAAGATATATTCTTCGGCAATTGAGAGACCTTCAGCGGTATTTTGAAATGGATCCCTAACCCACTCGTGACTTGCTATCAAGTTGAAGTCAGCAACTTTTTAAAACTTTTGCCAGCATGGCTAAATGATTTTCAATGGCTACAAAAACAACTTTTACGTGTTATTCTTCAGCTTTGTAAGTTTTAACAAATTCCGCCACATTTTCAAACATTCCTAGGTTTTTTTACTTTACGCTTCTGCTCCATAATTCTAGTTTTCTACAAAACGCTTTAACTTTATTACTCGTATCCAACATGTATATTTGCTCCTTGGAGTTGGAGATTTAAGGTATTTAATTTCTCGAATATGTCGACCAAGCAGCTCAATTTCATCACAAATAAATCATCGTGAAACTTCTCGGCTTGCGGTCGATTTTCCTCTTCTAGAAAAATGGCGATTTTATCTCTTAATTCATAAACACGTTGCAAAAATGTTCCACGTGATAACCATCTTGCATCGCAATAAAATGGTATCGCTGAATGCACTGCACCCATGTATTTACAAAGTTCAAAAAAGATTTTTGATTTTGGGGGCCTCATTTTTTATAATTGACTACGGTGCTGACCGGCGTCAGCGCAATATTCAGACCAGGACTCTTATTTGAAAGCCAGAGCTTCTCTGTGGATTATGCAATGTATCCCGATACACTGTGGAGATTTTTGCTTTACAAGTGCTTGTATACTTTGAAATCTTTCAGACATTGTACTAGCAATATCGGTACATATTCCAACGCAATTTTCCACTTTATGTTTGCCTCGTTTAAAAAATCATATAAGATAGCAAATCATGCAAGTGCTGTTGCCTTGAGTTGTCTTGCTTGTAAGTAGTTCTTCTACTGCTGATATACCATAACAAAATCGAACGTAAGCAATTAAATGGGCATCTTTATTGCTATCTGTTCCGTCATCACGGTGATTTGAAAAAAATTGTCACGCAACTCCCCGAAAAGCTGATTCTGTACATCTTCAGCTATTCATTGGTTGTTGTTCCTCTTACTTGGTGAAACTGGTCCATACTACATACATACTTGGAGACTATTTCTCTGGCTCCACTGTTGGTTTTCGTTTTTGTAGGTGAAGGACGTAGCCAGCGCGTAAGCTAACTGGAGCAAGTGGCCCTTATGAATTCTGGATGTTCTAGGATGTTCTTTAAAGTTTCTGTGACTAGTTCCGCTGCCTGACAGCATTCTCAGACAGATAAAAATTGAATTAGCACAAAATCATGACAACTACAAATAAAGATTTGTTGCTATGTTATGATATGATGTTTTGACCAAAAATATTATCAAATTGGAAATAAAACGAAACACAGATGACAGATGAGGCTTTCAAAATGTCTACGTGATGTATGTCAATATTTAACATAAAAATAGAACTAGCCTATAATAACTATGGTAACAGTTACAACAATAAAATCACTAAACAATAACAGTATAAAAGCAGTCTCTATACAACGAAACTATTGTTATATATCAACTCGTTATCTTATTACAACTTTTTTGAAAGAATGGTTAAATTTATTTTCTTTGACTTATTTAATTAGAAAGAAGAATATCCAAGAAAGGGGAATTTATTAAATCAATTTGCTCGTTTAAAACAAGGTAGCTAGAAATTTTAACACCTGATACAAAGAACATATTTCTGCATTTAGAAATAACCACGCTGACAAATCTACATTTGCAAAACATATTATTGATACCGAGCATAGACCTACAGTAAATAACCGCATACAACCACAAAATTTTTATAATGAGAAACTAGACTTTTTTGAAGCTTTAGAACTCAAAAAGCACACACACGACAATAGCTACCTTGTTTTAAACGAGCAACGAGCAAACTGATTTAACGAATTCCCCGTTCTTGGATATTCTTCTTTGTAATTAAATAAGTCAAAGAAAATAAATTCAACTATTCTTTAAAAAAAGTTGTAATAAGGTAATGAGTTGATGTATGTCAATAATTTCGTTGTACAGAGACTGATTTTATACTGTTATTGGTTAGTTATTTTATTGTTGTAACTGTTATCATAGTTATTATAGGCTCGTTCTATTTTTATGTTAAATATTGACATACATCATGTAAACATTTTGAAAGCCTCATCTGTCATCTGTATTTGATTTTATTTTCAATTTGATAAAAAATGTTTGATCAAAACACCATATCATAACATAGAAACAGATATTTATTTGTAGTTGTGATGATTTCATACTAATTCAATTTTTATCTGTCTGAGAATGCTGTCAAGCAGCGAAACTAGTCACAGAAACGTTGAAGAAGATCCTAGAACATCCAGAATTCATAAGGGCCACTTGCTCCAGTTATCTTACGCGCTGGCTACGTCCTTTACCTACAAAAACGAAAACCAACAGTGAAGCCAGAGAAGTAGTCTCCAAGTCTGTATGTAGTATCTTCAGCTATATCACCAATCCGACGGGCAAGAGTATCAATTGATAGAGGTATGGAGTGCAATTGTTTGGCAAAATGTCCTCCAGACATAATTTTGCGATCTCAATTGCAGCTGACAGAATTAGCTTTTGACCAATGGTGAGAGATTTTTTACATCTGCCTATTTGTTATGAAACTTTGTAAGAGGCAAGTAAAGTTTTTTAATTTACAAAGTTTAAAAAAAATATTTTGATTTTCATGTGATTTTAATTGTAATTCGAGGAATTCTCTGTTTGCTAGCGTACTCACTATGAATCTTCTCCCAATGTCGTTTAATTTTATTAGGTCTTATGCTGTATGTTGCCAAAATTTTTGATCAAATGACATAAATGCCTTTCTTCTTCATTTAATTCAGTGCTGGTAAACCCAAATTTTAAATATCACTGAGAATATTTTCTTGATTTTTCTTTCAGAAACACCCTCGTCTCAGAACCTCGGTGGTTCAGTGGTAAAAACGTGTTCCTTTGAACCGAAGGGTACTGGGTCGATCCCAGGGTACTGCTTTCACTTTTTCAGTACAAACTGTAACATTAACATCAGCCGAGGCTCTGGCATTGTATTTGAGCAAGTTGAATATCTGCACGTTCCGCCCTTCGGAGTGGGCGTAAAGCCGTCGGTCCCGTGCCTATGCGATGTTGGGCACGATAGAGATCCCTACCTTCCTTACAGAAAGGCAGCGGTTCGGCAAAATTTCCATAATAGTGAGGTGAAACTGCTCCCTGGCGTCGGTGATTGGCCATAGTCGCGAAAATAGGCCGACGTTAAAGAACCAAAACACACACACTCTCGTCTGTGCACTTATTGATGATTCACTATCGTCAAATGCTCGCTTACGCCCACTTAAAATTTTATCCATGATTCTCTATACACAGTATAAATGTACTGTTATTCGCATATAATGAATTTCATTGCTAATTTATCGGTTTGCAAACGCGTATTCCGAGTTATCTTATCGTCAAATCTGACGAATCTTCGAATATATATTCAAAGCGAAATATTGACATTGCGTTTCGGTATATAGGATTATCAAATCCAGCACCAAATAGTTCATTCGCAATAATATTCCAGCTTCTGTCAACTTTCGCATGAATAAGTAAACCACAGAATGCAAAAGCTCATTAACGGTTACATATTTCGACGGTTTTCCTTTTACTCCGTAAACACGTCTCCTCTCTATGTTGGTACAATTCATTGTTTCTGGCATGGTAGCTTGTAGATTGTTTAATTAGTCATAAAGGCCTCTGGCCTCTCAGTGCCGCGCCTCCAATGGGTCTTTTGTGCATGACATTTTTTTCTACCCAACTATCAACAAAGTGATTGCAACTGAGATCGGAACTGAAAATGAGTAGTTATTACGTAATCGTCACTAATTATACGACTCTGTGGTGAAAATAACTTTATATTACACATTAGCAATGATAATTACTTAATATTCACTTTTTATAACTACTTTAGAGTTAGGCAACTTCTTAGTTGCTTTCAAGGTATTAGAAATGTCGTCGTTACTCACAGAACGACTCAAATGTTCCAGGAACTTGAAGGTAGCAAATGACAGTAGCCGAAACTATCTTATGTTACTGAAATGCTACATCAAAGTTGCAGCCACTTTCAAGTAGCATTAATAGTCGCCACGACGTTGCGGACCCTTTCATATTACACCTTATAGTTGTGGAACCTCATGGTGATATATACTGGTGGCAGTCACGTTTCCGCTACTTGAAGAAGTAAATTTTACTATTAGTGGCGACTATAAAGTAGTAGTAACCTTTCAACTTCACTATAATATATTTTTCACCCGACAGTCCCACTGATTTATAAAGGATGGTTGTTCCATCACAACATGCTGTTTTGTAAATCTAATGTGTGTGATCCAATAATAACATCATACATCAATAAAAGCAAGTCACTTAAGAAAGAAACAAAAGTTTACAGACATTCTACAACATTTTACAGGAAAGTGAAAAGTGAAACAGATGAAAACAGCGGTTTAACACAGTATAATGCTGTTATGAACACGCCATTATTGTCAAAAAACATCAGTGGAACATTTAGTACAAGTGAGGAGAGTGGTTTTAAAACATTATACCAACCATGTTTCAAATACTGTGATGAGGGTGACTGCATCATCCCTCATGAAGATGACAATGCATTTTATAGTGAAGATCGGGAACAAGATTATATCGCTTCACAGACTTCGCTATTGGAACAACTTAGAACAGGGTATTATTGTCATAAAATAAGCCACAGTGCTTTTATAAATCTATTACAGATATTAAAATCAAATGGTTTGAATTTACATTATTTAATTTTTCATAAAGCACTTTCTTTTTCAAAACGATAATGCCGTACAAAACACAAAACCTCATGTACGCCATCAAATAAAAACTTCAAGTAAAAAATGACAGATGACAGACAAAGCACAGAATGTATTTTCCTCTATTCGAAACCATAGAGGGCATAGAGAACTATAAACACCCAATTAATAAATTAAGACGTAGCCGTTACTACAGAGTAACTATACAATGTTGAGTGATAGTCCCATTTGGTAGTATTTAGTGAAAGTAACTTCAAAGTTCCGTATTGTCGGTATTCTTCACCACAAGTTGTAACTACTTTCAAGTTCCATATTTTAGTGAATACTATTTCAAAGTGTTTGTTTTGAAATACGCCATTTTTGTAGATGGAGATCTACGACGCCATTATTACCTCCACTGGTAGGATAACTATCTAAAAGAATACTTATTGCTGTGTGTGCAGTTATAGTCGCAAATCTTTACACAATCAAGTTTCATGTGCAGGAAACTAAATTAGAATACAATTTGCAACACTTTGAGGGTAATGATGTGGAATGTCGTATATTAAGTGATATATTATTTTTAATAAAAACTGCAAATTTCGAAGGCGCGTAATTTTTGGATGTACAAATCACTATATTTTGACAGTAAACTTTCATCCGTTGAGACTTAAACACTCATGACATCCAGATATAAAGCATCAGAAAGCTCAATTATTCATGTTGACTCGTGATGTCGCTAATATCTATAGAATTGAAGTAAAAGAAAGATTGTTTTAGAACATAGAGTGTGAGAGAGATATTATTCTTGAAATAATTTTCAAGACAAAGAAAAGAAGCATAAAAACCAAGGTAGGTAATAATTAGTCCCGTAACAGTGGCTGTTACCGTTTCGCAACGTCGTCGCTACGTGAAGGCTACGGCGTTGGAACGTAGCCGGATAAGTTCCCGATACCACGTCGTAACGTAGCAACCATTCCCCATTTTGGTGGTTGCTCCCTGATAGGAACGTTCCTATAACGGATCTCTGACTAGCGGCAAAACACTTAGAAGTTATCGCGATAGTCGCTGCCGCGTTCCAGCGACCAATTGTGCTAGTTGGGTAACAGATGCCCAAAATGTTCAGACTTTCCATATAGTCTACAAGTTTTTGGGGGCTATTCTACTTATTTCCTGGAGTGTCAAAGCCTTTTTGTATAGTAGCTAGAGTTGGAAGCACTTTTTTTTACTTGAATTTAGATGGGTACGGCTATTTGCCATTCGCATATTCTTCCCCGCTTATTCGCTTAGTTACATCAGTGGTATTCCTGTTTAAAGTGGGTTGACTTGGTCAGATCACTAAATTTAATTATATTTGATTATATAGACATACACACACATATTGTTACCATTATAAACTGAGATAAACAGGGACACACGTTTCATGCCTTAGAGGTCTGACTAGGCAACTTCAAAAAGACACACAAAGAGGTCCATGAGAAAATGAGGAAACAATTGGGCAGACAGTAGGACCTTATTCGTAATCATAATACTATTTTAAAGTGGTTATAAAATATCCATACATATGTATACACACATAAATATTATCTAAATATTAGTTCAGCTACTTTCCATTTATCCAATCGTTTATTTTAATTAGAGCAGTATCGATACAAACACATACTTACACATCCACGGTTATCAGTAGCGGCTCGTGCCTTAATGTTTTGGGGATGCGCAAGAAAAAAAAGTTCGGGATGCAGCAAGTGCGTTATGGTAGTGAATTTTTATTAAATGCTTCAAATTTTAATAACTCAAGTTTCTACAAAATTAGAAGGTTTAATTTTGGTTTATAGTAGAGCCTTATAAAGGGAAACATATCCACCAAATTTCATCAAAATAACTTTGCAATTTTCGGAGAAAACATTTTTTTTTTTAAAAGAAAACTCGAAATTTGAATAACTCAATTTTATATAAATGTAGAAAGTTGAATTTTAGTGGGTAGTAAGTTCTTTTACAAGGCAACATATCCACTAAATTTCATTAAAATATCTTTGTAATTTTCGGCAAAAAAGATTATTTTTTGAAACAAAACTCAAAATTTTCCCGGAAAATCTTATCCGATTTTCCTAACTAACGAACTCATCCAAGCCATTAATAAAAGAAAGGCACTTGCCGAGTTTCATCGAAATCAGTTGCTTATTTTTTGAGTTATCGGTTGGATATATATATATATATATATATATATATATATATATATATATATATATATATATATATATGTATATATGTATATATATATATATATATATATATATATATATATATATATATATACAGGGTCGCTGATAAGTCTGGAAACGGTCGATTATCCGGGAAAATATACAAGGTGTCGAAAAAAGTTTTATACAAAAGTTTTTGGGTTCTTCAATGTCTACTAGGCGGTGATAATTTCATTTATACAGGGTTGGTCATACAGGCGTGGCACACCAATATTAATTTTTTTTAATGGAACACCCTATATATTATTCGATATTTCAATCATTCTCTTAATTTTGAGCAACATTTATCAGAAGCATGATGTACATAAACTCAATCGTTTCCGGGTAAAAAAATAAATAAAAATAAACGCTATTGTTTTTAAAATCTATTGGATGAAGAACAAAAATAAATGAAAAGTAGAATATCTCTTGAAAACAATCTGTGAGTGTGAAAAGAACCGGTTGCGATGTTTTTAACATTGTTTGAAATCCTATTTTATAAGATGTTCAAAGTGTTCTCCATTGACCTCCTGACAATAATGAATTCGCTTAACAAAACATTGCATTGCATTTACAAGAGCGTTTTGAGGAATGTTATTAATTTCATGCACAATCCTTGCTTGCAACTCTTCAATATTCTGCGGTCTATTTTGGTAAATTAAATTTTTTACATGACCCCACAAAAAAAAGTCAAGCGGCGTCATGTCGGGAGACCTAGCTGGCCATTCAATAGTTCCCCTGCGCCCTATCCATCTGCCAGGAAAGGTTTGATTCAGATATTTCCGTACCTCAATTCCAAAATGAGGGGGTGCCCCATCCTGCTGAAACCATATTTCTTCCGCTGGTAGATTTGGGTCGTTATTGTTCGGAAATAATCGACTAACGTCTGGAACAATTGATTCTTGCAAAAGTGTCAAATATCGAGCAGAGTTCAAATTACCGTGTATAAAATAAGGTCCTATGATATGTCCACCAATAATAGCACACCAAACATTTACTTTTTGCGGTCTTTGGGTGTGAATTTGTTCCATCCAATGTGGGTTTTCGTCTGACCAGTACCTACAGTTGTGTCGGTTGACTTGTCCATTCAAACAAAATGTAGATTCGTCGGAAAACAAAATGTGGTTGGCAAAGTTAAAATTTTGGCGTAACTTCTCCATAATAAGTTCACAGAACTCGATTCTGCGATCAAAATCGTCTTCACTCAGTTCTTGCAATAAATGAATTTTATATGGACGGAACTTTTCCCGCTTCGTAATCTTTTGAATTGAATATCGACTCATATTGTGATTTAAAGCCAATTGCTGTGCCGAAGTTTTCGGATTTTCCACCACATCCAATATTACATTCAAAGAATTTTCTTCATTTGTAACGGTTACTGGCCTTCCAGTTCTAGGTTTATCCTTGATACCGCGAGTTTCGTGAAAACGATGCAAAGTTTTCGAAACTGTGGATTTGGAGATCGATTCCCGCTCAGGATGCCACTCATTGAACATAATCACCACTTGAGCAAAACTTCGTGTTCTATCACCGTACCCTATCATCATTAAAATTTCGATACGTTCGGTTTCACTTAAACTTGCCATTTTGCACAAAAACTGTTGACACTAAATTACTAATGTTTCAAAACTGTTGACACTGAATGAATGTTTGACATTCGTTGTCCTGGAAACATTTTAAAACAAAAGAATAATACTGCGTTTCTTATGGGCATCTTATCTTATCTTGGGATTCCAAACAATGTTAAAAACATCGCAACCGGTTCTTTTCACACTCACAGATTGTTTTCAAGAGATATTCTACTTTTCATTTATTTTTGTTCTTCATCCAATAGATTTTAAAAACAGTAGCGTTTATTTTTATTTATTTTTTTACCCGGAAACGATTGAGTTTAGGTACATTATGCTTCTCATAAATGTTGCTCAAAATTAAGAGAAGGATTGAAATATCGAATAATATATAGGGTGTTCCATTAAAAAAAAATTATTATTGGTGTGCCACGCCTGTATGACCAACCCTGTATAAATAAAATTATCACCGCCTAGTAGACATTGAAGAACCCAAAAACTTTTGTATAAAACTTTTTTCGACACCTTGTATATTTTCCCGGATAATCGACCGTTTCCAGACTTATCAGCGACCCTGTATATATATATATATATATATATATATATATATATATATATATATATATATATATATATATATATATATATATATATATAAATTGAAACTGACCCCGGATATGGGTTCTAGGGGTCCAAGTTCCCGCTCATTTGAAAAAAAATTTGCAAAGTCTCTACATCGGTACCTTCTATTAGTAAATTTTTTTAATAAAAATTAACAAAAAATGAAGGGCTCGCCTATTTTTTCCAAGAAAATGTATTATAAAAAAACCTTCTTACTAAACTAACTAAACTTAATAGTTATAAACTATATTTACCAAGTGTTCCTCTAGTAAGTTATAGGTTATAGTAGTTAAAAAGTCCCTTTAAAAGTTAACCCTTAGATTTAAAATATCCACTGAATTAATCACAGTATCACAATTATTTTGTCCACTTATTAAGCAACCCGAACTAGTAGCCATACTGACTACAGGCAACTGGGAGCAATATAAAACCGCTCTAACACACTATAACAAAGAGGTTAGGAACGCTAAGAGGGAGTCCTGGAGGAGGTTCTGCGGGGACAATAATAATTTGCCCAGCAGCGCCAGAATCCACAGGATTCTCTCACGCGACCGTGTTCAGGAGCTGGGATCGATAAAACGACCAGATGGTTTCTTTACTGAATCTCGGAAAGAAACGTTAGAGCTCTTAGCACACACACACTTCCCAGATTGTCTGATCCTGAGCAACGGAGAGGTTCTACCGGCTGAGGGACGATTTAAACGCCCTCATGGGGAGGACTATCGGGTTGCTCGGCGAATAGTTACAGCCTCGGCAGTGGAGTGTGCTGTGAATCATTTCCAGCCATTCAAGTCGCCAGGGGAGGATGGGGTGGTACCGGTCCTACTACAAAAGGGACTGGAGATTCTCCTACCTCACCTTATCAGGCTGTACAGAGCCAGTCTGGCCTGGAACTACATTCCATCCAGCTGGACGGTGGTTAGGGGGGTTTACATTCCCAAATTTGGACGTAAGGACCTCCTACCTACATCACTGAGACCTCTCAGTATTACATCAATCCTCCTGAAGGGATTGGAAAAAATACTGGACGGACACATTAGGGGGAACATCTTACCCAACAACCCCCTAAATACCCACCAGTATGCCTATCAAACTGGCAAATCAACTGAGTTAGCGCTCAATAATCTCGTCGAGAAAATCACACACTCTCTGGAAAATGGAATGGAGAGGTTGCGGTGGCGGCATTTCTCGGCATCAAAGGGGCATTTAATAATACATTACCGATCTCCCTCTACGAGGCCACTATCGCTAGGGGGGGGGGTGGAACCTACCATCTGTGGCTGGATCGGAAACATGCTGCACAATCGGACCATTATTACCTCGTTGCGGGGAGAGGTGGTCGGCGTCAGGGCTGCGAGGGGGTGTCCTCAGGGGGGCGTTCTATCCCCCATGCTGTGGTCCCTCTTTGTGGACGATCTGCTGGCTATTCTCGAACTCTGGGAGGTTGAGGTCCAGGCGTATGCTGATGATCTCGTCACAATGGTTAGAGGCAAATCTGAGGAGGAACTGGCTAGTACTCTTCAGGAAGCACTAAATGTAATGAATGATTGGTGCTGGAGGGAACAGATGTCTGTGAACCCTCGCAAAACGATCATTGTTGCATTTACCAGAAGAAGAAGGTTGGACAAATTAAAACCACCTATTCTCATGGGGGAAACCATTCCATTTTCGGACCAAGCAAAATATCTGGGAGTTATCCTAGATAAGAAGCTCAACTGGGATATACAGTTAGAAAACGTTATCCGCAGGGCAAAACTGTCCCTGTGGACCTGCCGGAGAATCTGTGGTAACAACTGGGGAACAAACCCCCAACAGATGTACTGGCTCTATGTAGTGGTTATCAGGCCAATGATAACATATGGAGCCATAGTTTGGTGGCCTAGGGTACTTCGTGGTATCGCGAGGGCCAAACTGGCTCATCTACAGAGACAAGCTTGTCTGATAACGGGAGCGATAAGCACCGCACCATCAGCCGCTCTGGAGGTCCTCCTCAATATTCCCCCACTTCACATATGGTTGGAGAGGGTGGCGAGGTGGACAACGTACAGACTAAAACAAACGGCAGATAACATGCCGAGGGAAGTCAATCTGAGAGGCTCCGGTCTCCTTGATGACAGTGATTGTCACAGGATACTGGGAATGGTCTCAGACTTGATGCCCACAAAAATCAGCAGAGATCTGTCTTTCAAGACCGTCCTCCCGGAAAGGGAGGACTGGGACCGGAACCCATCGACCCTGTTGAGAGCGGACCTCTGCTGGTACTCTGACGACTCCAAAACCAATTTGGGAGTAGGAGCCGGCGCATATGGGGGCAGCACCGATGCTAGACTTTCAGCTAGCCTCGGCAAGTACGCAACCATAAACCAGGCAGAAGTGTATGCCATCGAGATGTGTGCAAGGGAAAGTTTAAGAGACCTGTGCACAAACAAATCGATAAAGATATATGCAGATAGCCAAGCTACAATAAAGGCTCTTGGTTCCTACCGGTGTAATTCAAAGACGGTATGGAGTTGTAAATCTGCCCTTAACGAATTGGGCAGCTGTAATGAGGTGTCGCTGGTCCAGACCAGCGACCCGGTATCCAGATACCGGGTCACTCGGACCATGACGGCAATGTTGCGGCCGACGCGCTTGCCAAGAGTGGGGCCCAGAGTGACTTTGTTGGACCAGAACCGGTGCTGGGGATAACATCTTGCACAGCAAAACGCACCTTAAAGACCTGGACAGAAAGAATGACAATCCAATATTGGCAAAATCTTCCAGGATTAGCCCACTCTAAGCCCTTCATAAATTGTCTGTCTGAGTCAAGGGCTAAAAAGCTTCTAGAGTTGAACAGACAACAACTGAGAACTCTAGTCGCTATACAGGACACTGCCGCTTGCGGCACCACATGCACCGTATTGGGGTCGGTCAGTAGACCGAGTGCCGGCTGTGCATGGAGAATGAAGAAACAGCAGAGCATGTGCTGTGTTACTGTCCGGCAGCGGACAGGACTAGATACCTGCTCTTTGGCAAGGTAAAGCTTGCTCCAGAAGACCTGGATCAACTTTCGCCCACAAAGATTATTGACCTCTGCAGGAGGCTAGATTTGTTGGGCGAAATATAGACTTTAGGCGTGAGCCACAATAGACCTTAAGGTCGCGGTGGGGGGCCGATATGGCCCACTCACATACAAACCTACCTAGTAGCCATAATAATAATAAAAATAATTGTCTTGTTAGAACATGTAAGCAACAACAAAATGATCTAATTAAAATCAATCAGATGCACAGCACTACACGAAAATCACTAAACACATGCTAGACACAGACACGCTCTGCCAAAATTCCACTGCAAACTGTAAGTGTGGAATTTGAGAGCGCACACCAGATTGCTTATTCGGTCGTTTTCGACGATTATACTCGATCATTTCGCACTGAAGTATCGAATTTCCTCAAGAGCGCCGAAAAATACACACCGCCGTAAACTCATGTATATATGGATATTTGGATATGGATGTATATATGGATAACGTCTGTAACCAACCATTAACACTATACTTATTCTGATGTTGTATTAATGGCTACCGACTCTGCGATCCCTGATCCTCGATATACTAATTTTGTTTGTTGAATGCAGGAACCCAGGAGATAAAAAAGCAAATAAAAATTTATTAAAATATAGCATAGCAAAAATATGTTTTTCGACGGCATGCGGCAGTCCGCGCGCACGGGCGCACTTACTGAGGAGCCACCTCTGACACTTATACAAGTAAAATAATTTACTTAGCTCCTTGCTCCTTACTGTTAGCATGTAGTTTTATATTTTAATTCTCTAATTCTTTATATGTTTAGCAAGTAGTGTATATACTTCTGTGTTTTTAGCATTGAATAATTGTGTCAAGTTAAAGGGGCCAGTGCCAGTCTTTATCTCATTAATTATGATGAATTATGCTTGCACATCAATGCACTTTTCAGGACGTCGGTAAACTTCCATAGCAGCTTTTAAAATGGTTCTTGCATCAATTCTATGCAGAACGGTAGTAATGGCATTTTAATGTGATTCAACAGTTTGTATCTGCTTTTGTACACAATATCCTTGATATAGCCCCAGAAGAAAAAGTGAAGAGATGTGAGGTCCGGTAAGAGCGGTGGCCCTCGGATGGGAGCACTGTTTGCAATCCACATATTGGGAAACACATTTTCTATCATCTTATTTACATTTCAAGAATTATGAGCAGGTGCCTTGTCTTGCTGCATGTACATACTCCCTCTGTTAGCTAAGTGCATTTCATGTAAAAGATCTTCCAGTGCGAGAATAATTCACTCCATATATCTCTTGGCTGTCAGGTTGCCCTGATAGAAAGTTGGGCCAATTATTCTGAAGTCCATAAGACCGGCCAAACATTGAGGCCGTGGGTGGTGACCCTATAATTTAAAAACTAAACCCCACGTTGTGGAGACAGTATAACTGAATTTTATTATGCCCTAGGTATTTGTTAAAGAATTAATTATTAGTTTGGCTACTCAGTCGGGGTATAAATATAATATAAATCAACGCAGGGCGTGGGCTTCAGCACTTGCAGTCAGTGGGTTTTAAGATGCACAAATAAGCGTCAGGAGTTATAAGTAAAATCAGTTTATTAAAAGATTATTGAAGTTATATAATGCAGCTAGATTCAATTAAGCAAATTTAATGAAAGGAAAAATATAAATTGATTATTTTAAATTGGTATATAGCACTGTCAAAATGAGTTGTGGAGCATACACTACTTTAAAAAGAGAATTATATCACTTAAATTTCTGTAAAGGCTTAAAAATGTACCAGAACATCAATTTCAGTCACTTCGCTTACAATATATCTTTTCTTGGCAAATCTATATTCATTGGATCGAAATTTTCTATAAAGTTGCAGAAAGTATTTTCTATCCGGTATACCTCATCCAGGAAATAAATTCTCATACGTTCCTAAAGCTCTTTCACAATAATTGCTTCTACATACTATGTATCATTCAAGCATATAACATTTTTATAAATGCGTAAAGGGCATTTTAATACTATTATAGTACTCAGCAAACACAATTATTATTACCTTTGATCATTGCTCTTTGAAACGGTGTAAACGTTTTGTTTCCAGTTCTCATGGCTGCCTAATTTAAATTCTTAAATTTGGAGAATCTGCCTTATTCTCGACTTTGGGCTTCTTGGGCATAAGAAGTTATTTGTTCAAAATTAAATTCTTTGCCGAATGCTTGTAAGATATACAGGATGTTCCATTAGAAAAAAAGTTTCTGTCAATATCTCAAAAACGCGACACTTTCTTGATTTTTAGTTTAGATAATCGTGATCGGCGCAAAAAAAAACAAGTTTATAAATTCAAATAGTCCCGTAGCTCCAATAATAACAAAGTTATCAATAGGACCGGCTCAACTTTGAACAGCGTGTATACTGTTTTATGCGTTAAACTTGTTTTTTATGAATTTTCACGATTTTATTTTCATATTAAAGAGTTTTGGACAATCATTTTCACTACAGTTTTACTACAATCATACTACATTATTTATTCACCCTTCGGGAGCTCAGAAACTGTTTGATCTTTATTAATCGTAAAATAATTGTATTATCTTGCACTCTTTTAAAACTCTTTATTGTAATAGTTTACTTACGATTTGAATGGATGTCGTTTTTCAGAAAGCTCCTCTGAAAGCTTACCGGAAAGTCCTTTTAGCGTCTGAAAATGGTATCATCAGTCACGAGAACGGTTTCGAATGTGGAAGAAAAAAATTAAACACATAATGTCTTTTGCTGTCCGTCCATCTAAACGAGGAACAGCTGACGTTTATTGAGTTAAATGATACAATCTAAGTGGCAGACTTAGTGGAGAGACTGCCATTCTGCCAGCCTGCCATTCTCCTTGACGGTGATAAAATACCACTGTAGCTGGATAAATCGATGTTTTTGAAATGCGTAGATTACACCAAATTGAAAATGAAAAGGAACACAGTCTTGATTTATTTCTTTATGTACAATCGCTGATGAAACATCCTGTCGAGATTTATTTATTTTTAAGGCTTGAAGTGTAAGCTGTATTTTTCCTTGTTCATTCCGCTATAAAATTAAAAAATGTGGCAATAATTGCGTTAGAGAAATCGGTCTTATCCTACATTTTAAGAGATTTTGTTAAGAAATATGCTGGTTGGGCAACAGAGCCATTTTGTTTAGTTTGCCACGGATTTAAACCTCGTAATTATATAATATATATATATATATATATATATATATATATATATATATATATATATACATATATATATATATATATATATATATATATATATATATATATATATATATATATATATACATATATATATATAACAGGATTTTTAACACGGCATTTCTGTATACTATGCAAGGAGAAAGGTTAAGGGCCGCACCGTGTTTCAATCTTATTAGCTATCATCGGTACGGTATAGCCCGGTGATGATGGAAACACTGTGGATGAAGAAGTAAAAATACACGGAGTCACAACAGGCAACCAGTGCACATTTGCAGCATTATTCGGAAGTATAATAAATAGTATGACTCCTGAGCTGGATGCTCACGCATGTGATTTTTTTGCCGCCGTGGCGATTTTGGTTGTTGCCCTCGAATTTAGGGTCTTTCGAATGATGCTGCAAATGTGCACTGGTTGCCTGTTGTGACTCCGTGTATTTTTGCTTCTCCATCCAGAGTATTCCCGTCATCACCTGGCGATACCGTACTGATGATAGCTAATAAGCTTAAAACACTTGTATGCGGTTGTCTCCTTGCGCCCTTGCCCTTAAGCTTTCTCCCTATATATATATATATATATATATATATATATATATATATATATATATATATATATATATATAGATATATATATATATATCTATATATATATATATATATATATATATATATATATATATATATATATATATATTATATGTGTGTGTATATCTACAGCATGGTTGAGGAATCATCTACGTCAGCTAGAGACTTCCGTTTCTTTCCATTACACTGAAGAATTCTTTACGAAGGTTAAGTTTGTTGGCCAGTTCTGTTTTTCTCGAAAACGATATATTTATGAAATTCGTCAATTTATTTTTGCGAAGTGCAACTCATATATGTATTGCCATCAAGCTATAGATTAAATGTTTCAAAATTAATTTTAGTTGAATCATTCTATGTCAACTTTTTCCGGAATTAAATTTTACTAAATTTAAAAACTTCCGCAAAGTATAATGGTCTAAAGATAACAAGTTGGTTAAATTCGCAACTGAAAATTTCAAAAATATAAATAATTGATAAGTGACGTATAAAAAAGAATTAACGCCTACCTATAAATGGAGGTCTAGACGCAGAAAATGCGTTATGGGAGAGAATTTTTATAAGAACAAACTACGATTTTTAACCGACTTCAAAATAGGAGGAGGTTCTATATTCGTTCGTAAATATTTTTTTATGTACGTTCTCCGATATTCTCCTCAATTGTGGACCAATTTCAAAAAATATTTTTTTGTTTGTAAGCGTGTACTGCTGGGGTGGTCCCATTTTCATCAAGTCAGGATCTGATGATGGGATTTCAGTAAAATCGTGGGAAATCCTCAAAAATAAATTTTTATGCATGTTCACCAAAATTTGCGTCAATTTTTGACCAATTTTAAAAAATCTTTTTTTGTTTGAAAGGTTATACTCCTAGATATAATGATGGGATCTCAGGGAAATCGAGGGAAATCCTCAAAAACAAATTTTATATTTCCGTCAATTTTGGACCAATTGTGAAAAATATTTTTTGTTTGTTTGAAAGGGTATACACTTGAGATGGTCCCATTTTCACCAAGTCAGTATCTGATGATGGGATTTCAGGAAAATCTAGGCACATCCTTAAAAAACAATTTTTTATGTATGTTCTCCAATATTTCCGTCAATTTTGGACAAATTTTAAAGAATCTTTTTTGTTTGAAAGGTTATACTCCTGATGTAGTCCCATTGTCAACAAATCAGGATCTAATGATGGTATTTCAGGAAAATCGAAGGAAATCCTCAAAAACAAATTTTTATGTATGCTCACCAATATTTCCATCAATTTTGAACCAATTAAAAAAATCTTTTTTTGTTTGAAAGGTTATACTCCTGGATCTAATGATGGGATCTCAGCGAAATCGAGGGAAATTCTCAAAAACAAATTTTGATGTATGTTCACCGATATTTTCGTCAATTTTAGACCAATTGTAAACATATTTTTTGTTTGAAAGGATACACTCCTAGGGTGGTCCCAGTTTCACCAAGTCAGGATCTAATGATCAGATCTCGGGGAAATCGAAAGAAATCCTCAAAAAAAGTTTTATGTATATTCACCGATATTTCCGTCAAATTGGAACGAATTTTTTTTTTATTTGAAAAGGTATACTCCCGAGGTGGTTCCATTTTCGCCAAGTCAGGACCTGATTATAGGATCTCAGGGAAAGCGAGGGAAATCCTTAAAAATATTTTTTTAAGTATGTTCTCCGATATTTTCGTCAATTGTAAAACAATATGAAAATATTTTTTTTTGGGAAGGGTATACTTACTCCTGAGGTGGACCTATTTTTACCAAGTCAGGATCTGATGATGGGATTTTAGGGAAATCGCGGGAAATCATCTTGTAATCTATGTAACTTAAAGTTCAACTTATTCGTAGAACAAACGATGTATATATATTTCCAACAATGCTTAGTTAGCAACCCTAAGCAAACATAAATGTTGGGACAATGTATGATGTATGGTGGGTTAGGGATATTCCTAAACATGCGCCACTTAAAATTACCTAAAAATTGTTATTGTTCTGAATGTTGGTTTGTTGCCTAAATTACAAAAGGTTTTAGAAATCTAGATATGCAGTTAAAGTTTATTATATGATTTTGATTATATTATAGCAGTTTTCTAATATCGTACTCAATACGTACGTATATTTACACTAAAAATGTAAACACATTTTTTATTGTTTTTCAATATTAACACTAAAAAAAAATTAAGACGACTTCAAAATAGGCACTAAAAAGGAAAAAATTACTAGAGTACATGTTTCATTCAAGGCAAAAAGCATAATCGTCCCAAAAACCACAATAATAATAACAGAGAGTTATGCACTAGATACGTATTTGACAATAAAGTTGTCTTCATCAGTCGCTGTCGCTTAACTAACTGTATGGGCAAAATTATTCTATTTATATACCTAAACTATACCCTTACAAGTATATGTTATAAGTATTTGTAAGAAACATAAATGTATAATGAAGGCAATAAAATATTATCATTGAGAAACTAAAACGTGTAGGATTAAAGCAGTGGGCAAAAATTTAAAGAGAAACTAAATATTTAATAGAAATCAAAAAAGAAAGAATTTACTAATACCTCTTGAGTTTTGGGAGTCAAAAAAGCCGGGAGATTTGAAAAATAGAAACATACAGTATGTCCCAAACTGGATGGGAATGTATTGCTATCTCCGTTATTATTAGAGATATGGAGGCGCACAAAGTAGCAATGTTTTGAAGAATTTCATGCTCGTTCCAAATATGACTTGTATTTTGCCCTGCCTCTTTTCGTTTTCGGGTTATTTTGAAAAAACCAATATTTGTCACTTTCTTTTTTCTTCAATATCTAAGTAGGCGTCCATCTGGCATGTCTAAGACTTGCACATTATCAGGACAACTTTTACAGAGTAATCTTTTAGTGCTATTCTCAACTTTGGTGTCATTTGTTTTTGAGCTACAGGTATCAACTTTTTTTTATTATGGCAGCCATATTGGATTTTTTGCTCATGTGATAGCCTATGAAAAGACATTTCCAATGATGTACAACATGCTTGAGAAATCTTGTAAATGCACTGACAATTTTGAGAAAAACCGTTTGAGGACAGTAGGCTATGAAATCCAATACCAGACAACAAATGACAACAAAAAAGTGTTCAAAAAGCAGCAGGCCAGATAGTCTAACAATAGACTTCTTCACTACTGAACATATTGTTGAATAATATTTAAAATAAACAGGACACAAACTATTTAGTACAAAATTTTAAGCAACGTGTTAAATACACCTCAAATTGTTCAGATAATTCAGAATGACAGTATTCTTAATTGTCGCGATAGTGTTATATCCATAGCAACCTTTATTCTGTTGTTTTTCAATTGACTTACGCTTAAAAATCAAACAATTTTCAAAGGCGTCTTCGTAAATAATTAATCTGCTTTTTATTGAGTTCTGTTAGTAAATTTAGTTATTTACTAGGTTTACCTATTTAATTAAATTATAACAATTTTTTAGGGTAATGTTGTAGTGTAAAATATCATTTCTGATAATGGGCCGATCCATCGGTGTGCTCAAAGTTCCTATCATTACGGAAAATTATGTTAAAAGTAGAAGTCTATTGTTAGACTCCATGGCCTACTGCTTTTTGAACACTTTTTTGTCGTTTGTTTTCTGGTATTGGATTTCATAGCCTACTATCCTCAAAACGGTTTTTCTCAAAATTGTCAGTGAAATTTGAAGATTTCTCAACCTTTTTTTACATAATTGGAAAGCTCTTTTCACAAGCTATCACATGAGCAAAAAATCCAATATGGCTGCCATAATAAAAACAAAGGTTGATACACCTGTAACTCAAAAACAAATGACAATCCAAAGTTGAGAACAGCACAAAAATATTACTCTGTAAAAAGTGTCCTGATAATGTATAAGTCTTAGACATGTCAGACCAACGTCTACTTAGATATTGAAGAAAAAAGAAATCGACAAATTTTGGTTTCTTCAACATAACTCGAAAACAAATAGGCAGGGAAAAACACAAGTCATATTGGGAACGAGTATGAAATTCTACAAAAAATTGCTAATTTAACCGTCCCCATATCTCTAATAATAACGGAGATAGCACTACATTCCCATCCAGTTTGGGACACACTATATATATATATATATATATATATATATATATATATATATATATATATATATATATATATATATATATATATATTGGCCCACTTCTCCTCCTGCTTCGTGATTAAATCGCCGTTCTATATTGATTAGGTTTAGATTGTCAAACGATTTCTGGCACATTCGGATGCGATGTTGTTGGAACTTTAGTGCAACAGATGAAGCCCCAAATTGGTCAACCTTTTGTATAGTTTTGATACAATTTTCAAGAATTGAAAAATTTACCATGAAGATGGCTACTTAGTTGGCCGAAACGCCTAGAGGTTTTAATAAAATTGTATGTCTGGAAAGAAATCTTGAATATTTAAATTGATATATGTTTTCGATTTATGTCATTTGTTTTGCAGCTTTTCACGTTTGTGGGACATTTCAGAAAATTGTGATACGGCGTTTTTACTAATCGATAGCGGAGTCCCATTAGCGCATTCAAGTAGGTTTTGTTTTAAATTATTCGTCGAAAAAATCTAAATGTCAATACAGGGGCTCTCAAATAGTGGCTGAATTTGAAAAATTCAAACTGCCGGAGATCTTTTTTTCAAATGTAACAACCTGTATGTTATTTAAGTTTTAACTACATATTATGTAATTTAAATTGTATGTATTTTATCACAAATTTTCGTGTAAAATATTGCAGTCAGTTTTCTCAGAAATCCTTATTTATCAAATTGTTATAACGTGTTAGGGATTGATACGTAATATTTAATAGGTTATTGTAAAAAAAACGTTGTTTGCGAATTCACATAAAAAATCTGTGTTCGAATTTTCTTTAAAAGAAATTTTTTTAGCAAATTGTCCTGTAAGACGGTTTAGCTGGCGTTCGTAAAAATACTTTTATATAAATTTCATGTAACATTACTGAAGTAAATTTTTGTAAAAAAAATGGTTAGTTTTCGTGAAAGGAGTTATTTGTAAATTTTTAATTAAAAACTTATTTTTTTGGAATTTTTCTCAAAAAGCTTTTTGTGAACAATTATATCTTGGCAGGTTTAGTTTTTGTGTAAATTCCTTTAATTGGTTCGTTGGCCCGGAAATTCAGACCAGTTTTGTCGGGACAATATTCTTTATTTTCGGATTTTTTTTTAATTATCTGAAACAATAAAGTTTTTTTATGAAATATGGTGTACGGTTTCTACTATAAATGTTATACTTCTACCAAATTTGATGTCCTTTAATAGACATATTTGGAATTAGAATTTTTTATAAAATTACTACCATAACAGACTTGCTGCGTAATGTTTAATAGGTTATTGCAAAAAAAAAGTGTTTCCGAATTCCTATAAAAAATCTGTGTTTGAATTTTCTTTAAAAGAAAGTTGTTTAGCAAATTGTCCTGTAAGACGGTTTATCTAATGTTGGTAAAAATACTTTTATATAAATTTCATGTAACGTTACTGAAGTAAATTTTTGTAAAAAAATTGGTAGTTTTCGTGAAAGGAGTTATTTGCAAATTGTTAATTAAAAACTTATTTTTTTTGCAATTTTTCTCAAAAAGCTTTTTGTGAACAATTATATCTTGGTAGGTGTAGTTTTTCTGTAAATTCCTTTAATTGTTTCCGTGGCCCGGAAAGTCAGACCAGTTTTTTCGTGACAATCTTCTTTATTTTCGGAGTTTTTTTTTTCAAACAATAAAGTTATTTTGATGAAATATGGTGTACGGTTTCTACCATAAATGTTATACTTCTGCCAAATTTGATGTCCTTTATAAGACATATTTGGAATTAGAATTTTTTTAATAAAATTACTACCATAACAGACTTGCTGCGTCCAGTTGCTGCGTAATGTTTAATAGGTTGTTGTAAAAAAATTATGCAAATTCACATAAAAAATATGTGTTTTAATTTTCTTTAAAAGAAAGTTGTTTAGCAAATTGTCCTGTAAGACGGTTTATCTAATGTTGGTAAAAATACTTTTATATAAATTTCATGTAACATTACTGAAGTAAATTTTTGTAAAAAAAATGTTAGTTTTTGTCAGTTATTTGCAAATTTTTGTGTAAAAACTTATTTTTTTGGAATTTTTCTCAAAAAGCTGTTTGTGAACAATTATATCTTGGCAGGTGTAGTTTTTGTGTAAATTCCTTTAATTGGTTCGTTGGCCCGGAACGTCAGACCAGTTTTTTCGGGACAATATTCTTTATTTTCGGATTTTTTTAAAATTATTTGAAACAATAAAGTTATTTTGATAAAATATGGTGTACGGTTTCTGCTATAAATGTTATACTTCTACCAATTTTGATGTCCTTTAATAGACATATTTGGAATTAGAATTTTTTTAATAAAATTACTACCATAACAGACATGCTGCGTCCAGTTGCTGCGTAATGTTTAATAGGTTGTTGTAAAAAAATTATGCAAATTCACATAAAAAATATGTGTTTTAATTTTCTTTAAAAGAAAGTTGTTTAGCAAATTGTCCTGTAAGACGGTTTATCTAATGTTGGTAAAAATACTTTTATATAAATTTCATGTAACATTACTGAAGTAAATTTTTGTAAAAAAAAAATGTTAGTTTTTGTCAGTTATTTGCAAATTTTTATGTAAAAACTTATTTTTTTGCAATTTTTCTCAAAAAGCTGTTTGTGAACAATTATATCTTGGCAGGTGTAGTTTTTGTGTAAATTCCTTTAATTGGTTCGTTGGCCCGGAACGTCAGACCAGTTTTTTCGGGACAATATTCTTTATTTTCGGATTTTTTTAATTATTTGAAACAATAAAGTTATTTTGATAAAATATGGTGTACGGTTTCTACTATAAATGTTATACTTCTACCAAATTTGTTATGCTTTAGAAGACATATTTGGAATAAGATTTTTCATAAAATCATTACCATAAAACACTTGCTGCGTCCAGGCTTTTTAAGTGCTGGTTTTAATATAACCTTAGTAAGATATTAATTTTCGCATAGACCATTATTGCTAATGATCCACTAAATTTTAATCTTAAAAAAGAACCATACATTTCAAATTAAATATACTTAAGAAGCTTTAGAATTAAATTAAACTTTCATGATATCCAATTTAAGTAATGAGACGCCAAAAACAGATTAGGTAATAATAAAAATATTAAATTTGCATCTACTTCAGTGGATTAACACGCAAATGGTCGATTATTTGGTAGTTTATCTTCATTTGCGCCCACCTAAACAAATCGCAAATTAAATTTTCTTATCAACACAGCAGAGCAGCGAACCAATTAAGCAACTGAATTCGCAATGTCATCCGAATAGAACGTTGATTTATCTTCTCGTAACAAATGACGCCGAGGCATGCTGACACATTCGCGCCCCATATGTAGCTTTATAAAAACATCCCTAGCTCCAAAAAACACAATACTCAGAATATCTGTTTAATATTTCTCTCGCGCTACCCGTCATATTGTAAATCCCCCATATATTTTTGGCAAGTTCAGTTTCAGAAACAATGCCGAGTGTTCACAGACGCGACCGGAAGCGGATATTTCAGCCATGCGTATTCAATTACGACTCCGGCAGATGTTGAAGGGGACTCCGGTAACTCCGGTATTTCCAGTCATAACCTATTGGAAACGGAGTTAAGATGTAAAGTAGGATTTACCTACTGAATGCAATGCTAAAGCTGTTCTTGCCCCCAGCAAACGCAGGACCGTATTTTAAATTTACTAATTTGAATATATATATACATACATACAAAAGAAAAACAGTTCTACATAAAATGTACGTTACCAATTGTTATGCATATTTGCAGAAACCTCAAATGCAATCTACGTATGTAGTTAAATATTAGCAAATTTTTATAGAAAAAACGCACTAATGGAGAGATCGTAAGTTCATTTTTTTTTTCGTTTTTTTTTAATGAGGCAAACTAGGCCCCCTAAAACCCATAATGCGAAGCATACAGTGTGTCCCAAACTGGATGGGAATGTATTGCTATCTCCGATATTATTAGAGATAGGGAGATGGTTAATAGCGATGTTTTGTATAATTTCATGCTCGTTCCAAATCTGACTTGTATTTTTCCCTGCCTCTTTTCGTTTTCAAGTTATATTGAAAAAAAAAATTGTCGATTTATTTTTTCTTCAATATCTAAGTAGGCGTTGATCTGACATTTCTAATACTTGCACATTATCAGGACACTTTTACAGAGTAATCTTTTTGTGCTATTCTCAACTTTGGATCATCATTTGTTTTTGAGCTACAGGTATCAACGTTTCTTTTTATTATGGCAGTCATATTGGGTTTTTTGCTCATGTGACATCCTGTGAAAAGAGCTTTCGAATTATGTAAAACATGCTTGAGAAATCTTGTAATTTCACTGACAATTTTGAGCAAAACCGTTTTGAGGATAGTAGGCTATGAAATCCAATACCAGAAAACAAATGACAAAAAAAGTGTTCGAAAAGCAGTAGGCCATGGAGTCTTAACAATACACTTCTACTTTTAACATAATTTTCCGTAATGATTCACAATAAAAAAATATTGCGATTTAATTTACAATACAGAGCCATGGTGGTTCAGGCGTAAGAACGTGTGCCTCTGAACCGAAGGGTACTGAGTACGATCCCAGGGTTCTCCTTTGACTTTTTCAGTACATACTGTAACATTAACATCAACCGAGGTTCTGGCATTGTATTTGAGCAAGTTGAATGTCTGCACGTTCCGCGCTTCGGAGGAGGCGTAAATCCGTCGGTCCCGTGTCCATGCGATGTTGAACACGTTAAAGATCCCTACCCTCCTTACAGAAAGGAAGGGGTTAGGCAAAATTTCCAGGATAGTGAGGTGAAACTGCTCCCTGGCGTCGATGATTGGCCATAGTCGCGGAAATAGGCCGACGTTAAAGAAACAAAACACACACACACACACAATTTACAATACTTAATTAGGTAATAATGCTAGGAAATATTATGTGAAACAGTTTAATAACGAAACCCGGCAATAACAAATAGAAACTTAAACTCCACAAAACAACACAATTAGAAACCAAAATCAACAAATAATAAAATAGAAACTTAAAAATACTCTAAATAGAAAATTGTTCAACATGGCCACCGTTTTGTTCAATTCACTTCATGCACCTTTTCGAAACATGCCTGCAAACTCTGGCGAGGGTGTTTTGGTTAATATGATTTATAGGTTCCGTGATTCGGTTTCGTAATTCCTTGATATTTTGTGGTGGATCGAATTTATATACATCTTTCTTCAGAGTACCCCAAAAATAATGGATGTTATAACAGGACTTCGAGCACACCAATGAACCGGCCCATTGTTACAAATGATTCAATTATTAAAATTTTGGTACAAAAATTCTTTGACGATCCTAGCATTGTGAGTTGGCCAATTGTCTTGTTGATGCCAAATCTCGTCTAAATTATCATGAACTCTTCTAATTGTTGGTAGGATATCATTTCTCAATAGATTAAGTTACTTTCCCCAGTTAAATTATTTTCAAAAAAGAACGGAACAACAATGAAGTTACCTATATATTTTTTTTAATTAACTGTCTAATCTACAAATAAAAATAACATTTTTTTTACATAATAAGCCGCACCAAACATTAATATCAAATCTGCCTTGCAAACCTCTTTCTTCCTTAAGATGGGGATTTTCATTTACCCAATAATGCCTATTATGGCGGTTATACACGCTACAATTTGTAAATCTGGATTCATCAGTCCATATTATTTTCAAATGAAAATTTTCAACAAAAAAAAATATATCTTTCTGGCATTGTCCTTGATACCATCTGCAGAATTAAAGTCGCTTAGGGTAATCGTCAACTAAGCCTTGTACGATTGTAGGTTTGTATGGACGGTAATGACTTTGTTTTAATACACAGTGTACCGTACTTTTTGGAACGTTAATTTGTTCACCATTACACCGAACAGATTGCGAATGGTTTTCGTTTGAAACCTGTAAGACGTCATTATTTCTTTCTTCATTTTTAGGCATTGGTAGTTTCTTTGCGTGGAAGCTACCGTCGATCAATCGATTGGTCACTATCCTGCGGAATATTTTGATGTTTGGCTGTCGTCTTTCTGGGTAGTTGTTTTAATATGAATTTGCAGCTACCTCAGTATTTCGGTTAAAACGAATATAACATTCCAACATGTCAAAATATTCCTCATTACTGAACATTTTGTTGAATAATATTTAAAATAAACAAGAAGCAAACTATTTAGTACAAAATTTTAAACAACGTGTTAAATACACCTCAAATTGTTCAGATATATAAGAATGGCAGTATTCTTAATTGTCGCGATAGCAACCTTTATTCTGTTGTTTTTTAGTTGACGTTTAAAAATCATACAATTTTCAAAAGCTTCTTCGCAAATCACTGATCTGCTTTTTATTGAGTTCTGTCAGTAAATTTAGTTATTAACTAGGTTTACCTATTTAATTAAAGTATAACACTTTTTTTAGGATAATGTTGTAATGTCAAATATCATTTGTAATAATGGGCCGATACATTGGTATGCTCAAAGTTCCTATTTTTTATCGTGATTTATTATGGAAAAGTATGTCAAAAGTAGCAGTCTATCGTTAGACCTCATGGCCTACTGCTTTTTGAACATTTTTTTTGTCAATTGTTTTCTGGAATTGGATTTCATAGCCTACTATCCTCAAAAGGGTTTTTCTCAAAATTGTCAGTGCAATTACAAGATATCTCAAGCATGTGGTACATCATTGGAAAGTTCTTTTCACAGGCTATCACATGAGTAAAAATCCAATATGGCTGCCATAATAAAAACAAAGGTTGATACCTGTAGCTCAAAAACAAATGACAATCCAAAGTGGAGAATAGCACAAAAAGATTACTCTGTAAAAAGTGTCCTGATAATGTGCAAGTCTTAGACATGTCAGATCAACGCCTACTTAGATATTGAAGAAACAAGAAATTGACAAATTTTGTTTTTTCCAAATTAACTCGAAAACAAAAAGAGGCAGTGCAAAATACAAGTTCGAAAGAGCATGAAATTCTACAAAACATTGCTATCTCTAATAATAACGCAGATAGCAATACATTCCCATCCAGTTTGGGACAGACTGTGTATATATATATATATATATATATATATATATATATATATATATATATATATATATATATATATATAGGGTTTTTCACGGTCCATGGTACCTTAGACGTATATGGAAAACCAAACATGGAATCAAATTTGGTCGGTTCCATAGTCAAGTATACTCTATCTATCCATAAGATTTTTAAAAGAACTATCCTGTATATAATATTTTTCAGAATTCCTTGTTTAATTTACATAACTTTTTCCCAACATGTCCCCGGTGGTGGTTCCCCAGATATTAAATAATTTTCATATTTTTAAGCAAAACACAGTCATGATTAATCCTTAATAATTTTGACTACTAGATCCTGTGAAGCTAAAATTGTAGTTGTAGTTTAGTGACAGTACAGTTATGTCATTTCAATAGAAAAATTGATCCGATGTTATACAGTGTGCTTTAAAAGTACCTTTTCTGCTATAAAGAAAAATGACAAAAAAAGCTATTTTTTTTCAAATGGAACCCCCTGTATATTACCCAAAAAGTTAAGACGTAATTAAATTTCCTTTAAAATACTATACCATGTTTCTGTACCGAAATCTTTAGGATTTCTGAGGAACAGGCATTCAAAACAAATAAGCACATCAAGATCAAGAAATACATTGGTTCATATAGTAAATGTTCGAAATTTTCACCGTTGGCTTCTAAACACTTCAAAATTCTTCGATTTACGGCATGGATAGTAGCCCTCTCTATCTCATTGGGATCCAGTTCTGGAAAATGTCTTACTACCCGTTGTCGTAATTTCTCCTTGGTATTGATTGGTGTTGTATATACTTTTTCTTTTATCTTATCCCAAAAATAAAAGTCCGGTGTAGCCAAATCAGGCCAATTTCATGGACCTAATCTTCTAAACCAACGATCGTCAAACATTTCCTGAGATACTTCATGTGTGCAATGAGGCGAAGCACTGTCCAACTAATACCAACAGTTCCGATCTTCTTCTAGTGGGAGATCTGCCAAGAAGTCACTGACAACCGTTCTTAATATTTCCAGGTATCTTGACAAATTCAATGGTGCATCATATATAAAAACCTACTCGATTTTTCTTCAGTAAACAGAAAACGTTAAACCTAAATCTGTTTTGAAATCCTGAATCTCTGGTCACTCTACGATTTTCACTTGCCCAATAATGGATGTTCTGCCTATTGAAAATGCCCTCCGATAAAAATTTCGCTTTATCAGTCCAGATAATCTTTGATATAAACTGAGGATCTTCTTTAATTCGGAATAAAGGGGTTTCACAAAAATGAATCCTTCGTGCACTATCTTCAGGCGTGCTTGAACTTTACTAAATTAATATGAATGCATGATGTGCTTGGACAAAACTCTCTAAATAGAAGAGCGCGACACACCTAAATCGTCTTACACACTTCGGGCGGATATGCTCTAAAATACACCAGGATATTCATGACATTGTCGTCGGAGGTGAGTGGCTTCGGTAAAGTCGGAGGTACTTTTATTTTCGAACCATAATCAACGAATTTGTTTTATATTCTCACAAATTTACTACATTTAACAAACAAACAGTAAGAAACAGTTAATCCCAGAATAAATCCAAGTGCAAACATTTAAACAAAACTTAATAAAAGCCATACAAATATAAAATTATCATAAAACAGTAATGAAAACAGGAAACCTACACAGTCGACACAAATCGAAAACACAGCCAATCATACAACCGTAAACGGACCAATAGAAGCTGAATACGCAGGCATCCTGTACAAGCTTAGAAATAGAAAAACTCCGGACGCAGCAAGTGCGTTATGGTAGTGAATTTTCATATAAATGATCTGGCACAAAATATTTTATGATTACTTTTTTTTTGTAACATTGAAATCTACATTTTTGAGTGTAGTTTATTTTTTATATCGTAAACCTACGTACCAAATTTGGTTGTCATAGCTTTTTTATTTTTTGAGATAATTTTTTTTTCGAATGAAAACTCAATTTTTTTTTTTGGAAAACTACATCCAATTTTCCCGAGTAAGCAACTCATCCAAGCCATTTACAAAAGGAAGGTACATGCCAAATATTAGCAAAATCGGCCCATTATTTTTTGAGGTATCGGTGTGATATATATATATATATATATATATATATATATATATATATATATATATATATATATATATATTTAATGATAACTTTTTTTTTCTTGTAACATAGAAATCTACATTTTTTAGTGTAGTTTACTTTTTATATCGTAAACCTACGTACTAAATTTGGTTGTCATAGCTTTTTTATTTTTTGAGATAAAACTCAATTTTTTTCGGAAAACCACGTCCGATTTTTTGGACTAACGAACTCATCCAAGCCATTTACAAAAGAAAGGTACATGCCAAATTTTAGCAAAATCGGCCCATTATTTTTTGAGGTATCGGTGTGATACATACATATATATATATATATATATATATATATATATATATATATATATATATATATATATATATATATATATATATATATATATATATATATATATATATATATAAACACATAAAAATCGAAACTGACCCCGGGTATGGGCTCTAGAGGTCCTAGTTCGCGCTCATTTGCCAAAATTTTTTCAAAATTCAAAAGTCGGGATCTCCCCATTAGTTAATTTTTTCTACGAAAATTCACTAAAACACACAGAAACTATCAGAGCCAGTGGCGTGTTGATGATAAACCAGGAAGGTTCGAAACTGCAGTCCACGTAAACAAATAGAAAATCACAGAAAGTACAGCAATAGATATATATATATATATATATATATATATATATATATATATATATATATATATATATATATATATATATATGCTTTAATTTGTTTGCTGTATTTTCTGTGATTTTCAGCAAACAAATTAAAGCATATATATATATATATATATATATATATATATATATATATATATATATATATATATATATATATATATATATATATATATATATATATATATATTGCTGTACTTTCTGTGATTTTCTATTTGTTTACGTGGACTGCAGTTTCGAACCTTCCTGGTTTATCATCAACACGCCACTGGCTCTGATAGTTTCTGTGTGTTTTAGTGAATTTTCGTAGAAAAAATTCACTAATGGGGAGATACCGACTTTTGAATTTTGAAAAAATTTTGGCAAATGAGCGCGAACTAGGACCCCTAGAGCCCATACCCGGGGTCAGTTTCGATTTTTATATGTTTATATATATATATATATATATATATATATATATATATATATATATATATATATATATATATATATATATATATATATATATATATATATATATATATATATATATACATAGTTGGTTGCCGAGTTGAACCGCGTCTAATATTTAATAAAGCTTGACGTTTTCTCACCTGTTTTAAAGCCATTTTCAGGGATCAAAATATATGAAATGGGCCCTAAGGGCCCAATCTGCCTACCCGGCAGATATAGCAGTAAATAATGGTAGGTTGGGTTATTGTAACTATAATTACGGGGCTTCAATCTGCTTGCTTTCCAAATCACACATGAGGTCGCCTCTTAGGTCTAAGAGCTAAGAGAGATTAACTTACCCTCATCCATCACCTCATTTCATATTTCCTTAACCTCGTGAAATAGGCTTCAAAACTGGATATATATATATATATATATATATATATATATATATATATATATATATATATATATATATATATATATATATATATACATATATATATATATATGTGTGTGTGTGTGTATAAAATTTGTAACTTACCTGGGTTATGTGTTCTAGGTGTTAAGTAAAATGTGGCGATCTTCTCCCATTAACGAATTGTATTTACAAATATTTGCTAAAATTCGCGAAGTAGTGGAAACTTAATAAAATCTTTAATAATTCATACTTGTATTTTCAATCTTTATAAATTTTGCTTTCTTTCTTTCAATTTCTTCCAGCCAGCTTCTTTCTTCTCTCGTCACTTCTAACGCTTTTATTCGTCTTTCCTTGTCATTTTTTCCATACCCATAGCTCAATAGGTTCCGGTCTTTTTATGTTCAGGCCTGTTCCAGGCCCAGCTTTTTGCCTAATGCATCATAATGCTCCGTACGTATGACTTGGTGGACTTCTTTCTCAGGTTGAAGTTCAAAGGCTTATCAGAGAGAACTATATTACGTCTATTACATACTTGCTTTGTCATCGCAATCCTCTGTTGGACTTTTTTGCTAAATTTAAAAGAAAATTAAAAATGTAAGCTCTAACGCTTTTAGTTTATAAATGTACGTTATTAAGCAAATGCAGTTTATTACTTTTTTTACATAAAATTTCTGCAACATTCTGGTAACACGCTAAACTGAATTTTCGAAGTTAAAACTCTAGCGATGTAGGTACGGGAGCACTTCACTGACCTGAAAAGCTTTATTAAATTTCAGGTAGGGTTGCGAATAATGTTTCATTCGTATTTCATAAACATGTATTCATGAGGCAATCACCCAGTCCTGCCTTCCAATGAAAAAAATATGATGTAATTTCGTGAATGCCCCAACTTCGAAGCTATATTTCAGCAATAGAAACGACGTCTAATAACATGAGTGAACAAGAGGGTAAATTTTCGAATCCAATAAAATTTCCCATACACGTTGCTCTATCTGATAATTGCACACAAATAATATAACAAGTGCTCATGTAAACCCTCTTTAAACTTTTCTCGGTTTAATTTTAAATTTTTAGCTTCAGCAGCAATATTAAATTCTGTGTTCAAGTACTTATTTTTACATCAGAACGAGCCTCTGTAATTAGATAAAGTTTTATCTTGTACCGGCTTTTTTCTCTTTACTGAGTGGTTTTACTACTTTAGGCTTATTGATATTACAAGATGTTTCGTATTTACGACTTTAAACTTGGAAACTTTAAGGATAGTCTTAGGAAATTTTATAAGAAAAACTTTTATATAACCTAAATACTTTTTATATTTTTAATGATTTTTTTTTATCGCTACTAGAGAGGTATCGATGGTGAGACTTTGCAAAAATTTTGTTGATATGTTTCCCTCGTAAATACCTTGCTACGTACCAAAATTCAACATTATAGGTCTATAGAAAATTGAGTTATACAAATCTGAAGCATTTAATGACAATTCACTACCATAACGCACTTGCAGCGTCTCGAATTTTTTATTACTGATCAAACATGAAAATATAACTTTCTTAGTTAATAGATGAGCATCCACTTGCACATTTTTAGTTTATTCGGTATCATAAGGCAATGCATATGTTCGTAGGGTTTTAGCGAATTTTTATTTTAAAAAATTCACTATTAGAGAGGTATCGATGGTGAGACTTTGCAAAAATGTTTTTAAATAAACGCGAGTTTGGGCCGCTAGAACCCGAAATCAAGGTCCGCTTGAGTTATATGTTTATATTTATATATAGGGTGGCGCATTGAAAACGAAACAGACCAATTTGCGTCCAGAGAATTTCTTTTTTAAAAAAACGCTGAAACACGTCAATTTTAATATTGAGGGGGACATGTTTTGACATTACATTTAACATTGTCACACCAACCCCGTAAGGGTTGTGCTAACAACACTTATATTTTAAATAGGGAACGTGGGTCGAGTGTTACATTATTTTTGAAAGCTCTTTCTTTTTTGAATTCAGCACACTAATTTTTTGGAGGTTTTATCAACTCGTTTAAAAAAATGATTCACAGATGAAGATACAAAAACGCGTTTCACTCATTCCGTTAAGAAATGTGCTGATAGTCAATGTTTTGTTGGTTTGTAAACAAAAAATTGACTATCAGAACATTTCCTATCGGAATGAAGGAAATGCGGTTTACTATTTCAGTTTATCGGTCGGTTTGATATTTGATAGTACTACCGAAAATTAATTGCACAATGGTTTATTATGTAGAAGGAAGAGTTGAAATAATTACTCTTTTTTTTCAAAAACGATGACTGTGCCAACCGTACCACAAATTTGTTTAATGAACGACACCCGAACAGACATGTTAACAGAAAATACATTTTGGAGTTAGTTGTAAAGTTTCGACAAAGTGGTTCAGTAGCCAACAAAAAACGGGATCCTGACGTGAATTTCCGGTTAGAAATGAGACTACTGAGATTGAAGTTTTAGGACAAATTGCTGCAGACCCAACTTTGAGCACGATAAAATTGGCCACTGTTTCAAACATCAAAAAAAGAACTATATAGCGAATATTGCAGCATCATAAATTTCACCTGTATAAAATTCATCTTGTACAACAACTGAATGAAAATGGTTTTGATCGGCAGCTGGAGTTTTGTGAAGTTATGACTGCACGTATAGCTGATAACGGGAACTTTCTGTTCAATAACTGTTTTTCAGACGAGTGTACGTTTTTATTAAACTCTACAGTCAATCGTCATAATTGTCGTTATTGGGCAGATAATAATCCAAGAAATTTTCACGAAGTCCACACTCAAACTCCACATAAATTAAATGTCTGGACTGGCATTTTTGGAGACTGTTTAATCGGACCAATTTTTCTTGATGGCAATTTGAGTGGCGAAGATATCGTTTACCTTCTACTAATTGACATTGTTAAAAAATATTATCGCTATCAAGGAAATCAATTAGTGTTTCAACAAGATGGAGCTCCTCCGCATTTTTCACAACGTGTTAGAGAGTTTTTGAACAGAGAGTTTCCAGGACAATGGATTGGGCGTAGAGGTGCTATTGAGTGGCCCCCTAGATCACCGGATTTAACTCCTTTAGACTTCTTTCTATGGGGCCATTTAAAGAGTAAAATTTACGCAATAGAACTGGGGGCTCTGGAAGAATTACGACGACACATTGTTGAAGAATGCCGTCTAATAACTCCACAAATGCTCCAGAATGTCAGAGCTCGTTTTGAACAAAATTTGTACTTTTGTATGGAAGCTGGTGGTCAACAATTTGAACACTTGCTTAACTGGATAAACATTTTTGAACGTTTGGTTTTGTTTTTAGTTTTTTTTTAACAAAAAATTGACTAATTAGTGCATTTCTTAACACAATGAATGAAATGCGTTTTTGCAACTCAACTGTGAATAATTTTTAAACGAGTTGATAAAACTTCCAGAAAAATTAGTGTGCTGAATTCAGAAAAGAAAGAGCTTTTAAATGATGTAACACTCGACAAATGTTCTTTATTTAAAATATAAGAGTTGTTATCACCACCCTTAAGAGGTTGATGTAACAAAGTTGAGTTTTATGTCAAAAAATGTCCCCCTCAATATTAAAATTGACATGTTTCAGCGTTTCTTAAAAAAATAATTCTCTGGACACAAATCAGTCTGTTTCCTTTTCAATGCGCCACCCTGTATATATATATATATATATATATATATATATATATATATATATATATATATATATATATATATATATATATATTTATTTATCGTATGGCACATACCAGATAAGAATATCGTGTCAATGGTACAGCATATAGCAGAATGTAGAACATAAGAATATAACATAATTCACAATTGAATGTCCAAATTATTTATATAATCAATTGAGACTGGTGTCGCTGTCAATAAATCACCCGGATGACCCCCATATGCCCTCAGGTTGCAATACTCCGTGATGTGGCGGATCGTCTGCCCTTCAGTGCCGCAGTCACTCTGTGGGGAGGGTATTATGTTCCACTTGTAGAACCTGCCATGGTTGGTTCTAATCCGGTTAAGTGTTGTCCATTTCTTGCGTGGTAGTTCAAAGCCGGCTGGAGTAGTTGTTATGCACGGCATGTTGTGAAGCTCCGGTTGGGCTGGCTCGGTTGAATTCCGCCTCTACTCGTTTATTGGATTTAAGTCATCGGCCACCAGGTCTCCAGCTGTTCTGATTGGTGGTTTTCTTGAGCGTAGCCTATTCCTTTCTATATCATCGATATCTGTGTTTATTGGTAGTTGTGAGTTTTGAAGAATCTCGTTGAACTCTCTGACAAGTGCAGTGGATCTCCGTATCGCTAGGGGTGGAATGTGGCTCAGAACTGGTAGCCAGTAACCTGGTGTAGATCCAACTGTGCCCGAGATTAAGCGCATCGTATGGTTCAATTTGACGTCGATCATTTTAACATGTGGCTGTTTTGCCAGACCGGAGCACAATACTCGGCCGTAGAGTAAACAAGCCCTGAGGCGGACCTTCGAACCGTGACAGAGGAGGAACCCCATGAAGTGCCGCATAGTTTTTGTATGATGCTATTTCTTGTTTTGAGTTTTGAGGCAGTCTTAGTTAGGTGTTGTTTGAAGGATAAAGTTCTATCAAGAGTTACTCCTAAGTATTTAGGATATGGGTTATGGTGAAGCAGCCTGTCACCAAAGTACACGTTGAGCTCTATATTGGTCATGCGGTTGTTCACGTGAAAGGATGCCACCTCCATCTTGCCTGCACTGGGTTGGAATCTCCAGTTGCGGAAGTATTTCCCTAAGGTATCCAAATCGTCAGTTAACGTTTCCTCCGTTTCTTCCATTGATTTGCTTCTGGTTGCTATTGCCCAGTCATCAGCATAGCCAAATTTTCTGGATCTTGTTGTGGGCATATCGGCGAGGTAACAGTTAAACAGGAGTGGAGCCAGAACCGATCCCTGAGGAAGACCGTTATTAAGTTTCTTCCAATCGCTCGGAGCATTTCCCATGACGACACGTAACAATCTATTGCTCAGCATGCTATCGATTAGACCCACAGTTGTTTTGCAGGGTATTTGACGAAGGACTTTGTAGAGCAGTCCTTATTTCCAAACAGTGTCATATGCCGCAGTTAGGTCTATAAATGCGACAGATGTTTTTAGCTGCATCTGGTACCCGGCCTCTATATAGGTTGTAAGTTACAGGACCTGGTCAGTACAGCTTCGCCCCGGCCTGAATCCAGCATGCTCAACAAGTATGCTTTCTAGGATCTTTGGGTTTATTCTGTTGTACAAAAGCCGTTCTAATAGTTTGTAACTAGCACTTAGAAGCGCGATGGGACGATAGCTCTCAGGCCTGTCGTTTGTTTGTTTCAATAAGCGAGGGATGATTCCTGCATTGAGAATGTCAGTGAGGAGCCTAGCCAACCAGTCATGGGCGTTTTTGCCTAGATTTATTAAAAACTCCGGGTGTATGCCATCGAATCCCGGAGCCTTACCCGGCTTAACATCCTACAGTGCCTTTGTAATGTCCTCATGGGTGAAGGGCCGAGAGTATTCTGATTGTAATTCGGTGACGGCTTTCAGGCACTTGAACTCCCTCTTAACTTGGGTAGTGTGTTCTCGGTCTTTGGGAGCCCTAGAAATAAAGACAATTTGTGAGGCAACAGCATTTGGCGTTACGGCAGAGTTGTCATGGATCGGCACATTACCACTCCCCAGTTTACGTTATTTGTGAAGTATATAAGGTATAGAGATGGGCTGGTGTAAAGTATTTGCGAGCCCGGAAGAGGATACCTAATTTCTTAGCAGCCGCTTCTGCAATTGATGTGACAAGTTGGTGTCAATTGAGATTTCGATCCACAGAAATGCCAACAAGTGAAAAGGACTCATTACTTTGAATAACTTGGTTGTTCATTGTGATGGCTCTAGGGCTGGTGTATCTCTAATGAGATATAAAGCAGGACTGAGATTTGGTGGGGTTGAGTTGTACAAGATTTGTACTCCCCCAGTCTAATTTTTTTGCAGATCCACGGAGACAGAACCCTCCACGAGTCTCCGATCCTCATCTAATTGGGCTAAAGAGACAGACTTGGAATATTGTATACTTGAGTGGAGGGTGCTGTCGTCCGCGTAAGTGTGAACTGGGTTGGAGGTGCTAGAGAGGAGGTCATTGATGTGGAGAAGAAACAAAGTAGGGGCTAAAGCTGAACCTTGAGGAACTCCTGCATTAATTGGATACAGTTTAGAGGAATGGCCATCCACAACAACAGAAATATTCCTGTTGGAGAGGAAATTTGCTGTCCAGGTACAGAGTTTTGGTGGTAGGGCATAACCCGGAAGTTTATTAAGCAGCGCTGCATGTCAGACCTGGATGAATGCTTTGGATGTGTCTAGAGCGACAATCTGGGATTCACCGTGTAGTTCCATAGACTTATTCCAAGGATGAGTGACAAAGGAAAGGAGATCAGCAGTTGATCTGCGCTGACTGAATCCATACTGCCTGTCGTGGATTAGACTGTGCTTTTAAAGAAAATCTAGTGATTCGGTGTTTATATACTTTTCCATCATTTTGTGCGCGACATTGGGGACTGTTGGTGGTTGAACATTTGGAGGTCGGTTGAGAGTAGAATTGCCGGCGTACAACGAGGCAAAAGGTTTAGCCTTGCCCAGGGCGGTAGAAATAACTTCATCCCCTGAAACAAGAGGTGAGAACGTGCTCTTGCATATTTAAGGTTGGCATTTCAAAGTTGGGTATTAGTGTTCCATTTGTTAAGTTTAAGCAAGTAATGGTATTTAGGTTGCTAGAGCGATTATTACAGCTTCAGCGGTCCAGAAGGGTACTGGGTTCGACTGCCAGAGTTTTCCTTTCACTTTTTCAGTACATAATGTAATACTGTAAAATGAACATCAACCGAGATTGTGACATTATGTTTGAGCAAGTTGAATTTTTGCACGTTCCACCCTTCAGAGGATGAGTAAAATTGTTGGTTCCATGTACCATGCCATGCTGGGTACGTTAAAGATCACTACCATCCATACAGCAGACAGGAGTTCGGCAAATATTGCCAGTGTAGTGAGGTGAAACTCCTCCCTGGCTGGCCATAGGCACGGAAATAGACCGACGTTAAAGAAAAGAAGAATGTTATTATTGCAATTATTTAAAAGGAGTAAAGAAACCATTTTAAGTTAATCTAGAAATTGAAGAAGTATTGTAATTACTGTAAATGTAAATCATCTGACACGCAATTATAGCTTTAAGTAATATTTCTTTGACTACTTTCGAAGAATCTTTGCGCAAATATTTTGTCATACTTATGTTGTCGCTATTTAGTTTTGCATAGTCGAAGTTAGTTTAAAAAACAATACATAATTTTTATGCATTTACTTACGCAACCCCCACCTGCCCCCGCACCCCTCCAACCAATTTCTGTGTACGCCACATACATGGATGGGGTGCATTATCATCCCATGTGAATATGTGAATTCTGCATTTTCTAAGACACTTAAATACCACTTTTCAGATGTTTGGCGAAATAAAATATTATTATCTAGCACAAAGATTTTAAAATACTGATATTTAGGCATTTCAGGTTATTTCAGAAACAGTTGTCAATATTGCGATTTTGATTAATGGTATTGGAAGGCATGAAAAAGACTTTTTTGTAGTATAATCGACTTGTACTCGTGATTCTTACTGTTTATCGAGGCTTCCATGGTGAGCGATTTCATATGGAAGTCATCGCTTTTCCTCCAAAAGTGTAGTAAAAAGAACCCTTAATAGTTGAAAGCTTTCAGCATGGGTTTAAACATTGTTAGTAATTATACACAAAATGCAACATAGCTTCTTTTTTTATTTTTGCCCCCACTGATGTTTTCACTAATTTTTAGGTAATGCTTGAGTATTCTGTTTTATAGTTTTTGACTAAATACTAAAGAAGGACGTAAATAATTATGATTCTGTTGATCAGAATTTTAAACGAAATGCACTTCAAACTAAGAAGGCCTTTATTACCCCAGAGGGTGGTTTTTTTACATACCGGAACAGGAAGGAATACTAGCACATAATAGTTTTCAGTGCTGTCAGATAAAAACCTCCAGCGACCACCAGAAATATTACTTTTATAAAATACGCTATTATGGATTTAGCGGTCTGTCTTTCCTGTTGACATTATCTTTTGTTTGTTTGTGTTTTATTCGTTAGATTACAACTCTCAATTAAACATACAACTTTCTTCATTGACGCAAATATTTATAATTTACTGAAAATCTGAAATCTGTCACTTCAACAAAGATGCTTGCAAATACACTTAATCAGAAAAAATCTAACGACCCTATAATTATTTTTTTAAATTTTATGAAAAAGTTCTGTCTCGCATATGAAATGTAATCCTGAAGACCTACCACCAATTAATATCTTTTTTTCTTGTTTCAGGTAAGTGCTAAACATCAAATTTCCAACACCAACGAGTAAGTCTTGTACGAGTAATATTTAGGTAGGCATATATAGGCGTGCACAGGTGTTCCTACTTGTATGGGCAAAATTTCAACAGGTAATAAACTTTTTGAAATAAGAAACAAGTTCTTATAAACCGAAGTCGAGAAATGATTAGTTTTCTAGCTTTGGGGCGTCAAATTTAATGACCATGATGATGCCTGTAATGAAAAATTTGAAAGGGCTAAAGACAAATAAATAAAAATTGTCCAGTGTTAGTACGACATATTACTAAAATTAATATTTTAAATTTACACAGGCGTCGAAGATCGGGTTTAGAACTCCTAATACACGCTCATTTAAAAAAAATCTCTCCCTCTCTCTCTCTCTCTCTCTCTCTCTATATATATATATATATATATATATATATATATATATATATATATATATATATATATTATCATAAAAATATTCAAATATTGTATTCTAGCTCCTTTTGAGAAAAAAACTTTGAATGTCCAAACCTCAATTTTTCTAGAAGATTGAAATTTGGTGAACCTAGATACCTACTGTGAGTCTCTTTAAAAGAAACTTGGAGTACAAATTTCAATAAAGTTACAAAAGCTTTACAGAAGAAAACTTAATTTATTTTTAGAAAAGGATTGTGTCTGCCAAATTATAAACATGGTAGGTATTTTCCCTTGTTAATCACCTGGATGATTTCGTTTTAGTCAACCTAATTAGTCAATTCATTAGTCAAATAATTAATCTACTAGAAAAATTAATCAACGAATATTAACGTTAATATTCTTATTCTTTCATTTCCAATTTTACAATTTATTATATAATCATTTACTACTTAACCTCAAAACAGAACTGTCAAACTATGATAAAAAAAAATCTCTGGACGCAGCAAGTGCGTTATGGTAGCGAATTTCCTTTAAAATATTTTTAATAGCAAATGTCTTTCTTTGATGAAAGCAGGCATCAAACTTGGTTGCCTATATGGTAGAAACAATGTACCATATTTCATTGAAATAAATTTATTGTTTGAAAATATATAAACATTTTTCAAAAGTCTAGATGCAGCAAATCTGTTATGGAAGTGAATTTCAATAAAAATGTTTTTAGTACCAAATATGAGCAGGCATCAATCTGATTACCGGTATAGCCTATGTGGTAGAAACAATGTACTATATTTTAACAAAATTACTTATGGTTTGAAAATATACAAAAATTTTCCGAAAATAAACTTAACTGTTGGCAGGTTTCTGAAAACAGTTTTTTGAAAGGAGTTCGGGAGCTAAACTGCAAATTTACCGAAAATTCGCTACCAAAACGCACTTACTGCGTCCAGTTTTTTTTCGTATAAACGCATCACATTTCGATAAAAAATGCAAAAATGCATTAATAAATTTCTTCTACGATAATTAGCTAAAAAAAATATAGACCGTTAAACCATAAACTTCACTAACCCTACAAATAATTATCCAAAAAGCCACCAAACTTAACTAAACTGACAGCTGAAGCATCAGAGAAAGGGTCTATTTGAAATGGATATTCTGTAAATATTTTAGTAAAATGAAGGGCAATGACGGTTGAATCTGAAACTTAAGGGTTTGCAGAACATTTTTCTTGCAACATTTTCTTTTCACAAACAGTATTTGTTTCACATTCTTTGCTTAAACATTGCCAATTTTGACGTTTAAAATTGCGAGTTTGACGTTTTGCGGAAAACTCCAAAATTTGTTACTTTAACTGCCCATAACTTCTTTGTCTTTACAACTAGGGACCTAAATTTTGGTACAGAGTTCACTATTTATAATACAAATACGCGTACCAAATTTGGTTGCCCTTACTTTTTATTTCCGGAGATACGAATTTTTTTATAAAGAAAATACAAAATTTTCAGGGAAAACCTGGTCCGATTTTCCTGGCTAACGAACTTATCCAAGCCACTTGCAAAAGGAAGGTACTCTGCAAATTTTATCAAGATCGGTCCATTATTTTTTGAGTTGTCGGTCGGATATATATATATATATATATATATATATATATATATATATATATATATATATATATATATATATATATATATATATATATATATATATATATATATACACAGATCTCCCCATAAGCGAATTTAAAAAAAAATTCGCTAATAAACAGAACACGTTGTTATTCTTTGATTTCCAATTTTAGAAGCATATATAAGTTTCTGTATCTTTGTCAATGACAGACATTTACGACTTAACCTCAAAACGGAAATGTCAATTCATAATGAATAAACGAAACACGTTATTATTCTTTGGTTTCCAATTTTAGAAGCATATACAATCATTTACTTAACCTCAAAACAGAACTTTTGAGGCATAATAAATAAACAAACACACTATCCCATTTGGTTTTTACTTCAAGTAGCTGATATAAAACTTCCATTATTTCCCCTCCCAATTTCCGATTAGGATACTTTTGAACATTTTACAAATCCGCGCATCTAAATATACCCAAAGGCGGTCATTAGGGTGGGATCGCCACAGTTAGGGTGTTGTGGCGATCCTGTCTTACGTGTATTATTTTGTTTCGTTATTGCTGCATTTTGATGTATGCCTATGGTATATGTATCAATCTACGCGTGGCCGGTGACTACTCTGTCTGTGCCTGCCATCATACTTTAACCACTTAAGTTGTTTCAATTCTTATTTCTCCGATTTTATTTTTAATTTGGATAAGAAATGTGCTGATAGTCAATGTTTTGTTGGTTTGTAAACAAAAAATTGACTATCAGAACATTTCTTATCGGAATAAGAGAAATGCGGTTTATTATTTCAATTTATCGGTCGGTTTGATACTTGATAGTACTACCGAAAATTAATTTCACAATGGTGTATTCCGTAGAAGAAAGAGATGAAATAATTACTCTTTTTTTCAAAAACGATGACTGTGCCAACCGTACCGCAAATTTGTTTAATGAACGACATCCGATCAGACATGTTAACAGAAAATACATTTTGGAGTTAGTTGCAAAGTTTCGACAAAGTGGTCCAGTAGCCAAAAAAAAAACGGGATCCTGAACGTGAATTTCCGGTTAGAAATGAAACTACTGAGATTGAAGTTTTAGGACAAATTGCTGCAGACCCAACTTTGAGCACGAGAAAATGGGCCACTGTTTCAAACATTAAAAGAAGAACTATTCAGCGAATATTGAAGCATCATAAATTTCACCCGTATAAAATTCATCTTGTACAACAACTGAATGAAGATGATTTTGATCGGCGGCAGTAGTTTTGTTAAATTATTACTGCACGACTAGCTGATAACGGGAACTTTCTGTTCAATATCTGTTTTTCAGAAGAGTGTATGTTTTTATTAAACTCTACAGTCAATCGTCATAATTGTCGTTATTTGGCAGGCAATATTCACGAAATCCACACTCAAACTCCACAGAAATTAAATGTCTGGACTGGCATTTTTGGAGACCGTTTAATCCGACCAATTTTTCTTGATGGCAATTTGAGTGGCGAAACATATTTGGAGTTACTAGAAGATATCGTTTACCCTCTACTAATTGACATTGTTGAAAATGATGATCGCTATCAAGAAAATCAATTAGTGTTTCAACAATATGGAGCTCCTCCGCATTTTTCACAGCGTGTTAAAGAGTTTTTGAACAGAGAGTTTCCAGAGCAATGGATTGGGCGTAGAAGTGCTATTGAGTGGCCCCCTAGATCACCGGATTTAACTCATTTAGACTTCTTTCTATGGGGCAATTTAAAGAGTAGAATTTTCGCAACAGAACCGGAGTCTCTGGAAGAATTACGACGACGCATTGTTGAAGAATGCCGTCTAATAAGTCCACAAATGCTCCAGAATGTCAGAGCTCGTTTTGAACAAAATTTGTACTTTTGTGTGGAAGCTGGTGGTCAACAATTTGAACACTTACTTAACTGAATAAACATTTTTGAACGTTTGGTTTTGTTTTTTTAGTTTATTTTAACGAAAAATTGACTAATTAATGCATTTCTTATTACAATGAATGAAATACGTTCTTGCAACTCCTACTGTGAATAATTTTTAAACGAGTTGATAAGACTTCCAAAAAAATAGTGTGCTGAATTCAGAAAAGAAAGAGCTTTCAAATGATGTAACACTGTATACATATAAAATTCAAACGGAGCTTGTATATGGGTCCTAGGGGCCCTAGTTCGCGCTGGTTTGAAAAAAATTTCCGAAAGTCTGACCATCGTCACCTCTCTATTAATGAATTGTCTTAATGAAAATTCACTAATAAAAATTTAGAGACACATTTTAAATTTGTTGCATTCTCAGATTCAAAACCTAAAAGAGCATTTTTCAATTAATTATGTATTCTTGTTTCATTTCGGTATTTCTATTGGTTTTCGAGAAAAATCGATTTATGTGAGAAATTAAAAGCGAAACAAACCAAGTGTGTTTATTAATTTCTCGTCTTATCAGAACATAATGTTCCTTAAATCGATTTTTCTCGAAAACTGATCAATATACCAAAATGAAATAAGAATGCATATTTAATTGAAAAATGATTGCACTTTCAGGTTTTTCATTAAATTCCATGTAAAACATACAGGGTGAAAAGTTATTAGCGGTAAATATGAAAACAACTAAAATTTTAACTTTCAACACCCTGTATTTCCGAAACTATCAACTTTCGGATAAGGCATGTTTACGCTAATAGTCGCAGTTTGACGTGTAGTATCTCCAGCATTCGTATTTCCCATTGTTGATGAAACACCATGTCTATATTCACATTTCTACCAGTTTAAATAATATAGGTATTGCTAGTTACTTCGTGTTGTCTGGAATGGAACACATTGTCTTAACGAATAACCAAAAACTGTTTAAAATTTTGGGCATTCAATAATCTGCTAAATGATTGCTCTTTCAGGTTTTGAATCCAATTTCGTCTTACACATACAGGGTGAAAAGTTATTAACCGTAAATATCGGTGAAACTGGTCACGAGTGCTGACCTCTATGAACGATGCGACATTTACAACACGTATCTGATTCGTCGCCTAAAAAAACATAGCTTCACAAATGTTCAAGTTCCTAACCTAGATATTTTCAAAATAACGACAAAAAACTAATTAAAATTTTAACTTGTAACACCCTGTATGTCCGAAACTATCAAGTTTTGGATGAGGCATGTTTGCGTCAATGGTCACAATTTGACGTGACATTTAAACATCGAAAATGTTTGACAATTTCATTTCAATTGTTTGAGTATAGAATAGCAGATATAAATGTGCATGTAGCACCATCTTCTCTCCTTTTCAGAACATATTAGCGGTGCCGTAGTTAAATGTGCATACTAACACCACTTATTTTCGAAATAAAGTTCTCCAATTGACTGAAAATCTGCCATTTTGGTTCAAGGCCCCTACTGGCAACTTGTGAAGTGTAAATATAAGTGGTTGCGAGTTTTGAATAATGATCTTTTGGCACTTGAAAACTAAAAAACTTTATTTCGAAAATAAAGCAGGGCTAAGTATATATTAAAACAAAGGAGGGAATGCACAAGACGTTTATTGTTGAAACTGTAGTAATATATTCTAACATATTATTCTATGCTACATGTATAACTACGTTACTCCACTAGTAGTACAGCATTATACCGGGTGATGTAACTCGCCCCTTGCCAGATAAGATTTAGGGTACCTAAATCTTGAGAATGATATCCTCCAAGAGGACTTCATAGATCCTCCTAATTTATTTTATGATGTTGGACTCGATGCGGGCTGGTTACTGTTCTTTTGAATTTTTACAAACAAAAACATGTTAGTGTTAACAAAAGGGCACAAATAGTTAAAGTAAAAACACTCAGAAAAAGAAGTATGGATTACAGGAACACCTATTTTTTACAGGAACCCCTTCTCGTGCTGTAACTTAGATTTCACAAAATTCAACTTATCTAAGTTTATAGATTCTAAATTTAGCGGCACTGAGTTAAATTTTGATTTTATAGATAATTCACCACATTTTGCTTCGAACAACGGTACATAAAAACGTTTTTTTTTTACTTTGACGGCAACTTACAGTTTGTCGTTTGATTTTTATCTCACAGCCTTCTTCTATTTTTTGCAAATAACTATCGTATACAGTAGGTATATACGGTCGTTTGATTTTTATATCACAGCCTTCTTCTATTTTTATCAAAAAGCTATCGTATACAGTAGGTATATACGGTTATTGCTGCATCTGTATTTGCCTATAGTTTCTACTGGAGATATGAGAATTGATTTATCTTTACTGATTTTCTGAATCGCGACATCTACTATTATAATTTGGTTGCTTTCGGCGGCGCAGTTCGGATATTTTTCGACGTTGCTTAATTAAAGCAAGGCAACGTTGGGCACAGTGAATTCCTGGATGTGTGACTGATTTGTGATCTCGTCCGGGTCTGATATTTGTGGATACCTTTCTTAGTTGATTTTCCTAGAATACAAATTTTAGGTGAAATTTCGTAAAAAAAAATTGTTTTCTGAAAAAATATTTTTAACAGACTTGTGAACAAATAATCGCCGATTTTTTACAAACAAATAATGTAAATGACTAGTGACTTGGTGAAAAACATGTCATATCAAATTTGCGAGGCAACTTTCTTTTTTAAAGAATGTCAATAAACTTTATAGTAGGTAAATGTTATTAGCATAATTTCCTAGACATTTTTTTGCGGTTTTTCATGATAAATAGTTGTTGAGAATTTTCTAGGTCAAAATGTTTCTGCACATATTTTTAGAAAATTTTTTTCAACGAATTAAAAAAAAATTGATCGGTGAAGTTGAATAAATTGTTTTTAAAAATAATTTTGTGCTCTCTAATGGTCTCCTGAAGCAAAACTAATAAATTCATTTATTTCAATTTTCTAGAAAGCTAGAAGTTTAAGGTTTAGTATATATATATATATATATATATATATATATATATATATATATATATATATATATATATATATATGTGTGTGTGTGTGTGTGTGTGTGTGTGTGTGTGTGTGAAGTCCCAACGGACGTTTCCGGTTCTGGTGTATGAGTCGGTTTCCCTTATAAGCAAAAATGATGATGGCTCCTCCTTGTACAAAAGATTCCGGAGGTAAAATACCCCTCGATTCGGATCTCCGGGAGAGGGGTGTACAGGCGGCGCCAACATCAAGATTTAACATATCCTTTTCGAATATGTGTGGCCTAAATTCTAACCTGAACTCCGTCCACCATTTCCTCCAGGCTAACAGGCCCCAACTCCTCTTCCTCACCGAAACCCAAATCAGTGCCAAAACAGCCACTAATCACCTTAATTTCACGGGGTATGAGCTCCTTACTTCCCTTAGATTGCGTGGAGGCGTGTGCGCATATGTCCGTAGCAATATACCCTGCACCAGACTCCCCAATTTAGAAGCTGGAAGAAAATACATACTATGGATAAAACTCTCTCTCTCAGGGCTGCAACTAAATTCATCTGTTGCATTTACCGGTCACCTTCTGACAACAAATTTTCAGCTCTTTGACTACCTTTCTGAAAAAAAACCGACCATCTGATTTCTGCATATCCTTCCTCCGAGGTCACTATTCTTGGTGACTTCAATGTGCATAATAAGGAATGGCTAGGATCTTCAAAAACCAATCCACAAGAGAGAGCAGCGGAGGCCTTTGCAGTCAGCAATTCTTTAGCCAATATGGTTTAGCAACCTACTTACTTTCCTCGTATACCAACACACAGCTCAAATCCCTTGGATCTCCTCCTTACTACAAAACCTGAATGCTATAAGATATCAGTCACCGCCCCCTTGGTCGCTCAGACCACGTCATGGTCACTGCTTCCTGCGCAATGCAACCCGAGGTCACACAGTCATCACACCCACGTATCGTTTGGCACTACAACTCCGCAAACTGGGACGAAATGCAGGATTACTTTTCCTTATTTCCATGGGCGTCTGTCTGCTTCTGTTATCCTTACCCCTCTGATATCTCACAAAACGTCACCGAAATTATCCAAGCTGGCATGTAATTATTTATTCCACGTACACAGAAAACCTCTTCAGCCACTCAAAAGCTCTGGTTCTCTAAATCATGTGACAAGGCCAGACGTGAAAAGGTCAAAGCTCACAAAACGCTTCTACACAATCCCAGTCAAGCAAATTTTTGCTTCGTTGTTCGCCGGAAATTCTACTCTCCACCCACCTCCAAATGTTCAACCACCAACAGTCCCCAATATCGCGCATAAAATGACGGATATCATTTTCAAAACTAAAAAGTTACGAAAGATGCTCTCTTCTCTTAATACCAGGAAAGCATCTGGCCTTGACGAGATCCCAGCAATTGTTCTCAAAAAATGCGCACCAGAACTTGCTCCTGTCCTGACTCGTCTGTGTCAGATATCTTACAATAAAGGCATATTCCCTAGTAACTGGAAAACTGCTCGAGTACAACCCATCCCCAAGAAAGGATCCAAAGCGCTTCCTAGCAACTACAGACCTATTTCTCTCCTTTCAGTCGTCTCTAAAGTGATGGAAAAGTATATAAACACTGAATTACTAAAATTTCTTGAAAAACACAGTCTAATCCACAACAGGCAGTATGGATTTCGTCAGCGCAGATCGACTGCCGACCTCCTTTCCTTTAACACCCATTCTTGGAACAACTCTATGGAATTACACGATGAATCCTAGATTGTTGCTCTAGACATATCCAAAGCATTCGACCAGGTCTGGCACGCAACGCTGCTTAATAAACTTCCGGCCTATGGCCTACCACCAAAACTTTGTACCTGGACAGCAAATTTTTTCACCAACATGGTCATTTCTCTAAACTGTATCCAATTAATGCAGGAGTTCCTCAAGGTTCAGCTTTAGCCCCTACTTTGTTTCTTCTCCACATTAATGACCTCCTCTCTAGCACATCCAACCCAGTTCAGTTACGCGGACGACAGCACCCTCCACTCAAATATACACTATTCTAAGCCTGTCTCTTTAGCCCAGTTAGATGAGGATCGCAGACTCATGGGGGGGGGTTCTGTCTCCGTGGATCTCCAAAAAATATTAGACTGGGGAAGTAGAAATCTTGTACAATTCAACCCCACCAAATCTCAGTTTTGCTTTCTTTCTCATAAGAGATACACCAGCCCTAGACCCATCACAATGAACAACCAAGTTATTCAAAGTAATGAGTCCTTTTATCTTGTTGGCATTTCTGTGGATCGAAATCTTAATTGGCACCAACATGTCACATCAATTGCAGAAGCGGCTGGTAAGAATATAGGTTTCCTCTTTAGGGATCGCAAATACTTTTCACCAGCTAATCTCTATACCTTATATACTTCACAAATAAGGCCAAACCTCGAATACTGCTTCCACATCTGGGGTGGCAGCTGCCGCTTCTACACTCGCTATCCTGGACTCCAACCAAAACAGAGCTATACGTCTCATCGGTGACCCTACCCTCACCCAAAGGATGCCATCCCTTGCCCACCGACGTGCTGTTGGTGACATCTCTCTCTCTCTCTCTCTCTCTCTCTCTCTCTCTCTCTCTCTCTCTCTCTCTCTCTCTCTCTCTCTCTCTCTCTCTCTCTCTCTCTCTCTCTCTCTCTCTCTCTCTCTCTCTCTCTCTCTCTCTCTCTCTCTCTCTCTCTCTCTCTCTCTCTCTCTCTCTCTCTCTCTCTCTCTCTCTCTCTCTCTCTCTCTCTCTCTCTCTCTCTCCCTTTTATAGATATCTGAACGGGCACTGCTCGGAGGAGCTTTCCTCTCCATAGTTGGCAACATAGCGAATGCACCCTTTTAGTGTCCAGGTCACCAGGCATAGAACATCTTGCTATGCCCGCTCTTTTGTCCTGAGGACTTCCAAATTGTGAAATTCCTCCGGCACATGTTTTTCCTTCTCCTCCGAACCTCCAAACCTTCAAGTCCAGAATTAACAAGTTGCCTCTTTCCTCATTGACAACACCCACGGTACGATAGTATTTAGGCTGTAAGCCCTCGTGGTGTGTTGTTCAAATATAAAATAAATAAAATAAAAATTTATACTACCATCTATAAAATGAACTTTTCTTCAGAATTTAACCACAATAATTTTTAAATTTTCGAAGATACAGAACTTTCCCAGAAAACAATATAAAATATTTAGCAGAAAAAGAAACTAACAAACTTATCCAAGCTATTTACAAAATAAAACGAACCTGCCAAACTTATAAATTTCGCTTCGTTAATCGCTTGAATGATTTCGTTAACAAACACAATCAACCCAGTTTTTCCAAAAAAAAATAATTCTGAAACAAATATGTATTTCCGAAACGAATTATTTTGTAATTTTTCGTCATTTGAAAAATTTTAATCAAAATTCTCTACCATAATGCACTTGCTGCGTTTAGACTTTCAAATTTTAAAACGGCATGTTAACATATACTCGTAAAAACGTATAACCATGTCAGCCATATGTTAATATTCGTAGTGATTTTACCTGTGTTTAAAAGCGTTCTTTTGTTGCTTTTGACTGTAAAAGTTCTTTGATGTGGCTTTTGCTCAAAGCCCATGTAGAACAATATTCCCTCAGCGACCTATATTTTTGTAATCACATGTTTTCTTTGAATATTCATAGCATAAATATACGTATTTGTGTTTGCTACAGATTGTAAACATGCAGATTAGACTTTTTAAAAAACCTAATCAATAACTAAAAATTTTGGGACGCAGCAAGTGCGTTATAGTAGTGAATTTTCATAAAAATTGTACACTATTAGCAATAAGTACACTTAGAGAACCCAAATCAGCACAACACATATTTCAGAGACCCTACGATCGTTTCGTTGACCATGTCAACGTCTTCAGAGGAAAATTTCTAAAATTAAACTAAAAGCTACAGTGTATTTATATCGCGTCTAGGTAAACGAACTAGTCCGAAGCAAAATTGTCGTCGACGACCCATCGTTTGTCTATTGTGTACTGAACCGACGAGGTCGAAGACCTGCTTTAATCTTCTGGTTGACAAATTTATGAGCTTTTATCTGATGTGCTCAAAAAGAGAAGCACCGAGTTATTTAAGGAATCTGCACGTTCCTTTTGCTCTAGAAATTTACAATGTGAATATTGGAGCAAGCCGACAGGCACATTTGGCGAAACAGACACCATAAAATCCGCTCATCTTTTTTATAAAAAACAAACCGAGTGTTTGGCTCACAATGTTAAATTTAACAAAGGATGAATAATTCAACTAAAATTCTACATTAAAACAATATTTATATTGATTTTTATTCTACATAAAAAACAAGTATTTATTATGACTTCTTAGATACAAAGAAAACGAAATAGGGCCTTTAAGTCGAGACAAACGTAGACATTAGTTTATGTATAGACATGCCGAGTTATTGACAATAATTTATTATTCTACCAGACAAATTAGGAGTGTTTAAGTGGTTAAATGCAAAGTGAAAATAAAGGGCTTGAAATTAAAGGTGCCGCACGATTCAATGAAGTTTTGTTCTTAATCGACCTTATTATAAATACTTTCTAAAGAATCCAGCATAGTTTGATGTCTAACATTTTTGAGCAGGTCTTTGACCTCGTCGGTTCACTACACAATAGACAAACGATGGCTCGTCGATGAGAATTTTGCTTCGGACTAGTTCGTTTACCTAGTCGCGATATAAATACACTGTAGCGTTTAGTTCAATTTTAGAATTTTTTTCATCTGAAGACGTTGACATGGTCAACGAAACGATCGTAAGGTCTCTGAAATTTGTGTTGTGGTGATTTGGGTTCTCCAAGTGTACTTATTAGTGCTCATCGCAGGTTCAAGTTTTCACATAGACTATTAGTAAGATATATCGATCGTTTCACTAACAAAGTTAGCGTCGTCAGAGGATGAAAAATTCTAAACCACCTAAAACTAAAAATAATCTCTTACTTACTTACTAAGTCTTAGGAAAAGAGCGATACCGAGAGGGAGACGACAGCTTACGCAATTTTTCTGTGTATTGTAATTTAATTGCCGGCTGAGGTTTTTGAACTTTCGTTATATTTTTACCAGCCAAGTTTCGGAATATTTACTATATCAAAGACAGAATGCAAACAAAGGGCTATAAATCAGTGCTCGGTTTAAGAAGCTTTTGTTTTTTGTTGCCTTAGAAATATAAATACTCACGTACGCATCTAGTTTCGCTGGTTGTCTAACATTTGTGTTGAGTTTCAGATTTTCTTTATCTATGTGGTGGTTATTATCCCAAATTATTTACCCTACCGTATCTCAACTGTGCTAGATGTTCCATGAATTTGGTCTCAATGGTTCTTTTAGTCGGCTCAACGTATTTAAGATTACAATCTTTACAACCTATCTCATAGATACCCGACATTTTAGTGGCTTTATGGTTGTCTTTCGTGTTACAAGTTTTTAATATTATTTTTTGAAGAAAAGTTAGCTACAAATCGGCTTTTTGGTGAATTTTTATTTTAAAAAAAATCACTATTAGAGAGGTATCGATGGCAAAACTTTGCAAAAATTTATCAAATGAGCGCAAACTAGGACCCATAGAGCCCAGATCCGGGGTCAGTTTCAAAAAAAATATATATATATATATATATATATATATATATATATATATATATATATATATATATATATATAGATGTGTGTGTGTGTGTGTATGTATCCAACCGATAACTCAAAAAATAGTTAACCGATTTGGATGAAACTCGGCAAGTACTCTTCTTTTATTAATGGCTTGGATGAGTTCGTTAGCCAGGAAAATTCGACAAGATTTTTCGGGAAAGTTTTTAGTTTTCTTTCGAAAACAAGTTTTTCTCGGAAAATGGCAAAGCTATTTTAATGAAATTTGGTGTATATGCTGCCTTGCGAAAGACCTTACTGCGTACCAGAATTAAACTTTCTAAGTTTATAGAAAATTGCGTTATTCAAATTTAAAACATTTAATGAAAATTCACTACCGTAACGCACTTGCTGCGTCCCGAACTTTTTTAAATGCTCGCGAGACCCCTTGTGACATACCCATTTTCCAGGAATCTCCGCACGGTGTGGGCAGTTGCAAGTGGTACCGCCTTCTGCATAACCTTATAAAGATGCTCTCCAAGACCCAGTATCTTAATGTTCTCTCGAAGATTCTTAAGAACCACACCAGTTGATGACATGACTATTGGAATCATTCGGACACTCTCTACCCTCCACTGTCTCTTTACTTGTATCTCGAGGTATCTGTACTTAATGATCTTCTCGTTGTACTTTATATCTAGATTATTAGTATTTGGAATGGCCACATCAATCAGTTGGTTGTGGGGCTTATTCATTATTATTATATCTGGCCTGTTGTGTGCAACTGGTTAATCTGTGCGCACGGTCCGATCCCAGTACAACCTGTATCCCGAGTTCTCTAGAACAGGCTCAGGAGTGTATCTATGGTAGGGCACCTTACTAACGTTACCCAGTTTCAGAGCCAGTTCTTGATGAAGTATCTTGACAACTGAGTCGTGTCTCTCTTCATACTCTGTTGCAGCAAACGTTTGACATGCTCATGTGACGTGCTAGATAGTCTCTGATGCCTGACACCCAAATTTACATTTGTCATCTTGGACCGAATTATCTCCGACTATATACTTCAGGTAGTTTCTTGTTGGGATGACCTGATCTTTAATGGCCAGCAAAAACATCTCTGTCTCTGGAAACATCTGTCCGGACGACAACAAGTAGTTCGACGCCAGTTTGTCTACATGTGCCTGGGAGGTCTCATTCAGATGTCGCCCATGGAGAGGCTTCTGCATCCAAGATTGCAGTTTGTCCTGATCAGTCCGATGGTGACTTTGTATTCCACTTTCTTTTAATGGTAGCGGTGTTGAATCATCTGCCTCGCATATGGCATGGTTTAGTTCAGAAGTAAGCGCCTACTGATGGAAGTATGTACACAGGTTCGCTATCTGCTGGTCCAACTGTTTACCAATATCCCACACTCCTCTTCCACTTTGGTGTCTAGGTAGGGTTACTCACTCGATAGCTGTACGGGGATGATGCTTTTTGGATTTTGTTAGGAGTGTTCGCACCTTGCTTTGTGGATTTTATTTGTCCGCTTTACTCTGGTTTACAATCTCAAATGAGTAGCTAACTGCAGAACATGCATATATATTCAGAGCTTTAGTCAGGTCCTTGCAGTTAAGATGTGATCGCATCACCTGCTTTACTCGTTTCGTAAACTCATTTGTCAGATCGTTCTTCATTACCGAGTAGTTTATTTTCTCGCTTACTGTATTCCCGGGTATTTATAACACGCATCCACATCTATCGAGGCAATCTGCTGGCCGTTCTGCATTTAATATACACCTGGTTGTATTTTACCTCTGACTACACATCAGGTGCGACATTTATCAAGCCCAAACTGCATGTCAATATCTCTGGAAAACCGTTGCACGATTTTAAGGAGTTGTTCCAGGTGGTTCTTTGTGGCGGCCATCAGCTTAAGATCATCCATCTACAGCAAATGATTTAGCCTTATTTGCTGCCTCCCATTGATTTTTATACTGAAGCCATATCTGGTGGAGTTCAGGCGGTTTGATAGTGGATTCAGTGCGAGGCAAAACCACAATGAGCTTGGCGAGTCGCCTTGAAATATGCCCCTTCGAATTGGTATCGTGCTGGTTACGATGTTATCACCCGTTTGTACCCATAACTGAATCTTTGTTCTCCAGGTAGACATTATGTGTTCAAGGAACCTCAAGATGTATGTATCGATCTTATAGATCTTCAGCACACTTATAAGCCATTCGTGTAGAACTGAATCAAATGCCTTTTTGTAATTCACGTAGGCAGCTAAGAGATTTCTGGGTCCATTGTAAGCTTGATTGCACACAACCGAATCAATTATTAGCTGTTCTTTGCATCCCATAGATACTTTGGCACCCTTTTTGCTGGCTCGGAAGTATGTTGTTTCGTTCACAGTGCGCATATATGGGTTTCTCAAGACAGGATGTGGTCAACTTGTATAGGGTCGGAAGACAAGTTATTGGTCGGTATCTGCCGGAGTCTGCAGAACAATGCTGGTCCTTTGGAAGAAGATACGTATCTCCTTGTGTGAAAAACAATGGCATCTTTTTTGGGTCATCATTTTATAACACCGTCAATAGATGATGTGTACACCCAAATTTCTTCAGCCAAAAGTTTTAGACGTCATCAGGCCCGGGTGCCTTTCAATTATGAAGCTCTTTAATAACCTCGGTGACTTGATCTGTGGTAAACGGCTCATGATGCATTTGGTCATAACTCAATTATTATTACTAATATTATTAGTATTATTATTAACGGAGGTTCATGCTCGTTGTACTACTATAAATACATTAATATATATTCTCCTTTAAAAATTATTTGTTTCTATCTTTTTACTTCAAGACAACAAAGTACATAAGTAACCCCTAGACAACAATTTTTCATTTGGTAGAAATGTGCAACATATATATTTACTTTACGGAATCGTCTGTACATGTCACATATTATTGATTACCTCGCTGAGAAAAATTGTACATTATTGAGAAATCTCCGCATGACATGAAAACCTTTCTATAAGTTTCAATAAATAAAATACGCTTATCAAATCCTTTGTAGCTCGGCCAACTTTCATTAAATTCTGACAGCATTTGGAGTTAGACACAATAATGGATCTGTCAACTCAAAACTTTCCTTATCGAGTCGTATCCAATAACGTTCTGCACCATACAGGTATGTTCACCGATAAATGTTTGACATTTTAGTCGAAGTATTAGGCCACCTAACAATGGAAAAACTTGTGTTGAATCTTAATTGTGATGTGTTCTTTTGGTTCATATTATACAAAATGAATTAAACTTTGAATTAGACAGTGTAAAAGCGATATGGATTAAAGATAATTTAAAAGAAAAATCTTGCAATACTTTAATTTTATAATTTTATGTTTGGCATCACAGCTACATAGTTGTCTGCAAATATGTACATGGATCTAATCTTTATGAAACAAGTCTGCTTCAATTTTTCTATAACACTCCCTATACCTGAAGACTCTCGTTTTGGGAAAATTTATATTTATAATCGCATACAATGACTCATGTAGGGATCACTTGTAAAACAAATTTTCAGTTTTAGTGAATTTTCTTTAAAAAATTCACTAATGAGGCGGTCTCGACTTTTGAATTTTGAATAAATTTCTTCAAATGAGCGCTAACTAGGCCACCTAGAACACATAACCGCGGTCAGTTTCCATTTTTATATGTTTATATATATATATATATATATATATATATATATATATATATATATATATATATATATCTTGTAAAATTCAACCCCACCAAATCTCAGTCTTGATTTCTTTCTCATAAGAGATACACCAGCCCTAGACCCATCACAATGAACAACCAAGTTATTCAAAGTAATGAGTCCTTTTCACTTGTTGGCATTTTTGTGGATCGAAATCTCAATTGGCACCAACATGTCGCATAAATTGCAGAAGCGTCTGCTAAGAAATTAAGTTTCCTCTTCCGGGCTCGCAAATACTTTTCACCAGCTAATCTCTATACCTTATATACTTTACAAATAAGGCCAAACCTCGAATACTGCTCCCACATCTGAGGTGCCGCTGCCGCCTTTACACTCACTATCCAGGACTCCATTCAGAAGAAAGCTATACGTCTCATCGGTGACGCTACCCTCACCCAAAGGCTGCCATCCTTTGCCCACCGACGTGCCGTTGGTGACCTCTCTCTCTTTAAAGGTATCTGCACGGGCACTGCTCAGAGGAGCTGTCTTCCATAGTTCCTCAAAATACAGCATTTCTCTGACTATGGCCTGTTGTGCTTCTCCCCAGTAATGGCTTATAAATGGAAGCCTTTCACATCCCCTATTGCTTCTTTTTTGCTGGTGAACCATATTAACGCATCCCCTTTTAAACTCTGCCTTATAACTTCTTTCGTGTCTCGCGCGTAATAGATATTCCTGAGCTTGTTCAGGAGGCTCGTAATAAATACCTTGGGGTGTAGTTTGTCCACATGCCCAGCGAATTTTATTCCAATGTCGTTCGTTTTTTGGTACATAATTCTTTCATTCCCCATGCCTGCTCTCATTTGTCGCTCCATTCTCTATATTTTTTGTTTCACGTTCTCTTCCATTATGACGCTCTCTACATTCAGTCGCTGTTCTGTCTCATCCTTTAATTTTTTTTAAACCATCCGCATTTACTCTAGCCACTTGCTCCACTCTTTCGACTTTTTCGTTCGTCTCTCTTAGTTTCTCTCCTATCTCATTCTGATAACTCTCAACTTTCCTTTCTATTGCCGTATTCACTCCAATCATCCTCAGGTATCTTTCATTCCCTACTTGTATAATACTACCTATCTCGTCTTCAGCTACATTCATTCTTTCTATCACACCCTGGCATTTTTCTTGCACTTTGGCTTCTATTTCATCATTTACTTTCAGTATCAGCTCCTTTCTCACCTCTTGCACACTTTTTTTTAATTTCTCTGTTATTTTATTGTTCATTTCGTTCAGTCGTTCATTCATCAGTTTCATACCTTCATTCATTTTGCTCTCTTGCTTATCTATTTTTTTGTCTATTTTGTCCATTTTCTCTTTTATATTTTTATTGCTTTCATTCATTTCAAGTTTAGTGATACTCTGCTTTCATTCATGTAAAGTTTCATGCTACTCATGTTTTCATTCATGTCAAGTTTCATGCTACTCATGCTTTAATTTATATTCATTGAATATTGTAACACAACGTCGTTATTTGAACCAGTTTGTTTCTCTTTTTCTTGTTCTTTTTCACCTTCTTCGCTTCTAACATTCTCTATTTCATCCACATTCATACTTTCTTGTGATATTTCTTCCATCGTATTTTCTTCCACTTCCCCTTGGGCATCCATTTCTCGTTCTTCTTCAACATTTTCCCCCTTTTCTTATTGAGGTAGTTGTGCCATTTCCATTTCCTGTTGTTCATGTTCCCTGTCGTCTCCTCTGTTCTCTGACGCGGTTGGTTTCCTTCCCCTAGGCATTTTTTTCGACTTTTTTAATACATTTGTTTATTTTTTTAATTATTATACCCGTGGACTTTCGGAGCCCCACGTTCAGGCGACAATTGAAATATAATGTTATGCTAGGGTTGTTAGCCCCACGTTGGGCGCCAATTGAATTGATTTATAGCTGTTTAAAATATAGCCGTGTAAAGCCCAGCTATGTAAAACGCAGCTATAAATCAATTCAATATATATATATATATATATATATATATATATATATATATATATATATATATATATATATATATATATATATATATATATATATATATATATATAAACACAGATCTCTTCATTAGTGAATTTTTCGTTTTACGAAAAATTCGCTAAATGTGCAAAAGTAAAAATGTAACCTTAAAGTTTTTTAGTTGTTAATTTGTTTGCTTTTGTTGTATTTTATATGTATGATGAATATTGAACAAATATAGACGTATTTTAGTTGTCTGGATTTATAAATATAGATATGATGCAATTTTTGAATGATATTTTTCAATTCAGAGCTCTTAAATTGGTAAAATAAAACTAATTTTAGTTGATGAGCAAAGCGGTTGTAAACTGGTGTAATTAATTTTTAAGGATCTATGATGGTGGCTTTTTGGGATCAAGTGGCATATTTATTTACTTAAACTCTTGCATAAATTTCTTACTAATTAAAATAAGGAATTAGAAATATTGCACGTAAAAAACATGCCTAGTCACTATATTTTTGTCTTATTAATATTTATTGCAGCTGCAGCATCTAGTAATTGTATGGTGTTGGTAGATTATAGGATCAGCGAAAATAAATACAAATCGAAATAACTTGATTACCCGGTACAATTTTCCTCTCGGGAAATTATGCGGTATCAGTTTAATCAGCACCACACAAAATTAAGCACTGTTCATTATAGTTTGCATCTCCAACGGTTGTTGTTCATAGGTACAACTTTGTGTATTTACTGAAATTAAAAATAAGGTGGTAATCAACATTAACTTTACGCTTCGAAATACACCTCTGTGTAATATTAATACTTTTATATGTACCATCATTTATTTAGGTGCTTTTGTTCAACATTGCTCCTTAGTTGATTAAAGATAATAATGTAATTAATGTAAAATTATTTTATTTTAACTGAGGCAAAATATCGAGGTACAGATAACTGTCTTTCACAAAAATAGTTTGTAATGAGAAAGTATCCACGCAAATGTACCTTATGGTAGCGAATTTTCGTAAACATTATTTCAGATTTTCGTTCCGCCCTTAGGAGGGGGCGTAAAGCTGTTGGTCTCGTGTCCATGCGATGTTGGGCACGTTAAAGATACCTACCCTCCTTACAGAAAGGCAGGGTTTCAGCAAAATTTCCAGGATAGTGAGATGAAACTGCTCCCTAGCGTCGGTGATTGGCCATAGTCGCGGAAATAGGCCGACGTTAAAAAGAAAAAAAATCTCGGATTTTATTCGTTCATTTTTCCAACTTAAAAACTTTAATTTTGGTACATAATATCTAGCATATTATCCACTCCTGTTGAGGCAGCTTATGAACCACAGTTCACCTATATAACTTTATAATCTTCTCAAATAGAAATATACAGGGTGATTCATAAGTGGTGACCAAAAATAAAACCCCATGTTCTTTGAACAATTTTAGAGAGGGTATGTCCTATAAATTTTTTTCTATAATGCTTCGTTAAAAAGATACAGGGTGTTGAAGTTGAATTTTAAAAAATAAAATTTCCCAATTTTTTAAAAAGTAGCACTTATATTTTGCTGAAACTTCGCATGTGTAGGCTGTTATGGAAGGCGCGTATTCTACCATAATAATTGAATCGGCTAATCCAGCAGTGGCACGCGTACCCACATATCCCTCAAGAAAAAAAACGGGTACGCCAATGATGTTTTTTTTTTATTTATTTTTTTAAATCTTACTTTCATTCGTGAACAAAATGACTCTCTTGATAATTTTCTGTACGACGCTTATTTTACGAGTAAGCAATGAATCAGGTAAGTGTTTTGGAGCACAGTTCATGATTTTTAACCAGTCGTTGTTTGGTAGAAAATCGCAATGATACACTTTTATCAGGCTTATAGTAATTTATTTATTACAATAAGTGTTCAAAAATGCCTCCATTGTCCTGAATACACGCACGACATCTTTTTAATATGGAAAATTGAATGTCTTGAGGATTCATTGTTGCTTGAATATGACGAAAAGCATTATTTATCAGTTGTTGTAGCTGCTCTGGTGTATTTGTTTGTTCACTGTAGACCAGTCGCTTAAAATCACCTCAAAGATAGAAGTCAAGTGGGTTTAAGTCCGGTGATCCTGCAGGCCAATGTAATGGTCCAGTTCTGCCAATCCATCTTTTATTATAATGTTCACGTAGCCATGTAACAACGTTTTGACTATGATGCGCTGTTGCACCGTCATGCTGGTACATCTTGTTGCTAGTGGAATATCATCTAGAATGTTTTCTACGCGGTTTTCTAGAAGCGCTAAGTACGAAGATCCATTTAAACGTTGTGGCAGGACTTCCATGAACAGTGAGCCGTTAAAAATATCACATCATAAATTAATGGAAAATCTATGTTGAAATGCGCGAGTCCTTGTTGCATGTGGATTTTCCAATGACCAAACATGCTCATTATGAGAATTATAAATACCATTTCTTATAAATGTTAATTCGACAGACCAGAAGATTAGATTAGGGAATAAGATATTTTGATGGTTCATTTCCAACATCCATTCACAACAGACTATTCGATGCACATTATCTCCAGGTAGAAGGCAATGAACATTCTGTCGATGATATGGATGTAAGGCTTCTCGATGTAAAGTTCTCCAAACAAAGCTTTGAGAATATTGTAACTGCGTGGCAATCCTCCGAGTACTTGTAGAAGGTTGATCTATCACTGCATCCACCACTCTCTCTTCGTCTTCAAGTTGATGTTGTCTTCTACCATTAGCTCTAGCGTCAGGACGTTGTCAAATACCGCACTGCTGAAGTCTTGAAAACGATTGATAAAAAACCCTTGGTGTAGGTTGACGGCGAGTGGGAAACCTACGTTGATATTCCCGACAAGCAGCTAGAGCATTTCCATCAGCATATCCATAGATAAAAATTATATCTGCATACTCTTCTGAGGTGTACTCCATTATAAGAAGTAAAAGAGTAGAAAATTTTGCAATTTTATAAAGTTTACCACTTACACCTATTCAAAATAATAACTTGTTAACCTAAACGTCAAGTGACACTTAATGACAACTTTGGCAAACCAGACTACTACTTACTAAAATACAACAAAGATAATCGTCGTACAAAAAATTATCAAGACATTAAATTTTCCATATCAAAAAATGTCGTGCGTGTATTCAGGCCAATGGAGGCATAAAAGTGTATCATTGCGATTTTCTACCAAACAACGACTGGTTAAAAATCATGAACTGTGCTCTAAAACACTTACCTGATTCATTGCTTACTCGACAAATAAGCGTCGTACAGAAAATTATCAAAAGAGTGATTTTGTTCACGAATGAAAGTAAGATTCAAAAAATAAGAAATAAAAAAAAATATCATTGGCGTATCCGTTTTTTTCTTGAGTGATAACAAATGACATGTGAGTACGCGCGCCACTGCTGGATTAGCCGTTTCAATTGTTATGGTAGAACACGCGCCTTCCATAACAGCCTACACATGCGAAGTTTCAGCAAAATATATGTACTACTTTTTAAAAAATTGGGAAATTTTATTTTTTGAAATTCAACTTGAACACCCTGTATCTTTTTAATGAAGCATTATAGAAAAAATGTTTATAGGACATACCCGCTCTAAAATTGTTCAAAGAACATGGGGTTTCATTTTTGGTTACCACTTATGAATCACCCTGTATACAGAGCGTGCCCCACGACTAACGGCACGGAGTCTCACGTTTCTTTATGTCGAATTTTTAATGACGGAGGATTATATATGCCCACAAGGGCTATAATTTAAAATTATTTTCGAATACACAGGATGGTCCAATAAAGTGTGACACTTCTAAGTTATGTTTTTTCTATGGAACACCATGTATTATAACGATTTTTAACTCTACGGAAAAAACAAAGCCCACTTTCTTAAAAGATCTCTGTACCTATTTATTACCGTTTGTCAGATATCTTGATTCTTTGATGAATATGAGGTTTCCGAAGAAAATCTCATCTTCCATGTAAGATAATGTGGAAGTTTACTAGCCTGCGACAACGGACTTGTTACTCCATCAACTACTGTAGTCAATACTTCGCAATAGTTTACAGGGTGTTGAAAAATTCAAGTTCAATTATTGACACATTTCAAGTAAGTTATCATGTTTATGTTAAATGGAACACCCTGCCTTTTGTTGATCCATCTTATTGAAACAGTAATTCCATTCCATATGACACTAGGGTTATCTAGACCCAAGTGCAACAGTTTTTATGCTATTTATACCTTTATGATTGTAAATGCCATCTTTTATTATAGAGAAGATTTCGTGTTAGTGGTACCAAGAAGAGTACCAAAAATTTGGATCAACTTGTCTCAAAAGAAGGTAATAGTACATGGGGAACCTTATAAGGAAGAGCAGTACAATATAGACATAGTGAAAGAAAAAGAAACTACGAAAAACAGAACCCCAAAGAATAGAAATGTACACAAGTAAGTAATAAAATTTCAAAAACAATAAATTCAACTTACTAGGAACAATTGCATCAATGTATATAAACTGTTTAAAGAATACAGTGAAACAAAGCTTGTTAAAAGATTGTGTGATCCAACTTGATATTGATATATTGTTAATACAAGAATTAAACATAAATATATTCGAAATACCAAACAGTCATAAATGTATAAATAATGTTGGGAGCAATAACAGAGGCACGGGGATTATATACAGAAGAGGTTAAGAACATAAAAAAATACTTATGGGTCCAGATGGAAGAATTATTTCAGCAACTATAGAAAACATAAGATACATAAATATATATGCGCTGTCAGGCACACAGAATTATCGAGAGAGAAATTTATTTTTTTAATAATATCTAAACTGCCATATAAATATGTACAAAACTGCTATATAAATATGAACAAGCCAATGTTAATAATAGGCGACTTCAATTGTGTTATAAAAAAGAAAGACACTAAAAATAAGGGCATGATATCAAAAACACTATTAAACATAGTTCAGAAGTTAAAAATATGTGATATGGCGGAAATAATACAAAAGACAAAGTTGAATTTACATATCGAAGAAAATATTCAGCCTCACGAATAGACGGAGGATATAAAACAAAAGTCACCAAAATATTTTACAAAACGCAAAAGTGAAACCAACTGCATTCTCAGATCATAACGCATTAATAATATGTTAAAAAACAAATAATACAACAGCACGAAAAACCGGATGGGGATATTGGAAAATAAAAAAGCATATATTAAACAATGAGTAAACGACAAAAGAGATAAGAGATATGATATGCGAGATCAGTAAACACAAACTTTATAATACCAATATAATAAATTGGTGGTTTGCTATATTTAAAGAAAAAATAAAAAATGTCCTGAAACAATTATAAGCTGAAAAAAAAAAGCTCTGAACGCAGCAAGTGCGTTATGGTAGTGAATTTTCATAAAATGTTTTTATTGCAAATATGTGTGTTTTTTTTTTTTAAGAAAGCAGGCATCAATTTTGGTTACCAGTATAACCTATATAGTAAAGACAATGTGCCATGTTTTATAAAAATAACTTTATTGTGTGAAAATGTACAAACATTTCCAAAAGTAAACTTAAAGTGTTCCCGGAAAAACTCGTTTCTTGGTCAACCTTATAGGTTAATAGCAAATTGGGCTATTCAAATATGAACTATTTGATCAAAATTCGCTACCATAACGCACTTGATGCATCCAGAATTTCTTTTCTTACAAACATGCATTATATTTCGATGGAAAATGCAAAAATGCAATAACATAAGGCGTGTTTGATTAAAAAAAAAAGAAAATTTGTATCACCAACGACTTATGGGCCACCCTGTGATTGTAGAAATATTTTTTAGGATGTAGCTCAAGACACCCTATAATTAATGTATAAAGATTTTTTTCATATCTTGTATAATAGCGGGTATATTGAACTTTATTGATTTTTTACGAAAATTCGACAAAAATTATATACCATTAAACGATAAACTATATAGCTAAGGCTACTGCCAAGCATCAGAGAAAGGGTCTATTGGAAATGAATTTCCTGGGAATATTTTATTAAAATGAAGGACAATGACGATTGAAACTAAGACTTCAGGGTTTGTAAAACATCCTTCTTGAGACATTTGAGTTCCATAGCCCGCATTAGATTCAAGTTATTTGCCTAAATGTTGCCGATTTTGACGTTTTAAATGGCAACTTTGACCTTTTGAGGAAAACCCCAATTTATGTTTCTTTAAATGCCTATAACTTTTTTTGTCTTTTGACCTACATAGCGAAATTTTGGTAGGTAACTTACCTATAAGGACGTAAACCCGCGTACCAAATTTGGTTTCCCTTACTTTGTTAATTTCAGAGATATAATTTTTTTTTTAAAGAAAACACAACATTTTTCGGAAAAACCTGGGCAGATTTCCCTGGCTAACGAACTTATCCAAGCCATTTGCAAAAGGAATTTATTCACCAAATTGAATCAAAATCGGCTCATTACTTTTTGAGTTATCGGTGTGATACTCATATATATATATATATATATATATATATATATATATATATATATATATATATATATATATATATATATATATATATATATATATATATATGAGAAGAATTTAGAGAAATTTTATTGACAATAAAAGAACTAAAAGAAAGACAATTAAATGAAAATTACGATAACAAATGCAATTTATTTGATAATCAAAACACGTCTTTGTTTGACATTATAAAATTCAAAAACAATTACAAAAAATCATCGTTTACACACTTTTGATGAAAATTACCAAAAGATCGAAAATGTGAAGGAGATAATAAAATATGCCAAGCTGTATCACCAAAAGAAGTTTGAGAAAAAGAATGTAAATATTGAGGGTATCAAAATTTTCTTGACTCATATCAATTCAACGATAAATTCAGATGATATCGAAATATCGAAAAAGAAATTACTACAGAAGAGATAAAAACAATACTATATGAAATACCAAAGAATAAAACGCCTGGAATTGGTGGATTATCATACGAATGCTGTAAATAATTTTTTGAAGAAATTGCGAACGATATCACAAAGCTACTCAACAAAATGTTATAAGAAAAGGAAACAAGACAAATCAAAAATTTTGTGAAACTGTTATTATATTAAGAAATATAAGAATGCAAATACTTTAGACAATTGTAGATCTATTACTTTACCAAATACATATTATAAACAATTCATGAAAATATTAGGAAGAAGAGTGTCTAAAGTCATGGGCAAACTACTACATAAGGGGCAAACTTGTGGAACTGAAAGGTCAATGTTCCAGAACAACATGATAAACAGAGACTTGATAATTCAAACTGGAAATGGTAAAATAAATTCGGCAGGTATAGTAAATATAGATTTTAAACAAGCATTTGGCAGAGTGGCCCACAGTTATTGATAGGAGGTAATGAAAGCCGTGGAACTTCCTGACAAAATAATAAACATAATAAAAGAAACGTATCCCAGTGCAACACCCCAAATCATAATAAATGGCTTCCTATCAAAGTCAATACAAATCGCGTCATCGGTTAGGCAAGGCAGTCTCCTGTCTATGATTTAATTCAGTATTTCATTAGATCCATTGATTCGATTAATACAACATACGTTGAAAGGATTAAAAATAAATGACACGTTAATAAAAGTTAATGCATATGCAGTTGACGTTAATGTATATATATATATATATATATATATATATATATATATATATATATATATATATATATATATATATATATATATAACAAATGTTGAAGAACTAGGAAGATTAAGAGAAAAATTAAAAATATATGAGCGCGGAACAAATGCCAAGACAAATGCAACAAAAACGAAAGTACATAAACTCGGAAAAAATAATAGCACAGAAATAGAAATTGATACAATAATAGAGATAAAAGCCTGGGAATGATATATACTGCGAAACATGAGGAAGTTGTAGAAAAAAAAATGGGAAAGTATTATTTAAAAAAAATAGAACAAAAAATTTATTCTCTGGGATTATATGTTAAAATTAGACTTAATTAAAATAATTATATATAAATAGTTACCTGCTGTCTAAATTATGGTATATGGCACAAACACTTCTCTTACCTCAAAAGAAAAGTCAAACAACTGTAAACATCTTGGGAAAATTTGTATGAAAAGGACATCTATATCGTATATCCAGAGACCAGTTATACTTAAGAAAACTCTGGACGAAGCAAGTGCGTTATGGTAGTAAATTTTCATAAAAATGTTTTTAATAGCAAATATGTTTTTTTAAGAAAGCAGGCATCAAATTTGGTTACCAGTATAATCTATATATTAGAAACAATGTGCCACGTTTCATCAAAATAACTATATTGTTTGAAAATGTACAAAAATTTCCGAAAGTAAACTTAAATTGTTCCAGAAAAAACTGGTTTTCTGGTCAACCTTATCGGTTAATAGCAAATTGATTCAAAATTTCAAGCATTCAATGAAAATTCGCTACTATAACGCACTTGCTGCGTCCCGAATTTTATTATATTTCGATGGAAAATGCAAAAATGCAATAACATAAGGCATGTTCGATTAAAAAAATTCACTAAAAACAAAAAAAAATTTGAAAAGCCAACGACTTATGGGCCACCCTGTAATTGTGAAAATATCTTTTAAGATGTAGCTCAAGATACCCTATTCGTTGCCCTTACTTTGTTACTTCCGGAGTTATAAATTTTTTTCGAATGAAAACTCAAAATTTTCCCAGCAAACCTCGTCCGATTTCCTGACTAACGAACTTATCCAAGCCATTTACAAAAGGGAGGTACTTGCCAAATTTTATCAAAATCGGCCCATTATTTTTTGAGTTATCGGTGTGATAGTTCGAGCTCATTTGCAAAAAAAAATTCAAAATTCAAAAGTCAAGATCTCCTCATTAGTGAATTTTTTCTATGAAAACTCACTAATAGTGAGGGAGGATTTCAGCGAGTACACATATATAACAAAGCAATGGTATTGTTAATAAAAATGCAGCATAAGTCATGGAACAACACAGATGCTTCAATAAATTATAACTCTATAATAAACAGTATTTTCCATAGACAACAACATATACCAAACAAAACATACCAATATTTACAGTATATCATATTACAAATGAATATCGACCAATATAAGAACATAAAAACATCTACACTATATAAGCAAACAATGGAGAAGACAAATAAAATACCAAGAGTCCATGAAAAGTTACAAAATTTAAAAAGGAAGGAAACATGGAAGAACGTAATTAACTCATACATAAAAACAAAATGGAGAGCTTCAGTTTTCAGAGCCATACATAATAATTGCCCAGTCGGGGTTAACCTGAAAAAACATAAAATACAGCTAACCTCAAACTGAAAATATTGCAGAGAAGAAGACATCTTAACACATAGGATAAAAAAATGTAAGCGTACAAAAGAAAATTGGAAATGGTTGCAAGAAAAAGTAAATAAACTTTATCAAAAAGATATCAACAAATTAGAGTTGTTAAACATATTTGAAAATAATAATCTTAGTGAAAATGAAAGGTTATCATGGATCTAGTTCTGTTCAGGGATCATCTACATAAATTTAGAACAAAAAGTTGAATTGTCAGAGACAAAAAAATATTTAGAGTTGATAGATTAAACAAAATAAAAACGGAACAATAAAAAAGCTTAGACGGTAATTTTTTGCTTTTTAATAAGGTAATATTAGCAGTAATAAATTATGTTTACATGTAACATATACAGGAAGCAAATTCAATGTTTTAGTTTTAAGTCTTAAGAAAAAATCCTTAATAGTAAATTATCAATGAGAATAAAAAAAGATCCAGAATTATCCGCGAAGCGATCGAGATTTGAGAGACGTCCCGACTCTTTAGACAAGAAAGATGATAATCTTCGGCTACCGAATACTTGGGAACCTATTATATCCTCATCACAAACACACAAAATGACGATTAATTCAAAAGACAATTCAACTGTCCTTATTACCTAACTCAAGAAATACCTCAAACCCTATTAATTCTCTAACTGACCTTCAAAAAACTGCCTGATTTAATAAACCTTACGACCTGACCAATTACCCTGATAACAAGCCAGGGATATGAAACATTATAAATCATACGAGACTCACGACGAACGATCAGGTCAGGTCAGGTCTAGAATTGAACACACTGAGACCTTAGAGACTATCTTCAGATATTTGGGGTGTAGGCAGATTGAGGCCCAGTGACGGTGCTACAAACACAACCCACCCTTATCCGTCGATCTAAGGAGTAGACAGAATGAGGCCTTAGTATCCATTTCCTTAAACTTGTGGAAACGTCGAGTTTTAATAAATTCTAGGCGGCGTTCAACCCAAAAAACAAGTACAGAATGCGGCAACATTTTTTTATAATGTAGGTACACATCTAAAATTGTATTTTACAGTTTTGAAAATCGTATTGGGTAGGTGACGCCCCCGATTGTCCATACACTAAATAAGCTGATTTCTGGCGTTTGTCATGATCCTTGCCAGCAGGTATGTTATCAAGTTCTTCTCGGATATTGACATTAAGCTCCTGTAGAGGAGGTTGACATAAACGCCGGATTTCAAAAAACCCCGCGAAAAAATCGCGAGGAGCCAAATAGGGGTAGCGGGCTGGTCACTCCAAATCGCCCCTTTTTGAGATGACGCGCTCCTGAAGGTGTTCCCTCAAAACAGCCATCGATGCCCTTGAATTGTGATCCGTTGCTCCGTCCTGTTTGAACCATGTCCCCTAATTACAATTTATCAAGTAGTGGGACGAAATTTCCTATCGTGGTGACATTATTTGCTTAAAAAAACCAGGTACCAACAACCCCCGCTGAGGAAATTGTACACTACACTGTGACTTTAGGTGAATGCAAAGGCGGTTGATGCAATTCTCGGCGATTGGTGTAACCCCTGTAGCGCATGTTCTATTTTTGACGCATCCATCTAAGTGAAAATGGGCTTGATCGATGAAAACTCTGGAACTTTTTCGAGAAGCACCTCGCGTTCCTCCGAGAATTGAAGTCGTGCTCGGAGAGTTCTTGTACAACCGACAACTTGTACGGATGTTAATGGAGGTCCTCGTGAAAAATTCTCCTCACTGAACAGTCTGAAAGTCCAAGGGCTATATATATATATATATATATATATATATATATATATATATATATATATATATATATATATATATATATATATCTGTCCCACAAGTCGCGAATCAAACGTCACACGAAGATAGATTAGCTGGAGTCTAAAAGGCAAAACGCTATATCATCTGGTTAAAAAGTTTACGGTTTTCAAGACATTGGCAGGTTTGTGAAGAACATGAAAATTGTCAAATTTTAAGACATTTTGTCAGCCTAGAGGTTTATTCGAAATTTAAAAAACTGGAGAAGAAAAAGTCCTCTTGTTAATTTTTTTTTCAGATTTCCTGAATATAAACACAAAATATTTCAGATTGATTCGATAACGCCATTATTAAGGGTCAACTTTCACAAAAGTCACATTGCGGAAATGTTTTTTTTTCGTGTGATCCCTATTTAAACAGAAAATTAATTTCACATTTAGCGTTATAAAAAATGCCCAATTTTGGTCAGTGGTACTCGAAAATAATTTTAAATAGTGCTGCAAATTGAATCATAACTTTCACGTCACTGTGATAATTTACTCTCCTCAGAAAGACATGCTCATGAAATGAATCTAGGGTCCATGACTTGAACACAAAGATATTCGTATTTCTGTACCCATAAACTTTTGAAACATTATATTACTCGAGTTTCAACAAAAAAATGTCAATTTGCACCAAATCATTCCTCATTTATCCCTTAGCCCATGAAGCCATCTTACCCAAAAACAATTTGAAGCTTTCTTTGTCGGGAGCTATCTGGATACCAAATTGTAAGATGATATCTCAATTTATTCTAAAGTTATTGCGCCTGCTAACAGACAGACGTACAGGCAGACAGATCGACCGACCGACAGACCGACAGAGCGACAGACCGACAGAGCGACAGACTGACAGATAAAAAAAGGTCGTTACAGAATCAACTTTTTTATGTTTTGAGGCTTTTTACGGAGTTTTAGCCAAAAACAAATCGAAATTTTTGTCACCGATATTCCACCCTCACACATTCGACCCTTAATTTAATTTCAGCACACAGTACCAGATGTTTGACGAAATTTAAAGTTTTCTAATACACAAACCCTAAAATGTTATATTACTTGAATTTTAACGAAAAAATGTCAATTTTCACCAAATCATCCCCCATTCATCACCTACGCCCTGGAGCGATTTTACCCAAAAAACAATTCGAACCGTTCGTTTGTCAGGTGCTGTCTACAAAATTTGAACACGATATCTCAATTCGTCCTAAGGTCATCGTGGCTACAAGCAGACAGACCGACAGACCGGCAGACCGACAGCCCGACGGACCGACAGACAGACCGAGCGACAGACCGACAGACCGACCGACCGAGGGACAGACAGACAGACAGACAGGCACAGAAAATATTTGTTCCCAAATCATGTTATCTATGTTTTGACACTTTTAACGACGTTTAACCGTCAGCGAAAGGGTCTATTTGAAATGAATTTTCTGCAAATATTTTAGTAACATGAAAGAGAACGACGAAACTAATTTTTGATATTTCTTGTCCTTTTTGCGTCAAAAAACTTAATCTTTGTAATATACAATAGATTTTGGTATCCGCACAGAATATTTTGGTCTTCTGCGATTTTGTGATCACCAGTCACATTCATATTTAATTTGGGTTGATAGATTTCTTATTTCCGTAGATATAAAATTTTCCCGGACAAACTGGTCCGATTTTTGTGGGTAACGAACTTATCTAAGCCACTTGCAAAATGAAGGTACCTACCAAATTTGATCAAAAGCGGAGTTATTGGTGTGATATAGATACATACATATATATATATATATATATATATATATATATATATATATATATATATATATATATATATATATATATATATATACTTTTAAGGGCAATTAGGACCAAAAACGAGGGCTATATTTTAAAGAAAGTCACTCTGTACTAAAAACTCGATATATTTCGCTCGGGGTTTCGAGCATCTTCAGGAGTACTAAAAATGAATAAAAATCAATATTTACAGTCAATATAAATATAGACAAGATTACAATTTTAATAGAGAATTTAACAAAATAAAAACTAATAATATTAGAAAACTTAAATCCATAGTATTAGACAAAGTTTGTAATGTCACATCTCAAAACCGTTGGACAGTCAATTTATCCAACGTTTCTATACCTGATAATGTATTAAAGATGTTGTCCTTGGGACCTAAATTTAGTATACCACCCAGAAATAGTCAATTTTCATATAAAAAATTATTGTCAGAAATTGAATATATAGTTCAGGATATCTCAGTTCAGAGCCAGAAGGTAGTTAGAGCACAAGCTACTAATATTGTTATTAATTTTTATCGAGATAATGTGTACAGTAACAACATTTCAAACCGTTTGTATGTTGAGACGAGGAACTTCCTTAGAGAACATTGTGAACTGTTGGTGATGAAGTCTGACAAGGGTAATGTGTCGGTGGTGATTGACAAGCACATGTATATGGAGAAGATGCATATGTTGGTCAACGATGAGTCAGTATATGGCAGACTAACCAAAGATCCGACATCGAAACTTGAAAGAAAAAACAATGAAATAGTTAGGGCACTGAAACTAGCTGGTTTCATCAGTCCCGAACAGGCCAAGAAGCTTTTCATGTATGATCCTATCGCACCCAGGATGTATGGACTCCCTAAAGTCCACAAAGAAGGTATTCCACTTCGTCCAATCGTTTCCACAATTTCATCGCCCACTTCCAAATTGAGTGGTTTCATAGCAGCCATCTTGAATGTATCCTTTATGGACTATAACGAATTTGCAGTTAAGAACTCCAAAATTTTCGCCGAGCAGATGAACGGCTTCAAACTGGATGAACGATACAGGGTGGTCTCTTTGGATGTTGTCTCCTTATTCACAAACATTTAACTACAGCTTGCACTTCATATCATTGACGAAAACTGGGAGCTCATTGAACCAAACACTAATATTCCCAAAGAAAACTTCATTCAAATAATAGAATTTCTCTTCAACTCCAATTACTTCCTGTTTAATGGGGTTTACTATTAACAGTCTTTTGGATGTCCAATGAGTAGTCACCTCAGCCCTGTGCTGGCAAATATGGTTATGTCATCACCGTTGAAGTTTGCGATACCACGTCTGTCATTTAGATTACCTTTCATCTACCAATACATGGATAATTTAATTCTTGCCATCCCGATGATAATGGGCATGAAGAGGCGAATTCTGGATATTACCCACCCCTCTTTCAAGCATGGGGCTTTATGTCGTTTTGCAGATATGATGGTGAAAAATGGCTATGAAAGAAGCTATATGATGAAGCTACTTTTCAACGCTCCTTCCGAGCACCTCACCGAGCAACTACTGGGCCTTCCACGCCTGTACAGGATGGAACAGACGCCTCCGACCCAGGTGTAAATGCCAAATATGCGGTTTTGCCTTACATCAGTGGACTAACACACAGACTACTGAACCTCTTCAAAGTTTATACAGACATTAAAGTGGCTAAATACAATGTTCTGACCAACAAGAACTTTTTCACTAACAATAAGGACAAAATTTCGGTGCATAAGCAACGTGATGTAGTTTATAAGTTGGACTGTAAAAATTGTTCTCTTTCTTATATAGGTCAGACCTCACAGTCTGTTGGTAGGAGGATCAGCCAGAATAAGAACGACTCTAGACTTAGACCTGACAGATGTGCATTGGCACATCATGTGTCTATTTTAGGCCATAATATGGATTTTGAAAAAGTAAAAATATTAGATAGGGAAAAAAAATTTAAAAAACGTTCTCTTCTTGAAATGTGTCATATTCTTGAAAATGACACTATGAACTCAAAAGCAGACATTCAAAATCTAAGTAACATATATAGCTATGTAATACTTTTTGATAGGTCTGATGGCGCCTCTGTGTTGGCCGGTTCTATAACTTAGAATAAGAAAACATGTCACATAATTCATCAATAGAGTAACAGTAGTCTATGATCAGTGAGGTGTTGCAGCTGTCATTTATACCTTTGGTCGACATCCTAACGTGAAAAAATGGGGTTAGGTGTCCATTTTTTACACGCGAATTTTTCAAAGCTTTTTTAGTTTTTTAAAATTAATGACACTTTTTTATACTTTTTCATGACTAGCTTTGAATGTTTTGAAGGTAGAAATGTTTGCGTGAAGTTACATGTAATGTAAAGATGTTTTTTGCATTGTTGTTTTTTGCATGCCTTTATGGCAGATTTTCCCTGTTTTTGATGCTTTGGCCTTGCTTTGGCAATTAGTTACAGTGCTGTAAGTGTTTTTTAATGCATAATCTAGACGTTATGCTGATTTTTATTTATTTTTAGTACTCCTGAAGATGCTCAGAACCCCGAGCGAAATATATCGAGTTTTTAGTACAGAGTTACTTTCTTTAAAATATAGCCCTCATTTTTGGTCACGGTGACACGGGGTATGTGTTCTAGGAGCCTAGTTCGCGCTCGTTTGAAGGAATTTTTTGAAAATTAAAAAGTCGCAGTCTCCTCATTAGTGAATCTTTTCTACAAGAATTAACTGAAATAACAAAGGCACAGTACACAAAAAAAGACAAATAAAATGTGTTAAAAAAGGTGGGAGACGCTGGCTGAAATAAATTGAGAGGAGGGAGACCAAATATATTGAATATTCTCTGAGATATAAAATTTTCTAACATTATTTCAAGGACACATAGTTCAAAAAAGGGGGTAAACTTCTGGGGGACCTAGCACAATTCTTTAGGTGTGGAATCTACAAGTAAATGAAAAGAGCTGCTAGTGACAGAGAATAATAGTTGCGACGACAGGTTGACATAGTATTTTACTGTGATGATATAGATGAAGTTATGCATTACATCAAGTTACGCAAAGTTTTGGTATCAAGTGACAAGTATATTTATTTTTCTTTCGTGAATAATTATTTTGGTAATTAAGTTTCCTAGTCCTTAATTCTTACATGTCCAAACACTTGAATGTATGAAATTTTATGCATCAACTTGCCCAAACAAAAACTAATTAACAGCTTTAATTAAAACAACTTTATTGGAGTGTCACTCAGCCACCATATTCAAAAGCTACAATATTACATGTAAACAAAAGAATTCTGAAATTATGAGATAATGAAGAGAAGCTTTATGGAAAAATAATTTTCAGCAAACCTAAAACAAATTAGCGGTGATTATTTTTCCAGGCGAGGTCATTGCGACCTTAATAATAGACTCTTTTTATGGGGACTATATTGTAAAATTTATAAAATAAAAATAAAAATTAAATTGGAAACTTGTAACTTTTTACTGTTTGTTTTTTCACGCTCAGGCATTTTATCCGCAGAGGAGATTAAAAATAAATAACTCGGTAAAGAATTCAAGTGTTTTTAAAAATTAGAAGCGTAAGCTCCAATAAAGCGTTTATTGAAGGGAAACATATTTGCGGTTGTAAGATAAGTTTGAAAACACGTTATCAAATAAACTAATACATCCTACCTATCAAGCTAAAACCAAACACTATACAGGGTGTTTCTAAATTGATGTGAACAAATTTACACGGAGATTCTTTGGCGAAAAATAAGGGGTGTCTTTTTTATAAAGTTTTTCTTGAAACACCTTCTTCTCCAAGTTACTACAGCCCTTTGAAATTTTGGCAAAAAAAGTTTTCATTAAATTTCTCCGTTACGGAATAATTTTAAAAAACGACCTTTTCCAGATGCATAATGCTAACAAAATGACACGTTTTAAAAGGATTTTATAACCCGATAATGTTATCACAAGAGGGTGAAAAAGCCTACCCTTACATTATTTTTTATCAGTACTTTTTATTGTGTGTACCGTTTTCTATTCAAAAAAAAAAAATGATTTAGGAAAAAAGGATTCATTTAGCAACTTTTCTATATCTTGACATTTTCTCATAAAATTATTAGTTTCATCGCAAAAAAATAAAATATTACTCAGATCGATGTTACATGAATTTACAGAGCGGTTGTTATTTGCCGAAAAATCAAGTAGGTGGTAGGCTGTCAAATAACGTCATAATTACCTTAATCTGATAATATGTATTGTTCTGGCTTTTACTAATTTCCAAAAATTCATAATAACAAACAACAGCTATTGTACTACTATTTTACAATTAATAATTAACAAACTAAGAAACGAAAAGAAATATTAACAAAATGTCAGAACGTATCATCATAATAAATGTTGAAAATGCCCCCCTTCGGAGAGAACGCATGACTCTAGTCTGTTTCTCATTGAACTTCGTATTCTATGAAAAATACCGGGTGTGTTTCTTATAAAATCACACGATGCGATAATACGATTTCTGAGGTCATCGATGTTTTCAACAGGACTTGAATAAACTAAGGTTTTGAGAATACCCCACAGGCAGAAATCCAACGGATTCAATTCAGGAGATCGGGCAGGCCAATTCTGCGGGCCTGCTCGACCTATCCAACGATTTGCGTAAACTTCGTTCAAGTAGTTACGAGCGTTGATACCAAAATGAGCCGAAGCCCCGTCGTGCATGTATCACATTTGTTGTCTAATTTGTAAAGGAATATTTTCAAGAAGTAAGGGCAACTCTTCTTCGAGTAGATGACAGTATACTTCTCCATTTAATCTTATCGAAGGAAAATATGGTCCAATTGAGTCATCACCAATGACAGCGAGCCATACATTTAATGAAAACTGGTGTTGAAAATGAGATTCCATAATTTCGTGTGAGTTTTCTTCAGACCATATGTGGTTATTATGAAAATTTCTAATAGATTCTCGTGAAAAGTTGGCCTCATCAGTAAATATAACACGAGATAAGAACTGTGGAATTTGCGTGACCATTTGAAGCATCCATTGACAAAAAATTAAACGAGGTAAAAAATCACGAGATAAGAGCGCTTGAACTCGTTGGATATGGTAGGGATGCAGTAGTTGTTCTTTTAAAATCCTAAATACCGTGGAATAGCTGACATTTAAGACTTGAGCGATTCTTCTTGTACTTGTACCAAAAGATTAAATTGAGGACAGCCTCTTCAAGCGCTACAGTTCTTACTTCTCTAGAACACCCGCAATCGGCAGCACTTCTTGAAAATTTTCCTTCTTCTTGCAGACGTTGATGAATGCGTGCTAATATGCCGTGATGGGGTACAGTTCTATTTGGATATAACTCAGTGTAGAGGCGCTGTGCTCTTAATCCATTGCCATTAGCACGGCCATATTCAAAATGCGTATCTGCCATTTCGGAATTGGTATAATTTACAATTTTATTCACTTATTTGTTCTAAGTGTTTAAAAAATTCTCGATAGATTGACAACAACCAAAACAATTAATATTAGTGTAATTATGACGTTATTTGACAGCCAGCACGTACTTGACTTTTCAGCAAATAACAACCACTGTAAATTCATGTGACATCGATCTGAGTAATATTTTATTTTTTTGTGATGAAACTAACAATTTTGTGAGAAAATGTGAAGACATAAAAAAGTTGACAAATAAATCCTTCTTTCTAAATCTTTTTTTTAATAGAAAACGGTACACACAATGAAAAGTACTGACAAAAAATAATGTAAGGGTAGGTTTTTTACCCTCTTGTGATAACATTATAGGGTTATAAAATCCTTTAAAACTGTTATTTTGTTAGCCTTATGCATCTGCAAAATTTCGTTTTTTTTTTAATTATTCCATAACGGAGAAATTTAATGAAAACTTTTTTTTTGTCAATATTTCAAAGGGCTGTAACTTGGAGTAAAAGGAGTTTCAAGAAAAACTTTATGAAAAAGACACCTCTTATTTTTCGCCAAAGAATCACCCTGTATAGCAAAGATCTGAATGCAGTTTAATTGACGATAAATTAATGGTCAATACGCATACGTGATTTAGTTGCTATAGGCTCATTAAGGGTGGCAAATTTTATCGAAATGTATCTAATACTTTTTTGAGTTTTGAAAATATATATATATATATATATATATATATATATATATATATATATATATATATATATATATATATATATATATATATAGAATCACCCTGTATGGCAAAGATCTGAATGCAGTTTAATTGACGATAAATTAATGGTCAATACGCATACGTGATTTAGTTGCTATAGGCTCATTAAGGGTGGCAAATTTTATCGAAATGTATCTAATACTTTTTTGAGTTTTGTATATATATATATAGATATATATATATATATATATATATATATATATATATATATATATATATATATATATATATATATATATATATATATATATATATATATATATATATATATATATACGAGTATATAAAACTATCTTCTCTGATGGTTTTATATAATATTTAGTCTTCAGTCTTTTGCCTCAATTGAACGTTGTTGGCCATTCAGGCTGTAGAGCTTTGGTAACATGAAGTGACATTCATGCGTCACTTATAATGAATCTGTCCACGGCCAGTTGGATACATGATAACAAATATTTTGCCAAGAAGAATAATATCTATGCAAAAAAGGAAGACACCAAATCAAGGTATGTTGTTCTGTGTTTTTTCCAGAGTTCTGCTACATGTGTTGACTATTCAGTTGGCACTTGTGTGAGTCAATGGGAGTTTCCCTCTCTCTTTCTTGGATGCGACAGATATTCTGTGCTCATAGTCAGACTATGTGGTAGATATTCTGTGCGAATCCATCATATTGCTGTATCGTTTCACTTCGGGCTATATGTCAACTGTCATAAATCTTAAAAAATAGTGCATTGCAATAAAATAACACCTGTATTAGAAACAGTGTTTTCTTTTACTTCTACATCGTCACAACGTGTGGAAATATCGCATCGGCGATAAAAATTCGAAAAATTGTTTTTTCACTTAAACGTCGTAAAAAGTATCAAAACCTATAGAAAACATGATTTGGGAACGAATTTTTTTTCTGTCGGTCTGTCGATCTGTATGTCTCTCTGTTTATAGCCACGATAACTTTAGAACGAATTAAGATATTGTCTTCAAATTTAAACAAATCTTTTGAAAATTCAAAGGTCGCGGTCTCCTCATTAAGGAATTTTTGTGTACGAGAATTAGCTAAAAAGTATAGACCGTTCAACCATAAACTGAACTAAAACTACCGCCAAAGCATCAAAGAAAGGGTCTCTTTGAAATGAAATTTCTGGAAATATTTTAGTAAAATGAAGGACAATTACGGTTGAAGTTGAAACTTTGCAGAACACTCTTCTTGTGACATTTTCTTTACATAATCCCTATTTATTTCATTTGCCTAAATGTTGCCAATTTTGACGTTTCAAATCCCCACTTCGACGTTTTGGAAAAAACCCCAATTTTGTTTTTCTTTAAATGCCAATTATTTTTTTGTCTTCAAACTTACAGACCCAAATTTTGGTACATGGTTCACTCTTTATAATACAAACGCGCGTACTAAATTTAGTTTTCCTTACTTTATTATTATAGAAGATACGAGAAAAAATTTATACGTAAGTTATAGAGTGTCTTGAGCTGCATCTTATAAAATTAGTGTGACAATCAGAGGATGGCGCGTAAAGTCGTTGGTAATACCTACAAATTTTTTTGAACATCCCTTATGTTATTGCATTATGGCATTTTTCATCGAAATTGATGCATGTTTTTAAGAGAAAAAAAAAGGTCTAGGCTCAGCAAGTGCGTTTTGGTAGCGAATTTACATTAAATGCTTTAAATTTTAGTAACTCAGTTTGCTATTAACCTAAGGTTGGTTGGCTAGGGAACCAGTTTTCTCGAAATTATTTTTATTTTATTTTCGGAAAATTTGTGTAAATTTTCAAACACAAAGTTATTTGGTTATATATGGTACATTGTTTCTACTACATAGGTTATACCGGCAATCAAATTGCTGCCTGTTTGTATTAAAGGCATATTTGCTATTAAAACCATTTTTAATAAAATTGACTTCCGTAACGCACTGCGTCCAGACTTTTATTTTAGTGGTCTCTCATAATAGCACTCAAAAGTTACGCCTTCACTAGCTGATAGTGCTAAAAATAGTTAAAAAATTATTTGATAGTACTTCTCAACTACTATCTATTTCAACTACTTTCATTTGAATTATAAATAAAACTTTTTTTCTGTCGTATACTCAAATTGTTTTAGTTTCTTATTGAAACCTTCGCAAATGACTTTTACTTATTTGAAGCAATAAACGCGCTTTATCTAGTTTAGAATACCATTATAACTCATCATCTTCTATAAAAGAAATACTATGAAAGAAAGATGTAATGGAAGACAACCACCGAATTCTAAAGTTTTAATGATTGTTGTGAAATAAATTGAACAATTTGGGAATCTGCTTCAATTATTACGATAAGCCACACTCGAGTTAAAAACTCATTACGACGCAAATTTGAAACTAATTAGATTTCCCAATAGCAAGAAAAGCAGTAAATTTGACGAAAAGTTTGCCAAGTTTATCTAAATTGCCGGATATTGCAGTTTGTAAGCGGGATACCTTGGATTTTGCACCCGCGAAGGTCAAAAGAAGTACCAGCGCTAGAGCAGGAGTTCTTCGACGACCAGTGATGTCATATAAATATGATAATTGATGATGTCGACAAGAAGGTAACAGAAACACTGCAAAAAAGAAAGGAAAAGAAAAGAAAATACCCAGATGTTTTTCAAATTAACTGTCAAATAAGTTATATTCGACGACTACCCCAAACGTATTAAAGAGAGCAATATCAAACCAGATATTCGTGAAGGAATTAGAACATCTCTAGGACCATCAACATCCACTAACGAGATGAACAAATTAGCTCTACCATCTTTGACGAAAGTTTTCGATCCATTCGGGGTATCAAATCGATCAGCAGCTATAATTGCTTCTGCTGTGCTGCAAGATACTTCGTCTATTACGCCTGAGAATAGCAGCCTCATAAATGACAAGAATAAAGTTATAAGAGTGCATTATCAAGATCAAGAAAACATCACCAAGAAGGCTGCCTGCGGTTGAAATAAGAAGTATATTTTTTGAAGGCAGAAAAGAAACAACTTTACGTGTTTATTCCACGACACGAATGGAAAAACACATTTGTATCCTTTCGAAACAAATATTTTTTTACTTGTTCTATGTTTCACCACCTACTGGGACAGGTAAAACCATATCTGAGGCAATTATAAAATGTATGTGAAGCAACGGTTTGGATTCCGAGAATATTGTTTGCGTTGGTTGTGATGGAACAGCTACCAATACCGATTGCAAGAGCGGCGATATTCGATTACTTAAATTGCATCTAGCTAGGCATACCGCTTAAGTGTTTTTTTGCCTATTACACGCAAATGAATTGCCACTAAGGCATTTATTTAATAGTCTAGATTGTTGTATTTCTTAACCTTTAAGGAACTCGGCCCTATCGAAAAAGCTTTGGTCACCCGTGAAAAAAATGTAGTAGCAGTTTTTGTACAAATGACAGGAAACATGCATGATTTTGAACAAAACATCATTCAAAAATTGAGCACGGATCAAAAATACTTCATTGAGATTTACCAAGCAGTGACTTCTGTGATTTTTCCTGTAAAACTCACAATTTGACATCTTGGAAAGATATCGCATTCTTGTTGGCTCACTACGGCCAGTCGCATTTTAAAACTATACGGTTTCGACCCAGTATCCATACAAAAACTTAAAGCCTTTGGTGGAATATATTTATGAAAGTTAGTACGCCAGTATGGTTCGAAATAAAAAGAAACCATTCTTGCAAGAAAGGAGCTTCTCAGATTGTTATATTGGTAACTTTTCCTCGATACCTACCTAATGACCTGAAGTCAATAATGTTTCCTATTTTAGAATGAATGGGTTTTTTATTCACCCAGAAAATTTGCTTTTAACAATTATTTCGCACAACCAAAGAAACATTTGAGAACTTGCCTTTAAGTGAGTCATTTAAGCCAAAAAATTCGGTTAGTCTGTGCCTAACTGAGTATTGAAACCACCAAAAAATTTTGTTTCTGCTTCGAATCATATCGATATGATATTGTAAGCTGATCACAGATTACATTTCCACTTATTATGTCCTTTATAGCTGACGAAGACTTAGAGACAATGCTGACAAAGAGAAAAGAAGAAATCGGAAATATTAAGTGGGCATTTCGCTTTACCCTGCCACAGGCAGGCATCAGAACGCATTGTGAAAATGGTTACAAAAGTTGCCCTATCAGTAGCCGGATAAGCGTCCAGGGATGCTGAAATACGGAATTGAATTCCAGATCAGAAGTACACTCCTTCGAGACAAAACAACATTATAATGTAGTATAAATTAATTTATACTAATTAAGTGATTCTGAAAATTAGTTATTATATTATGTCTTAACAGAAATATTGTTCCTCGTTTCTGAATGATACATAATTTTTGTACTACGTACTCTTTGATTTTTACTACACAAAACTCCTTTTACAATAAATACAACATATCTTGACACAAAAAGTAACTTTATGGTATACTATACATACTATATAATTAGTTAACTGGACTTCTGGATAGAGGGCTAAAATTCACTAAGTGAAGATTGGAACCTCTGATGAGCACTGATAAGTACACTTGGAGAACCCAAATCAGCACAACACATTTTAAAAAGACCTGACGATCGTTTTACTAACCAAGTTAGCGTCATCAGAGGATGAAACATGATAAATACTTAAAAAACTAACATCAACTTATATACCGGATCTCAGGTAAAGAGATCGAACTGAGATGGGACACTAGTCTTAGGCAAATTCCACAGTGTATTGTATTTTTATCGCCGGACAAGGTCTTTGCGCTGTCCCTGCTAGTTTATCTAAAAAGTGTCCATCTGTAATAGTTTTGAGAAGGTTCAACGACAGCTAAATTAACATCGATTCCTTTGGCGGCAATAACTGTATACTTATGTTATCGGTAAAACGTGCTATAAACGTGAATTTTATTTAACAAAGTAATCGATCAGGTGACTCGTAATCGGCGCTGGTGAAGCGAAAATATCACCACACTCTAGGAAAATAACCACTGTCAAAGAACACATATCCCAATTACGTTACGGTACTGTAGATAAGTCTTCCGTCGCCCGACACATTTGGGATAATAATCATCACGTTGATAAAGATAATCTGAAATTAATAAAAAATGTTAGAAAACCAGGACAGCTAAATGGGTTCGAAAGCGTATATATTGCGAAATATAGTTACAACAAAAAATGTATGAACGCTTCACCAGCGCCAATTACGAGTCACCTGATCGATTACTTTGTTAAATAAAATTCCCACGTTTTCAGCACGTTTTACCGATAACATAAGTATACAGTTATTGCCGCCAAAGGAATCGATGTTAATTTAGCTGTCGTTGAACCTTCGCAAAACTATTACAGATGGGCACTTTTTAGATAAAGTAGCAGGGACAGCGCAAAGACCATGTCCGGCGATAAAAATACAATACACTGTGGAATTTGCCTAGGACTAGTGTCCCATCTCAGTTCGATCTCTTTACCTGAGATCCGGTATATAAGTTGATGTTAGTTTTTTAAGTATTTAGAATGTTTCGTGTCCTCTGATGACGCTAATTTGGTTAGTGAAACGATCGTCAGGTCTTTTTAAAATGTGTTGTGCTGATTTGGGTTCTCCAAGTGTACTTATAGAGGGCTAAAAGTAAAATCAGAATTTTTTTAACTATTTTTAATTACGTTTAAAAAGCTTGACGATAGTTTCACTAACCCAGTTAGCTTCATCAGAGGGTGAATAAGTCTAAATATTTTGTATGCGCAACTCAATTTATATTCTTCTGCAATTCTACAGGTCGTTGGTCACTAGCGATTTAGGGAGGTTGAACGACACTTAAATTGCCATATTTCGTTTGGCGGAAATATCTGTGTTCTTTTATTATCTTTCAGGCGTGCTGCTGTCGGTATTTATTTTCTAAAGCAATCTATCAGGTGACTGCTCATAGGCGGCGTAGCAAGGTTCATACATTTTTTATTATTGTCATATTTAGCAATATATATATATATATATATATATATATATATATATATATATATATATATATATATATATATATATATATATATATATCCTCGAAGGCGTTTAGCTGCCCTGGATGCCTAACATTATTTTTATCAATTTCAGATTCTCCTCATTAACGTGGTGATTATTATCCCAAATATGTCAAGCGATGGAAGATCTATTTATGGTATCATATCTTAATTGTGCTATGTGTTCTTTCAATCTAATTCCAATAGATTTTGTTGTTTGCCCGACGTATTTAAGATCGCAATCTTTACAGTTTATTCCATAAATTCCTGATATTTTGGCCGTACTATCCTTGTATTTTGGGTTACCTAGCAAGTTTTTTAAAGTATTTGTTGTCGAAAATGTTAGTTGCAAGTTGGCTTTTTAAAAAAATGCTATCTAGACCCTTAGTGATTCGAGGTTCAAATGGTAAATAAACAAAGTTTTTTTCGGATTTCTCTCTTCTAAATGTCGTTGATTCCGCTAAGATGTGCTCTGTTTTCTGTTTGGCACTAGGCAATAAGTGCATTCGTTACATTGCGCCACGTTCTTATTATAATTTAATTCTTTGGTATATCAACTGATACTGAAAGGAAAATTAACTAACCTGCTTACCAAAAAATTCAGACTTGGCCATATTTTAAGCGTACGTATGATGTGACTCATTTGAAATGTAGCTTAGAGTGGTAGCTTCCTTTCTATGGACATCGAATTCTAAAGTGTCTTTATTTTTGATACATAGTGCATTTAAGAAGGGTAATTTATTATCAAATTTTAATTCGTGGATAAATTTTATGGAATCAAATGTATTGTTTAATTTGGCGATAAAATCTTCTATCCTGCAAATGTTTGTGTTAAACACTGCAAAAATATTATCCACGTAACGAAAACACACTGGAGGAAAATACTCACTTTCACTTTCAAGACCTGTTTCAAATATACTCATGAAAAGATTTGCAATAAAGGGCAATAGCGGGTTGCCTATTGCCGTGCCTTGGGTTCAAAAAAATCATTGTTGCATTGAAAAATATTTTGTTTAATACAAAGGTTTGTTAAAGTTAAATATTCTTTGCAGGTCTTTTTATTTATGTTATTCATTTTTAACAACTCTTCTAAATACGCAAACGTTTACTACGCGGGAATTCTAGGAAACAATGGAATTACATCGAATGTAATTAAAACTGCGCCTTCAATCAATGTAACCTCTTTAATCCTATTAATAAATTTAAGTGAATTTGTTACAGAAAACTTTTTTGTTTGGCGGGAAAGCTTTTAAACTTATTTATCAACCACTTTGCTAAATTTTATCTCGAGGAATCTATAGCCGAAAAAATAGGTCTCATTGATTTTCCCGGTTTATGAATTTTTGGGAGACCGTACTTTCTGGGGACTTTAGGATTTGCAACTTGTAACTTTCTTCCTAAGGGTTTTGATATGAGATTGTTTTTGAGACCATTTTTAACGTCCGAAATCATTTTTGGTAGCGGGTTTTTATTTAGTTTTTTATACGGTCCTGTCTCTGTGGCGTTATATACTCGTTTTTGTCCAAAATCACAACCTTATTGCCTTTATCTGCTTTACCATAAAAACAATCTTTCCCTCGCAATCGCTCAACTATTTTCGTTTCATTAAAATTTTGGTTTTTAGTGGACTTATTTTCCTTCAAGTTTTGTGAAAATTTTATTTTCACATGCTTCTGTAATAAAAAATTGTGAAGATTCAAGTATTTTTGTAATTCATGTTTCAATACTAGCAATGGTTTCTGCCATATCGGTTTTTTGGGATTGTAAACCGAAGCTAATGAGGAGAAATAATTAAAATTTAAAAATTAATAAAAAATGTTAGACAACCAGGAAAGCTTAACGCCTTCGAGAGTATATATATATATATATATATATATATATATATATATATATATATATATATATATATATATATATATATTAAGTATAAAAAATGTATGAACCTTGCTCCACTGCCTATGAGCAGTCACCTGATAGATTGCTTTATAAAATAAATACCGATAAAAGCACGTCGAAGAGAAAATAAAAGTATACAGATATTTCCGCCAAACGAAATATGTTAATTTGGGTGTTGTTGAACCCCCTAAATCACTAGTGACCGACTACCTGCAGAATTGCAGAAGAATATATATATATATATATATATATATATATATATATATATATATATATATATATATATATATATATATATATATATATATATATATATATATATATATACAGGGTGTTACTTAATGATAGGGCGTAATTTCAAGGGCGCGTTCCTGAACAAAATCTAAGTAGAAAAGTTCATATAAATATGTGTCCTGAAGAGTCTGGTTTTCAAGATACAGGGTGTCAAAGTTTAAAAAAATAATTGTTTTTTTTATTAATATCTTAATGATCCTTTTGCCCATTTTGTTGAAATCTGGCAGGGTTATTCACTGTAATAAGGCGCTAAGTTGGCACTAATCAAAAGATAATTATAAGTTCCAGTGGCGTCTCGCGGGGCAGTCTCACGAATAATAAAATGTACGCTACTAAATTTTTTTTAATTTAATTTTTTCAGATTAAGCACCTAAAAATAAAACTTTTTTGCCTCTTAATATTTTTTCGTATATTACTTCCTTTTCGAGGAAAAAAATGAAAACGACTTCATTGCATGTCGAATAATTGTTAAAATGAAATCAAGTTAATTGTGAGCGTTGCTGGGAAACGTTGTTTTGACATTATGAGCATAATGTTTTTGACTTTTTGTGACAGTTTGTTATTACTTTCCCTCTGGTCAAAAGGTTTATTTTGCCATTAAAAAATGGTAAATAACTATTCTAATTTGGAGATGATACTAATGCATTTCCTTTATGGTCTTGTCAATGGTAATTCGGCGGAGGCCCGGCGGCTCTATCAAGAAAGGTATCCTGATCGTGTCCTTCCAGGTAGACAAATATTCATAAACATTCATCGTCGTCTGACTGAATCTGGCAGTTTTAAACATAATACCTGTGACGGAAGACCTCGTACAATTCGAACTCCAGCAGTTGAGGAGGCTGTCCTACATGCGGTCGAAGAGAATCCTGCAACTAGTACCCGAAAAATAGGTAGGGAATTAAATATTTGCTATAAAACGGTATGGGAAATTTTAAGAGATTCCCTGTTGTATCCTTATCACGTACAAAGAGTTCAGGCACTTCTGCCAAGAGATTTTGAACCGCGTACGTAATTTTGTAGATGGTATCATCAAAGACTTGCAGCAAATCCTCACTTTGATTCCATCATTATGTTTACGGACGAAGTCCATTTTTCCAGAAATTCAATAATTAATTTTCGAAATAATCATAATTGGGCCCAAGAAAATCCTCATGCTATTACAGAGACACAGTTTCAGGAACAATTTTCTGTCAACGTTTGGATCGATATCATAGATGACTATTTGATTGGACAATTTTTTTACCACAACGTCTTAACGGACAATCTTACAGTCATTTTCTACAAACTGATTTGCCACTGCTTCTTGAAGATGTTCCTTTATATTTACGTCAACAACATTGGTTCATGCATGATGGTGCTCCTGCCCACTTTAGCATATTGGCTCGTGAGTATTTGAATTGAGCTTACCAAAATCGGTGGATAGGTCGTGGAGGACCACAATTATGGCCACCTATATCGCCTGAGTTAAACAGCCTAGATTTTTATTTGTGGGGGCACCTAAAATCATTAGTTTATGTTACACCAATCGAGACAGAAGAACAACTAAGGAATAGAATTGTTAACGGATGTGAAACCATACGTAACACTAATGGAATTTTCGAAAGAGTTCGTCTATCGATGAGAAGGAGAGCACAAGCCTGCATAGAAGCGGGAGGTAGTCATTTCCAACATTTTTTGTAAATAGTTATTACTTTTCGTTTGTTAGATTTTTAAAAATGGCTTAGAAATAAATATTTTGAACAATCACAATTAACTTGATTTTATTTTAACAATTTTTCGACATGCAATGAAGTGGTTTTTATTTTTTTCCTCGAAAAGGAAGTAATATACGAAAAGATAATAAGAGGCAAAAAAGTTGTATTTCTAGGTGCTTAATCTGAAAAAAATTAAAATTAAAAAAAAAACTCAGTAGCGTACATTTTTTTAGTCAATATTATTCGTGAGACTGCCCCTCGAGACGCCACTGGAACTTATAATTATCTTTTAGTTAGTGCCAACTTAGCGTCTTATTATAATGACTAACCCTACCAGATTTCAACAAAGTGGGCAAAATGATCATTAAGATATTAATAAAAAACCAATTTTTTTTTAAAACTTTGACACCCTGTATCTTGAAAACCAGCCTCTTCAGGACACATTTCAGGACACATGTTTATATGAACTTTTCTACTTGAATTTGGTTCAGGAATGCGCCCTTGAAATTACGTCCTATCATTAAGTAACACCCTGTATATATATATATACTAACTTGGTTAGTGAAACGATAGTCAGGTTTTTTTAAGCGTGTTGTGGTGGTTTGGGTTTTCCAAGTGTGCTTATCAGTGCTCATCACAGATTCCAATCTTCACTTAGGTACTTAGGTACAATGAAAAAATTTTGCGTAGTTTTCACAATGATTTATCCTTCAAATCTAATTTCTAGCGATGAATGACAATCCAGATATGTAAGTCCGTCTGGAAGGGTATCGATAGGATCATGTCGATACTCGGCAGGAATTAGCTAATATACATTTAGGACAGTTTTTGTTACTACCTTAATCCATTGGCGATTGAACACATCTACATCTACAGGCCCTTTTGTGCATCGGGGACAGCGACTGGCTAATCAATTCTGTAACCTTCTCATAACACTAGGAATTAGTTTCCAGTGAGCAAATCCTATGTCTGATGACATTAATATAATCCTATATACAATGAGATATCTGGACCATTGAGAATTTCCCCTGAATAATACATCTGCTACATGTCTGTACTAGAGCCGGCCTGATATGATTTACACTTATCCAAGTCAATGAGTAAACGCTGACCAGATGAATTATCACCCTAATGTTGTGTTTCGGTAAATATTTCGCAAGTTAAGTGGACAAGCTGTATAATCCAATGAATGAAAAATGTTTTGTAGATATGTGTTTGCGGCAAAATAGATTCATAACATAAACTCTAATTTTTACTTCCACATCGTCAATACGTGTGAAAATATGGTATCGGTGACAGAAATTAAAAAAAAAACATTCTCTTAAGAGTTGTAAAAAGTGTCAAAACGCATAGAAAACATAATTTGAGAACGAAATTTTCTATCTGTCGGTCTGTATATCCTTCTGTTAGTATGGTGGTATGCCTACTAAGATCAAGAGACCATTGGAGTCGCCGTCCATAATAGATTTAACTTTAGTATCTATCTGCTTATCTCAAATAACTGAGAGTAAAGTTTTAGAGGACAATCATCGTTCGGATCCTTTCCCAATAATAATTAACTATTTAAAAACTACGTAAGAAAACCAAATATTCCTTATACAAAGTGGAAAGAAAAAACTGAAAACTGGGACCTATCTATCACAGTCTAGAAAATAGGTTACAAGACATTCCAGAGAACACCAGGGAGAAATCTACATTCCTAATCAATTCCGTTACTAAACCAGCTAATGAATCTATAATGGTAACAGTTAAAAAAAGCTCAAACAACTGCAGCCGTGTTGGTTGGACTAGGAATGCAGCAACCTACTAAAACAACGAAAAAAAGCCTTAAGTGATTACAAATTGGTCTCAAATTGGGAGAAATACTTTATACTTTAGATATGAGCAAATAGAAGCAAATGTACAAAGAAAATTAAAAGAAGAAAATCGTAAATCCTGGCAAACATTTGTCTCTAACCTGAACAAAAATAGTTCACTATCTTGTATGTGGAAATTTGTTAAAAACATCAATAAAAAAAAGACCATAATACAATCGTGTTTCCTGAAGAAATGACGTGTCTGAAAATTCTAGATGATATAACTGTTATAAGCTCATCAGAAAATATGGGTACATTTGAGGAAATCTAGATTTAAATTAGTTAATGCACCGTTTATATCAGAAGAATTAGAGTTAGCGATTAAAACAACTATAAATACAGCTCCAGGAATAGATATATTGACATACAGCATCATATCGAAACGAGGAAATAAGGCAAAAGACATATTATTGTCAGTATTTAACGACTGGTGGACTTAAGGAAAGTACATAGACCAAATGAAAGGAATAGTTTTGTGTCTAATTCTTGAAAAAAATCGAGATCCACTAGAGGCAAACTCTTATCCCCAATTTAATTGTTGAGTTGCGTAACCAAAACATTCGAAAGAATGATTAAAAGACGTTTGGAATGGTATGTTGAACATCATAATATCCTCACCACCCCACAAGTCGGTTTTCGAAAAGAAGTGGGAACTATGGAGGCATTAACTCAACTGATCACTGACATCCAAGTAGCTTTTTCAGAAAATAAATACGTAATGTGCATTTTCGTTGACATCAAAGGAGCATATGACTGCGCTAACCTAAAATTATTAAAGATGGACTTAATGCGTTTCGGCATTCCAAATAATGCAGCTCTAAACATTGTTTCATAACAGAATGATTTATGTGAGGGACAATAACAATAATATTCATGGTCCCCTAATTCTAAGGAAAGGTTTACCGCAAGGATCGTTACTAAGCCCTATATTATTCAACTTATATGCAAGAAATCTACATGACTTGTTTGACACAAATACGAAGTGCATCCAATGCGCAGATGATTTATGTGTATACACAGTTGCGTCTTCATACAATGAGTGTTTCGTTCAGCTTATAAGTATCGTACATGTGATCAGTAAATGGATTGATCAACGTAAATTTCACATAAATACTGAGAAAACTTTAATCATGTTCTCACTAGACATCGTTTGAAAGCACCAGCATGTATCCAAACCAGCCTGGGAGATATAAATACTGCTAATTGTTACAAATATCTAGGAATGATGATGGACAATAAACTCTTGTGGACAGAACATGTAAAATATATAATAGGAAAATCTAAACGTGGCACAAACCTACTGAGGGCAACAATCAGTGTCCATCGTTTAATGTTGCCTTGTTATTTTATAGATCGTATATACGTTTCATTTTGGACTATGGCTGTACTATTTATGGTGGCAGTTGTAAAACAAAAATTTTAAAAATTGAACAGGTACAATTAGAGACACTTAGAATATGCATTGGGGCAATGAAGACAACACCAACGGAAATAATATTCGCAGAAACTCAAGAACCACCATTTCATCTCAGAATAATCCTTCTAGCGGAAAAAGAGTTACTCAAAACAAGAGGGAGAAGCGAAAACCAAATAGAGAACCTTCACTCCTTATTTACGGAGACATTAATAAATAAGTGTTTGTCCATGCAGATCTAAATACTCTAGTTTGGGGAATATTTACATTTGTAATCGCATACCATGATTCATGTATGGATCAGTTTTATTTCTAATAATCAATTAGATTGTATGATTTTTTGGCGAATCTTCGAAGCAAAACATTGAAATATTTAAATTAACTTCCATACAAGAAAAGGTAATAAGTAAGTAATTTGATAGGATTATCTTTGTTTACATTTTCATAACATATAAAAGTTGTTTATTTTTACAAATGTCAAATGAAATCTTAAGAAGACAGACCCAAATAATTTTATTTCTCTTATTTCTGACAGCTTTTATGTAAATATAAGCTTTTCCGCTTATGTTTTTCTTTATTTCCACTAGTTCAAATCTCCGTGAAAAGTTTTAAAAACTCTTCATTTTCTTTTTTGTACAATTTAAAATACAGATTAGGTATGTAATTTTAATTTTATGAATTTTTTAACGACTTTGCGTGAAAAAATAGTAGACCAAATTTCTTTTAGTGGTTTTGAAGAAATCACTTTTGATGAGATTTTTGTTGGTAATTAATAATAAATGTGTAATAAGTTATTGTAAAAGAAATTAATTTACATTTGCGTGGAAAATTATCGCTTAGAACATTTTCGTAAAAAGTACAATTTTTGTGCAACATTACGTAAGCAAATTTCTGTAAAGAAAATGGCAAATTTTCGTGAGAAATTGTTTGTCAATTTTCATGCAAACATTTGTTTTTGAATTTTTGTCAAAAAGCTTTTTGTGGGTGAATTATATCTTGACAGGTGTATAAACCGTTAGCCAGGAAAATCGGACCAGTTTTTTCGGGAACATTTTCAGTATATTTTTGGAAAATTTTTATATGTACTTTTAAAAACACTAAAATATGGTACACTATTTCTGCTATATAATACTAGACTTCTAAAATTTGAAAGAATTAGCTAACACATTTTTAATTTTCAATAAATGGCCAATATTTTCGTTTTTGGATTGTAGGTACTACAAATCATCTCTATACTCGTTTACAAAAATGTTTAAGCTAGTAATGTATATAAGAATGTATGAGATGGTCAAGACTGCCCTTCCGCGATACAAATTCATTCATAACGTTTTTACAGGCGTTTCAGAATCTTACTTTGAGAATAAAGACAATTTATAGCTACAATTTTTTGGATATTGAATATATTTCTTATCTTTTAGTAGCGTTTTGCATATAAATCTTTAATTTTCTCATTTGAATAAATCCCATTACTTAAGGTCGCACATAAACTGAAATATGAGATATCGATGGGAAGAGTGGTTTTAAGATGCCATTTTTAGTAAAATTTTTGATGACCTATACAGTAATGATAATTTTAAAAGTCATGGCACATTAAATTTATAGATCTAATCTTTATAGCGATATAAATTATACATAAAGACGTGAAGGGCAACACCGACGATTTTTTCGCTGTATCATTACAAACCAAAAGAAAATAAAAGTCTGGTAGTGAATTTTCATTAAAAAAATAATTACTACATAATATCTCTTTGAATTTTCATTAAGAAAATTCACTAATAGAGAGGTATCGATGATAAGACTGAGCTCAAATTAGGGCCCCTGGAACCCATAGAATGTTATATATATATATATATATATATATATATATATATATATATATATATATATATATATATATATATATATATATATATATATATGCAAATTGTATATTTTAGTATCTAAGTTAAAAATTAAAAATCGTACAAACAAAACCCCTATGTTAAATAAATAAAATTCTCAAGTAAAAAAAAAACACAAAAGCAATCAAATTAAAAAGAGCAAACCTAACAACCAATACACACACACACACAATAACGAATAAAAAGCACACAGAAGCACACAAAGTGAATTCTTTCGGTGAGATTGATAAATACCCGATTTTCCGATATCCATCTCTTGATTGTTCCCGCATGCACAGACCTGACTAAGATATCTCTGGTCTTATGGAAAGTGACGTTGTACAGACGAGTTTCTAAAAAAATATATGATTTCTAGTATGGTGTTGATAAGCTATTTCTATTAGTATTTCATTCTTATGGGCGTATTTAAAAACTTCAAAACTGTATATCTGTGCTAAATCCAATATTTCCGCTTTATTATACCAAGAGTTAGAATGGTAAGTGTAGCCCTTCCTGTATATAATTTGTATGAACCAACGTTGCAGCACCTCCAATTTCTTCAAATGAGTCTTGGCAGCACCAGCCCAGCCAATAATACCTTATTTTAAATGAGGAACGACAAGCGAATAGTACAATATCTTAAGATGTTCCAAACTCTGAATGTCTCTAAAATAATGTAATTTCTTGAGCCTGGCAGCAGTTTTGTCGATATGGGGTTTCCAACAAGTATTTCCGTCAATCGCGATTCCCAACTATTAAAAGAGTTAGAAGACTTAATCTGGAGTCCAATAGCTTGTAGTGTTGAGAAAGCTGGCTAATTTCTATTATAAACTGAAAATGTCATAAACTTCGTCCTCTTTATGTTCACTGTCAACAAGCTGTCACAAACCAGCACTTATTTTGGAAAAGCCCTCTCCAGCCGTTGTTTTAACTTCCACCCACGACACACCTCTGAATGTAACCACCGTATCATCAGCAAAACCATGAATGTCGCGATCACACCTGACACTGAAAAGGTCATTAATATAGATGCTAAGCAATATAGGTTCCAATACAGTCCCTTGTGGCACTCCATATCCAACGGCTCGCAAGTCGCTTCTTTCTCCTCCGGCTTTAATACAGTGCTTTCTATCGGTCAGGTAGCTTCTTATTCAAACATTCACCAGACCTCTAAATCCTGCACACAAAATATGTTCAACACACGATTTACAACTTCCCTGCACTCTGCACTGTAGGACAGTTTATGGCAGATACAAACCCAAACTCACTCGTTATGTTCAGATAGCTGTCTTCACTGTCCGTCAGAATGTCCACGTTTATAACTCCAACAATCACTCTCCAATCCATGTGATCTTCCTTCCTTCTTGCAAACTTAGGTATTTATTGAGTTTAAAATTAAACTGATCTTGGCCACCCGAGGGTGACCTGTAAAGGGCAAGTATTGATAAGCTTTCTCTACCAACGTTTGTCCCAACCTCGATAAACTATGTGTACACTGAAACCTGTTACATGTATAAAATAAAATTCCCTAATTTTGATTGTATTCGCCCTCAGTATAAATTAGATCTGTGAACCTATCCAAGCATTTGATTTCACGTTTCGCTCAGTACAATAAAATCAGAACTATATATCAACTTTAACAAGAAAATTTTTAGTTCGTCAATATTTTGAGCTGCACTTCTAATGTTGATAAGAAAAAGCTTAGTGGAATTTTGATTAACATATATGTTGCATTCAGCAGCATCTTGCAAAATAACTGGATCGAAAGTGAGCTCCCGAAAATCTCTCACGAATTAATCCATTGGATTTTTCACTGGTTTAGTATTACTCAAGACTATAATATTGTCCACCTAATGGATACACACGTATACATCAAATTTAAATAACACAAAATGCACATATAGCTGTCAAGTTAGTGTACAGCTGCTCTTTAAAAATAAAATAAATTACGAGAATGGACAAAACAGAGCACCCCAAACATAACCAACATACGGGGAAGACACACCCACACATGTGCGCGGCGCGCACACACACACACACACACCACAACAATTAGACCTAAATTATATATATATAAATTAAGGTAAATTAACTAAAAATGAGTTAAGTTATAATATCTAAAATTGGAATATAAAGGCCTTGTTGATCAAATAACTGCAAAAAAAATTAACTTTAGTTATTAAAACAAGAATTTCCACAATTTCTAAGAAACTGTTGAAAATAAAAACTGCAACTAACCGTAAGAAACACTCGTTATCATTTCTTTCTTTTCATTTGTATACTTCAAGAAGATGTATTTTTAATTAATTTTGTTTTAAAAAAAATCTCTACTTTTGAATATTTTATTAAATTTCTTTAAATGAGCGCGAAGTAGACCCCCTAGAACCCATAACTAGAGTCAGTTTCAATTTGTGTATATATATATATATATATATATATATATATATATATATATATATATATATATATATATATATATATATATATATATATATATATATATATATAGTTAACATTATAAACATGTGTATATAAAGTGCGTTATGGAAGTGAATTTTCATAAAAGTGTTTTTAATAGCAAATATGTCTCTTTAATGCAAGCAGACATCAATTTGGTCACCGATATAGCCTACATAGTAGAAACAGTGTACCATATTTTATCAAAATAACCTGTTTGAAAATGTACAAACATATTCCGAAAAGAAACTAAAGAACCTCGTTTCCTAGCCGATGAACCTTAGGTTAATAGAAAATTGAGTTATTGAATTTTGAAGCATTTAATGAAAATTCGCTACCAAAGCGCACTTACTGCGTCTTGATTTTTTTTACAAACGTGCATCATATTTCGATGAAAAATACAAAAATGCAATAAGGGATGTTCAAAAAAATGTAGGTATCACCAACGACTTATGGGTCAGCCTGTGATTGTCAAAATAACTTTATAAGATGCAGCTCAAGACACGCTACAAGTAACGTATACAATTTTTTCTCGTATCTTGCATAATAAGAATTATATTGAGGTTTACCGTAGAAATGCGTCGCCCTGTATATCTGTAAATAGAAAGTAAACCCGGATATGGATTCTAGGGGGCCTAGTTTGCGCTCATTTGAAGAAATCTTTTTAGAATTCAAAAGCCGCGGTCTCTTCATTAACGAATTTTTTCTAGGAAAATTAGCTAAAATCTATTGACCATCAAACCATTAACTGAATTAAAACTACTTCCGAAGCATCAGAGAAAGTGTCTATTTGAAATAAATTTTCTGGAATAATTTTATTAAAATGAAGGGCAATGGTGGTTGAAGCTGAAACTTAAGGGTTTGTAGAACACTCTTTACATAATCCGTATTTCTTTCAGATTCTTTGTCTAAATGTTGCCAATTTTGACGTAAGTTAGGGCAAGAACAAACAACCATATGCTATTCAAATTGAAATAAGTTTTAAAAGTTTTCATCTCTTCTTTGTTAAATTATTTTTTACAAAACATCCCTAAAAAATTCATCGGAATAACAACAATCTGATTAGATAGCGGTAAAGTGAAATGAGACTAAAAATAAATTAAAAAATGGATAAAAAGAAAAGTCACTAACTAGGATTAGAACTCTTCATATAGGAGTCGATTATAAGAACGTGCAGGGACTTGACCACTAAGATACGCTCGACATGAATTTACTAGCAGGTATATCCCATAATACATGTTTTACAATTTACACAAAACCATTTTGATTTACAACGGATTTTTTGATCATATTTTAACGAAATCAAGAAAAATAATGCCTGACACACATATCTAGGAGCTTGTTAGTCATTTCTTGTAGTATTTTTTACTTACAGTGGTACTAAATCAATTTTGACGTTTTTACTTTCTTGAATCAGATTCAATTAATTAAAAATTTATTTACCTCTAACTTTTTTGTCTTGTAAGATAAAGATCTGAATTTTTGTACGTAGGAAACTCTTTATAACAGAAACCAGCATACCCAATTTGGTGGCCTTACTTTGTAATTTCCGGAGATATAATTTTTTTTCGAAAGAAAACACAACATTTTTCGGTAAAACCTAGGCCGATTTTCCTGACTAACCAACTTATCCAAGCCACTTGCAAAAGGAAGGTATGTGCCAAATTTGATCATAATCGCACTGTTATTTTTTGAGTTATCGGTGTAATACACACACACACACACACACACACACACACACACACACACACACACACACACACACACACACACACACACACACACACACACACACACACACACACACACACACGCGCGCGCGTATATATATATATATATATATATATATATATATATATATATATATATATATATATATATATATATATATATATATATATATATATATATATATATATATTATATATTATATATATATATATATATATATATATATATATATATATATATATATATATATATATATATATATATATATATATATATATATATATATATTGATAAATATTATATAAACATATAAAAACTGAAACTGACCCTGGATATGGGTTCTAGGGGGTCTAGTTCGCGGTCCTTTGAAGAAGTGTTTTCAAAATTCGAAAGTCGTGATCTCCTTATTAGTAATTTTTTTTAAAGAAAAGCCACTAAAGGACATATTAGTTATTACAAACCTTTTTATGAAAGTTAATTACCATAAAGCGCTTGCTGCGTCCAGACTTTTATTTTAATGCTTATCAATGGAAATCATGAAAAATGCAAAGGCCTTCCAAAATATATGAGGGATAAGGGATATATACATATCCAGTTGAGAACTTATGCAATTTCTACGAACCGAAATGAATTTCATGGAAACTTTTATTAGACGTCAGCACCTTTTATCCGTCTGATATCCTAAAGGCAACTGAATTAACTGGTTGTCAACAGACACACGCATTTCCTGTGATCTGTCCCCTATCTCGTCACAGGAGCGCGGTATGATAGGTAGTGGTGGTGGTGGTGCGCGTCGTGACACCAGCGTCTCGACGCTCTCGCGTGCTCAGCATCCCTCAGTAGTCGTGCAGACGCTGTAGGGGCACATCCAGCCTTCCCCCGTGACTATTCCGAAACCGCCGGCACGCGCACGTGTGATTGATAGATTATAGTGATGTACCGCATGATTATTTCCTCCGGAAACAATTCATCACCGACAGTGTCTAATAACGAAGCGATTTGTCTTATGCGTCCTGTCATCTTCGGATCTTATTAATAAGAAATTTTCATTGCAAACACTCCTGATGATAATCGAATTTAATAATTTATGGGCCTTCCTCCTCTATCAAATATTTCAACCTGGTTTGGATGTTGAACGGTATTGTAAATTTATCACCTGTGACCGTAAGTTTTCGAAACTATGCGATGATTACGTTCTTTCTTGGCTGATTTATTAACCTCTCAGTTTTAACACATAAATCTTGTAGAGTTAGTTTAAAGAGCTATCTCTGAGATCAGCTTAGATAAATTAACCATTACGTTCTCTAAAGTAACTAAGTTAATCTTTTTTATATGGCACTAAAATTTATTTTATTATATTGTTAAAATAAAGCTGCTTTAAGATTATCATTTTCTGACAACTATATACATAAAATTATATTAGACTGAGTAATGAAAATCAGTTATCTTTTTCTCTGGTTTTGCTTTCACGATTAATCTGCATGACTAAATAGATGCTAAACTGCATAATAAAAAATCATATACATAAACAAAAACTACTTGATAAACGGCGCAAATGAACTGAACCACGATGTCTTAGAGTGTAAATAAAAATTCTGGACGCAGCAAGTGCGTTATGGTAGTGAATTTTCATTAAAATGTTTTTAATAGCAAATATGTGTGTTTTTTTTAAAGAAAGCAGGCATCAAATTTGGTTACCAGTATAACCTATATAGTAAAAACAATGTGCCATGTTTCATCAAAATAACTTTATTGTGTGAAAATGTACAAAAATTTCCAAAAGTAAACTTTAAGTGTTCCCGAAAAAAACACGTTTCTTGGTCAACCTTATAGCTTAATAGCAAATTGAGCTGTTCAGATATGAAACATTTGATGAAAATTCGCTACCATAACGCACTTGCTGCATCCAGAATTTCTTTTCTTACAAACATGCATTATATTTCGATGGAAAATGCAAAAATGCAATAACATAAGACGTGTTTGATTAAAAAAAAAGGAAATTTGTATCACCAACGACTTATGGGCCACCCTGTGATTGTAGAAATATTATCTTAAGATGTAGCTCAAGACACCCTATAATTAATATATACAATTTTTTTTCATATCTTGTATAATAACGGATATATTGAGCTTTATTGATTTTTTACGAAAATTCGACAAAAATTATTAACCATTAAACGATAAACTCTATAGCTAAGACTACTGCCAAGCATCAGAGACAGGGTCTATTTGAAATGAATTTTCTGCAAATATTTTAGTAAAATGAAGGACAATGACGGTTGAAACTAAGACTTTAGGGTTTGTAAAACATCCTTCTTGAGACATTTTATTTCTATAGTCCGTGTTAGATTCAAGTTACTTGCCTAAATGTTGCCAATTTTGACATTTTAAATCGCCACTTTGACGTTTTGAGGAAAACCCCAATTTATTTTTCTTTAAATGACTATAAATTTTTTTGTCTTTTGAGCTACATAGCTAAATTTTGGTAGGTAACTTACTTATAAGGATATATACTTGCGTACCAAATTTGGTTGCCCTTACTTTGTTCATTCCGGAGATATAATTTTTTTTCGAAATAAAACACAAAATTTTCCGGGAAAACCTGGGCAGATTTTCCTGGCTAACGAACTCATCCAAGCCATTTGAAAAAGAAATTTTTTCACCAAATTTAATCAAAATCGGCTTATTATTTTTTGAGTTATCGGTGTGATACATATATATATATATATATATATATATATATATATATATATATATATATATATATATATATATATATATATAAATATATATATACATATATATATATATATATATATATATATATATATATATATATATATATATATATATATATATATATATAAACATATAAAAATTGAAACTGACCTCGGATATGTTTTCTGGGGGGCCTCATTAGTGAATTTTTTTTAAGAAAATTCACTAAAATTGAAGACAATAATCTCATACGCTTTGCTACTGTTCAGATAATATAATATAATAAAAGTCTGGGCGCATTAAGTGCGTTATGGTAATCAATTTTCATTAAAATGTTTAAGATGGCAAATATGTCTTTTTATTGAAAGGTATGAAATTTGGTATAACCTATCTAGAAGAATACACGTACCATATTTCATCAAAATAACTTTAGTGTTTGTAAAAGCACAAAAATGATCCCGAAAAAACTGGTTCGATTTTTCTGGCCAACTAACCTCTTGACTTTTAATATCAGAAGTTGTCAAAAATAAGAACGTTATTTATGTCCGTCACTCTAAGGTGTGAATTGACATTTGTGAAAACAATATATCAGCTATACATATATATATATATATATATATATATATATATATATATATATATATATATATATATATATATATATATGTATGTATGTATATTATAAAAATGAAAGCATGGATAATATGAAATTAATTATTTCTTACCTTTTAATGTATTTTCATTAAGAAAATTCACTAATACAGATGTATCGATGGTAAGATTTTTGAAAATTTTCTTCAAATGATAGCGAATTAGGGCACCTAGAAACCAAATCCAAGGTCAGTTATAAAGTTTATATATATATATATATATATATATATATATATATATATATATATATATATATATATATATATATATATATATATATATATATGTGTGTGTGTGTGTGTGTGTGTGTGTGTGTGTGTGTGTGTGTGTGTGTGTGTGTATGTATCCCACCGATAACTTAAAAAATAATTCACCAATCTAAACGAAATTTGGCAATTCCCTCCACTTTGTTAATACCTTGGATGAGTTCGTTAGACAGTTTTGACACTCATATACTTTCAGAAAAAAAATGCAAAAAACTGTTTAAAAACGCAATATCTTTTAAATGGCTAGAGGTATGAAACTAAAGCTTTACGTGCACGTAGATATCGTATCAGTTGTTCTCTCTACCAAATTTGAACTTAATCGGTTCAGTAAATTCTGAGTTATAACCAAATAAAAATAAATAATTTACGACATAACCTGAATTGCCTCTGAATGAGTGCCTATAGTGTTAGACAGGGTCAGACAGATATATCAGGGTTACGCAGCTATTGCAAACAAATGCTCCAAATTAAACTTCAAACGAACAGGCTATATATGTTACAATAAACAATCAGCAGGGTTGCCATTTGCCAAAACTGTCATCTGAATTTGAAGATATCAGAAAAATAGATAGTAATAAATAAAAATTTTAATGAAAGTGATTCAATTTGTTTAAAGGCAATCTATAACTACGTTTTATTATGTTTAAATATTAAGCTTACCATAAAACCCATCGCCCTCTCCTAGTTAAATCTGACAATGCCGGTTAGATATTTGTCATTGTCATTTGTTATTTTGCAAACTATCAGTGGGAGGAGTCGAATCAAGGTTATGTTCTTCTTCTTCTTCTTTGTTTACATACGTCATAAACAAATAATAAGACTCAGCTAATGCCTTAGAATCTAAAAATAGGATATTTATCGTTTACTTTCAGTTTTTAGTGAATTTTTATGATTACTTACTCCTCATGTCGTATATGGAAAATTTTAGGTTAATGAAACTACATAATATCATGCAGTAGTTTAATCTATACCTATAAACATATGTTCAGTGTAAATTATTAAAATTTTAATTTCAAATTTTTTTATTGTTTATATTTATTTATTTCATTTTCAAAAAGTATGGATACAGCAATAGTTAATAAATGTTGAAAAGGGTTTAGATGCAGCAAGTGCGTTATGGTAGCGAATTTTCGTAAACATATTCCAAATGGTGATAATTCAATTTTCCATTAAACTAGAATCTTCAATTTTGATACATACTAAAACCTATATAAAAGCAGCGTTGGTACTAAATTTTAAAAATAACACAGCTTACAGGCAATGATAAATTTGGTTTAGAAAACCATTTTTGTTATTTTGTTTGCAGAAACTGTTTCGATTGAGTAGACTAAAAAATAAGTGTTGAAAAGGGTCCGGGTGCAGCAAATACATTATGGTAGAGAGTTTTTGTAAAAATATTTTAAATCCAATAACTCAATTTCCTATTTATTTAATCTTGAACCATAGTAACACCTATGTAAACGCAGCCTGGATACTAAATTGAAGAAAAACAACATCATGAGATTCGCGGATAACTACAAGTTGGTTTTAAAAAACGTTTTTTGTTGTTTTGCTTGCAAAAACTAGTTCGATTGGGTTGACTAAAACAAAACCATCCAAGCAATTAAAAGGAAAAATACCTGCCATATTTATGATTTGGCGGTACATTCCCTTTGTAAATAATGATTTTTTTTCTAGAAAACTTTTGTGACTAATGAAATTTGTAACACAATTTTTTTAAAGAGACTTACAGTACTTACATATATCTCTATTTTCTAGCTCCATAGAAAATAGAAACCTATTCAAATAATCGCTAACTGGGACATCTTAAACCGGTCTCCCAGGTCCTTTTAAATTCAAAGAATTTGTTTTAATATAATGATATATCTCATTGATTGTTGTTGCCCTTACTTGGTGAAACTTGTCCATACTACATACAGACTTGGAGACTACTTCTCTGGCTTCACTGTTAGTTTTCGTATTTGTAGGTGAAGGACGAGCCAGCGCGTAAACTAACTGGAGCAAGTGGCCCTTACGAATTCTGGATGTTCTAGGATGTTCTTCAACGTTTCTGTGACTATAGTTTCCCTGATTGACAGCATTTTCAGACAAATAAAAATTGAATTAGTACGAAATCATGACAAATACAAATAAATATCTGTTGCTATGTTATGACATGATGGTTTGATCAAAAAAAATTATCAAATTGAAAAAAAAAATGAAACACAGATGACAGATGAGGCTTTCAAAATGTCTATGTGATGTATGTTAATATTTAACATAAAAATAGAACTAGCCTATAATAACTATGATAACAGTTACAGCAATAAAATAACTAAACAATAACAGTATAAAATCAGTCTCTATACAACGAAAATACATACATCAACTCATTATCTTATTACAACTTTTTTGAAAGAATAGTTAAATTTATTTTCTTTGACTTCTTAATTAGAACGAAGAATATCCAAGAAAGGGGAATTCATTAAATCAGTTTGCTCATTTAAAACAAGGTAATTATTGTCGTGTGTGTGCTTTTTGACTTCTAAAGCTTCAAAAAAGTCTAGTTTACGTTTGTCATTATAAAAATGTAGTGGTTGTATACGGTTATTTACTGTAGGTCTATGTTCGGTATCAATAATATGTTTTGCAAATGTATATTTGTCAGCGTGGTTATTTCTAAATGCAGAAATATGTTCTTTGTATCGGGTGTTAAAATTTCTAAAAGTTTGACCTATGTAGATTGCGTTGCAATGTGTACAAGCTAATTTATAAACTCCAGCTTTTGTCAGGTAACAAGATTTTTCTTTCGCGTTAAATAGCAAATCACGTGTCGTGTTGTAAGATTTAAAAGCGACCTTTGTAGATGTACAGGTATTTAAAATTTTTTGAAATGTTTTCTGAAATGGTTCCAAAATAAGTTACCGAAACGTATCTGTTGTCTTCTTTGTCTCTAATATTTGGATAAATTAAATTAATCACTAATTTGTATTCTTTTCTCTCTATCATTTTATCTATTATTTTAACAGAGTGGCCATTATTAAATGCTGTTTGCTTAATTATTGAAATTTCTTTTTCAATAATTGCAATGGCTGTTGATGCTGAAATGTAAGGTTTTGTAATACATTTTCTTTGTATAACCCGTATTTGTTTCAGGTTTGCCTAGGTCGCCAATTTTGACGTCTTAAGAAAAAAACTATAAAATTTTCAAAATTTCTGGTATTTCTTTTCCGTTTTTCGCGAACAACCTTAACCTTTCTTTGTAATATACAATAGATGTTGTTATCCACACAAAAGATTTTGGTTTTGTGTGTTTCTCTGGTCATTCATGGAACCCAAAACTATTTGCTTTAAATGCCTATAATTTTCTTTCTTTTAATTTAGAGATCTAAAAAAGTTTGGTATGTAGGATACCTTTTACAATATAAACTGATCCGATTTTCCTGACTAGCGAACTTATCCAAGCCACTTGCAAAAGAAACGGACCAAATTTTATTAAAATCACCCCATTATTTTTCGGGTTATCGGTGTAACATATATATATATATATATATATATATATATATATATATATATATATATATATATATATATATATATATATATATATATATATATATATATATATATATATATATATATATATATATATATATATATATATATATATATATATATATATATATATATATAGCTCGCGCTCGTTTGAAGAGGTTTTTCCAAAATTCAAAAGTCGCGTCATTAGTTAGTAATTTTTTGTCTACGAAAATTTACTAAAAATTAAAATTAAGTTTTAAATATTTAAATTAAAAGTAAATGTATAAATACATTACATGGATATGAGGCAACTTTGATCCCAAAGTGCTACTGTCACTACCGATTAAAGCCGCCTCCCTCACCGGAGGTATGTACTTGAAACTTTATTGGCAGTACTTCATCAACGTTTTACTCAAAACTTCGTTCAGTTGACGATCAGAGTCATTTTTGTAGGAAAAATATCTTGGAGTTCTAATGTATTCTAATCATCTAAAATAAGAATATTTAAATTAATAGTAAACGTATAAATACATTACATGGATATGGGGTAACTTTGATCCCAAAGTGCTACTGTCACTACCGATTAAAGTCGCCTCCCTCACCGGAGGTATGTACTTGAAACTTTCAGTCTCAGTATTTCATCAACGTTTTACTCAAAACTTCGTTTAGTTGACAATCAGAGTCATTTCTGTAGGAAAACTATCTTGGAGTTATAATGTATTCTAATCATCTAAAATAAAAATATTGGCAGTTCTTCATCAACGTTTTACTCAAAACTTCGTTCAGTTGACTATCAGAGTCATTTCTGTAGGAATACTATCTTGGAGTTTCAATGTATTTTAGTCATCTAAAATAATAGTTAAATTAAAGGTAAATATATAAATACATTACATGGATATCGGGCAACTTTCGTTCGTGTCACTATCGATTACCGTCTCGCTTACCGGAGGTATGCACTAGTGTTTCCATCACCATTATCACACTGAATACAAGACATTTTCAGACATTTCTCTCTTTCTGCTTCTTTGACATCATTTTTATTCCCAGACCTCAAAACCACAAAATAATTACCGAGGGTCATGCGCTAGATACGTGTATCGACAACGAAGTTGTCTTTATCAGTAGCTGTCGCCAAATTAACTATTGGCAACATTATGCTATTTATTAACCTAAACTATCTACATTACAAATTATGTAATATCGGTGATGCAATACCGGATGACGCAATATCAGCGTGGCAATACCGGATGATGCAATACTGCATGATGCAACATATGTGATGCAATACCGGGTGATGCAACATCGGGTACCCCAGTACCTGATAGTGCAGCAACTCATGATGCAGTACCGGCAGTCTCAGTACATGATGATGCAATGCCACATGATGCCATACTCGATACCTCAGTATCGGATGATGGAAGACCCGATGACGTAACACCGGGTGACGTAATCCAAGGACTATTATTGTGCCAGTGGTCACGCCTAACTGGTTGTTGTGTCGAGCAACCTTGGATTATTTAGTGCTAGTTCCGAAAGGGAAATTCATTAAATTTTATCAATTTACTTTGCGGATTTCTCAATTTTCCAAATATCTAACTTGCGATAATCCGTGATTACTTTCAATAACTTAAGATTACTATTGCCTACCTTACGTCCCGAGTCAATAGTATGTTGGGCAATGCTAAATTTTTCTTGTATTGAATCTTACATGAGCTATGTGCTCTTTGAGTCTAGTTGTTATTCATCCCCGCGTTTGTCTTATACACGGTGGCGCATTGAAAACTAAACAGACCGATTTACGTCCAGAGAATTTTTTTTAAGAAACGCTAAAACACGTCAATTTTAATATTGAGGGGGACATGTTTTAACATAAAACTGAACTTTGTCACATCAACCCCCTAAGGGTTGTGATAATAATCCCTATATTTTAAATAGGAAACGTGGGTCGAGTGTTACATCATTTGAAAGCTTCTTTTTTGAATTCAGCACACTACTTTTTTGGAAGTTTATCAACTCGTTTAAAAATTATTCACAGTTGGAGTTGCAAGAACGTATTTCATTCATTGTGCTAAGAAATGCACTAATTAGTCAATTTTTCGTTAAAAAACTATAAAAAAAAAACCAAACGTTCAAAAATGTTTCTTCAGTTAAGTAAGTGTTCAAATTGTTGACCACCAGCTTCCATACAAAAGTGCAAATTTTGTTAAAAAGGATCTCTGACATTCTAGAGCATTTGTTCTTCGACAATGCGTCGTCGTAATTCTTCCAGAGACTCCGGTTCTGTTGCGTAAATTCTACTATTTAAATGGCCTTATAGAAAGAAGTCAAAAGGAGTTAAATCCGGTGATCTAGAGGATCACTCAATAGCACCTCTACGCCCTATCCATTATCCTGGAAACTTTCTGCTCAAAAACTCCGTAACACGTTGTTAAAAATGCGGAGGAGCTCCATCTTGTTAAAACACTAATTGATTTTCTTGATAGCGATCATTTTCAACAATGTCAATTAGTAGAGGGTAAACGATATCTTCTAATAACTCCAAATACGTTTTGCCACTCAAATTGCCATCAAGAAAAATTGGTCCGATTAAACGGTCTCCAAAAATGCCAGTCCAGACATTCAATTTCTGTGGAGTTTAAGTGTGGACTTCGTGAACATTTTTTGGATTATTATTTGCCCAATAACGACAATTATGACGATTGACTGTAGAGTTTAATAAAAACGTACACTCGTCTGAAAAACAGATATTGAACAGAAAGTTCCCGTTATCAGCTATTCGTGCAGTCATAACTTCACAAAACTCCAGCCGCCGATCAAAATCATCTTCATTCAGTTGTTCTACAAGGTGCATTTTATACGGGTGAAATTTATGATGTTTCAATATTCGCTGAAAAGTTTCTTTTTTATGTTTGAAACAGTGGCCAGTTTTCTCGTGCTCAAAGTTGGGACTGCAGCAATTTGTCCTAAAACTTCAATCTCAGTAGTCTCATTTCTAACCGGAAATTCACGTTCATGATCCCGTTTTTGTTGGCTACTGAACCACTTTGTTGAAACTTTGCAACTAACTCCAAAATGTATTTTCTGTTAACATGTCTGTTCGGATGTCGTTATTAAACAAATTTGCGATACGTTTGGCACAGTCATCGTTTTTGAAAAAAAAGAGTAATTATTTCAACTCTTTCTTCTACAGAATACACCATTGTGAAATTAATTTTCGGTAGTACTATCAAGTATCAAACCGACCGATAAACTGAAATACTAAACCGCATTTCTCTCATTCCGATAAGAAATGTTCTGATGGTCAATTTTTTGTTTACAAACCAACAAAACATTGACTATCAGCACATTTCTAATCGGAATAAGTGAAATGGGTTTTTGCATCTTCAACTGTGAATAATTTTTAAACGAGTTGATAAAACTTCCAAAAAAATTAATGTGCTGAATTCAGAAAAGAAAGAGCTTTCAAATGATGAAACACTCGACCCATGTTTCCTATTTAAAATATAAGGGTTGTTATCACCACCACCCTTAAGGAGTTGATGTGATAAAGTTGAGTTTTATGTCAAAACATGTTCGGCTCAATATAAAAATTGACGTGTTTCAGCGTTTCTAAAAAAAAATTTCTCTGGACGCAAATTTGTCTGTTTCGTTTTCAATGCGCCACCCTATATAGATTTTCTCGCAATTATTACAAGATATTCGATGAATTCCCGATTTTTATCGGAAGAACGGTGGTACAGAAATTTTGTGGATGGACACTGAAATGTCGTAATGTTACTTTCGACATTTTCCACCAATGCTTACTAATTAATCTAAGCACAATGTCTGGAGAGAAACAGTTACAAATCACAATATCTATAATTTTGTTTATCTGAATTGTATGGCTTACTGCATTATGACATTATTTGCTTTATTTAAATAAAGTTTAAAACATATACCACAATATCAAGAAAACTAAAAGAAAAGTAAGTAACTTCTTAAAATATTCATAACTCGTTCATTCCGGTTATTAAACGAAATTCATTAGTTGAGTAGCGGACTTTACGAAGAACGAAAATATTAAATATTAGGATTTAGGAGACGCTCTTGAGTATTAAACTTTAAGGCCTTACTCCTGGGACTATATTTAACATTGAGTGCAGAGAAATTCTGGATTTTGTTTTAAAAAATCGAACGCTGCTCCATTTGCCAATTTTATAATGTTATTCTGAACGTGGAAATGCAGACCATTTCCAAATTACACATAAATTGGAAAGTTTTATATTTACTAAGAAAAAGGTATTTCAACTATTTTATGTTCTCCGAATTTTAAATCGGTTTTAGCTTTACTTAAGGAACTTAGATTCCAGATCCAGAAAAAAGTATTCTTGATTTTTATAAGTCAACAAATGCACACCAATTTATCTGCAAGGGGCACAATATCTTTTACTTAAGATTACAAAATGGAAGTGAAATTTCTTAAATAGAAATTTTATATTAAATTTGTCAGTGCTGTTTCTACCGACCTGTTAGTTATGTGTGTGTTTTGTTTCTTTAACGTCAGCCTATTTTCACGACTACGGCCAATCATCGACGCCAGGGAGCAGTTTCACCTCACTATCCCGTAAATTTTGCCGAACCCCTGCCTTTCTGTAAGGAGGGTAGGAAGGTTTAACGTGCCCAACATCGCATGGACACGGGACCAACGGCTTTACGCCCCTTCCGAAGGGCGGAACGTGTAGACATTCAACTTGCTCAAATACAATGCCAGCCGGTTGATGTTAATGTTACAGTTTGTACTGAAAAAGTGAAAGGGGTACCCTGGGATAGAACCCAGTACCCTATCGGTTTAAAGGCACACGTTCTTACCCCTGAACCACCGAGGTTCTGACCTGTTAGGTTTTATAATAAGAAGAATAATAATAAAAGATCCGAATCTTATTAGACGTTGTGCACAGTTAAGCCTCTAAAACTCACAGCTGATTTATAAATAAACCCATGGAAATTAGTTGCTTCACTTCACTTATATATACTGACTTTCAAAAAATTCGAACACCTAGTATGAGTTAAGCAATTAAAAAAAAATTATACATAATAAACTAATATATTAAAATTTCGGGACGCGGCAAGTGCGTTATAGTCCCGAATTTTCATTAAATGCTTTAAATTTGTATAACTCAATTTTCTATAAACCTAAAGTTTGGTACGCAGTAAGGTAATTACGAAGGCAACATATCACCAATTTTCATTTAAATAACTTTGTTATTTTTGGGGATACAATTTTTTTTTGTTGGGAAAATTACATTTTTTTTAGAAAAGCTGGTTCGCTAGGGCTGGCTAACGAACTCATCCAAGCTATTAAAGAAAGAAAAATTATTGCTTAGTTTCATCAAAATCGATTAATAACTTTTTGAGTTATCGATTGGATGCATATATATATATATATATATATATATATATATATATATATATATATATATATATATATATATATATATATATATATATATATTTGTGTGTATGTGTGTGTGTGTGTGTGTGTGTGTGTGTTCAAACGGAACCTGGCCACGGATTCTAGCAGCCCAAATTCGCGCTGATTTGAAAAAAAGAATTGATAATTCTCGCCATTCATACCTCTCTATTGGCGATTTTTTAAAATAAAAATTCTCTAAAAAATAACAAAGTTATTTAATAATGAATGGGTCCGCCGCGGTTTCTTATGCATTCGATAACTCTTTAAGGCATTCTTGAAACTAAATAATTTATGGTATCTTGAGGAATGTCATCGCAGGCTTCTTGAATTTGGAGACGAAGATTAAAAAGTTATTTGGTGGTTGGGGTAAATCGCCCAGTCGATTACCAATCATATCCCACATGTTCGATTGGTGACAAGTCTGGGGAGAGGGAAGGCCATGGAAGCAAGGTGACCTCATTTTTTTGTAAGAACTTTGTAGTTACCCTTCCTGTATGCGGACGTGTGTTGCGTTGTTGGAAAGGGAGTTGAATTAAGCTTCGTAGCCATGGCAGTGCAACAGGTTGCAGTACGTTTCGTATCTAATCATTTGAAGTCAAATTTGTATCAACAGAAACCAGAGGTGACCTGTTGCCCTATGTTATCGCACCCCACACCATCACCTTCTGTGTAAGGTTTGTATGCCGTTCCACGGCAAAGTCTAAATTTCGTACTCCACGTAATCGTCTTCTCTTCTGCGACCATCGTGAACACAAAGACAGAATCGGCATACGTCAGAGAACATAACACCATTCCATTCACCATCCCAATTTGATCTGCCGTTACACCACTTAGGCTTTAAGCCGAGCAGCACGATGTCGAGGTGACAGTGGAATACATAAAAATGGTCCATACAAACGAGTTCAAAAACACGTATTCTGCGCTATATCGTTGCGATAAAGACTATTTGTTCCAAAAACTTCCAAACAAGCATTTCCAATTGTGTTATGGAAACTTTGTCTTGCAAAGCCGCAATCCTCAAGTGACGATCTTCCCATGCTGAAGTTGCTCAAGGTCGTATGGATCCATGACGACAGTTATGGATTCCTTTTTCAGACCAGCTGGAACCACACTATAGCACTGTAACAATGTTGACACACTGCGTCCTATGCGGTCGGAAATTGGCCTGATTGAAAAATACTCTTCCCGCATACCAGCAATCGAAATCATATTTACTTAAATGACTGTAATTGTTTCGTAAACGGCGCCTATGTAGAATGAATTAAGGACTCAATGCATTGAGCACAAATCGCTACGAATTATTGCCTCAAACTGTTAAATTTTTTTGTCCATATTATTATCATTTATTACCAGAGACAAAACAGAAAAGTATGGAAAATGTCATTGAGTTCGGTGTTTGAATTTTTTGGAAATATGAGTATATATATATATATATATATATATATATATATATATATATATATATATATATATATATATATATATATATATATATACTTTTTTCTTGTTACACTTGCGTGCGTGATAGCTACTGTGAACGCTTAGAGCCGTCACAAACGCAAACATGACGATTCTAATTAGGCAATGCCTAGGCCGACTTGTTGATATCCTAGCGAGGAAACCGGTCCATTTGTTCTTTGGTGTGTTTGCTCCAGTATGTTACATATCATACCGCAAATTCAGGTAGGACTGAAGTGATAGTGGTTAGTGAGTTATCCAACATGGTATTATTAGCCTGGGGAATAGTTGTTTTCACTCAATAGTTTATCTCTACAGCCTCGTTACTGCAGTGTGAATGTGTACATTGAAGCTGCTGTGGAAGTCCAGAGCCACCACAAACCCATAGGTGGCGCCTTGTGCTATTCTCCATCACATGTAAAGACAATACCTGCCCTAACGCGACCTGGTGGTATGTAGGCACATTCTGATAAGTCCCAGAAAGGACCATCTGTTTAGTCTGGTATTTACATCTATATAAATATATATATCTGTGCGTGTGGCGTGTGTATACGTGTGTGTGTCACGTTGAAGGAGCAATAATCACCAGAGGAAACATAGACCGGTTTGGTTATATATATATATATATATATATATATATATATATATATATATATATATATATATATATATGCGCTCATTTAAAGATAATTTTTAGAAGTCTTGAAGTCGCGATCTCCTCTATATTGAACATTTTCTAAGAAATGTTGCTAACAGATCTTGTGACTTTCCGATGGTTACCAAAATCTATATTAACTCAGCGGCGTCGTCTAATGAAAAAATTGATGAAAGGGCATCTATAATTCAATAGATTAATAAAGTATATATGTAATCGGAAGCCCAAAGGTTTAGTATTTAATTAAAGCTATAAATTTAAATTAAATTTTTGTTTGCATGTGGGGCAACAATAGAATCAAATTCTCTTAACCGCATGCAAATATTTGGTCGCTGGTGCTAGCACAAGGGTGCAATTGTTAATACTATAAAACATGATAATTATTTTATCTGTGCCTCACAACTGGTTTGTGCATTTATGCAACGGTCTGTGGATAGAATAAACAAAAACTATACAAAGTTCCATCAAATGTTCGCTAATGATGTTCCCTCTACCCTCTAATTATTATAACTACACTAACGAACACAGTGTGTCCTCCATTTTAATCTGGGTAAATTACTAGTACAGTAATTTAAAATAACAATGCATCTTTTAGAATCCACTTTACTAGAAGTCCTCACCCAGCAAGTGCATTATGATAGAGCATTTGTATGGCACTTTTTCCTAAAGGCGGATCTACACCAATAAATATTTGCGTTGTACGTTGTAATTGATACAAATTGGTTCGTGTGCGCTGCAATGTTTATTGGTGTAGACTGTGCGCTGCATGCAAACACACACAAATAATTTCGTGACGCACAACGCACACTATCCACCGTGCTGTCGGTTTTTTTAGTCAACATCAATCAGAGTTGCGTCGCACAGTTGTGTCAATGTGGACTCGGCTCTGAGTGCAGTGTAGCTTTAGTGAATTTTCTTTAAAAAATTCACTAATGAGGAGATCTCGACTTTTGAATTTTGAACAAATTTCTTCAAATGAGCGCTAATTAGCCCCCCCCAGAACACATATCCGGCGTGAGTTCAACTTTTATATGTTTATATATATATATATATATATATATATATATATATATATATATATATATATATATATATATATATATATATATATATATATATATATATATATATCACACCGATAACTCAAACAAAGGGGCCGATTTTGATTAAATTTGGTGAATACCTTCCTTTTGCAAATGGTTTGGATAAGTTCGTTATCCAGGAAAATCGGCCCAGGTTTTTCCGTAAAATTTTGTGTTTTCTTTTGAAAAAAATTTATATATCCGGAATTAACAAAGTAAGGGAAACTAAATTTGGCAAGCAATAAGGTACCTTATGAACCACGAATCACAAAGGGTTTGGAAAGTATTTTTAAGAAAGCCGTTTTACATTTGACTTTTTCGACGAAAAGTAATTTAAAAAATTTGTTGGGTAATACGAAAGACAAAGACAAAGTCACTGAAATGTCCGGTATTTATGAGATTAGTTGCAAAGATTGCGATCTTAAATACGTGGGTCAAACTAGGAAAAACATAGCCACCATATTTCGCGAACATCTCGCACAGTTACGATATGGTACGGTGGACAAATCATGTGTGGCACAACATATATGGGATAATAATCACCACATTGACAAAGAAAATTTGAAACTTGTCAAAAACGTTAGACATCAAACTATGCTTGATTCATTAGAAAGTATTTTTATATTAAGGTCTATTAAGAACAAAACTTCATTGAATCGTGCGGCACCTTTAATTTCTAGTCCTTTATTTTCACTTTGCATTTAACCGCTTAAACACTCCGAATTTGTCCTTGGAATAATAAATTATGTCAATAACTCGACCGGTTTATACATATACTAATCTATACGTTTGTCGCGACTTAAAGATCTCTTTGTTTTGTTTGTATCTATGAATTTAATATAAATACTATCACGAAGAATTAGCATCAATATAAATACAGTTTGTATGTAGTATTTATTTATCTTTCTCCAGGCGTGGCACTATTGTCTCTGGATGAACAAGGAATCTGCTGATGTAGATTCTCACAGTGATATTCCGTCCTACTTGCGGTTTGAGCCTGCTTAGTTGTTGGCTCCTTTCTGACTACGGCTGACTCAGCGGTTCTTACGGTGGGAAGGCGACATTGTAGCATAACGGGCCATTGTTTGGGATCCATTTATCTCGCGATATAAATACTTGTAGCTAGTTGTTTAGGTTAGAATTTATCTTCCTCTGAAGATGTTGAGTTTGTCAACGAAACGATCGTAAGGTCTCTGAAATAAGTGTTGTGATGATTTGGGTTTCTCAAAGTGAACTTATTAGTGCTCATCACAGGTTCCAGTTTTCTCATAAGAATTATCATTTTTGATTTGCTGCTTTATCGACACTGTCTATAAACTTCAATGGTTATATGCCGTATTAAATATTAAGTATGTATATACATTCCATACCATTGCAGACTATATTTGGAGTCTTTAAACCTAAAATAATTTGATTAATATTTATAAACACAATTTTCTGTTGTTAAAATGTGAATTCGGTAATTAAGCAAATGAGTTTTAAAAAATGTTTTTAGAAACATGAATAAACGACAAGAGAAATGTTGTGGAATGAACTCCTCACTAAATAACGGAATCCGGAGGGAATTGGGGTGCTGGGCGGGGAAGGTGATATAAAGGCAGATTCAAAAACAGCCAATTTGGCCTATTTTACATTTTGCATCAACACTACCTCTTAATTATGTGTACAACTTTAACACCATCAGCTTGTAAAAATAGATTATTTACGTATGTTATGAACAATAAGGGACCAAGCACTGTTCCTTGGGGTACTCCACATTCCATTGTTAAAGAAGAACTTTTCACATTATCAATCTATACTACTTGTTTTCGATTGGTCAGATAGCTCTTTATTAAAGTATTTGCTCTACCCCTTATTCCATACGTATTTATTTTGTCTACTAAAACCTGATGGTTAACGGTGTCTAAGGCTTTAGTTAAATCTAAAACATTACTAGTGATGATTTTTATTTTTCAAGGCTGTTCTGAATTTCATTTTTTAATGCAATGATGGCATCCTGCGTGCTTTTTCCCGATCTAAAACCAAACTGCTGATTGCTAAATACATTGTGTTTATCGAACAAATCCGATATTCTCGCGGCGATTATTTTTTCCAATATTTTTGCAAAACATGTAATCAACGATATGGGTCTGTAGTTCGACATCAGAGCTGTTTTGCCTGATTTGTGCAATGGTTTAACGTTCCTAATTTAAATACTTCAGGAAATTCACCTGTCTCAAAACCTAAATTTATTAGTTTTGTAGTGGGCTGAACCACGAGTTGGGAGATATATTTTATAGTTGAGGCACTAATATTATCAATACCGGGAGCCTTGTTGTTTTTTAGAAAATTAATTCCATTTAATACCTCCTCATTTGTAGCCGGGAATAAATACAGTGAGTTTGAAACATATTTACCTTTTTTAGGTTGCGCGTTACCATCGACATTAATTTGTTTAACTATATTTTTACCTATGTCTAGGAAATATTTATTAAAATGCCAAGCAATATCTTCCTCTGAAGTCAAAGTTTTATTTTCATATTGTATATCCGTAACCGAACTATTTTTTTCGTTACGGTGGTTTAACGCTTTCTGTGTAATTTTCTAAACAGCTCTAGTCATGAATGTTTTGTTGGATTTTGTTTTTCAAATATGTATATTGAGCTTTTTTTATAATTTTTGTTAGTTCATTTTTATATTTATTATATTGATGTTTAAGAATTTCATCATCTAGATTTTTTTAAATACTAATATACATTTGATTTTTCTTATTGATTGATGTTAAAATACCAAATAACTCGGTAACTACAAGATCCCACCACGCAAAGACGAATTTTCACAACCTATGTTTTGGTTTGCCCTTCTTTATCTTATTTTTTACTGTTCCTAATTAAATAAAGTAATTGTTATAACTTTTAATATGATGCCATATCACTAATATATTATTCTCATGAAAATTCACTGTCACAATGCATTGGCTGCTTCCAGATTTTTTTTTCTTGTAACTTAAGAAAATCTAAAGGTGCCAAACTAAGGTAACAAACATATAAATATTGAAACTGACCCCAAAAATGTGTTCTAAGGGGCCTAGCTCGCACTCATTTGAGGAAATTTTTTCCAAATTAAAAAGTCGCAATCTCCTCATAAGTGAATTTTTTTACGAAAATTCACTAAGAGCACAGTTCACGACTTTACGTAAAATAGAGAAAATTATAAATGATTTGTATATTTAAAAATAGACCTATTCCGCTTCTTTTCCTCGCAGAAATACCTTTTAGCCAACATATATCATAACGTCAAAGTGTCATTAAGCATGTGCACGTTTTAATTACATTTTCTACACATAAGCCAAGAAAGGATGTAACATATGAATGTTCGCGTGTCAACTTAAATTACGATCCCGTAGAATGAACAGGACATTCAAGCAGGGAAGAGGTCCCTAAATACAACGGTGTGTGATATAGTGGAATGCAATTTAAAATGTCAGGAACATGAAGTGGAATATTCGCCGTGTAAATTCTCCCATGAGAGTTTATTATAATACAGAGACCAAATTTATCTAGTTCATTAGGCCATTTCCCGGAAAATGGGATTTAACGACAAGAAACTACGAAGATTGCGGCGCTTTCGATTCTTCGGACGAGCGAAAGTTTATCTCATGGTCCGCTGGCCGATGTTGGTAAGTGCCCACTGACGATTTAATAAAATACGTCACTTTAACCTTTTATCTAAGACATCTTTAATCACACCAACTTGGGGTCATTTATTTTTTATATTGCTTTGCCGCCTGCTTGTCATTTTTCATCTGAATAGAACGTAATTTTAGGTGATAAGTTAGACCATTAGGCTCAAATCTGAGGTAAGCAGATAATGCCGATTTATGACCCTTGTTTTGCCAAATTAACCTGTTGATTAACAATGTTTATATTTCTGGATTTATAAGAGGAGCCTGTCTTTCTCTACATTCAGGAAAATATACAAAGTAAATCTAATACAGGCAAACGGTCACATGTACAGTAGGGTGGATCAAAAAATCAACTTTTGAATTTCACTTGCGGCTAGTTACCAAAAGTTGTCTATTATTAAGTGTGTTAATTTCCCAAAATTTCGAATTTCTTGGAAACCATCTTCAGGTGCCACAATAGAATTGAAATGTAGGAAATTTACAAAATTTGTTTTTAATTAAAATTTCATTTACATTACTAACAATTGAAAACTCCAATGCGAACATTGGCAACATAGCATAGAGACAACAAAAGCATTACAAAGGAAAATTGAGAGAATAATAAACACTGAAAAACGAACTATTGCAGCTAGTTCGTCTTTGGAGTTTCAAACAATACCGTTTGCAATGCTGTTGAAAGACTCGAATGAAAGTCCCAGCAGCGATTCTCAATCAGGTGATCCGGAATTCGTCCCACAATCTAATATTCCTCCGGCACATTTAGAACTCAGCCAACCTAGCACATCACAAATGAGTGTTAATTTAAATAAGTTGGCTTTAGTGTGCGATCGGGCTGGCGTTTCAGACAGATTGGCTGCAATGATAGTGAGTGCAGTTCTTCAGGATGTGGGAATAGTGGATGAAAAAGGCACATCTAAAGTAATTGATCGTAACAAAATCAGAGGAGCCAGATGAAAGAATAGATCCACAATATTTAAAAAAATTACATCTGAACAAAGTGACGTGCAAGCACAAGGTGTTTACTTCGATGGACGTAAGGACAAAACCGTCCGATATATCTCCCTCGGTAATAAATTGCATAGAACAGTAGTCCTAGAAGAACATATCGCAGTAGTTAAAGAACCCGAATCTGAATATCTTGGCCACGTTGTTCCAGTGACAGGATCTGCAAAAGACATAAAATCATGTTTGTTTCAATTTTTAGAAAGAAAAAGAAAAGATCACTAGGAAGACCTCTGCACTGGTTTGTTTGTATGCTCCATGCGAATGAGTTACCTTTAAGACATTTGCTTCAGTTTTTAGATGGTTCTACCACAGGTCCTCGAGGTTTTTCGGGGGAAATTGGAAAAAATCAGAAGGTTGTGAGAGCTTTCCTATTGTACGTTTTCAACCTATTGAAGTTGAATTACCCAATGTCGATTACAAGGTTTTTAACAGTGATCAGAAATATTTACACGAGATTTGTTTGGCAATTTCTTCTGGAAATTTTACAGCTAATTTATCACATAGGACAGCTGGCTCATGCTAGATGGATTACTTGTGCTAACAAATTACTTCGTTTATATGATGCCACAGAATTACCTTTAAAAAATCTAGACATCTTAGCTACCTTCGTGATAAAAGTATACGCACCTACTTGGTTTGTTATAAAGTCTTTTTGCTTGGATGGTCCAAAGCATTTATTAAGCTTGGTTAAACGGTCAAGATATCTGCCTGAAAATATTTTAAAGATAATAGGTCCAGTGATTCAGAGAAATTCTTATTTTGCTCATCCGGAAAACCTGTTACTTTGCATGTTAAATGATGAAAGACTATCTATTCGAGAATTAGGTCTAAGACGGATCTTAAAGTCGAGAATAGACAGTACTCCTGGAATTATAAGACAATTTACAATACCGGAACTGAATTTCAGTGCAACCAATTATGAGGACCTGGTTGACTGGCAAACCTGTAAGTTAACAGAACCGCCCATGTTAGCAACAACTCCAAATTCAGAATTGAGGGAACTGATAAGAACACTACCTGATATGAATTTAGTAAGGTTTCCATGCCACACAGTCTGTCGAGAGAATGGTCAAACTAGCCACAGAGGCATCGTTAAGTGCTACAGGGACAGAAGCAACAGACGGTTTTGTACTGGCAAAGCTAAAATCAAGGTCAGAAATGTCTAAATTTAATACGAAAAGGGATTTTAATTAGATTTTATAGGAAGAGGGCGGGTGGGTGTAACTCCAGGCACGGGTACCTCCTCGTGGTGAGTTCTGGGTAGTTTATTATGTAACTGTTTGAAGTTATATAATGAATTAGCGAAAGTCTGTGCAAAACATTTAGAAATGATTATTTTTTTTCAATTTATTATATATGTATGTGTATTGAGGCACCTGGAGATGAACCTATAGAGAGTCAAATTTTTGTGCAGTAAACGATGTTTATAAGTGGAAACTTTTTGTTGCTAGCCCGTTTTAAATTTCAAAAAAAAATGTAAAATATCTATTTTTCGATCCACCCTAATGTACAGGTTAGCTTACAGATTAAATCATATAGGGATAAACAAGCTGCTTGTACACTTTGGGCTAAATCTCCTCACTTTTAAAGGGAAACTCATATTTATGAACAAAATGGGCGAAAACTGAAGTCGGTGTCTAAGGCTCAATTTATATGACCTTAATGATGAAAACAGCATATCGATATCTGTCACCGTTTCAGAGATACGGGGTGTTTTGGAAAGCGGCTATAACTGTTTTCCTACTAAAAATTGTTCATTTCTATTAATACGTTGGTAAAGCACCTTTTCACGTAGAATTCAATGATGTAGATTACCTTTTTACTAAATTTATATGTTTGAAGTTATAAACAGAAAAGTCAATTTTTTAGATGGGACACAGAGTACATTTTGGCATATTTGAGTAAAGCTTGTAATTAGCATTCTAAATATATATAAATAAGGCGATTCGCAGAATGAATTACATCTCATGTTTATAATAACAACTACAGCATGTGATAAACTAAATATATTTCTTAAAGAATATTAAAATACCAATTAATTAACAAAACTAATAACTAATAAGTTCTAAGGTAAAAAAGAACAGAACACGGCTATACTCCAGACTGAATTTATTTAGCAAAAGCCCTACGCGTTTCGGCCCATATAACTGGCCATTTTCGGGGGCTTCCTGAAATATTACAAAAGGTGGTTGTGTCAGAAGCAAAGTTTCTGGTAGGTCGGCAAGTGTCACACGACAAAAGCAGTCACAAAATTCTAAACAGTCTTACAAGCAAAGTCTAAACAAACCTGGCCAGGAACCTATGTAGCTATGGTAACTTACGACGTACAAAACGCTTTTTACTCTGTCTCCTGGAAGGGGATAATAGATGAACTGATAAAGCGACAAATATCACCATACCTTGTCAGGATGGTATGCGGATACCTGGAGCACAGGAAAATTATGGTGGGAGAGACAGGGATAATGGACATCACGAGCGGAGTTCCACAAGGATCAGTGCTGGGTCCCACCCTGTGGAACATCTATTACGATGAGCTACTGCTGATGCCGATGCCGGAAGGAAGTGCTTGTGTAGCATATGCTGATGATCTTGCTCTGATTATACGGGATAGCACCAGAGAGGACATTGAAGAGCAAGCAGCATGGCTGAGTGGGAGAATCGAAGTGTGGCTGATGAAGAAGGGATTACAGCTTGCTCTCCACAAAACCGAAGTGCGAATCTTGGCAGGAAGAAGGACTGTTAAGACACTAACAGTCCAAACCGGTAACCTAAACCTAAAACATGAACATGGGCTGGCACATCAAGAATGCAGCGGAAAGAGCTGAGAAGATGACTGCAGCACTGAGCAGACTGATGCCAAACATAGGAGGCCCCAAGGAAGGAAGGATAAGAATACTCTGCAGCGTCGTAAACTCCATTTTGTTATACGGTGCCCCTGCCTGGAAAGACTGGCTATTCAAAACTAAGTACAGAAAGGTCATCGAAAGCACCCAGAGGAAAATCGCTATAAGAATCGCCAGTTCATACAGAACAGTATCCACCAAGGCTATACAGGTAATAGCAGCAGTCGTACCTATACACCTGCTGGTAGCAGAGCGAACTTACCAAAAAACATGAACAAGGCGGCTGAAAGGAACAGAAGAAGAGAACTCACAATCACAAAATGGAAGGAGGAATGGGAGGAGGAGACCGTGGTAGCTCAGTGGACAAAACGGCTAATACCCACAATCAAGCTTTGGGTACACCGAAAGCACGGTGAGGTTGGATACTACCTCACGCAGTTTTTGTCGCGACATGGGCGCTTTGGCTCCTATCTGCACAGATTTGCACTGGTGGAATCTGACCATTGTAGCTTTTGTGGAGAAAAGGATACAGCCGAGCATACCGTTCTGGTGTGCGAGCAATGGGCGGCTGTCAGGGAAGAAGCGGTAGCAATGATTGGGGAGGCGCTAACTGCAGAAAACATCATACCACATATGCTAGAAAGCGACAAGAAATGTACCATCATAGAAAAAATGATACAGAAGATAATGGAAGAGAAGGAAGATATGGAGAGGAGAGAAGCAGCAGCACAACAACAACACAACTGAAAACTGCAGAAAGGAGAAGCTTACCTGAAGTAATACCGTAAGGTAGTTCCAGGTCTGTTTCGCACTAGGGGAGGTGGTTTTTAGTTGGTAAGGCATTCTCTAGAGATAACGAATCCAACACAGCTCGGTAGATAGCCGACTGTCTTTTGAAGATTTCCCCTTCCTTTAAATAAAAAAAAACATCGCATTTGGACTGTGATAATGAACGCACTTGCGCACCTGGGCTTTTTTAACCCAAGTTTTATAGTAGGTTCATAAATAAAACGCATAGCAACAGGAATTCAATTTGAAATGGTATGATACGAATCTTAATAAATGAAAAGAAACGAGGTTGACAATAGAAATATTTGTTTTTATCGTTTGCCTTGTAAACTCATATAAAAACTAATAAAGTTTAATATCATTTCTTACAAAAGTAGAATAAAGACATAAACTTACTTTGCAGTTTTATTGCATTTATCGTCAACATCGAGTTTAAAACTTTCTTAAAACAAACTCAATATTATAGAGCTGTTGGTTTAGATACTTTTTGCTAGATGATTAATTTAAAATCAGGCGTTTATAACGTTGCTTCATACCCTCTTGCATATACAGGGTGACCACTTGATAACGGAATAGGCGCGTTTTAGGATCATTATCCTAATTTTGTTGAAAATCGCTTAAAGAGGTAAATTCTTAAATCTTATATAACAAGAAGGGTCAAGTAACACATCATTTTAGAGCTGGTATAAATCTCTTTTCAACGATGCAACTTTTTTAATTTGGGGCAGTCAGTTCTGAGAAATTGACCTTTGAGAGTGGATAACCTATTTATCAAAAACATACATCTTGTCAGTTTATCAAATGTTCAAAATTTCGATAATATATAACTGTACAAGTTTTATTCAAAACGTCGCGCACATTCTGTAACATTTCTGGAGTGATCGGGCGGCATTCGTTTACGATGCGCTGGCGTAAATCTTTAAAAAAACGTGTTGCCTAGAATAAATTTTCCTTTTTATGTGGCCCACAAAAAGAGAGCTAGGGATGATAAATGTGATTTGGAAATCTGTGGCCGAGATATTGTCGAACAGGTATAGCGTGGTGTGGATGAGCTCCATCCTGCTGAAATACCAACTGGTCTTCAATATAATACTCATCATTCTCGATAATGTCAGTCAGCATGGGTCAATAATTTGTCAAACAACTCTAAGTACATATCTGTAGTCAGATCAGGTCCTGGTTGCCAGGCATGAAAAAACAAACCATGGTCACAAAAAAATTTCACCCGAAATATTGAATTTTTCAGGGCCTTATGTATGAATGTCATGAAATAATATGGGATTAGAGTCGGCTCAATGGCGACAATTATGACGATTATCGGTACCATTCGGATCATTTACTGCTCATTCTCTTATCACTTTACAAGAGTTCAAATGGCGATTAAAGTCATTTTCATTTAGATCGTGTGCAAGATGGATTTTGTATGGGGGAATTTATGACGCTTCAAATTGTTTTGAATGGTAGTTTGCCCAAAACTACTTGGAAGTTGCCTTGTACTTGTCCTGGGATTCAAAGTAGGATGACGAAAAACCGGCACTTCTATCGCTTAATTTCCTTTAGTGCTTCGCTTTTTATCACAAACAGACCCGGTGTCTTAAAGCTTTGCCACTAACTTTAAAACATACTTTCGATTAACATACTTATCTAGATGTTGATTTAATAATTCTACTTTTTTATTAGCACATTGATTCTGTGCAATCTAGTAAACTGTGCGGCAGGTGATTTACATGTTGCATTTAGGTAGGTGCTAACCTAAAGGGAACCAGATCTGCCGGAAGGTACGCCTTGATTGAAAAGACCTGGGGGCCTTCGACTATTGATTTGAATTTACAAGAAGCATGAACTTGAAACTGGAAGCGAAATACAGATTAACATTGATACAAATATTGGCAGTAAAGGTGGCAGAAATTATGAAGCCAACAATAATAATAGGGTTCACCCAATAATAACAATCGGTTTCACCCAATAATAACACTCATAAAACAATTGGATATTACGAAATCAAAAACGTCAGTCAAACGGCGACACGAATCATGTAATCTAGCATTAATTAGATTAGGTACATTAACAGCAGTCATTACTTCAAGGATGACGTTTCTAACCTTCGTCGCACAGATTCCACTCGCGCTTGACATGCATCGAAAAACTTAGGTAACGCGACCATTAGATACTGTTCTCGTCTATTTTAATTGGTGACCATTAAAAAACTGAGATAGCGCGGTAGTTCGCTACAGCTGTTGTGCTATGTGTAAGCACCGAGAGGGCTGAGGTAACGCGGCAGTTGGTTTCTGTTGTTCTTTCTTTAAGACCACCGAATAGCTGAGGGTAACGCGGCACTTAGTTTAGATAGTTAGTTGGATGTTAGTTCTGTTGTTGCCATTTTGACGACCCCGAAAATCTGAGAGGGAGTCAGGTTTTGCGCCGCCTTAAATACCACGCTTGGTTCGTTGCAGTTACTACCGTCCTACTGACAAGATGTTTTGTTGTCCATTAGTTACTCATTTGATCCTTTGTGTCTGAGAGAGATGCCGTTCGTTCTTCGCAGAGATCCGGTCGAACTGTTCTGCTTTCAAAGGTCTTTTTCGTCGGGTATCTGTTATTTATTTTATTCTCAGTGGCGGAAACCTTTGTCGGTGTGTCTCAGCTGTCAAAACTGACCGCTAAATTTCTCATTGTATGCGAAGTGAAATCTTTATTTATCAAATAATTATCTTCAACGAAAAGAGCCTCGGTGGTTCAGTGGTAAGAACGTGTGCCTCTGTACCGAAGGGTACTGGGTTCGTTCCCAGGGTACTCCTTTCACTTTTTCGGTGCATACTGTACAATTAACATCAACCAAAGTTGTGGCATTGTATTTGAGCAAGTTGAATGTCTGCACGTTCCGCCCTTCGGAAGGAGCGTCAAGCCGTCGGTCCCATGTCCATGCGATGTTGGGCACGTTAAAGATCCCTAACCTCTTTGCAGAAAGGCAAGGGTTCGGAAAAATTTTCAATTTGACCGATTTGTGTTTTGACGTAATGCTTCGACATGTCAGCTCTTCAAATATGACGTAATCGACTTTTTTGATTAAACGGTACCATCAAAATTTTGATACCTCACATTGTTAAATTTTCGAATTAAATGCATTTGAAGAGTGGAAAACATAAACTCTATTCATAACAACAATAAAAAAATAGAGGCTCTTGTTCAACAAATTGAAGTATTGTTTCCCTTAAATATGATGTTCGAAATGTAATCCCGCAATTTCTTGGCAATAAGCAAATATGTTGACACATTCCTCTTGTACATTGCGAAACACGTTAGGGCTAATTCGACTCATATCAACCCTAATTCAAGTTTACAAATCTTCTTGGCTATTTGGTTTCTTAACATAGATTTTTGACTTTAAATACCCTGATAAAAAATCTAGGGGCGTAAGATCTGGGAACCTGGGGTTGGGGCACTCTATTGGTCTTTGCCACCCGATCGACTTGCCAGGAAAGCAGTCATTTAAAAAATCGCGAACGGGGCGTGCAAAGTGCGAAGGTGCACTGTCTTGCGGAAACAAAATATCACCACTTGGTAAATCGGGATCATCTTCATTTGAAAAACTTACAGCAAGAGCAGGAATAAGCTTATTCTTTGTAAAATTATGATATCGCTGTCCAGTTAGAGTTTCGTCGAAGAATAAAGGATCTATGATTAGATCGTGGACTATTCCTGTCCACACGTTAACTTTACGAGGGTGTTGTGTATGTGCTTCAGTCATTCATTGAGGATACTTTCTACTACAATAACTGTAATGTTGTTTATTCACTGTTCCATTTAGCCAAAATGACGCTTCGTCCGAAAAAAGAATTTGGCTAATAAAATTTGGATTACGGTTACATAAATCTTGCATTATTTCACAAAAATACATTCTTCGATCAAGGTCATCTTCATTAAGTTCATCCAGTGGCTGTATTTTATAAGAATGGTAATTTTCTAATTTTAATGCACGTAATACTCATCGCTGAGAAATTTTGTCGTCTGCAGCAATTGATCAAGTTGCAACATAAGGATTCTCACTCAACCTTACTAAAATATCATATTTTACGTCTTCATCAATTTTCTTAGGACGCCCTGCATTTTTCGTGTATTTAACCTGTCCAGTTTCTCTGAATTTCTTCTCGATTGTACTCACAGTAGATCGGCTGATATATCTATCTGGATATTTTGCATTAAACAAATTTAACACTCCTTTCCGTGTTCTGGTTTTATCACAGCATCCAACATGAATTAAGTTTTCCGTACGCTGAGTTTCACCTAAATGTGCCATACTTAAATAACTTTCAAAAAAGATTTATATTATTAAGGATAACGTTGATTTGACAAAGACTTACCTACAACTGATTCTTCTGTATTATGGATTAGTACCTACTTGTGGATACAATCTTGAATATTTTATTTACAGAAAAGAATCTTATCTTGTTCGTATTCCTTTGATTGTTGTTTTGAATAGAGCTTATGTTTTCCACTCTTTAAATGACTTTCATTCGAAAATTTAACAATATGAGGTAGCAAAATTTTGATGGTACCGTGCAGGCAATTCATGATCTATTAAAGAAAAATAGGGGGTAGTCATTTAAAAAGTATTGATGGCGTCATATTTGAAAAGCGGGAGTGGGAGAACGTAAATGTTATGCCAAAATATATATTTTAAACACTAGAGTTGACTAGTCCGAGGATTTCGTCAAAACAAAAATCGGGCAAATTGTAATGAATGTATTCCATAATTATCGCTCACTGTATACAGTGTGTCCCAAACTGTATCGGAATGGATTGCTATCTCCGTTATTACTAGAGATAGGGAGACCGTTAAATTAGCAATGTTTTGTAGAATTTTATTCTCGTTCCAAACTTGTATTTTGCGCTGCCTCTTTTTACAGAGTAATCTTTTTGTGCTATTCTCAACTTTGGATTGTCATTTGTTTTTGAGCTGAAGGTATCAACGTGTGTTTTTATTATGGCAGCCATATTGGATTCTTTGCTCATATGATAGCTTGTGAAAAGAGCTTTCCAATGATGTACAACGTGCTTGATAAATCTTGTAATTGCACTGACATTTTTGAGAAAAACCGCTTTGAAGATAGTAGGCTATGAAATACAATACCAGAAAACAAACTACAAAAAACATGTTCAAAAAGCAGTAGGCCATGGAGTCTAACAATAGACTTCTACTTTTAACATAATTTTTCGTAATAATTCACGATAAAAATATATTGTGATTTAATTTACAATACTTAATTAGGTAATAATGCTAGATAATATTATGTGAAACAGTTTAGTAACGAAGCCCGGCAATAACAAATAGAAACTTAAACTCCACAAAACAACACAATTAGAAACGGAACTCAACAACTAATAAAACAGAAACTTAAAAATAAACTAAATAGAACATTGTTCAATATGGCCACCGTTTTGTTCAATGAACTTTATACACCTTTGTGAAACATGCCTGCAAACTCTGGTGAGGGTGTTTTGGTTAATATGATTTATAGCTTCCGTGATTCTGTTTCGTAATTCATTGATATTTAGTGGTGGATCGAACTTATACATATAATTCTTCAGAGTACCGCAAAAATAAAATCCATGGGCGTTATATCAGGACTTTGAGCACACTAATGAACCGGCCCATTGTTACAAATGACACGATTATTAAAATTTTGGTACAAAAATTCTTTTGACGATCCTAGCATTGTGAGCTACACAACTGTCTTGTTGGTACCAAATCCGGTCTAAATTATCATAAACTCTTCTAATTGTTGGTAATATATCATTTCTCAATATATTAAGATACCTCTCCCCAGTTAAATTATTTTCAAAAAAGAACGAACCAAGAATGCATTTACCTGAAATTCTTTAAAATGAACTGTCTAATCTACAAATAAAAATAACAGTTTTTTACCTAATAAGCCGCACCAAACATTAGTACCAAATCTGTCATGCAATCGTCTTTCTTCCTTTAGATGGGGATTTTCATTTGCCCAATAATGCCTATTATGGCGATTATACACACACCACAATTTGTAAATCTGGAATCATCAGTCCATATTATTTTCAAATGAAAATTTTCATCTTTCTGACATTGTCCTTGATACCATCTGCACAACTGAAGTCGCTTAGGGTAATCGTCAACATTTAAGCCTTGTACAACTGTAGGGTTGTATGGATGGTAATGACTTTGTTTTAATACACGGTGTACCGTACTTTTTGGAACGTCCATTTGTTCACCCTAAAACCGAACAGATTCCGGAGGGTTTTCGTTTGAAACCTGTAAGACGGCATTATTTCTTGCTTCATTTCTAGGCATTGGTAGCTTCTTTGCGTGGAAGCTACCATCGTTCAATAGATTGGTCACTATCCTGCGAAATATTTTGGTGTTTGGTTGTCGTCTTTCCGGGTAGTTGTTTTGATATGAATTTGCAGCTGCCTCAGTATTTCGGTTAGAATGAATATAACATTCCAACATGTCAAAATATTCTTCATTACTGAACAGATTGTTGAATAATATTTAAAATAAACAGCAGAGAAACGATTTAGTACAAAATTTTAAGCAACGTGTTAAATACACCACAAATTGTTCAGATAATTAGGTATTCTTAATGGTCGCGATAGTGATATATCCATAGCAACCTTTCTTCCGTTGTTTTCCAGTTGAGTTACGTTTAAAAATCAAGCAATTATCAAAGGCGTCTTCGTAAATTATTAATCTGATTTTTTTGTTTAGTTCTGTTAGTAAATTTATTTATTTACTAGGTTTACCTATTTAATTAAATTATAACATTTTTTAGGATAATGTTGTAATGTAAAATATCATTTGTAATAATGGGCCGATTCATTGGTGTGTTCAAAGTTCCTATTTTTTTATCGTGAATCATTACGGAAAATTATGTTAAAAGTAGAAGTATATTGTTAGACTCCATGGCCTACTTTTTTTTTGTCATTTGTTTTCTGGTATTGCATTTCATAGCCTACTATCCTCAAAACGGGTTTTCTTAAATTTGTCAGTGCAATTACAATATTTCTCAAGCATATTGTACATCACTGGAAAGCTCTTTTCAAATGAGCAAAAAATCCAATATGGCTGACATAATAAAAACAAACGTTGATACATGTAGCTCAAAAACAAATGACAATCCAAAGTTGAGAATAGCACAAAAAGATTACTTTGTAAAAAGTGTCCTGATAATGTGCAAGTCTTAGACATGTCAGATCAACGCCTACTTAGATATTGAAGTAAAAAGAAATCGACAAATTTTGGGTTTTTCAAAATAACTCGAAAACAAAAAGGGGCAGGGCAAAATACAAGTAATATTTGGGACGAGCATGAAATTCTACAAAATATTGCTGATTTAGCCGTCTCTCTATCTCTAACAATAAGGGAGATAGCAATACATTCCCATCCAGTTTGGGACACACTGTATTTGTATGTATATATATATATATATATATATATATATATATATATATATATATATATATATATATATATATATATATATATATATATATATATAACTGGCCCAGAATTCGGGTTCTATGGGTCCTAGTTCGCTCTCAATGTTGAAATTATTTCTACAAAAATTCGCTAAAATAGTTTAAGGGTATAAATCTACCGACGAAGGTACTATCAATTTAACCCTTATCTCAACCAGCTAAAAAAAATCCTTCTGTTTAGTAATATACCGCAATCAAGAACTCATCAATTTCCGTAAAAGTATTGAAACAGACAAAAATCCAAACCAGAAAAGACTTTGTTGTTTATTAACGTAGCGTGAAACTAAAGCTGTAATCGTTTTTATTTTTTATCCATTTATTGTCCAGATCGGTTGCAGACGCAACATACAAACAAATAAACGTTCGTTGAAATATAGGCACTGCTAGATTTACTCGTACATGTTCTGAGTTCACTATTTTACTGCAGAAAGATCTATAAATTGTCTCTAAATGAAAAACCCTGCTTCGAATTCTGTGTTGGAATAAAGCAAGCAGTAACTGCAATATCAGCAATTCAGGTGCGTGATAAGAACCATTTAACGAATCTTTGAATTATTATCTTGACATTGCTACCGTAATATGAAATATTTCGATTATTATGGTCTGTTATTGAAATAACCGTTCCAAGCAGTGCCAGGCCGATGATCATTGCTACTGCTATTGTTTTAGAACAAAGCAATCAAGCTGAAATTACGCTGCATGGAATTTAAAACCTTGCAATATACAATTTACAAACTAGGAGAGGAATTTATGGATCAATATGTATATCAAATATTTACCTCTGCTTTTTCATCACAATAACTTAAGAAAGATCTTCATTTTCTTAAATGGATTTCGCTATTAGAAAAACATCGATTGTAAGACTTTTTGAAAACCAGAGCAAATTGAGGCCGTGGAATCACGAATTAAAACATCTTTTAATGAATTTTCAGTAAGCAAATTCACCATTAGAGAGGTAACGATGGTGAGACTTTCGCAAATTTTTTTTTTAAATGAACGCGAATTAGGTCCCTCTAGAACCCATATCCAAGTTCCGTTTAAATTTTTATGTAAAATATAATATAATAATAATTTATATATACAGTGTGGACCTAAAGTCCCCCCCCCCCCCTCTAATTTATGAACCGTCCGGTATATTGTGATGAAATTTGGAACGGTAATATAAGAGCAACGTCTGCATTTTTTGACATATCAATTACAGCTTTAGATGTCAAGGTGCGCTCGCTTTCGGAATATTTTTTTAAATGGAAACGGGGGTCGAGTGATACCTCATTTTGAAGGTATTTTTATGCTCAGAACATTCTCCAGTTTTAAAAACATTTGGTTTGGTATTTTTCAGATAAGAATCAATAATATCGGTTTCTACGTTATGACTACCCTTGTGTATAACACATTTTTTTTACCTATTAGATGTCATTATTGATTGTTCCTGTTTCCCCAGTAAAGTACACATAGATTATTGTAAATTATTTATGTTTCAAAATAAAACACAATTTAACAGTAAACAAATAACAACTAATTAACCCTAATTGGGAAAATTGAAAAACAACTCAAAATCTAAAGGCACAAACTGTTGAAGTGGTTACTTCAACAGATGTTAAAAATGACCACCAAGGACCTCTTGACAAATAAATATTCTGCCAGTAAATTCTTCTCTGACATTATGAAGCGTCTGTGGCGTTATTCTAGAACAAACATCTGTAATTCGTTGTCTAAGTTCATCTAATGAGCCGGGAGCCGTTTTATAAATCTCAGATTTAAGGTATCCCCAAAGAAAAAATCTAGAGGCGTGAGGTCTGGGGATGGAGCTGGCCATTCCGTAGGACCTCGACGACCAATCCACCTATTTTCATAACTCCCATCCAGGTAATTTCTGACTTGTCTAAAATAGTGAGGTGGGGCTCCGCCTTGTTGAAATATAACCTCTTGAAATTCATATGGTTTTTGGGCAACAACATCATCAATAAGTGGAGTAATTGTATTTTGCAACATATCCAGATATCTGGGGCCATTAAGATTTTCTTCCTCAAAAATGGGACCTATCATGTGATTACCAAAAATGCCCGCCCAAACATTTATTTTCTGAGGGAACTGTGTGTGTCCCTCCCGGAAAATATGGGGTTTTTCGTCACTCCAGTACCTAGAGTTTTGGGTATTAACTTTCCCATGTAAAAAAAGTACTCTCGTCACTGAAACATATATTCCGCAAGTAGTTATGATTCCCTACGATTGTTCCTGACATAATTTCGCAAAATTCGAGTCGTCTATCAGGTTTGTCTTCTGTTATTTCGTGTATAATTTTCATTTTATATGGGTGAAACTTATGGCTTTTCAAAATTCTTTTAACAGAAGTACGCGAAATATTACATGCTTCAGCAACGTGCTTCTTTGGCTGTTGGGGATTCACAATCATTTCAGCTAAAACCTGGACTTTTACACCTTCCACAATTTTAGGCCTCCCAGACCTTGGAGCATCTTTCACCGTACCCATTTCTTGAAATTTTGAAATTAGTTTTCGTAAAAATTTTCTACATATTTGGCGTTCCGGATAGCGTACATTGAACATACGAACAGCATTATGGTAATTTCGCTTAGCTTCGCCAAAAATAATAACCGCTTCAAATTTATCTTGTAAAGAACGAGCCATTTTAAAAAAATTCGAAATAATACTTTCTGTCAACACTAAATCAAGATATTAAAAAACAGTATGACAGGAACAATCAATAATGACATGTAATAGGTAGAGAACTGGAGAAAATAGAGAAACCACAGATAAACTAAATAGCCTCTGTGGTTCTCCAAACAACATACAATTGTGTGCATAATTTGCTACTAATGAATAGTAGTAATATTTTTTAGAAAAAGTGTGTTATAAACAAGGGTAGTCATAACGCAGAAACCGATATTATTGATTCTTATTTGGAAAATACTGAACCAAATGTTTTCAAAACTGGAGAATGTTCTGATCATAAAAAGACCTTCAAAAGGAGGTACCACTAGATCCCCATTTCCATTTAAAAAAATATTCCAAAAGCGCGCGCAGCTGTCACCTTGACATCTAAAGCTGTCATTTATATGTCAAAAAATGCAGACCTTGCTCATATATCATCGTTCCAAATTTCATCACAATATACTGGGCGGTTCAGAAATTAGAGGGGGGGGGGGGGACACTGCATATATATATATATATATATATATATATATATATATATATATATATATATATATATATATATATATATATATATATATATATATATATATATATATATATATATATATATATATATATATATATATATATATATATATATATATATATATATGTATGTATGTATCCGAACGATAACTTAAAAAATACTCGACTGATTTGAAAAAAAACTTGGCACATGTCTTCATTTCTTTACAATCGCGGACGAATTTGTAATCAGTTATAGCGGACCTATTTTTCCCCCAAAAAAAATATACAAAATTATGTTTGAATACGCTATATTTTTGAAAGTATTCAAGTAACTGGAATGATACTTTACATGTACCTAAAAATGAAGTCAATAAACTTCTGTTGTGAATTTTAATAATTTTGTTCACAAGATTTTGAGTTTTTCCCGAATTAAAAGTAAAATTTAAGACTTGAATTGAAAGAACATAAGTGGTTAAAGTATGATGCCAGGGAAAGACAAAGAAAGTAGTCACCTGTCACGCGTAAATTGATACATATATCACAGACATTATAATGCAGCGATAACCAAACAAAATAACACACGTAAGGCGGGATAGCCACAACATCCTAATGTTCAGCAAACATTCACACTCAAACTGTGACGATCCCACCCTAATGACCGCCTTCGGGTATATTCGGATGCGCGGATTTGTAAAATGTTCAACATTATCATAATCTGAAAATGGGAGGGGAAAATAAGAATGTTTAATATCAGCTACTTGAAGTAAAAACCAAATAACGGGTTTATTTATTATGTTTTGACAGTTCGATTTTGAGGTTAAGTAGTAAATCATTGTCATTGAAATAGATATAACCACTTGTATATGCTTCTAAAATTGACAACCAAAGAATAATAACGTGTTTATCAGGGTTTGGCAGTTCTGTTTTGAGGTTATATAGAAAATGATTGTATAATATGTTTCTAAAATTGGAAACCAATGAATAATAAGGTGTTTTGTTTATTTATCATGGTCTCACAGTTTAATTTTGAGGTTAAGTAGTAAATGCTGCTATAATATGTTTCTAAAATTGGAAAACAAAAAATATTTACGTTAATATTTTTTGATTAATGTTCCAAGTAGGTAATGTATCTTCTTGACTTTTATGAATTTAGGAGTAGGAACATTTTGTTTGTTTTCACTTGCTGTGTTAAAAAACTATTAAAATGAATCACAGAAGAAAGCAGGGTTTAGTTCACCATAATGAATTCTTATATAAAATGAGGCTCACAGAAAGTAACACAAGTTAGATAAAGTAACCATTTCAGCAGACATTTTTTATTGTTAATATTAGTAAATTTTTATTAAGAAAATCCACTAATAGAAATTGTTTAAAAAACGTTTTTGTTTTTGGAAAAAACGATTCGATTAGGTTGACTAAAACAAATTCATCCAGGCGATTAACAAGGCAAAATGCCTTCCACGTTTATAATTTGGCAGATACATTCCTTTTCTAAACATTTATTAAATTTTCTTCTGGAAAGCTTTTCTAACTTTAATGAAATTTGTAATACAAATTTCTTTTAAAGAGACTTACAGTATCTAGATTCACCAAAATTTAATTTTCTAGCGACATAGAGAAATGTGTTTTAAGCATTCAAAGTTTTTTTCTCCAAAGGAGCTAGAACACAAGTTTTGAATATTTTTTATCATAATAGATGACCCATAAGTCGTTGGCGATACATTTTTGTTCGAGAATTCCTTATATTATTGAATTTTTGCAGTTTTTATCGAAATTTAATTTTGATTATTCTTGCGTTGTTGGCTTTCCATGATTTCACATTTCGTTTCTATTATATCTAATTTTTCCATTTTTTCTGACGTGGTTCAATTTCTTTTCTTATCTATTAATTTTTCTTCCTCAATTCCCTTGCCTCTTCCCTATATTCGCTATTTTCTTTTCTGATTTCCCGAACTTCTGTCAATAACTCTTTCAGTGTTTCCTCTATATCTTCCTGTTCTTTTCTACCTTCTTACTTTTATTAGTGATCTGGCGGGTCCTTTGCTTACTTAGGTAACTCTGGTTACAATATCGTGTATTACAGGCTGCCTATGATAGACGCATCAAGCGGCGAAGCACAAAGTGCAAATAAAAGTGATGAAGCTCATCTCTTTTCCCGTATTTACAACAAAAATTAAATAAGTTCACCCTACTGTTAATCAAATTACCCGCGTAATACTCTTTTGTCACTATCCTCAAAATAATTACCACACTGTGTGAAGGATTACCACTCACAAACACCCAAATTTTGAGATTAATCGTGGAGTGCAAATTTCACGTGTATACCGTGTTATCCAGGTTTTTAAATTAACAGACTGAATATTTTCTGGTAAACGATTATATAAATCAACTTCTATAGAATTTCTGAATTACATATTTAAATGGTAACGTGGGACTGAAAATAAACTGGCATTTCGACTACCATATGTGTAAATGTCACTCCGCAGAAATAATTTGATACCGTCTCATGTACTCTCAAAAGAGTGGTATAGATATACATCGATGGAAGATGCATTATTTCATGTTTTATTAATAAATGCTGACAATGCCCGCTCCTGGGACCAACACCCTCAAACAGCCGGATAGCCTGCTTCTGGAGTCTAAAAATGGTTATGAAGTTGGTAGAGTTACCCCAATAAAATAACACCGTAACTTAATCTAGTATTAAACAATGAAAATTATGCCGCCTTCAAAGAGGCTTTAGTCTTCGTAATAAATATAAAGTAGCAGAAAGGTTTTTGCTCAATTGCTCAACATGAGGCACCCACTTCAGGTCACCATCCAAAGTCAGACCCAACAATTTTACATGCTCATTACCTGGTATGTTACAATGTTAAGAAACTATAAGCTGCTCTGTCTCATATTCCAAACTAGTCGTCTCTCCAATTGTGTCAGTCACATCGATAGTATTTTTTGTGTCAACCAATAGAAGTGGTGTCATCGGTATAGCAGATAGTCTTAAAAGGCATCATGTAGTAATACAGATCGTTAATGTAAATAATGAATAAAAGTGTAACAAAAACCAAACCATCGGGCACGCCATGCCCAAATACCCTCAATTCTATGATCCGTTTGCCATTGGAACACATCACCGTCTGTGATTAAGATATGACTCAAACCATCTAAAAGAACTTGCTAAAACTCTATAGGATTCCAACTTCTTCAACAGCCACAGATAGATCTCATAACAACATATCCAAATGATCTCGACTCTCAAGAGCACCAACCAAATTCTCCGCCACCTTCGGCGCAGCATGAGTTGTAGAACGACTGCCACAAACAGCAAATCAGTTTACATCACTTTACCAAACACAAGCAGAATTGGAAAAGACGTATAATTATCCAGTTCATTAATCTCCTTTATTGTGGAAGGGAATTAAATTGAAACTTCGAGAAAAATACCTCTTTCAAAACAAGCATTCACCAATAATCTTGTAATTGCTTCTATCTGTCACTACAGTTCCATTCTGTCTTAACTTCTTATTCTTTGGGTGCCATCTCCACTAATGGAGGTTAGCGACTACAACAGCAAACTCCTCTCTATCCTCCGCCGCTCTCATCAAGTCCTCAAAGCCCAGACCTGTCCAATATCTTATGTTTCTCAGCCATGACAATTTCTTTCTACCGACGCTTCTTTTCCCCTCTAGTTTACCTTTAATTATGAGCTGGGGCATATAATATTTGGGGTTGCGCAACAAGTGGCCCAGATATGCTGTCTTCCTCCGCTTCACAACCTGGAGAATCTCTCTGTCTCTGTTCATTTCGCACTTTTGCTGTCCATGGTATTTTTAGTATGCGCCGATAGACCCACATCTCGAAAGCTTCCAGTTTATTCATGCTTGTTATTTTTTAAGTTCAAAGTCCATGTCCCTACTCCATACAGAAGGACTGACCATATGTAGCATTTTGCTAGCCTTAACCTTAAGTTTATGTCGAAATGCGAATCGCAAAGAAGGCTTCGTATTTTTGTAAAGTTGCTTGTGGCTTGTGCCATTCTGGAATTAATTTCTTTTTCTGGGTTTAATTGGCTGTCTATCCAACATCCCAAGTATTTATAATGGTTGACATGTTGTAATATGTTATTATTTATAATGAAGGATATAGGTACATTCTGTCTCCTCTGCATTACCATTATTTTCGTTTTCCTCTCGTTGATCCGCATTCCAAATTCCGAACATGTCTGATTTAGCTGATATATAATATTTTGTAAGCCGGTATCCGTATCTGACAATACGCATCCCTGTCTTACTCCTTTCCAAATATTTATGCTGTTAGAAGTTTCGCCCTCTATTCTAATTTTGGCCACTTGGTACCGGTATGAGTTTTTGATTAATGTTAAGCTCTTGCCATCTAGACCTATATTTCGTAGGGCGTCTATCAATTTCGGATGCTTCACTTGGTCGAAGGCCTTCTAAAAATCGACAAAACAGAGAAAGATGTCCCTGTGTTGATCATAACACTTCTGGCACAACACTTGTAGGCTAAACAGCGCTTCTCTTGTCCCCATACCACTCCTAAAACCGAACTGATCATGTCCTATCTCTGCTTCGCATCTTCTAAATAACCTGTTATGTAATATTTTTAATAGTATCTTAAGGGCATGGCTCATAAGACTTATCAGCCTAAAGTCCTCACATCTGTGGGAGTGTGGTTGTTTTGGCAAGGATACGAAGATCGACTCCATCCATTCGTCTGGTATTCTTCCTGTCTCGTACATTTTATTAAACAGGGAGACCAGTAAGTCGAGGTTGTTCTCCTTTATCAGTTTTAATATCTCCGGGTAAAGTTTCGTCAGGTCCTGGGCTTTTATTTATTTTAAGCTGTTTAATGGCGAATTCTACTTCCCTCTTCAGAATTGTTGGGCCTTCGTCGTTCTCGAGTAAAAGTTATTCGGTTCTGTCCTCTTCGAATAGGTTCTTGATATAATTTTCCTATTTCTTCAATTTATCTTGAGTGCTCTGTATTAGACGTCCGTTGTTGTCCTCTAGTAAATGTTGTGAATATTTCCTGTCGCTATGCGTAAATTCCCTAATTTCTCTGTACATATTGAAAAAATCATGTCTGTCCTGTAGTTCCTCTATTACCCTACATCTCTCATTCATCCATTCCTCTTTTGTTACCTTTATTTTTTTCTTATTTCACAGTTCAGTCGTTTGTATTCCGATGTATTTCTGTTCTTGTATCGTCTTCGTTCATCCATCAATTCTAGTATCTCCCCTGTCATCCAATCCTTCTTTCTGTTCCCCTGTGTTTATGGTAACTGTGTTTCTGTTGTATTTATCAGTATTTGCTTTATAGGTTTCCATAGGTTGTTTGTATCTGTTGTATTGCTTGCTTGTTGACGGTCTATTTCTAAGAGTCACTTATTTAACTGTGTAGCAACTTTATCTCTAGTTGTTTTATTTCTTAGGCTTTGTGTGTTGGGTTTAGTTTTGGAGCTAGTTTTATTTATTACCTTTAATCTGGGGTGGAAGTTTGCCAAAACGGGATTATGATTAGAGTTGGCATCAGCACTTGGATATATTTTTGCGCTTTTGATATTATTACGGTACCTTTGATTAATCAAGATATAATCAATTTGATTGCGTACAACTCTGCTAGAGATGTGTTTTGGAGAAGTTCACGTTTAGAGCCTTCGAGGGGGTAATTTAAACCAAGTATTGGTTATTACCATTTCGTAGCATTGGCAGAATTCCAGCAGCCTGTCTCCCCTGTGATTCCGATTGCCCAGTCCATGTTCTCCCACCAAGTTTGCGAATCGTCCCTTGCCTATTTTAGCATTAAAATCACCTAATACTATGTTGATGTTCCTCAATTGTCTTATCAGCAAGTAGGAGCATATACCTGGATTATATTAATATTTATGGGTGTTCCCCCTATCTGCAGCAACATGGATCGATCCGACATCGGCATAAAACTTGAGACTGCTCTGCTCAACTCCGTGCCCAGTATCCTACCAACGCCATTATAGTGCTTCGGGTTCCTGTTACCGGAGTAATAGAACGTTTTGCCCATTAGATTGACTGAGCCAGTCCCTGGCCATCTCACCTCGCTTATGCCCAGAATTTTCACTTTCAACCTATTCATCTCCTGGCAGACGTTAGCTAGTTTTCCAGCGTCGCATAAACTCGTCACATTCCATGTTGCAATTCGAAACTCTGTCTTCAGTGGTCTGAATTGGTTTAAGTTAGCTTCTAACCGTTTATGTTGATTCCTCCCGAGGATTCTTAGCACCCCCTGACCATCAAAGGTCTGCCGGGGACTAGGGGCCATTCTATTTGTTGTACTTGCCATTGTAATATTCTTGGGAAATAATCAGGTGGTTTCCCCTTGCCTTCCTCATCGCTGAGCAGACGGCTTTCTGTGGCTGCCACTCTGCCGTCTGTTGTCTAATTCACAATCAACTAAGTTTATCTAACACATGCCTGTGATCAGTTCTGAAGCAGCCAGCTGCCGCTGTTTAGTGCTAGTTTTGGTCCACCCCGAGCATTTCATTTCCTCGGTACCTCCCAAATCTGGGAGGCGTTCCCCTATCCGCCACCTGGGGAGGCGCCCGATGGAGGACTATCAACCCCACACATGGGTCTTAACTGCCTTTCTGTTATCTGTAGTCTCCTTAATTGTGTTCCAAAGTTTACGATAATTATTACTTGCCTTCAGGATTTCATTTTTATAAAGATTATTACATGTAGTCCGTAACAAACGAGTTAAATAATTTCTATACTTTTTATACTCACTACAAATATTCTAGATCAGCTAAATCAGACATGTTCGGAATTTGGAATACGGATCAACGAGAGGAAAACAAAAATAATGGTAATGCAGAGGAGACAGAATGTACCTATACCCTTCATTATAAATAATAACATATTACAACATGTCAACCATTATAAATACTTGGGATGCTGGATAGACAGCCAATTAAACCCAGAAAAAGAAATAAATTCCAGAATTGTACAAGCCAAAAGCAACATTACAAAAATACGAAGCCTTCTTTGCGATTCGCATCTCGACATAAACCTAAGGTTAAGGTTAGCAAAATGCTACATATGGTCAGTCCTTCTGTATGGAGTAGAGACATGGACCTTAAAAATAACGAGCATGAATAAACTGGAAGCTTTCGAGAAGTGGGTATGAAGTATATCACTCCCAGTTGTAATTCACTGTTATTTAAATTTGTCACTATTTCATTGATTATATTGTTATTATAAGTAATTACACAGTAGTTTTTGCATTAGTAATCCAAGGTTTTTTCAAGCTGTTTTCAACCATTCCTTGTTTACCGTGGGTCATATATGAATCAAATATTTCCATCACAGCGTTCACAAAGTGAGGGTTACGAGCATTATACACTATTTCCCATTTTTCATCCCTTTATTTCTTGGTCAACCTCTGAATATCGACTTTTTCCGTTCGCTGCTTTGATGAACACTGCAACACTCTGCTAATCTTAAACCGCATATTTATTAAGACAGAATTATGTTCAGTTATTATAGCACGCCACAAGTTGACAGATTTAAAGACCATGTTGTCGTATTCATCAATATGGCTATTACTCCACATCATCAATACGTGTGGAAGTGTGGCATCGGCTACAAAAATTTCAATTTTGTTTCGCTTAAACGTCGTATAAAGTGTCAAAACACATAGAAAACATGACTTGGGAACGAAAATGTTTTGTGTCTATTGATCTGTCAGTCTGTCGTTCTGTAATGTCTGTCTGTTTGTCGCCACGATAACTTTAAAACGAATTGAGAAATCGTCTTCAAATTTAGGATACAATTAGCACCCGACAAGCCTAAAGTTCGGATTGTTTTTGGGTAAAATCGCTCAAGGGGATAGGGGAAATTGATAGAGTAATATAACGTTTTAGGGTTTTCTTTATTAAAAAACGTTCAATTTCATTAAACATCTGGTATTCTGTGCTGAATTTAAATTAGGGGTTGAATGTGTGGGAGTAGAATATCGGTGACAGAAATTTCGAACAATTTTTTGCTAAAACGGCTGAAAAATCTCAAAACATATAGAAAACGTAATTCTGGAACGATTTTTTTTTCTGTTCGTCTGTCGGTCGGTCTGTCAGCCTATACGTCTGTCTGTTAGTAGACACAATAACTTTCTAACGTCTTCAAATTTGGTATCCAGTTAGCACCCGACAATGGAACGCTTTGCATTGTTTTTGGGTAACTTCGCTTCAGTGGGTATGGAATAAATGAGACGTGACTTGGTCAAATTGACATTTTTTCGTTAAAACTCGAGTAATATAACGTTCCAAAATATATGGGTACAGGAATACGAATTTTTTCTTTGTAGTCAAGTCATGGACCCTAAATTAATTTCATGAAAATGTCTTTCTGAGGAGAGTAGATTGCCACAGCTATGTGGAAGTTATGATTCGACTTGCAGCACTATTACTTCCACGATACGTGTGGAAGAAATGGCATCGACGACAAAAGTTTCAAAAATTTTTTTCGTCTAAACGTCGTAAAAAGTGTCAAAACACACAGAAAACATGATTTGGGAAAGAAACTGTTTTGTGTCTGGCGGTCTGTATGTCTGTCTGTTTGTAGCCACAATAACTCTAGAAGGAATTGAGATATCGTCTTCAAATTTGGTATACAGTTAGGACCCAACAAACGAACTGTTGGGATTCTTTTCGGGGGTAGGGGATGAATGGGGGATGATTTGCTAAAAATTGACATTCTTTCCTTAAAACTCGAGTATAGCCACGATAACGTTAGAACCAATCGAGATAGCGTCTTCAAATTTGGTATACAGTTAGCACTCGACAAATGAACGGGTCGGATTGTGTTTGGGTAAAATCTCTGGAGGGGGTAGGCGATGAATGGGGGATGATTTGGTGAAAATGTTGGCTGAAAACATATAGAAAACGTGATTCTGGAACCAAAACGTTTTTGTCTGTTCTTCTGTCGGTCTGTCAGCCTGTACGTCTGTCTGTTAGTAGGCAGAATAACTTTCGAACGTATTGCGATAACATCTTCAAATTTGGTATCCAGTAAGCACCCGACAAAGGAACGCTTAGAGTTGTTTCTGGATAAGATCGCTTTAGGGGGTAGGGAGTAAATGAGCGGTCACTTGGTGAAGATTAACATTTTTTTGTTAAAACTCGAGTAATATAACGTTCCAGAAGTCTATCGGTACAGGATCACGAATATTTTCTTTGTGCTCAAGTCATGGACCGTAAATTAATTTCTTGAGAATGTCTGTCCGATGAGAGTAGATTATCGCAGCTATGTGGAAGTTATTATTCAATTTGCAGCACTATTTTTTGTTTGTTTTAGGACATTTAATTAATATAAGCTTGTTTTTAAATTAATTTTTAACTCCTAATTTACTTGAAATAATATTTATTATTGTGGAATTAAGGAGTTAAAATATGATAGGTTTTAAAGTGTTTTCAGTACCCAGAGTAAGCAAAGTTAAAGCAGACATGTCAACGAGAAAAAGACAATTGGGATGTAGTTCTTATTTTGCAGTGGGTTATTAATATTTTCGGTGTTGAATTATGTATTTTTTAATAAAATTTGTGGCCCCTGTTTGAATATTGGAAATTTTTAATTAAATGGTGGTTTAAAACAATAAGGGAGATGATTGATCGCTGAGGTGATATCATCTATTAATGAATTTATACTGACAATGCATCATAAGCGTGCTTTCAGTATGATATTATGATAAATGTTTATTAAATTTCAGACACACATGTCAACCAAACCATAACTGATCTAAATTTTGAACGAAAAATGAACTTTAGAGTTGACCTATTTTAAAATAATGTTAACGTTTTTAGCCACATAACTGTAGTCTAGATGAGCGCCCGTTGGTCCATTATTCTCAGAACTTACAACTTTTAACCATCCTTGTTTTCTTGCATCAAGTAGAAGTGTAAAGATTTTCGTAAATAAAGTATAAATATTTTAGACAAGTAAAAGTCTGAACGCAACGGTTGGGTTATGGTAGTGAATTTTCTTTAAAAAAAATTTTAATAGTCAAAATGTCTTTTTGTGAAGAAAGCAGGCATCAAATTTGGTTACCAGTATAACCTATATAGTAGAAACAATGTAGCATATTGCCTCAAAATAACTTTGATTCTATTTTAACGTTATCTGATCAGATTGTGTAATTCCAATATATTTTTAGCGACTTTTTGCTGAAAAGGGAAGATAAGCACTTATAAGACTTTTAATTCAAGTTTAATAGTAGCTGTTGTTGCCCTTAGTTGGTAAAACCGTGCCACAGTTAACATAGACGCAGAGATTTAAGACATGAGACGAGGTTGTTTTCTTCTCTACAACCGGATTCAATTTTTACAGCATCCCAGGCAAAAGAATTTTCTGTGAAGCTACAAAAAAAAAAGTATCTAGTTCTGTGTTTAGTTCAGATTTTGAATATTTTTTAAATTATTTAATTAATTTCTATTTCTATTAGTTAATTTTCTTGTACAAAATGTTTTTAATAGCGAATTTTCTAATAAATGAGTTTAATGTATTTGCTTTGAAAAAAGGTTTGTTGCGAATTTTTGTATGAAAATTATTCAATTGATGGAACATTTTTTAAACGAAATTCATCGAAAATAAGGTGTTAATCGATTTTCGTGCAAACAGATTATTTTATTTTCAATTTTAATTACAGATTAGGTATATAATTTGATTATATGTATTCTTTTTATGTAAAAAGATTGTTTAGCCAGTTTTCGCAGAAATTTTTTTGTGCTTCGTAGAAATATTTTTTTGTAAGATGTTTTTTTGTGAAATTTTGGTGATTTATGATAAATGTTTAATAAGTTATTCTAAAAAAAATTACGGTTTTTCTTGAACAATTGTTTGCAAATTTTCATGAAATTTTTGTTGTGAAAAATTTTTTGTGAAAAATTATATTTTGGTAGGTGGATAAATAATTTTAAATGGTTGGTTGGACAGAAAAATCGGACCATTTTTTTTAAATTTATTATTAGTGAATTTTCTTGTACAAAATGATCTCTTAATAGCGAATTTTCTTATAAATGAATTTAATGCATTTTCTTTGAAGAAACATTTGAGAATTTTTTAATGAAAAATTATTCAATTGATTGAAGATTTTTTAAACGAAATTAATCGAAAATAAGATGATAATGGATTATCGTGCAAACAAATTATTTTATTTTCAATTTAAATTACCGATTAGGTATATAATTTGAATTTTATGTATTCTTTTAGCAGAATTGTGTGTAAAAAATATTTAGTCAAATTTAATGCCTGCTTTCATTAAAAAAAGACATATCTGCCACTAAAAATATTTTTATGAAATTTCACTACCATAACGCACTTGCTGCGTCCAGACTTTTAATTTCACAATAGTTATGAAAATTCGCTACTATAACGGACTTCCTGCGTCCCAACTTTTAGTGAATTTCATTAGGAAAATGTCTTCAAATCAGCGCAAATTAGGGCCCCTAGAACCCAAATCCAAGGTCAGTTGAAAATTTTATATATATATATATATATATATATATATATATATATATATATATATATATATATATATATATATATATATATATATATATATATATATATATATATATATATATATATATATATATATATATATATATATATATATATATATGTATATATATATCCAACCGCTAACTCAAATAATACCTTCACCAATGGAAACCAAATTTAGCAATTCCCTTCATTTTGTTAATAACTTGGACGAGTTCGTTAGACAGTTTTGACACCACATACTTTCAGAAAAAAAAAACAAGAAAGTGTTCGAAAACGCAATATCTTTTAAATTACAAGAAGTATGAAACTAAACTTTAGACGCACGTAGATATCGTATAAGTTGTCCTCTCTACCAAATTTGAACTTAATTGGTTCAGTAAATTCTGAGTTATACGCAAATAAAAAAAATCTGGACGCAGCAAGTGCGTTATGGTAGTGAATTTTCATAAAAATCTTTTTAATAACAAATATGTGTGTTTTTTTAAGAAAGCAGGCATCAAATTTGGTTACCAGTATAACCTTTATAGTAAAAACAATGTGCCATGTTCCATTAAGATAACTTTATTGTGTGAAAATGTACAAAAATTTCCAAAAGTAAACTTAAAATGTTCCCGAAAAGCACGTTTCTTGATCAACCTTATAGGTTAATAGCAAATTGAGCTGTTCAAATATGAAACATTTGATCAAAATTCGCTACCATAACGCACTTGCTGCGTCCAGAATTTATTTTCTTACAAACATGCATTATATTTCGATGGAAAATGCAAAAATGCAATAACATAAGGCGTGTTTGATTAAAAAGAGGAAATTTGTATCACCAACGACTTATGGGCCACCCTCTGTGATTGCAGAAATATTATTTTAAGATGTAGCTCAACACACCCTATAATTAATATATACAAATTTTCTTCATATCTTATATAATAACGGATATATTGAGCTTTATTATTTTTTTACGAAAATTCGACAAAAATTATATACCATTAAATGATAAACTCTATAGCTAAGGCTACTGCCAAGCATCAGAGAAAGGGTCTATTTGAAATGAATTTTCTGCAAATATTTTAGTAAAATGAAGGACAATGACGGTTGAAACTAAGACTTTAGGGTTTGTAAAACATCCTTCTTGAGACATTTTATTTCTATAGCCCGTATTAGATTTAAGTTATTTGCCTAAATGTTGCCAATTTTGACATTTTAAATCGCCACTTTGACGTTTTGAGGAAAACCCCTTTTTTTTTTAATGCCTATAACTTTTTTGCCTTTTGACCTACATAGCTAAATTTTGGTAAGTAACTTACCTATAAGGATGTAAACCTGCGTACCAAATTTGGTTGCCCTTACTTTGTTAATTCCGGAGATATAAATTTTTTTCGAAAGAAAACACAAAATTTTCCGGCAAAACCTGGACAGATTTTCCTGACTAACGAACTCATCCAAGCCATTTGCAAAAGGAATTTTTTCACCAAATTTGATCAAAATCCGCCCATTATTTTTTGAGTTATCGGTGTGATACATACATATATATATATATATATATATATATATATATATATATATATATATATATATATATATATATAATAAATATATATATATATATATATATATATATATATATATATATATATATATATATATATATATATTTATATATATATATATATATATATATATATATATATATATATATTTATTTATATATATATATATATATATATATATATATATATATATATATATATATATATATATATATATATATATATATATATATATATATATATAAACATATAAAAATTGAAACTGACCCCGGATATGTTTTCTGGGGGGCCTAATTAGCGCTCATTTGAGGAAATTTTTTCAAAATTCAAGAGTCGGGATCTCCACATTAGTGAATTTTTTTTAAGAAAATTCACTAAAATACATAATTTACGATATAACCTGGAATTACCTCTGAATGGGTGCCTATAATGTTAGACAAGGTCAGACAGATATATCAGGGTTACGCTGATATTGCAAACAAATGCTCCAAATTAAACTTCAAACGAACAGGCTACAAAAAAATATGTTACAATACACAATCAGCAGGGTTGCAATTTACCAAAACTGTCATCTGAATATGAAGATATCAGAAAAATATATAGTAATAAATAAAATTTTTAATGAAGGTGATTCAATTTGTTTAAAGGCAATCTGGAACTACGTTTTATTATGTATAAATATTAAGCTTCCCATTCTTCAAGGTGTTTAGAACCCATCGCCCTCTCCTAGTGAAATCTGACAACGCCAGTTAGATATTTGTCATTGTAATTTGTGTCGGTGGGGGCGGGGGGGAATCGAATTCGAGGTTATCTTCTTCTTCGTTGTTTACAGACGCCATAAACAAATAATAAGACTCAACTAATACCTTAGTATCTTAGAATAAGGTACTTATTGTTTTTTTTTTCTTCTCAGGGCTCGTCCACGGCTTTGCCGCCCCGATAGCACTGCAGACCTTGGCCTATTGTGCATTACTTATTGTTTACTTTTAGTTTTTAGTGAATTTTTATTATTATTTACTCTTCATGTCGTATATGAAAAATTTAAGGTAAATGAAACTACATAATATCATGCAGTAGTTTAATATATACCTACAAACATATGTTCAGTGTAAATTATTAAAATTTTTATTTATAAATTTGGTACTGTTTATATTTATTTATTTCATTTTCAAAGAGTATAGATACAGCAATAGTAAATAAATCTTGAAAAGGGTTTAGGTGCAGCAAGTGTGTTATGGTAGAGAATTTTCGTAAAAATGTTCCAAATTGTGATAATTCAATTTCCCATTAAATTAGAATCTTCAGTTTTGATACATACTAAAACCTACATAAAAGCAGCGTGGGTACTAAATTTTAAAAATAACACAATGAGCTTCACAGGCAACGACAAATTTGTTTTAGTAAACCATTTTTGTTATTTTGTTTGCAGAAACTGTTTGGATTGAGTGGACTAAAACGGATCATCCAAGCGACCAATAAGGAAAAATACCTGCCACGTTTATAATTTGGGAAGTGCATTCGTTTTGTAAATAAAAATTAAATTTTCGCAGATTAGCACACGGGGGCTTTTGGAAAAAAATTCGAAAACATGCTTAGATGTCCTTCTGGATGCACAAACCACAAGAAATATTTCTTGCAAACAGTCCCCAAGAAAGTTACGGGACCAGGAGTGGATAGGGGTGTTGGGCGGGGAAGAAGATAAAAAGTAAATGTGAGCGAAAAGTGGGAAAACAGCTTAGCCCAGAACCCCTATATTTACCGCAGGTCCCGTAACTTTCTTGCTGGTTGTTCCCAAGAAACTTTTCTTGTTTATGCATTGGGGGTGGTTGTATGCATGCAGAAGGGGAAGGGGAACCTCTGCGACAAAGCAGCGAACCAAGGTTTTCAATTTATATTTAAATTGTTACCCCATTTCATTTGTTTAAAATATTTTTCCAAAAATGACATTTAGGTTACCTTGTTTGTCAGTCTTAAAAAGAGAGCTACAATATTTCATCATTTTCAAAAAGTGTGGATACAGGAACAGTACATAAGTGTTGAAAAAGGTCTGGGTGCAGCAAACACATTATGGTAGAGAGTTTTTGTCAAAATATTTGAAATCGGATAACTCAATTACCTATTAAGCTAGAATCTTCAATCTTGAACCATAGTAACACCTATGTAAACGCAGCCTGGGTTCTAAATTGCAGAAAAATAACATAATGAGCCGCGCGGATAACTATAAGTTGGTTTTAAAAAACATGTTTTGTTGTTTTGTTTGCAAATACTAGTTCGATTGGGTTGACTGAAACAAAACCATCCAAGCAATTAAAAGTAAAACTACCTGCCATATTTATTTTAATTTATTAAATATTTTACATTCCCTTTATAAATAATTAATTTTTTTTCTAGAAAACCATTGTGACTTTAATGAAATTTGTAACACATTTTTTTAAAGATACTTGCAGTACTTACATATATCTCTACCAAACTATAATTTTCTAGGTCCATAGAAAATAGAAACTTATTCAAATAATCGTTAACTGGGACCTCTAAAACCGGTCTCCCAAGTCCATTTAAATTTAAAGGATTAGTTTTAATAGTATATCTTACTAATAGTGTACAATTCTTATAAAAATGAACTACTGTAATGCACTTGCTGCGTCCAGAACATTTTTTTTTGTATATGCTTCGTTACGGTAACGCTCATTTAATTTTAAAGGGTACATTTAATAAGCGTGCCTTACTTTTTCTCCATGATAATTTAAAGTAATGGAACAATTAACTTCTGTGTGTGACAGCTAATTAACTAAGTAATTGCTCATTTGTCTTGCTTTAAGTGTGTTTTATCATACGGTAACAATGAAAATAATATATCAACACAGAGGTGCCCTTAACTACAAACGTTACAAAAGCAAAGCTTCTACTACCCTAACTACTAAAATATGGTAATAAATTACCTGTTTACTGAAATAACAGTCAGAACACTGTTCTGGCACTTAACAAACACCATCTAAGTCTAACAACTGGATGTCTGTGTTAACTGAATAGATTCCGGTAAGGTAAAACGTACAGGAAAGGCTCTATCATTTCGTTAGAGGTTTCTCAGAAGTCTATTTCTCCTTTTGAGTGAGATACAACGGAATTTCAGTTCATTTTCAGGACAATGTGCTCCTGAACTTATCTCAGTGGTGTAGGAACTCAAGCGATCCGTTTTCTGTTATTAATAGGCCCTGTTGAATATAGGAATAAATAGGGACCTGCAAGAGGACGATAAAGCCATTTAAATAGGAGCACCATAGTTTAGAAGTGAACTACAAAGTTTGCTAAAGCACTTGCACAGAAACTTCATATAGCATTATGTTCATATTTTCAGCCATATCGAATCGATCTATAAATATAGATACACCACTACCACAGCGAATGAATTCTTAACATCTGCTCGAATATGTAAGTTATGCTAAGTGATCTTTGGCTAAATTGGTTTCGCCGTTTCTCACAATAAAAAGTAAAAGATTTCAGAATTAGGTTATATATATATATATATATATATATATATATATATATATATATATATACAGATACAGGGTGCGGATTTTCACCCTCGACATCACTGGAAACTTGGAAACCCAAAGAAATACAAACTTTTCAGTTAAAATATATGTATGACACCAATAACTGAAAAAATACATCGCTGATTGGGACCAAATTTGGGAATTACCTTTATTTTGTTAATGGCTTAGATGAGTTCGTTCATCAGAACCTCGAAAATTATGGCCAGAACCCAGACACCGGAAGCCTGTTTCAACAAAAGAACAAAAAAACGAGCATAGTACACCTGCGATATGTTAGAAAATGGTTTTAAAATAACTCACCCTTTACGGGGAAAGATTCGACACTTAGCACACAGATACCTAAACAATAGGTATTTCACAAATGTATTGCCCAACTGATAACTTAAAAATGCAACAGATATATATTTAATTTACTAGCGTCATTGCCATCGCAGACCTGCCGATGTAATAAACTGAACCAGTCTCATAACCGCTCTCTGTTGTCGTCGAGGTTTGCAGCTAACAATTCTCTCGCTTCGCATTGGCTGTAGCAATCTTGTGTCAAGATTCACGCTGCTGTGGAATATTACAGACCTCAAGAAAACCAACGTCTTTCTCGGGTTCGAGGAATTGTCAACAAAACGTCGGTGTCGAGAAGATCTTGAAGTAAAAGTTCTTTGCAGTTGCGGTTGCCTCTACTTTCTAAATTCAGAAATCTTTCCTCATTCGAAATTACGTTGTAGAGAAATATATTTTCCTTGCTTATTTATTCTTCAAAAAACTTAAATGTTTTTCTTATGTGAGCTTTGACTTCACAATTAATAGTTGTTTGTATTGAAATCGTTAGCAGTTAAATCCTTTTACTGTCAGATAGTAATATTCCTCTTTAAAATCTCTAACAAGAAGTCAGTCGGTGTTTACCAAGCAGCGAATTTTCATAACTCTGTATGACGATATTTTGTTCGCTTATTTCTAATAGAACAAATATATCAGCCAATAAAAATTTTTAAACAGTTGGTAAAGCATTTGCTTAGATTATTAAAATGTAAGCCGACTTAAAAAGTCGAGCGTAAGAGATAGATGATGCCCTTATTAGCCCGGGCTTTCAGGTTATAATAACCAAATACATTTTCCGCTGCTTCCACAGAATTAGGGAATTCGATATTCTGTGCCGCATCCGACAATCAGTTTAATCAAGCAGTATTGTCAGAGTGAATGTGCGATCAGAAGATTTTGGTCAAGACTAGGTATTCACTTCTTTGTTGCCATGATAGTTAATCAAAATCGTTCGTGAAAGCGGCGATAGCTGTTATTAATACAAACTATCTTTATTATTATTAACACTGCAGACTTATTACATAAACAACCAATACTGTTGCGTTTTGTGAAGAAAATTTTAATAAAAAGTATAAGAAAACATGAAAATAGATTAACACATCAAGCGAGTAGACACAATTATAGTAGCAAATGAGAAATGAAAGTAATTGTTCGAAAATAGATTAACACATCAAGCGAGTAGACACAATTATAGTAGCAAATGAGAAACTAAAGTAATTGATCGAAATGTCTACCGTTTTCTTGAATGCCTAGACGTGTTCGTTTTATAATGGGTATTATTTGTTGCGCTAAACAAGAAGTCACTGCTAATATTATGACAATTTTCAATAAATTTTGATCTTGTATGGTGTGGAATGGCTTCCTGTAAACTTCACTTTCTAGGTAACCCCAAAAGAAGTAGTCAAGACATGTGGGGTCAGGTGACTAGGAGACCATTGCACAGGTCCACTACTCCCAATCCAGTTGTTGTTAAAAACACTATAGAAAAGTTGATCGCGATTTGTGTATTATGAGCTGGTGCACCGTCTGGTTGAAAAAAATTATATATTTCGTAACACACGTAGAGGGAATTCCTCTAAAAAAAATTTAAATCATTTACTAGAAAGTAAAGGTAAAGCTACCTTAACAAAATGTGGTCCCATTAGCCTATTTCCTAGTATTCTGCACCAAACATTGATTGTAAATCGTGATGGAAGCCTGGCTTCTCTTAGGAGTCGTAGATTCGTATCTGAATGATAGTGAAAGTTATTACAGTTGGATACACCATTACTACTTAAGCAGGTCTTATCTGTCCAGAGAACTTTTTAGATGAAATCACCATCAACATGTTTTGAAACCACCTACAGAATAATAGCCTTAGTGAACAATCGTTGGGACATAAAGTTTGGCTCAAATGCACTTTATTTCCATGGTATCTATACTTTTTTAAATTCTGTCTGACAGTCCTTGCATTATTAGATGGACGTGGCTTTTTAAAAGATGCATATTCCCTGAGGTTTCTTTCTATCTTCGGAAAGAAGGTTCTATATTATTGGGACCTTTTCGGGTATTTTTGACGATACGTTTGTTGTGCCGATAAGCACTCGATGTAAATACAAAAGATATCCGCTAATTCATAGTTTGAATACATTTTCATCAATATTGAAAAGGAATAAACAACTCAAAAACACTTACTGGGATAAATACAGTCAAACAGTTGAATATTGATACTTATTGAGAGGCAGAGACAAGTTTTTAACTCATGCTTGACAACCAGTTCCAACTTTCCTAGCGAGCAAAATTTTTAAAATTGATTATTTCTGACAAAAATGCGGGCATAACACGATCGAATCATCATTGTAAAATTATTTCGTTACCAACCCACACTTTGGGAACCACTGGTGTAAGGTAGTCTGTTGATGCTGATATTATTTGTTGCCTTAAAGTACTTAAAACAACCAAATATATTCCTACACACTTTGGGAACCACTGGTGTAAAGTAGTCTGTTGATGCTGATATTATTTGTTGCCTTAAAGTACTAACAACAACCAAATATATTCCTACCCACACTTTGGGAACCACTGGTGTAAAATTGATTATTTCTGACAAAAATGCGGGCATAACACGATCGAATCATCATTGTAAAATTATTTCGTTACCAACCCACACTTTGGGAACCACTGGTGTAAGGTAGTCTGTTGATGCTGATATTATTTGTTGCCTTAAAGTACTTACAACAACCAAATATATTCCTACACACTTTGGGAACCACTGGTGTAAAGTAGTCTGTTGATGCTGATATTATTTGTTGCCTTAAAGTACTTACAACAACCAAATATATTCCTACCCACACTTTGGGAACCACTGGTGTAAAGTAGTCTGTTGATGCTGATATTATTTGCTGCCTTAAAATACTTACAGCAACCAAATATATTCCTACCCACACTTTGGGAACCACTTGTGTAAAGTAGTCTGTTGATCCTGATATTATTTGTTGCCTTAAAGTACTTACAGCAACCAAATATATTCCTACCCACACTTTGGGAACCACTTGTGTAAAGTAGTTTGTTGATGCTGATATTATTTGTTGCCTTAAAGTACCTACAGCAACCAAATATATTCCTACCCACACTTTGGGAACCACTTGTGTAGAGTAGTCTGTTGATGCTGATATTATTTGTTGCCTTAAAGTACTTACAGCAACCAAATATATTCCTACCCACACTTTGGGAACCACTTGTGTAAAGTAGTCTGTTGATGCCGATACTATTTGTTGCCTTAAAGTACTTACAGCAACCAAATATATTCCTACCCACACTTTGGGAACCACTTGTGTAAAGTAGTCTGTTGATGCTGATATTATTTGTTGCCTTAAAGTACTTACAGCAACCAAATATATTCCTACCCACACTTTGGGAACCACTTGTGTAAAGTAGTCTGTTGATACTCATATTATTTGTTGCCTTAAAATACTTACCGCAACCAAATATATTAACACTCTTTAAAATTATATACGTTCAGTAGTTCACGGAGAAGTATGTTTTCTAAGAATATATCTACTAACTACTAACACAATCTACCCAGTTCAGCGTTGCCAACCATGGTGATTTTTCACTAGATCTGATGAATTTCTGTCCTATTTAGTGAATTAATGAAAACTTCAAGTAAATGCCGGAAATCTAGTGATTTTTATGATATTAGATTAGAATAACAAATCATTTAAAAAAACTTAAACAGTCTGGACGCAGCAAGTGCGTTATAGTAACGAGTTACCATAAAAATCTTTCAAACACGAAAAGTTCATGACTATTAAAAGAATTGTAGCTTCGAAAATTATTTTATCTGATGACATTCCGTAGACATGTTGCCTTTATAAAGTTTTTGTTTCATACCAAAGTTGGATTCTATTGATTGCGAGAAAATCAAATTTTGAAAACAGCTAACAATTCTCTCGCTTCGCATTGGCTGTAGCAATCTTGTGTCAAGATTCACGCTGCTGTGGAATATTACAGACCTCAAGAAAACCAACGTCTTTCTCGGGTTCGAGGAATTGTCAACAAAACGTCGGTGTCGAGAAGATCTTGAAGTAAAAGTTCTTTGCAGTTGCGGTTGCCTCTACTTTCTAAATTCAGAAATCTTTCCTCATTCGAAATTACGTTGTAGAGAAATATATTTTCCTTGCTTATTTATTCTTCAAAAAACTTAAATGTTTTTCTTATGTGAGCTTTGACTTCACAATTAATAGTTGTTTGTATTGAAATCGTTAGCAGTTAAATCCTTTTACTGTCAGATAGTAATATTCCTCTTTAAAATCTCTAACAAGAAGTCAGTCGGTGTTTACCAAGCAGCGAATTTTCATAACTCTGTATGACGATATTTTGTTCGCTTATTTCTAATAGAACAAATATATCAGCCAATAAAAATTTTTAAACAGTTGGTAAAGCATTTGCTTAGATTATTAAAATGTAAGCCGACTTAAAAAGTCGAGCGTAAGAGATAGATGATGCCCTTATTAGCCCGGGCTTTCAGGTTATAATAACCAAATACATTTTCCGCTGCTTCCACAGAATTAGGGAATTCGATATTCTGTGCCGCATCCGACAATCAGTTTAATCAAGCAGTATTGTCAGAGTGAATGTGCGATCAGAAGATTTTGGTCAAGACTAGGTATTCACTTCTTTGTTGCCATGATAGTTAATCAAAATCGTTCGTGAAAGCGGCGATAGCTGTTATTAATACAAACTATCTTTATTATTATTAACACTGCAGACTTATTACATAAACAACCAATACTGTTGCGTTTTGTGAAGAAAATTTTAATAAAAAGTATAAGAAAACATGAAAATAGATTAACACATCAAGCGAGTAGACACAATTATAGTAGCAAATGAGAAATGAAAGTAATTGTTCGAAAATAGATTAACACATCAAGCGAGTAGACACAATTATAGTAGCAAATGAGAAACTAAAGTAATTGATCGAAATGTCTACCGTTTTCTTGAATGCCTAGACGTGTTCGTTTTATAATGGGTATTATTTGTTGCGCTAAACAAGAAGTCACTGCTAATATTATGACAATTTTCAATAAATTTTGATCTTGTATGGTGTGGAATGGCTTCCTGTAAACTTCACTTTCTAGGTAACCCCAAAAGAAGTAGTCAAGACATGTGGGGTCAGGTGACTAGGAGACCATTGCACAGGTCCACTACTCCCAATCCAGTTGTTGTTAAAAACACTATAGAAAAGTTGATCGCGATTTGTGTATTATGAGCTGGTGCACCGTCTGGTTGAAAAAAATTATATATTTCGTAACACACGTAGAGGGAATTCCTCTAAAAAAAATTTAAATCATTTACTAGAAAGTAAAGGTAAAGCTACCTTAACAAAATGTGGTCCCATTAGCCTATTTCCTAGTATTCTGCACCAAACATTGATTGTAAATCGTGATGGAAGCCTGGCTTCTCTTAGGAGTCGTAGATTCGTATCTGAATGATAGTGAAAGTTATTACAGTTGGATACACCATTACTACTTAAGCAGGTCTTATCTGTCCAGAGAACTTTTTAGATGAAATCACCATCAACATGTTTTGAAACCACCTACAGAATAATAGCCTTAGTGAACAATCGTTGGGACATAAAGTTTGGCTCAAATGCACTTTATTTCCATGGTATCTATACTTTTTTAAATTCTGTCTGACAGTCCTTGCATTATTAGATGGACGTGGCTTTTTAAAAGATGCATATTCCCTGAGGTTTCTTTCTATCTTCGGAAAGAAGGTTCTATATTATTGGGACCTTTTCGGGTATTTTTGACGATACGTTTGTTGTGCCGATAAGCACTCGATGTAAATACAAAAGATATCCGCTAATTCATAGTTTGAATACATTTTCATCAATATTGAAAAGGAATAAACAACTCAAAAACACTTACTGGGATAAATACAGTCAAACAGTTGAATATTGATACTTATTGAGAGGCAGAGACAAGTTTTTAACTCATGCTTGACAACCAGTTCCAACTTTCCTAGCGAGCAAAATTTTTAAAATTGATTATTTCTGACAAAAATGCGGGCATAACACGATCGAATCATCATTGTAAAATTATTTCGTTACCAACCCACACTTTGGGAACCACTGGTGTAAGGTAGTCTGTTGATGCTGATATTATTTGTTGCCTTAAAGTACTTAAAACAACCAAATATATTCCTACACACTTTGGGAACCACTGGTGTAAAGTAGTCTGTTGATGCTGATATTATTTGTTGCCTTAAAGTACTAACAACAACCAAATATATTCCTACCCACACTTTGGGAACCACTGGTGTAAAATTGATTATTTCTGACAAAAATGCGGGCATAACACGATCGAATCATCATTGTAAAATTATTTCGTTACCAACCCACACTTTGGGAACCACTGGTGTAAGGTAGTCTGTTGATGCTGATATTATTTGTTGCCTTAAAGTACTTACAACAACCAAATATATTCCTACACACTTTGGGAACCACTGGTGTAAAGTAGTCTGTTGATGCTGATATTATTTGTTGCCTTAAAGTACTTACAACAACCAAATATATTCCTACCCACACTTTGGGAACCACTGGTGTAAAGTAGTCTGTTGATGCTGATATTATTTGCTGCCTTAAAATACTTACAGCAACCAAATATATTCCTACCCACACTTTGGGAACCACTTGTGTAAAGTAGTCTGTTGATCCTGATATTATTTGTTGCCTTAAAGTACTTACAGCAACCAAATATATTCCTACCCACACTTTGGGAACCACTTGTGTAAAGTAGTTTGTTGATGCTGATATTATTTGTTGCCTTAAAGTACCTACAGCAACCAAATATATTCCTACCCACACTTTGGGAACCACTTGTGTAGAGTAGTCTGTTGATGCTGATATTATTTGTTGCCTTAAAGTACTTACAGCAACCAAATATATTCCTACCCACACTTTGGGAACCACTTGTGTAAAGTAGTCTGTTGATGCCGATACTATTTGTTGCCTTAAAGTACTTACAGCAACCAAATATATTCCTACCCACACTTTGGGAACCACTTGTGTAAAGTAGTCTGTTGATGCTGATATTATTTGTTGCCTTAAAGTACTTACAGCAACCAAATATATTCCTACCCACACTTTGGGAACCACTTGTGTAAAGTAGTCTGTTGATACTCATATTATTTGTTGCCTTAAAATACTTACCGCAACCAAATATATTAACACTCTTTAAAATTATATACGTTCAGTAGTTCACGGAGAAGTATGTTTTCTAAGAATATATCTACTAACTACTAACACAATCTACCCAGTTCAGCGTTGCCAACCATGGTGATTTTTCACTAGATCTGATGAATTTCTGTCCTATTTAGTGAATTAATGAAAACTTCAAGTAAATGCCGGAAATCTAGTGATTTTTATGATATTAGATTAGAATAACAAATCATTTAAAAAAACTTAAACAGTCTGGACGCAGCAAGTGCGTTATAGTAACGAGTTACCATAAAAATCTTTCAAACACGAAAAGTTCATGACTATTAAAAGAATTGTAGCTTCGAAAATTATTTTATCTGATGACATTCCGTAGACATGTTGCCTTTATAAAGTTTTTGTTTCATACCAAAGTTGGATTCTATTGATTGCGAGAAAATCAAATTTTGAAAACAGTTGATAAAAGTTGTACGTAGTTTGTCCGTTTTTTATTTATTGACTAAAGAGATGAATTGTTTTAAATTTATCGTATGTTGAATAAAAAATTATAACATATTTAAATCACAAACTCTATAATTTAAACGACTGCTATAAAATCGCGGAAAGAGTCTACACAATGAATGGTGTGTTATTTCAAATATTTTTTTATTATTTCAGTCAAATGAACGATAACAGCTATTGAAAAATTGCAACAGAAATGTAAGACCCGGTTAAGCACACTTCTTTCAATGTTTATTGTCCAAAACCCGACTTTGATTTACAATGTGTGCTTAAAAATCACTAATTTTGACGGTTCAAACCGCGAGTTTGACGTTTATAGAAAAAAATCATAAAAGGATTTTTTTGCAAATTTCGACCTTTCTGTCCCAAAAAAAACTTAATATTTGCTTGTAACATGCAATACATTTTGTTACTCACATATTTGATTTTCGTATTTTGACGTCCAGTGCAAACGCATTTTTTTATATTTATAACTTTTTTCTCTAGAGCTAGAAAGCTAAATTTTAGTACATGGTATAACCTATATATGAGCAAATAGCGTACCAAATTTGGTTAAAATATCTTTGATATTTTCGAAGATATGGCTAACGAACTTGTCTAAGCAATTTAACAAAGGAATAATACACGTGCCAAGTTTCATTAAAATCGATAATTAAAAAAATGATGAACCGATTTTAATATATAAATTTAAATGGGCCCCGGATATGTGTTCTAGAGGGGGCTGGTTTGTGCTCACTTGAAGAGATTTTTCCAAAATTGCAAATTCTGGATCTCTTCAATAGCTACCTTTTTCTACAAAAATTCGCTGAAGGGAAAATATTATTCTGAGACGTGTTCCTTAGTAGTTAACATTTTGGAACGAGAATTAAGCACTTACAGCTAATAAATGATGGATGTAAATTTAAATAGAAGTAAATAAATAATATCTGAATATTATTAAGTAAACGGCAATTTTCAGACTTTTGACAAAAAAATACATATTTTACCATATGAATCTCACACATCTAAAACATATCGCTGCGCTTGCGTAATATGTTTGGTGAATTCTGGTGATTTACCACAAAGTTTAGTCAAATCTTTTGTTTAAGGTACAATCTGGTGAAATTTTTTATGTTAGCTTGGCAACGCTGACCCAGTTTTTGAATTTAATTGGGAGATAGATGTCGACTGTCATACATCTTTAGTTACCCTTTGAAGTTGCAGTGGAATAATTTCTACAATGCAGACACATAAAGCGAAATTGTAATTCCATATTTCATAGTTTCATAGATAATTGACGTTTGTCTGTAGTTCACGTGCTGGAAGATATTCATTATCATATCAAGCACCAGTACTTACTGACTCAACTGACAACATGAAAATTGTTTCACCTGGTGATGATGCACCAACCAACGCTGTGTAATTGACAGCGTATACAATCAGTACGTCATGTCGACGGTGAATATGACCAGGAGCAGAGCTCAACAGTGATTAATTGTGTTTTGAGAGTGTATATTTGGCTTAACAGTTTAAACATTCGCTTATTCCGGTGTTTAGAGGCACACAGTACCAGAATAACGGCACTCTTACGTGAGTTACAGGCTTCCGGTCAAATGATATATTACACGCCCGGAATTCGCTTAAACGTTGCATTCCAGCTCTGGCTGTAATTAATTATTGGACTCCCTTAATTAAGACCACGTTGCAGACATATCGGATTGTGTCGTAACGTAGACGCAGACGTCATGTTTGATCCTGCGTCTGCCTTCCATTCCATGGATTTCTAGTTACTGATTAACTTATATCCTAAAGGCACTTTGATGCCTAGGTATATCGAAACCCTGATTGCTAAATATACTTTGAACTCGACAGTTAGCAGTGTGGGACTTTGTCCGTTCAAATGTAGGAGTTAAGTGATTCATTAGCGTAATAAAAAAGCAACTAGATCACTGAAGATCAAAAATAATTAATGTAGCGCATCATTGAGTGAAGAGTTGAACCTGTGATGAGTACTGATAAGTACACATTGGACAAACTTATTCACCACAGACCCCAAGATCATTGCGCTAACAATGTTAGAGTCGTCACAGGCATGAATAAACTAAAACTAAGTGAATAAAAACTATAGCCCAGGTCAAATCCGGGTTGATGGTCAACAAATTAGGGACAAGCTGAAATTTGGTACAGTGCTTTGTTTTGAAGTGCTAAACATACCATGAAACCCCAGCGGTAAAATGTTGGGCTCGTCCTCCCAAAATAGACCCGAAAGGAGGTAAAATTAGTATTTTTTTACTTTTTTCTTAATATCTTTAAAACGAAGCATTGTAGGAAAAAATGACAAGAGATAAAAGTTGAAGAGCTGAAAATTTTCTAGTGCAAGTATCTACCTTAATTTTTTTAAAGATAGCAGTGGCGGAGCTATGGATTTTTCAATTGGGAGTATTTTTCTGAATATTCCGAATAAGTGCTAAATAATGTATTTTTGGCTAGATTACTTCAATCAAATACATATGAATTAATTTTGAGGTAACATGTAATAATACAGTGCAGTACTATGGGGTTTTTTGGGGTGTAAATTTCGGGGGGTAATCTGTAGTGGATATAATAACAAAGATTAAATAAACCAAAATACTTTATTACTAGAAGTCTAATTAAAGAAAAATGATCTTATCTAAAGATCTTCTTGTTCATCTATATCTATATTTACAGCCCCGTTTAGACAGTTAATTCCGTTGCATTGGCCACATTCCATAGTGCACTTTAGGCCCATTCGTTTGCACGTTCATGCTTTTTTACACCCTCCTGATGAACAATTGCAATAAATTTTCTCTAGAACCCATGTAGGGGGGCAATGCTTTGGTCGGAATGAATTGGCTGCAACTCTTGATTTCTTAGAATTTAACCCCAGTCTTGTGGTGGTAAATGATTATTTCACCACGCTTGTACCTGAAAATTGAAAAGAATATGATAAAAAGTTTTACTTGTATGATAAATCTGACTTACCTGATGGAAAACTCTAAATCCGTGATACTTTGCGCTATTTGAGGTAGGTGGTTATGAAGCCAAGTTAAAATCAATACTAAGGCTTTGTTTAGCTACGTACTGCTGGTAAAGCATGTATCTAACACTACCCAAATCTGAATTTGTTGATTTTTTAACAGATGCTGCTGTGAAAAATTGTGAAGTAACTGCTTCTAATTTACCCTTTTATCATTTGAAGCATGAGGGTTATAAAATTATTTTAACAGCGTATATAGCTTCTTGTTCTGGGTAATCTTTACTAAATTCACCTTTCTTTTACTGAACATCGCAGACGTTGTGTCACAACCGGACATTGCGTGCACACTAAGAATAACATCCTTTAGGTCTCCCAATTTTTGTTGTAAGGTCGATATGTCGCTTATTTTATTTGGCTTTGATAATTTTCCCGGACGGATCATAAATAGTCTTTTCTGACAATAATGAATTAATAACACCATGACATCTGTATCATCGTTAACTACTAAAACCGCACCTTCAGAATTTTCACTGATTGCTACTGCTGTGGTTACAATGAGAATATCGGCATCACCATCTGAGGATTTTACATTGACTCCATTTTCATGCAATATTTTCCCGAGGGCACGTATGAAATTGGTTTTGTTGATGGTATTTGATAAAAAATCTGCTTTTGGTATACTGACAGCAGATAAATCCGAAATAGATAAAATGGGTACTATTCATTTGCCCGATAACCTGCGATTTTGTTCAACAATTTTGGTCTGTATTTCCTCATACCCATTAAAAACCACAGTGACATTTTGATCATAATGATATTTTTTGTGATTGTAGTCCTGAGAAAATATATCTGAAAATATTGCAGGACTTTGCCAGATAACTTTATGAAGTAAGTAGCCTCCATCTATTACGTAATGTGTAATGGACACGAATTTTGAAATAACGGCGGGCATAGTTTGTCAAATATTTTATATAACGCTGATTTAGTAGTTTTTCGTAATGATCCGTTATCAAATAAACTAGGAGAGCTTGGTGCTAATTTATACTTAAAACACAGTTTGATTTCTTCAGGACATGATGCAGAGCAGCTTATTCTACTAAAAAGAAGTGCAGGGTTTACAGTTATCTCTCCACCCTTTATTTTTATCAAGGAAGCTTTTAATGAGAATGGTTTTACTCTGTCATTGCGTTTAAGGTGTAACTTACTGTAGTTGGTACCAATTATTCTACTTATTACTTTTTCACCTATTTCCGCAGCTTTATCGCAATTTACGCCACTGTTGGCCACCACACCTGAATTAATCGACATTAGCTCTTTTATATCAGGATTAAACGGATTTCGTATCTCCAACCAATCGAGTGGTTGAACTAAATCGTTTTGATCACGTTCTACTCGAGAAGACCGTAGCTCTACATGTTGTTCAGATGCGACTGTAATTACACCAGAGAAACTTTCCAAAGCATCAGTTACTTTTAGGCAATGGGGTATGCCAGTTATCCAGCGTGACAGTGTACTGTCTGTAATTTCTCTTCCGTGAGTCAAACCTCCAGAGGTTTTCATGCGTCGCATAAGCTTTTGTTCAATTATCATGTCCAATGGTGTCCCAGACCAAAACTTACTGTTTCTACGCACTACATGACAATCTTTTTGGCTTATTTTTCTGTAATCTTTCGGATCCATACTATTTTTACAAGCTATCATATTTTGAACATATAAATGACAACTTTTTGCATAAGGCAAATGTTCTGCGGCATTGATATAGGATAGCATGGAATTGGCGCAATATAGGTGTAAATCCCAATCGGCAGTTCTATCTGCTTTAATTGTCATGACAAGAGCCGATGATTACTTAGCAACCACGTCGATCAGAGGCGTCGTGAGTTTTATCTTCGTTACAAACTTCAAGGGAGCACATAGCTATTATTTTCGGGGAGCGGTAAATATTCGTTCGATCTCGCGACGGATTATAGCCAGAAGGTTTACACAACCCCACAAATCCCCTTTGTGCGCCTGTATATAATATTTTTTTGATAATAGTGATTTATCCATGATTATTTGGTACTTTAACTACCCCTTACTATAAGATATTTAACTGTTAAAAAAAACCTAAATTTAAAAATCCATAACTCCGCCACTGCTGACACAAAAATTTTCGTAGTAGACTTTTTAGACGGAAAATATTCAGCTCTTCAACTTTTTCCTCTTAGTATTTTTTCCTATATTGCTTTGTTTTCATGTTAAAAAGGAAAAAGTAAAAAAAGGCCAATTTTACCCCGTTTGGAGGGCTGTTTTGGGGGGACGGGCTCAACGTATCACCGCTGGGGTTTTAGGGTATATTAAGCACTTTAAAACCAAGCACCACACCAAATTTCAGCTTGTCTCTAATTTGTTGAGCATTGCCCATATAAAACGATAAATCGACCCTGGGCTACTAGAAATAGTTTATATATAACCTTCACAGTTTTGTGGGCAGTCCCTGTAATTGAAATGTCATTGCCAGCTATTTAAAAGATTGCATGCCGTTGTTTGATATTCTTTCTAAACAAGAGACACTGATTAGAATGATAACAATTATGACAACGAACTGCAGAGAAGTGGACCCGTTCTATCCATGGAAAATTTGTTATTTATATTTTTTAACGATATGTATACTTTAATATGCGTCTAATTGTCATGAATGCCTGACAAGTTCGATTAACGTTAGGTTTTGACTATCTACATGTTGATTATTATGCCAAATATGTGGAGCAACAAATGAGTTATCCGTAGTGTCGTATCTCCGTTGCGCTATATCTTCTTTAAATCTAGTTTCAATAGTTTTTTTAGTTTTGCGAACATATTTAAGTATATCCTTGGTAACAACCCATTTTATAGACTCTTATCTTTTGGGTTATCTATCAAATTTTTCAATGAATTTTTTTGTCGAAAATGTTAGCTGTAGATCTGGCTTTCTTGAAAACGCTATTGAAACCTCCCGTAATTCGCGTTTTAAGTGGTAAGCGGGCCAAATTTTGTTCTGTTTTCTCATTTCTGAAAGTTTGTGTTTTCTTCTCTGCGACCTGTTTCGCTTTTTACGCTATCGCCAGAGATAATAATTTTTTCTGTGAACCCAGAAGAAGTCGATACGTCTGTATTTAGATCAGATTGTATAATATGGAATTTATCTTACTTGCAATTATTTTTGTGCAAAATGTTCATGTAAGAAAAAATTTTCTTAAAAAAGTGTTTAGGGAATTTCCTTGAAATAAAATTTTGTTTCCAAATTTTTGTATGGAAAAGTATTCAGCGGATTTTTTAACAATTCTGATTTTTGGGAAACGCTTTTTTAGCCAATTTGCGTAGAAAAAAATCGTACATGAAGAGATCACGACTTTGAGGCTTTTGAAATATTTCTTCAGATGAGCATGAACGAAGACTCCTAAAAAGTCATAGCCGCGTAATGATACAGTTAAGCTCTCCGTACCAGCCTGATTCTCGTGCACAGAAACTTCTGTGTTCAAGTTTACTCGGTGTTTTCACTTAGTTTTTCTTTATCAACTTGATAAGGTATAATAATGCCTGTTGTGATTAAATTATTTTATTATATATATATATATATATATATATATATATATATATATATATATATATATATATATATATATATATATATATATATATATATATATATATATATAATGTCTCACAGTGACGGTCGATTAGATTTATTTCTACTACTTAGATTGGAATTTTGAAAATTTGAACAACAGTGTTTTCGGGCATGCCCTAATAATCAAGTAAAATAATGGAATTCACTAACCACTTCCGGTTATACCGGAAGTTGACGCCTTCTTCGTTATTTTAAATAAAACACCCTGTATATTGTTGCATTTTTGGATTTTATATAACGTTTCAGGTGGATTTCTACAAAGTTTCCCTATTCTTAAAACTAACCGTTTTCAAGATATTTTTTTGTAATTAAAAGAAACAGTAACTAATTTCAAACTATGTCTATTTTACAGTAAAAAAGATAGAGCAGCAATATGCACATGAAAACTGGCTGGATCCATAAGCTTCCCATCTTTGCTTTCAAATATTAGTATTTAAACCGAATCTGTTATAGTCCGGTCAATTTAGGCATTCGAAGGTGCATAAAATCCCAACAAGCTGAAAATCAGTAAAATTGTTCAAAATATAATTATAAATATAATTTAAATATTCCCCATCATTCCCGTGTATGGAATTTTTTTTATTCAAGGTCAAAGGTTAAAAAAATGAGTTTTTCGCGATTTTCAGCAAAACGGTAAGTTTTATCATAAAAGTACTTCAGACAAAAATTGTAGATCATAAAATTATCTATAAAAAATGTATCAATACTTTTTTTCTTACGAGCCACCGTTTCTGAGATAAAACGATTCAAAAAGTTGTAAAAGTTGTCATAATATGCACACGTTTCCACGCTACCTATGAGGTAGTGTACTTAGCGCGTTTTTTTAATGTGGTTTCCCCAGTAGGCCTACTCCACGGGTCAGTTGTGATCCTGTTTAATTTGAAACTATTGCAAAATGACGGAAATTTTCAAAGATTGGAAAAGATAAAAGCGATGTAAATTTTAAAAAAAGTGGTGAAGTTCATTCGCCGAATTCGTAACTTTCAAATTCTTGTTCTTCTTCTTGATCTTCTTCTTGTTCTTGTTCTTCTTCTTCTCCTGCTTCTTCTTCATCTTCATTTTGGATGTAAGTAAATTGCGTCAATAGCGATGTATCGCATGACACTTCGTTGGAATCAAACGAATCCTCCACTGTTGGTGATTCAACATTAGAGCACGACCGGCCTTGACAATTTGTGCATGCCAGAGAACAAAACAGACTTTTTAGCAACCACATTTAGCACTGCATCCCTTTTTGCAATTGCAAAAAATTGTGTTCAGCAGTTTTTCCGGCGCAGGTGGGAGTAAAGTTTTAACTGGCTCTAATATATTGTTGACCAACTTCCAACCCCAGTCTGTATGGTCTAGCTGATAACCAAGCCACACTTGAACTTGGTAATATACCCAAAAAAGATGTTGATGAGCAGCAACTGAGGTTGGAGGAAGACAAGCTAATTGAACTTGTTTTTTATTTTTAGTATTTTTAACGAAACATGCATAGCTTATGTATATTTTATATTTTAAGTATAAGTTACAATGACCAATAGAAAAATATTTCAACATATATAACAACTCTAGAGATGTATATACGTGGCGTACTCATGCATATTATGATAACAACTTTTACAACTTTTTGAATCGTTTTATCGCAGAAACGGTGGCTCGTAGGAAAAAACGTCTTGATACATTTTTTATGGATAATTTTATGATCTACAATTTTTGTCTGAGGTACTTTTATGATAAAACTTACCGTTTTGCTGAAAATCGCGAAAAACTCATTTTTTTGACCTTTGACCTTGAATTAAAAAAATTCCATACACGGGAATGATGGGGAACTTTTAAATTATATTTATAATTATGTTTTGAACAATTTTATTGATTTTCAGCTTGTTGGGACTTTATGCACCTTCACTCTCATTTTTTGGTCTAGATTGACCGGACTATTAAGCAGATATCCTTGTATTACCTTGTAAATAAGTTAATGTTAAAGCTGTAACGGCTGACACATTATATGTATCTTCTTTAAGACCTTGTACATACCGTGTATATATATCATATAATAAAGATTGATTTGATTTGATTTGATTTTGGTCTTCTACGCAGAAGGTTGCATGATCGAATCCAGCTCGATGAATGTATGTTTTTTATGTTTTATTTTGACATTTGGAGAAACAATAGTGCACAAATTTCAAACCTTTTGAACAAGATCTTTTTTTTTAACGACTAAATCAGTTTGTCACCTTTGAGTCTGAAATTATAATTTTCAGTAGACATTCTGTTATTGTTGATATTAAAAAAACCGGTTTGATTAGGTTGACTAAAACGAAATCATACTGGCGATTAATAAGGAAAAATAACTGCTACGTTTATAATTTGGCAGATACTTTACTTTTCTAAATATGAATTAAGTTTTCTGAAAATATTTTGTACAACTTTAATGAAATTTGTAATACAAGTTTCTTTTAAAGAGACTTACACTATCTACAGATCTGGCAAAATTTTGTTCTTTAGTTTCATAGAAAATTGAGTTTTCGGAATTTTTCTCAAAAGGAATTACAACACAAGATTTTTTGATAATAGGTGATATTGATGGTAACACTTTTGAAAGAATTCGTCAAATGTGCACGTATTAAGACCTCTAAAATCGATCTTCAAGATCTGTGTAAGTTTAAAGTATTAACTTCACTAATATGCCGTATAATAATTGTGTACAATTCTTATGAAAATTCGCTACTATAACGCACTTGCTGCGTCCCGAAATTTTTGTTGTTAGTTTCTCTGGAGTACCAGTTTTATTTAGTGTTTATAAGAAATGGAACATAATACGTATTCAAATGCTGATATTTTAAATGTATTACTCGCGGAGGTTGCAATGGGATCGCAAACAGAACATGTACCAACAGTTTTTAATGAGACATATCCCAATTTTCCACCAATGACCAGACAAAAAGTTACTAAGAATTCTAAAAAACTACTTATTGTTTAGTAATATAAGAAGAAAGAAGAAATTCTTTCAAAATTCAAAAGTCGCGATCTGTTCAATAGTGATTTTTTTAAAGAAAATTCACAGATATACACACCACTTGTGCGTTTAGTTTCGCCTAATTATAACATGCGCAAACTTGGCCAATAAAGATGATCGAGGACTGCGCATGGCAAAGAATTGCGCATTTCTAAAATGCACAGTGGGTGAAATGTATAGCTAATTGAAGACGTCATTTGCCGAAATAACTTACGCCTTGGCATTTAAGCAAGAACGAATCGATCTTTTGGTAGAATGTGTAATTTAGCCAATACAAATGCCGAAGTAGCTTATATTCTTGGCAACCGATTATTTGTCTTTACTCAGATGGCACCCAGCAAAGATCCGCTGTTCTCTCAGAACTACAGGCCCATTAGCCAGTCATCGACAAAATCGCCGAAAAAATGATTCAGAAAAGGCTAGCTTCATTCATCTCAGAAAATCATATCCTCCCGGATGAGCAATTCGGATTCGGACACCAGCACTCCACCACAGACCAAGTCCTACGTGTGGTGGAAAACATCACCGAAGGATTTAATAAAAACAAGTCAACTGGTGCAATATTTCTTGACTTTCTCAAGCCTTCGATAGGGTTTGGCACGCGTGCCTCCTAAATAAACTTCTATCATTTAATTATCCTCTCCCTCTGATTCTGCTAATCAGGTCATACCTGAAACAGAGGAAGTACCAGGTCAAACATCCGGGAGCCAGATCTAGAACATACGCAGACATTCCGACAGCACCACTAAACGTGACGATTGACGCACTGTACGCCGACGACACTACCATCCTCAGCAGCTCCACTCAACCGAGGATAATAACCGAACGGCTTCAGACCGCCGTAGTCGAGCTGCAAGCATGGTACAGGAAATCCTTTCTAGCTATAAACCCCGATAAATGCCCAGCTGTCCTATTTTCCAAGAGGAGACACACACCTCACGAACACGTATCATTGGACAACCGTCTAATTCCCTGGCAAGATTCCGCCAAATACCTCGGGGTTTTCCTCGACAAACACTTAACATGGCGCCTCCATGTCGATCACGCCGGAGAAAAAGCCTCAATGTTCATCTCGAAGCTGTTCCCACTTCTAAATAGAAATTCCAAATTATCCATGAACAATAAGTTGCTCATGTACAAAGTTATCATCCGGCCAGCCTTGACCTATCCATCACCTGCATGGGCCATCGCGGGCGCAACACACATCAAGACCCTTCAAATCATCTAGAATAAAATTCTGAGAATGGTTAACGGAGCGCCATGGTTTGTCAGAAACAGTCAGATTCACTCTGATCTGGTAATGCCTTCGATACTTGAGTTTATAACTCAACTATCCACAACTCAGTTCGCAAAAGCCGTTTCTTACCCAAATGCTTTTCTCCGTAGTGCCACCGACTACTATGAGCAACTTCCACATAAGCATAAGCGTCCAAAGCTTATACTTACCCGCTAACGCCCCCGCGGCCAAAACAGAATGGAAACATTAAAATCCAAAAAGTCATTGTGTGAAATCTTTCCGACGGAGGTATGGATTAAGGTCCGGTACTCCTAGGGAGAGGATTTTAGTGAGTACAGTCTCACAGTACCTCGATATCCCACGGCATTACGGTGTCGTGAATGGGGTCTGCATGAGCATTTCCTCCTCCTGTATCCAACAAAAAAAAACTCAGATGGCAAACTGAGTGTTTATTTCGGCGAATGGGTGAATTCGGCATATGCGTCTAACATAGACAATTTAGATACATAAATTATTATTAATAAGCTTTTTCTTTTACAGGGAAACGACAGCTGGCAAGGAAACGACAGTGACCAGGTATGTAAAGCTATAATTCTCTTAAACTAATATCCTGCCAAACATGATGCGTTGCTTCTGAACACTGAGTATGTATCCTAAAAAATTAGACCCTGCATTTTTCAATGCAGGAAAATGAGGAGTTCATGTAATTTTGTCTTGACAATGTTTGAGCCGTTGCTTAGTAAGAACCGCTACTGATCTCCATTTTATTAATTGAATAATGAACTTTTACAATGGCCGACCCTTATGCCTACAGCCCTGACAATATCGGGAGCAGCAAAGAACAAATTCTTATTTTTTAACACAATTGTACTTAAGTCTAAGAACCTTTTCCAACGATGCCTTAACATTTTTGCAGCTTTTAAATAAAATGTTTCCTTGACTTCACACATTTAGAGTCACTGATTTACCGTCTTATTATCTGTCCAAGATATCTTTCATTGAAAGATTCTTATATTTTTTTAACTAGCAGATAGTCGCTTGGTGCCAGATACTGCACATAAGGTAGATGCTCTAATAGTTCAAATTCAGTGCTGTTGGTGGCAGATATTGTGATAACTGACTTGTGACTTAGCGCATTATCTTGATTTATGCACCTCCACAGGTACTTTTTAACACTTTGTGGAGCCTTGGAGAATCTCGTTACAGCGCAAGGTTTCAACACTATTATCTTAGATCATTTTAGCACACCCGAACCTGCATGCCCAAAAAGCCAAAGGCTGCACTGTTATCGGGGCGGCAAAGTTGCGGACGAGCCCTGAGGGAAAACATACACCCGGATTTGAATCATGGTGTACACTGTGGAGGTATTTTTGCTTTCAAGAACATGTGTTCGCTCACTTATTTAATGTAATTTTATTACAAATTCCAGTAGTCGCATACTTGATCTGGCGATGTATTCAGTGCCGTGTTCAGTCCTACGTTTTGAATTTATAGGGGTTGCAGAAGATGCAGACCATTCTTCACTTCATGTTGCGTTTGTGTGTCAGAGTAACTGTATTCAGACTAAGTTACCAAACTATGCGCGTTTTAATTTTAAAGTTTATATCCTGCTTATCTCATGTTTCTTGGGAGTCTACTCTGTATATGTTTGGATATGTATGTTCCTAAATATTCCGCTGCCGGATCTTGCAAATTTTCATTATGGATTTCGCCTTCTATAAAACGCATTTTAAGGCACAAAATGCAGGTTTTGGTGACTTATAAGGCGTTAAATGATCAAGACATGTTTCAGGCGTTCTCTGATCTCCGAAGAAAGCGAAAGAATCTTATGGTCAGTTATCCAAAAGGTTGAAGCTGATATTCCAACCAACCCTTTGTGGGTAGCTTGCGTTTTGGAGTGTTATCAGAGAGGCACGTCAAATGGAATTCCTCAATATGTGGTTCTTGGGGGCTTGTCTACCTCATCCTGGCATGGAGCCGCGAAGTTTTTACTTGATTACTTTTCATTGTGTTATAGTACCGCAATTTTCATTTTGGCTTTGAAAAATCAACCCAGGACCATACAAATCTTATAGTTTTGCTTGCTCTCTCATTGTGCCACAAAAGATTAAGCCGACCTTTCAGCTGGTCCGGTCAGTATCCCTGGATTTCTAGTGAGAGACTACTATTATTATTCTTAACAAAATTATGTTTGGGAACATATGCCTAACACGGTGGGAAGCGTCTGAAGATATGACGTATAGGGTATTCTGGGTCGCGTAGAGATATTATCAACTATCGTTCAGTATTAATTATAGGCAAGTTCTCTAAGCTCTGGGAATCTTGCATACATTTTCTGTGGTTTCAGACAAAGTAAATAATTGCTCCTGAACAGCATGATTTTTTTCCAGGCCGTTTGGAAACATTAACGCAGTTTGTTGCTGAACCCTTGGAGGATCGTGCCCAATTTGATTTTCTATACACAAATTTCTCCAAGGCTTTTAATCGGCTTGATCGTGAGGTTATTGGTCAAGCTGTTCTTCAGAACGAGGGTTTCGACAGGTTTGGTGTGCTTGATCGCTTCCTGTTTGAAAGAAATTAAACACTATGCGCAATATGGGGTGGGGTACCGTTTCTAAGATTATATCACAAACTCAGGAGTGCCTCAGAGCTAGATTCTTGGACACTTTTCGTCGTCCTCTTTATTAACGACATGGTGTAATTTGTCGGCGTAAACTGGCCCCCCTACGCTGATCATCTTAAACTTCTTTACAGATTTTCGAAACAGGCCGATTGTCAAGTTCTCTCGAATGCTCTTTAAATATAAATAAGTGCTACACAATGTCATTTCATCCACCTTTTACAGTTTTCGATGTTCAGTATATAGTCGCTAGTAACAACTTAAGACGTACCAAGGAGTATATGTGGTTTTTTAACCACCTTCATCTTTAAATAATCACATAGAATAGCCTACTTTTCATACATTCATATTAAACACTGCGAAAATATTAATGCCAGATTGAACACAAAATTTGGCTTCATTAAATTTTCTCATGAAATAGAAATTAAAAACAATTTGTTTTAATGTATTAGTCATCAAAAATAGAGACACTTTAGAACTTGACATCCAAAAAAGGAGACTACTGAGCTAAGTTACATTTAGAATGACCCACCTCATAGTTTCGCACACACAAAAAACGGCTGCTTTAAATTTTCTGGTTCATAAATTAATACACTTCCCTTAAATAAAGATAGATACAACAGATAACTAGAATACATTAAGAACGTTGCTAAGCATAATGGTTACTCTGTTTTCTTAGCAGAATAGTTAGTCAATAAACACAAAACAAAGAAAATGTTATCGGAATCTACGACTTTCAGAAAATAGAAAACAGACAAAAACGTTGTCGGTTTACCATTAGAACCGCGAATCACCAAAGGTTTCAATAGCATTTTGCAGTAAACCAATTTACAGCTAACACTTTCTAAAAAACTACATCGAATTGCTGGGTATTCCAAAGGATAAAGATCAAACCAAAGATCATTTAGCGCGACTGAGATTTGGCACTATAAATAAATCATGTATTGTTCAACACATATTTGAGTTAATATACACCACGCTAATCGAAAGCGTCAGGCAACCGCGACAACTAGACGGATATATATATATATATATATATATATATATATATATATATATATATATATATATATATATATATATATATATATATATTATAACGCGGTTAAATATATACTATATACAAGGAGATAGTTAAGGGTATCGCCGTAAGTAGAGATTCGCATACACGTGTTTCAAGCTTATTTGCTCTCATCAGTGCGGTATAGACAGGTGAAGATGAAAAACGGAACAAAGTGTCACAACAGGCAACTAGTGGACATTTTCTGCTTCATTTGGAAAGACCCTCAACTCGAGGGCAACAACCAAAATCGCCACGGAGGCAACAGAAATCACCTGCATGGCTTCCGGAGCACAGAAGTTATAGTAATAACCTGACTTTTTTATAACGCGGTAATTTGTATACTATATACAAGGAGAAAGGCTAAGGGCATCGCTGCAAGGAGCCAACCGCATACACATGTTTCAAGCTCATTAGCTCTCGTCAGTACGGTATAGCCAGGTGAAGATAAAAACATGCTGGAAGAGGAAACAAAAGCACTGGTTGTCTGTTGTGACTCCGTGTGTTTTTGTTCCTTCTTCCAGCGTGTTTTCATCTTCACCTGGCTATACCGCACTGATGAAAGCTAATAAGCTTGAAACACGTGTATGCGGTTTTCTCCTTGCGGCGATGACCTTAACCTTTTTCCATATATATATATATATATATATATATATATATATATATATATATATATATATATATATATATATATATATATATATATATAGATATATGTAAATGAAGAAATGAAGTTCTCATGGTACTTCATTAAGTTTGAGTTTCCCGCTCATTAACCAGGGCGCATGACATTGTGAGAGTAGATATAGAGGGCACACCATTAAATGTAAACAAGTTATTGAAGTAATTTACCTAGGCAAGTATGGATTTCTGTCACACCAGAGATGAAGACTGTTTATGTGGATGAGGATGGAAATATGCAGTTTAAGGGTTATTTTCTGGAGGAGATTACATCAGAAACACGACAACAAGCTCCTATAACTGGAATTTCAGAAGAAGCCTTGACAAAAATCCTGGAGAAGTTTGCTGACATGAAGAAGGACGCTTCAAAACCTTGTAATATAACAAACTTAACAGATAAATTTGTAATAGAAAAAATCACTAGGAACACATCGAATGTATCGCAATGGATGCCTATTTTTGAAACAGAATGTACTCGCTTAGGAATAGATGAAGATACTAGGAAAATTGAGGTTCTTAAGTTGTTTTTAGAAGACTCATGTCTTGACTGGTACAGTTCCATGCTAATAAAACATACAGTAAATTCAGAATGGTCAATATGGAAAAAATAATTTTTGTGATACTTATGCAGGCAAAGGTTGGTCGCCGGTCAGGTATGCAATTTTATTCAAATATAGACAGGGCACATTATTAGATTATGCTTTAAAAGAAGAAAGACTACTATTAGAAGTAAATAAATTAATGGATAAACCCACTCTAATTGATTTAATCGCGACGGGGTTACCAAATTTTATAGTAGATAAGATTGATAGAAATAACTTGAATGAGACTGAAGATTTATTTAATAATATCAGGGGCTTAGAATATTTGGTGAATAAAAGGAATGTGGGAAAGAATAGGGTAGATTTTGAAAATAAAATTAAAGAAAACAATGGAAAAGACAGACCATGCAGAATTTTTGAAAAAGAAAACAAAGGAACCCGGTATCATCCTGAATCCGTATGCTGGTTCAAAAACAAACATAGTGACCGACAGAGACCAAATCAGCGTTAATAATTCGGATTTAGAAGTGGAGTTAAATGGAATAGATCCAAAAAACTAGTAATTTCACCATTAATCAAAATTAAAATATTAATAAATGACACATTAGAAACTTTTGGGATTTATGATTCGGGATCGAATGTATCTTTAATAAATTTAAAATTATTGTCCTTGAAAAAAACCCAATCAACAATAGTAAAATCACATAATAATAATAAGCAATGATTCGACAAAAACAGAAAAATATGCGAACTAAAAATAGGAGATTTAGTATATGTGGAAAACGGAAACCGGTTAAATCGAAAAGAAACTAGATGAATAAAAAATTGGCCCATATCAAGTTTTAGGAAAATTGTCAAACTCAATTTATAGAATAATCACAGGACAAAAAAATTCCAATCAAATCTCTTTCACATAACAAAATTTGTTCCAGTACCAACCTTGGGTGCATAAGGTCTTGGGGGTGGGGAGATGTAAATGAAGTTCCAATGGTACTTCATTAAGTTTGAGTTTCCCGCTCATTAACCAGGGCGCATGACATTGTGAGAGTAGATATAGAGGGCACACCATTAAATGTAAACAAGTTATTGAAGTAATTTAATTAAGAATAAAATTTATCAGACTAATAAAAATTTTAAATTGTTAAGGAATTCGAGAAATAATAGCTTTAAATGTTGTTTCTCTTTTCAGGTAGGATTTATACCTAATAATGTTTAATTGATGTAAATAGTATTGATTTATTGTGATTAATAAAAAAACTCTCTTTTCAGAGCAACTCAATTTAGTTTTGTTTCGCAATTCCAACAATCTATAAAGGCTTTTATAAACTCACATATTATATATATATATATATATATATATATATATATATATATATATATATATATATATATATATATATATATATTTGGAAATTTCAATAACAAGTTTTCGATGCATAGAACAAGTCCAGTGCTGAGTTCTGTGTAGTTCGTTGTTCGAATTGTTATCTGCATAATCAGTGTCTCTTTCTCAGAAAGAATACCTTACAACGATACGCGGTCTTTTGAAAGTGGGTAGTGGAATTTTAATTAGAGATACTTTCCACTCAACAGTTGGGGTAATACTAGTTCTAGTTTTTATTCACTTAGTTTTTCAGCCCTCTTATGATGCTAACTTCGTTAGCGAAACCATTGTCCGGTATGAAAAATGTGTTGTGGTTCACTCAGAGTTGGCTTAAATGTGTAATATTTTAATACTGTGTATAATTCACAACTGTTTGTTCACCTACCCAATTTGGTTTATTTTGTAGGGTAATATACAAACTAAATAAGTTATTTAATTAAAATTTAGTCCAGAAGTTGCTATCATCGACGCTCTACTATGTACCTATCTAAATTAGGTTTACTGAAATTATGGAAAATTGAGATATCAGGGGTGGAAATATTTTTTATGAAATTTTTCTACAATAACGCACCTGCTGCACTGGGACTTTTTTTGGTAATAAACAGGTATAAGTATAATGCCCACATTCCACTAAACAATTAACACATTAAATTATAAAAATGTGTTCTGGTAGTTGCTTACATTGCTTTTTTCGCGTTTATCTATCAGTTTTCTTCAACTTTTGTTACGAGTTTTGTTGACTGCTTTATAAGGTACAAATTTCCAACATGTGTAATTAACAGTTTAAAACCAAACATAAAAGTGACTGACAGTGGTTTAATACGCGTTGTTCCATTTGTTATCTTCGTATGCAACCCAACATACCGTATTGTATAATTGAAGTTGCATAACTCAATATACCAAATATAAATATATTTAATTGCAAAAAGTGTCTGAGCCCAGTAAGTTTTATTTCGTGCCGTGAATGTTTATCTAAAGTTTCTAAATTCAAAATCATCAACCCGAGGTTCAGCTAATGTAAGTCCATTTGTAGGGTTATTTTTACGCTTATACAGCGTGTCCAGAAAGTACTTTGACATGCGTATAACAAAAAACGGCAATAAACTACCTGAAAATGCCAGATAGGTATAGAGAACAGGGTTGCCAGGTTTTAAAACTAAATATAGCCGTTTTGCTGAACGAGATCGCCCAAAACCGCGCACTTTCTGTAAGAACTGTCAAGTGCAAATCGTCCAAACTCTGAAGTTGTTGTTGGGAATTTCATTTTAGTGAATTTTCTTTAAAAAAAATCACTAATGAGGAGATCCCGACTTTTGAATTTCCGGGGTCAGTTTAAATTTTTATATGTTTATATATATATATATATATATATATATATATATATATATATATATATATATATATATATATATATATATATATATATATATATATATATATATATATATATATATATATATATCACACCGATAACTCAAAAAATAGTGGGCCGATTTTGATTAAATTTGGTGAATAAATTCCTTTTGCAAATGGCTTGAATAAGTTCGTTAGCCAGGAAAATCGGTACAGGTTTTCCCGGAAAATTTTGTATTTTCTTTCGAGAAAAATTTATATCTCTGGAATTAACAAAGTAAGGGCAACCAAATTTGGTACGCGGGTTTACATCCTTATAGGTAAGATACATACCAAAATTAGCTCTGTAGGTCAAAAGACAAAAAAGTTATAGGCATTTAAAGAAAAATAAATTGGGGTTTTTCACAAAACGTCAAAGTTCCGATTTAAACGTCAGAATTGGCAACATTTGGGAAAAGAACTTGAATCTAATACGGGCTATGGAAATCAAATGTCTCAAGAAGAATGTTTTACAAACCCTGAAGTCTTAGTTTCAACCGTCATTGTCCTTCATTTTAATAAAATGTTTCCAGAAAATTCATTTCAAATAGACCCTTTCTCTGACGCTTGGCAGTAGCCTTAGCTATAGAGTTTAGCGTTTAATGGTATATAATTTTTGTAGAATTTTCGTAAAAAAATCAATAAAGCTCAATATATCTGTTATTATACAAGATATGAAAAAAAATTGTATATATTAATTATAGGGTGTCTTGAGCTACATCTTAAAAAATTATTTCTACAATCACAGGTGGCCCATAAGTCGTTGGTGATACAAATTTTCCTTTTTTTTTTAATCAAACACGCCTTATGTTATTGCATTTTTGCATTTTCCATCGAAATATAATGCATGTTTGTAAGAAAAAAAATTCTGGACGCAGTAAGTGCGTTATGGTAGCGAATTTTGATCAAATGCTTAATATTTGAATAGCTCAATTTGCTATTAACCTATAAGGTTGACCAAGAAACGAGTTTTTTCGGGAACAATTAAGTTTACTTTCGGAAATTTTTGTACATTTTCAAACAATAAAGTTATTTTGATGAAACATGGCACATTGTTTTTACTATATAGATTATACTGGTGACCAAATTTGATGCCTGATTTCTTAAAAAAACACACATTATTGCTATTAAAAAATAGTTTTATGAAAATTCACTACCATAACGCACTTGCTGCGTCCCGAGTTTTTCTTTTATAAAAGCTTTTTTTAGGTTGACGAGAAGCTTTAATATAATTATATATAGTGTATAGCCTCCGTGTGGACAAGCGGTGAGAACGTGTGCCTCTGGACCCAAAGGTACTAGGTTCGATTCCCAGGGTTCCCCGTTCACTTTTTCAGTACATACATCAATCGAGGTTGTGGCATTGTATTTGAGCAAGGCGAATGTCTGCACGTTTCACACTTCCGAAGGGCGTAAAGTTGTCGGTCTCTTGTACATTGCGATGTTGGACAGGTTAAAGATTCCCGCCCTTTCTACATAAAAGCAGGGGTTCGGCAAAATTTCCAGGATAGTAAGGTGAAACTGCTTTCTGGCGTCGGTGATTGGCCATAGTCGCGGAAAAGACCGACGTTAAAGAAAAAATCTAGGGTGTATCAAAGTCACATGTAAATTACGGTATACCTTTGGTCATTAAATTTTAAAAGGAAAAGGAACCAGAACAAGATTTTATTTATAAAATATCAAAACATACACTCATCAACGGTCCAACTCCACCGAAAAACCACGTCTTATATCAGAAATAATAAAAGACATCTACCAAATCGATCTCACGGGAACCACTGAAAATCCGAAATCAAATACACCACCATGGCTTCAATCAAAAATAGACTGTAACACATCATTAATGTCACCTAAACAAGCCCAAACACGAAATTCAGCGATGCAGACAATATTTACAGAAACACTAAGGAAATATAATCCCGAACTGGTAATGTATGCCTCTAAGTCACCACATGGAGTAGGTGGGGCGATAGTGACATTGCCCTCCTCTGAGCAGCTTATTAAATTACCCAAGGACATCAGTATTGGCACAGCTGAACTTTTTACAATTCTGCAAGCCATAAAGAGGATAAAAGACATTTCCAACTATCCAACGAAAATAGTCATCTGCACAGACTCTAAACTGGCATTAAATGAAATAAGTAGCCTATATACCAAGAACCATATAGCAAGGGAAATACAAAATACTGTTCACGATCTTGAACGCCAATCCACACACATTACATTCGTTTGAGTACCCTCACACTCCGGCATTATAGGCAATGAGCTGGCAGATACTGCTGCTAAAAGATCGATCACGGAAGGCACGACAATAGTAAGCCAATACCACAAACTATTAAGACCACACGTTAAAGCAGTAATTTACGACAAATGGCAAATATACTGGAATAATCAAACCACCAAGCTGCACGAACTAGCACCAACCATTGGGGCATTCCAAACACCTATACTAAGTCGCAGATCCCTGGCCGTTCTGAGAAGACTCCGGATAGGACACAGCACTCACACACAAGTACCTACTGGAACAACAAATTCCACCAGTTTGTGATACCTGCAATGTGAGCCTTTCAGCAAGTCATATTGTCACAGAATGCACTAAACACAGACTCCAAAGAAGGTTGTTTTTAGGCGAAAACATATCCATGGTAACCCTAGCCACAGCAGCACCAGAATACATTTCTTAAAACCTAGGGAACTATATAAACACATATAACTGTAACCGTTGGATTGTATAATTTACTGGTTCAGGAACACATATATTATTAATGCACCTACATGGTACGTAAAATGTTTTTCTATTTAATTTATATATGTCAATAACCTTAGTAGTCGATACATAATTTTCTTTCTCTACAATAAAAAAAAACATACACTCGCCAGTAGCGTTAAAAGAATGCAAAACTAAAATATTTTCTCTGTATAAGGAAACATTTAAAATATACTTTGATATAATATAAAACATAAACAACATTTTGTCTCTGTGACTTGTCATCTATCATCTTTTCTCTATATCCATCCAAGCACGGAAAAGAATGTTCGTCTATGTTACTTATAAATAAATCAGTTTTTTCAAGATCGCCTAATTGGCGATTTTTAGACAACAAAAGTAGCTCAATTTGCAACTCAGCGGTTTCTGTGAGAAAAAAAAATAAACTCGCAACAAAAGATAAAAATAGCCCAATTTGCGTTAAATCGCCCAATCGGGCAACTCTGATAGAGAATACTATTGTAAATGAAAGGGAAATAATATGGTAGCGGTAGTGGTAGTGGTATCGGTAAATATGACTGGTGAACTTACATTCCATTGGTCACAGACTTCTTTATTACTTTGAATATTCTACTACACGCACGCCACATCTGCAAATGTGCCTGAAAATGAAAAAATGAAAGGGAAATATAATATATATATATATATATATATATATATATATATATATATATATATATATATATATATATATATATATATATATATATAGATGTAATTACATGGTGCTTAAGGTTAAACTGGAAGTACCTACCATATACTTCCTTATTTTAAATAGGACACTCTTTATATTTTTGCATTTTTAGATTCCGAATTCTAGATCAAATATTACTAAGGCATTATATGTCAAAAATGCGACGTTTTCGCTTTATTTCAATTTTTTCGAAAATGTTCATAATGTCATTACTGTGTTTGATAAGACATATCTGCACTGAACATTGTGAGATGTACGACAGGGTCGCCATCTCGGTGCGGAACCAGGTAGTATATTGTCACGACAGCTCCAAATAACACATGTTATAAAATAGAGACTGTGTACAACCAACTAACAATTTTATAAATTGTCATCAAGGTCGTAGATTCTGCCTCGGTAAGGAGACTAAGGAAGCTTGGTTCTAAGTAAAACGCATGATGTTTTTAGTAAGTTATACAGAGCGTTCTATACCCAACTAGAGCAACATATTTCATACATAGCTTCATAGTCTCAAATGGAACACTATATTTTTCTACTCGATCTTATTGCACATTAATATTTCTTTCAAATTTGTTACCACTTCCCTACACCTATCTCTTACCATTTCCGAGATACATATATTGATTTTTATTTTACATGCTGCAGATATTCAAATATCTGATCATACTTAAGTAGCTGCCATGACCGAAAATGTCGAATAATTTTAACTAGCACATCCTAAGAAGTTCCATTGTAACAGCTTGTGTGTTTTTTGTTACGAAAAGTTCCAAAATTGTAATTTAACCAAACCTAGTAATAAATAATTAATCTTATAAAACACTTTTGTTCATTTTTCAAATGATACCTTTAATTGATTTTTATTAGTACATGGCAAATTTAGCAGAATGAATTAAAGGACAGCTTTTAATGGCATATATTCACATTACCTCCAACTTGGTCAAATTCTATGTCAGCCTAAGTATATATGTTAATTTCACACATGGTACTAAAAAAGTGGAAAAATTATTTAATTACCCTGCCAATAATCGTACGCCGGACCTTCGGTTTAGCACCTTTTAAATTATGCTCGATAGGGTTGGACGCTTAACAAACGTAGGTATGTCTAATTTTAAGTGGGAGACTGTACCTCTTTGAAACGTGCAATATGCGAAATACAGAAATACGCTTTAAAGTGCTATTTAGTAAACTAACCTGCGAAATCATCGATAATAAAAATGATGGATTAAGTAGCTTATCAGTATCGTTCTCATTTTGTGAGCAGGTTTTGATAATTGCAAAGAACATTGTCGCATGCTAAAATTTAGCGCTTTTGAAAACAAACATTGTCCGGGTATTATAAAAGAAATGGGCCAGGTGACAATTTACAAAATTGTTAGTTGGTTGTACACATGTCTCCATCTATAACATTTTGTGTTGACTAGAGCTGTTGTGACAACATAACCTGGTTCCGCACCGAGATGGCGTCCCTTTCGTACGTTTTAGAATGTTCTACAACATTTTGCAATAATACGTGTAACTTCCATTGCTTACATCTTTATCTACCATTTATTTAAATAGCATAGCAGTACAGGTAACATCATCTGTCTTTGTCCAACAGTGTAGATATTGCATTACAGAATTTGAAGTGATGTCGACAATTATTTTAATTTAAATTTCGAATAACTTTATTTTTCTTTGATCAAAAGACTTGAAAATTGGTACACAACCATGTCTGTCTATGTTCTTTTGAGCTGTAATTTTTTGTTTCAATCACTTAAAGAATTTGAGAGATATTGCGCTTTAAAAAATATTTTTTAATGTTTTGTTAAGAACAATTGGGCGTTAAGATCTGATGAACGGACTCATCCAGGTCATTAACAAAATAAGGGTAATTCCCAAAAATGGTCCAGATAAGTGAAGTATTTTGAGTTATCGGTTGGATACACACACACACACACACATACATATATATATATATATATATATATATATATATATATATATATATATATATATAAACATTTTAGCTGACTATGGAAATGGGTTCCATGGGCCCTAATTCGCGCTCATTTGACAAAATTTTCCGAAAGTCTCTCTATCGATACCTATCTATTAGTATTCACTAATCTAGGGTGATCCATTTGAAATTGGGAAATTATGAAATAACTTTTTCTGGTTGGGCACTTAGTATAGATCGCTCTGTATCAGTTACTGAAAACATCAACTGCGCTTTACTTATAAGTAAGCTTCCAAGAGCGTGGATATGAGTTATCAAACAGAATAATGACATTTTGAAAATTTTCTAAAAAATAGAATGAACTCGAAAACGTCGCATTTTTGACATATAATGTCTTTATAATATTTGATCTAGAATTCGATGCGGAATCTAAAAATGCAAAAGTAGATAGGGAGTTACATTAAAAATAACGAAGTACATGGTACTTCCGATTTAACCGGAAGCGCTATGTACTTCAATTAAAATTTCACTGTATTCCTCATAACCGCTTATGGCCAAATCCAAATTTTCTCCGTAGAATCCTGACTAAGACCGTAGCTTCTAATGAACGCGACTCGCCAAACAAATATATATATATATATATATATATATATATATATATATATATATATATATATATATATATATATATATATATATATATATACCTATTCCATTTGAAAAAACTTGACCAGACCATAATCCACCCTCACAATCGAGAATAAGGAGTAGGAGAATTAGCTGTCATCTTGTTAGGTCAGATTTTATTATAACGTGGTAATAAAACGGCACAAATCCAAACTCACTGCGGTAAGACACTCGTGAAATTCAGAATAGGGACTCGAAATAGTTAGCAAAAATGTCTGGACGCAGCATGCGAGTTTGGGGGCCAATTTTCACAAAATTTCCCAGGCTAGAAATCTCAAAAGTTTAAATTCATTTTTCGGGAAAACGGTGCAACATAGCGATTTGAAACAAGAGCACATTATTATTAGGAAGTACCCTGGAGTTTTTATGTTTGACATAAAAAATGTCGAAAACTTGAACATTAAAAAAATATAATTGGAAATGTCCTTTGGCCACCACAAACTCTAGTGATTGCAATAGGGAAATTTTATTTACACTGGCATATTTGTCATAAAAAGTTTATTCATTGTACCAAGTTTTAAATTTTGTGGTATCGGCATTTTTGAGTTATCTTAAAAACTAGTAGCTGATAAAAGCTTCATCTTCAAAGCCCTTTCAAGATAGAGCCTTTATCAGCTACCAGTTTTTTAAAGATAACTCACAAATGCCGACACCTAAAAATTTAAAACTTGGTACAATGAATAAACTTTTAATGACAAATCTGCCAGTCTAAATAAAATTTCTCTTAGGAAGCAATTTTTGATTGTGGTGAATTGTGTTCAATCGGCCATAAAATCACGTTTAGTATCCGACGTTTCAGTATAGCAGGATAGTTTTTGGACCTGTGTATATATTTGGATGTGTGAGACATGCACGTCAACATATTTTTATTTTGACCTTGACAACAAATAAACGTTATTTATTAACTCCTGGAGAACGAGATGTACCTAATTCAGTAGTCTAGTCAACACTTACTCTAAAGCATAAGTATAATTAAATTAGTTTCAGCGCAAAGGTGTGTTAATTAATTCGCTGCGGTCTATATTTGACCTTGCCAGGTAATGCTCACCCTTGATGCCCATAGTGTAACCGGCTTGCACGATAGTACAAATAAACACACTTTAACCTCTTTATTATTAGTTTTGATTTTCGTAATCGATTTATAATTTATATAACCAGAAATAGCTAAAAAAACAATGGCAAATCGACGTAAGAGAAAGTAATAGAATTGTGTTAAAATGCGGCATTAAAATTACAGTTCAGCAATATCTTTCATCGAATTATAAAAAGGCTAATAAACTTTGCATGAGAACAAAGGATGCTAATAAATAGCTAATTTAACTTAAAACTCTGGACGCAGCAAGCGCGTTATGGTAGTGAATTTTTATTAAATGGGTCAAATGTCAAAAACTCAGTTTTCTATAAACTTAGAAAGTTTAATTTTGGTATGTAGTAAGGTCTTTCCTAGGGCAAGATATCTATCAAATTTCATTAATATAACTTTGAAATTTTTGGAGAAAAATTTTTTTTCGAAAAAAGAGTTAAATTTTGAATAACTCAATTTTAAATAAGTTCTAAAGTTGAATTTTGGTACTTAGTACGGTCTCTCTCAAGGCAACATATTATAACTTTCCTTAAAACAGCCGTGTTATTTTCGGAGAAAAAATTTTTTTTTGAAAGAAAACTCAAAATTTTCCCGGAAAACCCCATCCGTTTTTCCTGGCTAACGAACTCATCCAAGCCATTAATAAAACAAAGGCACTTGCCGAGTTTCACTGAAATCGGTTAATTATTTTTTGAGTTATCAGTTATCACATTTATATATATATATATATATATATATATATATATATATATATATATATATATAAAAATTGAAACTGACCCCGGATATGGGTCTTAGTTCGCGCTCATTTGAAAAAAATTTTGCAAAGTCTCACCATCGATACCTCTCTATTAGTGAATTTTTTTAAATAAAAATTCACTAAAAAGTCGGGTCGCAGCGAGTGCATTAAGGTAGCGCATTTTCAAAAGTTTGTAATACGTAACGCTATGCTTAGTTCGTCTCCTAAGCATATCATTACACCTGGTTAAACGTATTTATGTTACATTTAAGTAGTTGTTTTTAGCGAATTTTCGTTAAGAAAAATTCGTTAATAGAGAGGTTACGATGAATTTGGATCCCTAGAACCCAAACCAAGGTCCGTTAAAATGTTTATATATATATATATATATATATATATATATATATATATATATATATATATATATATATATATATATATACACATATATATATATATATATATATATATATATATATATATATATATATATATATATATATATATATATATATAGGTATCCGAGGGATAATTAAAAAAATAGTTGTTATTTGAACGAAAATTGGGACATATCTTCGTGGTATTAAGACCTCGGACGTATATCCGCTGTAACAGACATCTTTTCCCCCAAAAATATACAAAAATACTTTTGAAAACGCTACATTTTTGTATGTATTAGAGTTACTGGAATGAGACTTTACGTGTGACTAGAGATGGTGTAAATAAACCTATGTTGTGAATTTTAAGTAGTCTGCTAATAGAGTTTTTTTCCAAATTAAAAATAAAATCTGAAGGACATTCCTTGAAACGAGTTAGTGGTTACAGTCCAATGCCTCACAAACAGAGTAGTTAACTGCGATGCGTAGATTGATTCATACAACAGGTATAGACCATACATCAACGGTAACGAACCAAAATAAATAACAGGCATAAAACATACTACCCGCACCATCAATCGTGAAATCTCGGCCACAAATATCGCAAATGACAGACGACATGTAATTAAAAATTTGCCAAGTGATTGTTATTTAACTGGGGAATTCAATCAATTTTTAAAATACCCTATATTTGTATCTTAATGAATGGCCCAAAATACAGTTTTAGACTGAAAGTGAAGTATAATATAGTAGAAATGTACACAAAGTCAAGTCAAGTCCTTGTAAAAATGATTTTAAAATAGTTTCTTTTATCTTTAAACTTAAGATCTAAACAGTCGTTTCAAGTGTTTCAATGGCAATTCTACTAATTCTGTAATTAGTTGTTACGTATACTTTTAATATAATATAATACATCCCGGCATGAAACCGGTGTCAAATATCCTGCAAACGAAACGTCAGTTAACGTATCCTTAGATAGCTCAGTGCTGGCGTGCTTTTCTTCTAAGCGGAAGGTTGCGTGATCGATTCGAGCTCGATGAATGTATGTTCTTTTTTGTTTTATTTTGACATTTGGAGAAACAATAGTGCACAGATTTCATACGTTTTGAACACGATCTTATTTTTGTTTAAAACGCCCGAATACCTTTGTCACCTTTGAGTCTGAAATTATAATTTTCAGCAGACATTTTGTTATTTTTCATATTGAAAAAAAACCGTTTGGTTAAGTTGACTAAAACGAAATCATTCTGGCGAATAATGAGAAAAAATAACTGTTACGTTTATAATTTGGCAGATACTTTACTTTTCTAAATATGGATTAAATTTTCTTCTGGCAATCTTTTGTAAGTTTATTGATATTTGTAATACAAGTTTCTTTTAAAGTGACTTACACTATCTATAGATAAAGTAAAATTTATTTTTTTAGCTTCATAGAAAATTGAGCTTTGGGCATTTTTTCCAAAAGGAGTTAGAACACAAGATTTTTTTGATAATAGCGAGAGATATTGATGGTAACACTTTCAAAAACATTCTTCAAATGTGCGCGTACAAAGACCTATAAAATCTATTAAGGTCTGTGTAAATTTAAAGTATACATTTTAGTAATATGCCGTTTAATAGTAGTGTACAATTCTTATGAAAATTCACCACTATAACGCACTTGCTGCGCCCCTAAATTTTGTATAAATAGTTCACTCCAAAGCATCTGAATTTTTTCCATCAATCAATATGAAAAGTATTTCAACGCTCATTTGAATAAATTTTCCGCAAATTCCAAAGTCGTTGCTTCCGTGTAAGACAAATTTTGTTTATGAAAATTGTATAAAATTATTTGGGTGATGATCCTGTAAAACTACTTAATCTGACATACAAATATGGGAAAGATCCAGGGAGAGATTTTACGGAGGCAGTGATAATTTAACTTCCAAAATTACAAGAATTTCTATATATATAACTTTTAAGCTGTGGCTATAAAATACGAAGATATTAACAAACAAATTGCGAGCACATATTGATCAAATTGTGGGAAAAGAACATAACATAACTAACACATTATCTGTTAGTGGGAGATGCGGTATTGTATTTTAATTTATTTTTTAACCCTACGAGTTTTGGTTCATCTGAACCGCCTTAAGGGGTTAAAGACTATCTCTGTATTACAGAAAATTGTCAAAGTTTAAATTTCAGTCTTCATATTTCCAGACAAAAATAACACTGAGGAAGAGAATAACTGCATTTCCAGACTTGAAGCACCGAGAGGACGAACATCGATGACGCTCATTTTTTTATTTTATTAAAGCAGCAAAATAATGTTATTCTCTCCCTCAATGTTATTTTCGTCTGGAAGTCTGAAGACAACAGATTAAACTTACATTTTGACAGTTTTCCATGCAGCACATTTTCTGTAATACAAACAGACGTAGTATTTAACCCATGAGGATGGTACAGCTGAACCGAAACGCGTAGGGTTTAAAAATAAAAACATTGTCTGGTAGAAAAAAGCCTTTAATTCTTGTTCCTTTTAATCATGTCAAACACAGACGTGTCGACGTTTATAAATAATAAGCTATTTTTGTCGAGTTCCTTCTTTATTTCCTTCAACAACACCACCACCCAACCCCCAAGCAGCTCTCTTCACTCCGGGTCCCGCAACTTTTAGGGGGTTGTTTTCACAACATTTTTCTTCGTGCTTATGTATGCCGAAGTGGTTTTAAGCATCTTTCTGAAAAAAATTCGAAAACCCGGTTGCCCGCTAATATGCAGTGTTACCGAAAGTAATTATGAGAGCAACGTGCTTATATGGTTTTGACACATAGAATGAACGGATAATGATAGAATGAAAAGTAGAATTGATAAGGGAGCATGTAAATCACAAGATATGCCTTGGAAGGCTCAGGAAAACTTGGTCGGATGTTATGGGCGATAGATCTATTAAAGAGGAAGAGGTCACAAGTTTACATAATAGGAGAATATGTATGTGGAGATGTATGGATATAGAAGTAAAAATAGCTTGTCAGGATAAAAGTGCAATGGAGAAACATTGTTAAGGTAAATTTGCAGACAACCTCCCGAACGCTTTTTTGAAAGATATTTTCAAAAATATACTTAGAACCTCTCCTGAATGCACAAACTACAAGAAAAATTTCTTGTTCACACCCCCCAAGAAATTTACAGGACCAGGAGTGAATAGGTGTACTGTGTGGGGTAGGTAGTAAAAGGAAATATGAACAGAAAATGCGAAGAAAAGGGCTCAAAATCTGTCTGGTTCATATTTTGATTCCATATCCCCCTTAAATCTTGCCTACCCCGCACAGAACCCCTATTCTGCGCTGGTCCCGTCCATTTCTTGAGGGCTGCTCTCAGGAAATCAGTCGTGTGGTTTATGCAGCGAGGGTGGTTGTATTATACATGCGAGAGGGGAAGAAAAATCCCCGCGACGAAACAGACAATTACCTTTTGCATCTCAAGCAAATGAGTTAGATCTGGCCCTTGGATGTAAAAAACTTTTGAACTCGCATTTTCCTCTTTGCAAAACATTGTAAAAAACAAATAACATGTCACAGACTAGGAACTCGCGACTTATGCACGCTCGAACCACACAACACAAAGGGTCATTAGGAGAACAAAGTAAACAACGCAAAATGTCAGAAATAGCATCCGTGAGCACATGAATATATAAGAAACCATCAGGTACGCGTACTAGCGAACTGATAAATTGGCAGTAGAAGCCAGTTGTCCAGGTGCCTAGAATATTCCAAGGATTCCTAAAGCCAATGTGAACTTTACGTCAAATAGAATGTTTAGGGGGGAAGGGGTGTCACCGAACAGAACCATACCGGAAAATTGTTTAAAAAATATGTAATGTGTAAAAAACTTTAAATGCAAATAACTGGGCAAAGGCAAGAGAACGAAAGGTAAGAATATTGTCAGCGTGGATGTAAGATACCGAACTTTATCTATCAGCAGTCGTTGTATCTAAACTGTTCGAGAGGTTGTCTGCAAATTAACCATTGTTAATAAATAGCATATTTATTTATTTACTACAAATGCTCAACGGGAATTATCCCAAATTAAGAGTATGAATACAGTACATATCATACACTATAAAAATTAACATAGTAAAGTTCTACTAATTACCAAGCAGCGACGCAACGTGTCTCATCTCAGACTCACCACAACACAATATGTCTATTGACTGATGCACGCTGTTATAAATGGAGCACGATCTGTAAATCGGTGAGTTAAGCCTAACATTGGTCCTAGGTGGCGGTAGATAAAAGAAGTCGTGTCTTCTAGAGTTGACTCTAGGGGTGTGAAAAAGCAGAGTGCGCAACAGTTCAGGACAGACGATCCTACTGTGCAGTAAATTATGTATCAGGGAGAGAGCAGAGTAAACACGCCTAGCCTGCAGAGACTCCAATGAGAACCTCGACAGTAAATCGGCCTGTGGTGTACCGGTAGCGGGATACACCCGATCCGCTCTGTATGCAAGGAACTTAACAAATCTCCGTTGGACACCCTCAAGAGCCCCTATATGGACGTCATACAGAGGAGACCAGACCACACAGGCATATTCCAGATGAGGCCGCACATAGGCACAGAACAGGAGCCTCAAGGTGTCCGCATTATGAAACGAACCGGAATTGCGAATAAGAAATCCGAGTGTCTTCGATGCCCTAGCAATAGCATGTTCACAGTTCTCCACGAATGAGAGTTTCGAGTCAAAGACGACACCCAAGTCTTTAAAGGTTGCAGGTCTTAGAAGAGGCTGTCCATCCATGGAGTATGGGAACTCAATTACACGGCGGTTGAGCGTATAAGATTTTACAACACATTTTTTAATATTCAGTGGGAAGTTGTTAATGGAGAATTGAGCATATGCTCTGTGGTGTGCCTACTCCTTTGTGGGAATGACGTGAGTGGTAGCAGTAGTAGTATAACAGAATTATGAATCCTATTGCAACCTTTCTCCACGTACAGAAATATTCTAGACCATAGGTGGCACAATAAGGTAATAATAGTACACTTTTAAAGATTGCATAAATGTAGTATTGAATATGATTAACAATAATACATAATAACGCGGTATTTGTTTTATTTCAGTGAAATAGCTTTATGTTGTCATTGTTATCAATATTATTATACATTTGTCATTTATTTCGCACGCATGCCGGTATGCAGTGACTCAAATGCATTATGCATATTGCGCTTTATTATTGTCCATACCTGCAATTAAAATATAAGTCTCTCTCATTACCTGAAATCCAACTATTCACATCTTCGTTTGTTCTCGTATGGAAGATCGTCAGCCGAGCAGAGTCAAGTGTAGTTTCTAAGGCCGCCCCACACGACCCGACTTTATTTGCACCATTGTAAAATTGTAACGCGGCCTGTGAAAAGTTAGACATACCTTAGCAGGCTATTTCAAAGTATCCAGCAAAGTAATGTTTCTAAGGTCTATAGTCATATATTTTATATAAATATCAACTTAAGATTAATGTTTCGTTCAATTTCTTACTTTTTGTTACCATGGCTCTCGCTAAAACTGTTGATGTGTTGCCCACTCTGCCTGAATGTGGTTATAATATGTCCGACTTTTGTGCAATGTAGAATAGTCAGTATTATGCACTGTTGACTGATTACGCCGCGTAAAGCTTGCTTCATACACTCGCCAATTTCAAAACTAATGCCTATTGGTCCATTTTAAATAATATTACGATATAATTTAAAATAAACCAACAGGGATACGTTTCGCTGTGATTTGGTAATTGGCAATTCGCGAATGTATGCGAATATTTAAAAGTCCATGAGGTTTTGTTGTCACTTAAAATGTGGGTTATCCGCGAGCATGTGTTACCGGCAAGCATGTGTTACTGGACAGGGCCGGATTAAGGGCGCATCACTTTGAAGGGTACTTAACTGATGCCCTGTTTAGAAAGATGCATCTGAATCACACGTTTAGACTGGATTATTTCTGGCATGCGGTAACAGCGCTTTACCCCGGGCTTCAGCATACGCTGCGCTAATTTTGACTACACTGTACCTCATCCCCTGGTTCGTTGCTTATTGGATTCGGTAAGTTTTTTTTACTGTCAATGTTTTCTTAATTTGCATGCTTTTCCCTCTTTTTACTGTTCGTTTTCATGGTCAGATCAGGGCAGAGGAGGCAAGTCATGGCAGATCAGAGCTGGCTAAGTCAGCGCAGGTTAGACTGGCAAGAGCAGATCAGAGCAAGTCAGAGCAGGTCACAGCAGGTCAGAGCAGGTCAGGTCAGATCAGGTCGTTCTGAACAAAAACACATCAACCCCTAAATAGGTTGTTGTACCTGTGGCCTATCCTGGAGGAAGAGGGGTTTGGGCGTGCGTGCGTTATTAAGAGGATGCATGGACTCAAAATGTGTAAAGGACAGCTTATAGAAGTCCAACTAAGCTGTTGGTGTCGCTTTTGCCTTTATATTTTTTCCCTGCCCAGCACTTCTGGGAGAGTCGTTTCCACAATATTTTTATTTTTGCTTATGCATATCAGGGTGGTTTTAAGCATGTTTATGTAAAAAAAAATCTCGTTGGCCCCTCATATGCAGTATTACCCCCGCAACTTTTGGGGGTTGTTTCCACAGCAATTTTCTTCTTCGTTATGAATACTGGAGTGGTTTTAAGCATGTTTCTAAAAAAAATATTCGAAAATCAGTTTGGCCGCTAATATGCAGTATTACCGATTATAATTTTCTTTTGAACAATTTTCCTACCCCTGAAGATATTCCGGTTTTTTTAATGCACTTTGAATGTGCACAAGTTGATTTTAAAGATTCAACACAATGTACCAAAATATAAGTTTTTGTTTAGTAAAAATTTAAGTTATTGAAAATTAATTTAATATACAGTCTGGTCGTAGCAGGTCCATTATAGTAGCGAATTTTCATAACTTTAACAATGAATTACGTAACTTGCCTAATGCTACGCCTATCATTGCATTGGATAATGGATAACCTTTCTTAAAAGTATGTTAAGTTCTCTATCTATCAACTTAATGTCAAATTCCCTAAAAGTTTGATATAAAATCACTGCAATAACAATTAAACAGCTAACGTAGCTATAAAAATCACATTTCGCTGACGGATAAACGTTTAAGATATATTTTCAAATGTCCTACTTTAAACTTAGGAGTTAGATATCCATTTTTTTGAATATAATATTGCCTTATATCCGTAGAATTATGTTTACGTACTCTACTACTTTTTCTACAGACATGTTGCATAATTTTATGTAACAATGCCTATAACAAGAATGCTAATAATGATAATGTTATTAACGTCGTTAACAAAAGGGTAACAGAAGGTATATATTTATATTATAATCAAAAAATAGTGACATTGACTTTGTTTACCTAAGAAAATCTGTTCGTTAGAGAGACAATTACCGGGTTTCTTTAATGAAGAATGATGTGCTTGTTTTAGCTGCTTTATGGTTACTTTTTTACGTTTTTTATGAGACATTGCGAATATTTTTTTTTAAATTAGCGCAACTTAGAGCCTTAAAAATCTAAAACCAACGTCCATGTGAATATATATATATATATATATATATATATATATATATATATATATATATATATATACATATATATATATATATATATATATATATATATATATATATATATATATATATATATATATATATATATATATATATAATATGTATCCAACCGATAACTCAAAAAAAAAAAATTAACCGATTTTTATGAAACTCTGTACGTGCCTTTCTTTTATTAACAGCTTGGATCATCATTACGAAATGACAACCAACCGCCTACCACATAAATTACAGTTCAGTTTACGTTACACACTATGCAAATTGTGCTATGTATTTGAATTTGAAGTTATTTTTTTCTTCTTCAGAATTTGTTAAATTTAGGAAAAAAAATAATACAAGTGACCTGTTTTGTTAAGAATAAATCAAGCTACCCAAAATATATTTTAAAGTGGTGACATAGCTCTAAGAAAAAGAGTTACGCGTGAAATGAGTTCTAAGGGTGGCTTTCTCTACCTCTTACAACCTTCGGGAAAACTAACAAATTGTTCACTGAGTGTCTTCTCGATAGCAGATAACATATACTTAATTGAATTTATGTCATTTCTTTCATATTAAAAAATCTTTAAAAAACCCCTTTATGGCACCCCTTTTAAGAATCGTATCTTCACAGGAGAGGGATGTATGAGTTTTTTTATATGAAAGACCCTCTTTAATTTTCAATAAGGAATCACCCCTAAATTTTTTCGCACTTATTTGTTTACATCCTGTATACAAAAATTCAACTTTGAAGTTAAATGCAAACTGAGTTATTGATATTTGAAGCATTTAATGAAAATTATCTACCATAACGCACTTGCTGCGTCCCGAATTTTATTATAAATTGGAGTGGTCCTCACGGCGTTGTACAAATCATTGTTAATTTTTTTTATATACAATAAGTAGTCACCAGGTTACTTTGTCTTAAGCATTTAAGTATTTAATATATTTGCATTTAATAAAAATGACGTAAAAGGCGCTTTAATTATTAAAATTAATAAACGAATACAATATATAAACTTTATAACAACTATAATGGGGGACATAAAATTATACTAGGTAATATAAAATTAGATTTATAAATTATCATGGTGCAAAAACTATTTTAGAACATTTTTTGTTCCCACATCAGAAGTTCAGTGTACCAAAGACAAATCGTAAGCACTGAGTAAAATAATCACTAGCTTAGAAGACACTATGTTTTAAGATAACACTATGTTTTAAGAAAATAATTCCCTAGATATCAGAGAACTTGTGATCCTCTGCAATAGATTGTTCATGGGTGACGACCTTTAGAAATACTCTGCGATCGTGACGTTGCATCCCGTCGTGTGGCGATTCTGGCGATTCCGATTCCGAGTTGGTGTGTTGACGGACGCCGCCATAGAAACGAAAATTAAACGGTTAAATGCCACAAGTGGTTGTAATAGGGCAGTGCAACATGTTACTTTTTTATCGGTTGTGTTTTACGGTACTCAAAAACATTTTTTTGTGATTTAACAACCTGAGATGTGTGCAGTGTACCTGTTGTAGTTTTGTGTTGCAGTTATTCTATGATTTCCTCTACGTAAGCCGCTACTAATTCTCTACAACTAGTGTTCTTATCAGTGTTATGGTGTATTTAAAGGTAAATTGATTGCATTATTGAAAATAGTACGACACTTTTCTGTTCATTCTAGTTTCATTTAAAGTTCTGCGAATAACTAACATCATAACCTCAAAACTGTGACAGATTGTTGACAAATCAACGCCTACATTAATGTTTTCTCGTATTTCACGAAAGTTTGAGGGTTTTCACGTGTTTCTTGAAAGAAACTCTTTTACATAATAACACTATTTTTATAAATTTATCCCTATTTCTAACAGTAACATCTCGTAGGCGTGTCATCGTGATTTCTTGTAGTGATTAGGATTAGGGGTCTTTTAAATTATCAATTCACATATTTGACAGTAGGTATGTCATTTAATTCTAAAATTGATAGTTATTGTTCAAATTGTGCTCTCTGCTTTAATAAATACCTTTGTTGAAATCATGATTTTGGGATAACTGTACCGCAAAGGTAAAAAGGTGAATGCCATGGAATGGGAATCATGACATCGTGCCTAGACCAGTCTACACTGTTAGTATAAACAGGTATAGAGAATAGAAATACGCGTGGGACACGGTTGGTAGTCTTCAATAACGGTGTAAGTGTTATATGGTACTTCTTGTACTATCAAGATAAAATAGCTTCCCGCCAAAGATTGCTTAAGATACGAAGTTTCGCCGAGACAGCTCACGACTAAATATTTTGAAGCTTTTGTATACCCTAAAAACAATTAACGATCTTCACTAGATAAACAGTAGACATAGGTACTTCAATTATTTATAACAACTGAAGTCAAGTCCATCAGTCATTATATACGAGGAGGTATTGAAAAGTACTTAGCCTACAATATGAACCGCGTTAATGTTTAAAAACAAAATTTTATTTATTCACCATAATCACCTATAAGACTTACACATTTAACGGAACGTACATAAAGCAATTCTAAACCCTTTAAAATCTAGGTAATTATGTAGATGAGCGAAACACGTGATTTCAGATTTTTTTTCGAAAAACGCGTTTAAAAGCACCCCTGTATGCATAAGCAACAACAGAAATGTTGTGGAATCAACCCCTTCAAAAGTTACTGGAAGAATCGACCAAAACAGCTGAGTTGGATCTCTATAAGCAGCCCTTTCCACATTTTGCATCAACACTTCCTTTTAATAACCCTCTTTCCCTTACAACACGCCTATTTATTCCAGGTCCCAGCTGGTTTGGGGGTTGAAGGGACAAGCTTTTTAGCTCGTTTATGTACAAAACACTTAACGAAGCAGGTCTGAACGACTTGGACGGGCCTAACATGACCTGACCCTGACCTTCCCTGCCCAAAAAACGTAGGAGAAACCCATAGAAAGCAAAAAAAACATGCATTTTGGACAAAAATAAAACAGAATTTTAGGTGTAACTTGCCGTATGTGACCAAGTACTACAACCAACATCTATTTGACTAATCATTATTCTAATTGCACACTATTTCTCCCACTAAAATATTTTAACTCGCATTTTATAGTTAGTGTAGATGTTAAGAGCCTCGGTGGTTCAGCGGTAAAAACGTGTGCCTCCGAACCGAAGGGTACTGGGTTCGGTTCCCAGGGCTCCCCTGTAACTTTTTCAGTACATACTTTAAAATTAACATCAACCGGGATTGTGGCATTGTATTTGAGCAAGTTGATTGTCTGCACCTTCCGCCCTTCGGACGGAGCGTAAAGCCGTCGGTCTTGTGTCCATGCGATGTTGGGCACGTTAAAGATCGTTACCCTACTTACAGAAAGTAGTTCGGCAAAGTTTCGAGGATAGTGAGGTGAAATTGCTTCCTGGCGTCGGTGATTGGGCATAGTCGCGGAAATAGACCGACGCTGAAGTACAAAAAAAGTAGATGTTGCGAAATGGTTACTTATAATTAGAATCATTTCCGGATTTTGTAATGCCTGTATCTAAATAGGAGATAGGTTGACTCGTTTCCAATGTTTTCAACCTGTTCCTATAAAATGTTTGTCATAAAATCAGTTTGAGATTTGTCAAAGATTGATCCATAAGTAAATAACGTTGACGGCATTGAGAGGTGTTAGTCGGATCTACTGAATAAGGTGGCGAACACTAAATTATTAATTGTTTTGATGGCTGCATGTGATTTGTGTGTAGCGGCATCGTCTTGCAGAAACGCAAACCCACAACAGTTTTTCTTGCATTTTTCCCACATTTTTTTCTTGTAGGGTGATCAGTAACCTCAAACAAAATATCTTCGTTATTGTTCTACGCTTATTTAGAAAGTTAACCATGATTATGCCAAAATTAAATCACCGAATCAAGATTTTTTTTGCATATTTTCTAATGCCTTATATAAACAAATTATATCATTTTATTGAGTGCTATGCCATAGAGGTGTTCCTACTCCAATTCCATCCAATAGTAACAACACTGATTTAAGTCAGTATCTCGTTTAAACTGAACATAAATAAAGCATGACATCTTGCTCGATTCTTTGTAGCATTCAGAGATTTGAGGATCGATTAGTGCTGCAAATCATAACTTCCACATAGCTGTGATAATCTACTCTCCTCAGAAAGATATCCTCATGAAATGAATTTAGGGTCCATGACTTGACCATAAAGAAAATATTCTTATTCCTGTACTCAGAAACTTCTGAAACGTTATGTTACACAAGCTTTAACGAAAAAATGTCTATTTTTACCAAATCACCCCTCATTTATCCAGTAGCCCTTAAAGCGATCATACCCAAAAACAATCCGTAGCGTTCCTTTGTCTGGTGTTGAAGATGATATCTCAATTCGTTCGAAAGTTATTGCGCCTACTAACAGACAGACATAGATCGACATACAAAAAAATGTTTGTTCCAGATGCAACTCTTCTATATGTTTTGAGTCTGTTTACGTCGTTTTAGCAAAAACAATTACGCAATTTCTGTGATCGATATTCCACCCCCACACATTCAACCCCTCAGTTAATCTCAGCACCGAAAACCAGATGTTTGATGAAATTGAAGGGTTTCTAATAAACAAACCCTAAATCGTTATATTAATCGAATTTTAACGAAAAAATAACAATTTTCACCAAATCACCCCCCATTCATCCCCTACCCCCTGGATCAATTTTACTCAAAAACTATCCGAACTGTTCGTTTGTTGAGTGCTAACTGTATACCAAATTTGAAGATGATATCTTAGTTCGTTCTAAAATAATCGTGGCTACAAACAGACAGACATACAGATCGACAGACATGCAGATCGACAGACCGACAGACAAAAAAAAATAGTTTCCAAATCATGTTTTCTATATGTTTGACACTTTTTACGACGTTTAAGCGAAAAAAAAACCATATTTCCACACGTATTGACGATGTGGAAGTAATACATATCTATACTGTGGTAATAATCTGTGTCTATTTGTTTCTTAAGTCTAAGGCCCCACATGTGTCCACTGGCATTATATGAGGACAGTAATATTTACTTCTGTGCCTACAGGTAAAATAAAAAGAATCAAATTGATCATACCGAAATATGTGCCCACACACTTTCAAGAACCCTTAATAATAGATTGAACTAAAAAAGTGCTGAAAATTGAATCATAACTTCTACATAGCTTTGATAATTTACCCTTTCAGAAAGATATTTTCATGGAATGAAAATGACTGGACCACAAAGAAAATATTCGTATTCCTGTACCCATAAACTTCTGAAACGTTAGATTACTCGAGTTTTATTGAAAAAATGTCAATTTTCACCAAATCACCCCTCATTTGTCTTCTACATCTGAAGTGATCTTACAAAAAAAATTCGAAGCGTTCCTTTGTCGAGTGCTAACTGGATAATAAACTTGAAGGTGATATCTTGTTAGAAAATTATTGCGCCTACTAACAGACAGACGTACAGGCCGACAGACCGACAAACACATATATGTTCGTTCCAGAATCAAGTTTTCTATATCTTTTGAGACTTTTCACGCCGTTTTATCAACAACAAAAAAATTCCGTCACTGATATTCTACCCCTACACATTCAACCTCTAATTTAATTTCAGCATTGAATACCAGATGTTTGATGAAATTGAAAGTTTTCTAATAAACAAACCCTAAAACGTTATATTACTCGAGTTTTAGCGAAAAAAAAATGCAAATTTTCACCAAATCATCCCCTACCCCATGGAGCGAATTTATCCAAAAACAACCCGAACCGTTCGTTTGCCTGGTGCTAACAGTATACCAAATTTAAAGACGATATCTCAATTCACCCTAAAGTTATCACACCTACAAATAGACCGACAGAAAAAAAATTCGTTCCCAAATCATGTTTTCTATGTTTTGACACTTATTACGACGTTTAAGCGAAAAAAATTTTTTTTTGAAGTTTTTGTCGGCAATTCCATACTTCCACACGTTGTGCCGATGTGGAAATAAAATCGTTCGTATGACTTATTCACTGCCTCAGTTATTCGTTGGTAACCCAACTCGATGGTCTGATAGTATTATGCAATGAACTGCATCGATATTTTCGGGAACGGACACTAAGCTCGGTATCCTCGACGGCTCTTTACCTTAAGCGGAAAATTTACTTGTTTTAAAGCAGGCAATTGATATTTACTGTCATATACGAGAGGCATTGATCAACAAGGCTATTGGGCAGTTTGTAGCAACTCCGTTTACGTCTTAACCCAACTGATGATGTAACGGTGTTCCAAATTTCTATTTTTTGGAATAGGACCGCGTCGACGACTGGTCATTGTCGGTATGAATGATGATAGATGAGGTGCTGATGATTTTCTGTTCGAATCGCACTGTTAAAGTTTTTAACCGCCACCGGTGGGATGAGAACCCATGAATCTCCGTGTCTAAAAAATATTCTTCTCTAGTGTTTTCTAAGTGTTATTTTAATTTTTATGTAATAGGGGCTGTTATAATGACATACTTTACATTTCCTCACTAGCTAAACAACTTTGTAGGCTATTAGATTTACTAAGTGAAGATTGGAACGTGTGATGAGCACTGATAAGAACACTTGGAGAACCCAAATCACCATAACACATTTAAAAAAATCTGACGATCTTTTTTTATTTCAACAACACACCACTAGGGCTTACAGCCTAAATACTATCGTACCGTGGGTGTCGACAAGGAGGAAAGAGGCAACTTGTTCATTCTGGACTTGAAGGTTTGGAGGTTCGGGGGAGAAGGAAAAACATGTACCGGCAAGGAATTCCACAACTTGGAAGTCCTCGGGACAAAAGAGCGGGCGTAGATCGTTTCACTAACCAAGTTATTGTCGTCAATGGATGAAACATTCAAAATTTTGGGCGCTAACTTGGTTAGTGAAACGATTGGCTGCTTTTTTTTAAAATGTGCTGTGGTGATTTGGGTCTTCGTGTAATTTTATTTGGATTCATTATAATCAGACAAAGTAATCAATTATTTGCTGTAAGAAATAAATTTAACAAGACAGAACAGAAAATGTTGATACTATTGTAATAAAAAATGCTTTTAAATGTAGGTTAGTGGTTGTACAGCTTTGTATTGTGATCAGCCGTGTTTTCTAAAGGTTTGCAAGTGTCCTGTGCTTAACAGTGTTTTGTTTGGTGTTATTTAACCTTTTAAACCAACTATGACGTCACGTAGGAAAAAGAAGCAGCAGGACGGCTTTATTAAAAAGGTGTCATCCCTTTTCAATTTAGATTCGGTAAGTTAAAGTTAAAAAGTTAAGAACAAAAAGTAAGAATTTTGAAATTTCAGTAGCGTGAGTCGAACAAAAATAATGTAATACCTACTCACAATAATTTTAAAAAGAACACATTTCGTCACCTCTATCGTGCAACTTTTCAAACTTAGGTCCATTTGATTTGTTATGGAAATGATTAAAACACAAAGTATAACTTGTACAAACATTTGAAGAAAACATCACGGATTTGATAATTTTTGAGATTATGTCGCAACCTAGTGATAATTTTAACGAAGTTTCGCCTTTTAAAAGGGTATTTCTCATATGTGCAATTAAGATTTTTAGGGTACATTTTACAATTATTATTTTTAGTGAACTTTTATTAACAAAAAATCACTGATAGAGAGGTATGGATGGTGAAACTTTGCAAAAAAATTCAAATAAACGCGAATTAGGACCCCTAGAACCCACATCAGGGGTCAGTTTCAATTTTTATATGTTTATATATATATATATATATATATATATATATATATATATATATATATATATATATATATATATATATATATATATATATACTTTTAAGGGCAGTGACGACCAAAAACTTGAGGGCTATATTTTAAAGAAAGTCACTCTGTACTAAATACTCTATATATTTCGCCTGTTTTCCAGGCATCCCCAGGAGCACTGAAATAAGGAATAAAAGTTAACATAACACCTAAATTATGCAATAATGAACACTTACAGCACTGTAACTAATTGAAAAGGCAAGCCAGAAACATTAAAACAGAGAAATTCTGCCATAAAACACATGCAAAAAGCAGTGCAAACACCATCTAAAAATAGACGTAACTTAATGCGAACATTTGTACGTTAAAAACATTCAAAGCCAGTCATGAAAAAGCATAAAAAAGAGTTAACAATTTTAAAAAATCAAAAGATTCACGTGTAATAATTTGGACATCTAACCCCATTTAAGTTAGACACCGACCATAGACATCAGTGACAGCTGCACAACCAAGAAACAATCATTGATCATAGACTAATGTTACTCTATTGCTAACAATTTTTCTAGGTTATTTTCTTATTCTAAATCATAGAACCGGCCAACACAGAGGCGCCATCAGACTTATCAAATAGTAATACATAACTATATATGTTACTTAAATTTTGAATATTCGATTTTGAGTTCATAATGTCATTTTCAAAAAGATGACACATTTCCAGAAGGGAACGTTTTTTTAAATTTGTTTTTCTATCCAAAATTTTAACATTATCAAAATATATGTTATGACCTAATGTTGACACATGATGTGCCAAAGCACATCTATCAGGCCTGAGTCTGGAATCACTCCTATGTTGACTAATCCTCCTATCAGTAGATTGTGAAGTCTGACCTACATATGAAAGAGAACCGTTTTTACAGTCCAACTTATAGACCACATCACGTTGTTTATACACCGGAACTTTATCCTTGTTGTTAGTGAAAAAGTTTTTGTTGGTCAGAACATTTTATTTTGCCACTTTTATGTCTGTACAATCTTTGAAAAGCTTCATAAGTCTGTGTGTCAGTCCACCGATGCAAGGTAACACTGCATATTTGATATTCAACCGTGGATCAGAGGTCAGGTCAACTTTTATTCATTATTTCAGTGCTCCTGAGGATGCCTGGAATACAGGAGAAATATATAGAGTATTTAGTAGAATGACTTTCTTTAAAATATAGCCCTCAAGTTTTTGGTCGTAACTGCCCTTAAAAGTATATAAATATTAGCACGCTAACGTGGCGTATATATATATATATATATATATATATATATATATATATATATATATATATATATATATATATAAAATTTACACACAGATTTGAACATACCATTCGTAGTCGAAAAAATCTCCCAGAAAGCTCACAAACATCGACAAAAACTCGAGGCACATTCTAATGAAACCTTAAGAACCCTGCTTGAAAAACAAGAACGTAGAAGGTTAAAACAAAGGTGGCCCTCAGATCTATGGATGTAAAGAAGTAAGTGGAAAGAACATATTTACTGGATAATACCACTGGGTGTCATTCCTTCCCGTCATATTTATTTTACCAGATTAACTCATAGGACAAAATGTGCAGATTACTTGTAGTTGTTTTGTACACCCTAAAGTTATGATTGTTAGAAAAGGAAATTACTGTGTATTATAAAGGTAAATAGAATAAACAAAGATGGATATATTTCAATTAACAAAATCTCACCAACTATGATTAAAATTAAATTGATAGCAAGAAAAAACTCAGATGCTTTGGGTTGTTTATAAAAATCTGCTACTTAACTTTAACATGTGTGTGTGTGCGCGCAGAGAAAGTGTGTGCGCACTGGAAGGTTATCCAGACTAAATTTAACTATAAATGAGATTAAACAGGCCCAATGACATGCTTGGCATAGTGTAAGTTACGTTACGCACAGTAGCGGCTCGTGCCTTAATGCATTGGGGGTGCGCAAGAAAAAAAAATTAAGGGCTCGCCTCTTTTTTCACCGAAAATGTCTTATAAAAAAACCTACTTGCTAAACTTAATGATTATTAACTACTTACCAAGTTTTCCTCTAGTTAGTTATAGGTGATAGTAGTTGAAAAGTCCTTTCCTTTGATAATTACTAACACAAATCACAATTCTGTCAACACTCAACATTCACTTTAGTTTATAAGTTATAACATAACAGACCTATACTCATTCCTTAAACGAAAAATCCATATGTCTATTTTTGATAGCCACAAACTGTTCTAAAACTCTTTCATCAAAGTTCGGTATTTCAAATACAAAGTCCCTGTTTATTGCCAACATTGCTAGCGCATTAAGTCGATCATTCGACATACTATTCACGAGGATCTAATCTTTCGTAGTTATATTCCTTCTACTAACACTATATTTTAGACTATATTTAATTATCGTTGTTTCAATTACGTAATATTTTGCTGTATACAAATCAATAATAACATTGCTTTAAGAAAGATAATACGGTCCTGGCGTTAAAATGAGCGATTACGCCTGTGATTCGAGAACAGCATAACTGTATGCCGAGTCCCAGCCTGGTCCGTTAAGCTGGAGCGATGTGGGCAAGGTCAAATAGTCTATTCTTACAACATCAAAGGGCCGCCCTACAAGATTCAGTGCTGGCTCTTATTATGCTGTGCTACAAGTGTGGAATTTTAAATCGCACAACGGGATTGCTTATTTGGTCGTTTTTGACGAAGATAGTCGATCATTTCGCATTGAAGTTTCCCATTTAGTTATAGCGCCAAAGAATACACACCGACGCAGGACTCAGTGTATATGGATGTGTATAACGTCGGCAACCATTAAGACATACTTCTTCTGATTCTGTATTAATGGCTGCCGACTCTGCGAGTCTCGCTATACTAATTTTTTTTGTATTTGTAGAATGCAGGAGGTAAAAAAATAAAAATGTATTAAAATATAGCGTTGCAAAAATATTATTTTTCCCCGGCAGGCGGAGGTGCGCGCGCACGGGCGCACTTATTGAGGAGCCGCCCCTGGTTACGCACTTCCTGCGTTCCGACTTTTCATAATTAATATTGCCATTGAAAGTAGTAGTCGTTTTTAAATAGCTATAAGCATGTAGAAAGAAAATACCAAGGAAACATTGAACAAATTGATTTCGATGATTCCTATATTTGAAAGAAATCTATTAGGTATTTTTAATATGTTCATTAAAATATGTATAAAGCAAACTCAATAAGGCCATTTATTTAATATTTTAAGCCTTCTAATTGATAGTGCTGTAATCGTACTAATAATAATTAAATTTATTAATGTGAATGCAGCCCGCCGTGAATTTAGCTGTGAATTTCATTCCACAATTACGAATGTATTATGGATAATTGTAGTTGTTTACTCGATTATTCAAAATGCATAAACCCATAGAAGTTGCAATAGGTAAGTAAGTGCATTATGGAAAAGCCTGTTTTGTATACCGTAATGGAAACTCCATGTAACTGCAAAATCAAGTTAGCAGTTATTATATAAGCGGAAATGGTCGATTTTGATATGATTTACGCAAATGGGTCATTCTAGTAAGAGCCTATATAAACTCAAATATATGTTTGGATATAAGAGAAAAAAAAAATCCGTTTGTAATTTTTTTCTTCACCTTAAAATTGCTAAAGAAATATTAAGTGTGCTGGTTAACTAATTAGCTTAATTTGTTGTTTTTTTTTGTGGTAAAAAACGATGAAAATAATAAAATCATTGCAACGAAAGAGGGGCTGTATCAACGCAAGTTGAAAAAAAGATTGTTCATATTTAGAACATTTTTATTATCACGTACACGGTGATTCACTTAACGTTCCACTCCACAATTCTCCGTTATTTTTAGAGTTAGAAAGTAGTTTTTTAACAGACCTTGGTTTTGGGTTCTAGCGACCCAAATTCGCGCACATCTGAAAAAATTTTTCCGAAAGCTTTTCATCGTGACCTCTCTATTAGCGAATTTTTCTTAATGAAAATTCGCTAATACTTGGAATCTTTTCCATCTTTTATGATGTACAATATCGCCTCAGGTTATTTGGTGTGGTCGATTATAAAAGCCTTGGAACGAATTTGAAAGAAGAGGAAACAAGAGGGTACTATACTATCATCATCAATTAGCCCTCTGCGTCCACTGCTGGACATAGGCCTCCCCTAGTTGAGTCCATTCTTTTCTGTTTTGAACGCTAGTAATTCAGCTTTTTAGTGAATGTTCTTTAAAAAAAATCACTAATGAGGAGATCCCGACTTTTGAGTTTGGAAAAAATTTCTTCAAATGAGCGCTAATCAGGCCCACCAGAACACATATCCCGGGTCAGTTTCAATTTTTATATGTATATATATATATATATATATATATATATATATATATATATATATATATATATATATATATATATATATATATATATATATATATATATATATATATATATCACACCGATAACTCAAAAAATAATGGGCCGATTTTGATTAAACTTGGTAAACGGCTTGGATAAGTTCGTTAGCCAGGAAAATCGGCCCAGGTTTTCCTGGAAAATTTTATGTTTTCTTTCTAAAAAAATTTATATCTCCCGAATTAACAAAGTAAGGGCAGCCAAATTTGGTACATTGAGTATCATTATAGGTAAGTCACCTACCAAAATTTAGCTCTGTAGGTCAAAAGAGAAAAAAAGTTATAGGCATTTAAAGAAAAATAAATTGGGGTTTTCCTCAAAACGTCAAAGTTGCTATTTAAAACGTCAAATTCGGCAACATTTAGGCAAATAACTTGAATCTAATACGGGCTATGGAAATCAAATGTCTCAAGAAGGATGTTTTACAAACCCTGAAGTCTTAGTTTCAACCGTCATTGTCCTTAATTTTACTAAAATGTTTCCAGAAAATTCATTTCAAATAGACCCTTTTTCTCTGATGCTTGGCAGTAGTCTTAGCTATAGAGTTTATCGTTTAATGGTATATAATTGTTGTCGAATTTTCGTAAAAAATTAATAAAGCTCAATATATCCGTTATTATACAAGATATGAAAAAAAATCTTTATACATTAATTATAGGGTGTCTTGAGCTACATCTTAAAAAAATATTTCTACAATCACAGGCTGGCCCATAAGTCGTTGGTGATACATTTTTTTTTTACTTAAACGCCTTATGTTATTGCATTTTTGCATTTTGTAAGAAAATAAATTCTGGATGCAGCAAGTGCTTTATGGTAGCGAATTTTGATCAAATGCTTCATATTTGAATAGCCCAATTTGCTATTAACCTATAAGGTTGACCAAGAAACGAGTTTTTCCAGGAACACTTTAAGTTTACTTTGCAAATTTTTGTACATTTTCACACAATAAAGTTATTTTTATGAAACACGGCACATTGTTTTTACTATATAGGTTATACTGGTAACCAAAATTGATGCCTGCTTTCTTAAATAAAAAGAAAGCACACATATTTGCAATAAAAACATTTTAATGAAAATTCACTACCATAACGCACTTGCTGCGTCCAGAGTTTTTTGTAATTTTTGTAATGTCATCTGTCCAGCAAGTTGGTGGTCTTCCTCTGTGTCTTATGGGATCTGGGTCTCCATTCAAGTAATCGTTCTGTCTACCTGTCATCTTGCATGCGAGCCACATGTCCCGTCTACTTCCATTTAAGTTTTGCCACATGTACGACCACATCAGTCACTCCTGTTCTTCTGCGTAATTCTTCATTTCTAATGTGGTCACGTAACGAAACGCCAAGCATCGACCTCTCCATTTTGCGCTGTGCTACTTTTAGTGAATTTTCCTAAAAAAAATTTCTTCAAATGAGCGCTATTTAGGACCCCCGGGAACCAAATCCGAGGTCAGTTTCAGACTTTATATATATATATATATATATATATATATATATATATATATATATATATATATATATATATATATATATATATATATATATATATATATATATATATATATATATATATATATATATATATATATATATATATTTATGTGTCACACCTATAACTTAAAAAATAATGGACCGATTTTGATAAAATTTGGCACATACCTTCCTTTCGCAAGTCGCTTGGATAAGTTCGTTAGCCAGGAAAATCCGCCGAGGTTTTCCCGGAAAATTTTGTGTTTTCTTTCGAAAAAAATCGAAAAAAATTTATATCTCCAAAATTGACAAAGTAAGGGCAACCAAATTTCATACGCGGGTTTATATCATTAGAGGCAAGTTACCTACCAAAATTTAGCTCTGTAGGTCAAAATACAAAAAAGTTACAGGCATTCAAAGAAAAATAAATTTGGGTTCTCCTCAAAACGTCAAAATCGCGATTTTAAACGTCAAAATTGGTGAGTACCTTCCTTTTGCAAATGGCTTGGATATGTTCGTTATCCAGGAAAATCCGACGAGGTTTTCCCGGAAAATTTTGTGTTTTCTTTCTAAAAAATTTATATCTCCAAAATTAACAAAGTAAGGGCAAGCAAATTTTATACGCGGGTTTATATCATTATAGGCAAGTTACCTACCAAAATTTAGCTCTGTAGGTCAAAAGACAAAAAGGTTATAGGCATTTAAACAAAAATAAATTGGGGTTTTTCACAAAACGTCAAAGTTGCGATTTAAACGTCAAAATTGGCAACATTTAGGAAAAGAAGTTGAATCTAATACGGGCTATGGAAATAAAATGTCTCAAGAAGAATGTTTTACAAACCCTGAAGTCTTAGTTTCAACCGTCATTGTCCTTCATTTTAATAAAATGTTTCCAGAAAATTCATTTCAAATAGACCCTTTCTCTGATGCGTGGCAGTAGCCTTAGTTATAGAGTTTATTGTTAATAGTATATAATTTTTGTAGAATTTTCGTAATATGAAAAAAATTTGTATATATTAATTATAGGGTGTCTTGAGCTACATCTTAAAAAATTATTTCTACAATCACAGGATGGCCCATAATTCGTTGGTGATACAAATTTTCTTTTTTTTTTTAATCAAACACGCCTTATGTTATTGCATTTTTGCATTTTCCATCGAAATATAATGCATGTTTGTAAGAACAAAAATTCTGGACGCAGTAAGTGCGTTATGGTAGCGAATTTTGATCAAATGCTTAATATTTGAATAGCTCAATTTGCTATTAACCTATAAGGTTGGCCAAGTTTACTTTCGGAAATTTTTGTACATTTTCAAACAATAAAGTTATTTTGATGAAACATGGCACATTGTTTTTACTATATAAGTTATACTGGTAACCAAATTTGATGCCTGCTTTCTTAAAAAAACACACATTATTGCTATTAAAAAATAGTTTTATGAAAATTCACTACCATAACGCACGTGCTGCGTCTCGAGATTTTTAGTTTCTTAGCAGAAGCGTTTGTAAGGGTTAGTGTTTCGGCGCTGTAGGTTATAACCGGTAAAACACATTGGTTGAAAACTTTTCTTTTCATTCATATTGGAAAGTCGCCTCTGAAAACGTCTCCAAGTTTGCCGTAAGCCGCCCAGGAGAGTATAACCCTTCTGTTTATCTCGCATGTTTGGTTGGCTTTGGATAGGCTTAGCTCGTGGTCCAAATATGTGTATTTATCTACCCATTCCACCTCAGTGTTTTCAATAATTAGGTTGTTAATAGGGACGAGGTTTGTCATAAATGTTGTTTCTCCAATGTTCATTTTTAGACCTACTGTTGCACAGGCCTCCTGAAGTTCCTGTAGCATCACTCTAATATCTTCCAAGTTGTCAGCCAGTAAGACAATGTCGTCTGCAAATCGTAAGTTTGACAGCCACTATACTACACACACACACACACACACACACACACACACACACACACACACACACACACACACACACACACACACACACACACACACACACACACACACACACACACACACACACACACACACACACACACACACACACACACACACACACACACACACACACACACACACACACACACACACACACACACACACACACACACACACACACACACACACACACACACACACACACACACACACACACACACACACACACACACACACACACACACACACACACACACACACACACACACACACACACACACACACACACACACACACACACACACACACACACACACACACACACACACACACACACACACACACACACACACACACACACACACACACACACACACACACACACACACACACACACACACACACACACACACACACACACACACACACACACACACACACACACACACACACACACACACACACACACACACACACACACACACACACACACACACACACACACACACACACACACACACACACACACACACACACACACACACACACACACACACACACACACACACACACACACACACACACACACACACACACACACACACACACACACACACACACACACACACACACACACACACACACACACACACACACACACACACACACACACACACACACACACACACACACACACACACACACACACACACACACACACACACACACACACACACACACACACACACACACACACACACACACACACACACACACACACACACACACACACACACACACACACACACACACACACACACACACACACACACACACACACACACACACACACACACACACACACACACACACACACACACACACACACACACACACACACACACACACACACACACACACACACACACACACACACACACACACACACACACACACACACACACACACACACACACACACACACACACACACACACACACACACACACACACACACACACACACACACACACACACACACACACACACACACACACACACACACACACACACACACACACACACACACACACACACACACACACACACACACACACACACACACACACACACACACACACACACACACACACACACACACACACACACACACACACACACACACACACACACACACACACACACACACACACACACACACACACACACACACACACACACACACACACACACACACACACACACACACACACACACACACACACACACACACACACACACACACACACACACACACACACACACACACACACACACACACACACACACACACACACACACACACACACACACACACACACACACACACACACACACACACACACACACACACACAAATATATATATATATATATATATATATATATATATATATATATATATATGCTGTGTCTATACGATGATTATGGTGCTATGACCAAGCCAGTCAAGGATACCAAAAAGATGCGACCAGCTTTACTACTTTTGTATAAAAAAAGTTGAGGAATAACTAATTAAAGCATATTTTTTCTTCTTGTGGATAAAATATCACAATGACCATTCCGGTCCATATCGACTCTAATTTATCATGAATAAAATTTACCTCAATCCACAGAAGCGTACGCTACTCCATAATCAAAATGATGAATGTCCGGTGTGTGTTCAGGTTGAAGTTAGCTGAGTTTGACTGTTCTTAGAGGGGGTTAACAAATTTGACTTATGTAATAAATTTCTAATTAATGGTTAGTAAGTGTCCAACCAGGTTCTCTCACGTCCGGTGCAGGTTCAGATTGAAACTGGATTATCTGTTTATAACTTTTCATGGGTGATGTTAATAAATTTTTTCTTGCATAGTAAATTTCTAACAAACTTTAAGTAAAATATTTAATATGTAGTTTTTGTCCAGGCTGAGGTGATTGGCGCAGCTTTAAGGGTATAATGCTTCACCATTCGGAAGGTTGTAAAGCCGTCGGTTACCTGTATAATGTGACGTTGTACACGTATGTGTACCTTCTTACAAAGGCTATACGGTTCACTAACTGGTTTCTGAGGTCGGTGATTGGCCTTAGACGCCCTACACACGTAACGACTTATCGTACTGCACGTGGAACTGCAGGTCGTAGAGAAAATCGTATGGGTTGCAGTACAACCATTTTCTGTACACATAATTCAATACATAGTACTGCAGCAGTTCAAATTATTGCAGTTTTACGGTATAATAATAGAAGCGCTAGAGTGAACAGTGCATTATTATGTCTTCAAGAACTTCAAAAAGGAAAGCTGTTACAGTTTTAGGTGCAGTGTTGTTGATTGATGAAGGTTGTTACGTGTATACTCGAAGGACCGTATATAAATTGTGGTTTGAGTTATAATACGTTATTTGATAGATATTTGTGTTGTTAATTAAATAGCAACACCGTAGTTTTTTTAATTTATTTTTTATTTCAACAACACACCACGAGGGCTTACAGCCTAAATACTATCGTACCGTAGGTGTTGACAAGGAGGAAAGAGGCAACTTGTTAATTCTGGACTTGAAGGTTTGGAGGTTCGGAGGAGAAGGAAAAACATGTGCCGGCAAGGAATCCCACAATTTGGAAGTCTTCGGGACAAAAGAGCGGGCATAACAAGATGTTCTATGTCTGGTGACCTGGACAGTAAAAGGGTGCATTCGCTCTGTTCGCCTGGTAGATCTGTTGGAGGCAGCAGGTGGAGGAACTATGGAAGAGAGCTCCTCTGAGCAGTGTCCGTGTAGATATCTATAAAAGAGAGAGAGAGGTCACCAACGGCACGTCGGTGGGCAAGTGATGGCAGCCTTTGGGTGAGGGTAGGGTCACCGATGAGACGTATAGCTCTCTTTTGAATGGAGTCCAGGATAGCGAGTGTAGAAGCGGCAGCTGCACCCCAGATGTGGGAGCAGTATTCGAGGTTTGGCCTTATTTGTGAAGTATGTAAGGTATAGAGATTAGCTGGCGAAAAGTATATGCGGGTCCGGAAGAGAAAACCTAATTTCTTAGCAGCCGCTTCTGCGATTGAGGTGATATGTTGGTGCCAATTAAGATGTCGATCCACAGAAATGCCAACAAGAGAAAAGGACTCATTACTTTGAATAACTTGGTTGTTCATTGTGATGGGTCTGGGGCTGGTGTATCTCTTATGAGAAAGAGAGCAAGATTGATATTTGGTGGGGTCGAATTGTACAAGATTTCTACTTCCCCAGTCTAATATTTTTTGGAGATCCACGGAGACAGAACCCTCCATGAGTCTGCGATCCTCATCTAATTGGGCTAGAGAGACAGGCTTAGAATATTGTATATTTGAGTGGAGGGTACTGTCGTCCACGTAACTGTGGACTGGGTTGGATGTGCTAGAGAGGAGGTCATTGATGTGGAGAAGAAACAAAGTAGGGGCTAAAGCTGAACCTTGAGGAACTCCTGCATTAATTGGATACAGTTTAGAGGAATGGCCATCCACGACAACAGAAATCCTCCGGTTGGAGAGGAAATTTGCTGTCCAGGTACAGAGTTTTGGTGGTAGGCCATAGGCCGGTAGTTTATTAAGCAGCGCTGCGTGCCAGACCTGGTCGAATGCTTTGGATATGTCTAGGGCGACAATCTGGGATTCACCGTGCAGTTCCATAGACTTGTTCCAAGAATGGGTGACAAAGGAAAGGAGGTCGGCAGTCGATCTGCGCTGACGGAATCCATACTGCCTGTCGTGGATTAGACTGTGTTTTTCAAGAAATTTTAGTAATTCGGTGTTTATATACTTTTTCATCACTTTAGAGACGACTAAAAGGAGAGAAATAGGCCTTTAGTTGCTACGAAGCGCTTTGGATCCTTTCTTGGGGATGGGTTGTACTCGAGCAGTTTTCCAGTTACTAGGGAATATGCCTTTATTGTAAGGTATCTGAAACAGACGAGTCAGGACAGGAGCAAGTTCTGGTGCGCATTTTTTGAGAACAATTGCTGGGATCTCGTCAAGGCCAGGGGCTTTCCTGGTATTAAGAGAAGAGAGCATCTTTCGTACCTTTTTAGTTTTGAAAATGATATCCGTCATTTTATGCGCGACATTGGGGCCTGTTGGTGGTTGAACATTTGGGGGTGGGTTGAGAGTACAGTTGCCAGCTAACAACGAAGCAAAAAGTTCAGCCTCGCCCAGGGCGGTAGAAACAAATACATCCCCTGAGACAAGAGGTGGGAACGTGCTCTTGCACAAATTATTCCCAATAGATTTAGCAAGAGAGTCCAGAAGGGTTTGCCGCCGTTGGAGCTTAAGAGGACTTTGTTTTTGATGTGGTTATTAAACGAGTTTTTTGCCTCAGAAAGAATGCGGACATATCGGTTTCTTGCGTCGTTAAATGCTTGACGGTTTTTTTGACTGGGATTGTGTAGAAGCGTTTTGTGAGCTTTGACCTTTTCAAGTCTGGCCTTGTCACAGGATTTAGAGAACCAGGGCTTTTGAGCGGCTGCAGAGTTTTTCTGTGTACGTGGAATAAATAATTCCATGCCAGCTAGGATAATTTCGGTGACGTTGTGTGAGATATCAGAGGCGTCAGGATGAGAGAAGCAGACAGACGCCCATGGAAATGAGGAAAAGTAATCCCGCATTTCCTCCTAGTTTGCGGAGTTGTAGTGCCAAACGATACGTGGGTGTGATGACTGTGTGACCTCGGGTTGCATTGCGCAGGAAGCAGTGACCATGCCGTGGTCTGAGCGACCAAGGGGGGCGGTGACTGATATCTTATAGCATTCAGGTTTTGTAGTAAGAAGGAGATCCAAGCGATTTGAGCTGTGTGTTGGGATGCGAGGAAAGTAAGTAGGTTGCTGAACCATATTGGCTAAAGAATTGCTAACTGCAAAGGCCTCCGCTGCTCTTCCTTGTGGATCGGTTTTTGAGGATCCTAGCCATTCCTTATTATGGACATTGAAGTCACCAAGAATAGTGACCTCGGAGGAAGGATATTGAGAAATCAGATAGTCGCTTTTTTCAGAAAGGTAATCAAATAGCTGGACAAAGTTGTTGTCAGAAGGTGACCGGTAAATGCAACAGATGAATTTAGTTGCAGCCCCGAGAGAGAGTTTTAGTATGTCTTTTCTTCCAGCTTCTAAATTGGGGAGTCTGGTGCAGGGTAGATTGCTACGGACGTATGCGCACACGTCTCCATGCAATCTAAAGGAAGTAAGGAGCTCATACCCCGGAAAATTAAGGCGATTAGTGGCTGTTGTGGCACTGATTAGGGTTTCGGCGAGGAAGGGGATTTGGGGCCTGTTAGCCTGGAGGAAATGGTGGACGGAGTTCAAGTTAAAGTTAAGTGACTTATTGAATGATACTCTTGGCGTATCACACTATATATACACTAAAATCTCGACTGAGATATTTAACACAACATCTTTGAATTGCAAACTTAAAAACCATAATGATTTTCTGATGTGACAGAATGAGCTTATATTCTTAGGGGTAGTGGCTTACAGGGATGTCACATTGAGCAACACAGAACAAAAATGGAACACAAATCAGTGAAAAAGAGAAAATGGTGTAATGGATAGAAACAAATATTCGCTCTTATGTGGCTGTTAAAAGAACTTGAACATGAAGAGCCTCTTGATTTTAAAAATTACTTAAGAATGGATTCTGATGCCTATACGTCTTCGTTGGCTTTAATTTGTAATAAAATTACAAAACAAGATACAATCATGAGGAATGCAATCTCTGCTGAAGAAAGATTGGTCGCTACATTAAGATATTTGGCAACAAGATCATCTCATGAAGATCTTACATTTAGAACAGGTATTTCACCTCAAGCGCTAAATAAAATTACACCTTAGTTCTTGTATTGTTTGTTTTTTTCATTATTTCTTTCGTCCCTTCTGGGAATAATTCCTTAAATTTGTTAAATGAAATATCAGAACTGTCATTTCTGTTTATTTTATTTGCGTAATCTTTTGATTTCACCTCCCATAGGCAGCAGTTTTCTCTACACATTTCAATAAACTCTATCCAGAATGTCTTTTTTTTAATACACAGGATAAATAAAATTAAAAGAATAACTAGCTAACAATAAAGTAACAATACACCCCTACAATGGAAGAATCGTAAGTGCGCAGTCGTGATAACTCTACACACGTTACGACTTGCGATCAAACACGACCGCTGATACGATATTTTATGGAAGCTCCGTACTGCGAGCGATTTGGCTACTGCGTACTGCGAGGCATCCAATTTTCATACACACGCTACTGCTTATCGTTACTGCAGCAGTTCTGGCCGATGTTGTACTGCATGCATTACGGTAAATCGCCTACACACGTAGCGATTTATCGTAATGCATGCAGTACAACATCGGCCAGAACTGCTGCAGTAACGATAAGCAGTAGCGTGTGTAGGTAAATTGGATGCCTCGCAGTACGCAGTAGCCGAATCGCTGGCAGTACGGAGATTCCATGAAATATCGTATCAGCGGTCGTGTTTGGTCGCAAGTTGGAACGTGTGTAGAGTTATCACGACTGCGCACTTACGATTTTTCCATTGTACGGGTGTATTGTTATTTTATTGTTAGCCAGTTATTCTTTTCATTTTATGAATCATGTATATTGAAAAAAATTCTGGACGCAGCAAGTGCGTTATGGTAGTGAATTTTCATAAAAATGTTTTTACTAGCAAATATGTGTTTTTTTTTCAGAAAGCAGGCGTCAAATTTGGTTACCAGTATAACCTATATAGTAAAAACAATGTGCCATGTTTCATCAAAATAACTTTATTGGTTGAAAACGTACAGAAATTTCCGAAAGTAAACTTAAAATGTAACCGAAAAAATCCGTTTCTTGGTCAACCTTATAGGTTAATATCAAATTGAGCTTTTCAAATATGAAGCATTAAATCAAAATTCGCTACCATAACGCACTTGCTGCGTCCAGAATTTCTTAACTTACAAACATGCATTATATTTCGATGGAAAATGCAAAAGCATAAGGCGTTTTCCACAAAAAAAAATTATTTGTATCACCAACGACTTATGGGCCACCCTGTGATGGTAGCAATAATTTTTTAAAGTGTGGCTCAAGACACCGTATAATTAATGTATACAATATTTTTTCATATCTTGTATAATAACGGATATATTGAGCTTTATTGATTTTTTACGAAAATTCTACAAAAATTATATACCATTAAAGGATAAATTCTATAGTTAAGGCTACTGCCAAGCATCAGAGAAAGGGTCTATTTGAAATGAATTTTCTGGAAATATTTTAGTAAAATGAAGGACGATGACGGTTGAAACTAAGACTTCAGGGTTTGTAAAACATTCTTCTTAAGACATTTTCTTTCCATAGCCTGTATTAGATTCAAGTTCTTTGCCTAAATGTTGCGAATTTTGATGTTTTAAATTGTCACTTTGACGTTTTGAGGAAAACCCCAATTTATTTTTCTTTAACTGACCATAACTTTTTTGTCTTTTCACCTACAGAGCTAAATTTTGGTAGGTAACTTGCCTATAATGACATAAACCAGCATACCAAATCTGGGCCGATTTTCCTGACTAACGAACTTATCCAAGCCATTTGCAAAAGGAAGGTATTCACCAAATTTAATCAAAATCGGCCCATTATTTTTTGAGTTATCGGTGTGATACATATATATATATATATATATATATATATATATATATATATATATATATATATATATATATATATATATATATATATATATACATATAAAAATTGAAACTGACCCCGGATATGTGTTCTGGGGGGCCTAATTAGCGCTCATTTAAAGAAATTTTTTCAAAATTCAAAAGTCGGGATCTCCTCATTAGTGAATTTTTTTTAAGAAAATTCACTGAAAGACATACTGGGAAGAGTTTATTGAAATGTATAGAGAAAACAGCTGCAACAGGTGAAATCAAAAGATTACGCAAATAAAATAAAGAGAAATGACAGTTATGATATTTTATTTAGTAAATTTATGCAATTGTTCTCAGAAGGGACAAAATAAATAATGAAAAAAAAAACAATATAAGAACTAAGGTGTAATTTTACTTAGCGCTTGAGGTGAAATACTTGTTCTAAATTTAAGATCTTCATAAGAACATCTTGTTGCTAAATGCGACCAATCCTTCTTCAGGAGATATTATTACGTTCCTCATAATTGTATCTTGTTTTGTAATTTTATTACAAATTAAAGCCCACAAAGACGCAGAGGCATCAGAATCCATTCTTAAAAATCAAGAGGCTCTTCATGTTCAAGTTCTTTTAACAGCCACATAAAAGCGAGTATTTGTTTCTGTACAACAACTACGTTTTACACAATTTTCTCTTTTTCACTGATTTTTGTTCCATCTTTATTCTGTATTTCTCAATGTGATCCCTGTAAGCCACCACCCCTAAGAATATAACCTCATTCTGTTACATCAGTATACCATTCTAGTTTTTAGTTTGTAACTCAAAGATGCTATGATAAATATCTCAGTCGAGATACATGTATATTGTACAGTTAATATAAGTGTATATATAGCGTTGATACGCTAATAGTATCATTCAATAAGTCACCTTACTTTAACTACAGTGATGCTATTTAATTAACCCACATAACGCAACTATCTATCAAATAATCTATTATAACTCAAAGTACAATTTATATACGGTCCTTAGACACGTAACAATCTTCATCAATCAACAACACTGCAGCTAAAAGCGCAACAGCTTTCCTTTTTGAAGTTCTTGAAGACATAATAACTGCAATAATCTGAACCGCTGCAGTACGATGTGTTGAATCGTGTGTACAGAAAATGGTTGTACTGCAACCCATATACGATTTTCTCTACTGCAGTTCCACGTGCAGTTACCATAAATCGTTACGTGTGTAGGGCGTCTTATAGTCGCGAAAATAGATCGGGAATAAATACATAAGAATACAACAAGTTAGAACTTGTGTATCGGCTTGTAAATTAATCCAATCAATTAACTTTAATAAATGTTTAATTATTATATAACCATTATATTATAATCTCATCTACCTATTAACACTACGTGGTTGTTTAGGCAACCCATATTACCTAAGTAGTTTGACAACGCAATTTAGAAAATATCATGTCTATGCAGGTTAATGGGAAACTGCGAGTTATTTCTACTCAACTTGTTACTACATACATAATAAAGCTCAGAACTTTTCCAATTACTTATAGAATAAAGTCTGAAAACTTATCAAGTAAAAACTTTCTACAATCGGTTCTTTAAAAAGTGTTTTTTGAGTTAATCTATATAGGCCGATTATGCATAATCACAGCCGTCAGATTCATGAGTTATGAATTAAAATGGTTATGAATGGCTATAAGCTAAAACATAATTAATCTGCCCACAAGTTATTTTCTGTGATTAGGGTTACGGGGAAGTTATAACGAGTTCTTAGTTTTACTGTGGTGTATGGTCGAGCACCGAAGACTATCGTCTCATTTCTAGCGAATTTTCCTTAAAAAAAAACATTAACCTCCCGGGATCAAAACTTGGTTCTTGTACTTTAGACCAAGCCAGTTTTACGTCATATTAGTGAATTTTTATTAAAAAAAATTCACTAATAGAGAGGTATCGATGGTGAGACTTTGCAAAAATTTTTGCAAATGAGCGCGAACTAGGACCCCTAGAACCCATATCCGGGGTCAGTTTCAATTTTTCTATGTATATATATATATATATATATATATATATATATATATATATATATATATATATATATATATATATATATATATATATGTATGTATGTATGTATGTATGTATGTATGTATGTATCCGTCTGATAACTCAAAAAATAATTAACCGATTTCGATGAAACTTGGCAAGTGGCTTTCTTTTATTAATGGCTTGGATGAGTTCGTTAGCCAGAAAAAGCGGACGGGGTTTTCCGAGAAAATTTTGAGTTTCCTTTTGAATTTTTTTTTCCGAAAGTAACAAAGCTGTTTTAATGCAATTTACTATATATGTTGCCTCGGGAGAGATCTTACTACGTACTGAAATTCAAATTTCTAAGTTTATAAAAAATTGAGTTATTCAAATTTTAAATTTTCTTTCGAAAATTTTTTTTTCTTCGAAAATTACAAAGTTATTTTAATGAAATTTGGTAGATATCTTGCGTTAGGAGAGACCTTACTACACACTAAAATTAAACTCTCTAAGTTTATAGAAAATTGAGTTATTCAAATTTGATGCATTTAATATTTAACATGAAGTTTTTACCACAGAAATCGTAGAAACGACGAGACGATTTTCACGTCTCTGGTATCAAGATCACATGAGAGGATAGGCAATGGCAGTGTAAAACTAATGTTGTACATGCTAGTTTGTTATTCTGCAGATGATGTTTTCAATTTGTTTTCAATATATGGTGAATGTAACAGAATAGTTGAGACAACAGTTCGAACATTTAACAACAGATTCCTTTATTTGGTTCCAATGAATAGAACAAAAGTCAGCAGAATTAAAAGTAAGTCGTCAAGTCATGGAATAATACTGACACGACGCGTTGTTAAACGTTTCAAAATTGAAGACAATGAAATGGACGAAATTATAGTTCTTGCATATTTTGAAGCATGTCTACAAAGTTCGTTAAGAAGTAGGTCTCAAGATTTGGGTTTATCTATCTGGGCAATACACAGAATATTGCGAAAGCACAATATGCATAATTAGTGAATTTTTATTTAAAAAAATTCACTAATAGAGAGGTATCGATGGTGATTCTTTCAAATGAGTGCGAACTAGGACCCCTAGAACTCATATCCGGGGTCAGTTTCAATTTTTATATGTTTATATATATATATATATATATATATATATATATATATATATATATATATATATATATATATATATATATATATATATATATATATATATATATATATGTATCCGTCTGAAAACTCAAAAAATAATTAACCGATTTCGATGAAACTTGGGAAGTGCCTTTCTTTTATAAATGGCTTCGATGAGTTCGTTATCCAGAAAAAACGGACGGGGTTTTCCGGGAAAATTTTGAGTTTTCTTTCAAAAATTTTTTCTCCGAAAGTAACAAAGCTGTTTTAATGAAATTTACTTTTAATGAAATTTACTATATATGTTGCCTCAGGAGAGATCTTACCACGTACCAAAATTCAACTTTCTAAGTTTAGAGAAAATTGAGTTATTTAAATTTTAAATTTTCTTTCGAAAAAAATTTGTTTCTCCGAAAATTACAAAGTTATTTTAATGAAATTTTGTGGATATCTTGCCTTAGGAAAGACCTTACTACGTATTAACATTAAACTCTCTAAGTTTTTTAGAAAATGGAGTTATTTAAATTTGAAGCATTTAATAAAAATTCACTACCATAACGCACTTGCTGCGTCCCGAGTTTTTCTTAACTCGGCGGTGAAGCTAATACCATTTTAGCAACAGTTACCAAAAATTAAGCGTTCTTTAACAGGCGATAATGCAATAAGTTAGATGCAAGCAAATTTTTAGTATTCTCGTCTAAAAAATGGTACCTATTCTATATAGGATTTTTATAGGCATGTATGGTAGTTGAATAATATCCTACCATTGCATATATTTTGTTTATACATTGGATCCACATTATTTCTTATTATTTTAATTTTCCAGAAAGTTTGCCTCTAAAACAGCTTTTAAACCTCAATGTCACACATGTTACCTCACATAAACCATTGTGTTAATACCTTATCTTTGTATCTCTAAGAGGCCAGATCCAATTGGTGAGATGACTACCTTTTGCAATGCAGAGTCTCCGCAAAGGACATAAAGTTTGCCATTATCTTAATGTAGCAAGTATTAGGTGTAAGGACGCATTAAACTTTAATAAAATCCGCTCAAATTTGACCTGCTATAAGTAGAATTCAGTAATTTAAGTGAATTTTTTGACCTGACCTGACCTGACCTGCTATCACAAAAATTCAGTCATTTTAGTGAATTTTCGTAGAAAAAAATGAGAATACCGCGATTTATAAATTTTTAAAAATTTCCTCCATGAGCGGGAACTAGGACCGCTAGAACCAATATTCGGGGCCAGTTCCAATTTTTATATCTTTATATATACAGGGTTGCGCAAAAGTAACGCAACAAGGCCATAACTGTTAAACTGAGAAAGGCTTCGGACTCACAATTTGTAGGGTTGCATAATAATAAGATATATTTCCCAAAGACAACATACATTGTATAGGACTAGTCAAAACAAACAAATTACAAAAATTAACAAACTAAACACAAACAATCACAGCATAAAAAACAAACATATCACTACATATGTTGTCCAGACATAAATTCGTCTAAACTATAAAAACATTCAGTCAATAAAAAAAAATTAAGTTCTCCCCTAAAAACTGACAGGCTACTACATGATCTAACTCTCTCTGGCAGTTGATTGAAAATCCTAGGTGCTAGGTAATCGGGAGAATTATATGTCACTTTGAGCTTGGCATATGGTACGTGAACCCTGTTTTATTGTCTCGTATCTACATCATGTATGGCTTTATTTAATACAAAATTTCCATGCTTATCATTGAAAACAAGCAAAGAAAGTTCCATTATAATCATCGAAAATAATGTAAGCACTCTGTTTTGCTGAAAAATATATCTGCATGACTGACGTGATGGAACTCCTTCCAAGCATCTTAGTACCCGTGCCTGAGCTATAAATACAGCTCTCGTATGTGCTGACAATCCCCAGAATATTATACCGTAACGCAACCGAGAGTCGACCTGCCCGTGGTAGAGCATCAACAACTGATCCTTCTCCATATAACTTCTTACGTTTCTTAACTGATATGAAACCGAATTTAGCTTCCCAACCAGATACGCACAGTGATCATGCCAATTCAAAGAATGGTCTAGAAAAATACCCAAAAATTTATAATTTCCATCTGTAGCTATTGCGGACACTAAACTGTTAGTCTAAAAAGTTTATTGCGCTACAGTGCTTTTGGTAGTTGTGAAACCTAATCGCAGCCGTCTTACCACAATTTTAAAAACAGTCTGTTAGCAGAAAACCATGCATTTAACTCCGTAAAAACAGAGCTGCACCTAGCCGCGAGACCCACATCGGAAATGTCAGAAACAATAACGGAGGTATCATCAGCGTACATGGTGATCGACGCTGGCAACTTCAAGCGACCCAAGTCATTAATATATAATAAAAACAGCACTGGACCCAGGACCGATCCCTGCGGAACGCCCAGGTCACTGCTGATAATTTGAGAAGCGCTCTGCCCAACAACAACATACTGTCTTCTCTGGGAAAAATAACTAGACAGCCAAGACACGGGCAATCCCCGTACGCCATACATCTGTAGCTTCTCGATCAAGATAGAGTGATCGCCGCAGTCAGATGCCCTGCTGAGATCACAAAAGATACCAACAGGACACTCGCCAGCCTCTATGCTCTTAATTACAGAGCCATAGTATGAATAAATCGTCGTCGATGTTGATCTATTGTCCAGAAATCCAGGTTGATTTTTTGCAAATATTTGCTGCTGGGAGCAGTACGTCACAAGCCGGTTCAGAAATGCATACTCAAATACACATGAAAAGCTAGGAGGAATCGCCACTGGCCTGTAGTTTTCCAACAAAGAGAAATCTTGTTTTTTATGTACCGGAACTTTCTTGTCGATCTTTAACCCTTCAGGGAATAGCCCACTTATAAAAGAAGTATTAACTAAGTGCAATAATGGTTTTATTATAATATACAGGGACTTTTTAAGAAGAAACTTGGGAAGATCGTCATATCCAGATGATAACTTATTTTTTAACTTACAAGTTAGTACATTATAGAGTTCCGGTTCTGAAAACGGGACAAGATAAAACGAATTTGGCGGAGACGTAACGTTCTTCATGAACTGCCTATAGTCAATCTTGTGATCGGCTATCTGAGAGAGCGTCTGCCTTGGAGTCTGTTCAAAATAGAAGTTGAACAGGTTAGCAACCTCATCAGCAGAAGTCACCATAACAGATTATTTGTGAGTGAAGATTGCAACCTGTGATGAGCACTGATAAGTACAATTCGGCGAACCCAATTCATCGCAATACAGTTTTTAGACCGGACGATCGTTTCTCTAACAAAGTTAGCGTCATCGGGGATGAATAAATTAAGCGAATAAAGGCTAGAACTACTATTTATATGTTATTTGCCAAGCAGTTGCGAACAGCGTCCTCTGCGAAGGTATACAGACAGACTCCCACTGTTAAGTCTTCAATCCCTGTAATGAAAATTGTGCACCTGCTTTTTTAATACTTTGTGTCGTTATCAAATATTTCTTCTAAGAAGGACACACTGATTATTAAGATAATAGTTCGAACAATAGGCTACCGGACCTACTCTATTCATCGAAACATTTTTGTTCAAATTTTGAACTATATATATATATATATATATATATATATATATATATATATATATATATATATATATATATATATATATATATATATATATATATATATATATATATATATATATATATATATATATATATATATATATACTTTCGTAAGCATCTATCTGACGCGACTGCCTGACATTTTTGATTAACTTGAGATTTTCTTTATCTACACGGTGATTATTATCCCAAATATGCTGAGCAATACATGACTTATCAGTAGTGCCATATCTCAGTTGCGCTAAATCCTCTTTAAATCTATTTTCAATAGTTCTTTTGGTTTGCCCAACATATTTAAGTTTAGATTCCCTAGAACCTATTTTGTAGATTCCCCACATTTATCTTTATGCTTTGGGTTATCCAGAAAATTTTTTAATGTATTTTTTGTGGAAAATGTTAGCTGTAAATTGACTTTCTAAAAATGCTATTAAAACCTCTCTTAATTCGCGGTTCAAATGGTAAACAGACAACGGTTTTGTCTGGCTTATCTTTTCTGAGAGTCGCAGATTCCGCTAACATTTTCTTTGTTTAATTTTTATCGACTAATTTTTCCACTAAGCAGACAGAGTAGCCATTAAACTTAGCTACATTTTTTATATATACCAGTTCTCTGTTGTATCTTTCTTTATTTAAGGGAAACTGTATTGATCTATGAACCAGAAAACTGAACCTAGCTATTTTTTTTTGTGAAAAGCTATGGTGTGAGGCAATCGAAATGTAACTCACAGTAGTTTCCTTTCTGCGGATGTCAAGTTTCAAAGTGTCTCTATTTTTAATGATTAATACATGAAGAAAAGGTAATTTGTTATTAATTTCTATTTCATGCGTCAATTTAATGGAGTCAAATTTACTGTGTAATTTGGCAATAAAATCATCTACCTTGCATACATTTGTATTAAATATTGCAAAAACATCGTCCACATAACGAAACCATACTCTAGGAAAATAGTCATTTTCATTTGCTAGGTCTGTTTTAAATCTACCCAAAAAAGGTCTGCAAATAAGCTGATTAATACCAAAAACGTTGATCAAATAAATATAGTTAAACGACTGCGAGAGAAAGAGTTTTTTATGTTTAAGCAGACAAAGGTAATAAGGTTGTGATTTTAAACAAAAACGATGATAAATACAGAGTATATAACGTAATAGAATCAGGACCGTACAAAAAACTAAATAGAAACCCTCTCCCAAAAATGATTTCTGAAGTTAAAAACAATTAAAAGAGATGTCATAACCTTATTACAAAAGACTTACGAAAAACGTAACAAGTTTGAAATCCTAAAGTTCAAAAAAGTATTGTCTCCCAAAATCCATAAACCCGGAAAATCGGTGAGAAGTATTGCTTCAGCTATAGATTCCCCTACATGCAATATAGCGAAATGGTTAACAAACGAGTTAAAGGTTTCTCTATCAAAAAAAAAAAGTTTTTCAGTTTCAAATTCACTTGAATTTATTAATAAAGTTAAAAACATTAAATTGGTTAAAGACGAGGTTTTAATATCGTTTGATGTAAGCTCGTTGTTTTCCAGTGTTCCCATAAAAGAAACGCTAACCTACTTACACCATTTGTTAAAAATGAACGACATAGATGAAGAGGTTTGCAAAGTTAACAAATCTTTGCATGAATCAGAATATCTTTGGATTTAATAAGGAATTTATCCCAAATATGCTGAGCAATACATGATTTATAAATAGTGCTATATCTCAGTTGCGCTAAATGCTCTTTAAATCTATTTTTAATAGTTATATTAGTTTGCCCAACATATTTAACTTTACAATCGCTACAACCTATTTCATAAATTCCCCACACTTCTGTGGTTTTACCTTTATTCTTTGGGTTACCCAGCAAATTTCTTAATGTATTTTTTGTGGCAAATGTTAACTGTAAATTGGCTTTCTAAAAATGCTATTAAAACCTCTCGTAATCTTTTCTGAAAGTCGTAGATTCCGCTAAAATTTTCTTTGTTTTATGTTTATTGACTAATTTTTCCACTAAGCAGGCAGAGTAACGATTAAACGTAGCTAGTTTTTTTTTATATATTTAAGTTCTCTGTTGTATCTTTATTTATTTAAGGGAAACTGTATTAATCTATGAGCCAGAAAATTGAAACTAAGCTGTTTTTTGTGGAAAACTATGGTGTGAGGCAATAAAAATGTAACTCACAGTAGTGGTTACCTTTCTGCGATGTCAAATTCTAAAGTGTCTCTATTTTAAAGAATAATACATGAAGAAAAGGTAATTTGTTATTAATTTCTATTTCATGCGTCAATTTAATGGAGTCAAATTTACTGTTTAATTTGGCAATAAAATCATCTACCTTGCATACATTTGTATTAAATATTGCAAAAACATCGTCCACATAACGAAAGCATACTCTAGGAAAATAGTCAATTTCATTTGCTAGGTCTGTTTCAAATCTACTCATGAAAAGGTCTGCAATGAATGGATAAAGGAGGTTGCCCATTCCTGTGCCATGGGTTTGTTCAAAAAATTCATTATTAAATCGAAAAATATTCTGATTCATGCAAAGATTTGTTAAATATATATATATATATATATATATATATATATATATATATATATATATATATATATATATATATATTATATAGTATTCTTTGAAAACCTCTTCATCTATGTCGTTCATTTTTAACAAATTGCACAGATACCGTAAACTGCAGTTATCTCGAAAATTACACCTCATACAAAAAAATCGCAAGTGGCCTTTTTTGTAGCCAATAGACTACTTATTGCAAAAAATATATAGGCTGGACACGAAAAGCGTAATTTATAATTCTTTTGATATAAAGATTCTATCACAATCCCTTTACTACGCTACTGGGCGTTTCTTTTTTTTTTTTTGAAAATACTATTAAATTGAGTCTTCTAGTGACCTTTATTACACCTGCAGATTTTAAGTTCTTATTCGGAACCATTTCAGAATTATCATAAAATTTCTATTTTTTTAAATAATTTTCCAGGGCCGTATCTCTGTAAATAAGCCGAACTGATGAAAAGTGCATTAAGAAAAGTTTCATATTTTTTCATGCTTATTGCCGTGATGCACTTTGCGACATACAATTACGGACCATCCTATATATATATATATATATATATATATATATATATATATATATATATATATATATATATATATATATATATATATATATATATATATATACAAAATTTATTGGAGCACTCATTCTTCTTTGTTTTTTAATGCATATATCAATTTTCATATATTCTGTAGTGCTTGTTTATTTAACTTGTGTGTAGAAAAAATTTTCCTGGACATTTTTGGCATTCTTTTTGTTTATAGAACGACAAAAGCACGAGTTGAAATGGTAACTTAAGGCAAAACATCTATCAGGGTAAATAAATCTAGTCAGGCTGACTCATTACATTCAAATATTTATTTATTTCCTTCGGGAGCAACTAGAATTTTCAAGTTTATGGGGAGAAAATTTTTAACTTATTTTTTAACTGTAATTTAAGTATTTTAAGGGTCAACTCGATTTATATTAGCCACGACATTAACAGATGAACTTGGAAAATGTGCCGTCATTTACCACATAGAAAGTTTTCAGGGCAACCCACGGACACCACATAGTTCAGCATGTAGCAGATATTTGAAAGTATAGGGAATTTCACGCTTTAGTGTATTCCCAAATTAGTTAACAACTATTTTAACGACTCTACTAAATATTCTAAAACAGTTTTGCCCATGTCAATCAACTTTTAAAACGTATGGTAAACTAAACATATAGGTATTAAGTATAACACAAAACAAAGTGAGCAGCAGTTATAGAGCATGGAATAGAGCCTCGGCGGTTCAGTGGTAAGAACGTGTGTACGTAGAACCGTCAGTCCCATGTTCATGCGATGTTGGGCACGTCAAAGATCCCCACCTTTCTTACAGAAATACAGGGGTACGGCAAAATTTCCAGGATAGTGAGGTGAAACTGCTCCCTGGCGTCGGTAATTGGCCATAGTCAGTTGCTTTGGAGGCAAATGAGGACATAGCACGAAAAATGTTTGTATGGTAAACACAATTGGTGTATTTTATAAACAAACAAAGAAACATTTCGGGTTAAGGGGTCGAAAAATATTAAAACAGTAAAATAAGCTTTCGTACTCAAAAAAAAAAAACAACCAAGATTCCAGGCGTAATATAATATATATATATATATATATATATATATATATATATATATATATATATATATATATATATATATATATATATATATATATATATATATATATATATATATATATATATATATATATATATATATAGTGCATAATAGTCCATGGCAACAATGCATTATATATGATTATCTAATATATGATAATATATAATATATAAATTATATAAGGTGATGTTTAGTCGTAACCAGTTTAGAATTTTATTGATTTTCCATAAAGAAAATTCACTAATAGAAAGATATCGATGGTGACACTTTCTGAAATTTTCTTCAAATGAGCGCGAATTAGGGCCACTGGAACACATTTTCATTGTCAGTTAAAAAGTTTATATATATATATATATATATATATATATATATATATATATATATATATATATATATATATATCCAACCGATAACTCAACAAATATTTTACTGATTTGGATCATATTTGGAAATTACCCTCATTTTGTCAATGGCTTCGATGAGTTCGTTCATCAGATCTTCATGCCCAATTGTTCTTAACAAAAAATTTAAAAATATATTTTAAAACGCAATATCTCTCAAATTCTTTAAGTGATTGAAACGAAAATCTACAACTTAAAAAGAACATAGATAGACGTGGTTTTGTACCAATTTTCAAGTCTTTGGTCAAAGAAAAATAAAGTTATTCGAAATTAAAATTAAAATAATCCGCGACATAATTTCCAATTCTGTAATACAATATCTAGAATGTTGGACAAAGACAGATGACGTTACCTGTACTGCTATGCTATTTAAATAAATAGTGGACAAAAATCTAAACAGTGGAAATTACAAGTATTATTGCAAGATGTCAGAACGTAGAACATTGTGAAATGTATGACAGGGACGCCATCTCGGTGCGGAGCCAGGCAGTATGTTGTCACGACAGCTCTAGGTAACACAAAATGTTATAGATGGAGACATGTGTACAATCAACTAACAATTTTGGAAATTGTCAGACCTGGCCCATTTCTTTTATAATATCGGGACAATGTTTGCTTTCAAAAGCGGTAAATTTTAGCATGCGACAATGTTCTTTGCAAGTATTAAAACCTGCTCACAAAATGAGAACGATACTGATAGATAAGTTACTAGATCCATCATGTTTATTATCGATGATTTCGCAGGTTAGTTGGTCAATTTTTTTTTTGTAGAAAATAGCACTCTAAAGCGTATTTCTGTATTTCTCATATTGTACGTTTCAAACCGGTACGGTCTCCCGCTTAAAATTAGACATACCTACGTTTGTTAACCGTCCAAGCCTGTCGAGCTTAATTTACAAGGTGCTTGCTTTCGGCGTCGACCGGATTTCAGTGTAGTCTTGGACAAAAGCTAGATTCATACACTCGCGAATTGCGAAATAGCTGCGACACGTATTCCTTTTGGTTTATTTAAAATAATATCGTAAAACGGTTGTTTTTATTAGATTTTATAAATGTATTTTACTAATTTTTGTGTGCACACAGACACGATCTACATGTCTTCTCTACTTTTAAGTTTGTGTAGCCCCAATGTTAATTAAGTGCCCCCCTTTATTATACTCACTTATCTTGTGCTTATATATGTAATATAAAATAAAAAAGGAGTGAAACAGCAAGTGAATTTATTTACTTTAGTGCTGTATTCGATATTATCTGAAAAAGACATTATAGGCGATAATGTGGAATGTAATTTTATACAATTTACTGCAAGGAGGGTTTTAGAATTTCTTTCTCAGAAACATGCTGAGAACAACCCCCCTTGGATGCACAAGCCACAAGGAAAATTTGTTGCAAACAACCCCCAAGAAAGTTAAAGGACCAAGAATGAATAGGGTTGCTGGGCGAGGAGGAAAGCTGAGCGGAAAATGCTAAAAAAAAAACATTTAGTCGGACTTTGAAAAGATGCGTTTTTCACATTTTGCAGCAATACTTCCTTTAAACTCTGTCTGCCCCGCACAACACCCATCTTCGCCCAGTTCCAGTAACTTTCTTGGGGGTTGCTCCCAAGAAATTTTTTCTGTGCTTTATGCTTTGAAGGTAGTTTTATGCATGCACAAAGAGAAGGGGAACCCCCCGTGCTTTTGGGGAAGGGGCAGAAACCCTCTTCGTCCTGGGGGTTCTTCTTCCCCTTCTGCATGGATATAATCACACACAATGCATGAACCACCTCCATTTTTTATGTTCCGCTTTCTAGTGTATTTTTTGTTGAGTATATTTCCTGTTTATCAACTGTTTTGTTTGAGTTTTGTATGCAAATTACTGTATAAATATTTATGTTAGAAGTCATGTTTTTTCTTGCCCTTCTTTACCCTATTTTTCACCGTTCCTAATTAAGTAAAGTAATGTTTTATAGCTTTTAGTATAAGGCTAAATCAATATAATATATTATTCTAATGAAAATTCACTACAATAACGCACTTGCTGCGTCCCGAAATTTTTTTTCATCCTGTGATGACGCTAAGCATGTTAGTGAAACGATCGTCAGGTCTTTAAAATGTTGTTTTGTGGTGATTTGGGTTTTCCAAGTGTTCCTATTTAGTGCTTACCTAACTTTTTTTTTAGTGTTTCCGTAGAAATAATTTTTGGATTTATTTTTTTTGTGAAATATGGGTAATTAATAATAACGATTAAAGTTATTGTAAAAAAATATTTTCTGAAAAAAAAATGTTTATAAAATTTTTGTAAAAAATACAATTTTCGTGTAACATTACTTGGCGAATTTTTGTGAAAGTAATTGTTTGACAATTTTCAGGCAAACATTTTTGTTTTGAAAATTTTTGTCAAAAACCTTTTTGTGAACAGTTATACCTTGGCGGGGGTGTAAATGAAGCGGCTCGTTGGCCAGGAAAATCGGATCAGTTTTTTTTTTTGGGAACATTTTAAGTTTAGTTTCGGACAATTTTTGTACTTTGTAAAACAATAAAGTTATTTTTATAAAATGTGGTACCTACAATGTTTAGGTTATACCAAATTTGATGCCTTATTTAAAAAAGACATATTTGCCACGAAAAACATTTTTATCAAAATTCACTACCATGACGAACTTGCTGCGTCCAGACTTTTTCTGACTCTGCGTCTAGCGTTTCTCACTAATGTTTGAGAGGACTGTTTTGTATTCCTGCATTGATAGTTTCACAAAGACGTAAATAATAAAAATTTCTGTTCACTCTAATTTTAAAGGAAATGAATCTCAAACTAAAAAGCTCTTTGTTGCGCCAGATGGTGGCTTATTACATATCAGAACAAAGAGACGTTCTAGAACATGAAAGTTGTCAGTTCTCTGTCAGTACAAAACCACTAACGATCGTAATGGTTTCCTCTTATTTTTACAAACTGAACATTTAAAAAGCGTCACTATCAGAACCGGTAACATTACGTGTATAAAACATGCTTTTGTGATTGGGCGCCCTTGGGTCTTCTATTGCTAATATATTTTTTTTCTGTACATTTCACCATTCGATTAATAAACGTCCAGAACCATCGTGGGAAATCGCCGAATCGCCAGCTTTTCAGTTTTGACAAGTCTGTTTTGATTCGAGTTTGCGTCCCAGGCTGACTAAAATCAATGTATTCTGTTCCAGAAGCGAGAATGATCACAAATTAGATCGTTTGATATCATTTCATGTGCTATAAGATGGGGGTATTTCCATATTCTGCCCCCGCCCTCCTTTCAAAGTAGCTTCCAAGTTCAATTACTTTAAAGAAAACCTGCTAATTATTAAGATGATAATTTAAAATTTATATCAATATAGTGTAGTTTTAACCAAAAATTTTGTAGCAGCATTTTCTGATATTTTATCGAATTTTCATTAAGAAAAATTCGCTAATAAAGAGATCACGATGAAAAGCTATTGAAAAAATTTCTTCAGATGAGCGCGAATTTGGGTCCCTAGAACCCAAAGCCAAGATTCGTTTAAAAATTTGTATCTTTGTACATACATACATACATATATACATACATACATACATACATACATACATACATGTATATATATATATATATATATATATATATATATATATATATATATATATATATATATATATATATATATATATCCGAACGATAACTCAAAAAAATACTCAACTGATTTGAACGAAACTTGGCTCATATCTTCATTGTATTAAGACCGCGGACGAGTAAATATAATTATTCACAAAGGCCTTTTGGGCGGAACTTTAAAAAAATATGATGATAACTTAGTAAATATTTATCACTAACTACCAAAATTTCACAAAAAAATCTAACAAAAAAATATATCTACGGAAGAAAGAAAAGATTTCTGCGAAAACTGGCTAAATATTTTTTTACACAAAATTTTGCTAAAAGAATACATAAAATTCAAATTATATACCTAGTTTGTGATTAAAATTCAAAATAAAATTATTTGTTTCCACGAAAATTGATAATACTTTATTTTGGTCGAATTTCCTTTAAAAAAAATGTTTCATCAATTAGATAATTTTTTTATACAAAAATTCGCAAAAAATGTTTCTTTAAAGGAAATTCGCTGATAAAAATAAAGTTCGCGACGCAGCCAGTGCGTTATGGTAGTGAATTTTTATTAAATGCTTCAAATTTTAATAACTCAATTTTCTATAAATTTAGAAAGTTTAATTTTGGCGTGTAGCAAGCTATTTCTATAGGCAACATATCCACCAAATTTCATCAAAATAGCTTCGTAATTTTCGGAGAAAAATTTTTTTCGAAAGAGAACTGAAAATTTGAATAACTCAATTTTCTATACACTTAGAAAGTTGAATTTTGGCAGGTGGTAGGGTCCTTCCCAAGGCAACATACCCATCAAATTTCATTAAAATAGCTTTGTTATTTACGGAATTTTTTTTTCGAATGAAACCTCAAAATTGTCCCGGAAGACCTTGTCCAATTTTCCTGGATAACGAACTCATCCAAGCCATTAATAAAAGAAAGGCTTTTGCCGAGTTTCATCGAAATCGCTTCATTATTTTTTGAGTTATCGGTTGGATATATATATAATATATATATATATATATATATATATATATATATATATATATATATATATATATATATATATACATATATATATATATATATATCCAAGAAGAAAGGTTAAGGGCAAGGCCGCAAGGAGACAACCGCATACACTTATACCGTACTGATGACAGCTAATAAGCTTGAAACACGTGTATGCGGTTGTCTCCTTGCGCTTAACCTATATATATATATATATATATATATATATATATATATATATATATATATATATATATATATATATATATATATATATATATATATAAAATTGAAAGTGACCCCGGATATGGGCTCTAGAGGTCCTAGTTCGCGCTCATCTGAGAAAATGTTTGCAAAGTCTCACGAGCAATACATCTCTATTAGTGAATTTTTTAAATAAAAATTTATTAAAAATATATATTATGGCATTATTATTACACACCCACTGAGTTTTCGTTCCCTGTTGCCTTTGTAACGACAAGTAATTAATGTGGATTACTTTAAGCCATAACCCACCTGTGGTTTTTCAGAATAATTCGAACAGTGGCTTAAGTTACTCCTAAGTCCCTGGATATACGGGTATTCAGATGTGGATGGGATTCGACATAGGTCAACACATTGATGACATTCTCATCGCATCAAACCATGCGGGTTCTCCGACGAACCGATGCGCCAGTCGGAAAAAAAAGTGTCAGGAATCAGGGAAAATGGGAATCGGGGATTATTTACATATTTACAAAAGCAATTAATTTTAAATTACAATAACGAAAATAAAAATAAATAAATAAAATGGAAACAAAAAATAGGTGGTGTAGAGCATCTGTTATTGAAACATTTTTGTAAATTAATGGAAGTTGCCAAGAGGTGTGGCGTAGGACGTGGTGTCAGGAATCCGGGAAAATGGGATTCGAGGATTATTTACATATTTACAAAAATAACAACAATAAATTCTAAAGGACAATAACGAAAATAAAAATAAATAAATAAAACGGAAACAAGTAAATAGGAGGTGTTGAGCATCTGTTACTGAATGTAACTGATAAACTAATACGTTCCTAAATATTTTTATAAATTAATGGAATTCGTCTATCTTTTTACTCGGCAAAAATATCTATTACTTTGTCGTAAAATGAAGTCTGCTGTGTCAGTTCTATAACAAGCCCTTCTTCGATAGAAATCATTGATATGTTTTTTAACCTGTCTTGACTAATACTATTTCAGTAAAATGTTTTGATGCGTTTAAGTGCAGAAAACCTTCTTTCTACTGAAGCAGATGTGACATGAATTGTGACTATTAACGCAAGCAGTTTATAAAACTCGGTTAGACAAGAAATTAAGTCATTTTTGTAAATAAATTAAATCATTTCGATAGGCGTATGGCAATCTTGAAACAGTTCTGTATCTGTGTATACAGTGGTCAGTTCGTTTTTTAATACAATTGAATCAAACAAAGGATATTGTGTGTGTGTTTTGTTTCTTTAACGTCGGCCTATTTCCGCGACTATGCCCAATGACCAAAGCCAGGGAGCAGTTTCACCTCACCATCCTGGAAATTTTGCCGAACCCCTGCCTTTCTGTAAGGAGGGTAGGGATCTTTAACAATGGATATTGTTTTAATAATAATTCAAAGATATCCGTTGGAAAGTCTTTTGATAACGAAACAAAATTGTCTTTCTTTATTAAATCGAAAAATTCCAGTTTGTTTAAATACGAAAATCTTACTTGCAATTGATTAATTATTGTGTCTAAAATTTCAGTACAAATTTGTTTACAATTCTGTTTTAAATTTTGAATACTTAATGTTGTCTTTCTTTTCTTCGTCTTGGTTCGTTATTTTCAAAATCCTCAAATAAGGAGTTGTAAATTTGATTAAAATGACTTTCATTATTTCTAAAATCTTGCAATGTAGTAGTTAATACAATCAGACGTTTCTTAGCGTAAGAAATATCTGTGCTTTTATTTTGTAAAATTAAAAATACAACATCGGTATGTTCAAATATAAATTTAAAAGTGTGTAAAAAAAAAAGAAAAAGGGGATCGTTAAGATGTCGTTTTAGGCCAGTAGATTCTCTCAGAGTGTGTTGATCTTGTTTGAAATCATCGTGATTCAAAGTATAATCAAAAACTTCTATTAATTTGTGTCTGTTTGACAATACTGTAGAAACTATCCTAGAAGTAAAATTCCACCTTACCAACGCTCACATTGCTGGCGGAGTCTGGCCTCTGAGTACGTGATTTTAAGCGCGGTTTGAATTGGTTTGCCAGTGCTAATGTTTGTATGCATTCAAATAAATGTGATAAAATATGGTCCAAAGTCGAAAACATCGGAACCGGGCTTCCGTGACGTCATACAAGCACACAAGAAGATCTCGCTGTTTTGGTAATATACTTCTCATCAGCGTTGCCGGTTGTAATTGTAATTGCAGATTTAGAGAATTTTTATATGAATATGGTTTAAATAATAATTAATAATATGAATAAGTATGACTTTAATATGGAATATTGGATATTGGAAGTTATATTTAACAAACTGACTACTTGAATAGGGAGGATGTAACTAATTCTGACTAGGGAGGTTTGGCCTCCTCTGTCTCCTTAAAGAAACCGCCAATGCCTACTGCTAACGCAATGATATCGAACTGCAATTTCCACTAGTAGTTTCAGGCTTCTGTAGCCTATTCTACTGTATTATTGTTATTATTGACACACCGATCCTCTTCATGTTTTTCCGAAAAAGCGCAAGATAAACTAACTATTCTAACAACAATTCTCGGTGTATGTAAGATACAGAGGAAATCTGGAATGAGTGCAAATGGTAGGCCAAGTAAAGTTCTTTTCAACGAGTCCAAACTCACCAAGTTCCGTCAAGGTAAACCGTAGTAATTAGCAATTGAAAAAATAAACAATCAACGTCCCCCCACCACTTTATTTTTTAAAGTATGCGAGGCAAGAAATAACATCCGTTGCTGGGCCATTACTCTCCGTGTATCAAAAGTACCACTCCATTGACGAAAATGTAATGAAAATCGCAATTTTCCGAACATAAGCGGGTTTTACACCCTCCAGCGGTGCTTTTAGAAACTTGAAAATAATTTATCACGGCAACTTTCCTCACGACAGTTTTTTCGTGAAACTGTAGATTAAACCGTTCCTGAGATAGGGCCCACGATCATTCTTATTTGCCCACCCTGTACAACAAAAATATGTAACAACTCCGCTTCTAACGACTTTCTCGCGGAATGATTTACATGTATATGTACTTATCACAATCTCCAGATATTACGTTGTGAAAGCGCGAGTTAACTATAATTGTCAATAACGTTGTTAATTCAACAGATAAATTAAATTGCACTTGACCGAGCGGACTAATAACTGTGATTAAAGTACCGAGTTCAGCGGTTATTTTGATTTAAATTTAGCTCTGGGACAAAAGAACATTAGACAGCGCGAGTAATTTAGTTATAAATAGATGTAATTAGATTTGACGAGTTCCTAACTTTAAAATTTCCTGTTTCTGTTACAGACGCTGCTTATAGATTACGTTGTATGTAAACTAAACTAAATATTTCCGCTATAAAATTTTGCCGACTTCATTCGGAACTTCATCGTGTCTTTAAATATTCATGAACTCTACTTCGAAAGTGAATTTTACCGGTTGAGCATAAAATTACAGAGTCGTTTAATATGTTGCTTCGCGTGTCACCGGGGGGAGAGGAATTGTTACTTTAGGTAAGCAGAGCACACGGAAAGAATAAGGAGAAACACGTTGCTCCCTGCTCCACTCCTAAGCTGTAGACTCTATGCATACCTGATTATAGTAATTTAGATTCAATATTAGAAGCGGTACCTTGAGCTCGTGCCCGTAACGTCGCTACTTAAAGTTCTATTAAGTGCAGTGTCACGTATTTGCCACGACAGACTTCGTTTCCCGTTATAATCTACCCTTTAACAAACTTTTATGGGTTCTGGCTGCCATTATACTCATCTCATATGTAGTCAACTTACGGATGTCGGCCATTATAACATAAAGTTGAGGCCTGTGCATAATTTTAAGGTGGAGCTCGCTCCTGTATTGCTTCTCTTACAATAGCTTTTACGCTATTCAAGAACGGCACCTCATTCCCCGACTCCTTTTGTCTGAGCATGCTGCCAAATTAAAGTTTTAATCTGCTTTGGATGAATAGACGTACGATGGAAAACTCAATCAAGTATCCCTTTACAGTTTTTTAGTTTTGATATTCTTCACTAAGTAAAGATTGGAACCTGCGATGAGCACTAATAAGCACACTCGGAGAACCCAAATCACAACGCATTAAAAAAAAACTGACGATCGTTTTACGAACCAAGCTGGCGTCATCAGAGGATGAATAATTCTAAATCTTATTCCGCCACTCAATTTATATTCTTCTGCAATTTTGCAGGTAGTCGGTCACACGATTTGGGGAGGTCCAACCAAAATTAACATATTTCGTTTGGCGGAAATATTTGCATTCTTTATTATCTCTCGGACCTGCTTCTGCTGGTTTTTATTTTCTAAAGCACTCTATCAGGTGGCTGCTCATTGGCGACGGAGCGAGATTCATACCTTTTTTATTATTACTATAAGTAGCAATATATATATATATATATATATATATATATATATATATATATATATATATATATATATATATATATATATATATATATATATAGAGAGAGAGAGAGAGAGAGAGAGAGAGAGATAATATAAGGCGTTCAGCTGTCCTGGTTTTCCAACATTTTGTATTCATTTTAGATTCTCCTCATTAACATGGTCATTATTATCCCAAATATGTCAGGCGACGAAAGATGTATCTATAGTAGCGTATCTTAATTGCGCTTAATGTTCTTTGAATCTAAAAAGATATATTGGAATTAGATTCAAAGAACATTTAGCACAATTAAGATACGTTACTATAGCTAGATCTTTCGTCGCCCAACTTATTTGAGATAATAATCACCACGTTAATGAGGTGAATCTAAAATTAATAAAAAATATTAGGCAACCAGGACAGCTAAACGCTTTAGAAATTATCTATATATATATATATATATATATATATATATATATATATATATATATATATATATATATATATATATATATATATATATATATATATAATAAAGTTTATTTCAACAAAAAATAATACAAAATAAGATACAAAACAAATTGTCAACAAAATAAAATACAAAACATGGTACCAAATAAATGAAATGAATGTATGAAATAAACACATGTAAAACCTACGAAAGTGTATACTTGTATGTGCTCCCATCAAATATAAATAAATAAAAATAAAACATACATCAACTTTTTAGGCTTAACCTAATTCAATTAAATGTGTAGGAACTATCCGCTCACTCAAAACACCAACAGCAAAAACAACGGACACAACACCACACAACCAACCAAACACAAAATTTAAGACGACTTGACGTGGAGCAAACATCCACTCAACGAAAAAAAAAACGAAAAAAAAACAACGCACACAACACCACACAGTCAGCCAAATATACGACCCGTTCAATGCCTATCCGTGTACTAAACCATGAATCAATTGTCTAGATTTCGAAACCCATGTCTTCACCATCCTCACATAAGAACGTAAAGTTAGTGCAGTTCTGATATATATATATATATATATATATATATATATATATATATATATATATATATATATATATATATATATATATATATATAAACTAAATATAATAATCATAAAAAATGTATGAATCTCGCTGCGCCGCCTATAAGCAGTCACCTGATAGATTGCTTTATAAAATAAATACCGGAAGAAGCACGTCCCAGAGATAATAAAAGAATGCAGATATTTCCGCTAAACGAAATATGTTAATTGTAGTGTCGTTGAACCTCCCCAAATCGTTAGTGACCGACTACCTGCAGAATTGCAGAAGAATATAAATATAGTTGCGGATATAAGATATTTCGAATTATTCATCCTCTGATAACGCTAACTTGGTTAGTGAAACGATCGTCAGGTTTTTTAAATGTGTTGTGGTGATTTGGGTACTCCAAGAGTGCTTATTTGCTATTCTTGTTGTCCTAAATAGATTATTTATTATAACCGACATTGAAGCTAGTTAACCTTTTTCGAGGGTGTGTGGTCATCTCCAAGTCTATGTAATTTTTAATTTTTCTTAAAAACTATATAGAAAATCTAGTCTTAACTACAAAAGGCAAGAGTTCTGCCAAATTTCTAGTTCTGCGAGTTGAAACTGCTTCTGGCAACGTGCTTTGTTCCCTCAGACGGCCAAAGAAGGGTATTAAACTTTTAAAAAATGTGTATTTGGAAAACATATTTAATAATTTTTAAATATCAAAGAAAAGTTCCGGCGTAAGTTCCCTATGGTAAGAAATTTTCATAAAAACTAGAAGTGACCTGGTACTGTATGTTACGCACCCCATGCCATCACCCTTCCCGTGTAAGAGCCGTATGCCGTTTCACAGCAAATTCAAAATTTCTGCATTCTCCATGTAATCATCTTACTTTTCTGCGACCATCGTGACCACCCAAAGGCCTAAGCTGGACTCGTCACATAATACAACACCATTCTATTCACCATCCCATTTGATCTACTGTTACACCACTCAAGCCAAGCAGCACGATGTAGATGTGTCAGTTTTTTTTTCAGGAGGGAGAGATTCCTCATGCAGACCTCATTCACGACAGCGTAGTGCCGTGGGATATCGAGGTACTGTGAGACTCGTACTCTTAGTACACCTACTCACTAAAACTCCCTCCCTGGGAGTAGCGGACCTTAGTCCATACCTCCGTCGGAAAGAATACACACAATGACTTTTTGGGTATGAATGTTTCCATTCTGTTTTTGCCGCGGGGGTGTTAGCGGGTAAGTATAAGCTTTGGACGCTTATGCTTATGTGGAAGTTGCTCGTCGTAGTCGGTGGCACTACGGATAAGAGCATTTGGGTGAGAAGCGGCTTTTCCGAGCTGAGTTGTGGATAGTTGAGTTATAAACTCAAGTATCGAAGGCATTTCCAGATCAGAGTGAATCTGACTGTTTCGGACAAACCATGGCGCTCCGGTAACCGTTTTCAGAATTTTGTTCTGGATGATTTTAAGGGTCTTGATGTATGTTGCGGCCGCGGTGGCCCATGCAGGTGATGCATAGGTCAAGGCTGGCCGAATAATGACGTTGTACATGAGCAACTTATTGTTCATGGACAATTTGGAATTTCTATTAAGAAGTCTTTTTTCGGGCGTGATCGAGATCGAGTGTTTGTCGAGGAAAACCCCGAGGTATTTGGCGGAATCTTGCCAGGGAATTAGACGGTTGTCTAATGAAAGTGTCAGTGGGAGACATAAAAATGGTTTCTACGAACAAACCCAAGAGCGCGTATTTTGCGATATTTTGTTGCCGTAGAGACTCTTTGTTGTAAAACTCCCAACCAAGCCTTTCCATTCGTCTGTGTTGTGGAAACTCTGTCTTGTAAAGTCGCAATCCTCAGATGGCGATTTTCCCGCGCTGATGTTGTTAGAGACCGTCCACATCCACGACGATGGTCATGGATTCCTTCTTCAGACCACCTGTAACAGTGTCGACACACTGCGTCCTATGGGGTCGGAAAACCGGCTTCCCGCATACCAACAATGCGTCGTCTTTCGAATTCACTTAAATCGTTGTATTTGTTCCGTAAATGGCGCCTAGCCATAATTACTTAGTAAATTGAACACAAATCGCTACGAAATATTGCTTAAAACTGAAGGAAACGCAAATTTAAAGAGATATTTTTCTTGAAACAAAATTAAAAAAGTGCAGCACAAATTTTTTTCTCCATATTGTTATCATTTCTTTTCATAGACAAAACAAAGTGGTAGGTAGAAAAATTTTCGTTGCGGTTGGTCGACTCCTACTGATAATTCAAAAAAGAATGGGCCTCTTCTGATGAAATTTGGGAAGTACTTTCCCTTTGTAATTGGCTTGGATAAGTTCGTTAGGCAGGATAATCTCACCAGTTTTCCGGAAATCATTTTGATTTTTTTGGAAAATTTTTGGTTTTCCAGAAATAACAAAGCTATGGCAACCAAATTTGGTAGATAAGTTTCTGCTATAAAACTTATCCTACGTACCAAAATTCACATCTCTAAGCCGAAAAAAAAGTATAAGCATTTAAACCAAAAATCGGCGCTTTCGGTGTAATATTTTTAATTTGTTCATATTTACTGTATGATTCTTCGTTCGTAACTTTTTGTACGTTATAGGTACGTTCTTGTCTCGGCTCTTGTATTAACGTTACTATTTCTGATGTCATCCACGATTGTTTTTAAACAGCTTTCTAGTTCTGTCCACGCAGACATTCCAGCGTTGATATTTTTTTGTTACCTAAGATAATCAAAATATTTTCACCGTTAGCGGTTAGTACAGTATTTTAATTTTGAATAAAGAAAACTCCATTCATGAAGCCTAACTTTGCTCTGGAGAATTTATACCTTGATGTTTTAACTGTTTAAGCAGCTATCGTTTACTTTTTCTCTGGCATATAAAAAAATGTTGATTGAAAGCTAACACCATATAGTGTACATAAGAACGATTAAGGTTATGGATTGTTAAACCAATAAAATAAGAATCAGCGATCCGTGATAGAATGTCCCGAGGACAGTGGTGTCGTCTCATCTGAGATAAACAGTGTAGCTGACTGAACACGGAATATGTCACCCACACGCAAACATGACATCCCAAACCATTCAGTGTGCACACACATACGTTGTTTCATTATCTTCCCTTCACGCACTTTATTGTGGGTGTTGTCTCTTTTTCAATCTCGTAGGCTATAAAAGAGTAACATTTACAGGCATATTCTTATATCACATATATGTGACGTGGAAAATATGGAGCAGTTGTAAAATTGTAAAGGTACATATCCGTTCAAACATTATATCTGACATGGGCCATTCGCTTAGATATAAAATTTTAACGTTTCAATTCGATTTCGGAATAACCATTTCCACAGATACGACGGCAGATAACTTTGCGAAAATGTACTGAAAAGAAGTTAGAAACAACGAAAATGCTAAGTGTATATTAAAATACCGTATGACTTATAGCGGCATTTTTCTAAATTATTTTAATCGAATTTTTACTATAAAATATCGCTACTAGAGGTAACCACTTTCGAATCTTAGAAACATTTTTTAAACGACCGTGAATGAGGAATTTGCACTTTTTTTTTATTCTCCTCTTATTTAATTCCCCACATTGTATAAAATCAATTGCCATATAAAATTTAAATTTTTAACTAATAGTTTTCCTGTAAAAAAAATATAGAAAATCAAAATAATTGTCTCCGCGCCAAAACGCAGTCGTGAACAAAGACGGCCTACTGTGACGTCATGATCCGGTATCGGCTAAACGAGTCTCGCTTACACACATAGAGATACTCATCTCATCATTAGTGTTTATGCGACTTACGTGTGCCGGATAGTTATTGTTATCAACTTATATTATTGTTAATATCTATATTCTGGTATTAATTATTTTAAAAACTGTACAGTCTTATAGTATGGCTACAGAAGTTGGATTTGTCTAAGGACAATCTGATAATTTACGAAAACTTGATGTAGTAGCAATGTTTGCGTTTTTATGAAACAACCCGAATTTCATGGGTGCTGAGCTAAAAGGAGTGAAAGCTGGGAGGTATGTGTCTGATATGAACCTAATTTTATCCTGTAAATAGTGTTACAAAGCACTTCAATAGACGTAGGTGCGGTGTTGCCACATCTCCAGAATTTCCCCAACATCTGGGAATTTTTGCACAATCTGGCAACACCGCCTCCCCACCCCCCTGGGGGTGTCTGGGGTGACCCCCCACAGGCGAAGTCTCAACCCTCTAGGACCAGAAATAACGAAGTTACCAACTTGTACCCAGTCGGAACGGATAACTGAGGTCTGCACATTCCGAACACCCTGTATATACACCCTGTATACGCAGAGAACCCTTACACCCTGTATACGCAGAGAGATCTTATAGTTCGAGAAACACCTCTTGTGTAACATAGGAGTGGTGACCACATTTGGATCATCCTGTATATACATCCCCCTGTATACACACGGGACCGATCTGTATTCACAGAACCTTCTAGTAAAAGAAGGTCCTGGAACGTTCTGGAATGGAATACTCCCGAAACGAGGTGGAAGGTACGGCGGGTATATAAAGGCGGAAGCAAGCCAGCTCAGTTCAGTTCAGTAAGAGAATGTGGTAGTGACTTGAAGAAGCAGTGTAAAGTGTTAAGAGAGTAGTGACTGTAGTACCAGATTAGTGACTTTTGTTGAGAGTAGTAATTGTAAGGCCAGTAAATGAAGTGTTTTGTGAGAGAGACATTCTAGAAATTTTATTGTATCCATATTTAGAGTGTAAATAAAGTTGTTTTGTTAAAATTTAAAGTCTCACTTATCCAGAACCCGGAGAAAACGCAACAATTTGGTGTCAGAAGTGTGGGATAAGTGAGTGAAGAAGTGAACAATTAATCTAGTTGTAAATGGTAAACACCAGATCGACTGACTACGACAAGATGGCTGAAATCAAAGAGTTGATGGACTTACTGAAAAGACAACGCGAAGAAGACGAGAGAAGACGACAAGAAGAAGAAAGAAGACGGCGCGAAGAAGACGAACGACGGCGGCAAGAAGATAAAGAAGACCTCAAGAGGCAACGCGAAGAAGACGAACGACGGCGGCAAGAAGATAAAGAAGACCTCAAGAGGCAACGCGAAGAAGACGAACAACGGCGACAAGAAGATGAAAGAAGACGACGCAAAGAAGACGAACAACGGCGACAAGAAGATAAAGAAGACCTCAAGAGGCAACGCGAAGAAGACGAGAGAAGACGGCAAGAGGAGGAACAGAGGCGACAAGAAGATAAAGAAGAGCTTCGAAGTATGTTCCACAATATGAGAGTCGATGTAAAAGAAGAAATTGAACAGATCAACGAACAAATAGAAAATGTGGATAAAAAAGTAGAAAATGTGGACAAGAAAGTAGAAAATGTAACAGAGGATTTGAATAAACGATGGGAAGAAGTGGAAGGGTTGAAAGAACAAATGAAGATAATTATGAAAGGCACAGAAATCAGACATAGAGAACTGACAGAGCAGGTGATGGGCCAGACTGACAGAACTCAACCAAGAGGAGTTACTGGAATGTCCCCAGTTCAAAATCGACCGGAAGAAGATATGCCAATCGTGCAGCAGCCTCATGGAACCTTAAAGCCGCCGACTTTTGACGGAGAAACATCGTGGCCCATGTACAGGAGGCAGTTTGAGGCGGCAGCTCTCAGCAATGGGTGGAGCGAACAACAGGCAGCAACTGCTCTAATTCTCTCGCTTCGAGGTAAAGCCCTAGAAATCCTCCAGAACATCCCGGAGTCGAAACAGCAAAACTACTTAACAGTGATACAGGCCCTAGATTTGAGATATGGTAACAAATACATGAGCCAGGTCTACCAGACACAACTAAAGTCAAGGGTCCAGAAGCCAAATGAGACGCTGCAAGAATTTAGTGCCGAAGTGGAGAAACTTGTGCGACTGGCATATCCCCAAGCCCCAGAAGAATTTGTCAACCAGATAACCGTCCAGACCTTCATCGATGGGGTACTTGATAATGAAATGCAACAAGCTTTAAGGCTCGGAAGGTTCAAAACACTTACGGACTGCGTAATTTATGGCTTGGAATTTGAAGCAGCGAAGAATGCATCTCAACCTCGCCGCAACAGGCTGCGCGAAGTGAAGGAGATAGAGGACTTTGCAGACACGACAGCGGAACTAAGGCAAGAAATGAAAATGATAAAAGAAGCCATAAGCAAGCTCACTGTACCGGTTGGGGCACGTAGGACGAAAGCAGATTGGTCAGACATAGAATGTTACAAGTGTTGTAGGAAAGGGCACATAAGTAGACAGTGCTCACAAACCCAACAGGTGGCTCGCAGAAGACAAGAATACACCAACAGTGAGCGGCGTCAGGGAAACGACCTGACGCCAGTGTAAGGGGGCGGCAGCTGGCGTGCGAGTCCCAAGGCCCCAAAGTAAAGGTCTCCACTATCCGACGCTACCACGAGAGCCTCGTTATACCTGGCAGCATAGACGGAAGACAATGCAGTTTCACCATCGATACTGGTGCCACTAGATCCGTTGTACGTCCAGACATGTTGCCAAACAAGTCAGCACTCACTACCAACAAACAGCCTGTGTTGGAGACGGCAAAAGGAGATAGAATACCCGTGCATGGAGAGGCCACTGTTTACATTAGGCTGGGCAGTACTGAGCTACAGGTAAGGGCTGTCGTCGCAGAAATCGTCGACGAATTTATTCTGGGCCTGGATTTAATGGAAGATTTAGATGTCCTATCAGTAGACTTCCAGAATAAGATCTTGAAAATCGGTAACGAAGAGTTGTATTTATCTCCAACAGCAGGCGAAGCTAATCCCAGGGTGAGACTTATTGTCGACGAGGATACACGGATTGCTGGTAACAGTGAGAAGATTGTCAGAGCCAGACTAGAGAAGAGACTTGATTGTATGTCTGCTCTCATAGCGGAGCCCCTAAAAGATAGACGTGATGGTGCCCTCGTCGCACGATGCTTAGTAGACCCGAAGAAGACAATACCCATAAGAGTGGCTAACGTACAAACTAACAGGGTCACATTGAAGAAAGGTGAGGTTATCGCCACTTGCGAACCCATTGACCGAGTGATGTTGTCCAAAAACGTGACACCCACTGCATTAGACAGAAGACTGCCAGTAGAAATAGTAGAGCGGTTCAAGAATTCATGGGGCCAATTGAACAATATGGAGATGGAGATGGCCCTGAAGTTCGTATTGGAGGAGGCTGATATCTTCGCTCAAGATAAAATCACAGGTCGTACGAGTCTAGTGCAACACAGAATTAATACTGGCGACGCAAGACCAATTAGACAGCCGCCGAGAAGACTGCCTTTTGCCAAGCAATCAGAAATCAAGGCGATGGTTAACGAAATGCTGGAAGATGGTGTGATCGAGGAGTCTAATAGTCCTTGGTCGTCCCCAGTAGTTTTGGTCACCAAGAAAGACGGCACTATGAGATTTTGCGTGGACTATAGGAAGCTGAATGATGTCACCAAGAAAGACAGTTATCCCCTGCCCCGGATCGACGACACTTTGAACACTTTGGCCGGATCAAAGTGGTTCTCTACATTAGACCTGAAAAGTGGCTACTGGCAAGTAGAACTCCATAAAGACGATAAGGAGAAGACTGCTTTTTCAACCGGGAATGGGTTGTACCAATTCAAGGTCATGCCATTCGGCTTATGTAATGCTCCTGCCACCTTCGAGCGACTAATGGAGTTAGTGCTGAGAGGACTGACATGGGAAACATGCCTGGTGTATCTCGATGATGTCATGGTGATTGGAAGGACTTTCGATGAACACCTGTCGAATCTGAAGCAAGTTTTCTCCAGGCTGAGAGGTGCCAATCTGCAACTTAATCCCAAGAAATGCGTCCTCTTCCAGAAGAAAGTGAGTTTCCTCGGACATGTCGTTTCTGAGAAAGGGATAGAAACTGATCCAGAGAAAATAAAGGCAGTAAGAGACTGGCCTGTGCCGAGGAACAAACATGAGGTCAGAAGTTTTCTGGGACTTTGCAGCTACTACCGACGCTTTGTGAAGTACTTCAGCAGCATTGCGAAGCCTCTGCATAGCCTGACTGAAAATAAGGTCGAGTTCATCTGGTCACCAGATTGCCAAGAGTCTTTTAGAGAACTCAAACATCGTCTTCTCACTGCTCCTATACTGGCTTATCCTCAGGACGAAGGACTGTTCATACTGGACACCGATGCTTCCCAGTATGGCATTGGGGCAGTACTCTCGCAGCTCCAAGCCGGAGAAGAAGTTGTGATAGGCTACTTCAGCAAAACGTTCGGAAAAGCAGAAAGGAATTACTGTGTAACCCGGAAAGAACTGCTGGCAGTTGTAAGATCCATCGAACATTTCCACAGCTTCCTGTATGGAAGAACATTCCGCGTGAGGTCGGATCACTCTGCCCTGCAATGGCTTCTGAACTTTAGAAATCCTGAAGGACAGATAGCACGATGGATAGAGAAACTGCAGAGCTACGACTTCCGGATTGAACATCGAAGAGGAAGAAGTCACGCCAATGCAGACAGCCTGTCAAGAAGACCATGTTCAGTGCATGAATGTAAATTTTGCGAGCGACAAGAGAACAAAGAGATCGACAAAGTAACTCATCAGATCAAACAACTGGTGACGGAACAGGAGAATAATACCGATCCAGACGTAAATCTTGAATACATCAGAGATGCACAGAAGACAGATCCAGACTTGAAAAATATTAGAGAATGGCTCGAAAAGGGAAAAAGACCTGAGTGGCACGATGTGTCCCGGCTTGGGGCAGAGGTTAAAGGTTACTGGCTACAGTGGGACTCCTTGTGCCTAAAGAATGACTTGATCACTCGAAAATGGGAAACTGCCGATGGTAGAGACTGTATATACCAGACCGTTGTGCCAAGTGAGTGCATAAGCAGTGTTCTTCAAGAGTTACACAATAGTAGAAGTGGAGGCCACTTTGGAGTCAACAGGACTCTTGCCAGAGTGAGAGACCGCTTCTATTGGATAAACTGCCGAAGAAGCGTGGAAGAATGGTGCAAAAGGTGTGACCAATGTGCTTCAAAGAAAGGACCAAAGACCCGATCCAGAGGAAAAATGATGCAGTACATCTCAGGTACACCGTGGGAGAGAGTTGCCGTAGACATCGCAGGACCTTTTCCCATCACAGAGTCTGGGAACAGATACATAATGGTGGCGATGGACTATTTCTCGAAATGGCCTGAAGTTGCGCCGATCCCCAACCAAGAGGCAACGACCGTAGCAGAAGCCCTGATGGAAAATGTCATATCACGGCATGGCGTACCCTTGGAGATTCACACCGACCAGGGCCGGAATTTCGAATCAGAGGTCTGGAAGAGCCTAATGGACTTGCTAGGCATAAAGAAAACGAGAACAACGCCACTCCACCCTCAATCAGACGGCATGGTAGAACGGCATAACAGGACCATCAATCAGTATCTTGCTATGTTTGTTGACGAGAATCAGAGAACCTGGGACAAGCTGATACCTCTGTTCCTCCTAGCTTACAGAAGCTCTCAGCATGAATCTACCGGCTACACTCCATCCATGATGTTGACCGGCAGAGAGATGCGGCTACCAATCGACATGACGAGACCACCACCGAACGAGGACATAGCGGACCTAGCTACGTTACCTGAGTATGTCGCCGACCTAGAAGGAAAACTGCGCACTATACACAGATGTGTCAGAGATAGGCTCCTCTTAAGCAGTGACCGGATGAAGATGCGCTTGGATCGCAGAGCAACACCCCATACATTCAAGGAAGGTGATGCAGTGTGGCTGTACCAACCAACAAGGAGAAAGGGCCTCAGTCCCAAACTTCAGAAACCATGGGAAGGGCCATACTTGGTGACTAAGAAAATTAACGACCTAGTCTACAGAATCCAGCTGTCTCCAAGAACTAAACCCAAAGTTGTTCACATAGAGAGGTTGAGTCCCTATCGGGGCAACGAACCCCCAAGTTGGCGGCCGGTAAATACTGTTCGGGACGAACAGTCTTAAGGAGGGGGGCAGTGTTACAAAGCACTTCAATAGACGTAGGTGCGGTGTTGCCACATCTCCAGAATTTCCCCAACATCTGGGAATTTTTGCACAATCTGGCAACACCGCCTCCCCACCCCCCTGGGGGTGTCTGGGGTGACCCCCCACAGGCGAAGTCTCAACCCTCTAGGACCAGAAATAACGAAGTTACCAACTTGTACCCAGTCGGAACGGATAACTGAGGTCTGCACATTCCGAACACCCTGTATATACACCCTGTATACGCAGAGAACCCTTACACCCTGTATACGCAGAGAGATCTTATAGTTCGAGAAACACCTCTTGTGTAACATAGGAGTGGTGACCACATTTGGATCATCCTGTATATACATCCCCCTGTATACACACGGGACCGATCTGTATTCACAGAACCTTCTAGTAAAAGAAGGTCCTGGAACGTTCTGGAATGGAATACTCCCGAAACGAGGTGGAAGGTACGGCGGGTATATAAAGGCGGAAGCAAGCCAGCTCAGTTCAGTTCAGTAAGAGAATGTGGTAGTGACTTGAAGAAGCAGTGTAAAGTGTTAAGAGAGTAGTGACTGTAGTACCAGATTAGTGACTTTTGTTGAGAGTAGTAATTGTAAGGCCAGTAAATGAAGTGTTTTGTGAGAGAGACATTCTAGAAATTTTATTGTATCCATATTTAGAGTGTAAATAAAGTTGTTTTGTTAAAATTTAAAGTCTCACTTATCCAGAACCCGGAGAAAACGCAACAATATCTTTGTTGGATTTTATGTAGTAATTTCTTATAAAATATAATGTAAATAAAAGCATAACCTCAAAATGTTCTCCATTCAAATAATCTACAATAAAAATATACACCATTTCTTCCTGATTTTCTTATTCTTAGGTACATTAAAGAACAATTTGTTGGGGGTAGTTATTGTTGTGGAAGTACATTTGGGCACTATACAGCACTTATAATATTTATGTCCAGGCACTGTTATGTCTTTCGCATTCTCGTATTGTGACTCTGAATTTGCTAAAGCCATAACACAGTCACGCACTAAACTAGATTAAACACAACTTACTACCTTTGAACCTATATTATACACTAAACACCAAAAATACTTAAAATTATGATAAAACTGCTCAGAATTCGATGCAAACACAAACGAAAACAAGCCAAGGTTAAATAATGATGCCCGCATATCAAGCAGATGTACCGGATCGTGACGTCACACACCTCTTCACCAATCAGATCGCGTTTTCGCCCACCCTGTCTTTTTGAATTATATTCAATATTTCGATAATTAATTACTAATTAGTGGTTCACTTTAAGGGGGGTTTACTTGTAGACATATATTTTTAGAGTACTGTACTTTAAATACGTTTTTCATCAAAAGTAAATTATATGTAACTTCCTCATTATGGCTCCTAGAACCTATTTTTAATAATAATAATAATAATAATAATAATAATAATAATCGCCTTTAGTCAAACACCAACCATACATGTATAAGCAAGCTACAAAATCAACATCAAATTGACATCGGTATGTGAAAGGGCGGAGCTCAGATGAAAGGTGTCATAAAGTGGCACCACCCGCTGTTCTTCCACTGAACCCACTCTGAAATAACACCACACAGCAGACAGAGCTCTTTAACAATTAATTGAAGAAAAAGTAACAATAACAACAATAGATACTAAACATAAGATACCTAATGATACCTAATTAATAATAATACCTACTAATACCTCATAAGATACCTAATAATACTACTACATATCCTCGTCCCTTCCCTTCCAAGCATATGCGGCATAATATACTCAATACCCAAATGAAAACCACTATTCGGCATACTCACATTTAAACCGCTGACTCAAAAAAACGTACCAAACAAATGTCTCCTAAATTTCTGTTTGGTATAGGCTCTAATTTCATAACCAAAGTCATTGAATACTTTTTACACTCTATACGTGAAAGACCTCTCAAAGACAGATAGTCTATGCATAGGTGCTGTAAACATGTCCTTTCTGCGAATATTTAGGTTATGTATATCTGTCCTGAAAGTAGTCGTATTATAGAGATAAGCTGGAACCCTATATGTGATAATCGAATGATATAACATAGCCTCCCTCATCAAAAACCCGAGTCTCATGTTCAGCCATCCAGGGTTCCTCAGCTTATGATATATATATATATATATATATATATATATACATATATATATATATATATATATATATATATATGTATATATATATATATATATATATATATATATATATATATATATATATATATATATATATATATATATATATATATATATATATATATTGGAATTCTCTTATAGCATAAACAAGACGTAAACATGAATTTTGCAATACTTGCACACGGTATGACCATAAGAATCCGAACCAGCTGAGCACACCACAGAACAGTGAGTAAGTTTAGAAAGTACCAGAGTGGAACATAAGTCTAACTTAATCTGCTGCGGAGGAAACGATTTATGGGGATAAAGTTTTCTAAGGCTATGCTCTCTGCAAACACTTCGAAAGTCTATATCTAAATCTATTATCAATTGTGAGTCCCAAGTCATTTGCCTCCCCCACAAGAGGTATACTTTCCCCATTAACTTCGATCATCACAATACTTCTGACCCTATCACAGCGAGGTTGGCTACCAAGTAAAAGAGCACACAATCTGGCAGGATTCAGGTCAAGCGCATGCTGCTTAGCCACAATAAATATGGTATTCAGATCCTCATTAAGCTTTTCCAATTCAGAGTTAATGTCTTGGGGACTACATGAGATATAATTCTGCATGTCATCTGCATACATGTGCATTTTATAACGCTTTACATAAGTTGGCAGATGGTGTGTGTAAATGGAAAACAACAGGGGCCCAAGGATTGAGCCTTGAGAAACACCAAATGATAAATTGGCTAAATGTGAGACATTTCCACTTAACTTTACTCTCTGAGTCATATCGTAAAGATGACTGTAAATAAACTCCAGTGATGCCGTGGAAAACCCAATAAAATTCAGGGTACTTAGCAAAACCTCATATCCACGGTATCGAATGCCCTCGAGAAGTTCAACAGAACCAGCACAGTGAGTCTATCTTCATCTGTTGTCCCAATGATATCATTCGTTACTGTTAAAAGTGCTGGGGCGCAGCTATGACCCTTACGGAAACCCGACTGAATTTCTGGGAGTATCATGATTCGCTCACATACTCGCAAAGCTGCATCTGTTCATCTCGATAACATTTGACACCACATGTAAAACGCGGACAAGACGCAAGTCTTTGAAAGTTGTTACTGTTGATTTCTTAGAAAGCACCACGGCGTCTGCTATTTTCCATAGTCGTGGAAAATATGAAGACAGTATACAAGAATTTACTATATGAGTAATCTAATTAACTACTTGATCACCACAGTATTTTATCAGAGTAATGTTTAAACCATCGTAGCCCATAGCTAGGGAACTTCTGGAATTAAGAACCTTTACAACAGTATTTTTATCAGTTAAAGCAAAATTGAACTTAGCCTCAAAATGTTGATGTTTACTATTATTATAAAAGAAAATAATATCGTCTTTTAATGACTCAATTTCCATTAAAGGCTCAGTAAAATATTTGTTTATTTCATCAACATTTAAAAATTCAGCCGGGATATCCTTCTTACACTTTTTGCTGACATCAAGCAATCTCAGATGTTTATATAGAAACTTACTATTAGTGTTTCTAAAACTTTCACAGAAATATGCCTTCTTTTCTCTGTTTATCGTCAATGAAGTGAAACTGCCCAATTTCTTATACGATTGCCAGTCAGATTCATTAGAAGTTCTCCCAAATTTCGACCTCGCTTTATCTCTCAAATACATACGCAAGTTTATCTTATCCGTAAGCTAAGGGCAAAATGGTTTCGTCACCTTAAATGTTCTATACGCTGCATGCTTATCATATAGTCGTGTCAACGCTGAATAAAATGGTGTATTTTGTCATCAATATCATCAGTACGATAAATAGTGCACATTTCAGACGCAGCGAAATCGTTAATGAAAAGGTTCGTATCAAAATGCTTAAAGTTCCTAGATGTTACATAACCAGGAAATAGTTCAGGTTTTTTCACATGCAGAATGATGTAGACCACATCATGATCCGAAATATCAGAACACTCCACGCCAGAATCACCTATTAACTCAATATTATTTCTTAAGACATGATCCAATAAAGAATTCTGGCGTGTTGGCTCACATAACAATTGAGTCAACCCCAGATCCCTAATTGTGTCAAGGTATTTCCTTGACAGTACACCCCCCACCCTCATTCAAACAATGTATATTTGTATCCCCAATAAAAATCACATCGTTGGTCACCTTCAGAGACTGAAACAACAAGTTTTCAATATCACCATTGAAGCAATTATAATTCATTTTATGTTTTCGGTACAAGACGCACAAGGCAATATTAATATGATTCATAGAAACCTTGACACAAATCTGAAATAGTATGTAAAATCTTAAAATTCATCGATTGTTTTGCGTAAAACCCACACTAGATCCCTGGTGTAGTAATCACTCCTGACAAACTCGTAACCCACAATGTGGATATTATAATTTAAACATTGAAATAGAAGGCATGTGAAGCCTGAAGACAAAGATAGAACGAGGCTTGTTGAATTGAAACCCATCTTTTGTTCAGAAAAAAAATATTGGCAAGCATATTTACAAATAATTACCACTATTATTAAGGCACATATCCCATTGTTTCGCCAGCGATGTATACCCTGCTTAAAGAATTATTGTGGCGGCAGCTCTAAGAATTCTTTTACGGCATTTTGTACTTCTTCGTCCGACTGAAAACAGTTATCTTTTAACGTCTTTTGCTGTAACCGAGTTTGTGTACGATACTATGGACAGATCTTATACTCACACCGACATTTTCTGAAATTGCTGTGATTGACATTCGACGATTTTCTCTAATCAGGCCTTCTACACATGCCACATTCCTGTCTGTTGATGCAGTACTCAATGCACCTGGTCGCGGCCTATCATTCGTCTCCTCTCTTCCACATTTTCGACAGTTTGATACGCAAAACATGGGTTTCCATACACTGCTTGCACCCGCGTATGAATTTGCAATGGTTGCAAACCTTCAGCACGCCAAAATTGAATGACCGCACGCTGATTATATTTGGACGGATTGTTAACAAGAAACGCCATTTTAAAGTCACAATACTTAAAATCGCTATCAAATACAAATCGTAGGAACTGATCAGTGTGATGTTTACAAACACAACTAACATTGCAAAACGTCAGTTGAGTGATTACAACTGTTTCCAAGGCTCACTTGACCAAAGATGGGCTTCAATTAAACAAGCCTCGTACCAATAGTCATAGGGGCACTCGGCACTACAACTCATGCACTGAAATCACACCTGGGGCAACTCTACAAGCATCGTTATTGGGAAACTGCAGACACAGGCAATATTGAGTACGTCATACATACAGCGAAAGGTCTTAAATATTGTCATGAAATGCTCTAAGAAACTTATTGGAGTTTAAAGAATTTAAGATGAGTTTATCTTAGTCACATATGCCCCAGGTCTTAGCAAGGATCTTTGACATATACAGGCTTTTCCAATAAGGGCGATATGTTTTTAAAATTAAATTAAATACAAAATATTTGAGATAAAAGCAAAACTTTTTTTATTTCAAAGTACAATTTATGACAATTATGTGTTATTCAAATGTCCTCCTCGGCTTCGTTTGCAGGATCGAATTCTACGAACACAACTTTCGGTGGCATTGGAAAATGTGGAGTTGCACAATCTTGTTGGAAATAGATGTTTTGTAACTTAGTTTGATCGAATTTTGGTCACAAAAAATTTGTTAACGTTGATCGATGACGCCCACCATTAACTGTTACTGCATTTCAAAAAAATAAGATCCGATTATGCTACCATGCCATAAACCAACACCAAACTTTTTCTGGATGCAAATGCTACTCAGGAATCTGGTTTGCATTGTTATTACACCATAAACTACAATTTCGTCTATTTACAGAGCCGTTTAACCAGACATGTGCTTTATCTGAAAAAATGATTTTTTTTTGTTGAAAAATCTGGATCAACCTCAAGTTTCTCTTGAGCCCAATAAGCAAACACACGACGCTTATGATGGTCAAGTGGCTTCAGTTCTTGAGTCAACATGAGCTTATACGGATGTAAACTCAAATCTTTTCCTAAAATAAAAGTTGTCATTCTTGAAAGGCCGAGTTTTTGAGAAGGTCGATCAATCGACAGAATTGCATCTTCTGTAACACTCGCACTTACAGCGTGAATATTTTCTTGGTTTCTTGCGCTTCGTGGTGTTATTGGTGTTCTCGTATCGTGTAAACTGAAATTTGTTCTGAATTTTTCAACGATTCGACGAAAAGCAAGCACATAAGGACGGTTCTGAGGACCAAAATCTTTACGAAGATCAAGTTGTGTTTGAACAAAAAAACGTTTATTTTTATAAAATTTCTGAATGATAATCAAACGTTGTTGAAGCGTGTATTTTGACTTGATGAATCTTTAAATTATACTAAACACACATAACATCTAGTGACATCTCTACCATTTTAAATATGGCTGCCATGACGTTTTAAAAACCTATTGCCTCTATTAGGAAACCCATTACAATAAACCTCCCACGGGGAGTGCCGAAGTAGAAAAATAATAATAATATTTTTTTTTCGGAAGGATATTTGGCACAAACAACTTAAAGGCGGATCTCCAAACCTTCCACAGGGAGTGCTAAAATGGAATAGACCAACGAGTTGTCCGCAATAGGCCAGATATAATAAAAATTCTGGGCGCAGCAAGCATATTACTAAAATAATAACTTTAAATTTAAACACACCTTGAAGATCGGTTTTAGAGGTCCTAATACGCGCGCATTTGAAGACTTTTTTTGAAAGTGTTACCATCAATATTTCTTTATTATGATGAAAAATATTCAAATCTTATGTTCTAGCTTGTGACAAAAAATCTTTAAATGCCCAAAACTCAATTTTCTATAAAGCTAGAAAATTTAAATTTGTTATATCTATGCACCTACTGTAGGTCTGTTTAAAAGAAGCTTGTATTACAAATTTTACAAAAGTTACAAAAACTTTCCAGAATAATCCCGACAAGTTCAAAAGGGCTCCATCTCATCTGAGCTCAATCCCTTTGGTATCTAAGATACTGGGATGAGCGAATATTCCCCTTTGAGGGAGTGGGAAGGTCCTTTCGGCTAAAGTCATTTGTTATAATTGGATTACAATGGATCATACGAATAAGCTTGGCTTGTACTTGTATAGAACACAATTTTTGTAAAGAATCTAAATTAAACTGTCAAAAATGATAACGGTAATTGTAACTTCATACATTTTTTTCAGATCTTGCTCTAGTTATAATTTTTTCCATCACTAACATGTCTCCAACCGTGCTCCATTTTAAACGTAACTTCCAACTACAGTTCATTCATATTTACTTAAAAAAAGTTTAAGAAACGTTACAATTCTTGCAGTTATAATTCTGACATGTGACCATGCCATTTTTACAAACAGATATTGTGGAAAATATATTAAAGGCAAAGAGCGTTCACCAGATACGATCCAACGTCAGCGTCGACGCACAGAAAACCAAGGACAAGTACTGCTGCGCCGCTAGAACCGCAAACCGCCCTTCAGTAGTAGTCAAGTAGTAGTCGAGTAGCAGTCTAGCCAGCAGTGGGTAACGGTATGCAAATGCAGAGTAGCTGAAGAACACTCACACGACCGCCATCTTTTTATATGTTATTATTCGTATTAACCCTTAAAGAATACACTATTAATTTCTACTGTACATTTTAATTGATAATAAAGTCTTAAGTTTATCTCACTTCTTTTAACGCCCCAAAACGAAATAGTAATCTTTATATGGTGCCGAGATTATTTACAGATATAATGATATTATTCGGAATATTATTAATGCAGATGCATTGCTAAAAATGTTCCTTAATTTATTTATCTAAAAGCAGGAAAATGTTGGGGGAAACATTAACACACCCTTATATATGTCGGGGAACTAAGAATTTGTTTTGTATACATTTGAGAGAAAAACTGTCGAAACGCGAATACCCTGTGGTCTTTTTTACCTACCTTTGTCGTCTTTCCCAAATCCCCAGAATCCGTAGAGATGTCTTGAAAAGAGCATCTTAGAATCCCATGGTGAATAATAAACGATGCGAACCGCTGTAATGAAAGATACCTAGCGTTTCTAGATCTTCTATTCCCAATGCAAGCCATCGATTCACAAAAACTGTCGTAGCGCGCTTTCTGTCTTTGAACAGACTCTACGTGACAAAACACGCATTAAAAAGTGTAAGAGCGTTAAAATAAAACAGTACCCTGCAAATTTTTTTATAATTCACAGATAAATTCTCCTTTATAGCGACTTTTCATCGAAAAAATTCGGGATGTTTGAATTTAGAAAAAATCTCTACATATGAGCGCGCACTGGCACCCTAGAATCCATACATACATACATACATACATACATATATATATATATATATATATATATATATATATATATATATATATATATATATATATATATATATATATATATATATATATATATATTAGTTTATTCCAGATTAGAAATTTTACAATGCATCTAACAAAAAAGTATTAAATTTGCGACGGCAACTGATGCAATTTTGGCTTGAATGACAATCAAAATTTCTGCTCGAGATCTTCTTGACAATGACAATACTTCATAATTTTAGTTTTCCAAAATCCACTTACTGTCCAGTATTTCTTGCTACAACCAATATTTACTGCACATCCGTGGAGTGTGTTTTATATATATATATATATATATATATATATATATATATATATATATATATATATATATATATATATATATATATATATATATATATATAATATGTGTGTATCACACCGATGGCTCAAAATATTTGTGTTTCTGTCAGTCAGATGGTCTTTCTGCCAGCAGAATACCATAGATAGATATAGATAGTTACATTTATTTGTCATTAGCTGATACATGTTTCAGATAGACACGGCAAGAAGATATAGTAAAGTCTGGACGCAGCAAGTGCGTGAACCCTCTTAAAATGATTTTAAAACAGTTTTTTAATATTGTAATAAGATGTTTACCTACACGCTTCGGGTATTAACACCGCGCGAACAAACACTTGATATCTAACCTCAGTGGCCGAGGGGTAAGGTGTTCAACAGGTAGGCTGCTGACGAGCGGGCGGCCGGAGTTCTCGGACCGGGTTCTTTTCTCGCGCTATCCCTCTAACATTTTGTTTTGTTTCACTTTAATGTTTGCGGGAAACAATAGTTTCCAGATTTCATACGTTTCGTTTTTTTTTCAAACGCCTGGATAACCTTGTCTTCTTTGAGTCCAATGTTATAATTTTCAGCAGACATGTTTTATTGTTGATATTAGTAAATTTTTATTAAGGAAATTCAGTAATAGAGAATTTGTTTTTAAAAAACTTTGTTGTTGGAAAAACCTGTTGGATTAGGTTGACTAAAACGAAATCATCCAAGCGATTAATAAGGAAAATACCCGCCACGTTTATAATGTCGCTTTAAAAATTTCCTTTTCAGAGTAGCTAGATAGGTATACCGAATTTTACTTTTCTAGCTTCATAAACAATTGAGTTTGTTCATCGTTGGACACAAGATTAAAATATTTTTTGATAATGGAAATATGTCGGTGGTAAGTCTTTCAAAAAAAGTCTTGAATTGAGCGCCTATTAGGACCCTTAAAACCGACCATTAAGGTCTGTTTAAATTTAAATTATTAATTTTACTAATATGCCTTACTAATAGTGTACAATTCTTATGAAAATTCGCTACTATAACGCACTTGCTGCGTCCCGAAGTTTTTTCAGTTTACGTACTATTTATAACCTGTCACATCTACCAGTTTAAGTAGGCTATTATGAAGCTTATACAGGAAAGAGGGAAAATATACCATTTGCCCAGCAAATAGGGATAGGAAATGAGAACATTTCCATTGTTTGCTTGTTCTTTATTTATGCAACCCATAAAATGAGAGTAAAAATAATATTGTAAATTTAATATGTTCTATAGTTATTTGTCATAAAATTTAATGATCCTCAACTTCAAACCTCAAGCGGTAAAGGTACTCGTTACAAGTATGCTTGTTGACTTTTATCAGCCTTAAAATAATAGATTAGCACAAAATAGTATAATAGAATTATGTATTGCTGTTTGTCCCACTTAACTTATACACTGTGTCCATAAAGTAACGCATAAATTCAATAAAATTAAAAGTTGCCATTATTAAGGAAAATTAAAAAACACGTCCATATTTATTTTCAAAAACTAACTTTTTTATACAAAAATCTCACCCATATCGTTATACCTCTGCAAGTGGTAGCTACCCTTTCGAAATTTTGAAACTGGATGGTGGGTAGTGTGATACATCTTTTGAAATCTAATCCAATTCTCTATTCAGCAACACCACTTTTTTTTTGTAGGAATAAAATAAAGTGAGTAATAACATTTTTATTATCAGTAACGCCTAACACACGTGAAAACCATAAAGAATTACATAGTTCAATCTTATCTAACTAAATGTTCGAAATAGCCGCTTTCTTGTGCCTGACATTATGCCAAACGGTCAACAAATTCTTGTTGGAGTCTATATATAATCTCTGGAGAAATGTTGATACATTCAGTTCTAATTCTTATTTTTATTCGTCGGTGGTATCTGGTTTTCTGTTTATCGGTCGGTTTGAGACTTGATAGTACTACCGAAAATTAATTTCACAATGGTGTATTCTGTAGAAGAAAGGGTTGAAATAATTACTCTTTTTCTCAAAAACGATGACTGTGCCAACCGTACCGCAAATTTGTTTAATGAACGACATCCGAACAGACATATTAACAGAAAATACATTTTGGAGTGCTGGGATGAATTTCCTGTTAGAAATGAGGCTACTGAGATTAAAGTTTTAGGACCAATTGCTGCAGACCCATCTTTGAGCACGAGAAAATTGGCCACTGTTTCAAACATCAAAAGAAGAACTATTCAGCGAATATTGAAGCATCATAAATTTCCCCTGTATAAAATTCATCCTGTACAACAACTGAATGAAGATGATTTTGATCGGTGGCTGGAGTTATGACTGAACTAATAGCTGATAACGGGAACTTTCTGTTCAATTTTGTTTTTCAGGCGACTGTTCGTTTTTATTAAACTACAGTTAATTGTCGTTATTGGGCAGATAATAATCCAAGAAACACCATAAGACAAATGATGAATGTCCACACTCAAACTCCACATAAATTGAATGTCTGGACTGGCATTTTTGGAGACCGTTTAACCGGACCAATTTTTCTTGATGGCAATTTGAGTGGCGAAACGTATTTGGAGTTACAAGAAGATATGGTTACCATCTACTAATTGACATTGTTGAAAATGATGATCGCTATTAAGAAAATCAATTAGTGTTTCAACAAGATGGAGCTCCTACGCATTTTTCACAACGTGTTAGGGAGTTTTTGAACAGAGTTTCCATAGCAATGGATTGGGCGTAGAGGTGCTATTGAGTGGCCTCCTAGATCACCGGATTTAACTCTTTTAGACTTCTTTCTATGGGGCCATTAAAAGAGTCGAATTTTTGCAACAGAAACGGAGTCTCTGGAAGAATTACGACGACGCATTGTTGAAGAATGCCGTCTAATAACTCCACAAATGCTCCAGAATGTCAGAGCTCGTTTTGAACAAAATTTGTACTTTTGTATGGAAGCTGGTGGCCAACAATTACTTAACTGAATAAACATTTTTGAACGTTTGGTTTTGTTTTTTAGTTTTTTTTTTAACGAAAAATTGACTAATTAGTGCATCTCTTATCACAATGAATGAAATACGTTCTTGCAACTCCAACTGTGAATAATTTTTAACCAGTTGATAAAACTTCCAAAAAAATTAGTGTGCTGAATTCAGAAAAGAAAGAGCATTCAAATGATTTAACACTCGACCCATGTTCCCTATTTAAAATATAAGGGTTGTTATCACCACCTTTAAGGGGTTGATGTGACAAAGTTGAGTTTTATGTCAAAACATGTCCCCCTTAATATTGAAATTGTCGTGTTTCAGCGTTTCTTAAAAAAATTCTCTGGGCGCAAATCGGTCTGTTTCGTTCTCAATGCGCCACCCTATATATATATATATATATATATATATATATATATATATATATATATATATATATATATATATATATATATATATATATATATATATATATAATGTGGCCCAGCGTATTGTCACTGCGAAATAATTTATACGACAAAATTATTGGCACAAAAGTTGCAGCAAATCATGTGCTGCATGCATAACTTAATTATCTATTGTATGCTTTTTGAGCATTGCAACCCTTATCTAGCGTTGGCTCAAATTCTATACATTTAGATTTTTCTCCGTAAGTAAGTCGTTTATTTACAGTTTTTGAGAAATCAAACCTTATAAATTTTTGGTGTATGTTGACAAGTTCTATAAGATTTTGTAATAATATATAGGCTGTTCCATAAGAAAAATGCAAGTTGGATATGTCACTCTAATATGAGACATCCTGTATGTATAATAGAGTTATCAAGTTATGCAGCACATAATTCCGTACAGTTTTTGTGCAAACTATCTTTCTGTATCTCTATAAATAACGGATTCATTTACCAATTATGCTGAGAGATGGATTTACTCATAAACAGTATGACATAACATAATGTATAATTTTGACCACTAATAAATGAGTATGAGTATTAAGTAGCACAAATGCCAAGTTTTACCAATTTTTTTTATATAAAATTAGACATTTTTTCTATGAAAATTCGCTATGATATCTTTCTAAACTGGCAAGATTTCAAGTATTTATTTCAGTTCTTTACCCAGTATAATAACCCTATATGGTTTTGTAAAGATAATACAGTATACAGCACCAACCCACTCGATAATAACAAGACATCGATCTGTAGTCCGTGTCTTTTTATTTTTGTATGCTCAAGGTAGCCCTGATTGCAGTTTTTCATAATACCGAAAACACTGCTTATTTTTTAAGACATTCAACATAAGTCAGTTAATATTTCTATCCGATGATGTTGTCGCTAGCTCTAAGACAGTCGCTTAAGTTTTCATCCCTCACCGCAGTTAAATTACAGTTAACGTTTCATTGACTTTGCAAGAGACAGCCGTGGCAAACTTATTATTGTACATTTGATAAAACGTAATTTGTTAAAAAACTAGAAATGTTTTACATATTGAGATTTTTTTGCAATGAAATGTTCATACAGGTAATGTATAATCAAAGTCATCTCTTTTGGTACATGTTAGTATATATTATATTATCCAAATCATTGGAATACGTAATTGAATTTCAATGAATTATAAATAATAACACAAAACATTTTTCTAAATTTGCAAAGCGTTTATCCCTATTTATGGATCTTCTAGAACATGCAGCTTTTTAAATTGTTCCCTGAGACTTACTATTTCTTGATATAATTACAATTTAAGGAGGCTGCGTTTGCCTATACTAAAGTGATACTTAGATACCACCCTTAAGGATCATACGGTCAGTGGGTATTCTCAGTATCTGTGCTGACTTCAGAACAATGTGAAAGAGGATTTTGCAATTTCCTATAAGCACCACTTGCTTTGAGCTTATCAAGTTTTTTTAAGAACAGTGAAAATAGATATACAATATATATATATATATATATATATATATATATATATATATATATATATATATATATATATATATATATATATATATATATATATATATATATATATTGTATATATATAGTAAGATAGCAAAAAACTAAAGATGATAACAGAAAGCAAGCGCACAAATTGATTGTCTGAAGCGACAAGCTGATATGTTTCCTGGACGCTGTTTTATGTTACTATGACGTGCGAATAGTTACTTTACTTTCTAGGCGAGCTGCTAATGAAAATATCAGAAAAACAAGCGACGTTTCTACTCTGTGTTTCGTTCCATCTGTTGCGAACATAATGATGTTCTCAGACGTCTGCTTTGCTCAACAAATGCTTTTATTGTTTACATTCAAACCGTTTTGTTAGGAATTTTCATAAACTATTGCGAGTCTCAAATCTAGTTTTTTGAAGCTTAACAATTCAATTCATCGTTACCAATAACGTTCTGTTTCTATGTTAGCAAGAATAATTTAATATGATGTAGCGTTTCACTTGAATGCATATTGTGCTTATTGAAGGTGAATCAAAGCGAAACTTCCAGCGAACATTAGCTAGTTATACGAAGTAAATCGAGCATAATAGGGATTCTTTCGAATTGATAACAAAGTTATTGCAAGGGAAGGTGCGCTCTCCTGAATTGACGTCTTGTTCACTTTACCCTTATTCCAGACAACACGACTTACTTTATCCAGAGACGTAGCTGACATTTTTCTTGTAGTGTAAGTTTTGTAGGCTAGTTTTTAATTTAACAGGATTTTGCATAAAGATGCGTTGGAGAAAAACCAGCAAGGCAGTTTTATTCGTAATTTACCACAGTATATTCTACTTGAAATTAAAACGTACCAAATACTATTCTTTCTATTCATGAAAATTGTTTGATGAGGAAGTTGTCGAAGTTTAATTTGTCAATGTCCGGGAAGTTTAGCTAATACCGTTTGGATCCAACCTATGAAAATGGCATCCTGAACAAGCACAAGTATAAAATTTCTTTGTTAAATGATGCGTTGTAAAATGAATATCAATAAACTAAAAACTAATGTGTATATATATATATATATATATATATATATATATATATATATATATATATATATATATATATATCTTGCAGACCTCATACCTCCATGGCTTCTTCCACATCTTTCCTCCAAGTTCTGAGTGGTCTTCCGCGCTTTCTGCGCTTAGGAGGAATCCATTGCCATCTATTTCCATCTATTCTTTGGAGGTGCCCCTACCAAATTGATGTTTTGGTATCTATTGTGTCTAGGATATTTCCTTCAACATTTGTCTTATGGTATCATTTCTCACGATATCCGGTCTGGAAGTACGACAGATTCCCCTCAAGAAATCGATTTTAAGGGGCATCAACCTATATTTATCTCTTATTCATTTCCCAAGTTTCGCTGCGTAAGTCCATATACACACTACAATTGTTATATAGATACTATTTGTTTAGTTTTACCGCGCCAATTTAAGTTGTAAGACTGCAGCGTTATATGTCATAGCAAGCTGGCATAACTGCACTGAATTGTGCGCATGTCCCACCCCTCGAAACGAGGGTATCTGCAATATTCAAGACATGAAGAGATCCTATTCATTCACAAACCCAGCTTCGAACAGCTTCTGAGCTTATGCAGCGAGTGCATTGCTTTGTACACGAGCACGCGTTGTGCTATGACACGTTCAGCCTATATACAATGTATATCATTGGTATATAGGTTTTATGGCTTTAAGGCCTACTGGTTCAACACGTCAGCTTCGAAGAGCTTATTACACGTATATCAATAGTATATAGTTTTTATTGTGTTTAAATATATAATTAAGTGTTTCCAAGAGATGTTATTCCATAACACGATACAGTCCACATAATTACGCAAGTAGCGGTAACTACAATCCACGAACCATACACGAGAATTAACATTTGGTCAATTCGAGCCGGATTTTCAACAACAATTGGTTAATTCGAGGCGCAGTATTTAACACAATTGTAGTTATCGCTAATAGTGAAAATCTCAGCAGAAGACGAAGTCAGTTCATCAGAAGATTCTATTGGAAAGCCGATCGCAACATTCAGAACATCCAGCACGTGGGTACCACATGGTGAGTCACATTTTTCTTATCCTCAAAATCACGTTTTTTATTTCGTTATCCATGCTATTTTATTGTAAGAATTTATTTGTACTGGGTGGTGTAATCGTTTTTGAGTAACATTTTTTTATCATTCATTTCCTTTAAATTATTTTCATATAATTCGTAATAAATTAAAAAAAACCATGTCAGAAACACACAAGTTACGTATGCTAATTAGAGAGAAATGTTCTCTAAAAGCCTCTCTGACACGTTTCGTAAAATTTTTAGACAATTATACTAATCAGGATAAAGAAATTTTAAAGCAACGGTTATCTCAATGCGAAACATTTCTAGATAAATTCCTAGAAGTGCAATTTCAAATAGATATTTTAAATGATAATTACGATGAGAACTCAGATATTGAAAACGCGGAAATTGAAATTTTTGAGAATGCGTACTACGAGGTTCTTGCACGTGCAGAAGGATTACTTTTAAATTCAAATCTAACTACCACTAACAGTGGTAACTATTCGGGAGACTGTGGATTACCACAGTCTTCAAATTCAATTAATTCAAGCGCCGCCGCAACACCTTCCTTACCCGAAGTCAGATTGCCAGTCATCTCAATAAAGCCGTTTTCTGGTAATACACAGGATTGGCTCAGTTTTAAGGACAATTTTCATGCCTTAATCGAGTCTAATCAACAATTGCATAACGTACAAAAATTTCTTTATTTAAAATCGTGCCTTAGCGGTTCCGCGATCCGGGTCATATCAAATCTTGAACCTACTAATGCAAATTATAAAATCGCTTGGAATTTACTCGCCGAACAGTTCGAAAACAAAGACGCAATTGCACATAATCAGGTAAGCGCCCTATTTAATTTAACGTCAGTTACAAAGGAATCTCACGTGGGTTTGAAAAATTTAGCAAACGAAACGAAAATGCACCCCAGAGCTCTTCCAGTGCTGGGTGAACCCACGCATCATTGGGATACCTTGATTATTCACTTATTGTATACTAAATTTGATAACGCGATTCGACGAGAATGGGAAAACGCCATAATTTCTAATAATACATGCAAACTTGAAAATTTGCCCAATTTGATCGTACGTAGGCGTCAATTTTTAGAAAAACTACCGTTGAACAATAAGCCTGCAAACAATTATTTTTCATATCAAAAACCGGAACATAATGTTCCATCGAAAGTCACGTGGCATATCACAGCCAATGAGTCAAACTGCGCTATATGTGATTATAATCACCAGTTATACCAGTGGGTAGAATTTAAAAGGTTAACACTGCAACCGTGGCTTGACGAAGTCAAAGGATTGCATTTGTGTTTTGATTGCTTGCGTCGTGGACAACATAACTCAGAAAATTGTAGATACGGGGGCTGCAAAAAATGCGGGAACAAACAAAATACCGTCACGTATGGGTTGGGTTCGAGTTCGTTTTTAGCAAGTCGTTGCCTAAAATAAATAGCTATAGGTAATCGAAGCAAATTTCCCCAGATGACCGGAGCAATAAAACGCGACTTTTACGTAGACGACTTGCTTACAGGAGCAGAGTCAATAACGGAGGCAATAAATTTAAAACAGGACATCAGTTCTTTGTTGAACTCAGCGGGCTTCAAGTTACGCAAGTTGGTTGCGAGTGACCAACGAATACTAAGTTTAAACGGGCAATTAAATTGCGTAAAAAACTACTTTGAATTAGGCGATTCATCGAATTCGAAGACCTTAGGTCTATATTGGAATGCATCTGAGGATGTTTTAAAATTTAACGTAAGCACTCTGTATGCAAAAATCACAACCAAGCGACACATTTTGTCTACCATTGCGCAACTGTTCCAACCCATTGGGCTCATTGGTCAAATTATAGTAATGGCAAAAATTATCAGGCAAAATTTGTGGAGACAACAAATTGAATGGGCTCAACCTGTCCCAGAGCAAATAAAAAAGCAATGGTTGGGTTTTATAGGCAAATATCATTTATTAACTCTATACGTGCCAAGACAAGCGACATGTCCGAACCCAGTTGTAATTCACGTACACGGGTTTTGCGACGCGTCCACAGCTGCTTACGGCTGTGCGATTTACGTACGTGCGTCTGATAGTTCAGGCAATCACACGGTCAGACTGTTATGCTTAAAATCTAGAGTCGCGCCACTCAAAATAATAACCACACCTCGTCTGGAATTACCTGGGGCATTATTGTTATCAGAATTAGTGAATAAGGTAAGGGCATCCTTATTGTGCCCTGTAGATAAAATATTTTACTGGTGTGACTCGACCATAGTTTTAGCTTGGCTTTGCTGTGACCCAAGAAGTTTAAACATATTCGTTGGACACAGAGTGTCCAAAATACAAGAACTTACATCCGTTGACAATTGGGGCCGCGTCTCCGGAGAGACAGCTGACATTATCTCCCAAGGACAACGCACCGACATGTTATTAGGTAACGATATGTGGTGGAGTGGACCATCCTGGTTAGCTCTTGACACGATTCATTGGCCTATATCAGGTCGAAGCAATGTAAAATCCATTATTCGTCCATGCAACAGTTGCTTCAAATCTAGACCTGTGATGGCTCAGCCACCAATGGGCGATCTCCCTTTCTTGCGAGTGAACCCTGAAAGCTTAAAGGACTTTACGATTTGCGGACTTAAGTACGCCGGTCCTTTTTATATCAAGGAGGGAGTGCGCAAGTCTACTACTGGCAAGGGTTACCTCTGCGTTTTTGTGTGTCTTATAATGAGGGTTGCACATGTTGAGCTGGTTGGTAATCTGACAACCAAGGATATTTTTGTCAGTTTCAAATTGATATTATTCTAGACGCGAACTTTCAAGTAATTTTTTATTCATGCAATGCTACAGACTTCGTAGACGCATCACGCGAACAAAAATTAAATTTGCAAGAAATTAAAAAAAATATCAGAAGCGACAAAAAAATTTGCGGCAATCACATTGTAAAGGAAACTGAATTCACATTCGTGGAGTTATACACCATCCTAGTACAGGTGGAGACTTGCATGAATTCCTGTCCTCTTACCCAAGTACCAAGTGTTCCCAGTGACCTAACACCCCTAACTCCTCGTCACTTCCTCATAGGTGGCTCACTAAAGGCACCCACTAAGTGAAGACGATGGCGCTACGAGTACATCAGCAGTCTTCAGCAGTGAGGAAAGTGACATACCGGTTCTGACTTTGACATTCGTACGGGGGATTTAGTGTTAATACGCGACAACATTTAGCTCAATGTGAGTGGACACTTGGCCGTGTTATCGAACTTCATCGCAGTGCAATGAACCGTCTCGCAATATTGCCATGCAGTGATAGAAACATTTTAGACATTTTTTTTTTAGCCTTTTTGTATAATTTGTGTATATTTTTATGTGTAGTTTTTAAGTTTGTATATTTAGGTTAGTTTTTTGAAGTTACTACTTCAAGGCGGCCGGTATGTTTAGTTTTACCGCGCCAATTTAAGTTGTAAGACTGCAGCGTTATATGTCATAGCAAGCTGGCATAACTGCACTGAATTGTGCGCATGTCCCACCCCTCGAAACGAGGGTATCTGCAATATTCAAGACATGAAGAGATCCTATTCATTCACAAACCCAGCTTCGAACAGCTTCTGAGCTTATGCAGCGAGTGCATTGCTTTGTACACGAGCACGCGTTGTGCTATGACACGTTCAGCCTATATACAATGTATATCATTGGTATATAGGTTTTATGGCTTTAAGGCCTACTGGTTCAACACGTCAGCTTCGAAGAGCTTATTACACGTATATCAATAGTATATAGTTTTTATTGTGTTTAAATATATAATTAAGTGTTTCCAAGAGATTTTATTCCATAACACGATACAGTCCACATAATTACGCAAGTAGCGGTAACTACAATCCACGAACCATACACGAGAAATAACACTATTTTTTGTGCTTTTAGCAAATTTTAAAAAAAAATTCGCTACAGATGAGATCTGTGTATATATATATATATATATATATATATGTATCTATATATATATATATATATATATATATATATATATATATATATATATATATATATATATATATATATATATATATATATATATATCAGACCGATAACTCAAAAACTAATGTACCGATCTGGATCAAATTTGGTGAGTACCTTCCTTTTGCAAGTGACTTAGATAAGCTCGTTAGCCAGAAAATTCGGACCAGGTTTTCCCGGAAAATTTTGTGTTTCCTTTCTAAAAAAAATTATATCTCTGTAAATAACAAAGCGAGGGCAACCGCGTGTTTGTATTATAAAGAGTGAACGCTGTACCAAAGTTTACGCATCTAGCTGTAAATATAAAGAAGTTATGGGCAGTTAAACGTCAAACGTCAAACTCGCAATTTTAAACGTCAAAATTGGCAATGTTTAGGCAAAGAACGTGAAACAAATACCGATTGTGAAAAGAAAATGTTGCAAGAAGAGTGTTCTGAAAACCCTTAAGTTTCAGATTCAACCGTCATTGCCCTTCAATTTACTAAAATATTTACAGAATATTCATTTCAAATAGACCCTTTCTCTGAGGCTTTGGCTGTCGCTTGAGTTAAGTTGATGCTTTCGCTGTAGGTTTAATGAAGTTTATGGTTTAACGGGTCTATATATTTTTTTAACAAATTTTCGTAGAACTCGTTTAATGCATTTTTCCATTTTTTTATCGAAATATGATGTGTTGGTAAGAAAAAAATCTGGACGCAGTAAGTGCGTTTTGGTAATTTTCGGTAAATTTGCAGTTTAGCGCCCGAACGCTTTTAAAAAAACTGTTTTCAGAAATCTGCCTAAGGCCCTCCCTGGATCCACAAACCCCAAAAAACATATCTTGATCACCCCCCCCCCCCAAAGGAAGTTCCGGTGCCAGGAGTGAGTATGGGTGCTGGGCGGGGTATGTAGCAAAAAGGAAATACGAGCAGAAAATGCGAATAAAACGGGCTTGAAAGCTGTCTTTTTCACAACTTGAAGCCATATCCTCGTTAACTCCTGCCTACCCCGCACAGCACATCTATCCCCCCAGGTGCTGTAACTTCCTTGGCGGGTAGGAACAAGACATTTTTCTTGTGGTTTATGCAGCGAGGGTGGTTGTATGTACGCGAGGGGAAAGGAAAATCCCAACGACGAAGCAGCCCCCCGCCGCCGCCCCGCCGCAAGTCAAACGGGGGGGGGGGTCCTGCTTCGTCGTAGGCATTTTCCTTTCCCCGTCGTGTGCATACAACCATCCTCGTTGTATAAACCACAAGAAAAACTTCTTGTTCATACCCCCCAAGGAAGTTACGTGACCTGGGGCAAATAGGGGTGCTGTGCGGGGTAGGAAGGATTTAATTCGGATATGGCTCCAAATACACAGCTTTCAAGCCGTTTTCTGCTCATATTTCTTTTTTACTACCTACCCCGCCCAGCACATCTATTCACTCCCGGTCCCGTAACTTCCTTGGGGGTGGGGGTCGGGTTTGCACAACAAGAAATCTTTCTTGTGGTTTGTGCATCCAGGTGGGGTCCTAGTAATGTTTCTGAAAACAATTTTTTGAAAAGCGTTCGCGAGCTAATCTGCAAATTTACCGAATTTTTATTAAATCCTTCAAATTTCAATAACTCAATTTGCCATTAACGTAAGCTTTGTTGGTTAGACCAACATTTAAGTTTATTTTCGGAAATTTTTTGTATATTTTCAAACCATAATTAATTTTGATAAAATATAGTACATTGTTTCTACTACATAGGCTATACCGGTAATCAGATTGATGCCTGCTCGCTTTGCTATTAAAAGCATTTTTATGGTAATTCACTTCCATAACACACTTGCTGCATCCAGACTTTTGAAAAATGTTTATATATTTTCAAACAATAAAGTTATTTCGATGAAATATGGTACATTGTTTCTACTATATAGGCAACCAAGTTTGATGCCTGCTTTCATCAAAGAAATACATGTTATTGAAAATATTTTAAAGAAAATTTGTAACCATAACGCACTTGCTGCGTCCAGACTTTTTGTTATTGCTGAGCTCCAAAGTAATGAGTTTAGTTGGCAAATTACTCTTTTTCCTTGGCCTATCTTGTTAGCGATATCGTCGACACATTTCCCGTTGGAAAAGAAGGAAACTCCAAGGTACTTAAAAGAAGAGCATCTCTTAATTTTATCGTGTCCCACTTCCAAATCTTGTCCTTTATCTCATACTACCATATATTAGGTATTTTTGATGTTGATAGTGAGACCCCAATCTTCATAGCTCTCTGGTAGTTTGTGAAACGTGTAGTTGGCATCGTCCTCGTCCCCCCCTACAACAACTTGGTCGTCCGCGAATAGTAGGGTATATAAGATATCGCCATTTATACACACACCAATCTTACAGCATTTTCGCTTCCACGATCTAAAGGTGCTTCTTGAAGAGATATTTTGAATAATAAGTGAGCTAAAGAGCAGCCTTGTCTTGGACCTTTGGTCACCTGAAATTCCTTAGACAGTCGCTTAGCTCTTTTTACTGAGCGTGAATTATTTGAATATAATGCACCAACGGCGTTAATATAGGCTTTATCGATACCACTGTTTCTCATGCAAAGCCCCAACTTGTGTAATGGCACTGTGTCATATATATTCCATAGGTCAACGAATATCAAATCGACAGCCCTTTCCCTCTCGACACATTTTCTATTAGATTTTTTAATGTGAAAATACCATCAATACATGATCTTCCTGCCCTGAAACCATTCTGCGCCTCAGATGTTGCAAATTTTTTCTCAATTTTGCATTTCAACACCCTACCATAAAGGCGTGCCACAGGACACTTATCCCCCGATAGTTCCTGCAACCTCGCCTGGCTCCTTTTTGAAAGTCGATGTGATGACAGCTTTTTTCCATTGATTCGGAGGTTCGTTGCCCTCTATACATTGATTGAAGATGACTACTGAGATGTCCATAACGACATCTGGCGCTGCCCTCAGCAATTCAATGCTAAGATTGCCTGGGCCGGGGACTTTTTTGTTTTTTATGTGAGCTTATGTTGTTCTTATCTCTTCTGGTATTATCGGTGTTAGGTGATCATTTATAGGGTCCCCTTCATCTATTTGTTGCCTTTGTTGTGGGAATTTTACTCGGTCTTCAGTCAGCAGCCTTTGTAGTAGTTTCCCATTCTCGCATATTAGTGAGACTTAGTCCTGATGAATCTTTTATATTGGTCCTCATTCCCTTTATTATTTTCCAAGTCTTATTTGCTCTGGTATTTCCTATACATCTATGTACCTCTTCACCTATTTTCTCCCAATATTCATTTTTTGATTTGATGATTTCTCTTTGCGCTTCTTTGTTTTTAGTTCGGTAGTTAAGTTTGGCTTGGTGACTTTTTGTTACTTGCTTCATTCTATGGGATTTTTTCTCTTCTACCAGAGCTTCTATCCTTGTACTCCTCCAGGGTTCACACTTCGAATTCTTATGTTTATCCAATTTTTCTCCCAGAGCTTATTTGGCTGCTTGGTCGATGCAGCTTTTCAGAGCTTCATATATAGTCTCCGTCGACCCAGTTTCTATAGTCGCAACTTTCCTTGCTAGGCGGATTTGGTAGAAGTACCTATTGGAGTCAACTTCAACTCCTTCAAGGTTGTAGCTCACTGTTTTATGTTCTTTTTCATCGCTTTCCTGCTAAACATTTGTTTGTAAACTAATAATAGTAATAATATTTACTCCAAAATATCCGACAGTTTGTCTGAACTGATCTGATTAGTTTTTATTCCATTGCGTTCAAAAAAGTCGTGTAGTGGTCCCATAATGTAGTATTCGTTATCTAGTGTTTTCTGGTGAATTTGTCTAGAAAAACTCACTAATGAGATCTCCACTTTTAAATTTTGCAAACATTTGTCCAAATTAGCGCGAACTAGCCCCCCTAGAACACATATCCGGTGTCAGTTTCATATTTTTTATACCCATCTTACCGATAACGAAAGAAAAACAATGGGCCATGATGAAATTTTATAGATGCCTTTTTTGGCTTGGATAAGTTCGTTAGCTAGGTAAACAGGACCAGTTTTTGGGGAAATATCTTGTATCTACCAAAATAACAAAGTTATATTATACTACATTTAATTTAGATCTCCAAGTTACAAGAAAAAAAAAATTGTAACTTGTTGGGTGCCAGTGGTGATCATAGTATTGCACAAAGCCAAATTATTTTGTGTGACTAACAAAATCTATTAAATATTACAAGCAAATTTTAATTTTTCTTGGCGCATAATATATAATTAAAAAAAAGCATAAATCATTTGAATGAAACTTGACTACCATAACGCACTTGCTTCGTCAAGACTTTTTAAAATTTTAATAAATAACGATAATTCTATTAAGAATTTTTAGTTTTAGTGGTTCCACTGACCGTGACACTTTTCTAACAGATGAAAATTATTTAAACTAAGAGAAAAATGAGACCTACTGTGGTCCTACAGGGTGATTGATTGAGAGAGCCATTAACAAGATTGGACATCCTAATAATAATTATGTTCTGCGATGTGGCACACGAGCATAAGGTACCAATCAATCAATTCCCCTATTTCAAATAGAATGGTATTGTTTTTGCATATATATATATATATATATATATATATATATATATATATATATATATATATATATATATATATATATATATATATAGTAGTAGTAGTACTAATATAAGTACGCTGCCAAACTTTAAGAGGCGATTCTTTGCCTTATTTTAATAAGGCAAGTTTATAGCTCCGAAAATGCATAGTTTTCAAGATACAGGGTGCTAAAGTTTAGAAAAAAAATTACGGTTCACATTTCTTAAAAACAGTACATGACGGGAGATCTGAAATTTTGCACATCATTCACGCTCTAGACGAGTCATACGCTTGTAGTGGCAACACTTGCTCAATCGATACAGTGGCGGAGATACGAGCCTTTCAACAGTGTTTTATAGGGTTAACTTCCACGCCTCTGGATGCACTCGAATTCTGACTCCATTTTGATATTCGGCAACTCAAGATGCACAGATAAGATCACTTGCGATTTTATGATTTGACGGCTCGTTTCGGAGATACATGATAATTTGTGATTTCATCTCCGTATTAGCGTACGCCACTGGAAAACAAAAGTCATTTTCATCTACACTTTGCTGGATACGTAGAAATTATCAAGACCAATAACAATTTTATTTGCAATTTTTCTTGAAACTGTTCATGTAAAGTTTTTAAGAAATGTGAAGAAACCATAATTTTTTTTCGAAACTTAAACACTAAGCATTTCCGGACCTTTGAACTTCTCTTTTAAAAATCATGCAAGGTAACGCCTCCCTAAAGTTTGGCAGCGTACCTTTTTAACACCCTATATATATATATATATATATATATATATATATATATATATATATATATATATATATATATATATATATATATATATATACTTGGTTCTTGGGTTGAATAAATTATGGGGCCTTAATCTGCCTACTCCCTAAATCTCACTAGAAGTCGCGTCGCAAGACTCGTATAATTATTAGCTTTTAATATACCTGGTTCCTTTTGATGCTATTAGTCGGGTCCGTAATTAAGTCAGGTAGTTTTTTAACGCTACTTATAGGATTAACGAGATTAGAGGTACCTATTTGTTGACTCAAGCTCAGACGTAAAACGTCTCAAAACATGTAAAAATAGTACTGAAAATTGAATTATAACTTCCACATAGCTGTGATAATTTATTCTCTGCAGAAAGACATTCTCATGGAATAAATTTAGGGCCCATGACTTGGCCACAAAGAAAATATTTGTATTCCTGTACCCATCAACTTTTGAAACGCCATATTACTCGAGTTTTACTGAAAAAATGTCAATTTTCACCTAATCACCCCGTATTTATCCCCTACCCCCTGAAGCGTTCTTACCGAAAAACAATTTCTTTGTCGGGTGGTAACTGGATACCAAATTTGAAGATGACATCTCAATTAGTGCGAAAGTTATTGCGCCTATTAACAGACAGGTGTACATGACGACAGACCGACCGACCGACAGACAGACAAAAAAAATCGTTCTAGAATGAAGTTTTCTATATCTTTTGAGACTTTTTGCACCATTTTAGCAAAAAGAAAATCGAAATTTTTGTCAGCAATATTTCACCCCCACACATTCAACCCCTAATTTAGTTTCAGCACCGAATACCAGATGTTTGATTAAATTACAAATTTTGTAATAAATAAACCCTAAAATGTATTACTCGAGTTTTAACGAAAAAATGTAAATTTTGTCCAAATCGCCCCCCGTTCATCCCATACTCCCTACAGCGATTTTACCCAAAAACAACCCGAACCGTTCCTTTGTCGAGTGCTAACTCTATACCAAATTTGAAGACGAAATCTCAATTCGTACTAAAGTTATCGTGGCTACAAACAGACAGACATAGACCGACAGACAAAAACATTTTTCGCTCCCAAATCATGTTTTCTATACGTTTTGGTACTTTTTACAACGTTACAAATTTTGAAATTTTTGTCGCCGATACTTCCACACGTTGTGACGATGTGTAAGTAAAATGTTTGATGAAATAATTGCAACATATGCTCTCAACCTCCATCATGATTTGAAATTTCACAGGCATATAATTTTGCCTACGCGATTCAGACCCAGTAACAAGAAAGACATTCCATGTAAGTACATAGCGGACGCAATTCACGTATTAATGGGAATAAAGGAACAGATAGGATTCAGGGCCAATTACAAAAGCCAATCATTTTATCCGGAAGAAAAAGATTTGCTAATTAGGTAGAAACTTATTCCAGGAAAACATAGTTATTGGTAATGTAAATACATGTAATTTTTATCAATTCTTGATTCCAAAAATATGCAGTGCAGCCATATATATATATATATATATATATATATATATATATATATATATATATATATATATATATATATATATATATATATATATATATATATAACATCTTTTGGCAAAGTATGCGGTAACATAGAAAATTGCTAATATGTGCGACGTATGCAAAATATGAATTTGTATGCATTTTAGATTTTTGCATAAATTCCTGGCCTTGTTTGTCAGGTAAACTTTTCGCAAGGATGGAGGTTGTGGGCAAGTACGCCGCTGTTGCGATTCTGTGTTTTCCATTCTCTCCTGTCTATCTCCTTTTCATGGACAGGTTGCTTGACAAGCCTGTAAAGTTTCAATGATCCGTGTAGTGTATGTTCTCTGAAGTTTATCGTTGTACGCTTCAAATGGCCAGCGGAAATGGAATTTCAGGTCCCTCTCATTTTCTTAAAAATAATTTTTTGTGTTGAGAAATCTGTCTCCTGGGGCGATGTTTAGCTTCATGCTGTTTTCCATTTAGATGCGGTATTCTGTCAAGATAATCCAATCGGTTTTGTTAAACACCCTCTTCCACATCTTTCCAGTATTTTATCTTTATAAATCTATCCAACTATTTTCAGAAATGAGTTTTTTTATCATAGGTGTGTCACGAAATGTCGGTTTCAATAAAAAATCAGCAGCTGTCACTATGGAGTTATCGAGGTTTATATATATATATATATATATATATATATATATATATATATATATATATATATATATATATATATATATATATATATATATAGGGTGGCCATAGTCGCGGAAATAGGCCGTGGTTAAAGAAAACAAAACACACACACACACACGCACACTGAAAATATAGTATAAAAGTTGGCTGATGCAATCAGGCATCGTACGGGTCAGGTATAGAACGCTTTGGTTCAGGAAGATGTGCTATTTAAGCGTATTTTGGGGCAGAGTTTGTTTACAGAGTTTGTCGTGATAAAATATTAACATATACAGGGTGGCGCATTGAAAACGAAACAGATCGATTTGCGTCGATAGATTTTTTTTTAAGAAACGCTGAAACACGTCAGTTTTAATATTGAGGGGGGGCATGTTTTGACATAAAACTCAACTTTGTCAAATCAACCCCGTAAGGGTGGTGATAACGACCCTTATATATTAAATAGGGAACATGGGTCGAGTGTTACATCATTTGAAAGCTCTTTCTTTTCTGAATTCAGCACACTAATTTTTTTGGAAGTTTAAAAATTATTCACAGTTGAAGATGCTAAAACGCATTTCACTCATTCCGATAAGAAATGTGCTGATAGTCAATGTTTTCTTGGTTTGTAAACAAAAAATTGACTCTGAGAACATTTCTTATCGGAATGAGAGAAATGTGATTTATTATTTCGGTTTATCGGTCGGTTTGATACTTGATAGTACTACAGAAAATTAATTTCACAATGGTGTATTCTGTAGAAGAAGAATAATTACTCTTTTTTTCAAAAACGATGACTGTGCCAACCGTACCGCAAATTTGTTTAATGAATGACATCCGAACAGACATGTTAACAGAAAATACATTTTAGAGTTAGTTGCAAAGTTTCGACAAAGTGGTTCAGTAGCCAACTAAAAACGGGATCCTGAACCTAAATTTCCGGTTAGAAATGAGACTACTGAGATTGAAGTGTTAGGACAAATTGCTGCAGAAATTGATTGTCTGGACTGGCATTTTTGGAGACCGTTTAATCGGACCAATTTTTCTTGATGTCAATTTGAGTGGCGAAACGTATTTGGAGTTACTAGAAGATATGGTTTACCCTCTACTAATTGACATTGTTGAAAATGATGATCGCTTCCAGGACAATGGATTGGGCGTAGAGGTCCTATTGAGTACCCCCCTAGATCACCGGATTTAACTCCTTTAGACTTCTTTCCATGGGGTCATTTAAAGAGTAGAATTTACGCAACAGAACCGGGGTCTGTGGAAGAATTACGGCGACGCATTGTTGAAGAATGCCGTCTAATAACTCCACAAATGCTCCAGAATGGCAGAGCTCGTTTTGAACAAAATTTGTACTTTTGTATGGAAGCTGGTGGTCAACAATTTGAACACTTAACTGAATAAACATTTTTGAACGTTTGGTTTTCTTTTTTAGTTTTTTTTTAAATTAAAAATTGACTAATTAGTGCATTTCTTAACACAATAAATGCAACTCCAACTGTGGATAATTTGAAACGAGTTGATAAAACTTCCAAAAAAATTAGTGTGCTGAATTCAGAAAAGAAAGAGTTTTTAAATGATGTAACACTCGACCCATGTTCCCTTAAAATATAAGGGTTGTTATCACCACCCTTAAGAGGCTGATGTGAGAAAGTTGAGTTTTATGTCAAAACATGTCCCCTTCAATATTAAAATAGACGTGTTTCAGCGTTTCTTAAAAATAATTCTGTGGACGCAAATCGGTCTGTTTCGTTTTCAATGCGCCACCCTATATATATATATATATATATATATATATATATATATATATATATATATATATATATAATAACACTCTTTATTCAGAACATCCAACAATGGCAATGAATACGTCACAATATAAAACACAAAATCAGCCAAATTTCTGGCACACTCTTTCTTAAGTATCCCAAAATTTAAAAATTCACAGTTTAATTTTTTTTATAAATATACATACATATATTAACAATAAAATCACGTTTCGTCATGGTAAATAAAACACAAAAAACAACATGCATCAATTAGACCAAACACACATGGATGAAATCAATAGTGCCAACGGAAACACAAATTAAAGCAGCAAATAAGTTTCACTTATTCTATAAACATGGAACAATCAAAAAAATCAGACGGAGTATAGAAAGACTGCGATTCCAAAAACTGTTTAAGTTTTATCTTTAAAACAGAAACATCACAGTCTCTAAGATTCTTTGGAAGATGATTATATATCCTTATTATGGATGATGTTACATTTTTCTTTGCAACACTGTTTGTATATATATATATATATATATATATATATATATATATATATATATATATATATATATATATATATATATATTCGCACGATAACTCAAAAGGTTATTAACCAATTTGGATGAAAGTCGGCAAGAACCCTTCTTTTATTAATATCTTGGATGAGTTCGTTAGCCAGAAAAATAGGACACGGTTTTCCGGGAAAATTTTATGTTTTCTTCCGAAAAAAAATTGTAACTCCGAAAATTACACAGCCATTTTGATGAAATTTTGGGGATATGTTGTCTTGCCACTTAACAAAATTCAACTTTCTAGGTATATAGAAAACTGAGTTATTCAAATTTGAAGCATTTAAAGAAAATTCGCTACCATAACGTACTTGCTGCGTCCCTAACGTTTCTTCTTCAAGATGTTAGTCATTTAAACATTTTCCTAAAAAAAGAAACTAACATTTTTCCGTAATGACTGGTCCAATTTTGCGGGACAATTAACCCATTAAAGCCATTGACTAATGGAATTCGATTAAACTTGTACAAAAATAAAAGATTGTGCTAAGGATGGCTTATCGTTTTTAGTAGAACGATCATACAATGTAAAACGTATCTAAGACATTTTATCTCGGTTTCATTGTCAGATATCGGATGTCTAGAACGTTTTAAAGGTATTATCCAGGAGTTCTGTAACTTGTTTCTCCACTTGAATAGTTGTCTCAGAAGTTACGGCATCAACGGATGAAACGAAAGCGACTTGACCTTTCGGGGATTGTTAAGCTTTTAATTGGAGATGTGTGTTCGGTATTGGCTGTTACTGTCACAGGAAATTTCCTTCACCGGCGTTTTCTTTTGCCGTTTCCGCTTAGATTTATTGTTTCGGACAGCTAAACCCTTGTGCACTTAAAGGAAAATCCATTATAAATAAAACATTCCTTTCTACCGTCCCGCGGAAAAATCAACACATCTTTCATAGGAACGCAGACACGCCGTACCACATTTTATGTGGATTTCGGGTGCTTTTCTTCACCCTCTTCTCTAATAAATTTATTTCTAGGACTAAAGTTTTATTTTGTATCGTAAAAGTTTGCTTACGTAACCCGAATGTGCTACCATCTCATTTATTGTTCACAAATATATTATTGCAGTCCTGAATGAAAAACAACGCTCTTGAGGTTAACTGCCACTAAAATAATGTTTTTAGCGACACATTAATTAATTAAATTAATAAATAAATGTGTAAATTTAATAAAAACACACATAAACAGTTTGTCATATGTTATACTTTGCAGGGTTATTTTTAAATTACATTTGCTGTGATTGGTGTCGTCAAAAATATTAATTATCCTGTATAGGATCACTACAAAATTAGAGGCATACCTTAAGTTCTTATGTTTTTTTTTAGCAAAGCAAGTCACAGGAAGTAAATGAAATTTAATTGGCTTAAGTGAAATGTAGGTATCCCTTTTGTCACCTGCCGTCCGAAGGGTGGAGTGGTCGGTCGGAAATAATGCCAATACAAGAGTCTCGAGCGCCACCACTTTCTAAGTAGACGATTTAGGGAGAAAGTGAAAGCCCTAAAGAAAGAACAGCAGAATTACGGAGACGGACCACGTTGTGGATGCAGGATTCCTGAGTAGTATTCAGTGAAGAATGTTGCTGTTCAGGGGTCGGAATTGTTTTAGGTTCAGAGGGAAACTTATACCAGTGAGTAAAAGCTGAATGTACAAAATACAGATTTATTAAAATAAGAAATATATATATATATATATATATATATATATATATATATATATATATATATATATATATATATATATATATATATATATATATATAATTACAAAATTAAACGAATATTCTCTCCAGGGTTATAAGATTGAAAACAAAGTAAATAGAACTGAGTGTTTACCTATCTCGTTTCCGCCCTTACCCAAGTAGGGCATGATTTGTCATGGAATTATTCTGGTTCCAGCAGCTTCGTAACCTAATGGGCTATGGTTAATTTATTTAATAAAAACGGCGATACCTTACGATATCCCGCCCCTCGCTGACCACCTAGCGGGTCAAGTTGGGAGGTGAAATATCGTAAGCTACATGTAGACCTTCAAGCCCCAAATTAAATCCTCTTAAATAGCCACCTAGCGGGCATGAGTGGTTCGGGAGCTTGAAGCCACCCGGTCAAAATAAAACACAGTTTAGCTAAATGCAAGGAAGCTCTAGCTGGAACGAAAATCAAAATAAATGTTTCGGTTAATTGAGCTCGGGTATGGAAACAAGCACACCGGTTAAGATAAAGAAATAATTCTGCAAATATTAAAAAAAATAGCGCGGGTTAACGGTAGAGTGCGGGGGTGAACACCTATATAGCGAAAATTGCCGGGCAAGAAAATCAGCGAACAGCTAATTATGTTTCAAAAACAGATGAACTTTGAGAACAACGGAACAGACGAAGTTCAGACGTAAAAGTAAAAATAGAAAAAATATTTAAAAAATGGCAAAAAAATATTATCAGTAAACTATTTCTCACCATAGATTCAGACTTCGGGTTGGCGGTTTTGCTGCGGTGTGAAAATTCGGGGGTTTTGCGGACGGTGACTTTTGTTTTATACGGGGGGGGTGGGGGGGTCAACTTGGGTTATGGCGTAATTATACTTTTACTGTGAAGGCTCTTAATTGAACAAGAGATTCAAACGGCGGAACAGAACTAACTCTACCAGCCGGACGAAGGACCTTTTATCTTGGAAAATAGATGCACCTCTTGCTACTTCTAGAAGCTTTGGTCTCTCTGTTCCTCTCATTTATTTATTTATTTATTTATTTATTTATATGCACTAAATTATACAGTGCATCTTACATAAAAGTTACAAACTTGTGGCTGTAATTGATGCAATTTGGTTAAAATATTAAACTGAAAGATATCAAAATCCCATTGACACTGACATTTCTTGCTATAAAATTTCGGTATTTCAAATTTACAATTTATTCAACCAATCTTTCGTTATTAGCACCTCCAATATTTCCTCTACATCCTTTGAAATTCCCAACCATTTTACACTCCAAAATAGTTTTCTTTCAACTTTAGTTTAATAAGATTTTCAAACATTTTAGGACCTAAAATTGCAAGTTGTCACTGTGACATGTATTGCATATTTATGGGCGGAATAAATTGAAAATTTTGTGAATTTACGAATTTTTAGTATTATTTATCAGTAGATAACATTCGAGTGTTGATTTAATCTGGATGGGCCGGTGTTTTGTGTTGCTTTTTATTTATATACAGGTGGTTAAAAATAGGTATACTGCAGAATTATTTGGAAATAAATATTTGCAGAATTTAATTATAAAATATGAGTTGGAATTACTGTAGCGAAATGCTATTTTCGTTACATTCCCCTCTTATTTCGACAAAATGTCGCGTAGCTACTTTCTAATTATAACTAATGAGCCCTGGCAAGAACTTACATGAAAATAATAAAGGTCCGGTCTTCGGTGGTTCTTGGTCCTCCAGGTTTACAGTGGGTAGACGGCTTGGGTAGTTATGCTCGGTGGGCACATTCGGTGGTAGAGTGGTCCCATTCGCCACACTTCTGGCAGATAGGACGTCTGGTTGGCAGCAGCTTCTCTAAGTCGGTGTATAAAGTTGTGGTACCATCCCTGACTGTGGCCAAGAGCTGGACTATCCGATCTGCTAAGAGTAAGAGGATTACTGATTGATCTCGAATTTTTAGTATTATTTATCAGTAGATAACATTCAAATGTTGATTTAATCTGGATGGGCCGGTGATTTGTGCAGATCTTTATTTATATACAGGTGGTTAAAAATGGGTATACGGCAGAATTATTTGGAAATATATATTCGCAGAATTTAATTATAAAATATGAGTTGGAATTACGGTAGCGAAATGCAATTTTCGTGGCCAAGAGCTGGACTATCCGGTCTGCTAAGAGTAAGAGGATTACTGGTTGATCTCGAATTTTTAGTATTATTTATCAGTAGATTACATTCAAATGTTGATTTAATCTGGATGGGCCGGTGATTTGTGCAGATCTTTATTTATATACAGGTGGTTAAAAATGGGTATACGGCAGAATTATTTGGAAATATATATTGGCAGAATTTAATTATAAAATATGAGTTGGAATTACGGTGGCGAACTGCAATTTTCTTTACACTTTAGTATAGAAAACGTAGCCTCCTTACCCCTTGAGCGGCAGCACTGGTGTAATAATGCTACCAGTAATGTTCTAAGAATGAGTGACAAAGGAAAGGAGGTCGGCAGTTGATCTGCGCTGACGGAATCCATACTGCCTGTCGTGGATTAGACTGTGCTTTTCAAGAAATTTTAGTAATTCGGTGTTTATATGCGTTTCCATCACTTTAGAGACGACTGAAAGGAGAGAAATAGGCCTGTAGTTGCTAGGAAGCGCTTTGGATCCTTTCTTGGGGACGGGTTGTACTCGACCAGTTTTCTAAATGTGAAATAAATAATAAGTTTGTTAGGGCTGTCTAGCAAATTCAGTAAACTTAACTGAAATTTCACTAGGCTGGGGGAATAAAGAGAGCAGCAACTGGCTTAAAGATGGCGACAGCAACAGTGTTGTACAACCAAATAAATTCAGTATCTGAGTTATTGTGCATATTAATAAAAAAATCCCGAAAAGCGTTAAGATTAGATTAAAAAATAACATCCTGCAACGTGAATCATTCATTATTGATAATCAGAAAAAAATTAAAAACACATCAATTTTAATGTAGGTGATATTCAAAATGGAGGCATTGGGCATCTTGTCAGTATCCTAATCGTAAATAAAAATGTCTTCTAACGTTAATCAACATCTGAGGCGTGATTGACCCAATCACAATCGTAATTCTTCTTAAGTGAGTTAATTTGCGTGGTTTAGTTTTGTACAATATACTTTTCACATATGCCTATAAGAAGTGTAATAGCGTAAGATCGGTTGACCGTGCTGGACACTCTAACGATCCTCGCCTACCTATCCGCCGATTTGGAAATATGAAGTCGAGGTACTGCCGGACATTGATTTGGTAATGAACTAGTGCTCCATCCTGCTGGAAATATGTCACATTTGCTGGAACTTATGGGTTTGCTCGATCAGGATATACGTTTGCCAAAGTTCGCAAACATTATTTTGTCGCAGTGGTGAAAAATTGTCTCTATTCAAATTGCCATCAGAGTATTGCGTACGTTCTTCTCTCATACAGTGTGGATTTTCTTTAGACTAGTAGCGACAATGTTCGGGTTGGGTTGGATAACATTGTTATTTAACATTTCCATCATTTGTTCAGAAAATGCCGTTCTTTTATAAAAATCGTTTCCCATGAGCTCCCGAGTTTGTATCACTTTATAGGGGCGATGCATTTTACTTTCTTTTAATATTCAAATAATCGATGAATGTTGTGGCTGCCACTACTATTAATGTTAGTCATGCATCGATAGTTTACATATTAAAAGAAAATAAAATGCATCCTTATAAAATTATACCTACTCAGGAGCTCATGGAAGACGATTTTGATAGGGGAACTTATTTTTGTGAGCGAATGATGGACATGTTGGATAACAATATGATTCAATTAGAAGACCTTATGTTTTCTGATGAGTGCACTTTTTCACTTAACGGTCATGCTAATCGGCAAAATTGTCGCTACTGGGCAACGACAAATCCTCACTGGATGAGAAAAGAACACACGTAATACCCTCAGAAGGTTAATGTTTGGGCACGGATTGTTGGAAACCATATCATTGGTCCCTTTTTCATTGATCGTAATTTAAATGGCGATAATTATTTTAACCTGCTTCAAAATGATGTCATTCCAACTTTGGCAAATTTAGGTCCTGATTCAGGAAACCCTCAAATTTCCGTGAATACGATATGGTTTCAGCAGGATGGAGCACCACCACATTATCAACTCAATGTCCGGCAGTACCTCGATGCAATATTTCCCAATCGGTGGATAGGGAGGCGAGGTTCGATAGAATGTCCAGCGCGATCACATAATATTACCTTATTAGATTTCTTTTTATGGGGATATGTGAATAGCATTGTGTACAAAACTAAACCTTTTGATTTAAATGACTTGAAAGAACGAATAACGCTTGCGATTAGGTCGATCACGCCTGATATGTTAAATAATGTTAGACGACAGTTTTATTTAAGATTAGGGTGTTGCCAAGAAGTTCGCGGTGAACATTTTGAACATCTACTTCATTGACATTCATAGTTCTTTTTAGTGTTTTACATTTTATTACATTTTAGTTTTTTATTGTATTGGTGCAAATTTCGGTAACCACATGATTTTATTTTATTCTATCTTAATTGTTGCAATAAACTTGAAAATGATAACATTTTTGAATAGATAATGAACATACCTTTCAAACGACGTATCACAAGCCTATACATCCCCTTTAAAAAATTGGGGGTTGTACCTGTCATTCGAAGGGGGTTGAAGGCAGGGATCGCATTTTCACGTTGAAAAATGTCAATTTACAATTTAAATTTGACGTGTTTCGGGATTTTTTATAAGAATGTACAGTAACCGAAATAATGAATTTATTCCATTTGGCTTTTACACACTGTATAACACGTTGTGTTTATTAGAGCTGCCGTGACAACGTATTACCTGGCTACGCCACCGATGGCGACACTGTCGTACATCTCACTATGTTCTACGAGGCTGGCTACCTTTAGCCGAACTTGCTGTTGGGTGTATTCTGGCTGTAATTTGGTATATCGCTGATGGAACTCTAATGAGAGCGAAACCGGTATGCGTTTTCATAGTCGGAATGCACCTGGCCTTATATAGACATATTTGCCATTAAAAACATTTTTATAAAAATCCACTATCATAACGCACTTGCTGCGCCTAGACCTTTTTAGTGAATTTTTATTTAAAAAAATTCACTAATAGAGAGGTATCGATGGTGAGACTGCAATATATATATATATATATATATATATATATATATATATATATATATATATATATATATATATATATATATATATATACAGTGTGGAACAGCCAAATGGAATAAATTCGATAACGGATAAATGAGGGCGTGTTGGGAAAAACGCTTGGACACGTCGATTTGTATTTTTAACTGCGCATCTTTTTCAAGAAAAAAAAATTATATAGGGTGCGTCATGTGACAGTGGCCAATACCAACTTTCTTATTTTAAATACAAGCCCCTGTATATTATTAATTTTTTGGATTCTTCAGAAAATTCTAGACATAATTCATGTACAATGTCCTATACCTATCTTCAACTGTTTCGGAAATATTAAGTATTTTCAGATTTATTACAAAAATTAACATTAAAAATAGAAAATTATTTTATTTCACAAATTCTAATAAGAAATACTGATTATTTCTTAATAATTTAAAAAAACAAAAAAAAATTAATGTCAATGTAGTAAATGTTCAAAATGCTCGCCACGAACATCTTGGCAACATGCTAATCTGGTATAGAAATGTCTTCTAACATTACTCAACATCTCAGGCGTGACTGATCTAATCGCAAGCGTGATTCGTCTTTTTAAGTCATCTAAGTTGAGGGGCTTAGTTTTGTATACAATACTTTTGACATATCCCCACAAAAAGTAGTCTAATAGCGACAGATCAGGAGATCGTGCTGGCCATTCTATCGATCCGCGCCTCCCTATCCACCGATTTGGAAAAATTTGGTTCAGGTACTGCCGGACATTGATTTGGTAATGGGGCGGTGCTCCATCTTGCTGAAACCATATTTTATTGGCAGGAACTTGTGGGTTTGCTGGATCTGGATATAAGTTTGTCAAAGTTGGCACGACATTATTTTGGAGCAGTTCTAAATATTTATCCCCATTCAAGTTGCCATCAATGAAAAAGGGACCTACGATATGATTTCCAACAATTCCTGCCCAAACATTAACTTTTTCAGGATATTGCGTATGTTCCTCTCTCATCCAATGAGGATTCTCATTAGACCAATAGCGGCAATTTTGACGATTAACATGACCGTGAAGTGTAAATGTGCTCTCATCAGAAAACAAAACATCTTCTAATTGGATCACATTGTTATCTAACATTGCCATCATTTGTTCACAAAAATACGTTATCCTATCGAAATCGTCCTCCATGAGCTCCTGAGTTGGTATCATTTTATAGGGATGCATTTTACTTTCCTTTAATGTTCGAAAAATTGCTGTGTGGCTAACGTTGAATAGTTGGGCTGCTTGTCGACCAGAAGTATGTGGGTTTTCTTGAAACTCAAGTGTAATATCCAATTTCGTATCATCACTTACTGCATTGGCAGCTACTTTTTTTATCTGTCTCACATGACCAAGCTCGCGAAACTGCTTTTCTATTTTGCTAATTGTTCCTTGGGATACAGGCGGCAAATTTGGAAATTTTTCGTGGAATAAGCGAGACACTTCCATCTGTGTCCGTGTGTTATCTCCATAACCAATCATTTGTAGAATGGTTATTTTGTGCATTTCTGTTAAATGAACCATTTTTCTGATATTATTACGTACAGTTAACGAAATTCAAACGACAATAGCACTGACACTAATCACTACTGTCAAGCAGGCAGACAACAAGTTGCTAAGGCTACGAGTTTTATACGAACAGAAAGAAAACTGTTTTTGTTTTTGTTTCATTTCATATCAGTAAAAAGAAACGCAGGAATGGTTTTTGTTTACTTTCTCATTATCAAGAGCTGAATGGGAAATAAGTATTGAATGCAATGTAGCGAATTTGTGAAATAAAATAATTTTCTATTTTTAATGTTAATTTTTGTAATAAATCTGAAAATACTTAATATTTCCGAAACAGTTGAAGATAGGTATAGAACATTGTACATGAATTATGTCTAGAATTTTCTGAAGAATCCAAAAAATTAATAATATACAGGGGCTTGTATTTAAAATAAGAAAGTTGGTATTGGCCACTGTCACATGACGCACCCTATATAATTTTTTTTCTTGAAAAAGATGCGCAGTTAAAAATACAAATCGACGTGTCCAAGCGTTTTTCCCAACACGCCCTCATTTATCCGTTATCGAATTTATTCCATTTGGCTGTTCCACACTGTATATATATATATATATATATATATATATATATATATATATATATATATATATATATATATATATATATATATCCGTCTGATAACTCAAAAAATAATTAACCGATTTCGATGAAACTTGGCTTTCTTTTATTAATGGCCTGGATGAGTTCGTTAGGCAGAAAAATCGGACGGGGTTTTCCGGACAAATTTTGAGTTTTCTTTCGAAAAAATTTTTTTCTCCGAAAGTAACAAAGCTGTTTTAATATATATGTTGCCTTGGAAGAGATCTTACTACGTACTGAAATTCAACTTTCTAAGTTTATAAAAAATTGAGTTATTCAAATTTCAAATCTTCTTTCAAAATTTTTTTTTTCTCCGAAAATTACAAAGTTATTTTAATGAAATTTGGTGGATATCTTGCATTAGGAGAGACCTTACTACACACCAAAATTAAACTCTCTAAGTTTATATAAAATTGAGTTATTCAAATTTGAAGCATTTAATAAAAATTCACTACCATAACGCACCTGCTGCGTCCCGAGATTTTTTTAAATTATTTTTAGATACTCATTGCCATTAATAAATTCAAATATATTTTATTGATTTAATATAGCCATTTAGATACCTAGATGTATTAAACTGTATAAACACATAGGACTAAATCTTTAAATGAAAAGCAAAGTTTCAATTTAAATAATGGAGAAAGTATTTTAGGTCTTATTCCTCTCTTACCGATCTCTCGATATTTATTGGCTGTAAAGCACGAAATAAATTAAATAGCTAACGGATTCCCGAGTGCGGAATAGATTGAGGTAAACCCCTGAAACATGTCAGGTTTGAAAGGAACCAGGTGAGACTTGTACAAGAGACGAACTGAAGCACCGTTTACGGCTTTAAGAGTAATTAATTATAACAGCTTTTCCACGGTGCTATGGCGTAGAGAGCTACCGTAACTAAACGCACACAACTGAGAATCTTTACAGACCTGAAACTCGTAAATTATATTGAAATGTCATTAAAAGTTTTTACTTGGTTCTTTTACAATTAATTACCTGCTGAATTGAATTTGCGGAATTAAAAGGGATTCTTCCTTCTGACATTTAAATGATTTGATTACAAAATAAAACCATTTAGTGAACATGTTTTTTCATGATCTGTTTGGTTAATGGACTTTGTTCCTGTGGTAGTGTTTTATTATACTGCGAATTCATTCCAATATTATTGAAAAGCACACTTGGAGAACCCAAATCACCACAACACATTTGTTTTAAACCTGACGATCTATTCACTAACCAAGTTAGCATCATCAGAGGATGAATAAATCTGGTTGATTGAAATTGAATTTTGTCCTAGACACAGAGTGGGCCTGTAAAACGATTTTGACCCGCAAATTGCGTTAGGATAGTAAATTTTATAAAAAAATTAGATAATTGTTAATAAAACATAACATTAATAGAGAAAAAAAAGTCTGGACGTAGCAAATGCGCTATGGTAGTGAATTTTCATAAACATGTTTTTAATAGCAAATATTTGTTCTAATTGAAAGCAGCCATCAAATTTGGTTATCAGTATAACCTATATAGTATTTTCTTAAAATCAATTTAATGTTTAAAAAAGTCTGGACGCAGCAAGTGCGTTATGGAAGTGAATTTTCATAAAAATGTTTTAAATAGCAAGTATGTCACTCTAATGCAATCAGGGATCAATTTGGTTACCGGTATAGCCTATATAGTAGAAACAATGTACCATATTTTATCAAAATTACTTATTGTTTGAAAATGTACAGACATTTTCCGAAAATAAGCTTAAAATCTTTCCGAGAAAACTGGTTTCCTAGCCAACAAACCTTAGGTTATTAGAAAATTTAGTTATTGAAACTTGAAGGATTTAATTAAAATTCGCTACCAAAACGCACTTGCTGCGACTCAATTTTTTTCTTACAAACATTCATCATATTTCGTTAAAAAATGCAATAATATAAGTGTGTTTGAAAAAAAAATTTATAGGGATCACCAACGACTTATGGAAACCCTGTGATTGTCAAAATATGTTTGTAAGATGCCGCTTAAGACACCCTATAATTAACGTATACAATTTTTTCTCGTGTCTTGTATAATAACAATTATATTGAGCTTACTAGAAATGCGTTACGTTGTTTATCAGCAAGCATATAAAAACTGAAAGTAAACCCGGATGTGGATTCTAGGGAGCCTAGTTTGCGCTCATTTGAAGTAAAATTGAAAAGTCGCGGTCTCCTAATTAACGATTTTTTTCTAAGAAAATTAGCTAAAAATTATAGACCGTTAAACCATAAACTTAACTAGACCTACAGCCAAAGCCTCAACTTACCTAAACCTACAGCCAGAGCATCAGGGAAAGGGTCTATTTGAAATGAATTTTCTGTAATTTAGTAACATGAAGGACAATGGCGGTTGAAGCTGAAACTTAAGAGTTTGCAGAACACTCTTCTTGTGACATTTTATATACATAATCCGTATTTGTTTCTGGTTCTTTGCCTAAATGTTGCGAATTTTGACGTTTCAAATCGCACTTTGACGTTTTGAAGAAAACCCCAAAAATTGTTTTTTTTTTTCAAATGCCTATAACTCTTTTGTCTTTCAACTTACAGACCTAAATTTTGGTACGTGGGTCACTATTTATAATACAAACACGCGCTGCCTTTAAATTGTTATCTCCGGATATATACTTTTTTCCGAAAACACAAAATTTTCTGGGAAAACCTGGTCCGATTTTCCTGGCTAACGAACTCATCCAAGCCACTTGCAAAAGGGAGGTACTCACCAAATTTGATCAAAATCGGCGCATTATTTTTTGAGTTATCGGTGTGATACATATATACATACATATATATATATATATATATATATATATATATATATATATATATATATATATATATATATATATATATATATATATATATATATATATATATAGTTCGAACTTACAATTGATCTACAGGAGAAAATAGCATACATAACAAAACAAAACAAAACCATTCTGCACGACACTACACATTATTGTATGTTAAAAACATAGCTCTCAACCTACACATTTTAAATTAATTAACATTTATTAAAATCTTTTCTAATTTGTTCTCGAAAAACAGTAGTAAAGACTACACATCAGAAGGCACGTTTACATTTTTACAAAATGGCTGTATTACTGATAAAACTTTGATAGTTTTTTTACAATTTTCAAATTTTCTACTAAAAATTTGTTTGACTGTGCGAGTGAGACATTCAATTGCAACTCAACGTGAGAGACAAGGACAACCACACCGTCACTTTCATCTGTCTCTGGAGATGGCAGGAGTGCTAACCCAATAGAAATCAAATAACCAAATCACCTAAAACTATACAGCTGTTGTTAAAGTTGTACTGTAATATTAACACAAAATTAGAATGTGAATTATTTTAATTTTTTTTCACAGAAATACAGAAATTACGCAGTAATTATAGACAGAAAAGCAATTAAGTCAGCTATGTAAATGAAAAAGACCAGAGAACTAGTCTAAGTTATCATTATTTGAAATTTGAAAGTCATATCCATCAGTTTCCAATCTTAACAGAATTGAATAAATCAAACTGAAATTTTTTATGTCTACTCTCTCGTTAATTGGTTCTTTTAAGTTATTAATGTAACACATTTCTAAAAAAATTAGTTTTTTATAATTTGTCTTCCTGTCTAGTATCTTTACATTATTATAATCAATTCTATGGCACAATTTTTGAGCATGCAAAGCCAAAGCACATCTATCTGGTCTAAGTTTTGTGTCACTTCCATGGGCAGTCATTCTTTGTTTTAGAGTTTGAGATGTTTGTCCCGCGTATTTCTTATTACAGTTAACACACGACAGTTCATAGATCACATTTGATCTCATCACTTTATTCACTTTGTCCTTTGTGTTTGAAACTAAGTATCTTCCAGTTACCAAGTTGTACTTGGTCACCTTTATGTCTGGTTCGTTTTGCCAACATTTCATCAATTTGTCATTCCATTAATGTGTGGAATAGAGGCGTAAACTGTGTTACTGACTTGTTCAGGGTCCCTCGGTGGTCGTTCTGCTCTCTGTTGGTCCTGATTTTGTGGAACATTCAAAAGAAGCCTACTCAGGTACGTCTTTGAGTATCTATTTTCTTGCAGGAGTTTCGACAGCCGATGAAGTGCAGCATTCTTTAATGTTGGATGACATATTTTGACTACTCTGTTTTTTAGTCCCAGGAGGGTGTTATTCTTTGTTTTATTTTCGTGATACGACCATCTGTTTATGTATCTGCCCGAGAACGATGGTTTCTGGTACCAATCAAGTATGATTTTATTGGAGGGCAGTCTGATGACTTTTGTGTCTAAAAATGCTACTGACTTTTTTTCATCTTCTTCTTATATAGTGAATTTTAAGTGTTCATCGTACTGATTGAACTTATCTAGAATTTCTTTCTGGCTGCCTTGGGGCACCGCTGTGATTATATCATCAACGTATTGGTACAAGAACATAACTGAAAACGAAAGTCTGGACAGTGACACCTCCATCAGCTTTATCATCGCCAATAGGTGATAGATTTAAAACCATCGGAGTTCCAAAAATCTGGGAATAGCAGATGTTGTCATATGTGAAATAGTTGTTTTCAAACAGAAACTCAATGATATTTTTCATCTCTTTTAACGTGAGATTGGTGTTAGGGGCGATGGTGTTCCATTCTTCTTCTATTAATCTGAGTATTAGTTCCATCGACCAGACATAAAGGTGGCCGAATACAACTTGCAAAAAGCAGAAATACCCCAAAACCACAAAAATAATAACAGAGAGTTATGCGCTAGGTACGTATTTCGATGGGCAAAATTATCCAATTTATATAACTAAACTATAAACTAAAAACGATGTAATCCCAATGATGCAATGATGAAACTATGGTTCTCTACTGTGATCTTTTGTGCAAAAAGGAGTCGATGGACTGGACCCGTAAAGGAGCAGCACCGCCAAGAAAGTTCAAGGTCTCTCAGTCGGCAAAAAGGGTGTTGGCTACGAATTTTTTTTTGGATTGTAACGGTATTCTTCTCATAGAATTCAAAGAACGCAACAACACAGTGGCATTATTATGCATACAGTACGACAAAATATCCGGGAACAAAGACGTGGGAAACTGACCAGAGGTGTGCGTTTGCTCTATGACAATGGACCTGTTACACTGCTAGAATTGCACAAGCCGCAATTCACGACTGGGGTTTCGAACAAATTGGTCACGCTCTGTATAGTTCAGATATGGCCCCCAGTGACTACTATTTATTTGGAAATTTGAAAAAGGGGGGCGCCATTTCAGTGACGACGAAGTGGTGCAAGATGCAGTTTGGGCAGATTTTAAGAACAAACCGAAAAAATACTTTACGGGTATCGAATTGTTGCTGAAACGAGGTAATAAGTGCATTCATGTTAGGGGGGACTATATTGAAAAATAAATTTTACTTGTGTGAGTCTACGCCGCCGCCGTTACTTTCATAGTCACCCCGGAAAATTTTGGCGCTTACTTAGTATCTTTTGATGGAGCATCTAATTACATTTCACATAAATTTCATCAATAAATCATTTCGCTTTCAATTTTCATTCGCTGATATTCGCCGCGTCAAATGTATTTCTACTGAAACGAACACTATTGGCCTCATGTATTCCCGGCAGCTGCTTTGGATTTTGTCCGTGTGTTCTGTACTTGATACTAATGCCTTGCTATCAGAATAAGGCTCAGCGAATTTGCGATAACAGTAAAATGATTATCTGGAAATTAATCAGGCATACGGTGCCGTTACGTGGAACGTGTTTAACTGAGTTCCTTTGCGTTTGTATCTCATTTCCTTTAGGAAGCAGACGAGTCGTTATCCTCCTTTAATTGCACTCTCCAAGACGTGACTTCGTCACAGGAGAACATCGCCTCTGATTGAGTCTTTTATAGCATTTCTCCAACTCCAGATGATGTTTTAAATAAGCAGGTTCCAGTTTATCCTTATTTAGTCGCAGTAGACTGTTCGCTAATTGCTACTACGGATATAAAAGACGTCTTTATTCTATAGTTTTTATTGTCGCAACTGTTTGGTGAAAACAAAGGTTTCTTACGCAATTAAAGACACTCTCGGTCCGCTATTTCTATTTGTAAAGAAGTTTAGGTTTTTAATTCAAAATATGATTAAAGAAAAGTTTCTACGCTCATCAGACGCCGTTATGTAACCGAAACAGCAATTTGTTTTATAATAACGGTTGTGGGTTACTGTCAAAGTAAAGTCATTTTTCAACTCCCATAAATTTAAATCTTTTGACGATAATATGAATTGTTTACAAATCATTTGTAACAATAACACCACAGTAGACAAACTCCGCACCCAGAAGTCCAAGGTTGTGCGCAGGAGCTTACATACACATATAGACAAAGGACACCACCCACAACTCATCAAACGCCGGAATTCCCATGTTCGAGTGAAAAGATTGAGTCGTTACCCAAACCAGCGAGCGAAGGGCAAATACCGATGTGATTGTTACCCGTCATCGGACAGGTGTATGCTAAGCTGTTGGCGACAAGACTCTCATACCACTTGGAAATAAATGAAAGGCTGTCTGACATACATTACAACTTCTGTAAGGGACGCCGAATAACATATGCGCTGGCTAAGACAGTGAACGGAATCAAAAAGGCCGACGAGGCTGGGCAGCATATCCTGCTGGTAGCGTTGGACATTAAAAATGCATTCAGCTCGACCTGGTATTCCATGGCATCGGTAAATATAAGTTTATAGTCCCGGTGTTGATGGATTAAGTTCTTTTAAGAATTGAGGATGGCAGTATGATTTGTAGAAACTTATGAAAGGGAGGTAAGGGTATGTGACAGTGGGAGGAATCTCAACTTTCCCAGGAGGAATAGTTATGGTTATTGGAAGGGAAAGTTTGAATTGTTGCATGTCAAAGTCAGAGTTTATTAGTTGATCCAATGAGGTTAAAAATTTAAGTGATTTATGGTGACCTTCGGGAAAAGGTTGGCTAAATATTGAAGCATGTGCTATGTTGTGTTGACTGGTGGATATTCTTTCTGTATAATTTGGTAATAAAAGCTACATGTTTACATAAATTGGTGCGTATGGGCTTCGTTAACGAGATACTTCGGAGTCCCGGTGGTGGAGGAGTAAGAACGTGTGCCTCTGAACCGAAGGGTACTGGGTGTGATTCTCAGGGTTTCCTCTTCACTTTTTCAGTACAAACTGTAATAAATTAACATCAACCGAGGTTCTGGCCTTGTATTTGAGCAAGTTAAATGTCTGCACGTTCTGCCTTTCGGAGGGGCCGTAAAGGTGTCGGTCCCGTGACCATGCGATGTTGGGCACGTTAAAGATCGCCCCCTCCTTACAGAAAGGCAGGGGTTTTGCAAAGTTTCCAGGATAGTGAGGTGAAACTGCTCCCTGGCGTCGGTGATTGGCCATAGTCGCGGAAATAGGCCGACATTAAAGTAAAAAAAAACGAGATACTTCAATAAATAATAAATAACATTCGGGACGCAGCAATAATTTTAAAAAAATTGAATTTTGGTATATAGTAAGGCGTTTACCAGGGCAACATATGATTTTTTTCAGAAACTGGTCCGATCTGGCTGGCTAATAAGGTCATCAAAGTCATTAATGAAATAAAGGTACGTGCAGAGTTTCATTAAAATCAGTTAATTACTTTTTGAGTTATCAGTTGGATCCATAATATGTATATACAGGTGTCCAATATGTATAGAATGATGGTTAAAACTTATAACCTTTTAGAAACACCCTGTATAAACAAATGTGTAAGAAAAAAGTTTTTTAATATATTTCTACACCTCCTGGTAATTTTGAATTTTTTCTAAAGCAAATAATTTCGTTGCCATGGTACCCAACTTTTTTTCAAATAGCAACATATTATTTTCTGTTCTTATTTGGAATCAACTCTTTTTTCGCCATACGGACGTGCAAAAGTATTATTGGGTTGCATTATAAAAGGTTTGACATAACTTCCAAATTAAGTACAAATTCTGAAATCCGAATTCAGAAACGTTATCGAACAGAGGGCAGTGCTTGCCCTTTGTTTGTCCGGGCTTTGAGGTCATAATAATGAAAAATATAATGCATCGCTTCCACAGAACATGTCTATTACATTATCTCTGCGGCATCCGATAGCCAAAGTTTATCCAAGCAGTGTTGTCAATGAATGTATTATCATGGGATTTAGGTCTAGACTAGGTGAATACCTAGTCTAGACCTAAAGCAACTGAATAGTTGCTTGTTGCCATGGTAGTTTATCCAGGATCAAAGGTAACCCGGGCTTAAATCGTCACTGTTGATATTATGACAAGTTTCGATAATTTTTGACTTCAGATCTGGTATAGTGTGGACTGGCTTCTTGTAAAGTTTTTTCTTAGGTATGTAACCCCAAAGGAAATAGTCAAGACATGTGTAGCCAGGTCACTGCACAGGTCCACTAGTACCAATCCAGTTGCTGTCAAAAACACTATTAAAAAAGTTGATCCCAATTCGTGTATTATGAGCTGGTGCACAGTCTTGTTGAAAAAAAAAAAAGATTATTTTTGACAGAAATGCGGGCAAAGCACCATCTAGTGATACATGATTGTAACCATAAAAAAGTACTAAATATTTTCGTCGAAAAATTTAGTATGGCGTCCATAAAAGAAAAAAGTTGACTCAGAAAGTAACGAATTTAAACCAATTTTTATATCACCATGGCAAATTATGCCCCTGTACAAAAATGCAAGTTTATATACAAGATAGCTTTGGAGATATTGAAGAATGAACAGAATGGCATTTTTTGGTATTTCACTTATATCTAGGAAGCTATGGAACTTTTTGAAACCTGTGAGTACGTTCGAGTTGCACTTGTAATTGTGCAACTTTTGTCTAATTTATCCAAGTTTGTATCTCTCACGGATTCGGAGTTCCCAATGATATCGAGCGTTAAAAAAAAAATCGCTAGTAGAGAGGTACCGATGGTGACAGTTTGAGCACTTTGAAACATTTTTTAAAATGAGCGCGAATTTGGGCTCTTAGAGCCCGAAACCAAGCTTTACGGCCCCTCCGAACGGCGCAACGTGCAGACATTCAACTTAAAACCCAGTACCCTTCGGTTCAGAGGCACCCCTTGTTACCCCTGGACCACTGTGGCTTATAAGTTGTGTTAGAAGAGGTGAAAGAAGAAAGACAGAAATTGAGAGGAGGAAGGCTAATTTTCTTAGACATATATCAAGTCGTAATAATTTTCTTTCAAATGATTTAAAGGACACATGATTGAAATAAGAAGGGGAAACCAAGAGGAAAATCCCTGTACTACAGTGAACTAAAGAGCTGCGTGGAGAGAGGTAATGGTTGCGACGAGAAGGCGGCATCGCGTTCACATTGTGATAATCACAATCACAATTTCACAATAACTTACATTACGTACAAAGTAAACGAGGTAACTAAGAGTTAGGTATTGTTTTATTTTGTTAACACAAAATAGGAATTATTCAAAAAAATGTGGGCGTAGATTTAGTGGAATCAGTGTTTCTAGTGTGTCTTGTTAATATTTTTTGCCTATTCTAAGTGGGTCAGACCACGTTCTACCGCAGGAGCAGGAAAAGTTTATGCGCGGTGCGTTGCAAGCAGCCATAGCACGTATCTCACGCAAGCCCTTTGGGAAATCGTCTAAACTGCACATACATTTTAATTTAAAACGAATTACGTTCCTACACATAAAGCCCTGAAGTCTTTACTGCTGTCGGCCAAATACACGTTACTTAAAGTGACTGGTTAATAACAGTTTTAAACTAACGTACTATGTCGTTCATTCTTAACTAAAAGGAATTTATTGACCAGAAGAATATTGTCGTTGCACCGTATTCTTTAAGCTTTCACTTCCTCTTTTAGTTTTTTTTTTTTTAATCCACTAATGAGGGGATCGCGACTAGGCCCCCTAGAACACATATCCGGGATCAGTTTTACTTTATATAGGGTAGCGCATTGAAAACGAAACAAGTCGATTTGCGTCCAGAAATTATTTTTTTAAGAAACGCTGAAACACGTCAATTTTAATATTGAGGGGGACATGTTTTGACATAAAACTCAACTTTGTTACATCAACCCCTTAAGGGTGGTGATAACAACCCTTATATTTTAAATAGGGAACATGGGTCGAGTGTTACATCATTTGAAAGCTCTTTCATTTCTGAATTCAGCACACAATTTTTTTTGGAAGTTTTATCAGCTCGTTTAAAAATTATTCAGTTGGACTTGCAACGTATTTCATTCTTTCGGATAAGAAATGCACTAATTTGTCAATTTTTCGTTAACAAACTAAAAAATAAAAACAAACGTTCAAAACTGTTTATTCAGTTAAGTAAGGGTTCAAATTGTTGATCACCAGCTTCAATACAAATGTAAAAATTTTGTTAAAAACCAGCTTTGACATTCTGGAGCATTTGTGGAGTTATTAGACGGCATTCTTCAACAATGCGTCGTCGTAATTCTTCCAGAGACTCCGGTTCTGTTGCGAATATTCTACCCTTTAAATGGCCCCATAGAAAAACGTCTAAAGGAGTTAAATGCGGTGATCTAGGGGGCCACTCAATAGCACCTCTAAGCCCAATCCATTGCTCTGGAAACTCTCTGTTCAAAAACTCTCTAACACGTTGTGAGGAGAAGCTCCATCTTGTTGAAACACTAATTGATTTTCTTGATAGCGATCATCATTTTCAACAATGTCAATTAGTAGAGGGTAAACGATATCTTCTAGTAACTGCAAATACGTTTCGCCACCCAAATTGCCATCAAGAAAAATTGGTCCGATTAAACGGTCTCCAAAAATGCCAGTACAGACATTCAATTTCTGTGGAGTTTCAGTGTGGACTTCGTGAAAATTTCTTGGATTATTATCTGCCCAATAACGACAATTATGACAATTGACTGTAGAGTTTAATAAAAACGTACACGCGTCTGAAAAACAGATATTGAACAGAAAGTTCCCGTTATCAGCTATTGGTGCAGTCATAACTTCACAAAACTGCAGCCGCCGATCAAAATCATCTTCATTCAGTTGTTGTACAAGATGAATTTTATACGGGTGAAATTTATGATGCTTCAATATTCGCTGAATAGTTTTTCTTTTGATGTTTGAAACAGTGGCCAATTTTCTCGTGCTCAAAGTTGGGTCTGCAGTAATTTGTCCTAAAACTTCAATCACAGTAGTCTCATTTTTAACCGGAAAATCACGTTCAGGATCCCGTTTTTTGTTGGCTACTGAACCACTTTGCAACTAACTCCAAAATGTATTTTCTGTTAACACGTCTGTTCGGATGTCGTTCACTAAACAAATTTGAAAAAAAAAGAGTAATTATTTCAACTCTTTCTTCTACAGAATACACCATTGTGAAATTAATTTTCGGTAGTACTATCAAGTATCAAACCGACCGATAAACTGAAATAATAAACTGCATTTCTCTCATTCCGATAAGAAATGTTCTGATAGTCAATTTTTTGTTTACAAACCAGCAAAACATTGACTGTCAGCACATTTCCTAACGGAATGAGTGAAATGCGTTTTTGCATTTTCAACTGTGAATAATTTTTAAACGAGTTGATAAAAAAAGGTGTGCTAAGTTCAGAAAAGAAAGAGCTTTCAAATGATGTAACACTCGACCCATGTTCCCTATTTAAAATATAAGGGTTGTTATCACCACGCTTAAGGGGTTGATGTGACAAAGTTGAGTTTTATGTAAAAACATGTCCCCATCAATATTAAAATTGACATGTTTCAGCGTTTCTTAAAAAAAATTTCTCTGGGCGCAAATCGGTCTGTTCCGTTTTCAATGCGCCACGCTATATATATATATATATATATATATATATATATATATATATATATATATATATATATATATATATATATATATATATGATAGGGAATAACGGTCGTTATTGTTAGTTTCCAAAAGATAACGTCTCAATATCGACCTCAGATATTTGTGGGCATCAAAAAACTGAAGTTCTTTGCTCAAGCATGCTCTATATTTTGCACCTTCTTTGGTACTTCAGCAGGAGCCAAAAACTGAACAAAATATGAGAAGCTGTCAGTAAGGGAACACACGAAGAGAGTGAGACATCTCACCGGTTTTTGATACTTCACACACAACAAACACAGGGCAACAGTATAAAACTTTTGTTACTTTTTCCCCCCTTACGGCTGGTCCGCGTCTTTGCCGCCACGATAGCACCGCAGCCCTTGGCTTATTGTGCATGCCCTTAGTTTTTTATACTCCACCCACTCCAAAATCACTGCCTTGAACTAGTCTGTACAGCGATTGGTAGCGTGAAATTTTATATTGCTCTGTTTCCGGTCTAGGCTGTCCGTAGACCACTTGCCTTTTGCGGTCCAGAGCTTTACACTCGCACAGAATGTGCTGGTCTGATTCCTCCCCTTCGCCGCAGAGTCTGCATGCCAGGTCCCTCTCAAACCGCCCCATTTTATGCAGGTGTTTCTTGACGGCCATGTGTCCCGTCAAGAGTTCTCTTATATTCCTGAGCTCTCCTCTGCTAAGATTTAGCAGCTCCACAGCTCTCTTTGAACTTGGTTGTCCAATTAATGACTTCCCGTGCTTGAGCCCTAGATAATCTTCCCAGCATGCCTTATGCTGTTCCCTGACCCAGGTTCTCTCGCCATGCCTTTCGATACGCCCAGGCCCGGTTCTGGTCCCATAAATGGTTCTGCTAATCATCTCTTCGCGAGATTCAGGTTCTTCATTGCCTTTGGCCCCCGAGTGACACGGCATCCAGATGAGGGTGGGCTCATTCTGCCCAGCCAGGTCGCTCGTCTCATCTCGGCATTCACTTACCAGCCTGGAATTTACCCGTGGGCTACTTACGGCCTTAAGGGCTGCCTGGCTGTCTGTGGATATGAGGATCCGCTTGTTGGTGTAGCCCCTCCTCTTGTTCTCTCGTACGCAGTGCAAGATGGCGTACATTTCGGCATGAATGACCGTTGCATGAGCTCCGAGGGAAATACTGTGACCTACCCTCGGTCCTTCCGAATAAACGCCTGCCCCCGTCCCACGCTACCTGCCGGGTCCATCCGTGAACCAGACGAGCGCGTTCCGTGGTAGGCTCGGCGTCTCCCCCAGTCATGTCTCGCGGTCGACGATTACCATTGTAAACTTGTTATCGCTGCAGATTCTCCCGAGAGCCTCCCTAGCAGGCCATTCTAGGCACCAGGGCAGGGGACTTGGTCACATTAATAAAACACGGTTAAAATTTAAAACTTGCAGTGCAAAATCTCATGTAACACATGAGGTTCATGGCAACCTGTTGATTGACAGCTGACTTTTTTTTTGTTGGAAATTTTCTTTTTTTTTTTTCGAGCACCCCTTATATTATTCCATTTTTGCTTTTTTATGTATTATACCTAATGAATGTTTGTAGCGAAAAAAATTTCTAGCGTTCATCGTTTTTAAGTTATTTCAATTGTTTTGAAACTTCTCACTTTTTTCGGACATATCAGAAATTATAATACGGCGTTTTTCCAATAGATAGGAGAGTTTCAAGAAATTGACACATTCAGAGATTTTCATGCCTGCTTTTATTTCAAAAAAAGGCATATTTGTTATTAACAATATTTTAATGAAAATTCACTACTATAACGCACTTGCTGCATCCGGACTTTGTAATTTTGGGAAATACTAAAATTAAATCTACCCAACTAGGAAAGAAAGGATTTAGAAAAAAAAATTCGATAATTACTCAAGAAAGTCTTATGGCTTCTTTTATAACTACACTTAAAAACCTGACGTTCTTTTCACTGGCCAAGTTAGCATCATTAGAATTTTTCATCCTCTGATGACGCTAACTTGTATAGTGAAATGATCGTCAGGTTTTTTAATGTGATGTGGTGATTTGTGTTCTCCAAGTGTACTTATCAGTGCTCATCACAGGTTCCAATATTCACTTAGTGGCTTCTTTTAGTTCCTCAACTGCAGAAAATCGGCCTCCCCGTAAGTATTTCTGAAGTTCGGTAGAGCTAAGTCAGGGCTGTAAGGGGGGTACTTTAACCCAACAAACCCGCGATTGTTGATTTCCTCCTGAACTTTGGAAACCTAAACTGTTACTGTGGCAACATTTTCAATGGTTAATACGATAATAATCACTTTTACCTCCTCATATATATATATATATATATATATATATATATATATATATATATATATATATATATATAATATATAATATATATATATATATATATATATATATATATATATATATATATATATATATTTTGGTAACTATAGACCAATTAGTCTGGTCAGCAGTGTTGCCAAGGTGTTCGAAAAATGTTTGAAAAATAGACTGGCATCTTACTTAAATAAACATAACCTAATCTCTAGATATCAATATGGTTTTAGGGAAAACATGTCAGCGGAAGATGCCTTGCTGTCTTTGACTTCAGGAGTGTTGGAAAGGTTTAACTTGGGTAGGAAGACTGTTGCAGTATTCCTCGATATACGTAAGGCATTTGATACCGTATCACATACAAAATTGTTAAACAAACTGGAAGACATTGGAGTGAGAGGTACGGTTTTGGAGATCTTCCGGAGCTACTTGCATACACGTACACAAGCAGTGAAAGTGGGGAAAACAGTCGGAAAACCAATGACTGTTGAGGCTGGTGTGCCACAGGGTTCTGTGTTGGGGCCAGTTCTGTTCTCCATCTATATTAATGACCTACTAGAGAACAAAAACCTAGAGTGCTCGACTATAGCATATGCTGACGATACTGTATTGCTGTTTGAAGGGGAAAGTTGGACTGAAGTTATCGAGAAAGCTGAGAGAGGAATAAATACTATGAAATTGCTTCTGGATGATAACTTGCTCTCTTTAAATGTAAGTAAGACGAAATATATGACATTTTCTCCTACCAACGCGGCATTACCTGCAGACTTAGGAGATTTAAGTGTGGTGGGGAGTGTTAACCCCATTGAAAGAATACAAAGTATTAGGTATCTTGGTGTTGTTGTTGACCAGCACCTCAAGTGGCATGATCATATTGATTACATTAACAAAAGGATGAGAAACTTAATCAGCAAATTCTACTCACTGAGGAGTGTACTTACGATAAAAAATCAACTTGTGTTATATAGAGCATTGGTTGAGTCGATATTTTTGTATGGCATATTGTCCTGGGGTGTATGTTATGAGAGTGCTCTTTCCTCCCTGCAGATCACACAAAATTTCATAATGAGGGTCATATATAAGAAAGATGTCCAATACCCGACTAAATTGCTGTACAACTGTGACAACAAAATATTGGACCTGAGAAGCTTATTTGTGCTAAAAGCACTAAAATATATGCATGTACACAGTGCAAAACAGGCAAGAATGACACATGGTTATACAACGAGGACTCGTGTAAATGATGTCTTGTCAGTTCCACCAAGAGTCAAAAATGCTTCTCAGCGATCCTTGTGGTACTACGGCCCAAAGTTTTATAACTTAATACCTGGAGAATTAAAGGGACTGATACATTACAAGTTCAAGAAAAAGGCTAAAGATTTCCTAATACAGAGAAAAGATTCATTCCTGGCGATTGTTAATGGATGATTGGGCATGTGTGAGTGAGCAAGCGAGTAAGTGAATGGCTAAGTGCTTGTGTGTAAAGATCTGTATGTGGCTGTATATGAGTGTGAGAGTGTGCCTGGGGAGTGATGGTATGGTATACAAGGACATGGATGTGGGGTGGTATATGGACGCGAGTAAGAGTGAATGGTTCGTTGTTTGTTTTCTTGTTCTTTTTTCTTTTTGTTTCTGTGAGTGAATGGTTGAGGAAGAGGTGTAGAGGGGAAACCTAACGGTGCTGTGATAAATGTGCTGTGGTAAATATTTTTGCGATAACTTCAGAAGATGCTTTGGCACAGAGGGGAAGTGGGGATGTAATGTTCCATGTCTGTATCATACGGCCGCGCGATCGATGTGCTGTGTATTTTGCTTCGTGAAACTGCTTACTTTTGTATTGTTCTTCTTGGAATTTCACCTGATGCTTATAGTCGTAGAAGTGTTGAGCTTTAAGAAATAAAGGTAGTCTGTTTTGTGTGATCTTAGTTTTGTTTAAGTATTGGTGTGGAGGCTGTGATTGTTTTCAAGTTGCTCATCGGCAATAGAGAGGCATGGCTCTGAGCGTCATAAATTGTGTAACTTGTAAAAGTGTAAAAGGCATACACAAGTCAATAGACTTAGATGTCTTAGCTGATATGTAAATAGACTTGATATGTATAAGCTTGTGAATGTATGGTGTGAATAAATTTTCAAATTTTCAATTTTCAATATATATATATATATATATATATATATATATATATATATATACATATATATATATATATATATATATATATATATATATATATATATATATATAAAAATTGAAACTGACCCCGTATATGGGTTCTAGGGGTCCTAGTTCGCGCTCATTTGCAAAAAAATTTCAAAATTCAAAAGTCGGGATCTCCCCATTAGTGAATTTTTTCTACGAAAATTCACTAAAAGACATATTTGACATTAAACACATTTTTATGAAAATTCACTACCATAACGCACTGCGTACATAGTTTTTCTAACAGATTGTGTTGAAAATGGCACAACCTCAAGTAAATCACACTTAACTTACTCATATTTAAAATCCTGTACACGCGATACAAGATTCGTCACCATAAGTGGAAGTTAACAAAATGAATAAAAAACTTTTTAGATCGACAGAGCGCAGTATAAATCGTCACGTTCAAAATAAAATGGATAAAAAGCTCCGTATACGCTGAAAGAATATGTTGGCAAGTTCACCAAACCATTATTTACAAGAAATGCGTCGGGCCGTACGAATATCTGCGTCTGTGTCGCTAACACCTGGTGCACTCCACATATAAATTATACATGAGATATCGCGAAGTGTGGATGGCAAAATCATTACCGGAAGAAACTCTGTAGACTGCATTGTACATAAAGATAAACCTAGCGTCAGCATCATTAATGTAAATTTTGCAAATGCAATCAAAACTCATTTGCGGAGTTTTACATTTTAAAGGAAGACTTGCTGCTTTGTCTGACGCTGCCTTTCAGAGCTTGAATACTCAATGTGGGTAAACTCATTCAGGCGATCCAATAAGACTGTGAATAAGTACAAAGGTAAACGGAGACGCTTTTTTATCTTTACTGAATCTTTTTTGTGTATAAACAGTTGCTTACAGTAGAAGGAGGAAAAGTCTGGACGCAGCAAATGGGTTATGGTAGCCAATTTTCATAGAATATTTTTTGCGAATATTATATATATATATATATATATATATATATATATATATATATATATATATATATATATATATATATATATATATATATATATATATATATATATATATACATACATATAGAGCGTTCGTCGTTGCAAAAGTCAATGTAACTTGGCTCTTCACAAGATTTGTTATTTTAGCAAAAATATGGAACAGAAAAGAAAGTTGCTTGTTCTGGAGTATTGTTATATGAAAAGGAATACGAGGCAGTAAAGGTTTTGGGTGAAATTTTAGATGGAGAAAGAAACAGGCAGGTCTAAATTTGGAAATTAGTATGTCAAAATTTGAAGTATGTTATTCAGAGGATAGCTGTCAAATATTTTTGGAACTGACGTTTGGTAAAATTATGTCGAAATACTTCACAAGTCAACGACTTATATGTATTGAAATGCTGTATAATTATGACCAATAAAGAATATTATTATATATATATATATATATATATATATATATATATATATATATATATATATATATATATATATATATATATATGTAGTGTGTACCAAACTGGATGGGAATGTATTGCTATCTCCGTTATTATTAGAGATAGGGTGACGGTTAAACTAGCAATGTTTTATAGAATTTCATGCTCGTTCCAAGTATTATGTGTTTTGCCCTGCCTCTTTTCGTTTTCGAGTTATTTTGAAAAAAAAAAACAAAATGTGTCGATTAATTTTTCCTTCAATATCTAAGTAGGCGTTGATCTGACATGTTTAAGACTTTGTCAGGGCACTTTTTACACAATAATGTTTTTGTGCTATTCTCAACTTTTGATTGTCATTTGTTTTTGAGCTACAGGTATCAACGTTTGTTTTAATTATGGCAGTCATGTTGGATTTTTTGCTTATGTGATAGCCTGTGAAAAGAGCTTTCCAATGATGTACAACATGTTTGAGAAATCTTGTAATTGCACTGACAATTTTGAGAAAAACCGTTTTGAGGATAGTAGGCTATGAAATCCAATACCAGAAAACAAATGATAAAAAGTGTTCAAAAAGCAGTAGGCCATGGAGTCTAACAATTGACTTAACATAATTTTCCGTAATGATTCACGATAAAAAATAGGAACTTTGAGCACACCAATGAATCGGCCCATTATTACAAATGATATTTTACATTACAACATTATCCTAAAAAATTGTTATAATTTAATTAAATAGGTAAACCTAGTAAATAACTAAATTTACTAACAGAACTCAATAAAAAGCAGATTAAGGATTTACGAAGACGCCTTTGGAAATTGTTTGATTTTTAAACTTAAGTCAGCTGAAAAACAACAGAAGAAAGGTTGCTATGGATATAACACTATCGCAACAATTAAGAATACTGTCATTGTTAATTATCTGAACAATTTCAGGTGTATTTGGCACGTTGCTTAAAATTTTGTAGTAAATCGTTTGTTTCCTGTTTATTTTAAATATTATTCAAAAATATGTTCAGTAATGAAGAATATTTAGAAATGTTGGAATGTTATATTCGTCCTAACTGAAATACTGAGGCAGCTGCAAATTCATATCAAAACAACTACCCAGAAAGACGAGAACCAAACACCAAAATATTTCGCAGGATGGTGACCAATCTATTGAACGACGGTAGCTTCCACGCAAAGAAACTACCAATGCCTAGAAATGAAGAAAGAAATAATGCCGTCTTACAGGTTTCAAACGAAAACCCTCCGCAATCTTTTCGGTTTTATGGTGAACAGTGTACAGTGTGTATTAAAACAAAGTCATTACCTTCCATACAAACCTACAATCGCACAAGGCTTAAATGTTGACGATTACCCTAAGCGACTTCAATTCGTGCAGATGGTATCAAGGACAATGTCAGCAAGATGAAAATGTTCATTTGAAAATAATATGGCTGATGAATCCAGATTTACAAATTGTGGTGTGTATAATCACCATCATAGGCATTATTGGGCAAATGAAAATCCCCATCTATAGGAAGAAAGACGATTGCAGGACAGATTTGATATTAATCTCTGGTGCGGCTTATTAGGTAAAAAACTTATTTTTATTTATAGATTAGACAGTTAATTTAAAAAAAATTCAGGTAACTTCATTGTTGGTCCGTTATTTTTTGAAAATAATTTAACTGGGGCAGGGTATCTTAATCTATTGAGAAATGATATCCTACCAACAATTAGAAGAGTTCATGAGAATTTAGACGAGATCTGGTACCAACAAGACGGTTGTCCAGCTCACAATGCTAGGATCGTCAAAGAATTTTTGTACCAAAATTTTAATAATCGTGTCATTTGTAACAATGCGCCGGTTCGTTCATTGGTGTGCTCGAAGTCTTGATATAGCACCCATGGATTTTTATTTTTGGGGTACTCTGAAGAATGATCTGTATAAATTCGATCCACCACAAAATATCAATGAATTGCGAATATTTAGTGTATTTTTAAGTTTCTATTTTATTATTTGTTGAGTTCCGTTTGTAATTGTGTTGTTTTGTGGACTTTAAGTTTCTATTTGTTATTGCCGAGTTTCGTTATTAAACTGTTTCACATAATATTACCTAACATTATTACCTAATTAAGTATTCTAAATTAAATTACAATATTTTTTTATCGTTAATCGTTACGGAAAATTATGTTAAAAGTAGGAATCTATTGTTAGACTCCATGGCCTACTGCTTTTTGAACACTTTAGTTTTTGTCATTTGTTTTCTGTTATTGGATTTCACAGCTTACTATCCTCAAAACGGTTTTTCTCAAAATTGTCAGTGCAATTACAAGATTTCTCAAGCATGTTGTACATCATTGGAAAGCTCTTTTCACAGGCTATCACATGAGCAAAAAATCAAATATGGCTGACATAATAAAAACAAACGTTGATACCTGTTGCTCAAAAACAAATGACAATCCGAAGTTGAGAATAGCACAAAAAGATTACTCTTTAAAAAGTATCCTGATAATGCGCAACTGTCATATTAACGCCTACTTAGATATTCAAGAAAAAGAAATCGACAATTTTTTTCTCACAATAACTCCAAAACGAAAAGAGGCAGTGAAAAATACAAGTCATTTTTGGAACGAACATGAAATTATACAAAACATTGCTAATTTAACCGTCTCCCTATATCTAATAACGGAGATAGCGATACATTCCCATCCAGTTTGGGACACACTGTATATATATATATATATATATATATATATATATATATATATATATATATATATATATATATATATATATATATATATATAGGGGGTGAGGCGCCAAGACTTTCTGTTAGGAGTTTCTCCATAACCTAACCTATCTTAATTCGGGAAATTTTGATTCCCAGGTTTTCGGACATCTTTTTGTTCAGGTGACACCTTCGGTTCTACCGGAAGTGTCCATCAACTCCGTTATTTTAAATACAGTATGCTACTGTTTAATAGATTTTTGAATTCTACTCATAATTTAAGGTAGACTTTCACTAGCATGCTGTGCCTAAAACAACCATTTTAAAAATATTTCGTTCTTTTTTTTTGAAAATGTTTACAAAATCATAGTTGCACTTTATACCTCATAACTTGAAGGAAAAATAAGCTAAAAGATTCATCATTTGCACACAACACATCAGTATGTATACCTGCCAATAGGCCAAAGGTTACAGTTATATCGGGGCGGCAAAGCCGCGGACGAGCCCTGAGGGAGAAAAAAAATGTATACCTTCACCACACGTATGACAGTTTTGCGTTATAACATACAGGCTGATACAAATTGACTTGGCAACTTGTCAAAATTCAACTGATCAAAACTGGCGTTTTTTAAATGGAACAGCCTGTATTTTAGTAACTATGGTAATGGGCCTTTTGAATCTCTTTCCATTTGTGTTAGTGTTCCCTATACGTAAATCTAACCATTTTGGAGATAATATAATATAAAAAATATAGGTAACTATTTATTTATAAAGAACTTTCTTATGCATAAACAGGAATGAGAAAAAACTAAAGAATAAGCAAAAATTTTATAACTACAACAGGTGCTCAAAATTGCATGCACCAACTTCAAAGACACTTTCTTACTCGTTTCATTATATTGCTGCCCGTAGCACGACTTAATTGTTCTGGACTTAAAGTATTTAATGCATGTACAACTCTGTCTATCATGTTTTCTCTTGTGGTGGCAGGTTCTGAGTAGACTTGATTTTTAATATAGCCCCAGATACTTGCGTCGAGTGGAGATAGGTCTCGAGAACGCGGTGGCCATCTATGTGGACTCTTGTTGGCAATCCATCTGTCATCAAAATGTTGGATCAAGAAATCAGACACCAAGTGATAATTGTGTGAAGGCGCTCCGTCTTGTTGATGCCAGGTCGTTTCAGATTCTTCTAATCTCAGTATATTCAGAGAAACGAGAATAACTTCTTGTAGTATATTGCAGTAACCGAGCACAGTGAGATTTTCCTCATAAATTTTCATGCCGAAAACTGTATCAATTTTACGGCACAAAATAAATTAAATGACCAACGGTATTGACAATAGTTGTTTTTTGTGACGTGATGATTTTTAACAATCCATTTTTGCAGAACTTCTCCTAATCGCACCATATAATTTTTTCGCCAAAAGCTCCATCTTCCTGAGTTTTTAAAAGAAACCATTCACATAATTCAACACGTTGTGAGTTATCACCGGGCTGTAAACTATGGATTAAGTGATAGGAGAAGGGTCTTCAGTTGTGCTTTTTTAATATTCTGTTAATGGTTCTTGTTAATAAACCCAACTCCCTTTGACAATCCCTGAATAAAGAATTTGGCTCAGCAGCGAAAAATGACATTGACTTCCTTTACCTTATTATCAACAATTGGCTTTGGTTTCTCCTTTTGGGGGATAAAACTCCCGTAGCCTAAACAATTCTTCAATAATCTCTGTACTGTGCCCGGACTAGGCTTTGGTCTATCTGGATACTTTTCCGCGAAAGCACGACATGTTCGACCAATTATTCGACAACATTCACCATAAATAATTAATAGCTCCATAAAATCATAATTTGTATACCCTAACTTGGACATTTTTATCACTACTAAGGACCTATTTTGTAAGTTCGATAACAAACCGCGTGCAATTCTAGCATGCAAACGTCAGTTGGTTGACAAATTAAATTCCAAAGGCTACTATTGTTACAAGTTTGCAACCCTGATTCGAATAAATATTTATTTATATCCAAAACGGTTAGATTTAGGTATATGGAATGCTAATGCAAATCGAAAGAGATTCGAAATGTCACGTGTTAATAAAATACATGTGTCCCATTTGAAAAACGCAAGTTTTGATCAGTTGAATTTTGTCAAGTTTCCAAGTCAATTTGTATCACCCTGTATGTTGTAGCGCAAAACTGTAATACTTGTGATGAAGGTACAAATACTGGTGTGTTGTGTGCAAAAGATGAATCTTGTAGCTTATTTTTCCTTCAAGTTATCAGATTGAAAGGGCAACTATGATTTTGCGAAAATGTTTGAAGAAAACGAAATATTTTGAAAATGGTTAATTTTAGACACACAGTATGCTAGTCAAGTCTACCTTAAATTACGAGTAGAATCCAAAGCTCTATTAAAAAGTAACATACTGTATTTAAAATAACGAAGTTGATGAACACTTCCGGTAGAACCGAAGGTGTCACCTGAGCAAAAAGATGTTACTTTAATTGGGCTTGGCCGAAAATCTAGGAATCGAAATTTTCCGAATTAAAACCGGTTAGGTTATTGAGAAAATCATAACAGAAACTCTTGGCGTACATATTACATATTAATTTGAAGTATGTCAAATTAAAATGTCATTTTTGGTCTCGTACAAAAATATATATCCACATATGCATAAGCTACGTGTCAGTTGAAGTGGAACACCTTGAATTTTGAATGCTGTTTGATCGTTTGTAGCTAGAAAACTAGCACGGAATCTGCTCTTATTTTGACAGTTTGATATGTGTGTTTTTTAATGTTTTTTGGGGCTTCTGATTGGTAGGCAATAATAAAATTAGCAATGACGTGATATAAGATACAGGGTGGAATATAAGTAGATGCTTTTTCAGCAACATTTCAAACGATGGCCATTGATGTACGAGGAGATATATATATATATATATATATATATATATATATATATATATATATATATTTGTGGTATGCAGTTTAGAAGTATACCTTGATACCTCGGGACGTTTGCGAGATTTTACTAATATCGCGGCCCACTACGTTTTTATAACAATTTTGTATTTTAGGTCAAGTCCAGCCTAAGTAAAAATGCAAGCGAACACCATTGGTCGATGAGGCAGATTATGTTCGCTTTTGGCATTCAGTGCTGAAGAATATCTCTATACGTCGGGACTTTTTTTAAGATTTTGTTGATATCACATTCCACTACGTTGGTGTCATCAATTTTGTTTTTGGGGTCAAATTTGACTCTTAACTACAGTGTTTTTTGCACGCACATCAATAACCAAGGAGTTGGGTTAGGTGGATTTTTTGTATGCAATTCCACGGAACACCTTAATACGTCGGGACGTTTCCGAGATTTAAATAATATCGCAGCCCATTACGTTTATATCATCAGTCTTTTTTTTATTGGTTGACGAGGAGGCTTACGTTGATTTTTGTTATTCCATTGTGAAGAATATCTGTTCACCTCGTGGCCTTTTTGAGATTTTGTTGATATCGTATGTGACTACTGCAAGTAAACTTAGCAGGGCACTCAATAAATCCTCTGCTACCGATCCACCCATTCGGAAAAAGTGTGTGGGTAATCACGTACTGTTCGCGAGTAGTGTGGATGAACTCCATCCCGTTGAAACCACATTAAATCAGAACTAATATTAGGGTTTGCTCCATTTGGATAAAGCAAAATTAGATTCGGATTTACGTGTTGGTGAAGCAGATCCAAATAATTATTAGCACTAAGTGTACCATCAATAAAAAATGTACCAACAAATTTCCATTGTGGATTTGCCGGTGCCCAATATCGACAATTTTGCTTGTTTGCTGAGCCGTTTAAATAAAAAAGTTATTATATATTATATTTTTAGAAAAGTCTGGGTTAACATTACAAGTGTCCATCATAATCTCGCAAAAGACTAAGCGGCGATGGAAAGCATCTGCGGTAAGTTACTGAACTAACTGTATCTTGTAAGGATGCCATTTATTCTTCTTTAAACATTTATGAACAGAAGGCTTACTTATTGACTCTTCTTTCGCCACTTGTCTAACTCATTTGTGCTTATTTTCCTGAAAATTATGTCTAATTATGTAGTTTCTGTAACTGTAAAATGGTTTGTCTTGATTGTGTCTCTTACATGGTCAAAATGTTTAAATTTTTTCTTGATTCTACTAATTTTTTTAATTTTTTCTTGATTCTACTAATTTTTGATCGAGCAATAGATCTGCCCGGATACTTATTATTGAACAACTCGCAAACTTCAGTTTGTGTTCGGGTCTTGTCTCCATAGCATATTATCATCAAAATTTCTATTCGCTATGTCTTAGTTAAAGTGCTATTTTTAACTTGACTTATCTTACTTAAGCTTATTACAAACTGTCATAAGGTTGCTAAGTAATAAAGTGGGGACAAGTCAAATTAGCAATTATTGAAATTTCGTAGAATAAAACGTAGACTAGGGGAAGCCTCGGCAGGACCGTAATACAAGTGCATGTCATCAATTTTCTCAAAAGTATGCTTATGTAGCGTACCTATCGTGAAATTTGGTGATCTGTATTTTTCTAAAATCTTTTATTCAGCAAACTAAAGACTTGTCACGATGTGAAATAAAAAAAAGTATAAACTTAACATAAATGCTTATATCGACAAACAAGCAAAATAATTTTCGGCTGATATCTTCCAACTTATACTGTTTCACTTTTGCTAGTCTATCCAGTCTATACATGTTTTTAAGCTCTTCTAGATCCTATTTCTTTTCAATGTTTACAAACACAACACCACAAATGAACCACAGCCAAGCATCTTTATCTTTTCCTTTTGTCTGGTCCGTAGTCAGATTTTGATATAGGTTTTCGCTGTCACCCTGCGTTTTGAAAGTATTTAATAGTTTATTTTTTACCCACTCCCAGTTTTTCTCAGCTTTCCCGCACTTTTGCTGACTTTTATTAGAAAAAATTCAAAAGAACACCTTAAATGCAATTTCTCTAATTAATGTGTATTTTGCTTTAGTGTATAGTGTGCTGGCATATAACATAATAGTGTGGGGTCATGCAAATGATATACACAGGGTTTTCGTATGCCAAAAACGAGTAATCCGCCTGATTTTTGGACTACAACAAAGAGAGTCATGCAGGACTACTTTAAAAAAATGTTGACTGTCACGGGGGTGTATTTGTATAAACTCCTGAGTTTCACATATGCACGTAGGAACAGGTTTATTAAAACAGTGCAGTTCACAGCTACACTACCTGGGCAATAAATGACATCCACTTGCCAAATTACCAGTATATAGCATACAAGAAATCACCTGTGTATACTGGCTGTTTTTATTTTAATATGCTTCCTCGGGAGATTAAGGCTGCGGATACACTGAGCTGCTTTAAACATAGGTTGAAATCATTTTTGGTTGACAATTCTTTTTATCATATCAGTGAATTTACTGAAAGGTATACAGGCCCTGAGCAACGGAGAGAATGATAGTAATGGCTGTAAAAATAGCACTGTTGTAACTGTAATGTAAACTGATTGTATATATTTTGTAGTTGGTTCTGTATGTAAAGTGGTGTTGTTATTTTTTGACTTCTGTTTTTGTAATTATTTAAGACTGACATTTTATGTTTTTCTAATTCTTTCACGTGCCTGTATTATGTGTGTACTTGTATGTACAAAGGCTAATAAAGTTATCTATATACCATATTTTTTATGAGATCGGAGTGTATCATTTTGTCTTTTACGGGGTTAACTTTAATTTTTAGACTAATCTTTTCCCAGTTCTTCTCTATGGTCATTGCAGTTTTACAAGTAAATATAATACCAAGAATCTTTAACTCTGATTTCTGGCCCTATGCAGATTGTATCTGATGTCTTTGTTCCACATTCGCACTGTTTCCTAATATTAAGATGTTTGACTGTTTACTTTGCTATTAGATGCATTTTCGCATATCTTTATTACTTTTTCAATGTTAGTGATATTAAACTGGTTTCTAATCATTATGTTGATATCGTCAGCATGTGCAATAACTTTTATAATCTGGTTATTGATGGAAATTCCTTGCAACACGAAATCACAGAGGTTGATAAAATGTTCCATTGTTTATATTCAGAAGAAAAAACGCTCTTTCCAATAGAACTGTCAAAAGTAGGGGTTACCATTTGCAATGCTATCGGGGCGGCAAGGCCGCGGACGAGCCCTGAGTGAAAAAAGGGGTTATCATTAAAAAAAATTGACGATGACGTCATATCTGCGAAACCGACGGCGCCACAAAACATGTTTTATGTCAAAAGGTGCACATTCATCAGCTATTTTTTTTGTCCCCTAAATATTTTACGGAATTTGTTCTATTCTATGTGGAGTCACTGTATACACTTTTTACTCTTGTCGTACATTATTATTATGATGTGCATAAATAGGCAGCAAAAAAACGTGATTTATAAAGTAACACCGTTAAAGTTGCAAAATGTTTGCTGAAATTTTCCGTTTGCCCGTTATTTTATGCTTTTGTCATTACATTTAAGTGATATTATTCTTAGGTATGTGTAACATGTCTGAAAGTAATTATTTTGAATAATTATAACATCTGGTTAGAAAGCCACATTCCATCATAAGATTGTTAGTTTCTTTATATTACGTCATTTCACTTCATAATGCTAAACACCGTAATTTCCAACTCGAATGGTATTTATTTTGAGCCCAATGTGTATAAATAACATTAGCATGCTAATACAACTTTAAGCTAGTTTAATTGGTTTGGCAAATGGGAGATTATATTTTAAAATACCACTAAATGTTCATTTAAAGCGGCTATTTGGCATTTACCGCCATTTAAGTACAAAGAAAGTGCACAAATAGCGCTGACGGTTTATTGTAATGTTGCCAACAAAAGCTGTCTAAACTACAGCAGGCTGTTGTAACATCGGGAACTCAGTTGTCCACAGGATTAGCCCTGCCCTACCCTGTCGGACATAGGAAATTCTATTTGCATAGCAAATAGTTCACCCGAATTGCCAGACTCTTGTTTCAAAACTCTAAGGCCAGCTGTTCCTGAGTTGCATCTTGTCCTTCGCAGATATCATGACATGAGTCAGTTTAGATAATCCAATGGGCATATTACCGAAACCAACTTGAAAAAAGTCTAGACGCAGCAAGTACGTTATGGTAGTGAATTTTCATAATAATTGTACACTATTAGTAAGATATATTATTAAAACTAATTCTTTAAATTTAAATGGACCTTGGAGATCGGTTTTAGAGTCCCAGTTAGCGATTATTTGAAAACAGTTATATTTTATATGGAGCTACTAAATTAAAATTTGGTCTTAGATATAATATCTAAGTACTGCAAGTGCCTTTAAAAAAATTGTGTTACAAATTTCATTAAAGTTACAAACGTTTTTCAGAAAAAATAAATGATTTACAAAGGGAATTATGTCAAATTATAAATATATGTAAGTACTGCAAATGTGTTACAAAAATTGTGTTCTTTATGATAATAATGAAATAATGTTCAGGAATTTGAATTTATTGTTTGAGCAAGCATCTTTCTTCTTTGTATCTGTTATAGCTTTTATAAAACGGTTGCAGTGCGTTTTTCCAAAAGAGCACTAACTTAAAGATAGGAAGATCATCACTATACAATCTACAGTTTCAACTTTAAGTTTATAACATAACCCATAAGCAAATAACAGAAACAAATACATTGGTTAGTTATTAGTCTATATACTATATACACGAAAGTTATTTAAGTAATATTTTTCTTACCATTTATAACATATAATTATTTTAGCGTCCCACATTATCTATTTAAATAATAATAAAAATGTAAAATAAAATTTCTGTTTTAATAAGAATATAAATAAGACGTCCATGTTGATCTTGAGTATTAACGTTGACGTTAGGTCTCGAGTATCTCGACGCAGCTCGCAGCTATGCTGTCATCGCATGCAACGATATCATTTTGTACAAATTAGATTGTAATTATTTTTTGAAAATAAGACGAGGAATTGGTCACTCATCATTTATGAATATTAAAATTAAACGACATTTAATGGATGGATTAATTTATTATGAACTTTTATTTGTCATCAATAAGTAGTACAAATATGTGTTATGACCATAATATGTTTTACTTTTTAAGATTCAAATAAAATTTTATTATATCTGGCAACCCAGCTCATTTATATTTCATTTTCAGGTGACTTGTTCGATTTTGAATTATCTACTTAGAATAGCACATTCGTAGTCTAACCATGCTTGAAAACATTCACCGTGTGAAATGCCTCATGTAATTCGAAGTGATATCTTAGACTGTTTATTACTGTAACATCTTTATTTTCGAATAACACCTTTTCTCGTGGGCCATTTAATTTGAATTTTGGTTAACAGGTATATTATCACGTCTCCTATATATGTGCAAATTTTCATTCGAATTACTCCAATATTTCATAAAAATATTGTGTTTTCAAAAATTTCTTTACATTTTTTTCAAAGAAAAATTAAACGCACAGTGCCCATCTACGAACTCATCCAAGCCATTAACACAATCAAGGTAATTCCCAAATTTGGTCCAAATCGGTCAAGTATTTTTTGAGTTATCAGATAGATATATAAATCAAAACCGACCTTGGATATGGGTTCTAAAGGCCCAAATTCACGCTCATTTGAAGAAATTTTTCAAAAGTCTTACCATCGATACCTCTCTATTAGTGAATTTTCTTAATGAAAATTGACTCACCAAACGCGTGATGGTAGCGAATTTTCATATGAATGTTTTGTTGAACAAATCTTAGTTAAATATGTAATAAAAGTTAAGGGTCATTATTTCAGAAATGCTCTGGTTATTAATAATAAGTAGTACTAGTAATTTAATAGTAATAATAATTTATTGGAAGTAATTATACATCGTACTTTTAAAAATAAGCCCATAGCTTTAGCTTGTGCCTGTGAGAAAATAAAGTTAAGTGACAATATAATTCTTAATTTTACCTTCAACATATGGATTTGATATTTAGTTTGAAGTTAAATGTGTTTGTTATTTATATTGAAACATTTAGAAATAAAAAAATACTTCACTACAACTACAATAATACGGTTAAAACTTAATCATAGACGATTTCCAGCACGCCGATATAAAATAGGAACTGCTCCTACAGCTATTTGCAACTGCAACATGAACACTATAGCAGATCTGAATCATAATTTTCAAAAAAAAACAAGTAAAAAAATGATATATATATATATATATATATATATATATATATATATATATATATATATATATATATATATATATATATATAGACACACAGGGTGTTTGGCGAGTCGCGTTCATTAGAAGTTAACGGTCTTCTAGTGCGAATTCGAAGAAGAAAATTTGGGTTTGGCCATAAACGGTTATGAGGAGTCCAGTGAAATTACATTGTAGTATATGGCGCTTCCGGTTAGGTTAGGTTAGGTTTGAATGTGAGTGGGCCATACCGGTCCCTCCACCGCGACCATAAGGTCTATATTTCGCCCAATATGCGCCGGCTCCTACTCCCATATTGGTTTTGGAGCCGTCAGAGTACCAGCAGAGATGGGCTCTCAATAGGGTCGTTTGATTTCGTTCCCAGTCCTCCCTTTCCGGGAGGACGGTCTTGAAAGACAGATCTCTACTGATCTTTGTAGGCATCAAGTCTGAGACCATTACCAGAATCCCGTGACCATCAATGTCATTGAGGAGTCCGGACCCTCCCAGACTGATTTCCTTCGGCATACTGTCGGCCGTTTGTTTTAGTCTGTACGTTGTCCACCTCGCCACCCTCTCCAACCATATGTGAAGAGGTGGAATATTAAGGAGGACCTCCAGAGCGGCTGATGGTGCGGTGCTTATCGCTCCCGTTATCATCAAACAAGCTTGTCTCTGTAGATGAGTCAGTTTGGCCCTCGCGATACCACGAAGTGCCTTAGGCCACCAAACTATGGCTCCATATGTTATCATTGGTCTGATAACCACTACATGAGCCAGTATATCTGTTGGGGGTTTGTTCCCCAGTTGTTTCCACAGATTCTCCGGCATGTCCACAGGGACAGTTTAGCCCTGCGGATTACATTCTCTAACTGTATGTCCCAGTTGAGCTTCTTATCTAGGGTAACCCCCAGATATTTTGCTTGTTCCGAAAATGTAATCGTTTCCCCCATAAGAATAGGTGGTTTTAATTTGTCCAACCTTCTTCTTCTGGTAAATGGAACAATAATCGTTTTGCGGGGGTTCACAGAGACCTGTTCCCCCCGGCACCAATCATTCACTACATTAAGTACCTCCTGAAGAGTACTTGCTAGTTCCTCCTCATATTTGCCCCTAACCATTATGACTAGATCATCAGCATACGCCTCGACCTCAACCTCCCACAGTCCGAGGATATCCAGCAAATCGTCCACAAAGAGAGACCACAGCAGGGGGGATAGAACTCCCCCTGAGGGCACCCCCTCGCAGCCCTGAAGCTGATCACCTCCCCCTGCAGCGAGGTAATAACGGTCCGATTGTGGAGCATGCTTCCGATCCAGCCACAAATGGTAGGTTTCACCCCTCTAGCGATAGTGGCTTCGTAGAGGGAGATAGGTAATGCATTGTTGAATGCTCCTTCAATGTCGAGAAATGCAGCCACAGCCACCTCCCCGTTATCCAGGGAGTGTGTGACCCCCCTTAATACCCACCAGTATGCCTACCAAACTGGCAAATCTACTGAGTTAGCACTCAATAACGTCGTCGAGAAGATCGCGCTTCCACAACAAAACTATTTTAATGATATATGATACATTGTTGCTACTATATAGGTTATGTTGCTGACCACATTTGATGTCGTTTTAAAAACAAAACATATTTGCCGTTAAAAATATTTTTACGAAAATTCGCTACCATAATGCACTCGCTGCGTCAAGACTTTTGTCAATGTGCTCTACAATTTGCTCTGAAAATTTAAGTATTGTAGTTTCTGTGCTTTGTGTACGTCGAAATTCGTGTTGATATGTAAGTACGTTATGGGAGGGAATTTTCATAAAAATGTTTGAAATTGAAATATGTCTTTTTTCAAATAAAAGGAATCAACTTTGTAGCATAACCTTTATAATAGAAACTTGATTGTTTGAAAAAGTACAAAAATTTTCCGAAAATAGACTTAAAAAGTTCCCGATTGTCCTGTTCAACGAAACTCTTCAAGTTATTTACACACCTGCTAAGATATAACTATTCACAAATAGCTTTTCGGCAAAAATTACAAAATTGTTTTATGAAAATTTGCAAACAATTTCTCTTACAAAAACTCGCCAATTTTAGTGATCTTTCTTTAAAAAGAATACACTAATGAGGAGATCCCGACTTTTGAATTTTGAAAAAATGTCTTCAAATGAGGCCCCCTAGAATACATATCCGGGGTCAGTTTCAATCAATATGTATATATATATATATATATATATATATATATATATATATATATATATATATATATATATATATATAGATATATATCCTGGAAAAATTTTTGCTTTCTTTCGAAAACAATTATATCTCCGGTAATAACAAAGTAAGGGCAACCACATTTGGTACTTGTTTATATCATTATAGGTAAGTTACTTACCAAAATTTAGCTCTGTAGGTTAAGACAAAAAGTTATAGGCATTTAAAGAAAAATAAATTTGGGTTTTCCTGAAACTGATATGGGCTATGGAAAGAAAATGTCTCACAAAGAATGTTTTACAAAGCTTGAAGTCTTAGCTTCAACCGTCATTGTCCTCCATTTGACTAAAATACTTCCAGAAAATTCATTTCAAATAGACCCTTTCTCTGATGCTTTGACAGTAGTCTAGTTTATCGTTTAGTGGTATATAATTTTTGTCGAATGTTCGTAAAAAATCAATAAAGACCAGCATATCCGTTATTATACAAGATACGTAAAATTTTTTATACATTAATTATAGGGTGTCTTAAGCTACATCTTAAAAAATATTTCTACAATTACAGGTGACCCATAAGTCGTTGGTGATTCAAATTTTCTTTTTTTTTAATCAAACACGCTTTATGTTACATTTTTGCATTTTCCATCGAAATATAATGCATGTTTGTAAGAAAAGAAATTCGGGACGCAGCAAGTTCGTTATGGTAGCGAATTTTCATTAAATGCTTTAAATTTAAATAGTTCAATTTGCTATTAGCCAATAAGGTTGACCAAGAAACCAGTTTTTTCGGGAACACTAAGTTTACTTTCGGAAATTTTTGTACATTTTCAAACAATAAAGTTATTTTGATGAAACATGGCTCACTGTTTCTACTATATAGGTTATACTGGTAACCAAATTTGATGCCTGCTTTCTTAGAAAATCCACATATTTGCTGTACAACATTTTTATAAAAATTCGCTACCATAACGCACTTGCTGCGTCCAGACTTTTTTTTTACAAAAATCGGGTTCAGTAATGTCTCACAAAACTATATTTTTTTACGAAAATTTCTTTTTTTTCCACGAAAATGCGAAAATTTTTTTTCCCATTACCTTATTAAACATTTAGTATTAATTACCAACATTCAAAAAAATCTTACAAAAAATGATTTTTATGAAAAATCAAAATGCAGGCTATTTCATTATTTCTAAAAATCGAGTTACGGCGTTTTGAATTTTTAGTGAATTTTCCGACTTTTAAATGTTGAAAAAATTCCTTCAAATGAGGACTAATAAGGCCCCGGAGAACACATATCCGGGGTCAGTTGCAATTTTTTATATGTTTATATATATATATATATATATATATATATATATATATATATATATATATATATATATATATATATATATATATATATATATATATATCGATAACTCAAAAAATAATGGGTTAGTGGAAATAGATTAAACGATTATTTGTTTTAATTTGACAGACGGTTTCCCCTGGTCAGTATCAGTTCTGAGCTGACCTTAAATGTATGGAATTTTGACCACGAAAATATAATGCATGTTTGTAAGAAAATAAATTCGGGACTCAGCAAGTGCGTTATGGTAGCGAATTTTTATTGAATGCCTCAAATTTGAATAGCTCAATTTGCTATTAACCTATAAGGTTCATTGGTCAGAAAACTAGTTTTTTTCTGAAACATTTTAAGGCTATTTTCGAATTTTTTTCATACATTTTCAAACAGTAAAGTTATTTTCATGAAATATGACACATTTTTTCTACTATATATGTTATACTGGTAACCAAATTTGATGCCTGCTTTATTAAAAAAACACATATTTGCTATTTAAATCAGTTCTATGAAAATTCACTATTATAACGCACTTGCTGCGTCCAGACTTTTTCAAATTCAGCAACTATTTGAGAGTGCGCTGTATATGGCATCTTCATTTTTTCGCCTAATAATATAAACTAGAACCTCTTTGAATGCATCATTCTCATGGGACATCCTTTTTTTCGTCTAATTATATAAACGAGAACCTCTTTGAATGCGTCATTTTCACGGGACTCCGCTATCTATTGGTAAAAGCGCCGCATCACAATTTTTGATATTATGTGCCAAAACTTTAAAAAGTTGCAAAACAATTCAAATAACTCGAAAACGATGAACGATATCAATTTTTTCCCTTACAAACATGCATTACATTTCGATAGAAAATGCAACAATATGTGCTATTGAAAAAAGAAATTTGTATCACCAAGTATGGGCCAACGTGTGATTGTCGAAATAATTTAACTAGATGCAGCTCAAGACACCATATACTTAACGTATATAATTTTTTCTCGTATATTGTATCATAACGGTTGTATTGAGCTTTAATCTTGGAAATTCACCATCCCGTAAACAGACAAAAACTGAAACCGACCACGGGTATGGTTTCTTGGGGGCCTAGTTCGTGCTCACTTGAAGAATCTTTTTCAAAATTCATAAGTCGCGGTCTCTTCATTAGCGATTTTTTTCTACCAAATTAAGTAAACTATAAACTCTATAACTCTAACTGCTGCCAAAGCATCAGAGATAGGGTCTATTTCAAATGAAGTTTCATACGTGCTTAAGACATTTCTTCTATATAACCCGTATCCGTTTCAGGTTCTTTGTCTAAAAGTTGGCAATCTGGACTTTTCAAATCGCCGCTTTAATGATTTAGGAAGAAAAAGTATAAAATTTTCAAAGGAATTTTTCTGGCATTTCTTGACCTTTTTGGCGAAGAAAGGTTAATCTTTGTCTTTAGTGTACAATAGATTTTGTTACCAACACAATATATTTTGGTCTTGTAAGATTCTGTAGACATCAAATTTTTCTTGCCTTGAATGGTCATACTTACTTTCTTGCTATTTAGATATCTAACTGTTGGTAGATAGTTTACCTTTTATAATATAAACGTGCGTACCAAATTTGGTAGCCATAGCTCTGTTATTTCCGCAGGTACAAACTTTTCCCGGAAAAACTGGTCCGATTTTTCTGGCTAACAAAGTTATCCAAGCAATTTGCAAAAGGAGGCTACTCACCAAATTTGATTTGAGTTCTTAGTGTCATACATACATACATACCCGAAAACCATCTGCATTATTGGAATTATCTCTTACAGTGGAATGTAATCAGGCTGATTTGTTTGTTGCTTGAATATTTTGTGGAATTACCTTGTTTATATGTTGGTTTAATAAGTGTCTCTTTTATTTTCGAAGGAACAATACCTCTGTCAATGACAAGTTGTATATAGGTCACTATAACATATATACAACTTGTATACACTATCACAGTAGCGGCTCGTGCCTTAGTTCATTGGGGGTGCGCAAGAAAAAAAGTTCGGGACGCAGCAAGTGCGTTATGGTAGTGAATAATAACTCAAGTTTTTACGAACTTAGAAAGTTGAATTTTGGTGTATAGTAGGGTCTTACCCAGGGCAACATATCGACCAAATTTCATCAAAATAAATTTGTAATTTTCGGAGAAAAATTTTTTTTTTCGAAAGAAAACACAAAATTTGAAAAACTTAATTTTCTACAAACTTAGAAAGTTTAATTTTGGTGTGTAGTAAGGTCTTTATCAAGGAATGATATCCACTAAATTTTATTAAAATAACTTTGTAATTTTCTGAGAACAAATTTTTTTCGGAAGAAAACTCAAAATTTGAAAAATTTAATTTTCTATGAACTTAGAAACCAAATTTCATTAAAATAACAAATTTTTTCAAAAAAAAAAACTCAAAATATTCCCGGAAAACCTTGTCCTATTTTCCTGGCTAACGAACTCATCCAAGCCATTAATAAAAGAAAGGCACTTACCGAGGTTAATCGAAATCGGTTAATTATTTTTTAAGTTAGCGGTTGGATACATACATACATACATACATATATATATATATATATATATATATATATATATATATATATATATATATATATATATATATATATATATATATATATATATATATATATACATAAATTGAAACTGAACCCGGATATGGGTTCTAGCGGTCCTAGTTCGCGCACATTTGTAAATTTTTTTTGCAAAGTCTCACCATCGATACCTCTTTATTAGTGAATTTTTTAAAATAAAAATTCACTAAAAAAACCTACTCACTAAACTTAATAATTATTAACTACTTGCCAAGTTTTCATCTAGTTAGTTATACGTTATAGTAGTTAAAAAGTCTCTTAAAAAGTTAACCTTTTAATTTATAATATTATCCACTGAATTAATGACAGTATCACAATTATTTTGTCCACTAATTAAGCAACGCGAGGTAGTGGCCATCATAATAATAATAATTGCATTATTAGAACATGTAAACAACAACGAAATGATCTAATTAAAAATCAGTCCGACGCGAAGACCAAAATTACTAGGTAGTAGGTACACACGCTCTGCCAAAAGCCCACTACAAACTGAAGTGTGTAATTTTATAGCGCACAACAGATTGCTTATTCGGTCGTTTTCGACGATGATCGGTGATCATTTCGCACTGAAGTATCGCATTTCCTGGAGAGCGCCGAAAAATACACACCGCCGCCTGACTGCTTTATATGGATATGGATGTATATAACGTCTACAACGATTAACACTATACTTATGACTTATTCTGATTCTGTATTAATGGCTGCCGACTCTCTGCGATCCTTGATATACTAATTTTGTTTGTTGAATGCAGGAGGTAAAAAAGTGAATAAAAATTTATTAAAATATAGCCTAGCAAAAATATTATTTTTTCCACGGCAGGCGGCAGTGCGCGCGCACGGGCGCACTTATTGAGGAGCCGTCCCTGCACTATCCACTGATAGTGGTAAGCAAACAACAAACTTGCAGCGCTTGAGGAATATACTTGGCACTCTGGCACTGCAGAACTAGACGATGTGAGGGCATTTATTGCATTCAGAACATTCTTTTGTATAATAGGGTAAGAATTTGAATTGGTATTCACAGGCGGAGTTATCTTTTCAACCAATATAGCATATTGATTGAAAAGATATCTACCGCATAGGCAGTCGAGCAGTTGCATTCTCAGCAACATGTGAAAAAAACTGCCAAACTGGCCTAAAATGTCTGCATCCATGACAAAGCATTCAGTGTCAGTCTGACGTTCTAGGTGTTCCTCCCTGTTAGTTTCCATACAGCTTTACTCTTGTTGCTGTTGCTGATAGTTCAATATGTATAAGTATACTTTGTTTTAGGGCCTATAGAGTTCTATTATTAGCTTTTCTGTTTAAAATAATAATAAAATTGGACGATAACATTTAACGTTCCTATTTATCCAACTTCATAAGTTCTTGCAGTCATAATTTTCATCGACTGTTCAAACTTACACTCGAGCAATTTAGGTAACATAGCGGAATGACGTAAAATACAATTGCGTATTCATTTGCCGTTTTCCAGCAATTAACTTGACAGGCACCATGTGTGTGACTGAGCAACAGGCATAAAAATTAGTGTTTCATTTAAAAATAAAATGTAAAAGGGAAATAGAAGTTTCTAGGTTGATAGGAAATTAATTTATTACGTTTTTTGTACCTTACCGCGCTTGCTGCATCTGGAGTTTTGTTCAATAACTTTGTAATAAGACGCTAAAAACATAGAGCTAATAAAACGTAAGTAGTAGGTAATGGGACACTTTGAGCAGACAGTGACGTCACAGGAAGTGACGTCACGGCGCCGGCGCCACGCCCTGGCGCCGGCGCCACGCCCTGGCGCCTGCCCTGGCGCCGGCGCCACGCCCTGGCGCCTAGCCACGCCCTGGCGCCTGCCCTGGCGCCACGCCCTGGCGCCTACCCTGACGCAGGCGCCTGCACTGGCGCCTGCCCTGGCGCCTGCCCCGGCGCCTGCCCTGGCGCCTGCCCGGCGCCTGCCCCGGCCCCGGCGCCTAGCCACGCCCCGGCGCCCGGCGCCCAGCCACGCCCTGGGCCAGACAGTCACATCCGTGTTATTCCTAAGGTCATTGACCTGTCTAGGAAACTGTGACGTCACACGACTTGGGCCAGACAGTCACATGCAAACATTTCAAAAGTGTCTAACCTATTACTTCAAATTATTATATTTTGAAAAAAACCATTTGGAGCAGGTGAGTTTCGAACCCGGGGCATTCAGATGGGAGGCAACGATGCTACCCGTTGAGCTAAGCAGACGCTTATTAATTTATTGTTTTAGGTTGGTATATATATACGACTACAAACAAACCATACATGTAACATAATTAAAGTTTATTATTAGACAAATGGATGATTTACAAAATAATGTTTAATATTAGAGGCTGCTGAACCAAAACGGAGGAAAATGGCGGAATGAAAGATGGAAGCCTGTGATACCTTAAGCGGACATTATAAAAAATGGCGGGCTTTCGTTGATAAAGATGGTGCAAGGATGGATGAAGACTTATTTAAAGATACGTCACTCCAACCTAGCCGACAAATGAGAGTGTAGACATAAGACATAATAATTAATATGTTTAATATTAGACAGACTAGAACGTCACAATTGTTATATGGGTAGGTTCTAAAAATAACACACAGAGGTCGCTGGCAAAACAAAAGAAGGAAGTTCAGAAACAAAATAGACAACAGGTTCAACCGTGAGATGTACGATGGAACCAATACATGCACGGTGTTAAGGAGGCCAAATCAAATTGGAATATACAATAAAATGACCACTTCCGGTCTAAACTTTAAATCGTTATATCTTTTCAACGACAAGTGATAGAAATGAACTGACTTTAAAAATATATCGTTTCATAACAAGCTCTACAAGAAAATGAGATAAAAAACTTTAAACCCTTATCGCGGAAGATCCGTGAGATGTACGATGGAACCAACACATGCACGGTGTTAAGGAGGCCAAATCAAATTGGTATATACAATAAAATGGCCACTTCCGGTCTAAACTTTAAATCGTTATATCTTTTCAACGACAAGTGATAGAAAGGAACCGACTTCAAAAATGTATGTTTCGTAACAAGCTCTACAAGAAAATGAGATAAAAAACTTTAAACCCTTATCGCGGAAGATCCGTGAGATGTACGATAGAACCAACACATGCACGGTGTTAAGGAGGCCAAATCAAATTGGAATATACAATAAAATGGCCACTTCCGGTCTAAACTTTAAATCCTTGTATCTTTTCAACGACAAGTGATAGAAAGGAACTATCTTCAGAAATGTATGTTTCGTAACAAGATCTACAAGAAACTGAGATAAAAAACTTTAAACCCTTATCGCGGAACATCCGTGAGATGTACGATAGAACCAACATATGCACGGTGTTAAGGAGGCCAAATCAAAGTGGAATATACAATAAAATGGCCACTTCCGGTCTAAACTTTAAATCCTTGTATCTTTTCAACGACAAGTGATAGAAATGAACTAACTTCAAAAATGTATGTTTCATAACAAGGTCTACAAGAAAATGAGATAAAAAACTTTAAACCCTTATCGCGGAAGATCCGTGAGATGTACGAGAGAACCAACACATGCACGCTGTTCAGCAAAGCAAACTCTATAAGCATATTCAATAAAAATGTTACTTCCGGTAGACACTTCCGGTATAGCTATTCTTAGAGCTACATACATGTGTGACACATCAAAATAATCGTCTTGTTGAACAGAAGAAATATAATATTTAAGTAAGTTAGAACAAGCTGTATTAACACCTAAAACCAACACACACTCTCTTGTACAGGCTGATTACCCTGCCATCCAATTGTTAGTAAGGTTATGTTTGTATTTGTTATTTGAATACAAACAGACATAATAAGAAGAGTGTACTTACATACAGCAAGACACGTCATCCTTGTTTCACGACTTAACACATACTGAACAAGTGTCTCTCTCTCTTGTATTGAGGAAACAAACTGATGTAAGAGAGAGGGGGGTCTTACAAAGGATAAACAACGTTTTTTACAGTTGTTAACCTTACAGAAAGGGGTTAATAAAAATGCAACAAAATAAAAATAAAACAACTGATTTACATACAATAAAAATTTATTAGGATTAATTAAGTTGTACATATTGATACATAAATGACATACATAAATGACATACTATTATTACATAATGGCTCTAACGATACCCGTTAGAGGTTTATATTCCATTACACTGTCATGAATAACCAAACAATAAACACGAGTATTTTTTGGGAAGTTGGCGTGACTCATGAACTCCACCTTAATGTCCACCGTTGAAGACTTGATTGACTCGTTCTGGTACTGACAGTCAATCACAAATAGAGCTCTGTCTTTAAACTCGTCATAATTCAAGATAGGCTCCGACATGTTTTTATAACAGAAGTTTTTTTGAAAATCTGTATACATGTTATAGGCTTCTGCATATTTCGATTTCTCAAAATCCATATTCATAGATTCATAAGGGTAGCATTCTGAATTTAGAAACACTCTGAGGTCCAACATACCAATGTTATCGAAATAGTCTGACCTCTTCTTCACGTTATCCTTACGATCTGTTTGAAATGCTATAATCACATATCGAGGTCTTTCCAAGTTGGTTGCAGTTTTAACAGCCCACACATCTCTGTTGATATCTCTGAGTGCTGGTAACTCATATATGTCCCATTTGCGGTATGCGAGAAATATAGAGGTGTCTTTGGCTATTTTATCCATCAGTTCCAATTTCATTTTATCATTGGGAAATACATGTTTTACCTTTAAAAACATATTGGTTACGGTAATTTTTGCTCGTGCCGTACCTGTGCTGTAATAGCCGTTAGAATCGTTTCGACTTCTTGTAAAGCGGAAAGTATGTTTGCCACAGAGAACTCCTTTGAAATGATGAAAGAAACTGAAGAGGAACCAGACAGGTATGAGCATGTGAAACTTGTTATCATTTAAGGTGATGTGCTCCGACGACACATTCAGACCGGCGTTGCTAAGAGATTGGGCTTCATTCTTACTGAACGATAGCAGACTTTTGATGATGGTTGTGGTGTATGGGTCTCGCACTCGTTCCACTTCCTTGTTATTTAACTCATAGGTCATTGATTCAAACAGAGCTGCTCCTCCATTATTTGACAGATAACAAGCACCAGTGGCATTTTGGATTGCTACAGGTTCCAGAGCACCTTCGATTATTAGAGCTGACTCGGCCAGACATACGAACGCATCTTGTTGGTTGATGGCTATTTCAATTTCATCGCTGTTACCAAACGATTTAGTTGGTGAATAGTAAGAACGCAGCTCTTCTCGATCGATGCCATCATCAAACACGGGTTCTTTGAATATTTCTAGTTTTGACGACATGATAACCCAGGCTTTGCAGGAACTCAATATTATCGGGACGAAGCGTACCCTTTGACGTGTCTGACTCAACTGAATTTGATGTGGTAGATGCACTTGATTTTATATCCTTGAAGACCAACATACTAAGCAACTTTTATAAGTTTTAAGCGAACAGACACCTCTTCACCTTGAAAGTTGACAGGAACTGAATCTTGGTCGACGATGTCGATGCTTATATTGGAAATCTCTTGCTTGTTCACCGGCAAGTAAATTAAATTGTTAGGTTCTATGTCGATTGCGTAGCCAGGATCAACCATCGGAGCAAACTCATACAGCGTATGTGAGGGTTGTCCGTTATAATAGGAACCAGACACAATATTGGTTTCGATGCGAATCTGTCTAACATCCACTATATCAACAGGTAAATCAGATTCATAAAAGGTGTCCGGCTGAAGAACTTGTTTTGAAAAGCCCAACATTCGCCCAATCGAACCATCAAATTCAAAACTGACATTTGTATAACACTTTAGTCTACATTTGATGGTGTTCGGATTAGGTCTCAGAAGCAGAGCCTGTTGCTTTTGTTCGTGTGTTGCTGTAGCACCAACAAGTTCATTTTGAAGTAACTCTTCCAAGTGTGTTATTTCATAAGCACCGGTGGGTATCGTGATGGTTCGCCAACCGGTTCCTTCTTTTACATGAAATTTGTTTTTACCTTCATAGATGTTGGGTATGTTGTTGTAGGTGTGAAAGCCTATCAAGGCAACAGCATAATTACCATCCAAAACAATTGGTGGATGGTAGTCTGACGACAGATGGGAGCTGCGGTCTTTCAACACAAAGGTGTGCGCCATGACTGATACACACAGGCTACTGTTTAAGGCTTTTATTTAAAAATTTTAAACATAAGTGACCACAATTATAAGTATTATATTTCTGATACACATCATGATTGTACATTAAAGTAGAGTTTTTAAGGTAACGCTGCAGCTCAACTGGTGGTTTCAAGTTTCCATATGAGTCAAAGTACACGGCTGTGTCACCACGTTTCTTAACTGCAACCCAATGACTGCCAGGTTCCTTGTTTGTTTGCAAATTCATGATAAGTGATTCATTCTTGCGTGGCCCATTCGATGGCAAAGTATCTCGCATGTATACACCTCTAAAATATGGAATTTTCATTTTACCAGCAAATTTCACAAGGTCTTCATTTGTTAGAGGTCTTGCTGGTAAACATCTTACTCGTTTTTTGGTTTCTGCAGATACAACCCATAACCGGAGCGCTGTTTCTTGAGATACATGCCTGTGCCCAGTCTCTTGCATTTTGGCTTAAATTTCAAGCCACTCCCTCTCCTACCCATCGCGATGGCTTCCATTGTTTTGTTGTGCCGTTCTTCCTCTTCTAGTTTCTGTTTCGCAGACTTGGCATCGTTCACGGCTTTGGCAATACCTGCAGCACCACCACCCAGAGCTCCTAGTGCTGACAGCCCACCAAATATCAGAGGCAACAGCGGAAGGAAGCCTCCACTTTTAGGTATTGGAATAACTCGAGGTTTCTGCACATTCTTACGCCCACCAATGTTTCTAACGATTGTATGAGCTATATCAAATACGGCGTTCGCTGTTGGAATAAGATTTCTATCTTTTATAACTTCCTCAATCAGACTTAGTATGTTTTTAAAGGGAACCTTCTTCTTTGGCTTCGAGTTGATTACATAAAACCCCTCATTAAGTTTTCTGTTAACTTTCATGGTGTTTGTAACGCCCCGCAACGTTTCAGCAAAACCTGTATCTGTCTTTGTTAATAACAGCCCTCACTCTGTGACACCAACATGCATACTGACTGGGTGTCTCACTTGCATTCATATATATACACACCCAAATAAAATATAGTTTAGTTTAAGTTAAGATGCGTACCAGCAAACACGCTTCTGCCTTACCCATTACAAATATAGACGATGTTGTTACGGACACAGCTCAACAACAACTGAGGCATGGTCCTCTCTTTCCAAACACCGTTCGCTGTATCATATGTGGTCCCAGTGGGTGTGGTAAAACTAATGTCATGCTGAGTTTGTTGTTTGAAGCAAACGGTTTAAAATTTGATAACGTGTATGTGTATTCAAAGTCTTTGTATCAACCGAAATACAAGATGTTAAAAGAGGTGATGAATGCCACAAAAGGTGTTGGTTACTATCCTTATCGAGAAAACGATGAAATATTAGATCCGGAAGATGCCAAGGACAACTCTGTGTTTATATTTGATGATGTAGCTTGTGACAAACAAGATAAAATAAGAGCATACTTCAGTATGGGCAGACATAAGAATATTGATTCATTCTATCTCTGTCAAACATATACACGAATACCCAAACATCTGGTACGTGACAACACCAATGTTATTGTGTTATTCAAGCAAGATGAAACCAATTTAAAACATGTGTACGACGATCATGTGACCACCGATATGGACTTTAAACAATTTAAAACTATCTGCCACCAATGCTGGAAAGATAATAAGTATGGTGTGTTGGTGATTGTGAAGGAAAACGATGTACACAAAGGTCGATATAGAAAAGGATTCGATAGATATATATTATTCTAACAAACGATGATAGACAGGACAGTCAGCTGTCTAACACAGGTGTCTAACACAGATGTCATACAAGTGTCTAACACAGCTGTCATACAGCTGTCATACAGCTGTCTAACACAGCTGTCTAACACAGCTGTCTAACACAGCTGTCTAACACAGCTGTCTAACACAGCTGTCTAACACAGCTGTGTTAGACAGCTGTCTAACACAGCTGTCTAACACAGCTGTCTAACACAGCTGTCTAACAAGACAGCCAGACATCGTGATAAATAAGAAGGCATGTACCATGAAGGAGTCAGTATATGTTAAACCACCACACAACCTGTATCGCTCAAACAAATTATTAGACCAGCTGGTAATACCGACCAGTTGTAGCACAATGGAAGTGTTGGGTAAGGAAGAGCGAAAAGTTAAGAAAAGGATTTTACAACTTGCTGACAATATTCGAAAAAAACATTTAATGCTTAAACTTAACAGAGCCGAGAATGATGATGCTCTGCAACGTTTATATAAACCACTTGTTGAGCCCCTAAGTGAAATATCTAAAAACACAGCAGCACAGCAGCAGCAGCAGCCCCAGCAACAACCAAAGGCTGAACAAATCAAAGAAGAAGTGGTACCAGAAACGAAACCCCAAGTACAGTTCCTTAAAGACCATGAAGTTTTTGAAGCTGAACCTAGGGAAGAGGCTGAGGAGACAAGTTCCGATGAGGATATCCCAACATTTGAAGAGCTTGAGGCAGATCTACAAACTGTCACATCCAACCCTGCATATCAAGAATTTTTGGAGCAATATCCTGAACGAGTTCGATATTATGTAGACAAGTATTTTACTGAACCACCAAGGCTCGCTACCATTGATCAAACGTATGGTGCTCGCTACGCTAAAGATACCGGTAGCTGGAGTCTTGGCAATAAACACTTGGATTTTACTGATAATGACATTCGACTAGGTCAACGGAGATATCCGCAAACACAAGGTCTGCTAGAATTGATATTTATGAAAACACCTAGAGGGTATACCTATGACGATCTTCAACACTATAGAGATATTCTAGAAGCAACTAGTGTGCATAAAATGAACTATGATCCTAACGCACGAACCAAGGGTTGTTCCTCTGAAAAGTACCTGACTCTAATAAAACCGGTGATAAATCCACGAGGTCGTAGATCCTCAACTCCTCAAGGTTTTGGTTACGACACACATCATAACGCAGAACAAAAAACTGAACCTAGAGCTCAGAATGTAAGCAGCAACACTAACAACTATATGCTACAAAATAACAAACAAATAGAATATGTCTATTGGGATGACATAAATGAGCTGGTTGATAGACTTAGACTTTTAGTAGCTTCCCAGGCTGCTGGTAATAATGCTCATAACAATGAAATTCAGTCAATCATTGAAGAACTGAAGGAGGTTGGTGTTATCGCCTAGTATACCTACATATATCAAAGATATACCTACCTTAGTGCTTAGTATAAAAATGTCTATCGATAAGTTCGGACGTTCCCAATCCAATAAAGGTTCTAAGTTTAAAATTATTGAAAGAGAGATTTTCCCAAGAACTACTAGTGGTGATTTTGATTTGCAAAGCCATAGATTGTGTAACATAGCTGATCCAGTCGATGCAACAGATGGTGTAAATAAAAAATTTGTTGATGTATGGATAGACGACTATCAGAAGAACAAAGATGAGGTAACACAAAGAATCATTGCCATACTACTTGAAGCTGTACACAAACCTGAGTTGGAAGATTTAAAAAACGAATTTGAAAATAAATTGAAAATTTTAGCTAAGAACATAACTGCTCAAGTTTTAAAAGATGTTGATGTATTAAAGAATAATAAGCTAAAGAATAAGCTGGGAGAAATAGACAGCAAACTAAAAGATTTACATGATAAGTGGATACTTTTAAATCCAACATCGCCATGAAACAAACAGACATCTATCTGGTTGAACGCATCTTGAGGAAGAAAGGCAAGCAGCTCTATGTAAAATGGCTGGGTTTTGATAAATCTCAGAATTCTTGGATAAATTCAGATGATGTTAAATAAGCTTATATATTTAATGTATTAATGTACTTAGAATAAAATAAAAGTCTTTAATTAAAATAATGTTATTTTATTTTTTCATCTGGTTACATACAATTAAGCTAAGTGAACAATTACAATTTATATCGTAAATCAATAATATCCTGAATAAACTTCTCCTGAGGTACATCTGCTATCTGTAGATCGTTTCTCTTCGCCTTGAGGTATTCGACTTCGGTCTTTATTCTGTTAAAGAGATTTACAGAATTTGGATCATACAACATGTTTAAAACTACTTCGGAATCAGGGTGTTTATTTTTAAAGTTCTTGACAGCTCTTTTAAAACTTTTCTTCTGAGTCCTTACAGCATGATATGGATAGGTAGTATCCTTCTCATTTCTTGAAAGCAAACCAAAAACACAAAGTTTTCCAGGGTTGCTTGGTTTTGGAGATATATCTTCTAAATGTTCTGTGATTTTAGCATTTGTTTCTCGCATACGCTGCACTTCATGATCTATCTCCATTAATTTCACTTCAATTTCTTTGAGGTTATCCTTGTATTTTTGATTAAATTCACTTACGAAAAAATCAAAAATAATTTGGTTGCACTTTTCATAGAAACTATTGGATATCCAACAAGCCAAATTTAATATCAAATCTTTACAGACATATGTACCAGATATCAAGTTGTTTTCAGTCTGTGTTCCACCAAAGTCCACCAAGTATGTAGCGGTTGTAGGTGTTAGTTGAGATGTTGCTTCCAGCACATCTAGGGGGCCGGAATTCCGGCCCCCTAGATGTGACTCTAAGTGGACATCTTCGGTTGAAATATTAAGGTAATCGGTATTCTGGCTACCTAAATGTTTCTTCGCCTGACCGTTGTAATAGGTAATCAACTCTTTAGTTTTCTTATTTTCCAACCAATGTCTGAATCTTTTCTCACCATCTTTACACAGCTTAGTCGCATTAAAATAACCAGTGTTTTTATCAATAATTAATTGAAAGTCTGCAAATAAACCATACCAGAAGTTGTCTTTAATTTGCTGGTAGCACACATCATTTAATGTAGCCATTTTAAACACACTACTGAGCACTTGGATACGTTAGAGTTAACTGAAGCACGTCTTACCTCTACGATAACTAAATTTTGAATGAGTTTAACAGTGTGTAGTGAACAATTTACATGGATGATGTCATCCTTTCGGTTTGTACTAGACAAGCTCAAACACGAGTAATGGGGTGATTGAACAGATATAACACAAGATAACATTCACCAAAGTCATCAACTGACACGTTATTTACCCTAAGCGGGCCTCTCTCTTGCGTATATTAAACAGATACACAGACAAGTTTAAACACAAATAATGGGGTGATGTCATTCAACGGAAATTACACTAGATAACAACCGTACAGACAAAACTCAAACAGGTTTGTGGAACAGGTTTGTGGATGATGTCATACTTCTAATGGCTGTATTCTAGACAAGCTCAAACACGAATACCATTTACCCATCAAGGGGCCCCCTACAGTATGTTTCTGAACTTCCTTCTTTTGTTTGCTAACGACCTCTGTGTGTTATTTTTAAATAAGTCTTCAACCATCTTTATCAGCGAAAGGCACCATCTTTAAGAAAGAAAGCCGCCATTTTTTATAATGTCAGCTTAAGGTATCACAGGCTTCCATCTTTCATTCCGCCATTTTCCTCCGTTTTGGTTCCGCCTCTAATATTAAACATTATTTTGTAAATCATCCATTTGTCTAATAATAAACTTTAATTCTATTACATGTATGGTTTGTTTGTAGTCGTATATATATATATACCAACCTAAAACAATAAATTAATAAGCGTCTGCTTAGCTTAACGGGTAGCATCGTTGCCTCCCATCTGAATGCCCCGGGTTCGAAACTCACCTGCACCAAATGGTTTTTTTCAAAATATAATAATTTGAAGTAATAGGTTAGACACTTTTGAAATGTTTGCATGTGACTGTCTGGCCCAAGTCGTGTGACGTCACAGTTTCCTAGACAGGTCAATGACCTTAGGAATAACACGGATGTGACTGTCTGGCCCAGGGCGTGGCTGGGCGCCGGCGCCGGGGGCTGGCGCCGGGGCGTGGCTAGGCGCGGGGCCCGGGGCAGGCGCCAGGGCAGGCGCCAGGGCAGGCGCCAGGGCTGGCGCCAGGGCGTGGCGCCAGGGCGTGGCTAGGCGCCGGCGCCAGGGCGTGGCGCCAGGGGCGTGGCTAGGCGCCGGCGCCGTGACGTCACTTCCTGTGACGTCACTGTCTGCTCAAAGTGTCCCATTACCTACTAACGTAAGCTGTGCAGCTCTTTTTAACTCTCTGTATTTCCGAGGAGAACCTGACAATAAAATCGATGAAATCTACATATACAGGATTAGTTTAAAGTATGGGAACACCTAGATATCTCACAAACGGAAAACGATAAAAAGAAAGTCTGGGCGCAGCAAGTGCGTTATGGTAGTGAATTTTCATAAAAATGTTTTTAATATCAAATATGTTTTTTTTTAAAGAAAGCAAGCATCAAATTTGGTTACCAATATAATCTATATAGTAGAAACAATGTGCCATGTTTCATCAAAATAACTTTATGGTTTGAAAATGTACAAAAATTTCCGGAAGTAAACTTAAAGTGTTCCCGAAAAAACCGGTTACTTGGTCAACCTTATAGGTTAATAGCAAATTGAAATGAAAATTCGCTACCATAACGCACTTGCTGCGTCCCAAATTTCTTTTCTTACAAACATGTATTATATTTCGGTGGAAAATGCAAAAATGGAATAACATAAGTCGTGTTCGATAAAAAAAAAGAAAATTTGAATTATCAACGACTTATGGGCCAGCCTGTAATTGTAGAAATATTTTTTAAGATGTAGCTCAAGACAACCTATAATTAATGTATACAATGTTTTTACGTATCTTGTATAATCACGGATATATTAAACTTTATTGATTTTTTACGAAAATTCGACAAAAATTTTATACCATTAAACGATAAACTCTATAGCCAAGCTACTGCCAAAGCACCAGAGAAAGGGTATATTTAAAATGAATTTTCTGGAAATATTTTAGTAAAATGAAGGACAATGACGATTGAAAAACATTCTTCTTGAGACATTTTCTTTCCATAGATCATATTAGTTTCAGGTTCTTTGCCTAAATATTACCAATTTTAACGTTTAAAATCGCGACTTTGACGTTTTGAGGAAAACCCAAATTTATTTTTCTGTAAATGCCTATAACTTTTTTGTCTTTTAAACCTACAGAGCTAAATTTTGGTAGGTAATTTACCTCTAACAATATAAACCTGCGTACCAAATTTGGTTGCCCTTATTTTGTGAATCCGGAGATATAAATTTTATTTCGAAAGAAAACACAACATTTTCCGGGACAACCTCTGCGGATTTTCCTGGCTAACGAACTTATCCAAGCCAAAAGGTAGGTATTCACCAAATTTAATCAAAATCGGCCCATTAGTTTTTGAGTTAGGTGTGCTATATATATATATATATATATATATATATATATATATATATATATATATATATATATATATATATATATAGAAACTGACCCCGGATATGTGCGCTCATTAGAAGACATTTTTTCAAAATTTAAAAGTCGGGATCTCCTCATTAGTGATTTTTTTTAAAAAAGAAAATTCACTAGAAACAAGATTTCAACACGTGTTCACGTGTTGCCAAGGTTGCCATAGGTGCATATTTTTACGTTACGACAAAACATACAGGGTCGTTCTGAAAAGTGTAGTAGTTACAATGATTGATTTTTTAAATGCAATTTTATATATATATATATATATATATATATATATATATATATATATATATATATATATATAGATTAACTTTGTTACAGGGTACCCTATTCCCAAATTACAGATATCGGCATTTTAATAATACATTACATTGTATTGATTGATAAAACTAATAGCAATACGTAAATATCTTATGCACGGAAAACAACAAATAAAAATCTTTTTACAGGTATTGTAGGGTTGCCGTAGCATCGTCTTTTCAAGGTTACCGAAAATATACAGGATGGTCCTGAAAAGCGTAGTGGTTGCAATGGTCAATTTTTAAATGGAACATCCTGTATATTATATGATTTTATGAATCCTTTAGAACTCTAGATTAACTTTGTTATGCCCTATGCCCAAATTCTATGGTTACGCAGATTGACAATTACATAATAAGTACTTATTGTCACAAAGCTGACTATGCTTTGTAAATAAATATTAGTGAACTGTCAAAATTAGTTAATGTCAATCACTTTATAAAATGGCATATCTTAGCGATATAGAACGCATACAAATCTTAATTTTACGAGGCTTTGGCGACGGAAAGAACGTATGAAGAAGTTACACGCATAGTTAACGAACTGAATCCTCGACACATTATTAACAGATCAACCGTTTTTGAAATTATCAAGAGATATACAGAGACTGGATATGTTAAAAATTGTCCTAAACCTGGCAGGATGAAAACTGCTACAGGTGATGAAACCCAACTAAATAATATACTACTCCAAGTTGAGGAAAATGCTCAAATAACTTCAAACCAGTTGGCGCTAGACAACAATATCGCTCAGAGGTCCGTGATAAGAATTTTGCAGTCAGAAAAAACAAAACCTTATAAAATTCACTACAATCAAGAACTTACAGATGACCCAGACGGCAGATTGCAGTTTTGTGAAATATTTGAAGAAAAAAAGAACGTTGATGTTAATTTTTAAAAAAAATATGTATTTTCTGATGAGGCAACGTTTTGCCCAACGGAGAAGTAAATAAGACATAATTTTCGGGATTTTGTATAGACGTAATGCTCGTTGGATGGGAAGAGACACACGCAGTGGTCGCAGAAAATAAGTGTTTGGGCGGGGATTATTAATAATCACATAATCGAACCCTTTTTAATAGAAGATAATTCAATTGGTGACAGATATCTGGACCTGTTGAGAAATAATATTGTGCCAGCTATAGCAGCCATATTTCCCAATCCAAAAAATGACGTGTTACCTTCTGATGACATATGGTATCAACAAGATGGTGCTTCCTCTCATTACACCCGGGCTGTACGTACCTATCTAGACACAGTGTATCCACAGAGATGGATAGTACGTCGAGGAGCGATAGAATGGCCGCCCCGGTCACCGGACTGGATCCCCATTAGATTTTTTTTCTTGTGGGGGATACCTTAAAAACAAAGTTTACAAAAATAGACCAGTTGATTTACAAACTTTACAAGATCGTATTTTGGAAGAGATAAATCTGATACCAGAAACATATTAACGTGATTCAATTGGACAATTTTCTAAAAGACTTGGATACTGTCGTATCGTAAATGGTTTGCACTTTGAACATTTACTTTAGAATTTGTTTGGTTATTTTACCTTGTTTCTTTAAATGTTGATTATTTTTATTGATAGGATTCAAGTTGTAATACTAAAATAAACATTTTGGGGCTTACTGGCTACGCCTTTCATTACCACCCCTTGTATTTTATATTTCCGTCGCAACCCTACAATACCTGTGAAAATATTTTTATTTGTTGTTTTCCGTGCATAAGATATTTATGTGTTACTGTTAGTTTTATCAATACGTAATGCAATAATTAAAGTGCCGATATCTGCGTAACCATAGAATTTGGGCATAGGGTACCTTATAACAAAGTTAATCTAGAGTTCGAAGGGATCCATAAAATGATATAATATACAGGATGTTCTATTTAAAAAAATCAATCATTGCCACCCCTACGCTTTTCAGGACCAGCCTGTATTGTTTTGTCGTAACGTGAAAATATGCACCTATGGCAACGTCGAAACACGTGTTAAAATCTTGTTTTTATCGTTTTCCGTTTGTGAGATATTCAGATGATTTAATACTTTAAACTAACCTGCATAAAAAGGATAAAAAGATACACCAGGAACCGTGCTAGAGTTTGTTTTTCATTTTCCTTAGATCACACCAGCCCTGCTTCGATAATCCAGCATTTGTTGAGCTGTGTAAGTGGTGATTAAGCCGCAGGTAAACAGGGTAGAAAAAGCAATAAGATTTTCAGATTAAAATGCAAACAAGGCTCTTGCACTTAAATTTATTAATATTAAATTGTAACTTTATTGAATTTAAATTTTACGGAAAGGTATTGTAAAGAGTTTTGGTTAAATTAGATGCAGATTATGGAAAGGACGGGGGAAGATGGGATAGATTCATTATTAGAAAAATTATACGCGGTGTCCCACTTTATAGTTAAATAAATATGAAATTATTTACGGTTAAACAAGTTGCGCGTATATTAAAATACTAAAGGCATGTATATATATATATATATATATATATATATATATATATATATATATATATATATATATATATATATATATATATATATATATATATATATATATTGGAATGTTGCACTACACTGTAATTTCTCTTAAATATACACTTTATTTGTTTGCTGTACTTTCAGTGATTTGTTATCTGGTTACGTGGACTGCAGTTTCGAACCGTCCCGATTCATCATCAGTAGCTACTGATGATGAACCGGGACGGTTCGAAACTACAGTCCACGTAACCAAATAACAAATCACTGAAAGTACAGCAAATAAATTTTATATATATATATATATATATATATATATATATATATATATATATATTATATATATATATATATATATATATATATATATATATATATATATATATATATATATATATATATATATATATCAGTTATGAAACAACACATTTTTGTTTCCATGTTGAACCTTAAGTCCTTTTTACAAAAGTAACACGCCCTGATTTCAAAGGTACATTGTGCAATATGACCTTTATCTGCCTACTACCCAAATGTTACTGGAAACCGTCTTCAAGGTCTCAATGTGTTCAACCCTAGAATAGAGAGACTGCCACTTTTGGTTTTGTCACAGCATAATATGCTGTGGTTTTGTATTGTTTATGGTGGGGTGCCTACCTGAGTCGTTATCGGTGTCATTGTCAGGGTTGTAAAATTAATAAGGTCAGGTATTAAGCGCATTAAACGTATCTCTTGGGTTAGGTGGAATGGTAGTGAAACACCCCATTGATTTATTTGTCACGTTATATTTTTAACGAAGATAATATAGTGGGTTTCTTGTTTAAACAATCGGAAGATTTTTCGATCTCGATCGCTTAGCTGATAATTCTGGTTTTGAAGTTGGAGACTAAAGCTAGGATTTGATTGTTTCCCAAGTCCATTCTGTATCCTGTATGAATATTTATCCGTGGCTAGTGCTTATAGAGGGTCAGATTATCTAACTACGAGGGTATGCCCATGTATTTTATAGTGGATGCCTCTGCTCGTTTGTTCTATATAAGTTTTTGAACAACCGGAACAACGAGTTTCATAAACTACATGAGATTAGTTTGGAAACGTATCCTTGGGGTTCTTTTTTAGACGGCAGTTTTTGTTCTGCCTTATTAAGAAAATAACAAAGTTATTAAATAATAAGTAGGTTCGCTGCGGTTTCTTATGCATTCGATAACTCTTCGAGGCATGCTTTAAATTAAGCGAAAATGACTCATTACTTTGAATAACTTGGTTCTTCATTGTGATGGGTCTAGGGCTGGTGTATCTCTTATGAGATTTGGTGGAGTTGAATTGTACAAGAGTTCTACTTCCCCAGTCTAATATTTTTTTTGGAGATCCACAGAGACAGAACCCTCCATGAGTCTGCGATACTCATCTAATTGGTCATCTAATTGGGCTAAAGAGACAGACTTAGAATATTGTCTATTTGAGTGGAGGGTGCTGTCATCCGCGTAACTGTGAACTGGATTGGATGTGCTAGAGAGAAAGTCATTGATGTGGAGAAGAAACAAAGTAGGGGCTAAAGCTAAACCTTGAGGGACTCCGGCATTAATTGGATACAGTTTAGAGGAATGGCCATCCACGACAACAGAAATGCCCCGGGTTGGAGAGGAAATTTGCTGTCCAGGTAGAGAGTTTTGGTGGTAGGCCGTAGGCCGGAAGTTTATTAAGCAGCGCTGCGTGACAGACCTGGTCGAATGCTTTGGATATGTCTAGAGCGACAGTCTGCGATTCACCGTGTAGTTCCATAGACTTGCTCCAAGAATGGGTGACAAAGAACAGGCGGTCGGCAGTTGATCTGCGCTGACGAAATCCATACTGCCTGTCGTGGATTAGACTGTGTTTTTCAAGAAAATTTTGTAATTCGGTGTTTATTTACTTTTCCATCACTTTAGAGACGACTAAAAGGAGAGAAATAGGTATGTAGTTGCTAGGAAGCGCTTTGGATCCTTTCTTGTGGATGGGTTGTACTCGAGCAGTTTTCTAGTTACTAGGGAATATGCCTCTATTGTAAGATGTCTGAAACAGACGAGTCCGGACAGGAGCAAGTTGTGGTGCTCATTTTTTGAGAACAATTGCTGGGATCTCGTCAAGGCCAGATGCTTTCCTGGTATTAAGAGAAGAGAGCATCTTTCGTACCTTTTTAGTTTTGAAAATGATATTCGTCATTTTATGCGCGGCATTGGGGACTGTTGGTGGTTGAACATTTGGAGGTGGGTTGAGAGTAGAATTGCTGATGAACAACGAGACAAAGAGTTTAGCCTTGCCCAGGGCGGTATAAACAATTTCATCCCATGAAACAAGAGGTGGGAACGTTCTCTTGCATACATTATTCCTAATAGATTTAGCAAGAGTCCAGAAAGGTTTGCTGCCGTTGGAGCTCGAGAGGACTTTGTTTTTGATGTGGTTATTAAACGCGTTTTTTGCCTCAGAAAGAATGCGGGCATAGCGGTTTCTGGCGTCGTTAAATCCTTGACTGTTTTCTTGACTGGGATTGTGTAGAAGCGTTTTGTGAGTTTTGACCTTTTCAAGTCTGGCTTTGTCACAGAATTTAGAGAACCAGGGCTTTTGAGAGGCAGCTTAGATGATTTCGGTGGAGTTTTGTAAAATATCAGAGGGGTCAGGATAAGATAAGCAGACAGACACCCATGGAAATGAGGAAAATTAATCCCGCATTTCGTCCCAGTTCGCGGAGCTGTACTGCCAAATTATACGTGGGTGTGGTGACTGAATGACCTCGGGTTGCACTGCGCAGAAAGCAGTGACCATGCCGTGGTCTTAGCGACCAAGGGGGGCGGTGACTGATGTCTCTAGCATAGGTTCTGTAGTAAGAAGAAGATCTAAGAGATGTGAGCTGCGTGTTGGGATGCGAGGAAAGTAAGTAGGTTGCTGAACCATATTGGCTAAAGAATTACTGACTGCGAAGGCCTCCGCTGCTCTCTGAATGCGTCATTTCCATGGGGCTCCGCTATCTATTGAGAAAAACGCTGAAATAACTCAAAAACGAAGAACGATATCATTTTTTTCTTATAAACATGCATTATAATTCGATGGTAAACACAAAAATGCAACAACATAAGGGGGTGTTCTATTACAAAAAGAAAGGGTATATCACCAACGACTTATGGGCCACCCTGTGACTATCAAAATAGGTTTATAAGATGCAGCTGGAGATAGCCTATAATTAACGTATATACTTTTTTATCATATCTTGTATACTAACGGATATATTAAGTTTTACCGTAGAAATGCGTCCCCTGTATGTGTAAACGTACAAAAACTGAAACTGACCCCGTATATGGGTTTTAGAGGTGCTACTTTGCGCTCATTTAAAGAAATCTTTTTAAAATTCATAAGTCGCGGTCCTTTCAATAACGAATTTTTTCTACGAAAATTTGCCAAAATTTAGACTATTAAACCATAAACTCTATAGCTGAAACTACTGCCGAAGCATCAGAAAAAGGGTCTATTTGAAATGGATCTTCCGAAAGTATTTTAGTAAAACGAAGTACAATGATGGTTGAAGATGAAGCTTAAGGCTTTGTAAAACATACTTATTACTATATATCTTCTACATAATCCATATTTGTCTCAAATTCGTTGTCTGAAAATTTCAAATTTCAACGTTGTTTCAAATCGCGACTTTGACGTTTTAAAAAGAAAAATGACATTTTCAAAATATTTTTTCTGCTATTTCTTGACCTTTTTGCGTCAAGGAAACTTAACGGTTGTATGTAATATTCAATTGGTTTTGTTAGTCACACAAAATATTTTGTTCTTGTGCGTTCTTAAAATGCCTATTATTTTTTTCCTTTCAACTTAAAGATCTGAATTTCGGTATATACGGTAAGTTTGATAGTAGAAAGGTATATGCCAGATTTGGTTGTCATGGCTCTGTTATTCTCGGAGATACAAAAATTTTACGAAAGAAAACTCAGAGTTTTCCCGGCAAAACTGGTTCAACTTTCCTGGCTAACGAACTTATCCAAGCCACTTGCAAAATGAAGGCACCAAATTTCATTAAAATCGGCACATTATTTTTTGAGTTATCGGTCTGTGTATATATATATATATATATATATATATATATATATATATATATATATATATATATATATATATATATATATATATATATATATATATATATATATATATATAACACAGATCTCCTCATTAGTGAATTTTTTGTTTTACGAAAAATTCGCTTAAAGAGTACACCTGTTCAAAATTTTTGTCCATATTTTTATCATTTCTTGTCAGAGACAAAACAGAAAGTATAGAAAATTTCATTGCAATTGGTCGAGTCTTACTGGGTGTTCAGCTTTTTTGGAAAGTCAGTATATTTTGTATAGATATGACATTATCCGCCTGTGTAATTATATCCCTATATTATATTTCACATCTTTTTTAAATACATTTTGGAAATAGTCTATGAATGTGGTATCAAATTTCTGAGAGTCCTGTTTCACAGCCATGAATAATTATTGAGAACATTATATAGTGAGATATGGATGATAGCACACTTCAAAGCTGAATGTGTTATTTGCATGCATATTGTTTTATGATTGAATTTGAAACCACTGCACTAAATTACCCTTTTGTTTCGTGTTTGCGTGGCCATGTCGCTTTATAATTTGGCCTTAAATATCAATTACTTTAGCTATCTTCACTTCAGTTAAGCAAGAACAGATTAGATCAATCTGCGTCCACATATTTGGGTCGTACGATAACTCAGTTTGACACCGATTCTCAGTAGATAATAATAGGTATGTAGGTATATGCAAATCGTTATCTTTAAATAAGATTATTAATTCCTGTTGGCTGATGATTCACACTCAGGGTTGTAATATAACATAAGTTAATGTTTTGTGTTAGTATAAAAATTTGTAAGAGCTTTGTGATTGTGTGATTGTGATTTTGATTCTTTAACGTCGGCCTATTTCCGCGACTATGGCCAATCACCGACGCCAGGGAGCAGTTTCACCTCACTATCCTGGAAATTTTGCCGAACCCCTGCCTTTCTGTAAGGATGGTAGGGATCTTTAACGTGCCCAACATCGCATGGACACGGGACCGACGGCTTTACGCCCCCTCCGAAGGGCGGAACGTGCAGAAATTCAACTTGCTCAAATACAATGCCAGTACCTCGGTTGATGTTACTGTTACAGTTTGTACTGAAAAAGTGAAAGGAGTACGCTGGGATCGAACCCAGTACCCTTCGGTTCAGAGGCACACATTCTTGCCCCTGGACCACCGAGGCTGTAAGAGCTTTGATTACATAAATATTTTACTTACCCCCTAAAGCGATTTTACCCAAATACAATCCGAACCGTTCGTTTGTAAAGTGCTAACTGGATGCCAGATTTGAAAACGATGTCTCAATTCGTTCTAAAGTTATCGTGGCTACAAACAGACAGACATACAAAAAAATGTTTCGGTCCCAAATCATGTTTTCTATATGTTTTGATACTTTTTACGACGTTTAAGCGAAAAAAAAAAAGTTTAAATTTTGTCGCCCATGCGATACTTCCACACGTTGTGACGATGATGTGGAAGTAAAACGAGAAAAATTTTCTATGAGGTTGTTTATTAAAAAAACATCCGGGGCGCAGCAAGTGCATTATGGTATCGAATTTTCATTATATGCTTTAAATTTGTATAACTCAATTTTCTATAAAACTAGAAAGTTGAATTTTGATATGTAGTATTGTTATTTTTTGAGATACAATTTTTTTTTTACGGAAAAATCACATTTTTTAAATAAAAACTAGTCCGATTGGTCTGACTAACGAACTCATCCAAGCTATTAATAAAGGAAATATTCTTGCCGATGTTCATCAAAATCGGTTAAAATAACTTGTTGAGTTATCGGTGGGATATTGGTTCTGAAGCCGAAATTCGCGCTCATTTGTAAAAATTTGTGCAAAGTCTCACCATCGATACCTCTCTATTACCGATTAAAAAAAATTAAAATCGCTAAAATGTTTGCTGAAAATTATAATTTCAGACTCAAAGGTGACAAAGTGATTCAGGCGTTTAAAAAAAAGTGATCTATTTCAAAACGTATGAAATCTGTACACTATTGTTTCTCCAAATGTAAAAATAAAATATAAAAAAGCTCGGGACGCAGCAAGTACGTTATGGTAAAGAATTTTTATTAAATGCTTCAAATTGAACTAACTTAATTTTCTATAAATTTAGAAAGTTTAATTTTGGTATGTGGTAAGGTCTTTCCTAAGGCAAGATATCCACCAAATTTCATTAAAATAACTTTGTAATTTTCGGAGAAAAAAATTATTTTCGAAAGAAAATTTTAAATTTCAATAACTCAGTTTTCTATTAACCTAGAAAGTTGCATTTTCGTACGTAGTAAGGTCTCGCCCGAGGCAACATATGTAGTAAATTTCATTAAAACAGCTTTGTTATTTTCGAAGAAAATTTTTTTTTCGAAATAAAACTCAAAAATTTCCCAGAAAACCCCGTCCGAATTTCCTGGGTAACGAGCTCATCCAAGCCATTAATAAAAGAAAGGCACTTGACGAGTTTCATCGAAATCGGTTAATTATTTTTTGAGTTATCGGATGGATACATATACAGGGTACCCAGCGACCGGGAAAACCTGGAAAAATCTGGAAATGTGAAATACCCCCTAAAATGTCAGGGAAATGTGAGGGAAATTTGTGATTTACTCGAATGCCATGGAAATGATTCAGCAGACCTGGAAATTATATATTTGTAAAATTTCCTCACTAGCAGATGCATTTTTATTTCATATATATATATATATATATATATATATATATATATATATATATATATATATATATATATATATAAATATGTATGTATGTATGTATGTATATATATATATATATATATATATATATGTATGTATGTATGTATATATATATATATATATATATATATATATATATATATATATATATATATATATATATATATATATATATATATATAATATGAATTTTCTCACGTAAATAGTTTTCTCATACCTAGGAAAATATATCTGATAACAATGCATCTTACCTTTGATACCAATATCAATTAAATCCGCCAATGAATGCCATATCATGCGCCGATATAAATAGCGTCTTCTTCTATCTCAAACATGTCTCATATGTACATCTCACTTGGACTTTTCTTCCTTGAATGCATAAAATGCAAAATGCGTTTTATGTATTGGCCGGGTACAGCTCTGTTGTGATTGTGTTGTGTGACTTAAATATAAAGCTCCTCTTAAAATAATACAACTTATCTTATAAGTTGTTATTTACAAAGAAAAAAAGTATTTCCTGCGTAGGTGACAAGCACGGTGCCACTGAGCTATCTAACAGTACGTTAACTAACATTTTGTTTAGATGATAATTTAATTACAGAATTAGTAGAATTGCCGTTGAAACATATTCCAAGACTGTTTCTGTCTTATAATATGACGTCTTATGTTTATGTTTAAAAATAAAAGAAAATATTTGAGAATCATTTTTATAGACTTGACTTGATTTCGTCTATATTATGCTAAACTTTCAGGCCAAAACCACAGCATAATATATCTACGCTGTGCTAAAACTGTATTTGGGGCCGTTCATCAAGCTACAAATATAGTGTATTTTAAAAATTGATTGAATCCCCCAGTTAAATAACAATCACTTGGCAAATTTTTAATTTCAGACGTCTGTCACTTTTGGGCGAGATTTCACTATTGTTGGTTCGGGTAGTATGTTTTATGCCTGGTATTTATTTAGTTTGATTAGCGTTGATGTATGGGTTATACGTGTTGTATGAATCAACTTACGCCTGGCAGTTAACTACTCTGCTTGTAAGGTATTGGACTTTAACCACTAAGTCACTTCAATGCACGTCAGTAGAACAGCGATACTAGGCGCCATCTTGGATAATTATAAACCCATTAATTACTCTTCAACGACGTTGTCAAGGTCACTAACTAGTTTTTAATTATCGCAATTTTAATTATCTATGACGTCTGTTGCTCATTAAACGATAATTGCAAATTAGTAAATAACTTGTAATTCATATTATAATTTCTTTTATCTGGTATCATTATTTATAAATCTAAACTTATTTTTGGTTTTCACTTTATTTAATTGATGGAAGTTTTGTATATACCAGTAACGATATAGACAAGAATGTTATAATATTGAGAAAGAGAGGCTTGAACGTCTGGGAGTAAAAACGCGATGGCTATTTGTTCAAAATTTGTTTGGAAAATTTTACATTGCTCTTCTATCACCGTTATGTTAATTATCAGATGATTTGATCAGTGAAAAATTAAAGTAGAAATTGGTAGCATTGGTGACGAGATATAAATGTATCTAAATATGCATATATGTATACGAAATTTGAATCTCCCAAAAATCTCGTTTTTATCCCTTGTTAAGTCAATAAGTAATATAATGCAATTTAATTAAAATCGTGTCATTTTATGAAATCGAAGGAAGTTTTGAACATATCGGTTAAAATATAATACAGTTTTTATTACTATGAAATTTTTCGACAATTGTGCAGTGAAGAATGGCCAGCAAATTTTTTAAATTTTAAGTGGTTTAATTAGTCTAGTAGTAAGTAGTATAGGATCCTGGACACTCCATTTAAATACATGTAAATTTTGTAGTCTAGTATGGACAGTCAAGTCTATCTCTGGACATTTAAGTCAACCCTGGTCATAATTATAACGGTGTTTAAATGCAAATAGATAGAATTATTTTCGGGGAGTCAGGTATGGACAAGGTATTATTAATAATGAAAACAGTGGTAAAATATAAAAAATATAATATATTTATTCATGTGTACACTACAACAAGTTAACTAATTTTAAAATTGTCTCTTTCTGCAATTCTGCTTTTTTTGGGGTGACTGGGGCTTAGAGAGTGAACAGTAAAATTCCGAAAATACTGTTTTTGAACGTGCCCCTCGAAATCCCAATTGACTTGTTTTTTAAACCAGATTTCCTTGATAAAGAAATTATTAAGGGTGGCTAGTTTTGAAATGAAAGCACTGTTAGGTCACGGCTTAAACTGTCTTCAAGAATATCGTGAATTAGAGCCAACAGATTTTAAAATTATCTGAATGAACACACTATATGTGTGTATAATAAGAGAAAAGGCAATGTTGAAGGTGTTTTCGATTAAGGTAAACCATGTTTACATTTATTGTTAGAAAACGCTTATCATAATCAAATTGTGAGCTCGACAGCAGGCTACTTCTGTAAATACTACAAGCAGAGATTATACCACCTTAACAGTCATGCAAATTGTTCAAATTTAAGTCGCTGTTTCCATCCTCCATCTCCATCTGTATTAAAAGTAAAAATATTAGTTGCATTCAATGTAAGCCAGATTTTAGAGTTGTTAAGTGTTTCATGCAAAGTCAGAGGCATAAGCTTAAACTAAAAAATTCACAATCAGTCAATTTTTATACTTTAAAGAAAATAATAATCAGAATTAATCTTAAATTTTTACAATTTACAAAGAGAAGGCGTTTTCCTGATTCATATGGCATACTTCTTTGGCGGTTTAAGTTATAAATCATATGTATAATTATTTATTTGTTTTTAACTCTTTCATGTTCACTTTAGATCACTGTAATGGGTAGCAATAGTAGTTGTAGAAATTATTTTTAGCCTTCACATTTTAATTTTGTGTCTGCTTACCTAGCTACAAGAAGATGGATATACAAGATTTTCTGGAAAAATATGACACTTTGTTGTTAGATTATCACCGCAATCAAATTTATAGACTTCAAAATGGGTTGGGAAATTGCGAAAATGAACCGATGAGAATAACATGTCACGGAATGCATTATGAAAATTGCGTTTGGTCCAAAGACGATGCCAAGGACGGACCAGATACTTGTGAATGCTTTCATAAAAAATTACTTAGATCCAAAATAGATAAAATAATTAAGTTATATTTAAGAAAGAAGCTATTGCCATTGTAAAAAAAGAATGTAATTACTGTATATAAAATAAAGAAAAAACCAATGAATAATCAAGCGTATTTATTTTTAGTCTTCACATTTAAATTTTGTGTATTAAGTGCTTAGTAGTAACGATTTAAATTTCGTTACTTGTTATTGTGTTCGACTGTAAATATTGTTTATACGTGATGTACCTTATTACAGTAATAAAGCTCATATATAGATATGCTCTTTATTTTAACAAACAAGCATTATAAAAAACTCTCATCATTCCTACATTTGTCAAAGTTTTAGTTATACACCTAATACAATAGTTTGCTTACAACGAGTAAAGTTTAAATCTACATCCATATCTTACTTTTCAAACATCAAACTTCATATCTGCTGATCCATAACAAACCTCAAATAAGTGCTCACAAATTAAATCAATATTTTCCAAATTAAAAAAAAATTTAGAAAAGTATCAGCAGAATTACTTCCTAGAGGACTAAGTAGAAAATAAATTTTACTAGCGATAAGGACCTAAGATATCTTGAATAACTTGAAAACTACAAAACTATAGTCTACTATATCTCTTGATAAATGACTGAACCTTTTTGTGTATGTTGAATAAAACTGTTGAAAAAATATCTAGGTAAATAAGCCGCATCTGTGTTTGACGCTACACCACATGGTGGTCTGCTGATATGTTTTGGCAATTTGTTACTCAAGGCAGATGTAGAGACTTCTTCTCTGGCTTCAAAATTACTTGTTTGTTCTTTGGAATTGGTGTTACAGTTTCGCGGAATTGTCAGACAGAATAAAATTGAATTTATTTATGGATAAAAACCCGTTGCCACACTACATTATTCTTATCAAAAAACTAAAAAACTAAAATGACAAATGACGCTTCTAAAATATCTGTGTGATGTATTTCTATATTTAGCGCCAAAGTAAAATCAACTTATAACAATAATAATCATAGCAATAATAATAATAATAATAATAATAATAATAATAATAATAATAATATAACTAACAATAACAGCAAAAGAAGTAGGCTCTCTATAATAAAAATATTGATACAAATCAGCTTATTACATTATTGCAACTATTTTTAATATAGATAAATGTTTTTTGTCTGATACATTTAATTATAAGCAAAACTTTCCAAGAAAGAGGATTCAATCAAAAATGAGTTTGCTAAGAAAAGACATTTGTTTTCGTGTAGGTGTGTGCTTTTTTATAAATAAAGCTTCAAAAAGTAGCCTTTGCGCTTGTCATTACAAAAATCTAGTTACTCCATGTGGTTGTATTGATTATCCGTGATATGTTTTGCAAAATGTAGCTTTGTCAGCGTGCTTATTTCTGAGTGCAGAAATATGTTGCTTGTGTATGGTATTAAAACTTCTATAAGCTTGGTAGATGTGGACTGCGTTACAATGCTGATTTATAAATTCCAGCATTTGTCAACAAATATTATTTTTCTTTCTAGTTAAATAGGAAATCACGCGTCGTGTTCTAAGATTTTAAAGCCATTTTTTATCTGTATTGCTACTTAACATTTCAGAAATATTTTCTGAAATGTTTCCAAAGTAAGTCTTCGAAACATATTTGTTATCTTTTTTGTTTCTAATACAGATTTGGGTAAGTTAAATTTAGGGCTAATTTGTATTATTTTGTGTCTATTATCTTATCGATTATTTTAGCAGAGTAAACATTATTAAGTGCTATTTGCTTGATTCGTAAAATTTATTTTTGGGTCGTTTCAGGCATATAGGTATTGAAAATGTACGATGCATCATCTTTAAATGGCAGACGGACGCAGCTTTTGTAAAAAATGGGTGACATGAATCGTATGGTATAGTTGTTCCCTGTATATTGAAAAGTCAAGTGAATTATTTTCTAACTTTTTAATGGTTACACGCCAGAGATTTATAATATTGTTAGCTTCTTTGTCTAAAGTATATTTTAATAAACTTTAAAAATTCATTTAATTCTGTAAGGCTATCTTGAAAACATACTAAAATGCAATCTACATATCTGTACCAAAAGATAATATGTGAAACTTCTAATGTTGAAACTTGTTTTTCTAAGTTTTCATGAATATGTTGGCCAATAAACGAGACAACCGACTACCCGTAAGAAGAAGGTCATAATTTTGCAGAGAAATTTTTTCACTAAATTTAAAATAGCTTTGCTTTGTAAATTCAATAAACAGATTCACTCTTTCGTTTTTGTTCATCACATTTACTTATCGTTTCTAGTAAACGGTTTTTTACTGATGGTAAGAATTGTCTAAAGGGTATTTTAGAATACATGCCACATAACATAACATAAAATCAAACTAATTCACTGTTTGAAGGAATAGTTGTGTTATTTAAATTCTGTCATACTTCATGAGAATTCTTAGCTGAATATTTTGGAATGTAATTGTGTTCTTAAATAAGTGAAACCAATCTGCTGGCTATATTATAATTTAACATGATTAACTTCTGTCTTATGGATCTGGTTTATGTATTTTTTTAAATATCCACACATATCTTATGGTTACGGATTTTTATATAAAAGTTCTTTATTTTCTAACACCCTACACAGGGATGTATTTTAACCCCGATTTTTTAGTTTTGTCTGGAAGGAATTTGTTGGGGTATCTCCTAATCTCTGTACTTTCCTGCGATAATAAAATGATTCATTTTTATGTTGCATAAGGTCCTATTTTTATCCGTGGTTGTGTTTGGTTTTTCCTTTATCAGATTTGGTAAAAGCTAAATAGTTTTATGTTGCTTTTGAAGCAAGTGTACTTAAAAATCCACCTTTTTCAGATTTTCACGTTGCCGGGGGATATCTGAAAGCTAATATCTCTCTAATTTTGTTTGTAAATTTAAATGCTGGACCGTATTTGTAACCTTTATCTAGAATTTTTTTTCAGTTATAAAATGTGTATCGCTTAAGTTTTCAAATGTTGTGTAGAATTTATGTGTTTGCGGTGTAGCTGTTGACTGATTTCATGAATGTTGTACCTGTTCTAGGTTTGTGATATTTGTTTGTTTGACCTAAGCGTTGTTTAAATTTCTATTTGCTTATCACATTACATAATTTTTTAACAATTTCCCAGTACGGTCCTGTCACGTGGCGTCTCCTTCCCTCCTGAACATTACATTTGACATATGGTTTACATTGTGTTTGGGAATCCCTAGAATATTCTGGAATCATGGGACATTGTCATTATAACTGACAGTTTACACATCGCTTCCAGTACGGGCAGTGATGTTAACCCTACCGATTTTTCGGTAGATCTACCGATTTCCAATAAAGTCTACCGATCTACCGATTCGACACAAATTCTACCGAAAAACAAGCGGTGGTTAGCTGTCTTAGCTTTATAATGAAACTCGTTACAGTTTGCAGTGAACTACCTTTTCAACCATTTATAGATGGATTTGACTTATACTTAACAGGGTCCTGCTTTCTCAATTACAAAATTTTATTATCAGGTTGCCCTCGATCGGCCGGAGGATATAATAACAAAATTGATTGATATTGGCTGCATAATATTGTTTTTAAATTATCAGATTGCTCTCTATCGGCCGAAGGCCATAATAACAAAATTGGTTAAAACTGTTGATCCTAAACTTCAGAAATATATAATATATATTACCTACCTAAGTAGGTGTGTAATAGAAAGCGGTCACTTATACTATTTTCTTGTAGTTAGATTACCGTAATTTCAATACCAAAGTTTACATATATTTCATTCAAATTAAGCCGAATAAGAAAATTCAAAATGCGCCTACTGTCATTATTTTTCATTACATGTCTATATATTAGTCAATAGTCAATAGCAATTTGCCTTGTTGGAGAAGTTATTTATTTCACATTGTTCATTAATTAAATAAATTTTGTCCAGATTTGTGTTTGATTGAATTATTCATTGAATAGGGTATGTACACCTGCTTAAATATAGCTTGCAAAGAAGATGCATGCTCAAATATGCATCTTTCACGAAAGCGAGTACATATCTACCTAATATAGAAATTAGCAATAATTTGATTTCTAATAAAGTGGTATACAGAAAACCCGTATATGCTATTTTTTAAGGAATCTACAAAGCTTTGCATCTATGTAAAAATCTACCGATTTTGCGCGCCATGTACCGAAAAAATTGGTACTTTCTACCGAAAAACGTACGTCGGGGTTAACATAATTGAGTACGGCGCTAGTACCAGTACCCTTTAGACGCTTTCTTATACAATCGTGTATTACGGACGTATATATATATATATATATATATATATATATATATATATATATATATATATATATATATATATCAACATATAAAAATTCAAACGAACCTTGGATATGAGTCCGAAGGGTCCCAATTCGCGCTCATTTTGAAAAAAATTCGAAAGTCTCACCATCGTTACCTCTCTATTGAAAATTCACTAATAGCTTAGTTAATGTTTCGAAGACTTACTTTGGAAACATTTCAGAAAATATTTCTGAAATGTTAAGTAGCAATACAGATAAAAAATGGCTTTAAAATCTTAGAACACGACGCGTGATTTCCTATTTAACTAGAAAGAAAAATAATATTTGTTGACAAATGCTGGAATTTATAAATCAGCATTGTAACGCAGTCCACATCTACCAAGCTTATAGAAGTTTTAATACCATACACAAGCAACATATTTCTGCACTCAGAAATAAGCACGCTGACAAAGCTACATTTTGCAAAACATATCACGGATAATCAATACAACCACATGGAGTAACTAGATTTTTGTAATGACAAGCGCAAAGGCTACTTTTTGAAGCTTTATTTATAAAAAAGCACATACCTACACGAAAATAAATGTCTTTTCTTAGCAAACTCATTTTTGATTGAATCCTCTTTCTTGGAAAGTTTTGCTTATAATTAAATGTATCAGACAAAAAACATTTATCTATATTAAAAATAGTTGCAATAATGTAATAAGCTGATTTGTATCAATATTTTTGTTATAGAGAGCCTACTTCTTTTGCTGTTATTGTTAGTTATATTATTATTATTATTATTATTATTATTATTGCTATGATTATTATTGTTATAAGTTGATTTTACTTTGGCGCTAAATATAGAAATACATCACACAGATATTTTAGAAGCGTCATTTGTCATTTTAGTTTTTTAGTTTTTTGATAAGAATAATGTAGTGTGGCAACGGGTTTTTATCCATAAATAAATTCAATTTTATTCTGTCTGACAATTCCGCGAAACTGTAACACCAATTCCAAAGAACAAACAAGTAATTTTGAAGCCAGAGAAGAAGTCTCTACATCTGCCTTGAGTAACAAATTGCCAAAACATATCAGCAGACCACCATGTGGTGTAGCGTCAAACACAGATGCGGCTTATTTACCTAGATATTTTTTCAACAGTTTTATTCAACATACACAAAAAGGTTCAGTCATTTATCAAGAGATATAGTAGACTATAGTTTTGTAGTTTTCAAGTTATTCAAGATATCTCAGGTCCTTATCGCTAGTAAAATTTATTTTCTACTTAGTCCTCTAGGAAGTAATTCTGCTGATACTTTTCTAAATTTTTTTTTAATTTGGAAAATATTGATTTAATTTGTGAGCACTTATTTGAGGTTTGTTATGGATCAGCAGATATGAAGTTTGATGTTTGAAAAGTAAGATATGGATGTAGATTTAAACTTTACTCGTTGTAAGCAAACTATTGTATTAGGTGTATAACTAAAACTTTGACAAATGTAGGAATGATGAGAGTTTTTTATAATGCTTGTTTGTTAAAATAAAGAGCATATCTATATATGAGCTTTATTACTGTAATAAGGTACATCACGTATAAACAATATTTACAGTCGAACACAATAACAAGTAACGAAATTTAAATCGTTACTACTAAGCACTTAATACACAAAATTTAAATGTGAAGACTAAAAATAAATACGCTTGATTATTCATTGGTTTCTTCTTTATTTTATATACAGTAATTACATTCTTTTTTTACAATGGCGATAGCTTCTTTCTTAAATATAACTTAATTATTTTATCTATTTTGGATCTAAGTAATTTTTTATGAAAGCATTCACAAGTATCTGGTCCGTCCTTGGCATCGTCTTTGGACCAAACGCAATTTTCATAATGCATTCCGTGACATGTTATTCTCATCGGTTCATTTTCGCAATTTCCCAACCCATTTTGAAGTCTATAAATTTGATTGCGGTGATAATCTAACAACAAAGTGTCATATTTTTCCAGAAAATCTTGTATATCCATCTTCTTGTAGCTAGGTAAGCAGACACAAAATTAAAATGTGAAGGCTAAAAATAATTTCTACAACTACTATTGCTACCCATTACAGTGATCTAAAGTGAACATGAAAGAGTTAAAAACAAATAAATAATTATACATATGATTTATAACTTAAACCGCCAAAGAAGTATGCCATATGAATCAGGAAAACGCCTTCTCTTTGTAAATTGTAAAAATTTAAGATTAATTCTGATTATTATTTTCTTTAAAGTATAAAAATTGACTGATTGTGAATTTTTTAGTTTAAGCTTATGCCTCTGACTGCATGAAACACTTAACAACTCTAAAATCTGGCTTACATTGAATGCAACTAATATTTTTACTTTTAATACAGATGGAGATGGAGGATGGAAACAGCGACTTAAATTTGAACAATTTGCATGACTGTTAAGGTGGTATAATCTCTGCTTGTAGTATTTACAGAAGTAGCCTGCTGTCGAGCTCACAATTTGATTATGATAAGCGTTTTCTAACAATAAATGTAAACATGGTTTACCTTCATCGAAAACACCTTCAACATAAACAACATTGCCTTTTCTCTTATTATACACACATATAGTGTGTTCATTCAGATAATTTTAAAATCTGTTGGCTCTAATTCACGATATTCTTGAAGACAGTTTAAGCCGTGACCTAACAGTGCTTTCATTTCAAAACTAGCCACCCTTAATAATTTCTTTATCAAGGAAATCTGGTTTAAAAAACAAGTCAATTGGGATTTCGAGGGGCACGTTCAAAAACAGTATTTTCGGAATTTTACTGTTCACTCTCTAAGCCCCAGTCACCCCAAAAAAAGCAGAATTGCAGAAAGAGACAATTTTAAAATTAGTTAACTTGTTGTAGTGTACACATGAATAAATATATTATATTTTTTATATTTTACCACTGTTTTCATTATTAATAATACCTTGTCCATACCTGACTCCCCGAAAATAATTCTATCTATTTGCATTTAAACACCGTTATAATTATGACCAGGGTTGACTTAAATGTCCAGAGATAGACTTGACTGTCCATACTAGACTACAAAATTTACATGTATTTAAATGGAGTGTCCAGGATCCTATACTACTACTAGACTAATTAAACCACTTAAAATTTAAAAAATTTGCTGGCCATTCTTCACTGCACAATTGTCGAAAAATTTCATAGTAATAAAAACTGTATTATATTTTAACCGATATGTTCAAAACTTCCTTCGATTTCATAAAATGACACGATTTTAATTAAATTGCATTATATTACTTATTGACTTAACAAGGGATAAAAACGAGATTTTTGGGAGATTCAAATTTCGTATACATATATGCATATTTAGATACATTTATATCTCGTCACCAATGCTACCAATTTCTACTTTAATTTTTCACTGATCAAATCATCTGATAATTAACATAACGGTGATAGAAGAGCAATGTAAAATTTTCCAAACAAATTTTGAACAAATAGCCATCGCGTTTTTACTCCCAGACGTTCAAGCCTCTCTTTCTCAATATTATAACATTCTTGTCTATATCGTTACTGGTATATACAAAACTTCCATCAATTAAATAAAGTGAAAACCAAAAATAAGTTTAGATTTATAAATAATGATACCAGATAAAAGAAATTATAATATGAATTACAAGTTATTTACTAATTTGCAATTATCGTTTAATGAGCAACAGACGTCATAGATAATTAAAATTGCGATAATTAAAAACTAGTTAGTGACCTTGACAACGTCGTTGAAGAGTAATTAATGGGTTTATAATTATCCAAGATGGCGCCTAGTATCGCTGTTCTACTCACGTCTTTCAGATTTTATTTTAATTTGGAACAACTTAATATTGTCTACCAAATTACTTAAAATTCACAACATAGGTTTATTTGCACCATTTCTAGCCACATGTAACGTCTCATTCCAGTTACTCTGATACTTACAAAAATATAGCGTTTTCAAAAATATTCTTGTATATTTTTAGGGGAAAAAATGTCCGTTATACCTGATATATGAACTCGTTCGCGGTCGTAATACAATGAAGATATGTGGCAAGTTTCGTTCGAATCAGTTAGGTATGTTTTTAGTTTTAACTGACCTTGGTTTTGAGTTCTAGGGACATAAATTCGCGCTTACCTGAAGACATTATTTCAAAAGCTTTTCATTGTGACCTCTCTATTGACGAATTTTTCTTCATTAAAATTCGCTAAATCGTTACTTTTCTAAAGATTAGCATTTTTCTATTACAATAGTGGCAGTTTGATCTTAATTCAGTTGGCCATGATGAGATTTTCAATACAACTGTCGGGCAGATGCTAAATTAATGTCACTTGCTTTTTAATTGCTTCAGACAATCAAGCCAGGACGTTTAAATTATACAAATGACAATTATTTAAATTTATTTATCATTTTCGGGCAAAGTAATACGGTTATTTCAAGAACATGTGAAACATTCGCGAACCGATATCTACAAAAACCGAAACCTAAACCGACACCAAATACAGTTAAACAAATTATTCAAAACTTCAGAAATTTTGGATCAGTTAGAGCAAAGGTGCAGGGAAGTAAACCAGTGATAAACAATGAAAATACTGAAATTGCAACTTTGGCATATTTTACCGCATATCCAACAAAAGTCCAAGACACAAACCAGTAAAAAATTAAGAGTTATATAAATTATTTCGGTAAGTGTTGTGGGCTAGATGTCAGTGCAAAAGAAAAATTCTTTATTACATTTCCGAGCTTTCGGAATGATGTACTCCATTATCAAGAATGAAAAGTTAGTTTTACTTCAACTTGGAAAAATTAATCAATAATAAACATGAACAAAACTTTGTGAAAATTTGATTTTTATTACCGTCACAAAACCTGAATATTATGTGTATATATATATATATATATATATATATATATATATATATATATATATATATATATATATATATATCAACATATAAAAATTCAAACGAACCTTGGATATGAGTCCGAAGGGTCCCAATTCGCGCTCATTTTGAAAAAAATTCGAAAGTCTCACCATCGTTACCTCTCTATTGAAAATTCACTAATAGCTTAGTTAATGAGTGTATCTAAGCACCGACTCACATACTTTAAATCAAGAGGTCTAGAGCTTTAGAAATACTTTTTTCTCTAAAAGCTTACAAGAGAATGTCAACTTTACTTTACCCGAGATCTGATTCCTTATTGGCAGGAAGGATTTACGACTGTGGAATGTTCATAAGCCGAGGGCTTTACAAGGTGCTGGTTCTGTTCAGAATCCGGGAGATTTGCATTTATGACAGAAAATATAGAGGGGAACATGTTTTTATTAAGACGCCGGAATTTACTTCCAAATAACCACCGAGTTGTTTTAGTCTCTTAGCAAAGTCTTCTTCGATAATGAAGTCTGAATCAATGGGGAAACTAAAAGCGTTGTTTGTAAAACAAATGCTAAATGTCAGTCAACGGTTTTTTCTATTTTGATCAACTTTTAGGTTTATGCGAGGGATTAAAGCAAACATATGACATCTTATACATATGCGAAATAAGAAAATATTAATAGTTTACAAAGAACTAACAGTATACAGGTATTCCATAAAAATCATATATTTAGCCTTTATCTCAAACACGCGATGTAATTGTTTATTAGAATGTGGAATAAACCCAAATAAAACACCTGTATTTGCCATTTTTTCTCACACTAAATGTAAAATAGTATATGTAATACCATATGCGAATCAACCTGTACCCTTTTAACATGTTTGAAAATTTATTTTGAAGATATTATACATTATTTGAGAAACTAAACTATGAATAAGAAATACTTTTAAATAAAGGCGGAATAATAAGAATCTGGAATAAATAACTTAAGGGTTACCTAGAGGATTCAATTTGAAAAGAAATGCACTCCACTGATTTTTCTTAAACGGATACCCTTATGCTCTTTCACGATAAAAACTAGACTAAAGTTTCCAATCACTTTCTTTGTATGTGTGCGTGTGTGCGTGCGCGCGAGTCTGTGTATGAAAATTCACTATAATATAACGGACGTTGAAAAAATATTGCGCAAGGCAGTTATGACCCTAGCCGTCACTAGGCGGATATATGGAAAAACGTGGGGTCTAAGACCTAGTATGACCTATTGGCTGTACACAGGGGTGGTTAGACGATCGTTAACATACGCGGCACTGGTCTGGTTGCCTTAGGTTACACAACGCAGTGCCAAACAAAAACTAGGCAAGATAAAAATGATGGCTTGCCTCGGCATCACAGGGGCCATTACTTTAACCCCAACAGCCGCCATAGAGGTGTTGCTGGATCTGCCCCCCCTACACTTAGTTATTATGGTGGAGGCCAGGCTAGGACTAAAGAGACTAGCCTGCAACGATAGACTGAAGACCAACCCAATGTGCAGGGGCCACTGCAAAATTCAGTAGATCGTGAAGGAGTCCATGCTTGAAATGAGGTCACATTTCGCGAGCCCGCGAATCTGTAGGGAAAATAAGTTTACAGTGGTAATTCCCGACCGCGAGGCATGGAGGGGGGAGACGCCGGGCCTACCACGGGACGCGCTCGTCTGGTTCACGGATGGACCCGGCAGGGAGCGTGGGACGGCTGGCGTTTATTCTGAAGGACCGAGGGTAGGTCACAGTATTTCCCTCGGAGCTCATGCAACGGTCTTTCAGGCCGAAATGTGCGCCATCTTGCACTGCGTGCAAGAGAACAAGAGGAGCAGCTACACCAATAAGCGGATCCTCATAGCCACAGACAGCCAGGCAGCCCTGTAGGCCCTAAGTTGCCCACGGGTAAAATCCAGGCTGGTAAGTGAATGACGAGACGAGCGACCTGGCTGTGCAGAATGAGGTCATCCTCATCTGGGTGCCGGGTCACTATAGGGGTCAAAGGCAATGAAGAAGCTGACAGTCTTGCGAAGGGAGGATCAGCAGAACCATTTACGGGACCAGAACCGATCCTGGGCGTATCGAAAGGCACGGCCAGGGGAACCATCAAGTCCTGCGTCAGGGACTAGCATAAGGCATACTGGGCAGATTGTCTAGGGCTCAGACATGGGAAGACACTAAGTGGGGAACCCAGTCTATGGAGCTGCTAAATCTTAGCAGAGGACAGCTCAGGAACATAACAGGACTCTTGACGGGACACATGGCTGTCAAGAAACACCTGTATAAATTGGGGCGGTTCGAAGGGGACCTGGGATGCAGACTCTGCGGCGAGGGGGAGGAATCAGCACAGCACATCTTGTGCGAGTGCAAGGCTCTGGACCGCAACAGACAACTTATCTACGGACAGTCTAGACCGGAGATAGAGCAATATAAAAGTTCATTCTACCAGTTGCCGTGCAAACTAGTCCAAGGCACAGTGATTTTTGGAATGGGTGGCGTAGGAAAGACATAGGGCATGCACAAGAAGCCAAAGGCTGCGGTGCTATCGGGGCGGTAAGACGCGGGGCAAAAAAACGGACTTGCTTCGTCCATAATTTTTTAAATTAATACAAAACACTGTGTCTTTAAAATAATAAGAAATATATTAGCACTTTTCAATTCGTACCTAGTGGGAATTTAAATACGAAAAAAGGTATATGTATTATAATTGAGAAGGCTTCTGTCATAACGCACTTGCTGCTTCAAGACTTATTTAAATCCCGTCAACTCATAGACTTTTATGTTGAATTTTGGAACTGGATTTACACCACATAAGCAACAATTATTTAGTTTTGTTATAAAATTGATTTATATTTCTCTAGTAGCTGTTCAATTTAAAATGTCATTAGTTCTATTTACTTGGTTATAAATTAATGTTTAAATTACCTTGAATTGTGTATAGTGTTAATTGTGAAATATTTTATCGTGAAGTTACACATGATTAACATCTGACGAAGCGTTTTGTTTAATTAAATTTTCCTCAAGGTAAAAGCAGTTACTTAATGATTTAACATTTATTTTGACTTATTTAATTTGTATTACCAACAAAAAAAAAAACAGCGTTATATATTTGAAAACCTATTAATATGTTCTAATGATTCTAAGCTTTAAGATACAGGTGCACTTTGGTTCATGCTCAATGTATTAATATGGAAAAAATACGGAAGTATTGGAGAAGACGATTAAAATATATGTCATTAAAAAGTCGGGACGCAGCAAGTGCGTAGTCGTTGGCGATACAAATTTTCTTTTTTTTTCTTTTTTTTTTTTCGAGCACTACTTATAGGTATTATTGTTGCCAGTTTAACCTGCACAGTATTTCTACTGTGCTGTGATTATTAAAATAACTTTGTAAGATGCAGTTGAAGACACCATATAATTAACGTATACAATTTTTTCTCGTATCTTGTGACTGGTACTACTATATTAAATTTTTATTTTTGAACGTTTTTGATGTTTTTTGTCATATAGTATACCTGTATAATCTCAACGCGACTGTTTGACCACAGACTTATATTTGTTTGATATTGACATATTAGATATTAAAGGTCAGCTCCGGACTAGCACGTACCGGGGAATCCGACCACCTAATTAAAGCAAAGCATTGTTTAATCTAATTGTACATAAATTTATCTTTCTGCACTGCTTTTCCATATGAACTGTAAAACAAAGCATTGTTTAATCTAATTGTACATTAATTTATCTTTCTGCACTGCTTTTCCCTATGAACTATAAAACAAAGCCTTGTGTAATCTAATTGTACATAAATTTATCTTTCTGCACTGCTTCTCCATATGAACTGTAACTATGCCAAATCTCACATATCTCCGCTCTTTTAAAAATGGCTAAAAAGGGTTTTCTTCACTTGATATATAGCTATTGAGCTGTACCGTAGAAAAGCTCCACCCTGTATATGTGGGTTCTAAGGGGGTCAAGTTTAACCCATTTGAAAAAACCTTCTCACAATTCCAAAGTCGCGGTCTGCTCAATAGCGAATTCTTTATATGTAAATTCGCTAAAAATTAGAGACCATTAAACGATAAACTATAACTAAAACTACTGCCAAAGTATCAGAGAAAGGGTCTATTTGAAATAATTTTTTGCAAATATTTTAGTAAAATGAAGGGCAATGGCGGTTGAAGCTGAAACTTAAGGCTTTATAAAACACGTTTCTTGCGACATTTTCTCTACATAACTCATATTTGTCTCAGGATCTTTGTCTAAATATTGCACGATTTTAACATTTTAAATCGCGACTTTGACGTTTGAAGAAGAAAAACTATAAAATTTTCAAAATAATTTTCCGGTAGGTCGGGACCTTTTGCCCCAAAAACTTAATCCTGGCTTGTAATATACAATAGATTTTGTTATCCACACAAAATATTTTGGTTTTATGCGTTTCTCTGGTCATCAATGGCACCCATTTTTTTTAAATGCCCATAACTTTTTTCTCTCTTAAACTAGAGATCTAAATTTTGGTGTATATGTAGTATACTTTTATTTTATAAACCTGTGTACCAAGTTTGGTTGAAATAGATTTGTTATTTCCGGAGATAGAATTTTTTTCCGAAAGAAAAACCAACATTTTTTAGGAAAAACTGGCAACTTTTTATCGGACGGTACTGTCAGTAGAAGAAATTGTAGATGCTGGACTCCATAAAATCCGCATTGGTTTTGCGAGCAGAAAACATAGTGCCCCGGAAAGCCAATGCCTGGGCTGGAATTGTTCGCAGTCAAGTCATAGGACCGTACTTTTTTAGGGAACATTGATAGGAGAGGCATGTCTTCATTTTTTTCAAAACGAATGACTTCTCGCATTGATTAACATTTACCCCAATGCGGAAATTGTTGTTAGTTTTCACTTTAAAAGTTCTTTTACTGAGAAAATTCTTTAGAAACATTAATATATTACCTTTAATTCCCCATTTACTGAATTTTTCTACTCCGTATCTCCAGACTGAGTCGAATGCATGTTTAATATCAAAGAAAACATCCACGAGTTGCTGATGATTTGAGAAGGCATCAAGAATTTCAGATTTAAGACACATAAGATTATCTAACGTGCTGCGATTGGGTAGGAACGCAGATTGATGTTGATCGAGATAATTGTTGCGTTCTATAAACCAAAGTAATCTTCGATTAACCATCTTTTCCAGTAGTTTGGAAACTGTACAGGTTAGAAAAATGGGTCTATAACTGTTGGCATCCAGTTTAGATTTGTCTAGTTGGAGAATGCGTAAGGTGATTTACTGTCTCCATATGGTTGGAAAAACTTGTTGCTGTCATATTATGTTATATATATTTAAAAGTACTTCTAAAGCATCATCTGGTAATTGTTTCAAGAAGATTCCTGGAGTATCGTCTGGTCCAGCTGTGGAATCATGCGTAGATTTATGAGCTGATTTTAGTTCATAAATATAAAACGGTGCATTTAATGGGAATGCATTATCTCACCTATCATATCGTTGTTCGTTAGCTTCAATTTGATGTCGGTAAACTTTAAATTTGTGTGTATAATTACCAGAATTTTCATAAAACATCTGGTATTCTGCGATGAAATTAAATTAGGGGTTGAATGTGTGGGGCGGAATATCGGTCACAGAAATTTCAAAACATTGGGGCGAGGTCTTGGCTTGCAGACCGTTTTTCGGTGACACGGATCGACGGTTACTATCGGAGGATCTCGGGCGCCAGATTTTAAAGGGTTTACTCCGTGTTGAGGATGTCTGCGACCTCTTCACCAAACTCTGACCGATATAACGATCAAAGTACCTGGGTAACTCTGTGGAGAAGGGTTCGGTAGCCTTTAGGTAGTACAGGCTAAATTTAGTGACCCCCGAGTGTGCGGGCTTTAGTCGCTGACCCGGCGTGATCCGACCACTTCTGTTTAAACGAAAGGTGTAGCATATTTTGTATGTTAAGGGGTTAGATAAGAATTAATTTACCCAACCCTATATTTCAGATTTGAAACTATTTACAAATATATATATATATATATATATATATATATATATATATATATATATATATATATATATATATATATATATATATATATATGTATATATATATATATATATATATATATATATATATATATATGTATATATATATATATATATATATATATATATATATATATACATATATATATATATATATATATATATATATATATATATATATATATATATATATATGTATATATATATATATATATATATATATATATATATATATATATATATATATATATACATACAGAACAATATTTACAAAATGTGTACAAATAAAATAAGCGGGTACTACCATCAATCGGAACGTGGCCCTCGCTAAAGCGGTAAAGGTTAATGCGTGACGGAGCATACGGATTCGGTCCGGTATATATGATAGAGCGGTATTTCACTCCATCGAGAATGCGGCAGGCGGGCAACACACACCGATAGACAACATCGGAATACTAGCTATAACTTCTCAGTCAAAGCAGGGGACAGCGGAGATGAAAAAGTGCAGACTGGAGAGACGGCATGACAGTTCCCGGAGGCCTATGCGGACTGTGAATCCTCAGCATCTCCGCTAGGGCCAAACCGGGACGAAAACATCTTGATTACTTTAGCGAGCTGTGAATCCTCAGCGTCCTCACTAAAATAACACAAGAGGTTATACTGTATGGGGCGGAAAGCCGGGAGCCCGACGAAGTGTACAGGGCCAATTGGGAAGGAACGTCTCACTTGGAGTGACCTAGATAGGCTGTGAATCCTCAGCGTCCCTATCGGGATCAGTCCAAGATGAATATATCTCGATTATTTAAGTGAGCTTTGAATCCTCAGCATCCCCACAAAAATAATGCAAGACAATCTAACATACGGGAATTGTCTAGGAAGGACCGAAATAACGCTTGCGTAGATTTGGACTGAAAAGCGTGATTATTTAAAAATATGAAAATTCGCTACAAGATATGGATTAATTAAAACGGACAATTTTTCACCTATAACAATATTTGCGGATGCGGAAATCGGTCGAAACAGGTGCGGTCGGACGGCAAACTTAAGCGGACTTGGTGCGGACTGGTGGCGACTCACTGCTCGGCTTAACAGCTGAATTAACAATACTGCCTCTGTCCCGTGTTGCTTCTCCTTTTATATGAATTTCACAGCCGGCCAAAAACTCCGCGATGCTTGGAATTTTATCACCTTATCAAGTTTGTATTTAATTATTTTCTATTTAATTAATTACTTACTTAGTAGTTAGGCGTTTTGTACCACAGACCGATAGAAAATAATACATCACAACATATAGAAAACTTGATGTTGGAACGAAAATTTTTTGGTTTGTCGGCCTGTACGCCTCTCTGTTAGTAGGTGCAATATTTTTCGAACGAATTGAGATAGAATCTTGAAATTTGGTATCTGGTTAGCACCCGACAAAATAACGCTGCGAATTGCTTTTGGGTAAGATCGCTTCAGTGGGTAAGCGATAAATGGGGATGATTTGGTTAAAATAGAAATTTTTTAGTTTAACTCGATGAATATGCGTTTGAGATGTTTATGAGTACAGGAAAACGAATATTTTCTTTTTGATCAAGCCATGCACCCTAAATTCATTTAACGACGATGTCTTTTTGGGCAGAATAGAGTATTACAGCTTTTTTTTTTTTTTTTTTTTAATTTAATATTATTGGCTGCGGCATCTCAGGCCATTAGCACATTTTTCCCATCATTCTATATTTTTTTAAATTTTCCAGACAGAGTCAAATTGGCTCGCCCGGGAATCGAACCCGGAACCTCTCGCTTAGCAGGCTGGCACCTATACACCTGCGCCACGAGGGCGTCGAGTATTACAGCTATTTTTTTGTCTTAATATCCGTGTTTATTGTTATTAAATTAGAAAGATCGCTTAATAAAATAACTTGACTGGTAGAGTTTTGTAAATTAGAAAGCACTAATTATTTGTTTAGCCGAAGTGCGAATACATTTTTAGCTTCTCTGTTTTATTGACCTGCAAGCTTCCCTCTTTACTGTTTGAAACTTCGCCTATAAATAAAGGTGTTTTACTAATTTTTAAATACAAAAGCAAATCTAGAATCTCACTTAGTATTTAACGGTTGATTGTGGTTTTCGTTTAAGCTCTTGATTTGCATGTATTTTCCATTTTCAGTTAACTTAAAGCGTCACAGCCTTGTTTGAAGGAACTGTAAAGAAAAATAAAAGCTGCTCAAACATTAAACCCCGAAATATTGAACCGGCAGAATCAGGCAGAATAACTTTTTAAAATTATTATTGGGATATTTCCATCTCAATTCAACCAAGCCGTTCGAGAAAAAATATTTTGCTTCGATAACATCTGAGTGGTGGGCCGTGTATTTTTATATACATTAAAAAAATTGTTTCGATGCTAAATGCACGAGCTAACTTTTTTTTTACATTTTTTAAAACGCTGTAAATTTTTTTGTCTTGGTTGATTTGGGATGTAATGGCACTACTACTAAACTATTCTTGTTGTTCTTGGAATGATTCTGATTTTTGTTTCAGAAAATTTAATGTTTGGCCCATAATAAATTATAATAGCGACTTATCTGGACTTTCTTTTAATTTTCTTTTCCTTTACTTATTTTAACTTTTATCCACCATGTCAGGATTAGCTCTTTATTTAATCAGGCACCCGCTTCTTGGCCAAGTTGAATGTTTTGATGTCTCGCACCCACTACTCACTTAAAGTTCGTTGTTTATAATTTTCCAAATGATCCATGAACTCTTTGTTTGTCATGAATTACTCACCAATCTTCATAAATGTTTATTTCTTAATCTTCGTAGAAACAAATAACACTTTGCAAAATGTATTTATAATTAGATGCTTGCCTGCTCTAACCTCAAATAATGACGCAAGTTGCCGGGATTTTAAGTTGCATTTCAACGGTCCCGGCTGTCGGCATTTTAAGGCGAATTTGCACATCCCGGCTGCCGGGATATTTTTTTTCAACAACACACCATGAGGGCTTACAGCCTGAATACTATCGTACCGTGGGTGTCGACAAGGAGGAAAGAGGCAGCCTATTAATTCTGGACTTGAAGGTTTGTAGGTTCGGAGGAGAAGGAAAAACGTGCCGGCAGGGAATTCCATAACTTGGAAGTCCTCGGGACAAAAGAGCGGGCATAACAAGATGTTCTGTGTCTGGTGACCTAGACAGTAAAAGAGTGCATTCGCTTTGTTCCCCTGGTAGATCTGTTGGGGACCGCAGGTGGAGGAACTATGGAAGAAAGCTCTTCTCAGCAGTGCCCGTGCAGATGTCTATAAAAGAGAGAGAGGTCACCAACGGCACGTCGGTGGGCAAGGGATGGCAGCCTTTGGGTGAGGGTAGGGTCACCGATGAGACGTATAGCTCTCTTCTGAATGGAGTCCAGGATAGCGAGTGTAGAAGCGGCAGCACCACCACAGATGTGGGAGCAGTATTCGAGGTTTGGTCTTATTTGTGAAGTATATAAGGTTTAGAGATTAGTTGGTGAAAGTATTTGCGAGCCCGGAAGAGGAAACCTAATTTCTTAGCAGCCGCTTTTGAAATTAATGTGACATGTTGGTGCCAATTGAGATCTCGATCAACAGAAATGCCAACAAGTGAAAAGGACTCATTACTTTGAATAACTTGGTTGTTTATTGTGATGGGTCTAGGGCTGGTGTATCTCTTATGAGAAAGAAAGCAACACTGTGATTTGGTGGGGTTGAATTGGGATTCGATTCATTGTCTACTTCAAAATTTGTAGAGGATCTTACTTTGTCGTACCACTCATATATTTCTGTCTGTTTGTATACCAGTTCAAAACACTAATGCGATATTGCAACACGTGAGTAATAAAGTCCCAAAGCTCGGCTCAATTGAAGTGGCAACAAGTTTGTTTAGCATCCACAGCGGACGTGTAGCGTAACAACATTGAGAGAACTGCACTCAATTCTCTAACTGTGTAGAGTGTGCGGCATTCTTCAACTGTTTTGTACAATACGTAAAGTGCAAATAAACGTAACTTAGTTGAATTTCTGTTTTGTTGCAGGCGCACTCTCCCCTTTTGGGCTCCGGAGACAACAAACCGGTAAGTGAAAGTACCCTCCATCCTAGATACCGCCTCTTTTCCTGAATGCCGAAAGTAACTCTTTACCTCACTTCAATCGCCTGGCAGCTTCCGAGTTTTCAGATGGTCCCGTCCCTTACATCCGCTTTCTCTTACTTCGAGAGAGAATAAAGTAACAAGCTTTGTAAAGCATTTTCATTCTGCTGGGTATTGAAGTAGTTTATACAAAGAAAGTCTCTTTGATGTATACTTATTTGGCAGTGGACTAGTATAACATGAAATTGTTTATTTCTAAACACATTTATTAACAGTAATGTTTTCTGTTGAAAGGAAAAACATTTTGGGACGCAGCAAGTGCATTATAGTAGTGAATTTTCATAAGAATTGTACACTGTTAGTAGGATATATTATTAAAACTAATTCTTTAAATTTAAATAGACCTTGGAACTCGGTTGTAGAGTCCCAGTTAGCAATTATTTGAAAAAAATTATGTTTTATATGGAGCTAGAAAATTAAAATTTGGTGTTTGATATAATATGTAAATACTGCAAGTGTCTTTAAAAAAATTGTGTTGCAAATTTCATTAAAGTTACATAAGCTTTTCAGAAAAAAAAATTATTTACAAAGGGAATGTAACTGTTAAATTATAGATATGGCAGGTATTTTTACTTATTAATTGTTTGGATGGTTTGCAAAAACTGGACGAGTTGACTAAAACAAAACCTTCCAAGCAATTAATAAGGAAAAATACCTGCCATATTTATAATTTTAAAGGTACATTCCCTTTGTAAATAATTAAATTTTTTCTGAAAAACTTTTGTAACTTTAATGAAATTTCTAATACAATTTTTTTAAAGGCACTTGCATTACTTACATATTATATCTAAGACCAAATAATGGCTAACTGGGACTCTAAAACCTATAACGCACTTGCTGCGTCCCGAAATTTTTTATTTAATAATAATAATAATATAAATTTATTTTCCTTCATTACAAAAAATAAACAGTTCATTCATTGCAATTAAGTAAGTACATAAACAGAGGAAAACCACTAGGTTGCGATCAAGCAAGCAGAATATCCTTCTGCCCCCCTGGACTAATTCGCTTACCAAGGTATCTTACATTTAATATTTTAGCGATTCTTTAACCAAGCCTAAACACTTAACTATACTAATATCTCAAGCGGAAAGTTATAATATCTCCCAAATTAATCCCGATTACAAAAAAATAATGATTAAGTACCATTTACTGTGTACTATACAGGTAGTCAAACAAATGCTTCTTAAACTGTTCAATTTGTAGCCTCTTAAGTTCATTTGGTATCGCATTATAAAGCTTTGGAACATTGTAACTATAAGATCTTTCAAAAAGAGAGGTTTTATGGTGAGGAGCAGTTATGTAATCACGGTTGCGGATATTTATGTTGTGAATGTCAGTCCTGAAGCGGATTTTGTCGTACAAATAGGCAGGTTTTTTTATTAAAAACAACCTGATGGTAGAAGCACAGCGTATTTAACTTCAGTCTATTACCCATATTAAGCCACTTTAATTCACTTAATTTATGCGATACATGTTGCCTACGTCGCAATCAAAAAATATACCTGAGACACGAGTTTTGTATTTTCTGTACTCTGTTCTTGGTGATTACATCAAGACAGGGATAGTACAGTAGTGCAGTATACAAAAAGTGCGACAAGACCAACGTCACATAGCATGGCTTTCGTTTCAACAGATACATAATTTCTATGGGGATAAAGTAGTTTTAAGGCAGCATATGATCTTCTTAAGTATTTTGAAATCTGACTAGTAAACCTAAAATTATTTTCAAAAGTAACTCCCAAATTACTAGCACTCTCAACGATAGGTATTCCGACGTTACTTATTTCCACAACAAAATTCTCAGCTATTTCAGCTACAGATGATTTATTTCCAAACAGTAGCACTTTAGATTAGGATTGATTCAGAAACAAAGAATGTTCCCTCGAAAACTGCGTCAAGTTCGCCAGATCACAATTGATCTTGGCCTCCGCCTCACGAACCTTTGTCCTTTCGAACGACAAATATAGCTGGGTGTCATCGGCATACATATGAAACTAACAATGTTGAAGCTTACGAAACGTGTTGCTCGTATAGACACTAAATAATAGGGGACCAAGAATTGACCCTTGTGGAACACCGACACTAATTAAAGTTTATAGTATATATTCGCATGCTAAAATTTAGCGCTTTTGGGCGCGAACTTTGTCCTCCCGGTATTAGGAAAGAAATGGTCCAAGGCTGACAATATACACAATTATTAGTTGCATATTTTCGCTTTTATTATTCATGTTCAGGATGTATCGCTAAAAATATTGTATACTTTTTGTAACCTTTGATTCAATTACTGCCAATATTCTGTTCGCACTATTGATATTATTTATATTATAATATATATTATGATACATTGTGCCTATATTAGGGAAATAATGGGCCAATGGGCCAGGGCTGACGATTTACAAAACTCTTAGTTGGTTGTACACAGTCTATGTAATATATATATATATATATATATATATATATATATATATATATATATATATATATATATATATATATATATATATATATATATATATACATATATATACATATATATATATATATATATATATATATATATATATATATATATATATATATATATAATAACATAATAACTTTTTGTGTTAACTAGAGCTATCGTGACAACATACTACCTGGTCCTGCACCGAGATGGCGTCCCTGCCGTATCTCTCACAACGTTCTCCAAGCTGACATCTTGCGACAACTTCCATTGTTTAGATTTTTATCTACTATTTATTTAAATAGCATAGCAGTACAAATAGCGTCGTCTGCTCACCTGCCTTTGTCGAACATTGTAGATATTGCATTACAGAATCTGAAGTGATGTCGAGGATTATTTTATTATTAATTTCGAATAACTTTATTTTCCTTTGATCAAACGACTTGAAAATTGGTACATAACCACGTCTGTCTATGTTCTTTTAAGTTGTAAATATTCATGTCAACCACTTAGACAATTTGAAAGATATTGCGTTTTAAAAAATACTTTTAAAATTTTTATTAAGAAAAATTCGCGCTGATTTGAATAAATTTTCTGAAAGTCTCACCATCAATACCTCTCATTTTCATTAAGAAAATTCACTAATAAGGTAATATAGAGCCTTTATTCCTCATCAAGTTTAGTTAAAACAAAGAATATGTGTTTAAAAAAGTCTGTGTCCATAATTTGGATAACATGGAAATTTATTTATAAGAGTATTTATAAATTTAATTTATTAATTCAGAACTAGCATATCTACTACCTATACGAGCATTTATAAATTTAATTCATTAATCAGAAACTGGTTTATCTATTACTTACATGGAAAAACATCTATACAAGTATTTACAAATTTAATTTAGAAACTGTTATGTATTACCTACGTGGAAGTTTACCTTTAATTATAAATTCAATTCGTAATTCAGAAACTGGTGTATCTATTACATACATGGAAATGTATCTATCGAAGTATCTATAAATTCAATTTATTAATTCAGCAACTGATATATCTACAGGCTGTCCCACGTAGACATTCCATTAGCCGTTTCTGGAGTACGGCTCACAATTGAATTCTGAAAATTCACGCACGTGGGTTTCTCAAATTTTACAGTTCACTGAAAATATTGGCGTTAGTATGCGACTTCCGGTTATACCGGAAGTAGCCGTCAACTTTCTTATTTCACATAGAATATGGCGGATTTTTATTGCGGATGTAGATTGCTCGTTAAATTTTACGGTAGTGTTTACTAACATGTTATGTCATTTTTCTCAACTATTTTCGAGATATTTCACTTTTTTCAAAAATTTCTTAAAAAACATTGTCACATTTACACACCCGTATCTCTCTTATTTTTCAAACTGATAAGTTGAAATTTTAAAATGCAAATTCTGAAATGCCACAAAGTATTTGAGATTTACTAAAGCTAGTTCAAGTTAGACAGGGTGTCCAAAATAGACCGGTCAATCGTGACAACTTTAAAACCTAATAACTCTCTTATTTTAAATAGAACATCCTATATTTTATAACGTTAGCTGATGTACTTTTTATTGTTCTTTCGATTGGTATCAGCATTCCCTATACCTAAGCCCCATCTATTTGAAGATATTCAAACATTATTTGCGATGAGATATAATTATTAGTCAGTTTATCAGGTTGCCTAGGAGATGAAAATTTTTAACGTCATCTTCCGACACAAGTAAAATATGCGACGACTTTTGAATACAACTTTTATTTACGAGGAGTATAATCAAATTATTAACAGACGATGTCGTGTGGTTGCGAAAAGATTTCCACATAAACACAGATCAACTCGTTACATGATCAGAATACTACTAAAAAATTTCTAAGAATGGAGTGTTTCGTCCAAAATTTCATAAGAGTACAGCATTATTAGGGAACAAAGAGATTTGTGTGTTACCACTTCACAACAAATGTTCGAAACAGTGTTTTTTAAGAAATTTTTGAAAAAAGTCAAATATCTAGAAAATGGCTGAGAAAAATGACATAATGTTAGTGAAACCTACCATAAAATTTGAGAAGCCATCTAGATCCGGAATAAAAAACACCATCTTCCATTTGAAATAAGAAAGTTGACGTCTACTTCCGGTATAACCGGAAGTTCCAGACTAACGTCAATATTTTCAGGGAACTGGAAATTTTGAAAAACCCACGTGCGTGAATTTTCAGAATTCAATTGTGAGCCGTACTTCAGAAACGGCTAATGGAAGGTCTGCGTGGGACAACCTGTATTACTTACTATGAAATTCATCTATACGAGTATTTATAAATTTAATTCATTTATTCAGAAACTGGTTCTATTACTTACATGGAAATTCACCTATACATAGAGCCTCGGTGGTTCAGGGGTAAGAATGTGTGCCTCTGAATCGAAGGGTACTGGGTTCGATCCCAGGGTTCTCCTTTCACTATTTCAGTACAAACTGTAACATTAACATCAACCGAGGTTCTGGCATTGTATTTGAGCAAGTTGAATGTCTACACGTTCCGCCATTCGGAGGGGGCGTAAATCCATCGCAGTGTCCATGCGATGTTGGGCACGTTAAAGATCCCTACCCTCCTTACACAAGGGCAGGGGTTCGGCAAAATTTCCAGGATAGTGAGGTGAAACTGCTCCCTGGCGTCGGTGATTGGCCATAGTCGCGGAAATAGGTTGACGTTAAAGAAACAAAACACACACACACACATATACATGACTAAATATTTTTTACACAACAATTGGTTAAAAGAGTACATACAATTCAGTTATGTATATACCTAATCTGTAATTAAAAGGAAAAAAAGGAAATGTAAAAAAAATTTTAACTGTTCAGGGAAATTTGAACCAGTGAAGGTAAAGAAAAATGTAAGCGGAAAAGTACCCATGTTTTCATGCCACAAGCTGGGAACACAATTTGCGTATCAACTGCTTATATGTTATGAAACATATTATAAACATAGATAATCCTATCAAATTAATTATTTCTGACATTTTTTGTACGAAGGTTAATATAAATATTTTAAGGTTTTTTTTCTTCGAAAATTCGCTAAATAATCATGTGATTATTAACATTTTTGGAACACAAAATACGGGCGGTTCCATTTGAAATAAAGGTCTGGACGCAGCATATGCGTTATGGTAGTGAATTTTCATAGAAATGATCTGGCCAAATATTTTTTATAACTTTTTTTTTCTTGTAACATATTTGGGTATATAGTTTCCTTTTAATATCGTAAACCTACGTACCAAATTTGGTTACCATAGCTATTCTATTATTTGAGAAATATTTTTCCGAAAGAAAACCAAAAATTTTCACGGAAAACCTGGTTCGATTTTCCTGGCTAACTTATCCAAGCCACTTACAAAAGGAAGGTACATGCCAAATTTTATCAAAATTGGACCATCTCTTTAGTTATCGGTGTGATATGTATATATATATATATATATATATATATATATATATATATATATATATATATATATATATATATATATATATATATACTCACTCCTAAACGTCACACAGTCTGGGATAGACATAATTAAATACTCAATGAAAGGCTTCCTTCTGATGCAGACAATAAATTTTTATTAAAATCCCTACGCGTTTCCGCTAACTAGTAGCCGTCTTCGGGGGCAAAATTTTCAATTCAATCGATTCACAATGTAACCCAATCAATATAAAATGCTTTAATCACGAGACAGGAGCAAAAGTCGGCCAGTTATGAAATTCCCAAGAGCGGGCGGCGCTGTTGGGACGACAAAACAGCGAACTAAACACAAATGGCATGCTGTTGCAACAGCGCCACCCTCTATCTATCGGGAATTTCTTTTGGCCGACTTTTGCTCCTGTCTCGTGCTTAAATCGCCGGTTTATATTGACTGGGTTACATTGTGAGTCGATTTTCTGGCACATTCGGGTGCGATGTTGTTGGACCTCTGGTACAATAGATGAAAATTCCAACTTGGTCAACCTTTCGTATAGTTTTGACTTCAATTTTCAAGAATTGCAAAATTTGCCCCTGAAAATGGCTAATGGCTACTAGTCTAGTTAGCCGAAACGCGTAGGGATTTTAATAAAATTTATTGTCTGCATCAGAAGCCTTTTATTGAGTATTTCATATATTAATATATATATATATATATATATATATATATATATATATATATATATATATATATATATATATATATATATATTTCATTAAATGCTCAATTTGCTATTAACCTATAAGGTTGACCAAGAAACCAGTTTTTTCGGGAACACTTTAAGTTTACTTTCGGAAATTTTTGTACATTTTCAAATAATTAAGGTATTTTGATGAAACATGGCACATTGTTTCTACTATATAAGTTATCCTGGTAACCGAATTTGATGCCTGATTTCTTAAAAAACACACATATATGCTATTAAAAACATTTTTATTAAAATTCACTACCATAACGCACTTTCTGCGTCCAGATTTTTTTACCATTATCAAGAATGAAACGCGATTAGCTATTAATTTTACTTCTGCTTGGTCACGTGTGGAGGTATCGCATCGACGACAAAAACTTCCAAAAAATTTTTCCGCATAAACGTCCAAAAAAGCATCACAACATATCTAAGATATGATTTGGGAATGAAAATTTTTTGTCTGTCGGTATGTATGCCTGTCTGTTAGTAGCCATGATAACTAGAACGAATTGAGATATCATCTTTAAATTTGGTATACAGTTGGCACCCGACAAGGAACGTTTCGAATTCTTTTTGGTTAAAATCGCTCAGCTATAAAGTAATACGGCGATGGTAGCCAGCCCCCTAGAATCTAGAACACTGCGAGATCTACCACAGGGTTGCCATCTCGTTGCGAAACCAGGTAGTATGTTGTCACGATAAGTCTAATTATCACAAAATGTTATAAAATAGAGACTCTGTGCAACAAACTAACAATTTTGTAAATTGTCAGCCCTGGTCCATTTCTACCCTACAGGTGTGTTCTCGCTGTAATTAGTATGCCGTACTGACGAGCTCTAGTTAGAGCGAAACCGGTATGCGGTTCTAATTATGGTGAGAATACATCTAGCCTTACATACATTGTCCCTTTATAATACCATCCTCAGCAGCTCCACTCAGCCGAGGATAATAACCGAACGACTTCAGACCGCCGTAGTTGAGCTTCAAGCATGGTATAGGAAATCCCTTCTAGCCATAAACCCAGATAAATGTTCAACTGTCCTATTTTCCAAGAGGATACACACACCTCACAAACACGTATCATTAGACAACCGTCTAATTCCCTGACAAGATTCCGCCAAATACCTGGGGGTTTTCCTCGACAAACACTTAACATGGCGCCCCCCCCTGTCGAACACGCACGAAAAAAAGCCTCGATGTTCATCTCGTAGCTGTTTCCACTTCTAAATAGAAATTCCAAATTGTCCATGAACAATAAGTTGCTCATGTACAAAGTCATCATCCGGCCAGCCTTGACCTATGCATCACCTGCATGGGCCACCGCGGCCGCAACACACATCAAGACCCCTCAAATCATCCAGAATAAAATTCTGAGAATGGTTACCGGAGCGCCATGGTTTGTAAGTAGAGTCAGATTCACTCTGATCTGGAAATGCCTTCGATACTTGATTTTATAACAACAACTCAGTTTGCTAGTAGTAGTAGTAGTAGCAGTGGTGGGAAGGCCAACGCCAAGCAAGTAGGCCACAATGGGCCCTTTTTGCCAACCCCAGCAACCCAGCAACCATGCTCTACTCTTCCTCGGTTCCGTCGCCAAACCGCCTCGACCTCGAGATGAAGGCCATGACGGTCTTCAATTGGACGGTACTTACCTGATTCCTCTGCAGAGTCCTTGATCCGAACAATTCTGCTCGAAGACTCCCAAAAGCCTCGCATTCACACAGGTAGTGGTAGGACGTTTCTTCATCCTCGCCACATTCCTGGCAAATGGGATCCCTCTCTACGCCTATCAATGTGAGGTGTCTTCTAAGGGCGCAGTGGCCTGTCAGCACCCCGAGGATGCGGCGAAGCGTAGGTCGACTCCTTCCGAGTAGCCAGACAGCTTTATCTCTGTCCGGCCCCTCCACGAAGTCCCTCGCCTGCCTGCAGCCATCAACCGACCCCCAGTGCCTCTCCATTGCTTCCTCGGTCCACCTGTCTAAGACGACAGAGACTGTCTTCCTACTTATGCCTATCGCAGGCTCCGGGCCACAGAACGGCCGCCGGGAACCGAGCTTTGCGAGATTATTCGCCACCTCATTCCCCGCCACGCCACAGTGTCCCGGAAGCCACACCAGTTGTACCTCCTTCGTCCTGGCTAGCCCTCTGAGGGCGTCAGCGCACTCCTGAATCAGGGGTGACCTGATTCTGGCCGCGCAGACTGCCCGGAGGACCGCCTAGCTATCCGAGCAAATGCACACACATTTCTCGGGACTCATCTTCACATCCTGTCTATTGGCCACAGACAGGATAGCATACGCCTCTGTTTCGAATGCCGTGGTGTATGCGCCAAGAGCATAGCTCTCGCGCACCCCCAGGCCCTCGATGTATATTCCTGCCCCGGAGGATTGCTGGTCCTCCAGCCGCGATCCGTCGGTGAAACAGACCAGGCTTGCGGGCTGGAATGCAACCTCATTTTCCCTCCACTGATCCCTACTGGGGTTTCTGAGGGTGTATGGCCTAGTCAACCTAATATCGTCCTCGGCATCCCTCACCTTTATGGCGGAAATCGGAATTTCATTTTCCACCTCCTTGGCGACTCTTGCATGCCCTATTACTGCTCCCTCTCCGCTCCAGTTACCTGAGTCCCGGATCCTAAGATGCGACGCCATAGCCTCCCTTCTGATACAGATGGGAAGCGGTGGCAGCATCAACAGGACCTCTAGCGCGGCTGAGGGTGTCGTCCTCATAGCGCCTGTGATACCCAGGATAGCCAGCCTTTGGAGTTTGGCCAGCTTCCTGCTGGTTGTTTGGTTCACACCACACCACCAGACCAACGCCCCATAGAGGATTCTCGGCCTGACGATCGCAGTGTAGATCCAATGAAGGATCCGGGGATTAACTCCCCAGGTCCTCCCTATCACACGACGCAGCTGCCAGAGGGTCGCTACTCCCTTCCTCACAACTCGTTCTATTTGCGACCCCCATGTTAGTTTCGGGTCCAGGATCACCCCCAGATATTTGACCTCCCGCACTAAAGCTAAAGGTTTTCCAAACATCACGGGCGCCCTGAACCCCTCTACCTTCCTCTTCTTGGTAAATAGGATCATCTCCATCTTCGCCGGGTTTACGGAGAGTCCCTGCTCACCACACCACCTTTCGATTATGCTACAGGCAGCTTGCATGCACTCACAGACGACGCCGAGGAATTTGCCGGTGACTAAGACCAGCCCATCATCAGCGTACGCCTGGGCGTAGAAGCCATTCTCAGAGAGCCGCTCCAAGAGGCCGTCCATGACCAGACACCATAGATGAGGCGAAAGGCAGCTCCCCTGGGGACAGCCGCCCGTCACCCCAACGTCCAGCCCTCGGCCCCTCAAGGTCAGCGACACTCTCCTGTCCTCCAGCATGCTCGCCACCCAGCTTATTAGGGACCTCGGCGTTCCCCTCTCCTGTAGGGCGTTACAGACCGTATCCGTCCTTGCCTTATCAAAGGCCCCCTCCACATCGAAGAACACAGCTAATGTGCTCTCCCCGTAGTGTAGAGCCCTTTCCACCTTCCGCGTCACAGCGTGGAGCGCCGTCTCCGCCGATTTCCCCCGCTGGTACGCGTGCTGACCTTTGTGGAAGGGATGATCCTTGAGGATCCCTCCCAACATAAACCTATCTACTAACTTTTCCAATGCCTTAAGTAGGAAGGATGTTAGGCTGATTAGCCTGTACGCCTTGGCCAGCGTGTAGTCCTCCCTTCCCGGTTTGGGAATGAAGACCCCCCTAACCCGGCGCCAGGCCTTTGGGACGTAGCCCCACGCCAGGCTGGCCCGAAAAACCTCCCTTATGTTGGGAAGCAGTATATCCAGGCCCCTCTGGAGCAGGGCTGGAAAAATCCCATCGCAGCCTGCGGATTTGAATGGAGCGAACTCGCTCACCGCCCAGGTTATAGAGCCATCTGTGACCACCTCCTCCGCCAGCTGCCAGTCCGCATTCGGGACTGTCCACCGGCCCGGTTCGGCAGCCTCCGTGACGGCTCCACCGCCCTCAAGGTGAACTTCGGCGAGATGACGCAGGGTCTCCTCACCGGTGCTTGTCCAGCTCCCGTCCTGTTTCCTTAAAGATCCTACATTACTACCTAACTCTTGTTTGAGTACTCTCACCAGCCTGGCTGCGTCAGGCAGGGAATTGACTTCCCCGCAGTACGCGCGCCAACCAGCTCGCTTACTCCGGCGTAATTCCTTCTTAAACTCCCTTCTGGCAGTCCTAAACTCGTCCCAGGCCGCTTCACCCGATTCTCGGACGGCTCGGTTTAAGGCCCTCCGAGTCCGCCCGCGTAGTACGGCGAGATCCTTGTTCCACCATCTAACTTTGATGGACGGTTCCCCCCTAAGTGGTGACGCGGCCTCGTAGGCTGCCATTATTTTCCCTTCTAGGGCCTTGACCTCGCTATCTAATGCCTCTATAGAGAGTCTACTCCCCTCTGGGCTCCTTGGCGACCCACCGAGGCCTATTAGATAGGCATCCTAGTCGGTCTTCCTTGGATTTCTCCTGGGGGGAGGACTCTCACGGTCCACATCCAATTCAAAGCTGATCATACGATGATCAGACTCAGTTTGCTAAAGCCGCTTCTCACCCAAATGCTCTTCTTCGGAGTGCCACCGACTACGATGAGCAACTTCCATATAGGCATAAGCGTCCAACGCTTATACTTACCCGCTAACGCCCCCGCGGCAAAAACAGAATGGAAATATTCAAACCCAAAAAGCCATTGTGGACTAAGCTCCGGTACTCCCAGCAAGGGGGTTTTAGTGAGTACGGTCTCACAGTACCTGATATCCCACGGCACTACGGTGTCGTGAATGGGGTCTGCATGGGCATTTCCCCCTCCTGTATCAAAAAAAAAACCAAGGTAATGTTTTTCAAAAAAGTTCCGGACTACAAGAAGTGGGTGGCAGAGTCCTCTATAGTCGTACAACTTTGATCATCCGACACGGCCTTGCAAAACTTTTGTCGGATTACAGCCGGTCAACTGTATTCTAATTTAGAATATTCGAATATTTGAAAACAGAATAAAATTTTTTTTTTCAACTATTCGAATATTTGAATTATTTGAATAAGATTTCGAGCCCTATGTCAGACCTTTACCTCACAAGAATTTTTCTGCTAATTGAAGAACAAACTTAGTTATAAATTCCACTAAAAGTTATTTTTATAAATCCATAAACACAAGGCTTCTGCTAGCGTCTGGCTGAGTGTTACAGATTCCGGTAAATATAAAATTTGGTTGTATACACTATATCCACCCACATGCGTATATTTTCTGAGCTGAAATCATTCCAGTCATATTTTTAGTTTACGATTCGTAACGTAATATTTATATAAACATATATGAAAATCCTTGTAGTAGTGAACAGAAATGTTTCCTACATTCTATTATCAAACATAGCTGCCAGAATTGTGTCAGAATAGCGGAACCACAACAGAAGCATATTGCATATAATAATAGTGCCACTACATTTGTGTGAGTGTGTATTTGTAATAATCGCGAAATCGCCATTGAGGTTTGCAAATGTAGCGGTATCTTGAGCTGGCATCTTCACCGGCGGCGCTAGTTCCTTTTCGTCGTCGTTTGCGAGCGTGTTCGAGTGCCTAAATAAGATTTGCGAGCATAGTTGCGATCTCGTGTGTATGTTACGTGGTGCGGCTTCTGGCATTAATTTCGTAGGATGTGATTCCTTTCTTACATAATTTATTGTGTGCGTCTATGACAATGTTAGAGATGTTAGTGATTTAGATTGCAAGATAAAAGTTGATAAGGGTAACGTAAATAAGTTGTGAAGGGAACTGAGTGTATTTGTGCCAAGTGATCTAGTTTCATGGGTTGCGGGGTAAGGGCCGTTAAGTCAGCATCCCAAACATTGGTATGAATTTTGATTTTTACTGAAGCTTACTGTCAATTAAAATGCACTGTCTCACTATTTATATTGACTGTTCAGTATTAGACGTCTTTTAAATTGTTTATATGTTGTAGTACTAAATGATATTATTTTATACCGTGTCAGGCATATACAGATTGGAAATAACTTAAAAAGAAAAAAAAATCTCTGGACGCAGCAAGTGTGTTATGGTAGCGAATTTTTTTAATGGCAAATGTCTTTCTTTGATGAAAGCAGGCATCAAACTTGGTTGCCTATATAGTAGAAACAATGTACCATATTTCATCGAAATAAATTTATTGTTTGAAAATATATAAACATCTGGATGCAGCAAGTGTGTTATGGAAGTGAATTTCCATAAAAATGTTTTAATAGCAAATGCGAGCAGGCATAAATCTGATTACCGGTATAGCCTATGTAGTAGAAACAAAGTATTATATTTTATCAAAATTACTTATGGTTTGAAAATGTACACAAATTTTCCGAAAATAAATGAAATGTTGGTTTCCTAACCAACAATGCTTACGTTAATAGCAAATTGAGTTATTGAAATTTGAAGGATTTAATGAAAATTCGGTAAATTTGCAGATTAACTTCCGAACGCTTAAAAGAATGTTTTCAGAAACATTACTAGGACCCCACCTGGATGCACAAACCACAAGAAAAATTTCTTGTTCACGCCCCTCAAGGAAGTTACGAGACTGGGAGTGAATAGGGGTGCTGGGCGGGGTAGGTAGTAAAAAGGAAATATGAGCAGAAAATGTGAAGAAAACTGCTTGAAAGCTGTCTATTTGAAGCCATATCCCCATTAAACCCTGCCTACCCCGCACAGCACTACTATTTGCCCCCAGGTCACGTAACTTCCTTTGGGGGGGGGGGGTATGAACAAGAAGTTTTTCTTGTGGTTTATGCAACGAGAGTAGTTGCATGCACACGAGGGGGGAAGGAAAATGCCTACGACGCAAACCCCCCTCCCTCGCTTTGACTTGCAGTAAGGTTGGGGGTGGCTGCTTCGTCGTGGGGATTTTCCTTTCCCCCTCGCGTGCATACAACCACCCTCGTTGCATAAACCACAAGAAAAATTTCTTGTTCCTACCCGCCAAGGAAGTTACGGCACCTGGGGGAATAGGGGTGCTGTGCGGGGTAGGCAGGGTTTAAGGGGTATATGGCTTCAAGATGTGAAAAAGACAACTTTCAAGCCCGTTTTATTCGCATTTTCTGCTTATGTTTCATTTACTACCTACCCCGCCCAGCACCCCTATTCACTCCTGGTTCCGTAACTTCCTTGGGGGATGTGAACAAGAAATTTATCTTGGGGTTTGTGAATCCAGGGGGGGGGGTCTGGGCAGGTTTCTGAAAACGGTTTTTTGAAAAGCGTTCGAGAGCTAATCTGCAAATTTACCGAAAATTCGCTACCACATCGCACTTACTGCGTCCAGATTTTTTTCTTATTAACGCATCATATTTCGATAAAAAATGCAAAAATGCATTGACAAATTTGTTCTACGAAAATTAGCTAAAAAAAAGTATAGACCGTTAAACATAAACTTCACCAAACTTACAAATAAATATCCAAAAAAGCATCAACTTAACTAAACTGACAGCCAAAGCATCAGAGAAAGGGTCTATTTGAAATGTATATTCTGTAAATATTTTAGTAAAATGAAGGGCAATGACGGTTGAATCTGAAACTTAAGGGTTTGCAGAACACTCTTCTTGCAACATTTTGTTTCGCAATCGGTATTTGTTTTACATTCTTTGCCTAAACATTGCCAATTTTGACGTTTAAAATTGCAAATTTGACGTTTTGAGGAAAACTCCAAAATTTGTTTATTTAACTGCCCATAACTTCTTTGTCTTTTGTTACTTCCGGAGATATGATTTTTTTTAGAAGGAAACACAAAATTTTCCGGGAAAACCTGGTCCGATTTTCCTGGCTAACGAACTGGTTCAAGCCACTTGCAAAAGGAAGGTACTCACCAAATTTGATCGGTCCATTATTTTTTGAGTTATCGGTCGGATATATATATATATATATATATATATATATATATATATATATATATATATATATATATATATATATATATATATATATATATATATATATATATATATATACACAGATCTCATTAGCGAATTTAAACAAAAATCGCTAAAAATATCACAAGATAATTCGAATAAAAGTTGTTGGGTTATTTTTTTGTTGGTTGTTTATATGTTTCTTTATATCGAATTTTAAATGACGAAGGATTATGTAGGTCAACAAGGGCTACAATTCAAAATTATTTTTAAATTATACAGTGTGATCAAATTAAGTGTGACACCTCAAAGTTATATATTTTTAGTACATCATGTGTTTGATAACGATTTTGAACTCTACGGAAAAAATAGTGCTCACTTTTTTAAAAAACCCCTATACCTATCTATTACCGTTTGTCAGATATCTTCACTTTTCGATGTATATGAATTTTCGAAAAAAAAATCTTATAATATCGAAAGGAAAACTCACTAGCCAACGATGATGAACTTGTTACTCCACTGTAGTCAATACTTCGCAATAATTTACAGGGTGTTGAAAAATATAAGCTCAATTATCGACACATTCATAATAGATTATGCTGTTTATGTTAAATGGGACACTCTGTATTTTGTTGATCCATATTATCGAAAAAGTAATTCCCTTCCATATGACACTAGGGTTTCCTATACCCAAGTGCAATGTTTTTCATGCTACACACACTATTACGATTGTAAATGTCATTTTCACATTAAAGCGAAAATCTTTCAACATACTTATTAACAAAGGTTTTTTTAAAATACAATCAACTGAATTAAACATAAAATCAGCGAAACGACAAAGGTGATAAACAATAACAAACAAATCAAGAACTACCAAAAGACTAAAAGATAAAACTACAGAAGATGCTCTATATGTTTACCATCTTGCTCTATACAAAGAGCAATTTTACCTCCAAAAGATATTTTTACATTTTTCAGAATGTTTAGTGTAATGGAGGCAAAAGCGTTTGCGAATCTCAATTTCATATCTTCTGGAGTGGTAAGGGGAGTAGTGTATATAATATTTTTTACGTAACCCCCATTTACAAAAATCAGTAGAGGTCAAATCTGGAGTCTAGGGGGCAAATCAGTAAATTTTTCATGAAACAGGCGAGCAACTTTGATCTGTGATCGTGTTTTATCTCCGTAACAAATCATCTGTAGAATTATTGTTATTTTATGCTTTTCTGTTAGATAAACCATGTTTCTAAATTGCCGTTAACGATGGATATCTGTGGTCATACGCTTACAATCACACAGCAAATTGCTGAGGCGTTTTAAACAAAACTAACATTGCCAACTATGAACTATCAAGATTTTTTTAAATTCAACTGTTTCACCGATTTGTTAGAGAAGATTGGTGTTTGGCTTATTTTTACTGCTGCCATTTCCTTAGCATGATGCTATTAGATTCCTTATGTGCGCTCTGTTGGATGGATACCTGCAAATTTACCAGTCCATCCATTTTCATAAAGTTACATAAAAACTACGATTACTTGTTAGATCAGGAATTCCTGCTGTGTAATCCGTACACATTCCGGGTAATTTGTATTGTGATTATTTAATAGAGATATTCACACAGTATTGTTGGCTTGTCTGATAAAAACTCCAGTGTCTTTTTATTGTTACGCTTAATCAACTCCGTTTATAACTGAGGAAATGACGTTATTTGTAAGAAACGGTGAATTCTCATAGATTTTTTTGCAAAGGATCATTAACTGTGTAATAACAGGACAGCGGACAGACACAGTGCAGTGAATGGTGTAATGACACTAGTGCATTCTCCTAAAAATAAACTGGTTGCCACTGTGGTGTTTTAGTTCAGACCACGTCCAATGTCGATATAAATAGAATACAGTCTCGATTTTGCAAAAATAACATCGATTAATATACACATATAAATCATCGAACAGCCAAGTCTGGTGAATTCTGCAGTAAAGTTCTTAAATTAGAACATCGGGAACGTGGCACACTTTTGGTTTCCAAGTAATAACAAACCTACCACCCAGTGTAAACTGGAAAATTCAGGACTTTTTTTAACTAATTGCGAATGGCTAGGTGTTCCCGAAATTGTTTTACATTACAAAATAGCAATGGAAAGCGCATACTACTTTATATTAATGAGACAGTTTAAAATATTATACAGTGTGGAACAACCAAATGGAAGAAATTCAGAAATTCTCAATTATTGTGTATATTTAAAAAAAATAGCGAAACGTCAATTTTAGAATAAAAAAATCTCTGGACGCAGCAAGTGCGTTATGGTAGCGAACTTTCTTTAAAATATTTTTAATAGCAAATGTCTTTCTTTGATGAAAGCAGGCATCAAACTTGGTTGCCTATATAGTAGAAACAATGTACCATATTTCATTGAAATAAATTTATTGTTTGAAAATATATAAACATTTTTCAAAAGTCTAGATGCAGCAAATGTGTTATGGAAGTGAATTTCCATAAAAATGTTTTTAATAGCAAATGTGAGCAGGCATCAATATGATTACCGGTATAGCCTATGTGGTAGGAACAATGTACTATATTTTATCAAAATTACTTATGGTTTGAAAATATACAAAAATTTTCCGAAAATAAACTTAAATGTTGGTTTTCTATCCAACAAAACTTACGTTAATAGCAAATTGAGTTATTGAAATTTGAAGGATTTTATGAAAATTCGGTAAATTTGCAGATTAGCTCCCGAACGCTTTTCAACAAATTGTTTTCAGAAACATTATTAGCACCCCACCTGGATGCACAAACCACAAAAAAAAGTTCTTGTTCACACCCCCCAAGGAAGTTATGGGACTGGGAGTGAATAGGGGTTGTGTGCGGGGTAGGCAGGGTTTAAGGGCGATATGGCTTCAAGATGTGAAAAAGACAGCTTTCAAGCCCGCTTTATTTGAATTTTCTGCTCATATTTCCTTTTTACTACCTACCCCGCTCAGCACCCCTACTCGCTCCTGGTCCCGTAACTTCCTTGGGGGTGCGAACAAGAAAGTTTTCTTGGGGTTTGTGGATTGGGGGGGGGGGGGGGAGTTTCTAGGCTAGTTTCTGAAAACAGTTTTTTGAAAAACGTTCGGGAGCTAATCTGCAAATTTACCGAAAATTCGCTAGCAAAACGCACTTACTGCGTCCAGATTTTTTTCTTACAAACGCATCATATTTCGATAAAAAATGCAAAAATGCATTAACGAATTTGTTCTACGAAAATCAGCTGAAAAAAAATTTTACACCCCTACTCACTCCTGGTCCCGTAACTTCCTTGGGGAGTGTGAACAAGAAATTTTCCTTGGGGTTTGTGGATTCAGGGGGGCTCTAGGCAGGTTTCTGAAAACAGTTTTTTGAAAAGCGTTCGGGAGCTAGTCTGCAAATTTACCGAAAATTAGCTACCAAAACGCACTTACTGCGTCCAGATTTTTTTTCTTATAAACGCATCATATTTCGATAAAAAATGCAAAAATGCATTAACAAATTTGTTCTACGATAATTAGCTAAAAAAAATATAGACCGTTAAACCATAAACTTCACTAAACCTACAAATAAATATCCAAAAAGCCACCAAACTTAACTAAATTGACAGCCAAAGCATCAGAGAAAGGGTCTATTTGAAATGGATATTCTGTAAATATTTTAGTAAAATGAAGGGCAATGACGGTTGAATCTGAAACTTAAGGGTTTGCAGAACACTCTTCTTGCAACATTTTCTATTCACAAACGGCATTTGTTTCACATTTTTTGCCTAAACATTGCCAATTTTGACGTTTAAAATTGCGAGTTTGACGTTTTGAGGAAAACTCCAAAATTTGTTGCTTTAACTGCCCATAACTTCTTTGTCTTTAAAGCTAGGGACCTACATTTTGGTACAGAGTTCACTCTTTATAATACAAACACGCGTACCAAATTTGGTTGCCCTTGCTTTGTTATTTCCGGAGATATGGATTTTTTTATAAAGAAAACACAAAATTTTCCGGGAAAACCTGGTCCGATTTTCCTGGCTAACGAACCTATCCAAGCCACTTGCAAAATGGAGGTACTCTGCAAATTTTATCAAGATCGGTCCATTATTTTTTGAGTTATATATATATATATATATATATATATATATATATATATATATATATATATATATATATATATATATATATATATATATATATATATACACAAACACAGATCTCCCCATAAGCGATTTTTTTTTAAATTCGCTAAAATGATATCATGACATCACAATATGCAATGTGAAAACTCCACCCCTATATTCAACCCCCTTCGAGTGAAAGTTGCAACCCCCAAATTTTTAAATAGGAAGTAGGGGCTTGTGATACCTCACCTGAAAGGTATCTTGATTCTCTATTCAAAAATGCTATGGTTTCAAAATTTATCGCAAAAATCAACACACAAAAAATTCATCTGAATGAGGAACTTCGTTACAACACATTAAAATAGTGCTGCAAATTGATTCATAACTTCCACATAGCTGTGATAATTTATTGTCTACAGAAAGGCATTCTCATGGAATAAATTTAGGGTCCATGACTTGGCCACAAAGAAAATATTTGTATTCCTGTACGTATAAAGTTCTGAAACGTTATGTTACTCGAGTTTTATTGAATAAATGTAAATTTTCTCCAATCACCCCTTATTTATTCCCTACCCTCTTATCCAAAAACCATCCGAAACGTTCCTATGTCGGGTGCTAACTGTGTATCAAATTTGAAGATGATATCTCGACAGATAGACAAAAAAAAAATCGTTCTAGAATCAAGTTTTCTATATGTTTTGAGACTTTTTACGCCGTTTTAACAAAACAAAAAAATATTTTTTTTTGTCAGCAATATTCCCACACACACATTTAACCCCTAATTTAATTTCAGCACAGAATACCAGATGTTTGATGAAATTAAAAGTTTCTAATAAATGAACCCTAAAACGTTATATTACTCGAGTTTTAACGAAAGAACGTCAATTTGCACTAATAGTCCGGTCAATCTAGACCAAAAAATGAGAGTGAAGGTGCATAAAGTCCCAACAAGCTGAAAATCAGTAAAATTGTTCAAAACATAATTATAAATATAATTTAAAAGTTCCCCATCATTCCCGTGTATGGAATTTTTTTTATTCAAGGTCAAAGGTCAAAAAAAAAGAGTTTCGCGAGATAAATGGAGCCCAAACAATGGCCCATTATAATACAATGTCGCCTTCCCACGGTAAGAACCGCTGAGTCAGCCGCCGTCTGAACGGAGCCAAGAACTTGCAGTTCCAAAGTGCAAGTAGAACGGAATATCACTGTGAGAATCAACATCAGCAGATTCCTTGTGATCCAGAGACAATAGTGCCACGCCTGGAGGAAAGACTATAAAGAGGCTAATCACAGTGGGAGAACCGTTCATTCTTGTTCCGAGTTAGTCCTTCGCACACCGAGTGCTGAGACTATAGATCACATGTAGGTTGATCGTCTTATTTTTAGTATTATATATTATTCATTTTTTTTGTAACTAAGTAATTAAGTATTGATTGTTCAAAGTATTAAATAAATTGTTTTAAAAATTCAAACGTCTTAACCGTGAAGTTAAGTGGCGCAGTCGGTAGGATTGGTTAGAAAACCGAAAGCATATCGATTTTTAAGCGTATCGACGCCTAATAACCAACTCGAGCCAAGCAGAGCCAAGTTAAAGCAGAAGTAGTGGCCAAGCAGAGTCAAATGGAAGCAGCAACCATCGTATTATGATAAGTTTACTGCTATCCCATTTTACACTTCCAATTTTTTATATGTGTTGTATTGTAACGTTATATGTCTGATTCAGAGGAAGAATCACAAAGTTTATGTAACATAGAGTATAGATTTAGATCAATCAGCATTAGCGACAATAACATAACAGTAAATCATTCTAATATTAATAAGAGTAGTAACAGTAGCAATATGACAGACCAATTCAAATAATTTTTCTTAAAAGCTATTCCCGAGTTCGACGGGCAACCAGCCAACGTAGGCAACTTTTTAAAAGCATGTGACTTGGTCATGAACCAGTTCTACGTGCCAAATGAGAATCTGTATATGAATCACTTCTTGCTAAATTATGTTCAAACTAAACTAACGGGAACAGCCCGGCTTATAGTAAATACAAAGATAATTAATACGTGGGCAGACCTGAGAGAGGCCATTGTTCAGAATTTCAGTGACCAAAGAGATAGTCATAGTTTATTAGCGGAGATGTTAACCTTGAAACAGCGTAATGCTGAAGACGCACTGTCGTTCGCGAACAGATGCCGTCATATAGAGCAATTGCTCATCTCGAGTTTAATAGCCAACGAGCCAAATGAAGGCGTGCGCTTAATTAAGAAAGATATATACCAGAATCAAACATTAAAAGCGTTCTTAGGAGGAATACGCAATCCGTTGGGTCTCGTCTTGCGCAGTCAAGGACCCACGAGCATAGAACAAGCTTTGAAATTCGTATTCGCAGAGGAAAATTTCGATTATAGAGATAAAACAATAAATAAGAATTTCAGTAATAGTAATAAATTGGAAGGACAAAACCGTACGTTCTTTCAGAGACAAAATAACCCACCTTTTCAGAATGTACAATTTCAGAGACCTTTCCAAAATAACTTTAGACCATTTCAACAACATAATAATCAAAACAATCACACAAATTCCCAGCCTAGACAAAATCAACACTTTGTACCAAGGCAAAATTTTTCGAGTCAATTTAGGAGACCTAACTTCAATAATCAACCGGGTCGACCCAATGTAAATCATAATGCTAACAGAAATTATCACAAACCAATGGAGGTAGATAATTCTAACACTAGACTGTCATTACCAAGGAGAGCAGCTCACGTAAACAATATAGAATTTAATGAAAACGAAGTAAATGAAACAAATTACGATGTCAATTATGTAAACGAAGAATTAAATTACGAAAATTCGCCAGCAGACGAATACGATAGTCAACAACAAAATTTTCAGATAGCAGACACGTATACGTACAACCGGTAGTACATATTAACCATATAGATATGCCAACAAATAATTTGATTAACGAGGGCAGTGATAGTAGTTATAATCGTAAGAAAGGAATGAATGACCATAGAATTAATTTAAACTTGAACTTGAATAATGACGCAAGCAACATGAGACCCATGCATTCGATTGATTTCGCTGATGAGTCAAAATTCAAGCAGAACGTTCAACAGAACAATAACAGTATTATGAATTATGTGAATTCCTGGCTCAACAGTGGTAATATAATAAGGAGATCAAACAAAAGTCCACCGAGCAGTTTAAATGAAGTTCCCACTACAAACGAACATTGTAACGAGGAAACTGATCTTAATAGATTATATAATATATACGACGTCCACACAAAAAGTAAAAATCAATTAAAATCAAGTACTAAATTAATTAAGCAACCGGATAGAGCACTAGGTAGAAATAAATTAGTTATTGAAAAACCAGAGGAAGATGAACCTTTAGGTCAACATGATAATACGGGGAATACGGGGCTAAAAACGGTAAAACAGGTAGTAAGTGAAACAAACCCTAAAGCGGAAAACTCTAATGTTAATAATAAACAAATTTTTGCCATAAATAAAAATAGTACTGAAACAAACCCCATAAAAATCCAAAAGTCCAATACGACTAATAATTCTAAAACAAAACTACCCATATTGGAAAAATTAGAATCATCATCAGAGATTAAACGGCAAATAATGTGGGCGCATGAACTTAAACGTCGACATCGCTCATTTAATGAAACTTGTGAACAGGTGCAAAACAAATTCGCTTTTCCCCAGATGAGACAGAAAATCGAAAATTATATTAAAACCTGTGAATATTGTAACAAAAAAGATTACAATGTATTTAAATTAGATAAACTAAATAAGCAATCGAATTATATTACCTAAGTAAGGTAAAACGGGAAAATCGGATACATCACATACATGACTTGCCAATTACCTAAAGACTACAAACAAATAAAGCGACACTAAGCAGACACCGTTACATTCATGACAAATATATACAGGCGACTAAGATGACGAAAAAACACACTTACGGTAACAACTACCTAAAATATACTAGTAGATAAACATTAAATAAAAATTATAGTCAAGACCGCACTCAACAAATTTTAAATTGAATAACTAAGCTGATGATTAATATTGTCGTAAAGAAAAAGGACATATAGGCGTATGTAATAAATCTTATCGTTATCACCTTGTCAAAAGTAGAATCAATAATGAAACCATTCATTACGTAATTAGAAAACATTTTAAAAAGATAATTCACCGATACACACTGGGTATGGCACACAGATTTAAAATCAGATAGTTTAAAAAATACTGACAAACCAATCAGTCAGACGGGACAAAAGGAATTATATATGTGCAAATTTTAATTTAAATAAACCAGATCAAATAGAGACTTTTAGAAAAGAATATTGGTTACCACAAAGGAAATATTATTGCATTTTTTTTGGTAAATGGACAAGATTACGAACTGGTAAGTTCGGCTATCAACAAAAACTTTAATAACGTAGAATCACCCAAAATTTATAAATGTATGAAATATACGTAATAGATTAACCATCTAAAAATATAATAACATTAATAACAATAGAAAAAAAAATATTATAATTATTCATATCAAAATGTTAGACAAAGTCATGTCTAAGCTTCTTCGCAACTCTAGTAAGAAAACACTAGTAACAAAACGACCGTAAGACACTTTAAAGGATTTTCACAGCACAATCGAGAAAGAATTATTAGCCATCGTGTGGGCAACTAACTATTTTAGACCATACTTATACGGAAGGAAATTCACTATATACACGGACCATAAACCTTTAAAATGGTTATTTTCGTTGAAACAACCAAATTCAAAATTGCTCCGTTGGAGATTAAAATTAGAAGAATATGAATTTAAAATTGAATACAAAAAAAGGAAAGCTCAACTGCGCAGCAGATGCACTTTCCAGAGTAGAAATAAACCCACTAGACATAGATAATCAGTCAATGGCGAATAATATCGACGAAGAGGAAGAAATCATAGAAATTGACGATGACGACACAGCAAACTCGAATGCGGACTCGTATTCGGCACCAGGCATACCAATACTCGAGGAAGAAATTTAACAACAAAATCGAGGTACAACAAAGATAAGAAAGAATTACCAGGCAGCGTAGCGGCTACCCGAGACTCATTTAAATTTAAACAATATAATAACCCAGCAGTATTTCATACGTAGTGAAGAACTTGAGACAATTAATCACGTACTAAATAATAACCAAGCTTATAATGCAAGAGATAGGCCATTCAGCAGATTAAATAAACAATATGCATCTGAAACCAGATACAGCCAAAGGAGACTTTCGTTCGCACCCGTAGTTATACAAAATACAATTCTAGTACAACTCATATTAATAATTTAAACACTTACGATACGGGGCGTAATCAAAAACGGATTAATAATGGGAATGTCTTAATTGAACAAATAGATACAAGAGAATTAAATGACGTGGAAAAACAATTGTTATTTAGTTTATTATCAGAATATCAGGACATATTTTTTAAATAAAAACGAACCATTGACGCACACAAATGCGATAAAACATAGCATAAGGACAACAGACGACATACCTGTCCATTCTAAATTATATAGATACCCGTACGTACATAAACCGGAAGTAGACAGACTGACACAGACAATTTAAATAGCAAGCTTAATTCTTAAATGAATTAACGCACGTAACGATTAACGTAATTATAAGACCGTTTCAAGTAATCCTAGTATTAATAAATTATATAATCAGCTAGAATAAGTTAAGGTAACGAATCAATCAATTAGGAATAAACTCCCAATCAATTAAATAAGAGCTAATAAATATCCACCAGTAATTAACAATAACAGATTATAATTCTGCATAGCAAAATTTCATGATAAGTGAATTTTACTACAGAAAACAGGGATAATACATTTTATGGGATTTTTCCAAACAGGGCACACTTTTAAATAAACAACAAAAACATAACATAATAAACCGACTAGGTTCTATGTTTTAAGTCAATACAGGGAATCTCGATTCACAGAATGAGGAACGCATTCAGCAAGCATTAGAAGTCTTAACGACAGATCAAAATTAAAATTCATGAACTTTTAGGTTCCAAAATTTGGTCAAGCTCGAGGCAATCGTCGACGTTAATAGAACGATAGTAGGATTGAGTCATAACCAAGGCACGATAGTAAATAGGATAAATGAATTAGGTAATACAGTAGAAAGCCTGCGAAGTGAACAAATAAGAATGATAATGAGAGCACTATCAGCGCATTAAGATTCTAGAGTACTCAGGCAGCTATGACAATTATTAAACAATATTCAAGAAATAGCACTAACAACAGAAAATGCCAGCACTTTTACAAAATTAGGAATCTTTCACACATCCATACTAAAACCAACATTTATAATAAAAGAAATCAATAAAATCCAAAATTATGCAACTAATGCTAAAGTAATAACAACCACTGATCTAAATCTATACGAAAAAGTCTTTAAAATAAAAGCCGTCCAAAACAATTTCAAAATTATATTTTAAATAGAAATACCTCTGGTAGATGAATCAGAATATGATTATTATCAATTATATACATTACCTGTCCCTAGAAAGACACACCTTTTTACCATAATAAGTCCTAAAACCAAATACCTTATCCTAAGCAGTAAACAATATGCCTATCGTAATGAAGAATGTCAAAATTTAAAGAACCAAATATATTTTTGCAAAGACGACAATCCAACAACCATGAATGATCAAAACCCATGTGAAATAAAGCTAATAAAATTTCAAAAACCTATTAACTATTGTAATCAAGAAGTAATCAAAATTAATAGAACCACAGTTTCGAGATATGGAACCAGTCAGTATATAGTTATAGCACCCGAAGAAACTAACGCCAGAATAACTTGCAAGGAACAGGAGTGGACCAACATCATCAAGGGTACAAAATTAATCAACCTGCAACCAAATGGCCAATTAACTATAGGCAACAAAAATTACAAGACCGGCCCAGCAACAGCAGAAACACAACAACTATTCAACCTGCCTACACTAGAACCCCCCATTCAAGAAGATCAACCAAATCCAGGACCAGTACCCGAAATATCATTAGAAAACGTACAGCTACACAACATCAATCAAATCCAACACCAACTTCAAAAAATTAAACAAAATATACCAGGACCTATAACAATACCAATCCATCACCTGAGTATATGGACAATATTACTGTACATAGCTGTCTTAATAACCATCACAACGATAGCCGTCCGAATGGGGTTGAAGAAACGAAGAACCCGCAAGGAAGATAAAGAAACAAAAACAGGAACCACCGAGTCCGGATTTCCGTTGAAAATCCGGAACGAACCATAGCTTCGTCTTCAAAAAGGGGAGGAGATAAATGGAGCCCAAACAATGGCCCATTATAATACAATGTCGCCTTCCCACGGTAAGAACCGCTGAGTCAGCCGCCGTCTGGACGGAGCCAAGAACTTGCAGTTGCAAAGTGCATCTGCAGGTAGTCGGTCACTGACGATTTAGGGAGATTCAACGACACCAAAAATTAACATATTTCGTTTGGCCGAAATATCTGTATTCTTTTATTATATATCGGATATGCTTCTGCTGGCATCTATTTTGTAAAGTAATCTATCAGGAGACTACCCATAGACGGCCGAGCGAGATTCATACACTTTTTTTCGAAAGCATATATATTGCTAAATATAGTAATAATAAAAAGTGTATGAATCTCGCTCCGAAAGTAGAAGTTTAAAGAACCCTAAAATATGTCGATTTTGCTGACGAGGGTGGCACTTTTTTGAAATCTAACAGAGTTTGTGGCATTCAACCCGTAGTGGTGGTGACCCTCACCCCCAAATTTTAATAGAAAAGGCTAGTCGAATCGCACCTTTTTGGAAAGCTCTTTTGATTATCTATTCAAAGGTGAAATTTTAAAATCTACAGATTCGTTTTTTTTTCTTCAGATATTTGCTTTGAAAACCTCAAAATAAAATGTCTAAAATAATAGCAACCCTAACCACGAAATTGGCACTTTTTTTTTAATTTGAAAGCAGATATGTATCTGAAAAAATCGGTAGATTTCAAACTTGTAATGTTACTATGGAGTAAGACTATCTACGATATCGCGCCTTAGAATATCTCCTTTTCAAGGACAGCCTTTGAGAGCGGAACAGCCTTCTAGGGGGGACCGGGGGGACCTTCCTGACCCGCTAGTTGCGTCACTGGGTGACTCATGGATACCTTGTTGATTTGCATTTTCCCAGAACCGACTATTTTGTTTATTAACATAAACATATTGAATGCTACTTTATATAAAAGCTAATAACAAAATGATAGAACCTCGGTGGTTCAGGGGTAAGAACGTGTGCCTCTGAATCGAAGGGTACTGGGTTCGATCCCACGGTACTCCTTTCACTTCTTCAGTACAAACTGTAAAATTAATATTAACCGAGGTTCTGGCATTGTATTTGAGCAAGTTGAATGTCTGCACGTTCCGCCCTTCGGAGGGGGCGTAAAGCCGTCGGTCCCGTGTCCTTGCGATGTTGGGCACGTTAAAAATCCCTACACTCCTTACAGAAAGGCAGGGGTTCGGCAAAATTTCCTGGATAGTGAGGTGAAACTACTCCCTGGCGTCGGTGATTGGCCATAGTCGCGGAAATAGGCCGACGTTAAAGAAACAAAAACACACAACAAAATGATTTATTAAAATTTAAAAGAAAATTATGTGTCTGGTCAGCGCAAAACATAGATCTAATGCAATTCTGAAAAATATGTGGGTTCATAACTTATAATTTGGGTGGTGTTAGACATACAAATAAAAATCGAGACTCCGTTAACTTCATTTATTGATAAATAGTGATTTTATATAAGCCAAAATGATTGTAAGTTATTGTGATAATGGAAACAGTTATGGATAAAATTTTTGAATTTAAATAGAGATTACAGATGAACAATGTACTTAACTAAGGTATCTTCTGTGGTGCTCATTGGATTAACTGGGCAGGAGAGGGCTTGGGGCTACTCAGGGCTAGCGGAACCTCTGGATATATTGTTGTTATTGTGAGGACCACTCAGGGCTGGCCAAAGTACTGGATTGACTTCAGCAGGTGCTTCTGCATGGCATGGCGTCGAATGGGGCTGCCATAATAATGTTTAGTGGGGCTACCATAGTGACAATGAACTGGGCCTTCAAAGCGATGGAGCTGATGTCGCTTCCATAATGATGTTGAACGGGGCTCCCTTAATGGTGATGTTGAATAGGGCTCTCTAAACGATGGTGTTAAGGTGCTTCCATAATGCTGATGTTTACGGGGCCCTCCAAACAGCTGATGTTGAATGGGGCCCTCCAAACGGGATAGCTCATATGAGCGTGCTGTTTTTTTATTTTTTTAGCTGGTCATACTTGTTCTTAACATTTTTACTGTTGTAAAAAATTTTCTGAAAAAGGGCGAGCTTATACAGAATTATATTATCTGACAAAGAAAATGAAGTACGTATATTGAAACCGGCTACCACCTGTCGCTTTCAAGGTCTTCAAGGACAATACCAGAGAATATGTATTCTATGGGCATGAATGTGAAAAGTTGCATTATACAGTTTATTGAGTAGGAACGTAGTAAATTTCATTGACTAAGAAAATAATACCCTTCATTGACTAAGAAAAAAATGTTCGGGACGCAGAAAGTGCGTTATAGTAGTGAATTTTCAGAAGAATTGTACACTATTAGTAAGATATATTATTAAAACTAATTCTTTAAATTTAAATGGACCTTGGAGATCGGTTTTAGAGTCCCAGTTAGTGATTATTTGAAAAAAATTATATTTTGTATTGAGCTAAAAAATTAAAATTTGGTCTTAGATATAATATGTAAGTATTGCAAGTGTCTTTAAAAAAATTGTGTTACAAATTTTATTAAAGTTACAAAAGTTATTATTTACCTACTATTTATATTAACCTTAGAATATAGATACCTAGTTGTTTTATATTATAAGATCCTAATAAGGTATTAGCAATTAGCATCAGCGGAATCGATTTCGACTTTATGCGATGCGCAGAGCGTGAACGTACACGCTTCTATGTGACAAATAGCTACGCGTGGTCAGATTAAACTAAAAGAGAGAGATGGCTTTTAATTTTAAATACCGTGAACGTGAAGAATGGGAAGCTTAATATTTATACATAACGAAACGTCGTTCTAAATTGCTTTTAAACAAATTGAATCACTGTCATTAAATTTTGTATATATTAGTATACATTCGCATGGTAAAATTTAGGGCTTTTGGACGCAAACTTTGTCTCGGTATTAGGAAATAAATCGTCCAAGGCTGACAATTTACAAACTTGTTAATTGCTTGTACATTGTACACAGCTCTATCTATTATATGTTATGTAAACTAGAGTTGTCGTGACAACATAACTACCTGGTCGTGCACCGAGATGGCGTCCCTGTCGTATCTCTCACAATGTTCTTCAGTCTGGCATCTGACAATAACTTCCATTATTTAGATTTTTATCTACGATTTACTTAAAGAGCATAGCAGTTGTAAATTTTCGTTTCAATCACTTAGAAAATTTTATAGATATTGCGTTTTAAAAAATATTTCTTAATTTTTTATTAAGATAAATAGGCCGTTAAGATTTGATGAACGAACTCATCCAAGCCATTAGCAAAATAATGGTAATTCCCAAATTTGGTCTAAATCTGTGAAGTATTTTTTGAGTTATCTGTTGGATACATACATACATACATACATACATACATACATACATATATATATATATATATATATATATATATATATATATATATATATATATATATATATATAATATTTTAACTGAACTGAAAGTTTCACCATCGAGACCTCTCTACTAGTGAATTTTTTAAAAGAAAATTCAACTAATAATGTAATCATGTACCAATGAACGTTATAGTGGGAATATATAAGTTGTAAAACGTGTAATACGTTACAAGTGAACACGAGTTGCATCACTTATTAGGACTTTTCTCTTTCAGGGAAATCAGGTTTATTGTCAACAATCTACTGGCTTATACCCGCGGTTCTGAATGGTCTTATTTAGGAAGCTGTTGTGACAACCGAATCTTATAGAATAAATTATCCATTTGAACATATTTTTTTATTTGATAAGGGTAATCTTGAATCTAAACAAGGACGGGAGCAGAAGATCATTTTGTGCTAATTTGATTTGGGTGTATTCTTTATTTGTTTATCTTTATAACCATACCATTACCATACTTACATCCTTATTCTTGTTGTGCTCATCCTTTTGATTTATTTCAGGTGAACGGTGACGATGAATGGGAATATGAGGAGATCATCCTGGAACGCGGCGGTGCCGGTCTTGGATTCAGCATCGCCGGAGGCACCGACAATCCCCACATTGGCGATGATACCGCCATATACATCACCAAGCTGATACCTGGAGGAGCCGCGTCAGCGGACGGGAGGTTACGGGTCAACGACTCCATACTTTCCGTCAATGACATACCTGTCGTTGACGTGCCACACGCATTTGCGGTAGATGCTCTCAAAAAGGCTGGAAATACTGTCAAATTGGTAAGTATATAAAAATATAACACATTAAAAAATTATAATGTATGCGTGTTTGCCAGTAATCGAAAGCCTTTTTAATTTTGTAACAAAATGTTACTTTTTAGCGAAAAAAATCGCTACTGAGGAGACCGCGACTTGTGAGTTTAAACAACATCTTCAAATGAACGCGACTTCTAAGACCCAAGGTTAGTTATAGTGTGTCTGACACCCTAACTCAAAAAATAATGGGTCGATTTGGATGAAATTTGGTTCTGCGCGCGGTGAACAGGATTTTAAGGAGGTATAGTTGCAAAATGGGATAAAGGCAGCTTATACAGATCCAACTAATCTGTTTCTTTCGCACTTTCCGCTCACTTTTCTTTTTATATTCTTCCCCGCCCAGCACCCCTATTGACTCCTGATCCCGTAACTTTCTTGTGGGCTGTTTGCAAGAAATTCTTCTTGTGGTTTGGGCACCCACAAGTGGTTCTCAGCATGTTTCTGAAAAGATTTTTCTAAACACCCCCCATGTGCCAATCTGCAAATTTACCGAAAATTTAATTTTTGTTTACAAACGGAATGCCTCTATGAAATTATAGGTGGCAGGTAAGTATTTTTCCATATTAATCGCGAGAATGATCGGTTTTAATCAACTCAATCGAACCAGTTTCTGCAAGCAAAATACCAACCAAAAAAAAAAGGTTTTTTAAAACAAATTTGTAATTATCTGTGAATGTCATTCTGTTATTTTTTTAATTTAGTACCCACGCTGCTTTGATATAGGTTTTACTATGTATCAAAACTGAGGATTCTAGTTTAATGGGAAATTGAGTTATCACCATTTGAAATATTTTTATGAAAATTCGTTACTTTACTATTGCTGTATCCATACTTTTGGAAAATGAAATATAAATATAAGCAATACAAAATTCGGAAATTAGAATTTTAATAATTTAACCTAAACGCCTGTTTATATAATTTAAACTAGTGATGTATGTACTTTATATTATGTAGGTTGATTTACTTCAAGTTTTCCATACATTGCATGAAGAGTTAAAGCTAAAATTAAAGATTAAGTAGGTACATACCTATCTAGATAGTACTTAATGTATTAGTTTGAGGTAGGTTTCTTCCTGAAATAATTTTGTGTCACTTTGGTAATACCTACCAGTGAATTCTGTAGAGACTAGGTAATACATACAATATCTACAATCTACATGCAGTTTACCTATCACTTTTAGATTTGTTGCATTGGTGTTATAATCATAATATACTACTACAGTCGACGGCCAAGGGCATTTGTTAAAGTTAACTTAAAATTAAAAGTTTGCTTGTTATTTACCTACTATTTGTATTAACCTTAGAACCTAGGGACCTAGTTGTTTTATATTATAATATTCTAATAAGGTATTAGCAATTAGAATCAGCGGAGTCGATTTAGAGATTATGCGATGTGCAGAGCGTACACGCTTCTCTGTGACAAATAGCTACGTGTGGTCAGATTAAACTAGGAGAGAGAGATGGCTTTTAATTTAAATACCGTGAACGTGAAGAATGGGAAGCTTAATATTTATACATAATAAAACGTAGTTCTATATTGCTTTTAAACAAATTGAATCACTTTCATAAATTTTTTGTATTTATTAGTATACATTCGCATGTTAAAATTTAGCACTTTTGGACGCAAACTATGTCCCGGTATTAGGAAAGAAATGGTCCAAGGCCGACAATTTACAAAATTGTTAGTTGGTTGTATATTGTACACAGTCTCTATCTATAAAATTTTGTGTAAACTAGAGCTGTCGTGACAACATACTACCTGGTCCCGCACCGAGACGGAATCCCTGTCGTATCTCTCACAATGCCACAATGCTCTCCATTCTGACATCTTGCAATAACTTCCATTGTTTAGATTTTTATCTACGATTTATCTAAATAGCATATCAGTACAAATAACGGCATCTGCTCATCTGCCTTTGTCCAACATTGTAGATATTGCATTAGAGAATCTGAAGTGATGTCGAGGATTATTTTATAATTAATTTCGGATATTTGTTTTCCTTTGATCAAAAGGCTTGAAAATTTTAACACAACCACGTCTGTCTATGTTCTTATAAGTTGTAACTTTTCGTTTCAATCTCGTAAACAATTTGCGAGATATTGCGTTTTAAAAAATATTTTTTAATTTTTTATTAAGAAAAAATCGCCGATAATATTTGGTAAACGAACTCATCCAAGCTATTTACAAAATAAAGGTAATTCCCAAATGTGGTCTAAATCAGTCAAGTATTTTTTGAGTCATCGGTTGGATATATATATATATATATATATATATATATATATATATATATATATATATATATATATATATATATATATATATATATATATATATATATAAACTTTTTAACTGACCATGTAAATGGGTTCCAGGGGCCCTGATTCGCGCTCATTTGAAGAGATTTTCCGATAGTCGCACCATCGATACCTCTCTATTAGTTAATTTGCTTAACGAAAATTGACTAAAAATAATAAAAGCAATGTACAAGGAAGTAAAAGCTATTTTCAACGAGCTATCGCATGACCTCTATTACTATTTAACAATTTGGCGTGTTTTAGTTTTTTTTTTTCACAAAATCTAGTTACAGCCGCCAGCTCGTTTTCAATGGGTCATCCTGTATGTATGTATGTATGTATGTATGTATGTATGTATGTATGTATGTATGTATGTATGTATTTATATATATATATATATATATATATATATATATATATATATATATATATATATATATATATATATATATATATATATAAATTTAAACTGACCCCGGATATGGGTTCTAGTTCACGCTGAGTTGAAATTTTTTTCACAATTTAAAACTTAGGATCTCTCCATTACTGCATTTTTTCTAAGAAAATTCACTAGTAACGAAGATATTTGAGTTTGTGTGTAAATTTTAAAAGCAATTATGAATATCCTGTAGATATATAACAAAATGCAAAGGCACTGTTAAACAGTACATTATTAGTTCTTTAGGAAAGCTACATATGATTGTGCAGTGTCTGCTGCAGTTCAAGATACTGAATTTTTAAGGGAGCCATGCAGATGTAAATTTTTCACATGAATCAAGATATCCATGAAACGGTTAATTTTATATCTAGATGACTTTTAATAAGCCCACTCTCAAGCTAATCGTATAATAAAAAATATATAAAAATACAGTTTTCTATTTGAAATAAGAAAGCAGTACCGGAAGTTGCTGAAAATACTGTATGCCTAAAAATAGTTTAGTTCAAATGGGACTGTTTGAATTAGCTATTGTGCCAGCTTTTAAAATCATGCAATTTTTTTGTGCGCAGGCACTTCTAACTGTTTTTCAATATTAAAATTGACGTGTTTTAGCGTTTCTTAAAAAAATATATCTGGACGCAAATCGGTCTGTTTCGTTTTCAGTGCGCCAGCCTGTATATATATAGTTGTATGGTAATTCAGCGAAATTAAGGAAACCAATGATTTTACAGTGGCTGTAATATTTTCTATGTTAACAGCGGATTGCTTAGAATAGTTACTCTTAAGTACAGTTAGACAGGTAAAAAACGTCATTAATTTATCTTGTTAGAATGTTACGTTAGAGCGTATCATGTAGTCCACGTCTCTGTCAGAAATTTACTGTAATATTTTATACTATTCTGAAAGTTTTATATTTTTCAAACTTGAAGCAGGTGCTTTTCTAGAACTTCATGATAGAAATGCGCCTCGCGAATTCTCAAGTGCAATGTGACAATGCTGTGGTGAAAAATTACGCCAACATAGTTATACCCGATTTTTCTTGAGAACCATTTTCCGCGCTACATTATTAGCGATTTATCATTTAGATTTTAAATGTACTAAAGTTATTTGAGTAGTTTGTATATTTTACATTTTATACAGATATTTGTCGCACAAACTGTTTTAAAAGGTTAATAGCTTTTATGGAAAAAGCCAGCACTATTTTGTTAACTACAAGTATTTTTAGTAAATTTTCGAAGAACAAAAATTCACTAATGAGGAGATTGTGACTTTTGGATTTTGATTGAAATTCCTCAAATTAGCACCCCTGTAACCTATATTCGCGGTCGGTTTTATACGTTTATATATGTATGTGTCCCAAACTGGATGGGAATGTATTGCTATCTCCGTTATTATTAGAGATAGGGAGACGGTTAAATTAGCAATGTTTTGGGGAATTTCATGCTCGTTTTCGAGTTATTTTGAAAAAAAAAATTGTCGATTTCTTTTTTTCTTCAATATCCAAGTAGGCGTTGATCTGACATGTCTAAGATTTGCACATTATCAGGACACTTTTTACGGAGTAATCTTTTTGTGCTGTTCTTAACTTTGAATTGTCATTCGTTTTTGAGCTACAGATATCAACGTTTGTTTTTATTATGGCAGCCGTATTGGATTTTTCGCTCATGTGATAGCATGTGAAAAAAGCTTTCCAATGATGTACAACATGCTTGAGAAATCGTGTAATTGCACTGACAATTTTGAGAAAAACCGTTTTGAGGATAGTAGGTTCTGAAATCCAATACCAGAAAACAAATGACAAAAAAGTGTTTAATAAGCAGTAGGCCATGGAGTCTAACAATAGACTTCTACTTTTAACATAATTTTCCGTAATGATTTACGATAAAAAAAATAGGAACTTTGAGCACATCAATGAATCGGTCCATTATTACAAATTATATTTTACATTACAACATTATCCTTAAAAATTGTTATAATTTAGTTAAATAGGTAAACCTAGTAGATAACTAAATTTACTAACAGAACTCAATAAGAAGCAGATTAATGATTTACGAAGACGCCTTTGAAAATTGTTTGATTTTTCAACGTAAGTCAACTGAAAAACAACAGAAGAAAGGTTGCTATGGATATTAAACCATCTCGACAATTAAGAATACTGTCATTCTTAATTATCTGAACAATTTGAGGTGTATTTAACACGTTGCTTAAAATTTTGTACTAAATAATTTGTTTCCTGTTTATTTTATATATTATTCAACAATATGTTGAGTAATGAAGATTACTTTCACATGTTGGAATGTTATATCCATTCTAACCGAAATACTAAGGCAGCTGAAAATTCATATCAAAACAACTACCCAGAAAAAACGACAACCAAACATCAAAATATTTCGCAATGTGTTCGGTTTTGTGGTGAACAAATTGACGTTCCAAAAAGTACGGTACACGGTGTATTAAAACAAAGTCATTACCATCCATACAAACCTACAATCGTACAAGGCTTAATGTTGACGATTACCCTAAGCGACTTCAACTCTGCAGATGGTATCAAGGACAATGTCAACAATATGAAAACTTTCATTTGAAAATAATATGAACTGATGAATCCAGATTTACAAATTGTGGTGTGTATAATCGCCATAATGGGCATTATTGGGCAAATGAAACCCCCAATCTAAAGGAAGAAAGACGATTGCAAGACATATTTGGTATTAATGTTTGGTGCGGCTTATTAGGTAAAAAACTGTTATTTTTATTTGTAGATTAGCCAGTTAATTTAAAAAAAATTCAGGTAACTCCATTGTTGGTCCGTTCTTTTTTGAAAATAATTTAACTGGGGAAAGGTATCTTAGTCTATTGAGAAATGATATCTTACCAACAATTAGAAGAGTTCATGATAATTTATACGAGATTTGGTACCAACAAAACGGTTGTCCAGCTCATAATGCAAAGAATGTTTGTACCAAAATTTTAATAATCGTGTCATTTGTAACAATAGGCCGGTTCATTGGTGTGCTCGAAGTCTTGATATTACACCCATGGATTTTATTTTTGGGGTACTCTGAAGAATGATGTGTATAAATTCGATCCACAACAAAATATCAATGAATTACGAAACAGAATCACGGAAGCTATAAATCATATTAACCAAAACACCCTCACCGGAGTTTGCAGGCATGTTTCAAAAAGGTGTATGAAGTGCATTGAACAAAACGGTGGCCATATTGAACAATTTTCTATTTAGTGTATTTTTAAGTTTCTATTTTATTATTTGTTGAGTTCCGTTTCTAATTGTGTTGTTTTGTGGAATTTAAGTTTCGATTTGTTATTGCCTGGTTTCGTTATTAAACTGTTTCACATAATATTATCTAGCATTGTTACCTAATTAAGTATTGTAAATTAGATCACAATATTTTTTATCGTGAATCATTACGGAAAATTATGTTAAAAGTAGAAGTCTATTGTTAGACTGATTTGTTTTTTGGTATTGGATTTCATAGCCTACTATCTTCAAAACGGTTTTTCTCAAAATTGTCAATGCACTTACCAGATTTCTCAAGCACTGTACGTCATTGGAGAGCTCTTTTCACAGGCTATCATAGGAACAAAAAATCCAATATGGCTGCCATAACAAAAACAAACGTTGATACATGTAGCTCAAAAACAAATGACAATCCAAAGTTGAGAATAGCACAAAAAGATTAATCTGTAAAAAGTGCCCTGATAATGTGCAAGTCTTCGACAGATCAACGCCTACTTAGATATTGAAGAGAAAAGAAATCGACAAATTTTGTTTTTTTTTCAAAATAATTCGAAAATGTAAAGGCAATATTCTGGAAACAACGCAGAGTGCAGCCCCAAAAAATGAGACGAGTCCGATGTGGGAAACTATTTACATTTATACGAAAAATCGCTAAACAGGTAGGGATATTCTTTATATTACTATCAGAAGCAGGCCAGTGGACAATAAAAAAAGTACTTGATACCTTAACAAAGTTTATATGTGAGCTTCGGACCGAAATCCAGTAGGTTAAAACAATAAAACTTTTAATTACAAATTTACGCGGTTGATTAACATAAGTTCAAGTCATTAACCCTTTACACAGGACATTCTAGTTAACTGAATATATCCATGCAACATCTTACTAAACCAGCAGCTCTTATATAATGCTTGTTTAATAGTTATTTTAAATTATGCACCTTTTGCGAGTTTTCGTTAAAATATAGCTGTTGTGGAGATGACGTTAGATTTAAGCTTGTAGTGGGTTACCTAGAACCCCGTTATTTACTATATATATATATATATATATATATATATATATATATATATATATATATATATATATATATATATATATATATATATATATATGTGTATGTATGTATGTATGTATGTATGTATGTATGTATGTATGTATGTATGTATATGTATATATATATATATATATATATATATATATATATATATATATATATATATATATATATGTATGTATATGTATGTATGTATATACAGGGTGATTCACGCTCAATGGTAGGTTAGACGTTAACGGATAACCGGACGTAGAAGTATTTGGAAAATTTGGTTTCTTGTGTAATTATTTTGGCTCTATCAACCTACGATCTGTTCAGCGCTGCGGCGCTTATATTGAAAAGTAGCAGCAACGTTGATATTTTAAATTTGACACCCTGTATATTATTTAAATTGTCGCTTCGCCAGTGCTTTCCAATTATTTTTGTATAATACTTCCTATACCTCCAGCGGTTTTCGAAAAATTAATTGATTTCCTTATTTTTTGTGCAAAACATTGGCTTCAATTAAATATTTATTACTGTGGTATTTGGATTTTTAGAGAACTGAATAGATGTAGTTTACCAATGTCTTGTGTATTAGTTATGTCAAAGGGAATTCGTTCTCCATTATACAAGTCGTTCGAAATTTGTAATTTTACCGATAGATACAAAGTAACACCTTATATATTATTAAGGATCCTAAAAGACAATTAAACTTCCTTTTAAACGATGTATCATGTTCCTATACCTAAATAGTCAGGTTTCCGGAATAAAAGCAAATTTCTATAAATATTTGATTATTTTGTCATAATGTGTATTTTTTTCCTCCCTCAGGGCTGCTCCGCGGCTTTTCCGCCCTGATAGCACTGCAACCTTTGGCTTATTGTGCATGCCCTTAGTCTTTTTACTCCACTCATTCCAAAATCACTGTGCCTTGAACTAGTCTGCACAGCGATTGGTAGGGTGAAGTTTTATAATGCTCTGTCTCCGGTCTAGACCGACCGTAGATCAGTTGTCTTTTGCGGTCCAGAGCTTTACACTCGCACAAGATGTGCTGGGCTGATTCCTCCCCCTCGCCGCAGAATCTGCATGCGAGGTCCCCTCGAATCGCTCCATTTTATGCAGGTGTTTGTTGACGGCCATGTGTCCCGTCAAGAGACTTGTAATATTTCTGAGCTGTGCTCTGCTTATATTTAGCAGCTCCACAGATCTCTTTGAACTGGGTTCGTCAATTATTGCCTTCCCATGTCTGAGCCCTGGACAGTCTGCCCAGTACACCCTGTGTTTATTTCTGACCCAGGACTTATTCGCTCCCCTGGCAGTTCTATTTGTCACGCCCAGAGCTGGTTCTGGTCCCATAAATGGTTCTGCTGACCCTCTCTTCCGAGACTGTCAGCTTCTTCATTGCCTTTGACCCCCGAGTGACCCGGCACCCAGATGAGGGTGACCTCATTCTGCACAGCCAAGTCGCTCGTCTCGTCGGGCACTCACTTGCCAGCCAGGAATTTACCCGTCGGCTACTTAGGGCCTTAAGGGCTACCTGGCTGTCTGTGGCTATGACTATCTGCTTGTTGGTGTAGCCCATCCTCTTGTTCTCCCGTACACATTGCAGGATGGCGTACATTTCGTCCTGAAAGACCGTTGCGTGGGCTCCGAGGGAAATACTATGACTTACCCTCGGTCCGAATAAACACCTGCCTCCGTCCCACGCTCCCCGCCGGATCCGTCCGCGAACATTTTCAAACAATAAGTCATTTTGATAAAATATGGTACATTGTTTCTACTATATAGGCTATACCGGTAACCGGATTAATGCTTCCTTGCATTAGAGAGACATATTTGCTATTAAAAGCATTTTTATGAAAATTCTCTTCCATAACACACTTGCTACGTCCAGACCTTCTTTTTAATCTTTAGACCTAAAAAAAAGACGTCATTTAAGATCCAAAGGGTCGACTGGCGAATTATGAAGTCACAATTCAATTAATTCTGTTATTAGCTGTTTACTTACTTAATTTTAAAATGCAATATAAAATTTCTTGCGGCGGCAAGTTGCAGTCTATAAGTTTATTTACGTTTTACTCTTGGGATATAATATAAAATTTTCTGGACCGTCTCACAAACAATTTATTAGCTAGCATCCATAGTTATGCGGCGGAATGCTCGCGTGGCACGCGGAGTACCCGGGTTCGATTCCCTCCCGATGCATGTAACATTTTATGTAGTTTCACCATTTTTAATATTTGATAGAAACAATAGTGTCCAGTTGTCGTACCTTTGGAACAATATTTCATTTTTCTTTAAAACGCATGTGATAAATTTATCACATTTGAGTCTAAAATTATAATTTTCAGCAGACATTATTGTATTGTTAATATTAGTGAATTTTTACTAAGAAAATTAATTAATAGAAAGTTTTTATAAAACTGTCTCCACTGTAGCCTACACTGGGTGTGAGTAGTAGACGACAGCGACTTGGAAAGAGGGTTAGAATCCTGAGGGAGAGATCGAGTCCATAACTCAATCGGTGCTGGCGTCCGAGCATGATCTCGTAGGAAAGCCATATTGCTAAAACATTCCCGAAATTCCCCACACTATGGAAAAAGAGACACAAATATTAACCCCAGAATCACCCGAAATACCCGTTACAAAAAGGGCAACCCCGAGCATGGGACCTAAGTTGTTTAATTAGAGAAATTAGATTGAAAGAATCAGTAGTAAATATTTCAAAGTTTGTAAATTTTAATGTACTTTGTTCGGTGTGAACGGCGATAAGAATTTTCAGGAATGATAGATAAGATAGGATAGCCTAAACGAATCCGCTATATTTTAGTTTAAAACAGAGACAGAGATTATAAATTAATTGCAATATTGTTGTCTAGGTTAGCCATCGCCGTATCGTCAATAATTTATTAAAAGTTAAATCAGTTTGCTGTTTTGGGCACTGGTCGAGTTCTTTGTAGACAACTTTTGGAATTTGTAATTTTCTTTTTGGAATTAATAGCTAACAATTTTTTTCTAATGCTTGCTGTGAAGATTTTTTAAAATCATTACGTAATATTTTTTCATCAACATTTTAGTTTCAGGCTTAATAGTTTTGTTTTTAGTTCCAACCAGTAGAGAATTTTGTTATACCGAATTTTTTTTTAGTGTTTGTCATTTTTTTAAGACTTACTGCTGACCAACCGACCCGATTATCGAGATCAGAAAGCTAAAGGTTTTGTTTCGCAGCGCTATCCTTCCGCTTTACAGGTTTGTAATATAAGTGAGGAAATATCAGACCCGAAAACAGATAATTCCGCCGAATCTGACCATCCAGAGAAACCCGACCCAGACATATTTGATGGTAGGGTAGGATGGGTATACAGGCTTAAGAAGCCTGAACTAGAAGTGGAGCTGTAGAGGTTTGATCTGCGACCTCAGGCTACCGTTGACGAAATGAGGAAACAACTAATTAGCTTTTTGCGAGACGGAAGACCACCAGACAGCCAGGCAGCCTCACTGCGTAGTAATACCGTGTCGCCGCCATCGCCACCGCCGACGGAGAACTTAGAGCACCTAACACCGCCTGCGCAAAAGCTATTTGCGCCGCAGATACCAGCTGTAGCTGAGACGTAGACGTTTCGGCAACCAGAACTACTCAATGTGTTCGCATGGAACTTACACTTCCAAGGAAAATCTGATCCCGTAGCATTGAAGAAATTCGTTTGCACTTTAACATATTTTCGGATCGTCTTGTACTAATATTGCCACAAATCCTGGGGGGCCAAGCCCTGCTATGGTACCGGAATAATAGAGCATACTGGACATTGTGCGAAGACTTCGTCGACGATTTTAAATGCTTCGATTTTCCTGTAAATTACTTCGTTGATTTGGAAGCTAAAATAAGCCACTGGCAAACCCGTGGTCGCCTACATTACAGAGTTGCAAACACTAATTCGCAGATATGGAAACATCACCAGACAACAAGAACTAACCTGGTTACAGAGAAATCTACGTCCGGAGTTTCGTTGCTCTATAATTGTGACGTAGCTGAAATACGAGGGTTAATCGAAAAGACAAAAGCAATTGAAGCAATGTTGAAGGAATTGAAGGATGCAAAGGAGGGCGCACCTAAACCTAACAGCATAGATTTCGCATAGATTTTCACACCGCCAGAAGCAACCTCGAGGGGGAGCTACTGACGTCCCCACCAACAGTTCCGATACGTACAATGGAGACAAACACTTTGGGAGAATTAAAACCACAAGAACAACGTCAGCTAGATACATTCTTAGAAAAGGAACTTAGGTATTTTGATCGAATAACTGGTCCTACTGACCGCGTGCAACATCACATCCGTCTTTCAAAGAAAGAACCTATTAAACAGCTTTACCGCCCACGAAATCCGAAAATGCTGCAAATTATTAATGACGAGGTTGACAGGATGTTATAAGAAGAAATTATCGAACCATCTAACAGTCTGTGGAGTTCGCCTGTAGTGATGGTTATGAAAAAAGACAGAAAATACCGCTTCTATGTCTACTTCAGGGAAGTTAACAAGGTTTTGTCAAGGACGCCTACCCGTTGCCATCTATATTCGGCATACGAGATAAACTTCGCAGGGCCAGATAAATAAGCAGCCTGGATTTGAAACAGGGATATTGGCAAATAGCCCTGACACCGCCAAGTAAACCAACTACGGCCTTTACCGTGCCAGGTAGGGGGTTGTATCAATTTAAAGTCATGCCGTTCGGACTTAACTCGGCTCCAGCTACATTCCAGCGCCTGTTAGATGCCATAATAGGCCCCGATATGGAGCCGCACGCCTTAGCCTACCTGGACGACGTTATAGTGATGGGCGAGACGTTCGAGGAACACCTAGAGAACCTGAGAGAAGTGTTCTGAAGGCTGATACAGACTTTTTTTGTTGTTGAAAAAACCGGTTTGATTAGGTTGACTAAAACAAAACCTATCACGTTTATAATTTGACAGATACTTTCCCTTTCTAAATATAAATTAAGTTTTCTCCTGGGATGCTTTTGTAACTGTAATGAAATTTGTAATACAAGTTTATTTTAAAGAGACTTACAGTACCTACATAGATGCACCAAATTTAAATTTTCTAGGTTTATTGAAAATTGAGTTTTGGGCATTTTTCTCAAAAATGAGCTACAACACAAGATGAAAATATTTGATAATAGAGAGACGTTGATGGTTACATTTTAGACAACATTCTTTATATAAGCACTTAGGACCTCTAGAACTGGCCTCTAAGCTCCACCTAAATTCAAAGTATTGTCGCACCCGTTTCTATGAGATGTATCTTTATGAACCCCATTTCTTCTATGGTCACAAGCTGGTTGTAGAGTGTGTCGGTAACAGCGAATACCCTAGAGTTGTATTTCGAGAATGAACTAGAAATGACAGATATTGAACAATGTACAAAGGTCTAAAACTACTCTATGGACAATATAAATAGGTCAGTTGAAGATAGAGGGAGTTAGTCAGTAGTGAGTGTTGGCGTATAATAAGCGATCATAGAAGGCGTAGAGTGAAATAGAGTTCTATAGACATTTAGTAATAGAGGCAAATATTTTAGTTGATGGTGGTGTTGGAAAATAGTTGGTTATAATAAATTACCGAGTAAATTACCTAGTAGTTTGAAAAGCAGCGTGTTTTGTTAATCAACAAATCCAAAACCCCGAAGAACGTAACAGTATTAATTTTAGTAATATTCTGTACTAATTAATAGTGTACAGTTCGTATGAACACTCACTATTATAACACTGTTACTGCGTCCCGATATTTTTTATTTCTGTTAAAGAGCAGTATGAAAAACTAATTTAAACTAAACCTGAAGTTGGACCATTTAAAGACTGTCTTGTAAACTTTTTAAGCGACAGTATCATGGGTTCGCTTGCAGACAGTTGATAATACCATCATTAAAGAAATCATAAATGACACAGTGAGCTGACATCTATATAGTACATTAGCACAGCTTAGTTTTGCGTAAAATTTTATACAAAAGGAATGCCTAGGACATTCTCTGTTTGTCATCCAAAGCATAGCTAAACTCACTTAGGATGCATGCGATGAAATGCCACAATAGTTTGCACATATTTCTGTACTCAGACATGCACTTGTCTCGTAAATGTAACATATCTTTAGTAATAGGGTCACTAGATGACACAATGGTTGGCGTGACCATCAGAATGTAAATCCGGTAGATAAAGAAAGGTGATACGTTGCTCCTACCATTTGCTGCATTTTGGTGCATTTGTGGAACATTCTCTAACAATTATTGTAATACCGTTGTAAGCAGTTCAGTTTAGCTGTTACAACCGCAAAAGCGTAAACTGTTTCCATCTGTTGACGGCGATTATTTTCAGACGGACTATTAAGCTTTTCTTCTGCTCGCTGGCGAAGTGTGCGCTCCAGAAGTTACATCTCGTTATAGTTTAACGCGGATTTGAGCATAATGTCGCTGTTTTACTTACCTGAAATCTCAAAAAGTGCGCTCAGATGTGAAAGTTTCGCAGATTATAGTTACGGAATTACTTTACAGGGAATTGCCATAATGAAGAGGTTTAAATTGAAAAGCGGAGATGTAACAAGCGGGAGGAATTTTCTCGTAATTATACAAAGTTTATTACATCGTTGGTAATGTTTCACATGACACCTACTTGAAGTATCTCAAGTATAAGGCGTTAACTTGATGTAAAGTCGTAATTTCAAATTAATTACAAGAACTAGCTTAATATTCTACATTCTACGGCGATATGAATTTTCAAATTATGGAGTAACTGTTCTATTAGTTCTATTAGTGAACATTTTGAGAGGTCACGGTGCTCGGATTTGTATACCTGTATCTGAGTGATAAATTAAAGAAAAGTCGACGCAGCAAGTGCGTTATGGTAGTGAATTTTTGTAGAACAAAAAATCACAAATGAAGAGATCCAGACTTCGAATAATTTTGAAAATATTTGTTAATATGAGCGCGAACTAGGACCCTTAGAACCCATATCTGGGGTCATAGCCAATTTTTATATATATATATATATATATATATATATATATATATATATATATATATATATATATATATATATATATATATATATATATATTATAGCATATGCCAGATATAGAAGTAAGTATATGTATATAATTTAACAGAAATACATATATCAAAACGATTAAATAGTAAATAGTTCAAATCTTTTTTTTTTGGTATAAGAAGTCTAGGGGAGAATTCTGATAACAAGGCATAAATAAGTGCCAACGAAAGGAATATTTAATAAAAGTGGGAATGAAAAAGCTATGAAAAAAATAAATAAAATCAGAATACCTTTAAATGTACACTCCATGTTCTATGAATTTAAAGTGAATGGGGGGCATCAAAATAAAGCCATACTAAGATCAGGGGTCGTAATAAATTCATTTCTAGTAGGACCTAAAAAAAAGTAGAAAAATATTAACATCAAAACTTCAATCACACCTTGATATATATATATATATATATATATATATATATATATATATATATATATATATATATATATATATATATATATATATATATATATATATATATACTGACGCCCTCGTGGCGCAGGTGGCTAGATGCCAGCCTGCAAAGCGAGAGGTCCCGGGTTCGATTCCCGGGCGAGCCAAGTTGACTTTGTCTGGAAAATTTGTATAAAAATATTAAATGATGGAAAGAATGTGCTAATGGCCTGAGATGCCGCAGCCAATAATATTAAATTAAAAAAAAAAAAAAAATATATATATACTTTATTTGTTTGCTGTACGTTTGTGATTTCTTATTGGTTTGCGTGGACTGCAGTTTCGAACCGTCCCGGTTCATCATCAGCGCACTACTGGCTGCTATCGCTCCTGTCTGGTCTACGTCGGAGATTGTAGGTGGCGCCGTGAGCTTCTATTGGTAGGTTTCCTGTTCTCTGATTGGTTGTGCCTTCGGACTGTGTCGTGTGTATCGGTATCCTGTCTTGATCACTGTGGTTTAATAATTTGTCTATTTGTATGGCCTTTATTAAGTTTTGTTTAAATGTTTGTACTTGGATTTGTTCTGGCATTAATTGTTTTTTATTGTTTGTTTGTTGAATGTAGTATTGTTCCCAGATTTCCATTTTTTGGGGTCTTTAACATGTTTTATTAGTTTTAATTGGGTGATGTCTGGTTTTTGGTGTTTTGTGTCGTGAATATGTGTAGCTACGTTTGATTTGTAGCTAGGTATGTGGATTTTATCCAATGCTGTTATATGTTCATTGAATCTTGTTTCTATTGATTTCTTTGTCATTCCTATATATTTTTTATTGCATGTGTTACATTCTATTTGATATATTCCGTTTCATTCATGTGGGTTGTGTTCTTGTTTTTTATTTATTTTGTTTATTATTTTGTTATTGGTTTTGTAGCTCATTTTTAAGTCATATTGTTTGAGTGTTTGTGTTATTTTTTTGATGTGGTGGTTATAAGTGAATGTTGTGTATTTTGTGTTTGTTTCTGGTGTTTTGTTTTCGGTTTTGTTGATTTGTTTGTTTTTGATTTGTTTTACTAGTTTTTATATTGTTTTTTTGTTGTATCCATTTCTTTCTGCTATTTATATTATGATGTTGTACTCCTTTTCTCGTTCGTCGTTATGAAGTGGTATATTTAGCATTCTGTTTATTAAGTATCTGTATGCGGCCATTTTGTGTGTATGTGGGTGTAGTGAGTGTTTAGGTATAGTGATGTCTGTTTGTGTGGGTTTTCTGTATATTTTGTATTCAATCTGGTTTTCTTTTCTGATTAGTGTTAAGTCTAGGAAGTTTATGGTGTTGTTTGATTCTTTTTCTATTGTAAATTTTATGTTTCTGTTAATTTGTTTTATTTTTTCGAGGATATTGTCTATGTTGGTTTTTTGATTGTCGTATATTATTAATATATCATCGACGTATCTTATCCATTTGATGTTTGGGTCTGTCTCATGACAACGTGAAAATTCAGAAACTACGGCTGCCATGACAACACATAAATAAAATGATCCGGTGGGAACAGATTAAAGATTTAAATTGCATCACTGTAAACTAAGTTAGGCAAATATTAAATTTAACATAAAATAGAAAAGGATCTTTAATAAGTATCTAATCTACTATTAATATCCTTTTAAAAACAAGCCATATGTGACATAAAAAACAACAGGTTTAGCTTTAGCGCCTACTTTGTTTTTTCTCCACATCAATGACCTCTCTAGCACATCCAACCCAGTTCACAGTTACGCGGACGACAGCATCCTCCACTCAAATATACAATATTCTAAGCCTGCCTCTTTAGCCAAATTAGATGAGGACCGCAGACTCATGGATGGTTTTTTCTCTGTGGATCTCCAAAAAAATATTAAACTGGGGAAGTATAAATCTTGTACAATTCAACCCCACCAAATCTCAGTCTTGCTTTCTATCTCATAAGAGATACACCAGCCCTAGACCCATCACAATGAACAACCAAGTTATTCAAAGTAAGGAGCCCTTTTCACTTGTTGGCATGTCTGTGGATCGAACAATTGTCACCAACATGTCACATCAATTGCAGAAGCGGCTGCTAAGAAATTAAGTTTCCTCTTCCGGGCTCGCAAATACTTTTCACCAGCTAATCTCTATACCTTATATACTTCACATATAAGGCCAAACCACGAATACTGCTCCCACATCTGGGGTGCCGCTGCCGCTTCTACACTCGCTATCCTGGATTCCATTGAGAAGAGAGCTATACGTCTCATCGGTGACCCTACACTCATCCAAAGGCTGCCATCCTTTGCGCACCGACGTGTCGTTGGTGGAACCCCCCCCCCTATCTCTCTCTCTCTCTCTCTCTCTCTCTCTCTCTCTCTCTCTCTCTCATAGATGTCTGCACGGGCACTGCTCAGAGAAGCGTTATTGCATAGTTCCTCCACATGCTGCTTCAAACAGATCTACGAGGGGAACAGAGCGAATGCACCCTTTTACTGTCCAGGACACCAGGCATAGAACATCTTGTTATGCCCGCTCTTTTGTCCCGAGGACTTCCAAGTTGTGGAATTCCTTGCCGGCACATGTTTTTCCTTCTCCTCCGAACTTCCGAACTTCAAGTCCAGAATTAACAAGTTTCCTCTTTCCTCCTTGTCGACACCCACGCTACGATAGTATTTAGACTGTGAACCCTCGTGGTGTGGTTGAAATAAAAAAAATTAAAAAAATCTAATTACAGTGTATGTAATTTGTCCTGGATCACCTCTATCTTCACGAATGCTAATACAACAACAGACACTTGTGTATTTTTCTTATCCACATTTTAACAAATAGATAAGAAAACCGAATTCGAGGTATCTCTTTATCATGATAAACACATTTTTTTAATTTTCTGTAAAATTGGTAGTAAAGTTAAAAACAATGAGAGGTTATATTATTGTACTGTTGTTTAAAACATACATTTGTTTCTCTAATAGAAATTAAATAAAAAGTAAGCAAAAACTTAGTTTTCACAGTTATTTTTTAATATTAATAAATATTAATCCCATTTATTGTCGAATTGTCTTTATTGTTTATTACAGGTGGTATAATGTGATTCTACATTAATTAATTGTTGCCTTCAATGTTTACTTTCTGCACATGTGTTCGATTCTTATGAAATTTTGTATACATACGTGTTTTAGGGTGGAAATCGCAATCAAAATGAGGACAGAAGCAAACTTTTTGAGTTATTTGGATTTTTTTGTAGGAAAAGCGTAGGTTGTACTCACTTTTGCTTCATGTTTGTAATATTTTATACATTTTCGGTGATCGCTCGTTCTATAGGCACTATACAGTAAGTATACACGACGTAACTCACCGATATTTATCCATTTACATATTTTCCGATTTTCCAAAGTTATTTGCTCAAAATACTGCACTGTAGTAAAAGGCTGAAACTGTCATTTCCAACTATTTTAATGACATGAAGTTAGCTAATTTGGTGTTATCTTTAGTTTACTTTATATTGTACGGTTGGATTACCTGTTGCGTAAGTATTTATATTTAAAACAACTATTTGACTACAAACTAGAGAATGAAAATGTACAAAAACATCAAATTGCATGCCTTGTTGATATTAGGTATTTTGTAGTTGCATTGTCAAATGGTATCAAGCTAAAGAATGGTGTATTCCTATATTATGTTTTTAGTGAATTTTTATTTAAAAGAAATCACTAATACAGAGGTACCGATGGTGAGACATTGCAAAAAAATTCAAATGAGCGCGAGCTAGGACCCCTAGAACCCATATCCGAGGTCAGTTTCAATTTTTATATGTTTATATATATATATATATATATATATATATATATATATATATATATATATATATATATATATATATATATATTTGTGTGTGTGTGTGTGTATCCGTCTGATAACTAAAAAAATAACTAACCGATTTCAATGAAACTCGGCAAGTGCCTTTCTTTTATTAATGGCTTGTTCGTTATCCAGAAAAATCGGACGAGGTTTTTCGGGAAAATTTTAAGTTTTCTTTCCCTGAAAATAACAAAGCTGCTCTTATGAAATTTACTATATATGTTGCCTTGGGAGAGACCTTACTACGTACCAAAATTCAACTTTCGAAGTTTATAGAAAATTGAGATTCAAATTTTAAATTTTCTTTCAAAAATTTTTTTTCTCCGAAAATTACAAAGTTATTTAAATGAAATTTGGTGGATATTTTGCCCTAGGAAAGACCTTACTACATACCAAAATTAAACTTTCTAAGTTTATAGAAAATTGAGTTATTCAAATTTGAGGCATTTAATAAAAATTCACTACCATAACGCACTTGCTGCGTCTCGAGATTTTACTGAATTTTCTTTAATAATTTCACTAATGAGGAGACCTCGACTTTTGAATTTTGAAGAAATTTCTTCAAATGAGCTCGAACTAGGCCCCCTAGAACACAAATCCGGGGCCAATTTTGATAAAATTTGGTGAGGAAATTCTTTTAGCAAGTGGCTTGGATAAGTTCGTTAGCCAGGAAAATCGGACCAGTTTTTTCCGGAAAATTTTAGGTTTTCCTCTGGAAAAAATTCATATCCTGAAATAACAAAGCTATGGCAACCACATTTGGCAAGTTGGTTTATGTTGTAAAAACCAAAATATAGGTCTCTATGTTGAAAGGACAAAAGGTTATAGGGACATAATAAAGAAAATATAAGTGCCACTAAAAGTCAGAGCGGTCGCAATACCAAAATATTGTATGTGTTATCTATTAAATATTACAGACAACGTTTATCTTTTCATGACGCAAAAAGTTCAAGAAATACCAGAAAGATTACTTTGAGAATTTGATAATTTTGCTCCTGTAAATGTAATATTGATGATTTGAAACGTGAAAATTAGTATTACTATTACGGTTTATGAATGGATTCCATTTTAACGTTATCTGATCAGATTGTTAATTCCAATATATATTTTTAGCGACTTTTTGTTGAAAATGAAAGATAATTACTTTTAAGACTTCTAATAATAGTAGCTGTTGTTGCCCTTAGTTGGTAAAACCCTGCCACAGTGAACACAGACGTAGAGATTTGTGACATGAGAAAAGGTTTTCTTGTCTACAACAGGATTCATTTTTTACAGCATTCACAGGCTAAATAATTTTGTCTGTGAAGCCACAGAAAAAGTATCTAGTTCTGTATTTAGATCAGATTTTGAATATTTTTAAATTTATTTAATTTATTTCTATTTCTATTAGTTAATTTTCTTGTACAAAATGTTCTTTTAAAAGCGAATTTTCTCATAAATTATGATGAATGAATTTTATGAATTTTCTTTGTAGAAACGTTTGTTGCGAATTTTTGTATGAAAACCTATTCAATTAGTGGACGATTTTTAAACGAAATTCATCGAAAATAAGGTTTTAATGGATTTTCGTGCAAACAAATTATTTTATTTTCAATTTTAATTACAGATTAGGTATATAATTTGATATTTATGTACCCTTTTTGCAAAATTTTGTATAAAAACATATTTAGCCAGTTTTCGCAGAAATTTTTTTGTGCTTCGTAGAAATCATTTTTTGCAAGATGTTTTCGTGAAATTTTGGTAATTAATGATAAATATTTAATAAGTTACAATAAAAATTTTTTTCGGATTTTCTTGAAAAATTGTTTGCAAATTTTTTTGTTTGTTCTGTTGTCGAAAACGTTTTTATGAAAAATTATATTTCGGTAGGTGGGTAAAAAACTTCAAATGATTGGTTGGCCAGGAAAATTGGGCCAGTTTTTTAAATTTATTTAATTTATTTTTATTAGCGAATTTTCTTGTACAAAATATTCTTTTAATAGCGAATTTTCTTATGAATGAATTTTCTTTGAAGAATCATTTTATAATTTTTGTATGAAAAATTATTCAATTGTTGGGACATTTTTTAAACGAAATTCCTCGAAAATAAGTTTTTAATGGAATTTCGTGCACACAAATTATTTTGTTTTCAATTTTAATTACAGATTAAGTATATAATTCGAATTATATGTATTCTTTTATTATTTTCATATAGTACATGCATTCCCTATACTGTTTATGTGCCTCTGTAGATTTCCCTTCTTTCCACCGGGCTAGATACGGGTGTATTCCTGTATTATATTTCAATTTTGGCGACTTTTTGTAGAAACAATTCACTAATGGGGAGATCCCGACTTTTGACATTTGTGTGTGTGCGTGCGTGCCTCTGTGGGTGACTGCGTGTGCGCATAAGTGTGCGCGCGCGTGTGTGTACGTCACACCGCATTCGTGTGCGGGCGCGTGCGTTCGTGTGCGTGCGCGTTCGTGTGCTCGTTCGTGCGAGCGCGCGCGTGCGTGTCACACCGATAACTCAAAAAATAATGGGTCGATTTTGATCAAATTTGACATGCACCTTCCTCTTGTAAGTGGCTTGGATCAGCTCTTTAGCCAGGAAAATCGGACGAGGTTTTCCGGGAAAATGTTAAGTTTTCTTTCGAAAATAAAAAAGCTATGATAACCAAATTGGTAGGTCGGTTTACGGTACAAAAAGTACTATACACCAAAATTTAGATTTCTATGTAACAAGAAAAAAAATGTTATAATAAAATATTTGGTACCAGATCATTTCTATGAAAATTCACTACCATAGCGCACTTGCTGCGTCCAGACTTTTATTATATAGTACGTTCACGTCCTTATACTGTTTACGTGTCTGTATATTTCCCTTCTTTTTATCGAACTGATCTATTGTCTTTCAGGTTCATATAGTACGTGCACGATCTAGAATGTTTACATGCCTCTGTATATTTACCTTCTTTTCATCGAGCTAAAGAAGGGTGTATTCCTCTTATGTTTAATTTTCATATAGTACGTGCACGCCCTATACTGGTTACCTGGCTGTAGATTTCCCTTCTATTCATCGAGCTAAACAAGGTGGATTCCTCTTTTATGCTTCATAGGAAATAATAAACTTTTTCTAATTTTATTCAAATATTGTGGCAACTGACAAAATACATAAGCAGAACCTGTAACATCAATTACACCAACAAAAGACATATGTGATATTGTTTTAGTGATATCCTAAATTGACGTTGGCATATAAAACCAACTTCGTCCCATACATTTTGAAGCCTGGCAATATTGCAAGTAGAAAAAGTACAAATTTTCAAGAACCAAAAACGAAAACCATGAAAAGTGAATATGTTCAGTGATATAAGGCACTAAGGCATTACATTAGTATATTTATCGGTCATGTAAAAAGAGAAATGCTCCAAAACATGTCGCAAAAGTGAATACTTTTCCTTAAAAAGAAAAAAAAATCCAAGTAACTCCCAAAGTTTGCTTCTGCCCTCATTTTTATTGTGATTTTCGTCATCTACACCCTAAAACACGCATGCATATAAAATTTTATGAGAATCTAATACATGTACGGAAAGTAACCAATTACCGCGTTTCATACTAAATATAGACTATTGTGTATAAATCAATTCAATTCTCTTCTATGTGATGATGCTGTCAAGGTTACAGAGGAGAAAACGAACATTTGTGAAACCAGAGAAATAGTCTCTACGTCTATATTTAGTGTGATTCTAGATTTCATCGATGAAAGTTGGAAAACTAAAAAATAATAATTGACAAGAAATGGTTAACTTCAATTTTAATTTCATCAGGCGAAGTGTCTTAAGTTTTGAGATTATTGTGTTGTGTTTGTTAATTGTTGCTACATTAGTAAACTTTTTGTTACAGTGCGTGAGACGACGACGGCAACCCCGTAATATGAGACTGATGGAGCTGGAACTGGTGAAAGGGAACAAAGGCCTGGGGTTCAGTATCGCTGGCGGTATAGGCAACCAACACATACCGGGTGATAACGGCATTTATGTCACTAAAGTAATGGATGGTGGCGCCGCCCAAGTAGATGGAAGACTTTGCGTTGGTGACAAATTGGTAGCTGTTAGAGACGCTGTGGTGAGTACCTTTTTTCACGCCAGTTTTATGACTATAATTTTCTCAGGGTAACATTATTTGTTCACCTTTTAGCGAATTTTAATTACGCTAATGGACAGATATCTATTTTTGAATTTTTGAAATTGTTTTCAAAGCTTTAACGTCACGGATATTGTAGATTGTTTGATAAGTCGTATTGGCCTTTGGCCTCTCAGCACTGCGATTCCAATGGGTCTTGTCTACATGACGCTTATTTTATCTTCTAATATTTTACTTATTTCCTGTGGTGTTAAGGTCACTCCTCCAAATTATTTGAGCCTTTTGCAGAACTGAGCCATGTATTCGCACAGCAAATGGTCTGTTGTCTGGTGCTTCAATGCGGTATCTGCAGTTTTCGCTTTTCTCTTTATCAATCTTCATAATGTAATACCTTAGTGAGGAGTGTCCTCTAAAAAGTCCTCTTGATTATTCTCAAGTCATCCCTGTTCAATTGAAGAAACAGTTCAGGCTTCTATGTTGATATGATGATCAACCGTTTTTCCTGTCTAAGCCTGGCGTTTTCCTCCAGTATGACAGCATTTGGTTCCTCTGTCAAGTATTAAGTTCATGTCTTACATGGCTTTTTGTTAATCAACAATAGGACTCTGGATCATAGAATGGTGTTGTGGCTGGTCTTTTTGCAAGGCTATCTGCTTCCTCATTTCCGTGAATGCCTTGATGCACAGGTACCCACATCAAAGTTACTTTTTTGTTCGTAGCCAGTTGCTTCAAGGATTTTTTGCAGCCCCGGGTCAGTTTAGATTCGACTTTGAAATATTTCACAGTCTTTAGTACTGCCTGACTGCCTGACAGGATGTAGATCTCCCTATTTCTGAGCATTCTTTGTAAGCATCCTGTGCAGAGCGTTTTTCCTAGAAACATAGCGGGTCTAAAGTTAGGTCCTCTTTATTTACAGTTCTGCTCCTCCATTTTATTTTTACAAAATGTAGTACCCGTGCAGCTTTAATAGAGGTTTTAGTATGCGTCAAAATCGAAGGTTCTAGCTTGATGGGGAATTAAGTTATTAAGATTTGAAATACTTCTATGTAAATTCGCACTTGCTGCACTTAGATTTTTTCAACAGCTATTTACTACTGAACTAACATTTTTTAAAGAAAACAAGTATTTTTCAAAGAAAACTAGTATTTTAAATAAAATTTTGCTACTATAACGCACTTGCTACGTCCAGACTCTTGAAACTAGTAAAAACTGTAGCTTTACCCGGGAGGCTGGCTATCAAGCTCTACTTGAAACCTTTTTTTTTTGCAAACATTTAAGACAAATGATATAAAGTAACAATTTAAACATGAAGCTAAGAACAATATTTTGCTCTCCAGAAACTGGATTTGTCTCAGAATCTTCGTTTGAAAATCATTTAACGTGACATTTAAGTTTTTAGAACCGTTACTCTCCCGTTACAGGCAAATATTGTCTGTTTCAACAATTTTTTTTTGCAAACATCTTAATTAAACAAAGAAAAGTAACTATGGAGACAGAAATTAAGGCTTTGTGAAACAGATTTCATGAAACACTTCTTTACAAACTGCGTCTCCCCCATAATATTTGTTTAAAACTCGCCAATTTTGACATTTGATTGTGACAAAGTCAATATTTGCTTCTTGCTTTGTGATTGTCAAGACGCCGACCATTTTAGAGCAATTAATTTATTACTGTTTTATAGCTTTTAAAATATTGTTTATAGAAAGTCCAAACGTAGTAAACGCGTTATGGTATCAAATTAATTTTAAACTCTAAAAACTTACCTTTGCAGCAAGTGCGTTTTGGTAGCGAATTTTCATTAAATGCTTCAAATTTGAATAACTTAATTTTCTATAAACCTATAAAATTGGTATGTACCAAGGTCTTTTCCGAGGCAACATACACCAACACATGCACGATATTTTCATTCTCTATTCAAAAATCTTAAGATTTTAAAGTTTATTGCAAAAACTAACAGTAAAAAAAAAAGAAGAAATCCATCCGATGGCGCATTGAAAACGAAACAGACCTATTTGCGCCCAGAGAATTTTTTTTTAAGAAACGCTGAAACACGTCCATTTTAATATTGAGGGGGACATGTTTTGACATAAAACTCAACTTTGTCACATCAACCCCTTAAGGGTGGTGATAACAACTCTTATATTTTAAATAGGGAACATGGGTCGAGTGTTACATCATTTGAAACCTCTTTCTTTTCTGAATTCAGCATACTAATTTTTTTGGAAGTTTTATAAACTCGTTTAAAAATTATTCACAGTTGAAGATGCAAAAACGCATTTGACTCATTCCGATAAGAAATGTGCTGATAGTCAATGTTTTGTTGGTTTGTAAAAAAAATTGACTATCAGAACATTTCTTATCGGAATGAGAGAAATGCGGTTTATTATTTCAGTTTGCCGGTCGGTTTGATACTTGATAGTACTACCGAAAATTAATTTCATAATGATGTATTCTGTAGAAGAAAGAGTTGCAATAATTACTCTTTTATTCAAAAACGATGACTGTGTCAACGGTACCGCACATTTGTTTAATGAACGACATCCGCACAGACATGTTAACAGAAAATACATTTTGGAGTTAGTTGCAAAGTTTCGACAAAGTGGTTCAGTAGCCAACAAAAAACGGGATCCTGAACGTGAATTTCCGGTTAGAAATGAGACTACTGAGATTGAAGTTTTAGGACAAATTGGTATAGACTTAACTGTGAGCACGAGAAAATTGGCCACTGTTTCAAACATAAAAAGAAGAACTATTCAGCGAATTTTGAAGCATCATAAATTTCACCCGTATAAAATTCATCTTGTACAACAACTGAATGAAGATGATTTTGATCGGCGGCTGGAGTTTGGTGAAGTTATAACTGCACGAATAGCGGATAACGGGAACTTTCTGTTCAATATCTGTTTTTCAGACGAGTGTACGTTTTTATTAAACTCTACAGTCAATCGTCATAATTGTCGTTATTGGGCAGATAATAATCCAAGAAATTTTCACGAAGTCCACACTCAAACTCCACAGAAATTGAATGTCTGGATTGGCATTTTTGGAGACTGTTTAATCGGACCAATTTTTCTTGATGGCAATTTGAGTGGCGAAACGCATTTGGAGTTACTAGAAGATATCGTTTACCCTTTACTAATTCACATTGTTGAGAATGCTGATCGCTATCAAGAAAATCAATTAGTGTTTCACCAAGATGGAGCTCTTCCGCATTTTTCACGACGTGTTAGGGAGTTTTTGAACAGAGAGTTTTCAGAGCAATGGATCGGGCGTAGAGGTGATGTTGAGTGGCCCGATAGATCACCGGATTTAACTCCTTTAGACTTTTTTCTATGGGGCAATTTAAAGAGTAGAATTTACGCAACAGAACCGGAGTCTCTGGAAGAATTACGACGACGCATTGTTGAAGAATGCCGTCTAATAACTCCGCAAATGCTCCAGAATGTCAGAGCTTCTTTTGAACTACATTTGTACTTTTGTATGGAAGCTGGTGGTCAACAATTTGAACACTTACTTAACCGAATAAACATTTTTGAACGTTTGGTTTTGTTTTTTAGTTTTTTTTTTAACGAAAAAGTGACTAATTAGTGTTGTTCTTATCACAATGAATGAAATACGTTCTTGCAACTCCAACTGTGAATAATTTTCAAACGAGTTGATAAAAGTTCCAAAAAAATTAGTGTGCTGAATTCAAAAAAGAAAGAGCTTTCAAATGATGTAACACTCGACCCATGTCCCCTCTTTAAAATATAAGGGTTGTTATCACCACCCTTAAGGGGTTGATATGACAAAGTTGAGTTTTATGTCAAAACATGTCCCCCTCAATATTAAAATTGACATGGATTCTGCTTCACCCAATCCAAAAGTCAAGAGCCGCCCGCCACTGCAAGAGACTTTAAATATACCCACTGTTGTATGCTTAACAAATTATGTTAAAGTCTGCCACGATCATCTCTGCCGAGAACATGTGCAAAAATTTTAACATCATCGGCGTAAAGAAGATGTGAAACATATTTATAAACATGTATCACTTTTTAAGAAAATATTACGATTGATTGTCAAAAAATCATGAAGATTGTTTTTTCAAGACTAGACATGAGTCAACCACCAATTTGGGACACACTGTATACATCGTGTTTATTTAATATAGGAAGCTTGACTTACTAAAATTTTGCGCATTTGTGAGTTAAATAATAAATGTAAGCTCGGTGTATACTGCACGAATACTCGTACATTATGTCGCGCAAATGGAAAAGAAATCCTGAAAACTCATACATATTTCACCGTAATATCTTTAGTGTCTTACTAAATCAACTGCTCTTTTTTCCTTTTCAACTGGAGACATCGTCAAATTGAGGCAATGTGTTATTTTTGTGACCGCAATTATTCCTTTGTAGAGAGTTTTGTTGTTTGCTAATGTAATTTAAGGGTTGTTTTCCTTGCGCTCTTACAACGGTTAACACAAAAAGTGTGATGGGAATTCTTTATTAATGTGAAACGCCTGTAAAATTGCTGCGGTTGTTTGGTTGTCAACTTTATTAGCTTCTTTGTTCTCGAATAATTATTTGAACAAAGTAAGCTTGTTTTACACGACATGACTTGATTAGAAAAATAGAACAGTGTAAATAAAAAAGTTATTTTGATCCTTACCTTCGTACCGTAAGAGCATATACTATTGATACTGTATCTACTTTTCTAATCAAGTAATGTCATGTTAAAGTAGCTTTTTTTTAAATACGGGAGTGGAGAATATCTAACGGACACCTTATTCACACACCGTAGTGTGTGAGAAATTGAGGTAGCGTAGGTTCCGTGCCCACTAAACTTCTCTCCCTGAAGTATCGGACCTTGACCCTCACCTTCGTCGGAATGACTTGACACATGTCGCTGAATTTGAATGTTTCCATTCTGTCTTCCGCGGGGGCGTTATACGGTTAGGCTAAGGTTTTGACGCTTATGCCTTAATGGAAGTTCCTCATTATAGTGGGTGGCACTACGGAGAAGATCATTTCGATGAGAATCGGCATTGGCGAACTGACCGGTTGATAGTTGTCATGAACAGAAGTATTGGGGGTATTTTCAGATTAGCGTGAATTTGACTGTTTCTGACAAACCATGATATTTGGAATTTCTGTTGAGAAGTGGAGATAACTTCGAGATGGACATCGAAGCTTTCCGTCGGGCGTGTTGGACATAGGGGCGACATGTTAAGCGTTTGTTGCGGAAATGAACTAGGTATTTGGCAGAGTCTTGCCAGGGAATTAGGTTGTTGTCTAATGATATGTTATCGTGAGGTGTGCGTCTCTCTGAGAGCTTAGAGAATAGGACTGCTGAGCTGCTCTGCGGAGCATTGGTCGGGGTTTATGGCTAGACATTATTTTTCATATCAGTCTTGTCTACGGCAGTTTGTAGATGTTGTAGATATTATCCCGCGCTGCGCGGGGCAGCTGAGGATGGCAGTTTCGTCTGCGTACAGTGTCACGTTTAGGGGCGGCGTGGGTGTTAGCTAGTTAGCAAGGTAATAGTTAACAAACCTCATGCCAGAAAAAAACACATAAAACTTCAGTAGCGCCTGGCTTAAAGTTATATTGATGGGGATCCAAATATAATCATTAAAAAATGTTGTTGCCCACGCGGCAGAAGATGACACTAGACTCGCAGTTGCGTGATTAAATATTATTAAAGATACGGGTTAAAGATGCTAAAACCTTGTTGACGGCGAGCTGTCAAGGCGATTATAATGTCCTAGTTTATAAATGTTGGGAAGACCTTAACACACTAAAATGCTTAGCTGCTGTATGGGGTAACCCCAAAGACAACAACTGTCCAATTGGATTTGCCCTCCGCAGTGTTACCCCATATTTTATGGCCTAGGTTTGAATTTCATGAGACTCTCTGGTTCAAAGGTGTAGTTTTTGTATATGCACGGAGTGAGGTTTAAAGTTTAATGAGAAGTTTTTAGAGGTTTTTTTATGATGTCATGTGACTTAAAATGTCATGATCGCACTCCACAAAGATTCTAGGCTGCGTTTGTCGTTCCTCCAATGACGATATGATTTCGTTGGAACTAATCTACTGGCCATATTCTGACATTTCGCTTATTTTTGGAGTTCTTCGCTAGAAAAATTTAGAGAAGGTTACTCAGTTTCATTGGATATTTCTAACGAATTCGATCGATTCAGGCTTGCTGTACTACTCAATAAACTTCCATCATGCGGATTGCCTTTGAAAGTAAGTCTTTGGATATCTAGTTTTCTGAAAGAGCGCTCCTCGAATGTTATTGTCGATGGTGTCTCATGAGATGAATTAAAATGTAATGCGGGTGTTCCACAATGTTCCGTCTTGGCTCCCACACTTTTTCTTGCATATAAATTGCCTTCGATTAACAACCAATAATCCAAAAAGACATCTTTGCTGATGAAAGGACTGTTCACGGAACGTTCTCATTGATTCGTCCAATATGTGCTTCTAACTCCCTATCAATGAAAGTCGAAGTAAGCAACTGATGAAATAACCTGTCTAGGATTCTGAGTTTGGGCTCTGGAAATCTGATTATGTTTGATGACTCAAAAACACATAATTGCATATTATCTAGAAAGAGTGACCTACATGAATTTTTGGATGGCTGGTAAAATACTGTACAAAAATCCACTCTCTACATCGTGTATAACTGTTGCAAATGATCTTTGACCGCATTGACATGTTTTCAATATTGTAAAAGCAGCAGCAAAGAAGCTTGGGTTTATGTTTACGGTTAAACGTTTGTTACAGCTTCTAATGCTTTATAAAGCACAGATACGTCCACAGTTGGAAGCTCATTTCTGTCTACAACCCAGCACGAAAGATAATTCTAGACGTCGACCTAGACCTCTTTTTAAACACCCATCAATAAATAATAATGGCTGGCGATCTAAATGCAGAATACCCTAACTGGCATTCTCGCAGTGTCAATTCAAATGGAAAAATCGTCCAATCCTACCTAGACAACCATGTAAAGTGCGTCATGGACGCGCCAAAAATACCCACACACTTCGGCATTGTAGCGCAGCTAGACGTGCTCGAATACAACCCTTCTTCACGAAATAACCACACACAACGACTTCTCGTCGGACCACAACCCAGTCATATTGCATCTCGCATGTGAACGAATGATGAACCCGACTTTGCAAGGAAAAAGGTACTGTGAAAAGTGTTCACAGAGCACCTTCAAAACAACCTTGGCCATTATCCCGTTATCCGCAGCGTCCCCGAGCTCGAGGGCGCAGTGGATCAACATCAGTCCAAAATACAATGTTTCATCGAACATGCATCAAGGACGTACTCCGCCACAAACATCCTGCCTCTCTGTCGGTTCAGTGAAATGATACCAGAAAAAAACCGTGTGTGTAGATTAGCTCAACGCACCCGGAATCCCACCGATAAATAAAACGCTAACAAGACTCATCAAACAAGTACGATCCGCCCCAAAAGAACTCCGCAAAAAACGTTGGGAGAAACGCTTGCAAACTCTGTCCGCCCAAAAAAATTCCATCTGGCAATTGGCAAAAGCTCTTCGTTTCAAAAAAAAACTTCCTTTCTCACCACTTTATGGTCAAAACGGCATCGTTTACACGGTTGCAGATAGAGCAAGTGCCTTCGCCGCTCATCTCTAGTTGTAATTTAGCCTGAATTACAATGACGTTGATCTGTCGTCCTTGTAAGAACGCACCGTAATGTCAGGAGTAAGTTTCCCGCCACCCCAGGTACATCGACTCCACCACTTACGAAGAAGTTTCACTAATAATCAAGCCCCTAAAATTTAGGAAAGCTCCGGCATACGATGGAATCTCCAACGTAGCCCTGAAAATCCTACCCCGCAAAGCAGTAGTATTCATAGTCACAATTATGAATGCCATTTCTAAGATTTCAACACTTTCCAACCAAGTAAAAACTTGCCAGGATCATTAACATTTCAAAGTCCAACAAAGACCCGCTGTTCCCCCAAAATCATCGGCCAATTAGTCTACTTCCCGTCATCTGCAAAATCGCCGTGAGAATAATTCAGAAAAAGCTAACGTCATATACCTCTAAGAACCAACTTCTTTCAGGCGGGCAATTTGTATTCAGACATCAACACTTCACCACAGATCAAGTCCTCCGAGTGGTAGAATACATCATCGAAGGATTTAACAGAATAAGTCAACTGGTGCAATCTTTCTCGGCGTTGCTCAAGTCTTCGACAAAGTTTGGAATGCGGGCCTCCTTAACAAACTTTTGCCATTCAATTACCAGCTCCAGGCGTCTTCGTGGCACAGGTTGTCAGATACCGCCTGTAAAGCGGGAGATCCCGGTTTCGTTTCCTGGGTGGGCTAACGAGAAGTTGACCTTGTCTGGAAAACTGTACAATGAATAAAATAGGGATCTGAAAATTGCGGTAATGGCCTGAGATGCCACAGCTATTAAAATAAATTGTAAAAAATTTACCCGCTCCTTCTGATACTCCTCATCGGGTCATATCTGAAGCAAAGGAAGTCCCAGGTTAAAATCCTGGGAACCAGATCTACAATTCACTCAGCCACGGCTGGCCTCCCGCAGCCTTCTGCTATCTCCCCAATGATGTACAATATATTTATCACATACATTTCACCACTGCCCCAAAACGTGGTATACGCCGTGTACGCAGACAACATTACAATCCTCAGTAGCTCCGCGCGGCCGAGTATAGTAACCCAACGTCTACAAACCGCTGTAGACTAAACCCCGACAAATGCGCCGCAGTCCTATTTTCCAAGAGGATACACACACCCCACAATCCACATATCCTTAGACAACAGTCTAATTCACTGGCAATACTTCGCCAAATACCCCGTGGTTATACAGAACAAACGTTTAACAATGCGCTCCCATGTCCAACATGCCGGACAGAGACCTTCGATGTTCATCTCAAAGTTATTTCCACTTCTTAATAGAAACTCCAAATTTTTCATGAACAACAAATTGCTTATGTAGAAAGTCATAATCCGGTCAGCCCTGTCATACGCATCTCCCGCATGGGCCACTGCTGCTGACAGGCACAGCAATGCCCTTCAAATCATCCAGAATAAAATTTTGAGAATGTTTACCGGAGCGCCATTATTTGTCAGAAACAGTCAAATTCACGCTAATCTGAAAATAGCCCCAATACTTGTGTTCATGACAACTAAACAACACCGGTCGGTTCGCCAAAGCCTCTTCTCATCCAAATGATCTCCGTAGTGCCACCGACTATGATGAGGAACTTACATTAAGGCATAAGCGTCCAAAGCTTACCCTGACCGTATAACGCCCCCGCGGCATTCAACTCAACCCCATGTGTCAAGTCATTCCGACGGAGGTGTGGGCCAAAGGTCCGATACTCCGGGGAGGGGAGTTTAGTGGGCACCAAACCCACACTACCTCAAATTCGCACACACTACGTTGTGTGAATTAAGTGTCCGTTAGAGATACTTCACTCCCGTATGTCACTCTGATCTGAAAATGCCTACAATACTTGAGTTCATAACTTACCACTCAGTTTGCTGAAGTCGCTTCTCACCCAAATGCTCTCTTCATATTTCCACCGACTACGACGAGCAACTTTTACTGAGCATTGCCGCCCAAAGCTTATACTGATCTGCTAAGCCCCAGCGGCGCAACAGAATGAAAACATTCAAAATCCCAAAGTCAAGTGTGAACCATTCAGACGCAGCTACGAACTAAGTTGAATTATTGTTCTGATGTCTGAGGTACTGCCTCAAAAACAATCTTGTCCTCCTAAATTCTAATTTGAAAATAGCATTTTTAAAAGGGGACAAGAAAAAGAATTTAAAATAATTAAAAAACGTCATGAATTAATTGATTGCGCTAAAGTATTGAAAAAGATTGACAGACATGGAATTTGTTCTCTTTTTGCTATGTACACAGCTCCAAAAAAAATGATTCTCTAGGCAGGTATACATACTTCAGCTTTGTAAAAAATACACGGAGTAATAAAATAGTACAGTTATGCTATGTTGCCCCCAACTACTGTCTGGTTTATTTTCCTGGCTACTTGCATTCCCGGGTATTTGTAACACTCTTCTACATCCATCGAGGCAATTTGCTGGAGATTCTGCATTTCACATACGCCTGGCTGCATCTTCGCTCTAACTACGCATAAGGTGCGACATTTGTCAAGCCCAAACTGCATATCAATATCTCTGGCGAACCCTTCCACGGTTTTAAGGAGTTGTTTTATATGGTTTCTTGTGGGGCCATCAGCTTAAGATCATCCATTGATGATTTAGCCTTATTTGCTCCCTGCCATGGCTTTTTTCACCGAAGCCATATGTGGTAGAGTTTAGACGGTTTCATAGTGGATCCAATGCGAGTCAGAACCACAATGAACCTAGAGAGTCGCCTTGAAATATACCTTTTCTAATTGGTATCGTGCTCGTTACAATGTTATCAGCCGTTTGCACCTGTAACTGAACTTTTGTTCTCCAGGTAGACATTGTGTGTTCTACGAACCACAGGATATAAGTATCGATATGATAGATCTTCAGAACACTTATAAGCCATTCTGAATCAAACGCCTTTTTGTAAGGCAGTAAAGAGATTTCTTCGTCCATTGTAAGCTTGATTGCATACAACCGAATCAACGACTATCTGTTCTTTGCATCCCATAGATCCTTTGGCACACCCTTTTTGCTGAGTTGCAATTATTATTTCGTTCGCAGTGAGCATAGACGCGCCTCGCAAGGCAGCATGGATTCACCTTATATGGAGTTGTAAGAAAAGTTATTGGTCGGTATCTGCCGGAGTCTGCGGAAGTCTGCTGATCCTTTGATTCTCCTTGTGTGAAAAACAATAGATGATGTGTACACCCAAATTTCTTTAGCCGAAAGTGTTGAATGCCATCAGGCCCGGATGCCCTCCAGTTATGAAGCCCTTTAATAACCTCGGACACTTCATCCGTGGCAAACGTCCCATGATGTATCTGTTCATAACTCTGACAAGCTTGGTGTTCTTCATCAACTCAGCTCTCGCCAATATTGCAGGAGGCGGGTGTGGCTAGTTTCTTTTTCAGAAACTCTTCAATTTTTTTTTCTTATTTGGAAAATTATCGGTGGCTGCAATAGAAAGTGAATCAAGCTGACGGTGGGGAATCCTTTCAGAATTCTCAAACATTGTATTATGGTATTTCCTATTGTTGCTCGCTTTACATCTCCTCAAACGTTCTGCGTCTATGCGCAGAAAGCTTCTCTTGCAAGGTGTCCTCTACATTCTTGTGCAGTGTTAAAACGAAAATTTACTTATTTTCAATTATTTCTCCGGCGAGTAGTCGGTTCACATGAGTCTCAGAGAGCAAGTCGACTTGGGGCACTAGTTAATCACTAACATAAATTACACAAGCTAGGAATCAAAACAATCATGTCAGTTCAAGTAGATTTATTTTAAAAAGTAAAAGCTTAAGGCAGCTTTGTAATTAAAAAATGACTATTATTTTATAAGCAATATAAACAAATTGAATGTAATAAAATATTCATTAAATTTCAATGAAAAAAGAAAAATTTACATTAAGCTGTCCCTCTGCATGTGCAGAAAAGGTTAACTATAAATGAATATTGAAAATTTACACAATACAAAGGCAAAATGAATTTAGATTAATTTTGAAAGAGAGTTACGATAAAGTGTGAGGCATTTTATATAAACGTTATATAAAAAAAATGAAGCAATGGTTAGTTTTCGCAATTTAGTGACACTTAGCTTGAATTCCGATGTATATGCTGCTATCTCCTGATTTCGATGTGCACCATATACATCCTTGCTCAGGTGGAATCTGTGTCTTGTCCTCTTCATGGATAATATGTTGTAACGGTGGGCATTAGCTGCCTCTGCTACGGTTGTTGCAGGTGGGGCTTTAAGTGTTTATTGCCTACTTTAGATGACTTGTCACTGCTTCGCTTCCTTCAGATGTTCATGCTGCCTTTGGTATGTTACTGCTTTTTCAGATATTTTGTTACTGCTTCTTCAGATATTGTGTTAATCCTTCTTCAGATAACTTGTTAGATCATTGTGTGGCTTCTTACTGCCTCCTTCAGATATTTTGTTACTGCTTCCCTCAGACCCATGAGTAAGACTTTGTAGCTCTTTAGTGTGCCATGATTAATTGTTCGATTAACAAGTTTAATTAAAAAATAATGAATCGACAGATGGATCTTCAATTTATAGGTTGTGATAAGAGAACAATGCTGTCAACACTTAATAAATTCAGCAGGCTGCAGGTTAACCAACTGTCATAGAGCTTGGAACTCTATGTCATTAGACAGAGATGGAAAGTGCTACGTAATTCTGAAAAGGAGTATATCATTGAATATGAAATGGGGATAAGCAGTAAATGAAATAAATAAATAAATGTAACATTTTGAACGTTATAGTGTGATTGACTGGATCTTGTGTTGAGTGTTATCGAACTCGCCCTATTATTAGCTCTACACATTTCTGCAATTTTCTTGTCTGTACTCCCCGATGTATTGCGTCAGTTGTCCCATTCCTTTGCGGAGCCTTTCCACTCTGTTTATCAACTTTTTCCCCAGGAAAATTATTATTATTGTTATCCCTTTTAGGATCCAATGTGCTTATGTTAATGATTGTTATTTATGTAAATATCCTTAATGAAACTGCTCTTTAATTATTATGGTTCTCTTTTTCGTTCCACACGTATTAGCGCAATTTTAAATAATAACCTACTTTACGTGTGTCGTGTAAAATATTTTACTCGTCTTTTTCAAGACTCTCATTAAAAGGCGCCTGAACCGTATACTTTCCTTTTTGATGGCATAAATGTTGCATCCTTCATAAATTAAAACCATTTCAGGTTAAATTCTTCATGTAACGTGTTTGCAAACTTAGCCTGAAAACTTAGAAGGAATGCTCAACTTTTCCTAATGAAAGTGTGGTGGCATTAAAAGTAACGTTAATATGTGTAATCCAGAACGATGATGCTACGTTTACTTTAGACAGGTCTCATAATAAAATACCGGGAATAAGACGCGGAGAAACGTGGATCCTTAAAGAGGTAGATGAGAATCGTGTTGCTTGAAACTTTAATAAGCAACCGAGTGCTGTGCTCTTCTTGAAGGACGCTCTAAAACGAATGAGTTTTACCCATCTGATATTTTTAATTTAATTTTGAATACGAGTAGGTTACGGAGGAGGCTGGATATGGAAGGTAAACGTTCGGCCGAGGAAATTAATTTGTTTCTAGTTCTTGGAGGAAAATTGCTTGGCCGGTTGATGAATATTAGTGTTGTTCGGAAAGTGCTTGAATCGAACCTAATACAACGCAAAAGTCGTATTGGTTCCATTTAGCGTTCTGTATTATTAACCCAGTGTTCAATTCATTGCAATCAAAACTAGTATTTAAAACTTCTGAAGCGATGGTTTTTTTTTTTTTTTTGGTATGTTGCCGTAACTACATACATGTTTCAAACTTAATTCGAATATTTTAAATTAAGTATTTTTTACCATTTGGTAGATTACCTTTTATAGAAAAAATAAACAAACTAAAAACAAGGGCGTTATAGTAGTGATATATATATATATATATATATATATATATATATATATATATATATATATATATATATATATATATATATATATATAAATATAAGAAAGCTTGCATTAACTTTGGTTACCAGTATAACCGTTATAGGAGAAACAATGTACCATGTTTCATCGAAATTACTTTATTGTTTGACAATATACAAAAATCTTCTGAAATTAAACTTAAAATGTGCCCAAAAAACTGATTTCCTGGCCAACGAACCTTAGGTTAATAGTAAATTGAGCTATCGAAAGAAACATTTTATTAAAAATCGCTACCATAATGCACTTGCTGAGTCCCGAATTTATTTGCTTACAAACATGCATTATCTTTCAATGGAAAATGCGAAAATTGCAATAATATAAGGCGTGTTCGATGAGGAAAAAAAATTGCATCACCAGCAACTTATGGGCCACCTGTAATTGTAAAAATAATTTTAAAAGATGCAGCTCCAAACATAGTATAATTAACATATAAAATTTTTTCTCATATCTTGTATAATAATGGATATATTGAGCTTTACCCTAGAAACGCGTCACCCTGTATATATGAAAACAAATAAAAACTGAAGCTAACCCGGATATGGGTTCTATGGGGCCTAGTTCGCGTTCATTTGAAGAAATCTTTTCAAAATTCAAAAGTCACTAGAATTGTATCCAACTCTATGAGTAAAATTGTGATGGCCAAAAATAAATATAAATGTAAGAAGAAGAGCATGCCTACATTTGTATTACAAATTTACATGTCACTTTGAAAGTAGATCTGACATTTATCAAAATAATTTGTCAGTTGAATATGACATGTACTGTTGCCGTGGACTATTATGTACTATTGTATTACGCCTTATAAGAATCTTTTTTTTTTGAGTACGAAAGTTTATTTTACTGTTTAAGCATTTTTCGATCCCTTAGTGTGAAATGGTTTTCGTCTAATTTAACGTTGTTTCATTATAGAGTCACACTAGGTTTTAGAATCTAGAAATTATTCTATTTTGTGTGTCATACCTAGAACAAGTTTTATTTTCCTTCAAATATAAATGACAATTTTTAGTAAATCCCTATATTTTCTGGGTCCAATGTGTTGAACGGGTGCGAAACGGGAGAAGGAAATTTTATTTAAAGCTAAAATGACGAAGAGAACTTTATTCGAGGCACGAGCGTTGTTTCCATTTTTTTATATATTAATAACATTTATTGGTAAATTAGCAGATTAGCGAATTGTTCGTTTTTTGAAAAAAATCAGAAACATGCTTAGAGGAACCCATTTATGTATTAACCATCGGACAAATGCTGTAATCTCAACACCACAATACAGTTAAGAGAGCTAAAGTAAATTTGAGGTTCTGTGCAGGGTAAACATGCTACAACGGAGCTAGAAATGCAAACTGTAAAAAGAATCCTCTTACATAAGTCCATAGAAAGGAGAAACTACTTACCAACACCGCTTCTCCATAAAAAACTTACACTTTGCCAAATTTAAAAAAAAACGCTAAATAATAAGCGTAATCTGATTCCTTAAAATTAAATAAATAACTGAAACTGCTACCAAAGCATCACATAAAGGGTCTATTTTAAATTAATTTTTTGCAAATAATTTAATAAAATAAAGAACAATGAAGATTGTAGCTGAAACTTAAGGCTTTTTAACTTCTTACGACATTTATGCTGCGTTCATGTAGATTCTTTATCTAGAACATGTCAATTTTGACGTTTTGAATCGCGACTTTTTTGAGGTTTTAAGAAAAAAACTAAAAAGCTTATAACTTTGTTTTATTATAACGTAGAGATTCAAATTTTGATGCATGGTTTTCTTTTTATGATATAAACGCTCGCACCCAATATGGTTGCCCTCACTTTGTTATTTCCGGAGATATAAACATTTTCCGGGAAAAACTAGTTGATTTTCCTGGATAACGAACTTATCCAAGCCACTTGCGAAAGGAAGGTACTCACCGAATTTTATCAAAATCGGCGCATTATTTTTTGAGTTAGCGGTGTGACACATAAATATATATATATATATATATATATATATATATATATATATATATATATATATATATATATATAAAGTCTGAAACCGACCTCGGATTTGGGTTCCAGTGGTCTCATTTGAAGAAATGTTTTCAAAATTCAAAAGTCGCGATCTCCTCCTTAGTGTATTTTTTAAAGAAAATTCACTAAAATTAAACCGAAATAAAAATAGACACTGAAAAGCGAAAAGTAACTGGATTACATGTTTAATTTAAAATAAATAATTTAAATGAAATATTGTTATATGCGCTATCTACTTATCTGTTTGAGGTCGGTGCCAAGTCAAATCTTATCCTTGGCCATAAATCTTCCTTCGTTCTTCATTCTGTTGCCATTTCGTCCCATCTTTTCCTCGGTCTGCCTCTATGCCTTCTTCGAACACTTCCTGCCTGCCACACTTTCTTCACTTGTCTCTCATCTCCCATCCGTACCAAGTGTTCAATTCACTTGAGTTGTTGCCTCTTTGTACTGTCCCCTATCGGTTCTATCTGCAACTCTTCTCTTATTTTCTGGTTTCGTAGTCTTATATCTCTTCGTTATTCCTTTGATCCCTCTCAGATAGATACTTCATGTCGATCGGTTGTAGTCTACCCTGCTGCTGCCTGTTTCGTACCCAACTTTCACATCCATATAACAAGGTAGGCTTAAATACTGTTCGATATACAGTTGTTTTCGTTCTGTCTGATATCTGTCTATTCCTTACAAATCCCTTGTTTAGTTCATGGTACAGTTTGGCGCATTTTCTATTCTTTCCCGCATTTCCGCTTCGTTCCCCCCATCCTGTTGTATTTTCACTCCAAAGTACTTAAAGGTATTCGTTTATTCTATACTATCCAATGCTACCGTTCCCGCTGCATTATTTTTTTCTATCACCACTATTTTGGATTTTAAAATTTCTAGTGCTTGATTCCATACCTATAGATTTTGCTGTAGTTCAACTTCGTTTTTTGCACAAATCACAAGGTCATTGGCAAAGGCACACTCTATCAACGATATTGTTTCCATCTTTCTGTATCACACTATTCGTTTCTTTATTTTGCCTTTTACCTCATTCATTACTTCATCCAATACTAGTTGAACAGATTCGGGTTCAACACGCCCCCTTGTCTCTAAACGCATATTATTTGCATATTATCTGCACATAATTTCTAGTGTTCTTGTATATACTGGTTATGTTCTTAGCCAGTATTCTATCCACCCCTGTTCTTCTTAAACTATCCCATATTAACTTTCTCAGGATATTATTAAATGTCTTTTCGATGTCGATAAAGGCCAAGTATCTGTTATCGTTTGGTTTTTTTTCTATCATCTGTTTTATAGCAAAAATATTATGATCTTGCACCCTTCTACCCTTTCTAAAACCACTTCAACACCCCCGGATATGGGTTCTGTAGGTTCTAGTTCGCTCTCGTTTAAGGAATTCTTTTCGAAATTCAAAAGTAGCGATCTCCTCGCATACTTTTTGTAAGAGTGGAAGCTTTGGAATTGTGGACGTGGAAAAATATGGTAAGAACAAGGTTCTAAGAAACCTGATCAAACTGATGTAGTGCGGAAGCTACAGCCAAGTGAACAGAAATGAAGGTTATGATTGGAATGACAAGGCGACATAGCCAGTAGACTGTAATGAAGATGGTAAATAGCTATAGTCTGCGAAGCGCTTTAATCAAAATATAATCTACTCTGCCTTAAAATTTCAAACTTCCATAACTTTTTTATTTACCTTTTCTTAGATCGCATGCAAATAATATTTTAGAAAGTTTCTGGAATTCTGGTAAGGTAAATCAATTAGCCTGTGAGACGGTTTTTTTTTTCGTTTTGAAATATGCAGTTTACTAAACAGCGAGGATGCGGCGATACTGCAGAATCTAATTATAGCTTTTAATTCAACGTCTAAAACATCGATAGCCTCATCTAAATTCACAAAGTTTTAAATTAATATTAATTTGTCACGTAAAGTCTTACGGCTTCTTTCGAAGACTTGTAGCCAGTGTTGCGGAAATTAATTATTCTTGTCACTAGATTTAATTTCTATTACCAAAACTCTATTTACGAATGTACATTATATTTTGCCCTTTACACCGCAATACAGGTATTTTTTGTGGATTTGAACGAAAGACGTTTAATCTAGAAAACGAGTCAAAAATGTGCGAATGGTCTGACGAAACGAGTTTGTCTTAATTATTATACAAGACGGTTGTTTGCACAAAAAAAAACCTTTGGAGGGACGTAGGACGGCGTTTACGATAGATATACTAATGTGGAAACTCTGTCTTGTAAAGCCACAATCATCAAATGATGAGCTTCTCGTGCTGAAGCTGCTCGAGGTCGTCCAGATTCATAACGAGGGTGATAGATTCCCTTTTCAGATCACCTAGACCAACACTATGCCGTCAGAATTTGTCTGACTGAAAAACCGCCTTTCGTACCTTTTTAGTTTTGAAAATGATATCTGTCATTTTATGCGCGACATTGGGGACCGTTGGTGGTTGAACATTTGGAGGTGGGTTGAGAGTAGAATTGCCGGCGAACAACGAGGCAAAAAGTTCAGCCTTTCCCAGGGCGGTAGAAATAATTTCATCCCCTGAAACAAGAGTTGGGAACGTGCCCTTGCAGAAATTATTCCCAATAGATTTAGCAAGAGTCCAGAAGGGTTTGCTGCCGTTGGAGCTTGAGAGGACTTTGTTTTTGATGTGGTTATTAAAGGCGTTTTTTGCCTCAGAAAGATCGAACATAGCGGTTTCTTGCGTCGTTAAATGCTTGACGGTTTTCTTGGCTGGGATTGTGTAGAAGCGTTTTGTTAGCTTTGACCTTTTCAAGTCTGGCCTTGTCACATGATTTAGAGAATCGGTGCTTTTGAGTGGCTGAGGAGGTTTTCTGTGTACGTGGAATAAATAATTCCATGCCAGCTTGGATAATTTCGGTGACGTTTTGTGAGATATCAGAGGGGTCAGGATGAGAGAAGCAAACAAACGCCGATGGCAATGAGAAAAGGTAATCCCGCATTTCGTCCCAGTGCGCGGAGTTGTAGTGCCAAACGATACGTGGGTGTGATGACTGTGTGACGTCGGGTTGCATTGCACAGGAATCAGTGACCATGCCGTGGTATGAGCGACCAAGGGGGGCGGTGACTGTTGTCTTATAGCATTAATGTTTTGTAGTAAGAAGGAGATCCAAGGGATCTGAGCTGTGTGTTAGGATGCGAGGAAAGTAAGTAGGTTGCTGAACCATATCGGCTAAAGAATTGCTGACTGCAAAGGCCTGCTCTCCCTTGTGGATCGGTTTTTGAAGATCCTAGCCATTCCTTATTATGGACCTTGAAGTCACCAAGAATAGTGACCTCGGAGGAAGGATATTCAGAAATCAGATGGTCGGTTTTTTCAGAAAGGTAGTCGAAGAGCTGGACAAAGTTGTTGTCAGAAGGTGACCGGTAAATGCAACAGATGGATTTAGTTAGTAGCCTTGAGAGAGAGTTTCATCCAAAGTATGTCTTTTCTTCTAGCTTCTAAATTGGGGAGTCTGGTGCAGGGTAGATTGCTACAGACGTGTGCGCACACGCCTCCATGCAATCTAAAGGAAGTAAGGAGCTCATACCCCGGGAAATTAAGGTGATTAGTGGCTGTTTTGGCACTGATTTGGGTTTCGGTGAGGCAGAGGAGTTGGGGCCTATTAGCCAGGAGGAAATGGTGGACGGAGTTCAGGTTGGAATTTAGGCCACATATATTCGAGAAGGATGTGTTAAATCTTGATTCCGGCGCCCCCTGCACACCCCTCTCTCGGTGATCTGAATGGAGGAGTATTTTATCTCCGGAATCTTTTGTACAAGGAGGAGCCATCATCATTTTTGTTTGTAAGGGAAACCGACTCATACTCCAGAACCGGAAACGTCCGTTGGGGCTTCACCGGCCCCTTGATGTAAGTGGCAATACCTCCTCGGGCGCGAAAAAAGTCATTTACTATCACGTAAAGGAAAGTTCCACTACCACATGCTCTCCTGGATGTTCGGATTTTTTCCAAGTTAGTATATCTATGGCAATAACTTGATATATGATTAATCGATTTTGTAAATAGTTGTGGTCGTTAGCCAGCCTTATTGGACCCGTTTTTCCGCAAAAAAAATTAAATCTTAAATTAATAAAGTTATTTTCATAAAATTTAATGCACGGCTTACTTTTTTGGAGGCACTACCATTGCAAAATTTGAAGTTTGTAGGGTAACGAAAAATCAAGTTTTAAAGAATTTTCATGGGAAATTGCTACCATAGCGCCATTGCTGCGCCCAAACTTTAACACTCATTTGTTTAGGTAGGCATTTTTTCAGCAATAAATCTGGTTGTTGCTTTCTAACCTTGTGTAACAAAATGGAGATTTTGTTACGCTATATATTATTAAAAAAGCAAGACTTCAACTTACAAGCATGAACTTTGACATGAATAGAGGACATGAAAATAATTTCCCAGATGATTGTTATAAATTTTGTAATAAAACACGTTGTGTACAAAATGCGGCGATTCCTTGTTTCTAAGCGCCCATTATGAAGGAGGCAGTAACTTTGGGAGAGCGAGTTTTCTAGCAGCCCCAGGCACTTCTACTTAACATTCAGCTGCTTCCTGAGCCCATTGAAAAAGTAATGTGCCCTTAAAGTATGGAGAGTCATGAAAGTTATACGAAGATGAACTGGAGTTCCGTCCTGAACCACGTAAAACGCCAAAAACAGAAAACCGTCGCTTGGATTTTATAATTTAATGATTCACCTTCTCAATTACAATGGTGCAGGCTCTGTTGGTGTAATTGTTTCGGTGTTAATTATGCGGAATGTGCCATACTGCCGCTCGACCGTCTGCCTGACGGCTCTGACGAATTATGGTGTTTGTTTATGGGCTAAGTTAATTTGGCTAATTTCATTTTTGGGTTGCTCGGTTTATGGGTGCGTTAACACTTATGTGTGAGATCTGTTCATCGGCTGTTGTTGCCAGTTTCATGAGTTTAACGCAGAGTCTAGTGAATAAAGCCTGAGCTAAGCACCTGTTGGTCCTACTTAGGATTAGGTATTGTAATCCTTTCCGAGTTTTGTAAGCGATCGCGGGGGAAATTTTAAGACAAAACTTTAGAATAATTTTCTTCGTAAATTTGTACATAACTAACGATTTTTGTTTCGTTACTTTTAGCGAATTTTCGCTTTTAATGACAAGATCTGTGTTTATCTATATATATATATATATATATATATATATATATATATATATATATATATATATATATATATATATATATATATATATATATATATATATATATATATATATATATATATATATATATAAGTTTAAGTTTATTCATCCAAAATTCTACATACTTAATTCTAATTACAAATGGAAAATTACTCCAATAAGCACATGATTTTAGTTAACGACGAATAAACTACAAGTTTATTACAGAAGCTTTTAGCTTATATGCATAAAATATACGTCAATTCATTCTACATCTTAACCTTTTTTTATGAGTGGTATACATTCCTCATTCAACTAGTAATAGTTTTCTCTGACCTGACCTGACCTGACCTGACCTGACCTAACCTTTTTTTATGAGTGGTATACATTCCTCATTCAACTAGTAATAGTTTTCTCAATTTTATCCCTGGGAGTATTTATAAGCCATTTACTTACAGCCCTCTTGAAAGGTCCCACACCACCAATACTTTTGACCGAGTCAGGTAACAGGTTATATAGCTTTGGTCCATAGTTTCTATAATATTTTTTGCCTATGGTTTTATGGATTCTGTCAACCTCACACCTCTGCAATCTCATGTTATATCCGTGTTCAACCCGCAGATAAGTATGTTTGTTATCAAAAAACCACAACAACACAGACCTAGCATACAGTTGCCGCAAATCTAGAATCCCCAACTCATCAAAAAGTTGATCACTGGGATACAATCTACCTTTGCCATAGAAAACTTTAAGAATCCATTTCTGAATAACAATCAGCCTCCCTAAATACACAGCATCGACTCCGCCCCAGCTTAATATACCATACATAAGTTGACTTTGAATCAATGAAAAATACAATGTTCGCAAACACTCTTGCGTTAATAAATCGTTAATATAGATGGTAAATAATATCGGCCCCAGAACTGATCCTTGTGGAACCCCAGAGTTTATCATTCTCTCTTCACTGATCTCATCATGCACTCTGACACACTGTCGTCTGTTAGTCAAATATGAGTGGATTAAGGCCCCTGCCTGCCCTCTTATCCCATATGCTTCTAACTTTTGAATAAGTTCTGTATGATCTACAGTATCAAAGGCTTTTGATAGATCGACAAAAATGCATAGAGCCACTCTCTCTCTCTCTCTCTCTCTCTCTATATATATATATATATATATATATATATATATATATATATATATATATATATATGTATATATATATATATATATATATATATATATATATATATATATATATATACATGTATATATGTATATCCGGCTGGAACCGCGCGCTGTCGTAGCACAAGGCTGAGCTGGCAGACACAGCATAAGATATCTATACTGTGAAGCATTACTACAAAACTGTGCCTGCGGTGTAATGCGGGGGTTTTACGTGCCTTTTGCTTTTTTTAAACAAAGGTTTTTCCAAATGACTAAATTCTAATTATTATTATTATTAAAATTTAAGTAATTATTTATTTAGTTATATTTTAGGATCGGCAACGTTCGAGCGGCAGAATGCGTATCCAAAATCTACCCCTTATTACCTTGAAACTAATATTTAAGTTTTTCGACCTTCAATGGAGATCTTGCCTTAATTTATTTGGAACACTATAACCGAGCATCTGCGTCAAATTCCCAGAATTTTACTATATATTCAGTCTTAGCGTATACCTAGTGACCCCAGTACATCAGTGTCACCCTATAAGAAAACTGGTAAAATGAACTCTAGTTTAGGGCTTCCTAAGCTAATAATAAAATCCAGCATCTAGTTTTTAAAATTACTTTAATACAAAAAATAAAATTTATACAGATAACATTTTAAACAGCTCAATAAATTTTAATGCACCCTTTGATTTCAATGGTTTCCGTATGATTAAAATTAAACAAAAGAAAACTTTCAATATTTTTTTTTAATAGATTGCTTAACTGCAAAGGTTTCTGTCTGATTAAAATTATAGTAAAAACTCGAAATTCTAATAGTATAAATCCTAAAGGTTATTTAAACAGGAGGGTGTAGGAGGTTTTTGCAAACCTTAGAATGGATTACATGTTATACAAAGTTGATACCGGTGAAAACTACATTGTTCTTGCCCCCGGTATAATTTTTCTAGTCTAATAATTGACTCTTTCTTAGCCTAATTATAGCTCTCTACCCCTTATAGCTCCCAGCTAAACTCTCATGACTCAAAGCCCTATATCTCCCTCGTATTATAAAATTTCACAAATATTTCCCCATCCATTAAAATTCCTATCATAAAACAACACCCAAATTTTAATCTGATTTAATTCACTCTGATTATAAGTCCAGCACCCTACAGCTGAATCATCTATGCTAATTTAGCTTACAGCCCATATGGTTTAAAATATCTATACAATCTTAGTTTTAAAAATTAATTCGGTACTCGAGACAGCTGACCCATTCTTAATAAAAAAAATTAGGGAACATTTAACAAAAATATCAACTGCAACGAACTCACCCAGAGAAATCCTAGGCAATACACCGGCTATGTACTCTGCCTTACCAGCCCCTATGGCCCTTGAACCACGATCTTTTGCGATAACCGCTCTTTCAAACAAAATCTAATTCTCACTGAAATCTCACTTACTTCTTCAAATTTACTTAACAGAAATCCTTGACATTTATCGCTGCGGCGGCAACTGCCTAGCCCGGAGGCCAGCTGCCTGAACATTTCCCCCTCGTCTAATTATTTCCTCACTCTTGCCGAGTCCCCAAAACCACTTAGTTTGCGGAAATTTTCTGTTGCAACTCAAGTGGCATTCTTAGAGGTTACCTACCCGTCTTGCCGGTGTCATTTCGAATTAGATTTCCTTTTATTTTGCACTAAATTGACCGTTTTGCGCTTGGTAAGGTGTTCTGATTACACTTAGTTAAATACACTCAATTTCCTCCTGTTCTATGCGTTTTATGATAAATTTACGATATTTAAATTACTTGTTGCGATTTTTCATAACTTTTCTGAGATCAAAGCAACATTTATGTATGTAGAAATATCATAAATCTAGATATTCAAACTGTAGGCACGTTGCTTACAGAGGCCAGTACGCATACGCAAATCAGTACCTGAGGAGCTTCAAAGCTGGTGTTACGCAATCACGCTGTATATCGTATTATTTTATTCACCATATATACACTTTCATATTAAATTCAACTTTTTACCTAAGTTTCGTTGTTAAATTTGTTTGGTGTATTTTCATAACATCAGTTAATCAGTTTTTGCGAAAACACTCTTTTAGCATACTTGCGTAGATTTTTTTTGTACCTTCATTACATTAAAAAAAATTATTTGTAATTTTTTTAGCAAACTAAAAGAAGTCGAGCTGGCGTTGAATAAATTGAGTTAATCCTACCAACAATGTGCTCTCTTATGGTCTCCTGAAGGAAAACTTCAATGCGTACAACTCAATTTTCCATAAAGCTATTGTTTTTTGTTTCTTTAACGTCGGTCTATTTCCGCGACTATGACGAATCACCGACGCCAGAGAGCAGTTTCACCTCGTTCTCCTAGAAATTTTGCCCAAACCTTGCCTTTTTGTGAGAAGGTCCACAAACTTAAAATCTTAAAATGTCTTTTGTACTATAGTCCGCAACTTGTGTAAAATGTCTTTCGAATTACATTGTTATTTTCGAAAAGACAAAAATTAACCGGAACATGTCAAATTTTTTACACAAAACTGGTGCCATCGTGTTGGCTAATAGACCTATCCAAGCTATTCTAAAGGTCCCTGTCAAATTTATAATTTGTCCTTTGTTAATTTCTTCAAGTAGTTCGTTAACCAACCAAATCAAACCGGTTATTCCAAAAGTAATTAAGTTATTCTAATATATAAACTATCGACGACGAACGGATAATCTGTTGTGATGGTGCTGAGAAGGTTATGTTGAGTGACAGTGACCAATGACCTCTAGCACAACCAACCCAGTTCACAGTTATGCGGACGACAGCACCCTCCACTCAAATATACAATATTCTAAGCCCGTCTCTTTAGCCCAATTAGATGAGGATCGCAGACTCATGGAGGGTTCTGTCTCTGTGGATCTCCAAAAAATATTAGACTGGGGAAGTAGAAATCTTGTACAATTCAACTCTACCAAATCGCAGTCTTGCTTTCTATCTCATAAGAGATACACCAGCCCTAGATCCATCACATTGAACCACCAAGTGTACTCAAAATAATGAGTCCTTTTCAATTGTTGGCATTTATGTGGATCGAAATCTCAATTGGCACTAATGTCACATCAATTGCAGAAGCGGCTGCTAGGAAATTAGGTTTCCTCTTCTGGGTTCGCAAATACTTTTCACCAGCTAATCTATATACCTTATATGCTTCATAAATAAGGCCAAACCTCGAATACTGCTCCCACATCTGGGGTGCCGCTGCCGCTTCTACACTTGCTATCCTGGACTCCATTCAGAAGAGAGCTATACGTCTCATCGGTGACCCTACCCTCAACAAAAAGCTGCCATCCCTTGCCCTCCGACGTGCCGTTGGTGACCTCTCTCTCTTTTATAGATATCTGCACGGGCACTGCTCAGAGGAGCTTTCTTCCATAGTTCCTCCACCTACTGTCCCCAACAGATCTACCAGGGGAACAGAGCGAATGCACCCATTTACTGTCCACAATTGTCACATCTATGCTGGGAATGTTTTTGACAAACGCTCTGACCACAAGCATGGCAAGACAGTTTCGTTATATTATTTTTTCTTGACCCACAAATGAAGCAAAAACGACGTATATTTGGAACGGCCTGTGTATTGCTTCTACTTTGGTTTCCTTCTTCTCTGTATTCTTTCAGGAAAGTAGACAAATATTTTGGCATGTTTGGGATTTTTGCTCGTTCTCTCAAATTTTCATCCATCAGTTACATGCTCAGGTCTTTGAGATAATCACGTCTTGGAAAGGTTTCCTCAGGATTGTTCATTTGATAAATCCTCATCGAGTTGGTCCCGGCAATATCAAGATTTCTGAAGAAAATGACCATTGGCCATCTGTTAGAAGTGGATATTCACGAACACATAAGATCAACAGTGTCCACTCCTCCTTCCGTGGAATTGTAATCCATTATCTGAATCGGTTTACGGGTTTCATTATCGACCTGATTGCCGTCATGCAATGTTGACAGAAGCACAACAACCCTCTTCTTTTTTGTAGCGAAAGAGATCAAAGTTGATTCGTCATTACAACCAAATAAATCACTGCCAGGAACAAGATTTTTATTTTCGGACACAAATTCAGGTGGAATTTCAGCCTTATTCTTTCGTAGTGTGCCTAGAAATGTCAAGCCAACAGATAATAAATATTGGGCCAACGGATAACTACTGAAAAAGTTATATGTGGTAACGTTTCGATTCGTCCGCTTCAAAGGTTCAGTCAAGTTCTTCACAATCTCGTAAGGTTTATTGGAGGTCACGTAAGGCCCAGGTGGTTGAACCCCACAATACACCTGCATATTATATGTATAAAACGTTTGTGAGTCACAGATGGCGTTAATTTTCAATCCATACTTGGCGGGCTTTTAAGCCATGTATTGAATAAACAAGCGGCGTCCGCGAAAAGCCACCAGCATTTCATCAACAGTTACACTCTCTCCTACATTGTATGCTGCTTGAAAATTGCCAATGAATTTTGTAAGAAACTCTCGAATTGGAGCTAGTCTATCAAATTTCACTAGGTCTTCACGAGTCGTAACATCATCAAAGCTAAGAGATCGGAGTAGCAGGCGAAATCGTCTTTCACTAAAATTAGCTCTCAAAATTGTCAATCCTGTCCCGTCCTTTGTAAAAAGTTCTGAAAAATCAGCACGGTTGCCGAGTGTTCCTTCAATTAGGAACAAAGCTACAAAAACTGCCTTTATTTCTGACCTTGAGGTCGGCTTGTAGTCTCTCTCGCGTATCGGAGTCTCAGACAATTCCATACGTTCAGCTAGGCTTTTAGCAATAAAAATGTTTGTATAGTTGACTATGTCATCAATTATTTCCAATGAAATGATTTGAAGAAAACATTCACCTTTTGATTTGCATCTTCTACCCTCTCCCTTGTGACCAGGAATGGTTTTATGATGTTTTTTTTTAACTTGGTACTCGAAAGAGGTTTACTAGCCCACAATGCATCATTATCTTTTCCACTAAAAAATGAAATGTTTTCGATCTCACGTTATTCACTGAGGTCGGCCATTTCCTCGAAAAAGGGATCGTCGTCTAATTCTATCTCGGAGTCACTGCTGTGTTCATCCACGTGAATCTCTTGAGGTTCAAACTCAATATATTTTGGATCATCGATTTGCTCTTCTTGGATTCCTGTTTGAGGCTCTTCATCTGAATCCTGGTCTAAAAGAGCCAGATTCCTTTTACCTGTACAACCAAGTAAGTGTGAATGCCTGAAAGGAGATGAAACCATTCTTACCACAGACACGTATGTGAGTAGATACGTAATCAAGGTAAACAACTAATGTGAACAGAACAATAATGCTATATCATTATAAGGTCCTTACTCAATTGCTCCAGATAGCAAAGTTTGGGTAATAATAATTGCCTATCAGTATATGAAAGGTAATAGAAAATGAAACCAAAATTTGAATGATTACTGTTAATAAAATTTTAATAAGTAACTACAAGTAAAAGCGAATAAAATTGTTATTTACATATTGTTCTGACTCCGTTCAAAAAAATTACGTCTTTGGGCGCTTGACGGTAAACTACCGCAGTACGCACCTCAAGAACTTTGAACGACTACTGAAGTCAAAAATCGCCCAGAAAAGATGAAATTTTGATGGCATCTAGCGTCAAAATGTTGAGCTAGAGAATACATCTTGCTCTCGCCTTCCAATAGCCAATGAGAGAGCGATTCTATGCACTTTAATGCCAATGACGGTAATCTACCGTGCACGCGCTCGGATGAAGGTTAAACGTCTCCCTATCTCTAATAATAACGGAGATAGCAATACATTCCCATCCAGACACTATATATATATATATATATATATATATATATATATATATATATATATATATATATATATATATATATATATATATATATATATATATATATATTCGCTGTTGTTTAAACAAACCACAATTTTTTTTCTTATGGTCAGAAACGTTATTAGTCATTATTCTCGTTGTTACTTAAAGCCATATTCTATCGCTTTCGTAGTCAAAATCAATTTAGCTAAGAAACTATTAATACTAATCTATATCATATTTCGTAAGTTTGTATATTATTGTTTTCTTTGGGTTGTTTTGGGCCTTAGAAAATATTCGATGAATATGACTTTTATATACATTATATATGAGTAACTAGCGACAACTGCGTGGCTCACATACTGGGGTTCTATAATAAAACTAATTACTACATATTTTAATTTTCAGAAAGGGGAGGTTAACCTTGAAAACGTTACGCATGAGGAGGCCGTTGCCACGCTGAAGACCACACAAGATAAAGTCACACTCGTCGTAGCTAAACCAGAGAGTGCCTTCAATGCCCCCGCTTCGGACACATCATACTCCCCCCAACTGTGTAAGTTCAAATCAAATTTATTAAATTTTTCTTATACGGGTTGTTTCGAACATACATATATTTTAAACACCTAGTGAAGAAGTCCCTTACCTTCATTTGCAATTCTTATACAGATAGTAAAAAATAGATCTAGATAAGATCATTCGTGGATTTTTTAATCAGTTCTAAAGTGGCGAAATAAGGGGCTTTTAAACATTTAATTTTTTTATAGAAAACGCGCCATTATTGTGATGTTATTTATAGGTACCTTATCTTTAACGTGCCCATAATGCCACGGTACACGGGACCGACGGCTTTACTGCATTACAGTCATTCAACTTGTTCAAACATATTGCCACAATTGTGTCCAGATAAATTTTACAGTACGTACTTAAAACAAGATGACTTGACGACAGGGGCTGCATTACTTTCTATAGAAGTTTCCTTTCTGGGATGGGCTCACGGCTACTGCGGTTTATTATAGATTACACAATGGTAAAATGTATTATTAAAGGATTAGAAGTATAACATGCCAATTTTTTTTATTTATGCAGATAAATGACGACATGCCACTGAAAATATCTTCAAATGGTGCTACTTTAAACATCAAATATTAACTTGATAATTCTTTTTTGACAGGTAAATACCATCCCACGCTCAACCGTGCCACTCCAAAGTATTACATTGAATGACAGCGTCGGATAAACACATCCATAATAAAATTTGCCAAGACAATCTTTGCTTAAATAATTCTTAAAGGTAAAAGTGCATAATAGGTTTTGTTTAATTTATTACAGATTGATTCTATCTTTGCAGACCATCTCATCTCTGCCATTAATTGTGGTATTCGACACTGACAAACTTCTGATAGGGGTTTTAAATTCAAGATATTCCGTTTTATTATAATTTACTATTGTAAGATGTACGACAGGGTCGCCATCTCGGTGTGGAATCAGGTAGTATGTTGTCACGGCACTCCCAATTAACACAAAATGTCATAAAATAGAGACTGTAATCAACCAACTAACAATTTTGTAAATTATCAGCCCTAGCCCATTCCTTCCCTAATATAGGGACAATGTATGTAAGGCTAGATGTATTCTCACTGTAATTGGAATCGCAGACCGGTTTCGCTCTAATTAGAGCTCGTCAGTACGGTATAGTAATTACAGCGAGAACACATCTATAAAGTAATACGGCTATGGTAGCCAGCCTATGGTACGCAAGCTGCTATGGTGAACTCCACGCCGACACTGTCTTTTGTTCAACTTCAGGTGTCGAATGCGGTTCTAATTATGGTGAGAATACATCTAGCCTTACATACATTGTCCCTATGTTAGGGAAGAAATGGAGCAAGGCTCATAGTTTACAAAATTATTAGTTGGTTGACCACAGTCTCTATTTAATGACATTTTGTGTTAATTGGGGCTGTCTAGCCTTACATACATTGTCCCTATATTAGGGAAAAAATGGAGCAGGGCTCATAGTTTACAAAATTATTAGTTGGTTGACCACAGTCTCTATTTAATGACATTTTGTGTTAATTGGGGCTGTCGTGACAACATACTACCTGTTTCCGCACCGAGATGGCGACCCTGTCGTACATCTTACAATGTTCTAGGAGGCTGGCTACGATAGCCGTATTACTTTATAGGTGTATTCTTTCTGTAACTAGTATACATATTCGATACCAACCAACCCATAATAATTGCTGGCGATTTAAACTCCAAACACATCAATTGGCATTCTCGTAATCTCAACACAAATGGGAAAATCCTTCAAGCCTATGTCGACCACGATGCAAACTGCACGGTTGGCGCTCCCCAAATACCCACATACTTCGGCAGTGCGGGTAGACCCGACGTGCTCGACATAGTAATCATGTCGAACACACCCCTTCTCCATGAAATATCAACCCAAAACGACCTCTCGTCGGACCACATCATATTGCAGCTCGGAGACGTAAATGACGAACCCGCCCTCCCAAGGAAAAAGGTAATATTCCGGTTATCCGCAGCATCCCCGAACTCGAGGGTGCAGTGGATAATCCACAGTCCAAAATTCAATGTCCTATCGAACATGCATCAAGGACGTACCCCGCCCCGAGTAATCTGCCGCCATTTCCGTCCAGTATCAGAGAAATGATACCCGAAAAGAACCGCGTGCGTAGACTAGCTCTAAAGCTAAAGCCCTTCGCTCCCAAAAACTTCTGATATTCCCACTTCACGGCCGTAACGGTGTCGTATACACGGATGCGGAGAAAGCTACTGCATTCGCAGATCATCTGGAGTTGCAACTCAGCCCGAATTATAAGAACGTTGATCTGTCGCACCGCTATGTCAGGAGTGCGCTTCGCGCCACCCCAGACACAACTACCGAGCCCACAACTTTCGAAGAAGTTTCCCAACTAATTAAATCATTAAAAAATAGGAAGCTCCGGGATACGATGGAATCTCCAACGTAGCCCTGAAAAACCTCCCCCGCAATGCCGTGATATTCCTAGTTACAATTGTGAATGCCATGCTGCGGCTTCAACACTTTCCATCTATGTGGAAACTAGCCGATATTGTCAACATCCCGAAACCCAGCAAAGATCCGCTGTTCCCCCAGAATTACAGGCCCATTAGCCTGCTACCAGTCATCGGCAAAATCGCCGAAAAACTTATTCAAATAAGGCTAGCTTCTTTCACCTCAGAAAAACATATCCTCCCGGACGAGCAATTCGGCTTCAGACACCAGCACTCCACCACTGACCAAGTCCTTTGTGTGGTGGAAAACATAACCGAAGGATTTAATAGAAACAAGTCAACTGGTGCAAAATTTCCACTCAGCCGAGGATAATAACCGAACGACTTCAGACCGCCGAAGTCGAGCTGCAAGCATGCTATAGGAAATCCATTCTAGCTGTAAACCCCGATAAATGTTCAGCAGTCCTATTTTCCAAGAGGAGACACACACCTCACAAACACGTATCATTAGACAACCGTCTAATTCCCTGGCAAGATATCGCCAAATACCTCGGGGTTTTCCTCGACAAACACTTAACATGTCGCCCCCATGTCGAAGACGCCCGACGAAAAGCCTCGATGTTCATCTCGAAGCTGTTCGTTCCCACTTCTAAATAGAAATTCCAAATTATCCACGAACAATAAATTGCTCATGTACAAAGTCGTCATCCGGCCAGCCGTGACCTATGCATCCCCTGCATGGGCCACCGCGGCAGCAACACACAATAAGACCAATCATCTAGAATAAAATTCTGAGAATGGTTACCGGAGCGCCATGGTTTGTCAGAAACAGTCAGATTCATTCTGACCTGGAAATGCCTTCGATACTTGAGTTTATAACTCAACTATCCACAGCTTAGTTCGCAAAAGCCGCTTGTCACCCAAATGCTCTTCTCCGTAGTGCCACCGACTACGATGAGCAACTTCCATATAAGCATAAGCGTCCAAAGCTTATACCTACCCGCTAAAGCCCCCGCGGCAATATCAGAATGGAAACATTCAAACCCAAAAGTCATTGTGTGTATTCTTTCCGACGGAGGTATGGACTAAGGTCCGGTACTCCCAGGGAGGGAGTTTTAGTGAGTAGGTGTATTGAGAGTACGATTCTCACAGTACCTCGATATCCCACGGCACTACGGTGTCGTGAATGAGGTCTGCATGAGGCATCTCTTCCTCCTGTATCCAAAATAAAATTAAAAAAATTAGTATACCGTACTGAGGAGCTCCAATTAGAGCGAAACCGGTCTGCTGTTCTAATTATGGTGAGAATGCATCTAGCCTTATATAATTTACTATTAATTTGATGGACTCACATCAGCTCTCAAAGTCCTCCATGGCTGCCAAGACCCCCGTCCTCAGTTCCCCAGTGTGGTATCGTCAGCGTACATAAACAGCCCTAGCATTCCTGATATGGTCTGGCAAATCATCCATGTAGAGCAAGAATATAACGCCCCAACACACCTTCGTGAGGAGTTCTCGACCGAATATTAGCACCTCCAGAATATTCCTCGTCAATTTTAACATATATTTCTCGATACTGCAGAGGAGACATAAACAACTGACGTGCATAACTGCGTATACCCAAGGCTTCGATTTTTCTGGTAATAATTTTGTGGTCTACAGCATCGAGGGCCTGAGATAAATCACAGAATATGGCAATTATATATTTTTTTGCATCGATCAAATCATAAATACGTTGCGGAAAATGTGTAGTGGCTCCTTCTACAGAATATCCTTCCCGAAATCCATATTTATATTAAGGTGTTAAGTTTGTAACTTTTAAGAAATTCCATTAACCTCTTCGTCATGGCTTTTTCGATTGTGGCTATGGTTAGTTGCCTGTAGTTTTCAATAACATTCGAACCAGCTTGTTTATGTTCCGGGATAACTTTTGAAGATTTTAATTTTTTTGGACACTCCGCTAACACCAAGTTAACGGCCTTGGTCAAAACTTTTAACATACTATCGTCACAATCTTTGATTAATGCTGCCGACAACTGATAGATTCCAGGGGAATTCTTACCTTTAGTGACACAACACAGCACTTTATCTTTAGTAAATGGTTTCAGAAAAATATTCTGGTTTTTCTCACTGATGGTTCCAGAATCGGTAACCAGCCCTTTCGCTTTTAGATGGAATTTACATAAACAGTGGTAAAGATATCACTTATTTTCCGCCTGTCTGCAATGTCTACGCCATTGTAAATTATTATAGCGGGCACAGCTATGCCACATGCATTTTGCCTTATTATCTGCGCCATTAATAATCTGACCATAGAAGATTTGTTTCTCTGCTTTGATGTTTATATCCAGCTGCTTCTTCAGTCGCTTATAGGGTTCTTCGATCTGAGTGTCCTGGGTTCTCTGTCTTGCATGATTGAGGAATTTGATGTTATATAGTTGTTATACCAGCGCATTGATCCCAAGTGTGCTGTGGGGTGGGAGCGTTGGATGTCATGTGGAGGAACGATCTGCGTGTGTGCTAAAAATAAAACTGAAACAGCATACATTGTTATGATGTAAAATAATAAATATACAATATCATAATGTATATAATATAGGACAGGTACCTAATGTAGAAAGGAATGATTTTTGGACAATATTTGGCCGGTCATCTGAATGTCGATTTTGCTGCGGTCACTTGTATCAGATGAAATGCGAAATTCTGTGTTCTCTCTCTCTCTCTCTCTCTCTCTCTCTCTCTCTCTCTCTCTCTCTCTCTCTCTATACAGATATATATGTTAGCCTTTTTGTTTTTTAAATCCAAATATAGTCAGTACTAATTTTACAAAATTTGCCGCTTTTCAGCTACGAAGGCATCACATCCATACACGGAGTCGATTCACTCATCCAATGTCGCACTCCATCACCTGCCTTCAACACCACGAGCTATTAGTCAAGAAGATGTGTCTCGGTAAGTTAATTTCTTTATTTTGTGTAGTCTACACCTTATATCTTATATAAAATCAGGCGACAATAAAAGTAGACGTGTACTGTGTGCAGTCGTTTTAAATTTTTGGTTGAAACATAAAATGTCCTTTCAAGTTTTAATTTTAGATAGTCGCAAATATGTGTTTGTGTTCATAGAAGCAGTTATCTATTTTATAAATTAATAGTTTAGTTGTTCAAAGAAACTATATATTCTATTTGATACAGGATATGGGATGAGGTTTCGATATGCCGATCGGTCCCGAAGAGCGCACGAAAACTCATGAACATAGTTTCGTTTTCGGTCGTAATTTCGCCAGATTTTCTGCCGAAATCAGAACTGAACCAAAACTATAATTAAGCGCCGAAACTCGCCGAAACAGAAATAGAAAGTTTGGTCACACACTAACTGGAACACCTGCTTCATGCAACATGCAACATGTCGACATGCCTATCATCAGGCTTAATGTCCAGAAATAGTGATGTATTCGATTGCCGAATGGGTGTACCCTTACCCCGAACCAGGAAACTACAATCATCTTTCGTTTTAGATATATTGAGTTCACCACAACATTTTTTTTACATTTAAAAATCGATTATTGGAACTAAAATACGATGTGAACTCTGCCACACGAGCGGTGGCACCACGCGGCACTTGATCAGAAGTGGGGGTATATATGAAGAATGACGTATCTTTAGCATATATCACAAGATCGAAATATGGCACATAGCCCCTATATATAATATAACACAACGGCCCAAGAATGGATACCTGAGGCACACCTCTATCCAAGCGGATAGAAGAAGATCTTACACCATTCAACGTCAGTATCTGCTCTTTTGAATGCAGGTTGCTTTTAATACAAGATGAGGGGACACCGCGGATCACATAAACATATAAATTGTCAAGAAGTATTCTATGATTTACCGAGTTTAATGCTTTGCTGGGACGAAGGATGACGCCAACGCAATCTGCACCCTTGTCCAGACTGTCGTAAACGCAATCTTAAGAACACTATTAATTTACAATAATCTTTAATTTTCAATGTGAGTTAGCGCTCCTTTTTATGTATTTTATGTAGTGATTTTGGCTTTGTCAGCTTTAAAGCAGTAGGGAACTTCCCACAAGTGAGGGAGCTATTGACAAGAATTTTTGGTGGCACATGGAATTTATAGGCAAAGTACTGAAGTGGTATCATCAAGGCAACAGAAGCACCAGATTTAAGCTTATGGATTAGATTCTGTATATTCCGTTTATTTACAGAGGCGAGAGATAGGCTGAGCTACAAAAGGATGGAATTTTAGGAGCAGCAGTTTCACCATAGCAGCAGTAAGCATCACCTCTCCAATATACTATTGTGGAAGCCGATACTCGATTTAAATTCATTGTCAACTTAGATAATCAAACAAATTGATTTACACTACAGGTGTCCCACGTCGAGTAATGTATTAAGTCATTTCCGAAAATATGCACTTTTTAGTGCTGAACATTTGTATACGGGGGTTTCCGAAGATGTTCTATTTAATGGAAATAATTTCCAAAATGGCGGACTTCCGGTTACACAGTAAATAGCTATAAACATCGTTATTTCAAATAGAACACCCTGTATAATATTGCATTTTTAGAATACTCATTTAATTTTAGGTTAAAAGTTATTAGGGTATGCTCTCCCTATCTTCAACTGTTTTCGAGTTATGTCAATTTATTTGAGAATTCTGTTCAAGGGGAGGCTGACTTAATGAACGTGATTTCGTGTCGTGTTAGGATGCTGCTAATTTTTTAATTTGTCAGACACGTTCCAAGGCCATTAAGCTTCGACATGATTGTGAGGAAAAATTGTTTCATAGACAGGGTGTTTTGTAAGATGTATTAGGATTTGGTGTGCTTTAAACTAGAATAACTATTTTATTTCAAATGGAACATCCTGTATATTATCTTATTAATATATAGTATAGTATATTAAATAGAGTAGATAATTCTCTTTCAAACTGTATCAGCATTCACTATACTTAATGTTGATAATTGTCGAGATATTTATAAAATTTAGGAGAACTGGTAGTGTTTTGAATATGAAAAGGAAAAAAATCGACCTAAAAGAAGACGATGCAGCAACTGCAATTTCTATAGATTCTGTAAGGCGCTTACCAAAAATGTCATTAAGAAAAAGAGCATTAGAAATTGGTAATATAAGTAATCCTCATTTGCAAGTCATCTACGATTTTAATAAGGTTAAACCACTTAAAGCTAAATTTATAATCACGCTATAAGAAAATGATAAAGCAAAACGATTAGATTTTTGTTTGTGGTACGGTGATCATTATTTTTAAAATCACAGTTTGTGTAAATATATAAATTTTTTCTGACGATTTTACTTTTACTACGAATGAAATTGTTAGTCCTCAAAATTTACGTTAGTGGTCCACGGAGAATCCACACTGTCGAATTCCCTGCAGAAGACAATATTGTTTAACAATAAATGTGTGGTGTGGTAATGTGATTATCGGCCTTTATTTTATAGAGCTAACAAATAGAGCTACTGGGAAATGTTGGACACTTTTCTCTTAGGCCATTTGCATAATATGCCTCTGAACATTAGACACGCTATTTACTTCCAACAAGACGGTCACCCAGCGCAGTCAACGCGAATGGTTCGAGAATGGTTAGATGGTCAGTTTCCTGGGCAGTCGATTGGGCGAAATGTCCCAATCCCCCGGCCTACTAGAAGCTCTGATCTAACTGTCGTAGACTTTTACTTATAGGGCTACCTTAAGCAGAAAGTCTACGAGGCTCCGTTAGCTACCGATTTAAATCAGCTAAAACGAAGAATAAGAGATGCAATTCCAGCCATTCCAAATCAGGAAATCCAAAACACACAGCATTTACCAAGCGGGTTAAACGATGTGTAAACGTTGGTGGCAGCGCATTTGAATAACTTTCATATTATTTGTTTATTTGTTATTATACTGGTTATGTATTTTATTTTGTTAATCATTAAGAATTAGTGTATGAACTACCTACTTGTATGTACAGAGTGGTCCAAATTGGACACTTTTGATAGCAAATACCAATTTCAGAGGAGATAGAAAAAACCAACCCACACGCTACGAGCTCGATTTGTGTAAGAAAGCGATTGTTGAAAGCCGCACTTCGATACCTTGAACTGTTTTAAAGATGTAGGGTGGTTTTCAATTTTGTAGATTTTTGACCCACCCCCGCTTTGAAAAGTGACAGTCTGTTATAACTTTTCATTCAAATTAACTTTTCTAATTACATAGTTGTCTTTAATATTAAAAGAAGGTAGTTTACTCTTTTAGATAATTTCTTATAGAAACATCCTGTATTTTAATTGGTTGACCTAAATTTTTTAACATCTTAATTTAAGACCAAGCAGGGCTGATTCCCATAAGCTCAAATTTCAACCCGAATTTTATTTATTTTTTGTATTTCATCCCATGTGAACTCTATCCGTGGACTCTCTCTCTCTCTCTCTCTCTCTCTCTCTCTCTCTATATATATATATATATATATATATATATATATATATATATATATATATATATATATATACAGCACAGTAGCGGCTCGCACCTTATTGCATTGGGGGTGCGCAAGAAAAAAGTTTGGGACGCAGCAAGTGCGTTATGGTAGTGAATTTTTATTAAATAAATTTGAATAACTCAAGTTTCTACGCACTTAGAAAGTTGAATTTTAGTGTAAAGTAGGGTCTTACCCGGTGCAATATATCCACCAAATTTCATCAAAATAAGTTTGACACTTTCGGAGGAAAAAATTTTTTTCAAATGAAAACTCAAAATTTGAAAAACTTAATTTTCTATAAACTTAGAAAGTTGATTGATGGTATGTAGTAAGGTCTTTATCAAGGCAATATATCCACCAAATTTCATTAAAATAACTTTGTAATTTTCTGAGAAAAAAATATTTTGGAAAGAAAATTCAAAATTTGAAAAACTTAATTTTCTATAAACTTAGAAAGTTGAATTTTGGTGTATAGTAGGGTCTTACCCGGGCAACATATCCACCAAATTTCATTGAAATAACTTGGTAAGTTTCGGAGAAAATTTTTTTTTTTAAAGAAAACCCAAAAATTTTCCGGAAAACTTTGTCCGATTTTCCTGGCTAACGAACTTATCCAAACCATTAATAAAAGAAAGGCACTTACCAAGTTTAATCGAAATCGGTTAATTATTTTTTAAGTTAGAGGTTGGATAAATGCATATATATATATATATATATATATATATATATATATATATATATATATATATATATATATATATATATTTTTATTTATTTATTTTATTTACTTATCACAAATCGTACAACATGTCTACACAATAAGCTTGATGCTTGTGTTGTATATTAACATAATTTAATAAAATTCCACCAAAAACTGCTTTAAAACTTCATCCAAATGTAACGTACTTCTAATTAATTAACTAACTAACTAATTAATTAACTTCCGGCCTATGGCCTACCACCGAAACTTTGTACCTGGACAGCAAATTTCCTCTCCAACAGGAGCATATCTGTTGTTGTGGATGGCCATTCCTCTAAACTGTATCCAATTAATGCAGGAGTTCCTCAAGGTTCAGCTTTAGCCCCTACTTTGTTTCTTCTCCACATCAATGACCTCCTCTCTAGCACATCCAACCCAGTTCACAGTTACGCGGACGACAGCACCCTCCACTCAAACATACAATATTCTAAGCCTGTCTCTTTAGCCCAATTAGATGAGGATCGCAGACTCATGGAGGGTTCTGTCTCCGTAGACCTCCAAAAAATATTAGACTGGGGAAGTAGAAATCTTGTACAATTCAACCCCACCAAAACTAAGTCTTGCTTTCTTTCTCACAAGAGACACAGCAGCCCTAGACCCTTCACAATGAACAACCAAGTTATTCAAAGTAATGAGTCCTTTTCTCTTGTTGGCATTTCTGTGGATCGAAATCTTAATTGGCACCAACATGTTACATCAATTGCAGAAGCGGCTGCTAAGAAATTGGGTTTCCTCTTCCGGGCTCGCAAATACTTTTCACCAACTAATCTCTATACCTTATACACTTCACAAATAAGGCCAAACCTCGAATACTGCTCCCACATCTGGGGTGCAGCAGCCGCTTCTACACTCGCTATCCTGGACTCCATTCAAAAGAGAGCTATACGTCACATCGGTGACCCTACTCTCACCCAAAGGCTTCTATCCCTTGCCCACCGACGTGCCGTTGGTGACCTCTCTCTCTTTTATAGATATCTGCACGGGCACTGCTCAGAGGAGCTTTCCTCCATAATTCCCCCACCTGCTGCCCCCAGCAGATCTACCAGGGGAACAGAGCGAATGCACCCTTTTAATGTCCAGGTCACCAGACATAGAACATCTTGTTATGCCCGCTCTTTTGTCCCGAGGACTTCCAAGTTGTGGAATTCCTTGCCGGCACATGTTTTTCCTTCTCCTCCGAACCTCCAAACCTTCAAGTCCAGAATTAACAAGCTGCCTCTTTCCTCCTTGTCAACACCCACGGTACGATAGTATTTAGGCTGTAAGCCCTCGTGGTGTGTTCTTGACATAAAAAAAAAAAAAAAATTGTGACATACCAAATTTGTTTGGCTTCTACTTGTTCTATCTAATGAGCCACTCTTTGCCTTCACTCTTTATTGATTTTAATCCTTTCCCAATACCTTCAAAACTAAAATTCTTTGTTTATAGCCGATATTTTCATTCAAATTGTTAATTTTGAATTTAACTAAATATGTATATATATATATATATATATATATATATATATATATATATATATATATATATATATATATATATATATATATATATATATATATATAAACATATAAAAATTGAAACTGACCCCGGATATGGGTTCTAGGGGTCATAGTTCGAGCTCATTTGAAAATTTTTTTGCAAAGTCTCACCATCGATACCTCTCTATTAGTGAATTTTTTTAAATAAAAATTCACTAAAACGCCTACTTACTAAACTTAATAATTATTAGCTACTTACCAAGTTTTCCTCTAGTTATTTATACGTTATATTAGTTAAAAAGTTAACCTTTAAATTTATAATATTATCCACTGAATTAATCACAGTATCACAATTATTTTGTCCACTTATTAAGCAACCGAAGTAGTGGCCATCATCATAATAATAATTGTCTTGTTAGAACATGTAAACAACAACGAAATGATCTAATTAAAAATCAATCCGACGCGAAGACGAAAATTACTAGGTAGTAGGTACACACGCTCTACCAAAAGTCCACTACAAACTGAAGTGTGTAATTTTATAGCGCACAATAGTTTGCTTATTCGGACGTTTTCGACGATGATCGGTGATCATTTCGCACTGAAGTATCGCATTTCCTGGAGAGCGCCGAAAAATTCACACCGTCGCCTGACAGCTTTATATGGATATGGATGTATATAACGTCTGCAACCATTAACACTATACTTATGACTTATTCTGATTCTGTATTCTGTATTAATGGCTGCCGACTCTCTGCGATCCTCGATATACTAATTTTGTTTGTTGAATGCAGGAGGTAACAAAGTAAATAAAAATTTATTAAAATATAGCACTTATTGAGGAGCCACCTCTGATATAACATATAGTATAAAACTGACCTCAGATATTCTGGGATCATTGGAAAAAAAATCGAAAATTCCAAAGTCGTTACCTCTGTAAGGGAAATTTTCTTCATGAAAATATGCTAAAACCGTCTGCCTCCTTATTGATAGAGATAACAATTTTGAAATAGACAAAAATACATCTAGATTGATATATTGAAATGTATTACATAGCAGGTAGACCATTATTTTACATTCCAGCAACTTCTCGTATGCGACATATACTCGTAATTTCAGCGGTGCATGTAAATCAGACGGGAAATAAGGTGAGTTTTGGTGCACTCTAAGACATGAAATACAACTTTAGCTGCCCTACTAGACGTAGGCTGCCACTCTACGTTTATTTATGGTCTTGCACAAGAGAACGGAACTGTTACGGAAAACACTGAATTATGTAGGACCATATGTCTAGTTTTCATCCGTGTACACGAATTTCTAAGTTTTTCCGTATTTTTCATCCAAATAGCTGAATTATATAATTCATCTCCCGGTCTGGAATACAGGCAGCTAGCAATGGAAATAAGAATGCATATGATGCTAACAGATGTTCCCTTTTAAGATTGAGACCTATCAAAACAAACAGTGTCCAGTAAACTTTATCTAGGTCATATCCTCTATTATTTTTCGCTAATAATATTTTTACAATTTCATATTTTTAAGTAAAATTAACTCAACAGTTTTATTATCGCAATAGTTTTTCCATCGCAGTTTTGACTTATCATCATAGTAGTAAAGGAAGTGTCGTCATGTGGCTATTTTCATTTTCCCTAAATAGGTTTTTTGTTTCTTTAACATTTCTGCGCCTGTGGCAAATCACTGACGGCAGTAGTAGTTTTACCTCACCATCCTGAAAGTTTGGTTGAACCCCTCTTCTTTACTGCAAGGAGGATAGAGATCCTTTGCTGGCCATTGAACCAGGACACGTGGGTCCAGATTCACACTTCGTACCACAGTTTTAAAAAAAGAATACCACGGCTCGCGCAGCAGATACAGCCACTGGTGTTCGTAGCGATACGTTCTGAAGTCGTTTTAAAAATCCCTTTAGCCAATCGGGCCGAGCAATTTTGTCATTGTTGTTAAAGTTGTGCTATAGACTACTTTTTTGAGCCAGCTGATATACGAGTCGTCTTAGATCAGTTGTTGTCAGACCAAATAATAATCTCTTCATATCTTGTACATACCCTACCAATTCTTGTCCATGTTCGGACGAAAATGCACATTTCTGTCACCCCATTCCCGTTAAAAAAAATTAACTTAAAGTTTCTGAAAGTTGTATTTTCCGCGCATATCTACATTCTTTTGCTAGCCGCCTTTTCTAATATCGTCCCAGTCCTTCTCTTCTTGGTGCGGTCCTCCAAAGTGTTTTGGAAGAACTCCGTAAGTATCTGCGGATCTTTTATATCCCATTGTACCGGTTTGGACATCATTAATGGCTTGTAACCGTGACGTTTAACAGTCGTAATATCACAGCATACATATATTATGCTGTGGTAATATAGCCACTAACATTCGTGAGTATAGAAGCTGTTTGTCAGCTGATACTGTGGCGGGTATACAAACCAGCATCCGGTAAATCCAAGAACAAAGCAATTGCAGCTGGTATTTTGGACATTGTGTTGAATCCAACGATCTGTGCTGTGCATTTCCATCTAAACGCCGCAAAAAAAAAAACTATCGTGAGAAACTCCACGCGTTGGATCTAAACCCATGTATTTTTTGTAGAGATCTAAAAAAATATCTTATATCACAGCAAAACTTCGTGAAACATAGGTGTTCGTATCAGGTAATGTAATATACAAATATGCTCCTTCATCTTGCACATTATCCATTTTCAAATGTGTTAACTCTTTACAGCAACAAGCGTCTGTTACGCCCAATATTAATCCAACCTATGAAGATACACGAAATGAGCACCTATTCGTTCAATTAAACAACTGTAACTAAGCAAAAATTGCTTAATGTATATTCCTGCTCGATGACTTTAGCTTCCTCGGCTTCTATGTCCGGGATGGGGTTTTTAAAAAGCAATTAATTGACCATAACTTGAAATGTAGATGTTGACATCGTCTTCAACGTGGCATATTCAGTCAACAACGATGTGGCAGCAAATCTTTTATTAGCATTAAGGAAATATGCCAGTACCCTTTCAGTAGTTGGTGTTGTCCCAGTCATTCTCTTCCACTCATCAAAGTCCTACAATTCCTTTTCATATGGTATTTTTAGACTTTGGCGGGGCTAAAGCTTGAAGTTGCTTTTTTAGCCTCTTCGAAGACTTCTGGTCGTGTCGTTTTTTCTTCCATTATCAAAGGCGAATTTTGAATTCAGTATTACCAAATCACGCACATACACAAAATGAAGTCGATAAACAATCAAGATACTAGCATAAATACAAAATTACTTTAGCAACCAGGTAATCCAAGACCACTCAATACAGATTATAGGTTGACAACTGTCAACATGACATTACATCAATGATTTGTAATTATTATATTAGCGAATTTTCATTAAGAAAAATTCGATAACAGAGAGGTCACGATGAAAAGCTTTTGAAAACATTTCTTCAGATGAGCGCGAATTTGGGTCCCTAGAACCCAAAACCAAGGTCCGTTAAAATTTTTGTATGTTTATATATATATATATATATATATATATATATATATATATATATATATATATATATATATATATATATATATGTATATATCCGAGCGATAACTCAAAAAATACTAAACTGATTTCAATCAAACTTGGCAAAAACTTGTTCGGGCGAAAACCGAGGTCGAGTTCGTTAATCAGCCTTTATGCTCAGGTTTTTCCAGTGGAAAATCGGGGAAAACGTTTTGAAAACGCTATATTTGTGTAAGTGTCAGCGTAACTGGAATGAGACTTTACACGTGGCTAGAAATAGTGCAAATAAACCTATGTTGTGGATTTTAAGTAATTTGGTACACGATATTTAGAGTTTTTTCCAAATTAAAAATAAAATCCCAAAGACATGCGTTGAAACGACTTTAGTGGTTAAAGTCCAATGCCTGACAGACAGAGTAGTTAACTGCCACGCGTAGATTAATTCATACAACAGGTATAAACCATACATCAACGCAAACCAAACTAAATATTTACCACGCAGAAAACATACTACCCCAACGAACAATCGTGAAATCTCGGCCGCAATTATGGAATATGACAGACGACATGAAATTAAAAAATTGCGAAGTGATTGTTATTTGACTAGGGGATTCAATCAATTATTAAAATACACTAAATTTGTAGCTTTATTAACGGACCCAAATACAGTTTTAGCGCAGCATAGATATGTTATGCTGTCGCATAATATAGCAGAAATTAAAACAAAATCAAGCCAAGTCTAGAAAAATAATTCTAAAATAGTTTTTTATCTTTAAACTTAAACATAAGACGTCATATAAGACCGAAACAGTCGTGGGATGTATTTCGATGGCAATTCTACTAATTCTGTAATTAATAATTGTTACGGATACTTTGAATACAATATTCCGGGCATGAAGCCGATCTAAAGTATCACGCGAATAAAACGTTAGTTGACCTGTGCCTAGACGGCGCAGTGAGTTTCGCGCTTGCCCCCTAAGCAAAAGATTACGCGATCGAATCCATCCCGATGAATGTATGTTTTTTTATGTTTTATTTTGATATTTGGCGAAACAATAGTGCACAGATTTCATACGTTTTGAACAAGATCTCATTTTTGTTTAAAACGCCTTAATAAGTTTGTCACCTTTGAGTCTGAAATTATAATTTTGTTATTGTTGATATTGAAAAAACCGGTTTGATTAGATTCACTAAAACGAAAGCATACTGTCGATTAATAAGGAAAAATAACTGCAAGGTTTATAATTTGGTAGATACTTTACTTTTCTAAATATGCATTAAGTTTTCTTCTGGAAATCTTCTGTATAACTTTAATGACATTTGTAATACAAGTTTATTTTAAAGAGACTGGCACTTATCTACAGATATAGCAAAATTTAGTTCTTTAGTTTGATAGAAAATTGAGTTTTGGACATTTTTCTCAAAAGGAGTAAGAACGCAAGAATTATTCGATAATACAGAGATATCGCTGGTAACACGTTCGAAAGAATTCTTCAAATGTGCGCCTACTAGGACCTCTAAAATCGATCTTCAAGGTATGTGTAAGTTTAAAGTATTAACTTTACTAATATGCCGTATAATAATAGTGTACAATTTTATGAAAATTCGATACTATAACGCACTTGCTGCGTCCCGATTTTTTTTTTTTTTTTCAAACCTACTTATTTTTGTTGCCTTTTTATCAGTCGTGGGTTATATGTTTTATTGCATTCGTGTCTTATGAGCATAAAAGGCATTCAAGAAAGGTTAAACAACTCGATCTGCGCTCTCGTTGTCTTATATTTTCTTGGTATCACTATATGATGGACATTTGTCCTGGTCAAACCACGTTGATCTTCTTTGCGATAAACTCAATAGCGCATGCTTTGGTCTATCAAAATTACAAGCCTCATTGGGGAAGGACTACCTGCTTGCGTATTATTATGCCCATGTGAATTCACGCCTTCACTACTGAATATGCGTTTGGGGTCATCAATTGACTGGGAGAGAGGCCCACTGTTATTTCAGTATATTGGTTTAAATTAAATACTGACATATGTGCATGAACGGGTGGGAATATGCTCTAAATATGTACACCAAACACGTGGTTCCAATCGTATTCGTTGGAAAAGGTGCAGTCATGCCTCAAAAAATCTCGGGTTGTAAAATTTATAACCTGCCGTTTCTATGACGAATAAAAGTTCTGTGGAATTTAGGCGTCATCTTTTGCTTAGTAACACCATTTACAGATTTTCTGAATTTCGCAGTCTCATTGCAGTGGCCTCTCTCACGATCTGTGCTTGTAGCTTTTAGGTTCTAATTTTACGTTGTTGGTTGTTTGTCGCGGTATACTTGCTATTTGTTTCTTTAACTGTTTTTTAGTGTGTTCGTTTTGTTGCAGTTTAGTATATTTATGACTAAATAATAAATAAATGAACAAACTATATATATTTTTGATATATATTTCAACAACACACCACGAGGTCTTACAGCCTAAATACTATCGCACCGTGGGTGTCGAGAAGGAGGAAAAAGGCATTTGTTAATTCTGGACTTGAAGGCTGGAGGTCCGGGGGAGAAGGAAAAACATGTACCGGCAAGGAATTCCACAACTTGGAAGTCCTCGGGACAAAAGAGCGGGCAAAACAAGATGTTCTATGTCTGGTGACCTGGACAATAAAAGCGTGCATCCGCTCTGTTCCCCTGGTAGATCTGTTGGGGCAGCAGGTGGAGGAACTATGGAAGAAAGCTCCTCTAACCCTGCAGATATATATATATATATATATATATATATATATATATATATATATATATATATATATATATATATGAGAGAGAGAGAGAGAGAGAGAGAGAGAGAGAGAGAGAGAGAGAGAGAGGGGGGGGGGTCACCAACGGCACGTCAGTGGGAAAGGGATGGCAGTGTTTGGGTGAGAGTAGGCTCACCGATAAGACGCATAACTCTCTTCTGAATGAAGTCCAGGATAGCGAGTGTAGAAGCGGCAGCGGCACCCCAGATGTGGGAACAGTATTCAAGGTTGGGCCTTATTTGTGAAGTATATAAGGTATAGAAATAAGCTGGTGAAAAGTATTTGCGAGCCCGGAAGAGGAAACCTAATTTCTTAGCAGTCGATTCTGCAATTGATGTGACATCTTGGTGCCAATTGAGATTTCGATCCACAGAAATGCCAACAAGTGAAAAGGACTCATTACTTTGAATAACTGGGTTGTTCATTGTGATGGGTCTAGGGCTGGTGTATATCTTATGAGATAGATAGCTAGACTGAGATTTGGTGGGATTGAATTGTACAAGATTTCTACTTCCCAGTCTAATATTTTTTGGAGATCCACGGAGACAGAACCATCCATGAGTCTGCGATCCTCATCTAATTGGGCTAAAGAGACAGGCTTAGAATATTGTATATTTGAGTGGAGGATGCTGTCGTCCGCGTAACTGTGAACTGGGTTGGATGTGCTAGAGAGGATGTCATTGATGTGGAGAAGAAACAAAGTAGGGGCTAAAGCTGAACCTTGAGGAACTCCTGCATCAATTGGATACAGTTAGAGGAATGGCCATCCACAACAACAGAAAGAAATGCTCCGGTTGGAGAGGAAATTTGCTGTCCAGGTACAGAATTTTGGTGGTAGGCCATAGGCTGGAAGTTTATTAAGCAGCGCTGCGAGCCAGACCTGGTCGAATGCTTTGGAGAGCGACAATCTGGGATTCACCGTGTAGTTCCATAGACTTGTTTCAAGAATGGGTGACAAAGGAAAGGAGGTCAGCAGTTGATCTGCGCTGACAGAATCCATACTGCCTGTCGTGGATTACACTGTGTTTTTCAAGAAATTTTAGTAAATCGGTGTTTATATACTTTTCCATCACTTTAGAGACGACTGAAAGGAGAGAAATAAGGCCTGTAGTTGCTAGAAAACGCTTTGGATCCTTTCTTGGGGACGGGTTGTACTCGGGCAGTTTTCCAGTTGCTAGGGAAGATGTCTCTATTGTAAAATGTCTGAAATAGACGAGTTAGGACAGGAGCAAGTTCTGGTGCACATTTTTTGAGAACAATTGCTGGGATATCGTCAAGGACAGAGGCTTTCCTGGTATTAAGAGAAGAAAGCATCTTTCGTACCTTTTTAGTTTTGAAAATGATATCAGTCATTTTATGCGCGACATTGGCGACTGTTGGTGGTTGTACATTTGGAGGTGGGTTGAGAGTATAATTGCCGGCGAACAACGGGGTAAAAAGTTAAGCCTTGCCCAGGGCGGTAGAAACAATTTCATCCCCTGAAATAAGAGGTGGGAACGTGCTCTTTCAGAAATTATACTCAATAGATTTAGCAAGAGTCCAGAAGGGTTTTCTGCCGTTGGAGCTTCAGAGGACTTTGTTTTTGATGTGGTTATTAAACGAGTTTTTTGCCGCAGAAAGAATGCGGACATAGCGGTTTCTTACGTCGTTAAATGCTTGACGGTTTTCTTGACTGGGATTGTGTAGAAGCGTTTTGTGAGCTTTGACCTTTTAAAGTCTGGCCTTGTCACAGGATTTAGAGAACCAGGGCTTTTCAGTGGCTGAAGAGGTTTTCTGTGTACGTGGAATAAATAATTACATGCCATCTTGGATAATTTCGGTGACGTTTTGTGAGATATCAGAGGGGTTAGGATGAGAGAAGCAGACGCCCATGGAAATGAGGAAAAGTAATCCAGCATTTCATCCTAGTTCGCGGAGTTGTAGTGCCAAACGATACGTGGGTAATGACTGTGAGACCTCGGGTTGCATTACGCAGGAAGCAGTGACCATGCCGTGGTCTGAGCGACCAAGGGGGGCGATGACTGATATTTTATAGCATTCAGGTTTTGTAGTAAGAAGGAGATCCAAGGGATAGGAGCTGTGTGTTGCGATGCGAGGAAAGTAAGTAGGTTGCTGAACCGTATTAGCTAAAGAATTGCTGACTGCAAAGGCCTCCGCTGCTCTCTCTTGTGGATCCTAGCCATTCCTTATTATGGACATTGAAGTCATCAAGAATAATGACCTAGGAGGAAGGATATTCAGAAATGAGATGGTCGGTTTTTTTCAGAAAGGTAGTCGAATAGCGAAGTTGTTGTCAGAAGGTGACCGGTAAATGCAACAGATGAATTTAGTTGCAGCCCTGAGAGAGAGTTTTATCCAAAGTTGGTTTTTTCTTCCAGCTTCTAAATTGCAGTGTAGATTGTTACGGACGTATGCACATACGCCTCTATGCAATCTAAAGCAAGTAAGGAACTCATACCTCGGGAAATTTAGGCGATTAGTGGCTGTTTTGGCACTGATTTGGGTTTCGGTGAGGAAGAAGAGTTGGGGCCTATTAGCCTGGAGGAAATGGTGGACATAGTTCTGGTTAGAATTTAGGCCACACATATTCGAGAAGGATATGTGAAATTTTGCTCCCGGCGCCCCCTGTACACCCCTCTCCCGGAGATCCGAATGGAGGGGTATTTTATCTCCGGAATCTTTTGTACAAGGAGGAGCCATCATCATCATTTTTGTTTATAAGAGAAACCGACTCATACACCAGAACCGGAAACGTCCGTTGGGATTTCACCGGCCCCTTGATGTAAGGGGTGCTACCTCCTCGGGCGTGTAAAAAATCCTTTACTATCACGTAAAGGAAAAGTCCACTACCACCTGCTTGAATCGGATTAGTCGCCTCGTACGGCAGGCAGCAGTTACTTTGTGCCTGTTCTTTTAGTTAGTCCCCGGAACGACAGGGGACAAAATATACCTAACAAGGAATTATATAGTAAATAAATATAAAATAGCAATACGTACCTGCTTAAATAGTTTTTTACAAATTACTCACAAACTCTGCGATGCCGACACCATAGAAATGTTCAGTTAACTGACGGGAGTGTAGGAGCCAATTTGTGACGTTGGCTGATAGATAACACCACCCGATGTGAAATCAAATGTGGTATTAAGTTTTGCCATTTTGGGTGATTGTGTATTAAATTAAGAAACAAGCTATTTACTATGGTGTTTCCTAAAGAAATTCAGAAAATTATTATTATAAAACAAGAACAAACAATAAAAATGATGAAACAATTATGATACTGTTTATGCAGTCACAATTATTTCAACTGCGTTGTGTAATCAGAAGCACTCTTTTATTATCTTTAAATGGAAGTAATCACAGTTTTATTAAAATTTGTCAAAGCTGACAAGCGTACACACAATAGAATCAATAAACGTGAAATAAAACGGATGATTGGACAACCATCGATAGAAACGATGAGTTGGTAATTTCATTAATGCACTCATAATACAATCATATTCAACTCTTTATTCCGGCCCAGTAATTCAATCGAAATACTGTCATTTCAGAAAATTGATTTGATTTGCTGAAGCGTATGCTTTCTGTAACAGAAAACCGATCATGGATGTAGAAAGAAGATTGTGAGTTTGGTGGTAATAATTTTGATATTAATTGAAAGGCGTTTCCCCAATTCACGTGCTTATTTTCTGTGGCTTACTTTTAGAAGGTGCAGATTGGTTGGAATATTTGTCGGATTAACTACCAAGTAGAATAGATACTTATTTTTAATTTATTATTATTTATAAGGAATTAAACCAGATATTGATAACGTATTACTGCAAAAATGTTTAACCGAAAAATAATGAATGCAGGAAATACCTATATAAGCGAATTTTCTTACACATTTTATTTACTTTTAGAAAAATGGATTAATTCAGTAAATTGAATATAATTTTTAAAACTTTAAATATCTAAAACTCAGTTTTCTGTGGAGCAAAAAAATTAAAATTTGGTATAGGTAAGCAAGTCTCTTAAAAATAAGTGTGTGTTACATATTTCAGTAAAGTTACAACAGTTTTCCGGAAGAAAACTTAATTTGTCTACAAAAATAATGGACCTGCCAAATTATAAACATAGCAGGTATTTCCCCTTATTAATCGCTTGGATGAGTTTATTGTAGTCAGCGAAATCTAACTAGTTTTTGCAAACAAAAATGGCTTAATTTTTAAAACAAATTTGTACTTTTCCGCGAAGCTCACTGTGTCATTTTAGTGAATTTTTATTTTAAAAAAATTCACTAATAGGGAGGTATCGATGGTGAGACTTTGCAAAAAATTTTTGCAAATGAGCGCGAATTTGGGCCCCTAGAACCCATATCCGGGGTCAGCTTCGATTTTTATATGTTTATATATATATATATATATATATATATATATATATATATATATATATATATATATATATATATATATATATATATATATATATATATATATATATATATATGTATGTATGTATCCAACCGATAACTAAAAAAGGCAAGTGCCTTTCTTTTATTAATAGCTTGGATGAGTTCATTAGCCAGAAAAATCGGACACGGTTTTCCGGGAAAATTTTGAGTTTTCTTTCGAAAAAAAATTTTTTCTCCGAAAATTACAAAGATATTTCGATAAAATTTGGTGTACATATTGCGTTGGGAAAGGCCTAACTATGTGCCATTCAGCTTTCTAGGGTTACAGAAAATTGAGCTATTCAAATTTGAAACATTTATTTTCAAATCACCGCGTTTTATTGACAATGGCTTATATGAGATCTAGTATGTTGTTGCCTTGGTAACGGAACATCTGATATTATTGCGCAGGTCTGTTAGACGCTGTAACTGGCGTTTACCGTATGATATGAGATTGCTTATATGTGTATTTGTTTGAGTCGAGGAATTATTTGTGTTATTTGGGAATTTTTTATATACAAGTGCAAATTATTCCTTTATTAATGTTAGTGGGTGGATTAAACAGTGTTTGTTATGTTTTATCAAGACATATAAAGGCTCGAAGTTTTACAAAAGGGCTGATATTATACAGGGTGACGCGTTTCTACGATAAAGCTGAATATTATTATTATACAAGTGACGGGAAAAAATTTTATAAGGTAACTATAGGGTGTCTTGAGCTGCATCTTATAAAATTATTTTGACAGTCACCGGCTGGCCCACAAGTCGATCGTTGGTGATCCCTAAATTTTTTTTTTCGAACAGCCTAATTTTATTGCATTTTTATCGAAATATGTTTGTAAGAAAAAAAATCAAGACGCAGTAAGTGCGTTTTGGTAGCAAATTTTCATTAAATGCTTCAAATTTCATTAACTCAATTTGCTATTAACCTAAGATTTGTTGGTTAGAAAACCAACGTTTAAGGTATATTGTCGGAACTTATTTTGATAAAATATGGCACATTGTTTCTACTATATAGGTTATACCGGTAACCAAATTGATGACTGCTTGCATTAAAAAGACATATTTGATATTCAAAGCATTTTTATAAAAATTCACTGCCATAACGCACTTGCTGCGTCCAGAGTTTTTTTTCTAATTTAGCTGCTTTGATATAGGTTTTACTATATATCATAATTTAAGATCCTAGCTCAATGAGACATCGTATTTGAAATAATTTACAAAAATTTATTACCATAACGCACTTGCTGCACCCAGACTCTTTTCAACACTTTTTATTTACTATTGATGTATCCATACTTTTTGAAAATGATAAAATATCGCAGCTCTGTATGTGAGACTGACAAACAAGGCAACCTCAAATTCATTTTTTTGCAAATATTCTAGACAAATGAAATGAGGTAGCAATTTAAACTTATCAAAATATATGTCACGCAATATTTTGTTCTCCAGAAGATGTATTTGCTTGTGAATCTTGGTGCATTCCTCCCCTTCTGTATGACTACAACAACCCTAAATTGATAAACAAAAAAAGTTTCTTAGGAACAACCCCTAAAAAAGTTACGGGACCTGCGGGGTGAACATGGGTTCTGGGCGGGGTAAAAAGGATCCTAAGGAGGTATAGCTGCAAAATAAGATAAAGGCGGCTTATAGCGGAGCGACAAAGCTGTTTTTTCGCATTTCCGCTCATAATTCTTTTTTATCTTCGCATTCTATGCTACAAAAAAATAAATGTGGTTTTTAACACTTGAGATTTGTGCCAAAAATTCAATTTAGTTTTGCAAAGTTGAATTTACAATAAAACTTCGGTTTTTTGTTTTTATATATTTCAAAATCTTAAAAATACTACTTTTGGCGTCACCGAGAAACAACGACGTGGACGTAGTAGTTTTCTGTGCCCTGCGAGGTGCTGGATTTATTGAGTCCCCTTGTCTCTTACCATCGGGGGTGATTGATCGAGGTGAGTCGCCTAATTAATTAGATGTTCAAATTGCTGACCTCTAGCTACTTGACAGTGCCCCGATACATGTTGCACGACTTCTGGTGTAACTTGAATCATGTATTTGTAACATGTATCTGACATTGGTGGTTTCCCAAGGTGCCTCATTCCTCCCTCGACCTCTGGTGTTATTACATTCGAACATTGTATATCATTCTTTCCCCAAATTCATCAATCCTTGCAGGTTTTGTTTTGTACGCAATGTTTTTCAATGAGCCCCAGTATAAATATGAAATACTACTGTAGTTTGAAGCATAACCCTTTTTTTCTCCCTCAGGGCACGTCCGCGACTTCGCCGCCCCGAAAGCACTACAGCCTTTAGCTTATTGTGCATGCCTTTAGTCTTTTAACTCTATACCCATTCCAAAATCACTGTGCCTTGAACTAGTCTGCACAGCGATTAGTAGGGTGAAGTTTTATATTGCTCTGTTCTGGTCTAGACTGACCGTAGATCAGTTGTATTTTGCGGTCTAGAGCTTTACACTCGCACAAGATGTGCTGGGCTGATTCCTCCCCCCTCGCCGCAGACTTTGCATGCGAGGTCCCCTTCGAACCTCCCCATTTTATGCAGGTGTTTCTTGACGGCCATGTGTCCCGTCAAGAGACCTGTTATGTTTCTGAGCTGTCCTCTGATAAGATTTAGCAGATCCACAGCTCTCTTTGAACTGGGTTCGTTAATTACTGACTTCTCATGTCTGAGCCCTGGACAGTCTGCCCAGTACACCTTGTCTTCGTTTCTAACGCAGGACTTAATGGCTCCCCTGGCCGTGCTCATTGTCAAGCCCATTACCGTTTCTGATCCCATAAATGGTTCTGCTGATCCTCTCTTCGCGAGACTGTCAGCTTCTTCATTGCCTTTGACCCCCGAGTGACCCGGCACTCAGATGAGGGTGACCTCATTCTGCCAAGCTAGGTCGCTCGTCTCGTCTCGGCACCCACTCACCAGCCAGGAATTTACCACTGGGCTACTTAGGGCCTTAAGAGCTGCCTGGCTGTCTGTGGCTATGAGGATCCGCTTGTTGGTGCAGCCCATCCTCCTGTTCTCCCACACACAGTGCAGGATGACGTACATTTCGGCCTGAAAGACCGTTGCATGGGCTCCGAGAGAAATACTATGACTTACCCTCGGTCCTTCCGAATAAACACCTGCCCCCGTCCTACGCTCCCCGCCGGATCCGTCTGTGAACCAGACGAGTGCGTCCCGTGCTATGCCCGGCGTCTCCTCCCGCCATGCCTCGCGGTCGGAGATTTCCACTGTAAAGTTGTTTTCCCTGCAGATTCGCGGGCTCGCGAAGTCTGACCTCATTTCAAGCATCGGCTCCTCCACGATCTCCTGAATTTTGCAGTGGCCCCTGACGCCTAGGTTGATCTTCAGTCTACCATTGCAGGCTAATCTGTATAGTCCTAGGCTGGCCTTCCCAATAATAACTAAGTGTAGGGAGGGCAAAACCACAATAAATGTTGTTTTTTGCATTCAGTGGTCGTTTTTTTTTTCAAAATACAAGTGACGATTTCCACGTAGCGAATTTTGTCTACGAAAATTCGCTAAAAGTTATAGGCTTTTAAACCACGAACTCTATAACTGAAACTACAGCCAAAGCATCAGAGAAAGGGTCTATTTGAAATGAATTGTCTGCAAATATTTCAGTAAAATGCAGGACAATGGCGGTTGATGCAGAAACTTAAGGCTGTGTAAAGCACACTTCTCACGACGTTTATTCTACATAAGCCGCACTCGTTTCAGCATCCTTGTGTTAAGCAATTCCAATTTTGACGTTTCAAATCGTTTTAAGACGGAAAGCTATAAAATTTTTGAAGTAATTTCTCTCGTATTTCTTGGCCTTTTTGCGGCAAGAAAACTTATCTTTCTTTGTAATATTCAATAGGTTTTGTTAATTACACAACATATTTCCGACTTGTGTCATTCTCTGATCACCAGTGGCAAAGATGTTTTCTTTGAATGCTTATAACTTTTTTTATTTAACTTAGAGATCTGAACACGTGTTGTGTTCGAAACTTGCGCACCCAGATTTGGTTGCCATAGCTTGGGTATTTTCAGAGATACAAAATTTTTCTAAAAGTACCAAAAACTTTTCGCGATAAACTGGTTTGATATTCCTGGCTAACAAACGTATCCAAGCCACTTGCAAAAACAAGGTATAAAAATTGAAAGTGACCCAGGGTATGTGTTGGAGCCTAGTTGGCGCTCATTTGCGGAATTTTTTTTCAAAATTCTAAAATCTCAATCTCATCACTAGTGAATTTTTTCTACGAAAATTCAGTAAAAAGAACATTAAGTTGCCAAGTTTTAAGTCAATATTATAACAAATTTCAAAACTATTAAGAGTTCTATGAATCACAATAATATATTTTATTTACTTATTAACTAAATAACTTAATTTTTTTAAGACTTTATACCATCCATGTAGTTTTCATTTGTTTGAAATGTTGATACAACACTTTCACAAGAATTATCAAAAGTTCTTCCAAACTTGAAAGGTGGTGGAGTTAACCATTTAGCCATCTCTCTTTCACAATCTTCTATGACTTTTCTTCTTGGTTTAGGTTGTGTTAAATTTTTACTATAATGTGAGAGTCCAAACTGAGCAATCTGAGTTGGATAATAGTACCCTTGACTTTCCCATTGAGTAGAAATAGGTACACCTTCAGTAGCACTCACACATTTTACCCTATCCCTTACTTTCACATTATAATTTTCAAAATACATAAAAACCCCTTTAGGGTCATATTTTCTTTTTGGATGGTAAATTCGACTATAACCATGTGACCACTCAAAACGTTCCAGCCCATCATATGTGGCTAACTTACCGTAAATCTCAAAATATTTGTGTAATCATATCATAACACACTTGCTGCGTCAGGAATTTTTAGGATCTACAAGGGTTTTTGCACCTACGGTTATTTAAAGTTACCCAGTAATTATTACAGCTGGACTACAAACATCATGTTTGTCATTTTTTTACAACTTAAAGAATTTATAGTATTTCTTAGCTTATCTTCATCAACTAACAAAAGAATTACACTGCAAAATGAACAGCCAGTCTTATATTATATCATATGGACTCACGAAGAATGTAAATGATAATGGAATGTATAAATAATTTACACGTTTGATCAGCAGTTGCACAGTTTGTTATTATGCGATGTTTTACATTTTAATAAGGAAACTAGATATTGTTCTATCAATTTAACTTTATTGTGCCACTGCCCTTTTTACATTTGTATGTTTGAAATCTTTGCGCTACTTGTTTAGCTCACAGTGTGTGTCTTTCATAGTCACTGAATACACGTCGCCTCTCGATTTTTTGTTGATAGCTTGTTAGTGCGAAGTGAAAAGTTTTGTTTTAAGTGAAGTGCAACATTTTCTCTGAAGCTGGGATGATATGGTAAGTATGCTGATTATTATTCTCATTTATTTATTTTTTAGTCAATTTTCATAGAAAAAACTCACTATTGAGGAGATCTCAACTTTTGAATTTTGAAAAAATACCTTCAAATGAGCGCAAACTAGACCCTGTAGAATCAATATCCAGGTTCAGCTTCAATGTCTTGATACAGGGGTGATCACACAACTCGTTGGTTACAAACTTTAAAAATAGGAATTTCGATCTGAAATTTTCTGCATAGACCTAGTTAATGTCTTTTTACACATTCGGTTATCCCGGAAACTGCAACCGACTCATTTATTTTAAACAGAATACCCCATATTAGTGAATTTTGTTTTAAAAAAAATCACTAATGAGGAGATCCCGACTTTTGAATTTTGGAAATTTTTCTTCAAATTAACGCTAATTAGGCCCCCCGGAACACATATCCGGGGTCAGTTTCAATTTTTACATAAACTTACCTTTTTTTAAATGGAACACCCTGTATTTTATATCATTTTTAAACAGATAATATCGCGAAAAGCAAATCGATACCCCACATGATGAGTCTAGGCCCAATTCTTTCAGAGTTATTCAGTTGTTTATTAAAAATATTGGTCTAGTTTGGTGCGTAAATACTTCGGATTCTGCACAATGTTTTGGCTGCATATTCACTAAAGTTAATTTTATACACTCCTCACTATAACAAAATGCAACATGGTGATTCGTAATATAACCTGCCTATACAGGGTGTTAAATTTCGCAAAACTTAAATTTTCTCAAAAATTTTAAATCGAACGCCCTGTATATTAGAACGTTATTAGATGCAAATTTTCATGGCCTTTTCAGCAATACCACGCTTGATGACATTATTTTCAACGGTTTCAAAGCTTTTAAGGTTCAATTACGGAATTAGCCATTTTTATATAAATTCAAGTAAATACATTTTCAAATAGGTTACGTGATATCCTTAATTCATACTGCATAAAAAACTAAAGTGCGTGTGATGTAAAAGAGCAACACATTTAATGCATATATTAAATCAACAACACTAAATCGAAATTCACAAAATAAACAACAAAAATTCAACGCAGCAAATGTTGAAGTTGGGAGCCGTCATTATCGATACAAATTTTAAGTCTCTGTCTTAAATTGTTTTGCACCTTCAACAATGTTGCTTCGCGTACAGAACTGAAAGCCTCTGAAATCCTTGCGCGCATGTCCTCCTTGGTTGTTGGTGGAATCGCATAAACTTTACCTTTAATGTCACCCCACAAAAACAAATCTGTTTTGGAAAGACCAGGAGATCTTGCTGGCCAAGGGGTTGGTCCACTTCGACCTATCCATAGTTCTTCAAAATTATGGTTTAAAAATGCTCTAACAACTCCTTTTGAATGTGGAGGCGCTCCGTCATGTTGATACCACATTTCACCTCAGAGTTGTAGAGGAATTTCGGGATAGCTCTGGTAGATCATTATTCAAGAAATTTAGATAACGCTCACCAGTGAGAGTCCCATCGAAAAAATACGGTCCGATTAAATACGGACCCAAAATTCCAGCCCACACATTTATGGACTACCTATGCTGACGATCCACTGGCCACGAATAATGTCGATTTATATCAGCATAATAATGCAAATTGTGCTGATTAATTCCTCCACAGTTTGAAAATTTTGCTTCATGTCTAAATAGCACTTTTGCAAGAAATCCTGGTTCCTGGTTGTCCTTCTGTAGAGCCCAAATACAAAAATTCAATCTTTGCTGCTTATCGATTGCTATGGGTCATATTTGTTTTCTTTAAAACATCTTTGGGCAGAAGTTTTACTGATATTTAAATTCGAAGCTAATCGTCGCTGGCTGATATGTGGATTTTCAATGACTGAGGCTATGATGTTTACAGACATACCTTCATTTAGAATAGTTTTGTTTCTTACGGAAGCCCGATACTGTACACTGTCGTATGCATCAAAACGAGCTTTCACCAATCTAAATGCTTTCAAGTGAGGTTGTTGTCGATTAGGGTATTTCTGCCTATAGATTATCTTTGCTAAGGCAACATTTCCATCACTTTCAGCAATCACGTACATCATTGACATAAGTTTTACAGTAAAAAACATGCTGATATCAAGAAAAAAGCGGTTAACTAAGAAAGCTACGTGTCAATAATTTAGTTAATTTTTCAAATGTCAAGTGGAGTTGTCAAAGCCGCCCTTAAATTTTGAGATAACTTTCATAAATATTGACAAATGATAAATTTTGTAATTAATGCTTTATATCTTTTAAACCGTTGAAAATAATGTCATCAAACGTGATATTGCTGAAAAGGCCATGAAAATGCGCATCTAATAACGTTCTAATTATAAGCCGTTCTATTTGAAATTTTCGAGAAAATTCAAGTTTTGCGAAATTTAACACTCTGTATAGGCATGTTACATTAAGAATTACGATGTTGCATTTTGTTATAGTGAGGAGTGTATAAAATTAACTCCAGTGAATATGCAGCCAAAACATTGTGCATAATCAAAGTATTTACGCACCAAACTAGACCAATATTGATGCCTGCTTTCTTTAAGAAAAAAGTCTGGACGCAGCAAGTGCGTTATGGTAGTGAATTTTTATTAAAATGTTTTTGATAACAAATTGTGTTTTTTTTAAGAAAGCAGGCATGAAATTTGGTTACCAGTATAACCTACATAGTAAAAACAATGTACCATATATCATCAAAATAACTTTATTGTTTGAAAATGTACAAAAATTTTTCGGAAATAAACATAAAATGTTCCCAAAAAAACTAGTTTCCTGGCCAACGACCTTATAGGTTAATATCAAATTGAGCTAATCAAATTTGAAGCATTTATAAAAAAAATCGCTGCCATAACACACTTGCTGCGTCCCGAATTTCTTTTCTTACAAACATGCATTATAATTACGTGGTCGAAATTCGATACATTAAAGGTCAGCTCAGAACTGGCACGGACCGGGGGAATCTTACTATCTAATTAAAACAAAGCACTGTTTAATCTATTTGGACTGAGCAGATTCAAATAAAAATTCGTTACCATAACGCACTTTCTGCGTCCCGATTTTTTTTCTTACAAACATGGATTACAATTAACGTGGTCGAAATTGTATACATTTAAAGTCAGCTCAGAACTGACACGGACGGGGAATCCGTCTGTCTAATTAAAACAAAGCAATGTTTAATCTATTTGGACTAAGCTGATTTTCCTGGCTAACGAACATATCGAAGCCACTCGCAAAAAAAAGGTATTCACTAAATTTGATCGTCATCGGCGCATTTTGTGACATAAATTATATATGTATATATATATATATATATATATATATATATATATATATATATATATATATATATATATATATATATATATATATATATATATATAGTCTGAAACCGACCTCGGATTTGGATTCCAGGGGTCCTAAATAGCGCCTACCTATTTGTAGAAATTTTTTCAAAATTCAATAGTCGCGATTTCCTCATTAGTGATTTTTTTTTAAGAAGATTTACAAAAAAACACATGTTTGCTAGTCAAAACATTTTTATGAAAATCCACTACCACAACGCACTTGCTGCGCCCAGGCTTTTTTATTTTTAGAACTATTAAAACTTTTTAATGTAAATGAACTGTAAAACTTTAAAGCGCCACTTGAAAACGTAAATAAAAGTTAAAGCAGGTTTCCTGCTAATTATGTTTAACATTAGTTGCTGTAACCCTGCTCCCCAGGGGATAATTAAAACTTCTTACAGGATTGTGATTTGCTTTTTAAACTTATTTATGAAACATATACCAGGAAATAACATTTTAATTCCTGATGAAAGCTTAATAGAACATAAAGTGGCTATTTTCAAACATGATTCTGTTAATGGTGCAGATGCAGCGTTTTCGAATTGTGTACAAGATTAAGTTGCATTTGAACTACAGCAAACATGCATGGTCAGTTGATAGTGTACCGCTTTTGCTGATGTTCTAAATAAATCGCATAAATACCAAATGGCATATCCAGCTTTCCAATATACTCGAAAGCTTAGGTAGAATATACACAAATGTTGACCGTTGTATTTAAAGGTCAATACCTAATTTAGCTTTGTATCTTACACCTTGATCGAATTATACCAAACAAGTCTGGACGCAGCAAGTGCGTTATGGTAGCGCATTTCGATAAAAATCTTTCAAATATGAAAAATCATCGAAAAGTAAAAAATATCTCCAAAACAATAAATTTGGTTTAATGCAAGTCCGTACATATCATGCCTTTATAAAAATTTTGTGACATACCAAAGTTGGATTCTATTGATTGAAAGAAAATTAGTTTATTAAAATTTGCAAAAGTTGTCCGAGCCATTACTGCCACTTGTATATCGTTTGCCTGTTTATCGATTTATTAGCTAAAGATGGGACTAAGTGAGTGGTGATCGTGTCGCCACCTAGTTGCGGAACCAAGTAGTATGTTGTCAGGCCAGCTTCAAATAACACAAAGTGTTAAAAAAATAGAGACTGTATACAACCAACTAACAATTTTAGTAAATTGTTAGCCATGGCCCATTTCTACCCTAATATAGGGACAAAGTATGCAAGGCTAGATGCATTCTCACAAAAATTAGAACCGCAGACCGGTTTCGCTCTAATTAGAGCTCGTCAGTACGGCATACTAATTGCTGCGAAAATACACCTATACAGTAATACGGCTATAGTAGCCAGCCTGTCAACACTAAGTGGTGAACGTGTCGCCACCTAGTTGCGGAACCAAGTAGTATGTTGTCACGCCGTATTACTTTATAGGTGTAATTTGGCAGCGATTGGCATGCCGTACTGACGAGCTCTAATTAGAGCGAAACCGGCCTACGGTTCTAATTGTTGTGAGAATGCATCTAGCCTTGCATACTTTGTCCCTATATTAGGGTAGAAATGGGCCAGGACTAACAATTTACTAAAATTGTTAGTTGGTTGTATACAGTCTCTATTTTTTTAACACTTTGTGTTATATGAAGCTGGCGTGACAACATACTACTTGGTTCCGCAACTAGGTGGCGACACGTTCACCACTCACTTAGTGCTGGAAGGCTGGCTACCATAGCCGTATTACTTTATAGGTGTATTTTCGCAGCACTTAGTATGCCGTACTGACGACCTCTAATTTAGAGCGAAACCGGTCTACGGTTCTAATTCTTGTGGGAATGCATCTAGCCTTGCTAACGATAGGAGATATTTCAAAATTATTTTGTTGAATAAAAAATTATAGCACATTTAAATCATAAACTCTATAATTCAAACCGCTGCTGTAAAATCTCAAAACGGGTCTATTTCGCAACAATATTCTGCAAATATTTTAGGCAAATAGTCAAATGGAGAACAACAGCCATTGAAAAAGACCCTGTTAAGCAAACTTTTTTCAATTTTTGTTGTCTGATGTCCGCCTTCGATTTAGAATGCTTGTTTTAAAATCACCAATTTTGAGGTTTTAAATTGAACGTTTGACGTTTCTAATAAAAAGTCATAAAATTGTAGTAGCATTTTTTGGTCCTTTTAGTGGATTTTGTTTTAGAAAAAATCAGTAATGGGGAGATCCCGACCAGTGAATTTTGAAAAAAAAGTGTGCCTGTGGCGGTGCGCGCGCACGCGTTTGGGCGTGCATGTGTGTGCGCGAATGTGCGCGTGCGTGTGTGAGTGTGTATGTCACACCGGTAACCCAAAAAAACTGCGTTCCAAATATGGTAGTCTTAGCTTTGCTATTTTTGGAAATTTTCCGAAAGAAGCCTCAAAATTTTCCCGGAAAAACTAGTTTGATGTTCCTGGCTAATGAACTCATCCAAGCTACTTACAAAAGGAAGGAAACTACTATATATATATATATATATATATATATATATATATATATATATATATATATATATATATATATATATATATATATATATATATATACATATATATATATATATATATATATATACATATATATATATATATATATATATATATATATATATATATATATATATATATATATATATATATATATATACATATATACATATATACATGCAATGTGACATTGTTTTACTAATTAGTGAAGTCAAAAAACAAAATATTATATCTTTTTTCGCCAATTTTCTAATATACGATCCGTAACAGGAATAAAAACTTGATAATTTTTCGTGTTGCAACATCGAAAATCAGCAATAAAGATCACATGGATATATTAGAGCATAAAACAGATATAAATAATTAAATAAAAAATACCGGTCGGTATTTAAAAATTAGTGCCAGTAACTTCAAAGAAAAACATTTACGATTACTTTACTAATGCCAATTCACAAAAAATAAAAAAATGCTTTTATTTTTTTACAATTTTTAAACTTTTCCCCGTATCTACGAAAATATAAAAAATTTGACAACCATGACATGTCGCTTTAATGTACCATAAAAATGCCAACTTTTCTCTAACTAAAGTAAGAGAAAACTTCCTGGTCAGGAACACAGACAGGCAGACCAGACCAGACAGGCAGACCAGGCAGACCAAGCAGACAGACAGACAGGCAGGCAGTCAGAGAGAGAGAGAGAGAGAGAGAGAGAGAGAGAGAGAGAGAGAGAGAGAGAGATAACGCATATTTTGGGTATTTTACAAATAACAAACACGCAGAACGCATCGACACATAAAAAATCTGTAGTTACATGGTCGGATGTATAAAAAACATTGTCAAAATTTAAAGAATGAAAGAATTTGATGAATTTTGGCAAGAACCGCGTGTGTTACATCAAATTCTTTCATTCTTTAAATTGTAATAATGTTTTATAGATCCGATCTTACTTTGTTCAACTTTCGGGTCCTGAGGATGCACCAAAGATGTGCGAAATATAGAGCATGTTCTAGCAAAAAAAACTGACATTATTTAAACAAATAAATTATATGAAACATAGCATATCATTCTTCGTGAAAGAATGAAGGTAATTGCAAAACATTAAAAGGGATTTGCGGAAACTAATTATTGAAGTAATTGTTCGAAGTGATGCCCGTTTACTGCTTGACAGTGCCCAAACCTGGAAATAAATTCTTCCTGAACATTCTGTATAACTTGTGAAATTTGTCGTATTTCTTGTGTTATACGATGTCTCAGATCATCAATGTTTCTTGGCCTAGCCGCGAACACGTTTGATTTTAAATACCAACCCATGTTGCCATTTCAAAAGAAAATCGATGACGTAACGTCTTTGACAGATAACATTTGAAAAATTAGCAAATACCTTCAAAAGTTGAGTACCAAAAAAAAAAAATCGACGTGTTCCAGCATTTTTTAAAACAATTAAATAAAGGGGAAATACTAAGTGTGGTCCATTATTTTTGTGCCAATACGTCACTTTTAGAGATTGATTTTCTGCACTTGAATTGCTTGAGTTTCGATACATTGTAATACCATATTTTTTATCAAGATATCTTATTTAACAAACAAAAAAGAAATTTTTATCTTTTTAAACTATAAAAAATTATTAACATCGCTAAATATGGTTCCAGCAGAATAATGTAAAATTGAAACTGTGTAATAAAATTGTACTGATGCTATTTACTAGAAGTTGTAATTACTTATTTTTGTGAACCGAAATATTTTTATTTCTTTGTAGCCGAGAAAATGAGGTTTTTTAATTCTTTGGAAATTACGCAAAAACAATTAGCGATGAAATTGCTGTTTTATTTCGGAATTCACTTTTCATGCGGCATTCTTACGACGATTCTTTTCTAAATTAGTAATTCCAGTATTCTTTTCCTCAGTTGTGAACAGAAACCTAATTTTATTGTAAAGTTATGCCAGGTCCTATGAAGTAGGTGTTGTTTAATTCTTTGATGTGCATATTTTCATTATTACAATTTCAATGTAAGGTTGAAAAATAAGAGTTCGGCGGTATTTCGTTTGAAGAGAAATTTAATAATTATCTAATATTAGATGGAGTTGTATATGATAATAAGCTTATTGTGAATAGTGTTTTTTAATGTTAAGTTAATGTCCTCAATTGGACATGATCCATCAAAGAAATTCATTTGAGTTGAAGTTCGCTACACCACACTAAAATATTAAAAGTTCGGGACGCAGCAAGTGCGTTATGGTAGTGAATTTTCATTAAAATGTTTTTAATAGCAAATATGTGTGTTTTTTTTTTCCAGAAAGCAGGCATCAAATTTGATTACCAGTATAACATATATAGTAAAAACAATGTGCCATGTTTCATCAAAATAACTTGATTGTTTGAAAACGTACAGAAATTTCCAAAAGTAAACTGGAAGTGTAACCGAAAAAATCCGTTTCTTGGTCAACCTTATAGGTTAATAGCAAATTGAGGTTTTCTGATATGAAGCATTTAATCAAAATTTGTAACCATAACGCACTTGCTGCCTCCAGAATTTCTTAACTTACAAACATGCATTATATTTCGATAGAAAATGCAAACATAACGCGTTTTCGATTAAAAAAAAATTATTTGTATCACCAACGACTTATGGGCCAGCCTGTGATTGTCGCAATAATTTTTTAAGATGTAGCTCAAAACACCGTATAATTAATGTATACAATATTTTTTCATATCTTGTATAATAACGAATATATTGAGCTTTATTGATTTTTTACGAAAATTCGACAAAAATTATATACCATTAAACGATAAACTCTATAGCCAGGGCTACTGCCAAGCATCAGAGAAAGGGTCTATTTGAAATGAATTTTCTGGAAATATTTTAGTAAAATGAAGGACAATGACGGTTGAAACTAAGACTTCGGTGTTTGTAAAATATTCTTCTTGAGACATTTTCTTTCCATAGCCCGTATTAGATTCAAGTTCTTTGCCTAAATGTTGCGAATTTTGACGTTTTAAATTGTCACTTTGACGTTTTGAGGAAAACCCCAATTTATTTTTCTTCAAATGCCCATAACTTTTTATGTAAAAAATTATTTCAATCCCTAAATATGGTTTCAGCAGTATACTGTAAAATTGAAACTGTGTAATAAAATTGTACTGATGCTATTTACTAGAAGTTGTAATTACTTATTTTTGTGAACCGAAATATTTTTATTTCTTTGTAGCCGAGAAAATGAGGTTTTTAATTCTTTGGAAATTACGCAAAAACAATTAGCGATGAAATTGCTGTTTTATTTCGGAATTCACTTTTCATGCGGCATTCTTACGACGATTCTTTTCTAAATTAGTAATTCCAGTATTCTTTTCCTCAGTTGTGAACAGAAACCTAATTTTATTGTAAAGTTATGCCAGGTCCTATGAAGTAGGTGTTGTTTAATTCTTTGATGTGCATATTTTCATTATTACAATTTCAATGTAAGTTTGAAAAATAAGAGATTGGGGGTATTTCGTTTGAAGAGAAATTTAATAATTATCTAATATTAGATGGAGTTGGATATGATAATAAGCTTATTGCGAATATTGTTCTTGAATGTTAATGTCCTCAATTGGAAATGATCCATCAAAGAAATTCATCTGAGCTTAACTTCGCTACACCACACTAAAAAATTAATAACTAATCGCTTTTCAATCTTAATAATGGGGAAGTAAGCTAGAGCAGTTTAAGTGTCTTTTCTGGACGGTATCACTTAAAAAGAAGACGTATAAAAGTTATCAATATTTTTCATAGTTGGCAATGTTAGGTTTACTTAAAACGCCCTAGCGACTTGCTGTGTGATTGCAACCGCATGACAGTCGGTTGTTAACTGCAATTCAGAAACGCGGTTAATTTAACATAAATGCATAAAATAGATTGGTTACGGAGATAAAATACGATCACAGATCAAAGTTGCTTGCATATTTTAAGAAAAATTACCCGATATCCCAAAGAGCAATTAGTAAAATTGTAAAGCAATGAAAACATTCTAATGCACTGAGTAACGATACCAAATTGGATGTAATGCTTGAGTTTGAGGAACCCCCACACACTTCTAGTCGACAAGCAGTCACAACATTGGATCTTAGCCATTCATCGATTAATCGAATACCAAAAGAAAAGAAAATGCATCCCTGTAAATTAATACAAGCTCAGATGTTAGATAATAATGTTATGCAACTAGAACTGTTTTGTTTCCTAATGAGTGCAGTTTTGCACTTCACGGCCATGCTAATCGCCAAAATTGTCGCTACTGGTCTATAGAAAATCCACACCGGATGAGGGAAGAACACCATGTAATCCCTTTTTAATTGATATCAATTTGAATAGACATAATAATTTAGCACTGCTCCAAAATAATGTCATGTCAACTTTGGCAAACTTATATACTCTGATCGAGCAAAGCCCCAAGTTCTAGCGAATGTGATATGGCCTCAGCAGGATAGAGCACCAGCACATTACCAAATCAATGTTCGGCAGTGCCTCGCGTCAATGTTCTTGAATTGGTGGATATGGATGCGAGGATCGTTAGAATGGCCAGCACAATCACCCGATCTTACGTTATTAGACTTTTTATTATGAGTTTTGTGAAAAGTATCGTATACGAAACTAAACCACACGATTTAACTGACTAGATAAGAACAATTGTGGTTAGGTCGGTCACGCCTCAGATGTTGACTAACGTTAGAAGACATTTTTACTTACGATTATGATACTGCCAAGACGTGAATTTCAAACATCTACATTAAGATTAATTGTTTCTTTTTTTTTTCTCATATCAAGAATCAAATTAGAGATCTGAATCTCGGTATGTAGGGTAAGTTTGATAGTAGAAACGTATAGGCCAAATTTCCCGAAAGAAAACTCAAAATGTTCACGGAAAAACTGGTCCAATTTTCCTGGGTAACGCGCTTTTCAAAGCCACTTGCAAAACGAAGGTCATAAATTTTTTAATTATCGATACGATATATATATATATATATATATATATATATATATATATATATATATATATATATATATATATATATATATATATATATATGTATGTATAAACACAGATCTCCTCATTACGAAAAATTCGCTAAAAAGACTTATTAGATGTAAATACTTTTTTATGAAAATTCACTACTATAACGCACTTGCTGCGTCCAGATTTTGTAATAGTTATTAGTTTAATTCTTTGACCTTGTAGAGTTATGGAATGATGCTCAAAAAACTATATCGTTAATCATTGAAATTTGAATTTTGAGTCAGGCAAAAGTCAGGATAACTAAAATGATATTTAAAGGGGAATTCCTGCCCGAGATCGTATTCTTTGTGCGGAGTTTAAAAGTATCAGATCTGGATTCAGTTGTCGTTAAAAACTTTTCTTTTATTCGTTCAGTCCAGCGTTCAGCGTGGCGTTACCTTGACAGAACGCCATAAAATTGTATCGAATAAGTTTTATTACATTTCTAATATTATATGAAGTTACTGTATTCGAAGGAAACCTAACAGTTTCCAGTAATATCCCTTATAATTCGTGTTACTAAGTTTTGAATCATACTTCAAGTGGCAAAGTTCTACATACAGTGAAGCATACGTAATTTGTTCCTGAAAATAACGAGGAAACTAGTACTCATAATGCATATATGAGTTCTCCAGGACTCAGATTGTACGCTAATTGCATCAAATTCGTATAAAACAAGTTTGCTGCAATTGCCAGCTCTTGTAAGAAGCGTTTTTGGATTACCGCATTTGACATCTTTTGTGTGGCCTCATTCGCATTTGGTCGCATTTCATTTATCGCAAAAACATACATACATGAACTACATACAATATTAACAACAGCTGGGGTTTAATAAACTAGTTTGTAGCGTTATTATGCACTTTGGTAAAACATGGTAATGAGTTATAGAGGAATAGGTTTTAAGAGAACCAATGAAGTAACATATGCCATGATTGGAGATATTTATACAGCATTAGCGACTCGTGCCTTAATGCACTGGGGTGCGCAAGAAAAAAAAAAGTTCGGGGCGTAGCAAGTGCGTTATGCTAGTAAATTTTTATAAATGCTTCAAATTTGAATAACTCAAGTTTCTACGAACTTAGAAAGTTTAATTTTGGTGTATAGTAGGGTCTTACCCAGGGCAACATATCCACCAAATTTGATCAGAATAACTTTGTAATTTTTGGAGGAAATTTTTTTTTTCAAAAGAAAACCCAAAATTTGAATAACTCGAATTTCTAAAAACATAGAAAGTCAAATTTTAGTGTGTAGTAAGGTCTTTTACAATGCAACATATCCACAATTTCATTAAAATACCTTTGTAATTTTCGGAGAAAAATATTTTTTTGAAACAAAACTCAAAATTTTCCCAGAAAACGTTATCCGAATTTCCTGACTAACGAACTCATCCAAGCCATTAATAAAAGAAAGGCACTTCCCGTTTTTAATCGAAATCAGTTGATTATTTTTTGAGTTATCGGTTGGATACATACATACATACATACATACATACATATATACATACATACATATATATATATATATATATATATATATATATATATATATATATATATATATATATATATATATATATATATATATATATATATATATATAAACATATAAAAATTGAAACTGACCCCGGATATGGGTTCTAGGGGTCCTAGTTCGCGCTCATTTGATATAATTTTTGCAAAGTCTCTCCATCGATACCTCTTTATTCGTGAATTTTTTTAAATAAAAATTCACTAAAAATGAAAGCCTCGCCTATTTTTTCCCCGAAAATGTATTATAAAGAAACCTACTTACTAAACAAAATAATTATTAACTACTTACCAAGTTTTCCTCTAGTTAGTTATGCGTTATAGTAGTTAAAAAGTCCCCTAAAAAGTTAACCTTTAAATTTAAAATATCCACTGAATTAATCACAGTATCACAATTATTTTGTCCACTTATTAAGCAACCCGAAGTAGTAACAATAATAATAATAATAATAATTGTCTTGTTAGAACATGTAAACAACAACGAAATGATCTAATTAAAAATCAATCAGACGCGAAGACGAAAATGACTAGGTAGTAGGTACACACGCTCTGCCAAAAGTCCATTACAAACTGGAAGTGTGTAATTTTATAGCGCACAACAGATTGCTTATTCGGTCGTTTTCGACGAAGATCATCAAGATTCGGCGATCATTTCGCACTGAAGTATCGCATTTCCTGAGAGCGCCGAAGTATACACACCGCCGCCTGACTGCTTTATATGGATATGGATGTATATAACGTCTGCAACGATTAACACTATACTTATTCTGATTCTGTATTCTGTATTAATGGGCTGCCGACTTTCTTCGATCCTCTATATACTAATTTTGTTTGTTGAATGCAGGAGGTAAACTTGTAAATAAAAATTTATTAAAATATAGCATAGCAAAAATATTATTTTTTCCACGGCAGGCGGCAGTGCGCGCGCACGGGCGCACTTATTGAGGAGCCGCCCCTGTTATACAGAAACCTGCATACTACATAGTGCTTTTGTATTATATACGAATCGGATTAATTAATTTGACTTATTCATTAGGGAACAAAAAAATTATACAGGGTTAGTAAAAAGTATGGAAAGGCACTTGTAGTTCCAAAGATATTCGTTATTCCAAAAAATTGTTTTAATATTTAACATTTTTTAGCTACGAACTGACCATATTCAATTTTTCCTAGCGTACACAACTTCGTTGCTATGGCAACTAGATATTTTCTAAATGGCAACATCTGATTATGTTTTGCATGTTCGAAAAGAACGTCTGTTGATGCGGCACTATAAAATTTTAACCGGGTTCTATGATACCAAATTATGCAGGTGAGCGGCACACGTGATTTTTTAACTGTTTCCAAAAACACGCTTAAAAGCACTCCTGTATGCATAAGCAACAAGATAAATATTGTGTAATCAACCCCCAAAAGTTACGGGACCAGGTGTGAATAGGGGGCAAAAATAGTCAAGAACCTCTTAATTGGACTTCTTTGAGCCGCCTTTATTTAATTTTGCATCAACACTTCCTCCTAATAATATTCTGTCTCCTTCAGCACGCCTATTTGCTCCAGGTCCCCCGGTTTGTTTGGCGGTTGAAGGGACAACATTCCTGTTGTTTATGGATAAAATACTCTACCAAACAGACCTGAACGACCTTACCCGACCTGAACAAAAAACGTATGACAAAACCGAAAAAGCACAAAAAACATTTTACCACAGCAAAAAAACTCTGGGCGCACCAAGTGCGTTATGGAAATGAATTTTCATGAAAATGTTTTTAACTACAAATATATCGCTCTAATGGGAGCAGGCATCAATTTGGTTACCAGTATAACATATATAGTATAAACGATGTACCATATTTTATCTAAATAATTATTTGAAAATGTACAAAAATGTTCCGAAAATAAACTTTCAATGTTTCTGAGAAAACTGGTCTCCTAGCCAATGAACCTTAGGTTAATAGCAAATTGAGTTATTGAAATTTGAAACATTTATTGAAAATTCGCAACCAAAACGCCCTTGCTGCGTTCATACAAAAATTTTCCGAAAATAAAGTTAAATGTTGGTTTCCTAACCAACAAAACTTACGTTTATAGCAAATTGAGTTATTGAAATTTGAAGAATTTAATGAAAATTTGCTACCAAAACGCACTTACTGCGTCCAGATTTTTTCTTACAAACATGCATCATATTTCGATAAAAAATGCTAAAATGCAGTAACGAATTTGTTCTACGAAAATTAGCTAAAAATTATAGACCGTTAAACCATAAACTTCACTAAACCTACAGCGAAAGCATCAACTTAACTAAACCGACAGCCAAAGCATCAGAGAAAGGGTCTATTTGAAATGAATTTTCTGTAAATATTTTAGTAAAATGAAGGGCAATGACGGTCGAATCTGAAACTAAAGGGTTAGCAGAACACTCTTCTTGCAACATTTTGTTTTCACAATCCGTATTTCTTTCACGTTCTTTGCCTAAACATTGCCAATTTTGACGTTTTAAATTGCGAGTTTGACGTTTTAAGGAAAACTCCAAAATTTGTTGCTTTAGCTGCCCGTAACTTTTTTGTCCTTAAACGTAGAGACCTAAATTTTGGTACATGGTTCACTCTTTATAATACAAATACGCGGACCAAATTTGGTTGCCCTCACTTTGTTATTTCCGGAAATATGAATGTTTTAAGGAAAACTCCAAAATTTGTTGCTTTAGCTGCCCGTAACTTTTTTGTCCTTAAACTTAGAGACCTAAATTTTGGTACATGGTTCACTCTTTATAATACAAATACGCGGACCACATTTGGTTGCCCTCACTTTGTTATTTCCGGAAATATGAATTTTTTAGAAAGAAAACACAAAATTTTCTCAGAAAACCTGGTCAGATTTTTCTGGCTAACGCACTTATTCAAGCCACTTGCAAAAGGAAGGTACTTACCAAATTTGATCAAGATCGGCCTATTATTTTTTGAGTTATCGGTACGATATATATATATATATATATATATATATATATATATATATATATATATATATATATATATATATATATATATATATATATATATATATATATATATATATATACAAAGCACAATGTTCTGCAGGGTTCGAAATATAGATACAATAAAAAAATTATAATAAATTCGAATAAAATTAAACATAAAAAATATTCTCACAAAAATATGTAGGTAGCTGCTTATCAATGAAACAAACTTATTATCTACAGCCTTATGTTACATTTCATGCATTTTGTCCTTTTTTTTTCCTTTAACGCCGGTCTATTTCCGCGACTGTGGCAAATTTCACCTCACTATTCTGGAAATTTTGCCAAACCCCTGCCCTTCTCTAAGGAGTGTGGGGACCTTTAACGTGCCCAATATCGCATGGACACGGGACCGACTGCTTTACGCTCTCTCTGAATGTCGGAGCGTGCAGACACTTAACTTGCTCAAATACAATGTCAGAACATCGGTTGACGTTAATTTTACAATATGTACTGAAAAAGTGAAGGAAGAACGCTAGGATCGAACCCGGTACCCTTCGGTTCAGAGACACACGTTCTTACCACTGAACGACCGAGGCTCTATTTTATTCTAGCTTGTCCTTTTACACAGAACATGCATAATTATTTTTCAGAGTTAACTGAAAAATTACCAAGTCGATCATATCGAATATCATCTGTAGGTATTTGTGTGGGATCAGTATTTTATGCGGGTTCTTTCCCCTGTAGTGGAAGAAAATCCTCTTTTTTTTTGGTCTTGAAAAAGAAGATCCTACTATGGAGTTTCTGAATTCTTTCCAAGCCATGAATTTATCTCCCAAATCTCTGCGATAAACTAATAATCCAAAATCTACACACTGTTAAAATCCGTGTCAATGGTTAGAGGACATCGTCTCAAACGATTTCTGAAGGTTCCCAAAGAAAAAATACCAAATCCATTTCTTTGGCATTCCATCAATTCATGACAGAAAAAAAAAAGTATTGATATAAATTGCGGAGTAAGATTTCTGTCGAATAGACTGGCAAAGGGCTAGCACAACTTTGACACCCATTCCTAAGGTATTTTCGTAATCTGAAAAAAACTGTAATTTCTGAATGTGTCATCACCACAAATCGTATATTCTTCCTGACACTCCGGCTCCAACAAAAACCTTAAAACCCCGGTTTTTGGCTTATTTTTAACGTACAACCTTATATTTCCGGCTTTTGTACTTTTATATCGCACCATCATTTAGTCTACACCATATTCGTGTTCTTCCGGTATTGTTAGAAATGCTTTACGAATTATATTCAATAAAGGTCTGATTCTATAGTATCCATCTGTAAGATCAACATTACTGTTGTCAGCAAAGTGTATGAATCTGCGTGTTGCTTGGTATCTTATCAGTCATTACCTCTGCTATTATGTCATACCGAAATGAAGTGCTCCAGTAGAGTACATATAAAGGCATTAAAACAATGCCCATCAACAATTAAATAACAATGAAAGCAAGGATTTATCCAGTGTTAGTGCTTATGGATTCTCCGCTTTGTTGTGTGGAATATAAATTTGTGTGATCGGTAAGCAATTGCAGAACTTCTATCTTCTTCTATCTCTTATCACGTTTTTAAATATTCAATAGGGGATTTTTCCTGCTCAGGGCCAAAAGACGCATCTGGCATGCTTTTCTTCAGATTGAGTTTATGTACAAATTGGTCATCTGTTCACGCATATATTTTTTCAATTTTTTAGTGAGCCGCCTATTCTTCTTCCGCCCATTAGGTTTGTAGCTTTACTGACTTGATTACTTTTGTTGATGATTGTCAAATGTATTATCTTCCGTTTATTTGAAGTTATGGGAGTAGAATCAACATGCTTCACACCAGAGGTCTCGGGTAAAATTTTTCGCGGTGTTTGTTTTTGAGGGGGTAGTTTTCTGCCATTTTATCTCCGCTCACATTAAAAATATCCTGAAACAGGCTCTCAAGTGATGAAGGTTCATGATGAGAAGGACTAGGTGGTTCATCAGGAATATTATGCATATATATAGAGTCTTTGAAAGAGAAAGTACTACCGCATTTTCTTCTTCGTCTGTCATTCCACCATCAGAATTTGGAACGGAAAGGAAAGCATTGGCCAAAATTTTTCTAGTCCTTGCAGAAACATACCCCTGGATTAAAATAAAATTGTTGTATTCAGTACTTACTATCTTTTTCATTTAGTCAGCTTTACGTGATAGTATTTAGCATCATACTATATAGAAAAGGTTATTGCGTCTCATTAATCAGTCAATCTATTAAGATACTAGTTCGAACAATGGACTACATAGAACCGGACCTACTCTATGGGAAAGGGGGTTTCCCAGTGCTCTGCCATGGGTATGTTAAAAAAAATCATTATTAAATTGAAAACCATTCTGATTCATGCAAAGATTTGTTAAATTTATATATTCATCTATGTTGTTCATTTTTAACAAATGATCTAAATACGTTAGCCTTTCTTTTATGGGAACACTAGGAATCAACAGGGTCACATCAAACCACTTTAAAATAAATTTAACAAATCTTTACATTAATCAGAATATTTTTCAATTTTATAACGAATTTTTTGAACAAACCCATGGCACAGCAATGGGCATCCCCCTTTCCCCATTCATTGCAGACCTTTTCATGAGTAGATTTGAAACAGACCTAGCAAACGAAAATGACTATTTTCGTAGAGTATGGTTTCGTTATGTAGACGATGTTTTTGCAGTATTTAATACAAACTTACGCAAAGTAGACGATTTTATTGCCAAATTCAACAGTAAACTTGACGCCATTAAATTCATCCATGAAATAGAAATTAATAACAAATTACCCTTTCTTGATGTATTAGTCATCAAAAATAGAGACGCTTTAGAATTTGTCATCCCCTGAAAGAAATCCACTACTGTCAGTTATATTTCGATTGACCCACACCAAAGTTTTTCACAAAAAAAAAACAGGTAGTTTGAACTTTCTCGTTCATAGAGTAATACAGTTTTCCTTAAATAAAGAAATATATAACAGAGAACTTGAAAAAAATGTAACTGTGTATAATGGCTAATCTGTCTGCTTAGTGGAAAAATTGGTTAATAAACATAAAACAAAGAAAATGTTAGCGGGATTTACAACTTTCAGAAAAGATAAACCAGACAAAACCGTTGTCTGCTCACCATTTGAACCGCGATTCACGAGAGGTTTAAGTTCCATTTTTAAGAAAGCCAATTTACACCTAACATTTTCTATAAAAAAATACACTAAAAATTTGCTAGGTTACCCAAAGGATAAAGATTAAACCACAAAAATGACAGGAATCTATGAAATAGGTTGTAAGGATTGTGAACTTAAACATGAATATGTTGGGCAATCATCTAGATAAAGACAATCTCAAGTTAATCAAAAACAAAAAGGCCAGGCAGTCGCGATATATATATATATATATATATATATATATATATATATATATATATATATATATATATATATATATATATATATATATATATATATATATATATATATATATATATATATCCTAAGATATTTGAACTGTTTGAAATGTTTTGGTTAATAGAGTAGGTTCAGTTCTGTGTAGTCCATTGTTCGAACTGTTATCTTAATAATCAGTGTATCCTTATTAGAAGGAATATCTGATAACGACACACAATTTTACAAGAGCAGGTGTGAAATTTTAATTACAGGGATTTAAGACTCAACAGTGGGGTTCTCTCTGTATACCTTCGTAGAGGACGCTGTTCGCAACTGCTGGGCAACTGACATAAATAGTAGTTCTAGTTTTTATTCGCTTATTTTATTCGTCATTCTGATAACGCTAACATTGTTAATGAAACGATCGTCAGGTCTAAAAACTGGATTATGATGAATTGGGTCATCCAAATTGTACTTATCAGTGCTCTTCACAGGTTCCAATCTTCATTCATTGTAATAGTTATCACTTAGTGTTGGCAGTAGATGGCGCCACAGAGTCAAAACACATGTAAGACTTCATGCTGATGAAAACTAAGCGAAAGAATTATGTGTTGCCTAGTCTAGGAGTGAAATATAAACAATTAAATCCGTACGTATCCAAATGGATACACTGCCAAGATAAACCATGGTTCTGAAATGCAGTTAACAACTCACAACTACTGTCACTTTATACAAAACTGACGTTGCCAACTATGAAGAATATTGATAATTTTCTAGGTCTGCATTTTTGAATAAATAATAAAGAAATATTTTAGTGAGGATCACTTCACTTCTATGCCGATTTAAAAATTTGGTGGTCGGAACTGTCACTCGGAGGAGGTAAATCTAAAGTCGGCGTGTTTTGGGATTTTCAAAAAATTTTCACACTAATTGAGATTCAGAATTTAATCCATTTGGCTGTTCCAGACTTTATGTAAATATTAAGCTTGTTGCACTACTACAGATGCATTGTATAAATTGGCAATGTTTAGTAGTGTTCACGTATCTTATGTAAGAACAGCAACAGAGATGCAGTAACTAATTCCTGCAATCAATTCCATTGAGTAAGCTTCGTCGCAGCGTGCATTGCGTATTCATGATTTAATTAAATTGTAAATGAAAATAGAGCTGTCTGTTGATGTGTTCTGCTTCCGCATTGCTCGAAACACACACCCTGTGTTTGTCCTCGTATTGTAAATATTGTTTAGTTATCGTTTTTAGGGCACATCGCGTGATTTTGCATTGCAATTACTAGCAAACCTCGCACACCGGAGCTCTTATCATAGCTGTCGGCAGAGGCTATATTTGCACAAAGATTTTAGCTCGTAAATAAACGTGTATACAGAATGCTATTAAAATTTTAAAATCCATAACCGCTAAATTGATGTTTCCGATGACATAAACTTCATCAAAAAATTTCGTGACGTAGCATTTGCAGCATTAATTATGAATGTAAATTCATGTTTAAATGAAAAAATATAGTGCCAGCAGCGGGAGTAGAATGGTCCCGGAATTCTGGATTTATTTCAACAATTGTGGGATTTGTTACATAAAAACTGAGGGGTACTCTTTTATCTTGAAATGTAATGGATTTATAACTGTTTTTTTTTGTGAAACACGATTTTGTAACGAGAGTTTAAATTTCGACTAACCAAATTAAAATTATTATAGGCACAGATGATTTTTGCAGTCTTTTAAAATTATAAAAAAATCCGAGAGCAGCAAAATATTAGTTCCGTTATTAGGGGCGTTTAAAATAGGTGAGCTAAACTCAAACTGCTTAATTTCTTAATATACTGACTTTCAAATAAAATCCGAACACCCAGTAAGAACTGATCAATTTTAATAAAAATGTATACATGATGTCTGTTTGATCAAACTTACAAAATTATTACATTTTCAAACCAAAATATTAAAAAATAAAGTTATTTAATAGAGAGTGGGTTTCTTATGCATTCGATAACTCTTCGGAACATGCTTGAAATCAAATGATTTATGATATCCTGAGGAATGTTATCCAGGTCTTCTTAAATTCGGTGACGAAGGTCAACTAAGTTATTTTGTGGTTGGGGTAAATTACCCAGCCGATTGCCAATCATATCCCACACATGTTCGATTGGTGACAAGTCTGTGGAGCGGGAAGATCATGGAAGCAGGGTCATGTTATTTACTTGTAAGAACCTTGTAGCAACCCTTGCTGTATGAGGACGTGCGTTGTCTTGCTGGAGAGGGCGTTGAATTAACCCTGGTAAAAATGATAATGCAACAGGCTGCAGCACGGTTCATATGTAATCCTTTGCATTCAAATTTATGTCAAGTAGAGGTGATCTGCTACCGTATATGATCGCACTCCATACCATCACCACCCGTGTAAGGGCCGTATGCCGTTAGACAGTAAATTCTAAATTTTTGCGTTTTCCACGTAAATCAGAAAACTAATTTCCTGGTCAACCTTATGGGTTAATAGCAAATTGAGCTATTCAAATTTGAAGCATTTAATGAGAATTCGCTACCATAACGCACTTGCTGCGTCCCGAATTTCTTTTCTTACAAATATGTATTATATTTCGATGGAAAATGCAAAAATGCAATAACATAGGGCGTGTTCGATTTTAAAAAAAAACGAAAATTTGAATCACCAACGACTTATGTGCCACCCTGTAATTGTGGAAATATTTTTTAAGATGTAGCTCAAGACACCCTATAATTAATGTATACCTTTTTTTTCGTAACTTGCATAATAACGGATATATTGAGCTTTAATGATTTTTTTACGAAAATTTGACAAAAATGATATACCATTAAACGATAAACTCTATAGCTAAAGCTGCCAAAGCATCAGAGAAAGGGTCTATTTTAAATGAATTTTCTGGGAATATTTTAGTTAAATTAAGGACAATGACGACTGAAACTAAGAGTTCAGGCTTTGCAAAGTATTCTTCTTGAGACATTTTCTTTCCATAGCTCATATTAATTTCAGGTTCATTGCCTAAATATTACCAATTTTGACATTTTAAATCGCGACGTTTTGAGGAAAACCCAATTTTTTTTTCTTCAAATGCCTGTAACTTTTTGTCCTTGAACCTACAGAGCTAAATTTTGGTAGGCAGCTTACCATTCTCGGAAAACCTCGTCCGATTTTCCTGACTAACGAACTTAGTCAAGCCATTTACAAAAGGAAGGTATGTGCCAAATTTTATCAAAATCGGCCCATTATTTTTTCAGTTATCGGTGTGCTACATATATATATATATATATATATATATATATATATATATATATATATATATATATATATATATATATATATATATATATATATATATATATATATATATATATATATACAGTTTGTTTCAGATCCATTTAGACGCTACATATCACAGCTACTGTACTTGCTAGAAGAAAAAGTTATAAGACTTAGATATACAGGCTGGATCCAAAGTGTACTTTTTGACATAAACTTATATTTTTTTTCAATAGAACACCTATATTTTATTCAATATTTGGATTCATTATGTCATTCTTAATCAATAATGTGTCAAACATTTTTTTCTCATTTTAATAGTTTTCGAGAAAATTCCAAACAAAGTGCATGTTCAAAAGTATTCGTAAAAATATAATTAACAGTTAATTAACATTGCTAACGATGACAAAGTAACTTGTTATGGATACTCAAACTGGCAACAATTTTCTGTTTGGCAAACGTGATATCTTCTAATTAGCGCCACAGTGCATGCATTTCCAATTCCTGTTTCTCCCGAAATATTCCGAATTGAGATTTGAGGATTCATTGCAACCAACAAGCGCAAGCGCATCTACTACTGTGCCCTCATCTCTTACCGGTCAATCTCTTCTGGACTTTTTTGAGCTTGTAAAAGAAACGGTGCGCATCTTTCTTTCCACATTAGCAAAAGTGCTTTGAGCTGGTCTATACCGATCTGGAAATCCTTCTCTGTACAGTTGTTGGGACTGTCGCAGATTTTTCCTACACTGCCATAGATTAGTAGCATATCGACATATTCACTTGCAGTAAAGAGAAAAGCCTGGGCGCAGAAAGTGCGTTATGGTAGTGAATTTTCATAGAAATGATCTGGCACAAAATATTTTATTATAACTTTTTTTTCCTGTAACATAGAAATCTAAATTTTGGTGTATTTTATATCGTAAACCTACCTACCAAATTTGGTTATCATAGATTTTTTATTTTTTAAGATAAAAATTTTTTTCAAATGAAAACTCAAAATTTTTTCGGAAAACCTCGTCCGATTTTTTCGATTAACGAACTTATCAAAGCCATTTACAAAGGTAAGGTACATGCCAAATTTTATCAAAATCGGCTCATTATTCTTTGAGATAAACAATTTTTCGAATAAAAACTCAAAATTTTCTCGGAAAACCTCGTCTGATTTTTCTGACTAACAAATTTGTCCAAGCCATTTACAAAGGGAAGACACATGCCAAATTTTATTAAAATCGACCCATTATTTTTTGAGATAAGAATTTTTTTCGAATGAAAACTCAAAATTTTCCCAGAAAACCTCGTCCGATTTTCCTGACTAACCAACTTATCCAAGCCATTGACAAAATAAAGGTACATGTCAAATTTTATCAAAATCGGCCCATTATTTTTTGAGTGATCAGTGTGATACATATATATATATATATATATATATATATATATATATATATATATATATATATATATATATATATATATATATATATATATATATATATATATATATAAATATAAAAATTGAAACTGACCTCGGATATGGGTTCTAGGGGTCCTAGTTCGCGCTCATTTGCAAAAAAAAATTTCAAAATTCAAAAGTCGGGATCTCCCCATTAGTGAATTTTTTCTACGAAAATTCACTAAAAGGCATTGTAAACAGAAAGAAAGTTCGCTTTTTGATATTGGTACATACATTAGAACGAACAATTATGACAGTGACATAATATTTGCTCGTCAAACAAGCAGTGAAAGTTGCATGTGGGTTCTAGGAGCTCGAATTTGTGCTCATTTCAATTTTTTAAAGTCGTTACCCCTATCTTTTTTTAACGACAATCTGCAAAAAATGACTGTCAGAACTTTAAAGGTTGTTAGTTTTTACGCTTTTTTTCCGACAGCCTGTATAAGATTACGTCATTTTTTTTAATGTTTATGTAAGCCGTAAGTATTTGTTCACTAATTGTCAAAGCAAATGTTTCCACTGACAAGCGCTAGTGAGAAAATTACAAATAAATCCGAGGTAGAAAACGAACACCATTTGAGTGAAATCGCTGTAACTTGAAAATTGTTGACGCAAATACACCAAAGTTGGTATACCCTTATAAAATTTACCGTATAATACAAAAATTGCGATAATACACCGGGTGTTCTATTTAAAATAATAAAGTTGTGCTCATTTCCGGTTAAACCGGAAGTGCTACAAACATGTGAATATTTTTAATAGGAAAGATGCTATGGTGCAACCGTAACACCCAACTTTCAGTTTGAAAAATGGATAATTACGTTAAAAATATCAACGAACGTGTTCCCTGTTAAACCTTGTATTTGTGAGTGGCAGCTTACATGTAGTATTAAAAGTAGATAATAAAAGTTTACGAGTTGAATATATCCATACTGACAAGAGCAGAGTATGCATATGATTTTCCTAATTGAAATAATAGAATGCAAGGCACAATTTAAAGTTGTTTACATACCGATTTCATTGATAAATGCATCCTTGAAAAGAATGCTCCAGGTACGGTAACGCAGACAGTTTAATAATAATGTCCAAAATAAAAATAACTTAGGGTGAACAGCATATATTTGTAGCTTTATTGACAGGCAATTTTGAGACTTCTGTTAGTATAGAATTAAGGTGTATTTATGAAATTAGCAGCGGTTGACATAGAGGTACGAACTTGGGCTACTTTGGAAGGCCGTCCAATAGAAACCCGCTATACCAGCAGTGCCAGCTCTTTCCTATATTCGTAGTCTGGCTTCCACGCGATATGGACGATTGGCGATCAGTACAGTGAAGTAGTGAATGTGTAGTTTTTATGTTGGGTTAGAAGTAATGCTGCAGTGTATCTTGCGTTGAAGGTGTTTATTTTTACTTCTTGTTTGTTATATTGTTGATTGAAATGTATTGAGCGTGTTATCAGAGTGTTTGTAGGCCAAAAATGTGCTACATAATATCTAATAATAATTAGTGTGCTGTTTCTTTTTGTGTGCAGACATACAAGATGTTTATACTACAGTATCTGGATTTCTAATTGTTAATTTGCAAAGTAAACTAAGCTCTGATAAGTACACTTAGATAAGTCAAATCACCACAACACATTTTTAAAGACCTAACGAACGTATCATCCTCCCATTAGTAAAACGATCGTCAGGTCTTGAAAAATGTATTGTGGTGGTTTAAGTTCTCAAAATGTACTTACTAGTGCTTATCACAGGTACCAGTCTTCACTTAGTAAACTAAGCAGTTTCAATTTTAAGGTTTTGGTTCAGGGGAAACACCTTTAATAAGTAAAATATACGTTGGAGAAGTGTGTTTTCTTTGTAATTCAACCTGGTGAATCCATTGATGCATTTAGATTTTATTCAAATTCTGTTATTTATAGGTTATTTGCATTTAACTATTAAAATATTTAATAGGGTTTAGCATCGCCCGGATGAAATAACATTTCAACAATGTAATTGAAAAACGCCAAAAATGTTATGGTTATATTAGCCTTTTCAAAGTTACACACAGAAAATTTGCAATTTTCTCTTTATTCTGTTTAAAATGTTTCTGTTACCGCCAACTCTTAACCTTGTTTAAGGTGGTAAGAAATGTCATCCTTTATCAACATTTAAATGCAAATAACCTTCAAATTATAGAATTTATGTAAATTCCAAGTGCAAAAATCATTTTATCGGGTTAAAATACGTAAGGAGACACTATCTAATGTGTTATTTATGTATTAAAGGTGTTTGCACTAAAAACACCTTTTTGTGGAGGATAATCAATAAATATTACATGAAAAGATAATTGGGTTACGTTTTAGTCTCCCAGAATCAAACAGTTTTCAACATATCTTGTAAATTTCCAGCCATTCATTGTTAAGAAGTTTAAATTTTCCTCTTGCATTTATTTTTAAAGTATTACTCGTTAAAAATCATGTTAAGGCGGGGAATGTTTATGAATGACTCATTGTGATCTTAAAGAAGTCATAAAATAAGGCCACTTTAATGCCGTTGACTGGCAGCTGTCTTTGGTGATATAATATGTGTTTATTACAACTATATTATTAGAGCTGTTATCTTATAAGGTTATGGTTTAATACCAGTAGTTGAACCTGATATGTATATGTATAGTAATTTATCGATCGTGTTCCTCGTAGTTGGTGACTGTAGAAGTGATTCATGTTTCACCCTAACTACATTCCATCCCCTCTGTCTATAATCCCTTTAAAATTCCGTTCGCACCGGTGAAGCTATGTTTGTACAGGCACAGGGATTATGTTTTCGTTTTCATAGTTCTGGCTTGCAGACATTTATATGTTTTAAATGGGTATGTTTGTTTCACCTGGACTTTTCTATAATGTATAATAGCTTTGGTATTACTAATACAAATTTTAACAGGTGATAATTTGAAGTAAATCAAACTCTACTAAGCCATAATTCCTTAGTTTTCATGATTTAAGTTAATTACTTCCACATCGCCAAGACGTGTGGAAGTTTGGCATCGGCGACAAAAATTTCAACAATTTTGTTTCGCTTAAACGTCGTAAAAAGTATCAAACTATATAAAAAAACATGATTTGGGAACGAAAATATTTTGTGTCTGTATGTCTGTAGCGTCGATAACTTTAGAACGAATACTGATACAGGTATTCTGTGCTGAAATTAAATTAGGGGTTGAATGTGTGGGGGTGGAATACCAGTGACAGAAATTTCGTTTTTTTTTGCTAAAACGGCGTAAAAGGTCTCAAAACATATAGAAAACTTGATTCTGGAACGAGATTTTTTTGCGTGTCGGCGTGTACGTCAGTTTGTTAGTAGGCGCAATAACTTTCGAACGAATTGTGATATCATCTTCAAAAATTTTGTATCTATTTAGCACCCGACAATGGAACGCTTTGAATTGTTTTTGGGTAAGATCGCTTCAGGAGGTAGGGGATAAATGAGGGCGATTTGGTGAAAATTGACATTTATTTGTTAAAACTCGAGGAATGTAACGTTTCAGAAGCTGGGTACAGGAATAAGAATATTTTCTTTGTGATCAAGTCATGTACCCTAAATTCATTTCATGGAAATGTCTTGCTGAGGAGAGTGGATTATCACAGCCTTGTGGAAGTTGTGATTCAATTTGCTGCACTATTTTATTATTGATTTTATGTATGATACAGAGTTATTAAATATATATATATATATATATATATATATATATATATATATATATATATATATATATATATATATATATATATATATATATATGAGCACACAAAGCAAAATACTCGATTAGATCAATTAAAATAAATAATAAAATGTAAGACCTCAACATAAACATTCCCGGATATGAATCTCTCTCAGCGTTCCTATTGTAGTGGCATGTTTGGAGATAAGTAGGAATTCATCACAACAGAATAAGCAATCTGTGACAGTTTATTCTGCATATACATACTACTACACTACCCCACAGTTTCTAACGAATTTTACAGTTTTATTGTCCTCATGATTTTTGCAAGGTAGTATATTATAATAGGCAGACACGTACGCAGATGGTCGTTGGTTTCTATTATGGATATTTATTATATTTGTGCGAAATATAAATACCGTGACTGATAAAAATCTACCAAAGCATATATATCGAGTTTTTGTGGAAAGTGATTTTCTTTAAATTTTGAGCCCGCAGGTTTTGGTCGTAATTGCCCTTAAAAGTAGACAACAATGTTAGCACTCTAATGTGTAATGAGTAGCGACTGTTACTTCGCCTTGTCATTATGTATATTTTATATATATATATATATATATATATATATATATATATATATATATATATATATATATATATTATATATATATATATATATATATATATATATATATATATATATATATATATATATATATATATATATATACAACAAGAGGACCTTTTTTGATGATTTTATGATTATCTTTAAAACAGGTGTTGTTAAATTTGAGATAAAAATTCAACCAAAAGAGTTATGAATCATTATCTCTTGGACAAGTGCAGGTCGGCCTTTAGATTCCAAGCGATCCGCATCAAATCTGCAACATAAATACAAAATTGTATTATATACGAGTGCATCAAATTTCAAAAGAATCGATTTACGACAAAAAAAGGTTATCAACAGATATTTGAAAACAAAAAATTTTGAGACCCTGTAACCCCGTTATATTTGAGTTTTCAAAAATATATACGAACATTTTTTTTGCTCAACGTTTCCGGACACTTTATATACAACATGGTACGCGAAGTTGCCACGCCACATAGATATTTCAGCTTTTTTCATTCAACTGGAAAATTCTTTTTGGACGCTGATTCCGAGTTTCACAAAGCTGGATGAAGTATTTAACGGCCGGTTAGGTAATCGAGGTTTCAGACGACCAATCACAGCATCAAAATATTTGGTTGTCATGGCAAAACCCAGAATCATAGACTGTGATTGGTCGTCTGAAGCCTTGATTAACTAACCGGCCGTTAAATGTTTAATCAGGCTTTGTGAAACTCGGCATAAGTCCGTTGGTCAAGTTTTTCCACGGAAGAAAATACTATAACTATGAAACTTCCCAATTTATTTTTATGGTATATTTTATGCTCTCTTTTCTTAAAAGATGCTCTCTTCTCTTAATACCAGGAAAGCCTCTGGCCTTGACGAGATCCCAGCAATTGTTCTCAAAAAATGCGCACCAGAACTTGCTCCTGTCCTGACTCGTTTGTTTCAGATATCTTACAATAGAGGCATATTCCCTAGTAACTGGAAAACTGCTCAAGTACAACCCATCCCCAAGAAAGGATCCAAGGCGCATCCTAGCAACTACAGGCCTATTTCTCTCATTTCAGTCCTCTCTAAAGTGATGGAAAAGTATATAAATACCGAATTACTAAAATTTATTGAAAAACACAGTCTAATCCACGACAGGCAGTATGGATTCCGTCAGCGCAGATCGACTGCCGACCTCCTTTCCTTTGTCACCCATTCTTGGAACAAGTCTATGGAACTACACGGTGAATCCCAGATTGTCGCTCTAGACATATCCAAAGCATTCGACCAGGTCTGGCACGCAGCGCTGCTTAATAAACTTCCGGCCTATGGCCTACCACCAAAACTTTGTACCTGGACAGCAAATTTCCTCTCCAACAGGAGCATTTCTGTTGTTGTGGATGGCCATTTCTCTAAACTGTATCCAACTAATGTAGGAGTTCCTCAAGGTTCAGCTTAAGCCCCTACTTTGTTTCTTCTCCACATCAATGACCTCCTCTCTAGCACATCTAACCCGGTTCACCGTTACGCGGACGACAGCACCCTCCACTCAAATATGCAATATTCTTAAGCCCAATTAGATGAGGATCGCAGACTCATGGAGCGTTCTGTCTCCGTGGATCTCCAAAAAATATTAGACTGCGGAAGTAGAAATCTTGTACAATTCAACCCCATCAAATCTCAGTCTTGCTTTCTTTCTCATAAGAGATACACCAGCCCTAGACCCATCACAATGAACAACCAAGTTATTCAAAGTAATGAGTCCTTTTCTCTTGTTGGCATTTCTGTGGATCGAAATCTTAATTGGCACCAACATGTCACATCAATTGCAGAAGCGGCTGCTAAGAAATTAGGTTTCCCCTCCCGGGCTCGCAAATACTTTTCACCAGCTAATCTCTATACCTTATATACTTCACAAATAAGGTCAAACCTCGAATACTGCTCCCACATCTGGGGTGCAGCTGCCGCTTCTACACTCGCTATCCTGGACTCCATTCAAAAGAGAGCTATACGTCTCATCGGTGACCCTACCCTCACCCAAAGGCTGCCAACCCTTGCCCACCGACGTGCCGTTGGTGACCTCTCTCTATTTTATAGATATCTGCACGGGCACTGCTCAGAGGAGCTTTCCTCCATAGTTCCCCCACCTGCTGCCCCCAACAGATCTACCAGGGGAACAGAGCGAATGCACCCTTTTACTGTCCAGGTCACCAGACATAGAACATCTTGTTATGCCCGCTCTTTTGTCCCGAGGACTTCCAAGTTGTGGAATTCCTTGCCGGCACATGTTTTTCCTTCTCCGAACCTCCAAACCTTCAAGTCCAGAATTAACAAGTTGCCTCTTTCCTCCTTGTCAACACCCACGGTACGATAGTATTTAGGCTGTAAGCCCTCGTGGTGTGTTTTTGAAATAAAAATAAATAAATAAATATGTTTTGCCATCAAACTACAGATTCAATGTTCCAAAATACATTTTAGTTGGATAATAGTAATCCATATTTTTTTCGGGTTTAAATCTAACTGATTGTGAAAAATGCCGAAAAATATATTCCCTCTTATTAAAAAAGACCATTGCTGTGTATTATAAAGTTCAATTGTATAAACAAAGATTGATATACTAAATCTTTTTAGTGGTCAATAGTTTTTTTAATTAACTTGTCACATCATTTGAGTGACATGTTACATTCACAGAAAAAAGTTAAGATGCTTTGGAGTGAACTGTTTATAAGAATTAGCTACTTCAAATTAATGTGTGTTTCTGCAGATAAAGGGATATCATTGGAAGGTTACCAATCATCTACACACTAAATTTAACATAAATAAGTTAAAACAGGTCTAATGAAATGCTTAGCAGATGGCATTAAAACACTCCATGCATAGAACCTGATAAATTTCTTCGTCAGGTCCAAGTCAAAATTAGTGAAAACAGTATTTTTGTCTATCAAATAATTGCTTTGCCATTGCGATCCACCTTCACAGTTGTCTTCCACACTTACTATCATAATCATTATTTTAAAATCGAGTTGGATCTTTATTATGGAAAGCTTGCACAGTTTCGTATCTAAAAATTATCCCGTGCACGAATAATTATTCAACAAACCTGTTTAATTTAAACTGACTGTTATCAGTATTATGATTTGTGAATCATATCAACTATAGGCATACTCGCAAAACACATATCAAGTGTAATTTAATATCTAGCGACACATGTTTGAACCGTATAGGACAAGAGATAATAAAAGTATTTTGAAATGCTCATTTATGCAAAATTTATCAAATGGAGCAGCAAACCAACTGAGCATGAATTTTTGTTTCATTGAAAACTTTGTTTCTCTACATCATATTTGGTTTCTGTCGGTTTTGTGGTGGGTGGCATGCTTTATTAAATTTTAAAATGGTTATTACTCCGTGTGTAAATAAATACCCATTTAAGGTTACAATGAATTGAGGTCACTGTATAACGTAGTGGGCGAATTCTCTCTAATTACGGCCTATATTTTTAGTTATGTTTGATCAAACGTGTAACAATATTAATATAATATTGTTGGTTCTTTTAAAACAAAGTAATTAACTAGTGCAAATTATGACTCGAATTTTGTTTAGAAAATCCAGCCGATTGGTCTCGCTTACGAGATTTTTAAAAGTAAGACACATGCCAAGCTTGAATAAAAACAGTTAATTATTGGCGAATTTTCATGTAAAAAAAATGCTATTAGAGGTATGGATGTGCCTCGAGAACCCAAAACCAAGATCCGTTTGAATTTTTATATATATACCCATGTATCCAACCGATAAATCACAATGTGAAAACTGGAACCTGTGATGAGCACTAATAAGTACACTGGAGAACCCAAATCACCACAACACATATTTCAGAGACTTTAAGATCGTTTCGTTGACCATGTCAACATCTTCAGAGGAAGAAAAATTCTAAAATTAAACTACTAGCTACCGTGTATTTATATCGCGTCTAGGTAAACGAACTAGTCCGAAGTAAAATAGTCGTCGAAGACCCATCGTTTGTTTATTGTGTAGCGAAACTACGAGGGCGAAGACCTGCTTTAATCTTCTGGTCGACAAATTTATGAGCCCTTATCTAATATAAGGATAATAGGCTTAAAAGGAACGGTACCGAGTTATTAAAGGAATCTGCACGTTCCCTTTCGATCTAGAAATTTACTATGTGGATATTGGAGCAAGCCGACATCCACATCTGGCGAGACAAACACAATAACCTCCGCTCATCTTTTTTATATAGAAAACTAAACCCGGATGTTTGGTCACATTATTAACTGTAACAAAGGATAAATAATTCAACTAAAATACTACATGAAAAATATATTTATATTGATTTTAATTCTTCGTAAACAGTAATTATATTGACTTCATAGATACACAGAGAATGGGAGGGTCTTTAAGTCGAGACAAGCGTAGAGATTAGTATATGTATAGACCGGCCGAGTTATTGACAGTAATTTATTATTCTACCAGACAAATTAGGAGTGTTTAAGCGGTCAAATGCAAAGTTAAAATAAAGGGCTAGAAATTAAAGGTGCCGCACGATTCAATGAAGTTTTGTTCTTAATCGACCTTGATATAAAAATACTTTCAAATGAATCAAGCATAGTTTGATGTCTAACATTTTTGACAAGTTTCAAATTTTCTTTGTCAATATGGTGATTATTATCCCATATATGTTGTGCCACACACGATTTGTCCTCCGTACCATATCGTAAATGTGCGAGATGTTCACGAAATCTGGTGGCTATGTTTCTCCTAGTTTGACCCACGTATTTAAGATTGCAATCTTTGCAACTAATCTCATAAATACCGGACATTTCAGTGACTTTGTCTTTATCTTTCGTATTACTCAACAATTTTTTTAAATTACTTTTCGTCGTAAAAGTCAAATGTAAATCGGCTTTCTTAAAAATACTTTCCAAACCCTTTGTGATTCGTGGTTCATAAGGTAAACACACAAATTTTTTCTCTATTTTATCTTTCTTAAATGTCGTACATTCAGATATAATTTTCTTTGTTCTGTGTTTGTTAACCAATTTGTCTATTAAACCATCCGAGTAACCGTTATATCTCGCCACATTTTTTATGTATTTTAATTCTGTATTAAATCTATTTTTACTTAACGGAAATTTAATCAATCTGTTTACTAGGAAATTTAAACTAGCCGTTTTTTGTGCAAACGTATGATGTGATTCGTTAGCAATATAACTAATAGTAGCCGTTTCCTTCCTGTAGACATATAATTCAAGCGAGCCATTATTTTTATTTTTAATAACTAGTACATCTAGGAACGAAAGTTTATTGTTGATATCTATTTCGTGGGTAAATTTTATTGAATCAAATTGACTGAATTTATTTAATTTTTCAGTAAATTTTTCAACCTTACATATATTTGTGTCAAACACTGCAAAAATATCGTCAACATAACGAAACCAAACCCTACGGAAATACCCGTTTTTATTTTTTAAATCCGTCTCAAATCTACTCATAAACAAGTCTGCAATAAAAGGAGATAATGGATTGCCCATTGCTGTGCCTTCAGTTTGTTCAAAAAACTCATTGTTAAATTGGAAAATATTTTGTTTTATACAAAGGCTAGCTTTTGTATAAAACAAAATATTTTTGGGTGGTGTCCTGTGTCTATATGTGTCTATATGTGTATGTATGTATCCCCCGCACAAGTCCAAGACCTCTGGGTGCGGAGTTTGTTTACTGTGGTGTTATTATTATATTTATGTTTGTATACTTCGTTTTTAACAATACCCCAGAAAAAAGGTCGAAATGCTGATGTCTGGAGACCGTGTGGGCCATTGAGAGGGACCATGGGTTGCTATAAGTCTATTTCCAAAATATTCTCCAAGATCAAATAAACTTCACTAAAATATTGAGCCAGTGCCCCATCTTGCTGAAAGAGTATCCTCTTTATCTGTCAAATTTATATTATTTAAGAACTCCGCCAAAATTTTCCTTAACAATTATTTATAACGTTTACCTGTCTGAATTCCTTCATAGAATATATGCCTTATAATTCTCGAGTCAATCATGCCGCACGCAATATTAAAACTGAAACGTCGTTGAGGATTTAAAGGTTATAGGCTCGGTGGTCCGGTGGTGAGAACTTATACCTCTATACCCAAGGGTACTGGATGTGACACCCAGGGTTCCCTTTCTACCTTTTTAGTACATACTGTAAAAATTAACATAAACCGAGGTTGTGAAATTATGTTTGAGCAAGTTGAATGTCTGCACGTTCCGCTCTTTGGAGGGGGCGTAAATAAGTCGGTCACGTATGCCATGCGATGTTGAGCACCTTATAAATTCCTACCCCCACTTACAGAAAGGCAGGGGTACGGCAAAATTTCCAGAATAGTGAGGTGAAACTGGTCCCTGGTGTCGGTGATTGGCCATAGTCGCGGAAATAGACAGACATTAAAGAAAGAAAAAATATTTAAAGGTTCGGTTAGAAACACATTTCTTCTACTCCCATAATAAAGGTTTTTCCTATTATTGTTGTAGGTATTTCGCTTCGGATCGTCAGATCCATTAGTCGAAGACTTTTATTGTTTTATGCTAAATGTATTTTTATTCGTATGAAAACATATCTGGTCAGTATCGTCCTCCAAGTTTAATGGACACTTTTGTTGTGTTTTTTACCTTTATTAATTTCTAGTGTACTCGTAACTGGTTATATTTCTTTTATATAAAATATTTCATACACTTTTTGTTTTGTTTTGATATGCATCTTTTTCACTGCAAATACACATTTTTTTACTTTTGTATGTAATTATATCAACAACGGAATGGATGAGTTTATATATATACACACATATATATATATATATATATATATATATATATATATATATATATATATATATATATATATATATATATATATATATATATATATATATATATATATATACATATATACATATCGTCCGTTCCGAAAAAAGACCTGTTCCTATATCTCTGGACATTTTTGTGACATTGAATTGAAATTCACATTGTTAAAATAAGATTTTTTGCTCTATTTAATAAAGCTATTGGGAATACGAGTTATCTCAACTTGGTTATTTTAAAGGGAACATTCTGTATATTGTCATATTTGAATACAGCGTTTCCTCCCAAATACACTCGTGCCAAGTTTCATAGGTTCATCTTCTACAGCAACGGATATATTTGGAAAAAAAATCACCGAGGAATTAAAAGAAACATAGTAATCTATCCAAAAGAACTTTATTAAACATTGATAACAAAACAACATTACTTACAAATCTATAAGTATTCTTTGAAATGCGAACCGTTTTTGTTAATGCACGTTTGACTCCTTAATATACCTCGGGCTACATTCAAAATCATTTGTTGACTAAAATTTTCGCAAGCATTTCTTATTCTTGTTTTCAAGATGTCCACATTTCCGTGGTGAAATATATTTGATATAAGCCCACAAAAAATCCAAAGGCGTGCGGTCAGGTGACCGAATTGGCCCATTTGTGCCCATCCAATTACCTTGGAACTCCTCGTTTAAGTATTCAACATTAATAGCGGCGTTATACGCAGGGGCACCGTCTTGCTGAAAAATAATGCTGCGTAACTGAGCCAGAGGGAATTCCTCAATGCAATTTTCGATCAAGTTCAAAAGCAGGTCATTACATCTATCTGCGTTAAGTTGCTCGTCAATGACAATAGGGCCATTATCTTATTTCCAAGAATACCGCACCAAATATTCACTTTAAAACGTATTTGTACATTTCTTTTAATTACGTTTCTAGAATTTTCAGAGGCCCAATGAAAGTGATGATTTCAGTTAAACATCCCGTTATTCAAGAAAGTACATTCATTGGTCCATAAAATTTTTGTATAAAATAAAGGATCTCTTGTTGTCTTTGTAAAAAATAGTTGGACCATCTTGCTGTTGCAATTGTTGCACTGTGGAATCCTTACAGGCTCTTTTATGATGTTTTTTGAGAATACGATGAACAGTGATCGCTGCTATACCCGTATTAAATGAAATTTCTCTCACTGACGTTCTAGGATTTTCTTCTACACAAAATAATACATTAAGTTCAAAGTCGGGTTTATTTATTTCATACAGTTCGCGTTAAAGTCAGCACAAGTTTGCTAAATACTCTTCTGTTGGGGAGTCGCCTTGCACAAAATTGATCTCTATACAAACGCAACGCTTATTTAGCAATAGCTAGTTCTTCCCGATTGTAGATACACATAGATATGTCAATTTTCTTCCCCAAGGTAAACATATTTCGTATCATGAAAAATACTATAGGTATAACTATTATAAAACAATCAAATTCATCAACAATAATACGCGCGCACACACACACACAAGTTTAATATTGAAACTGTCAAATTTAAATTGTGCAAATATGTTTGTTGTTTAATTTCCAAACGCATCTATATTTAGAAACGTTTTTTCACCCCCATTGTTGTCGAAGTTGAACCCATGAAACATGGTATGAGTGTATGTGGGAGGAAACGCTGTATCCAAATATGTAACAATATACACGATGTTCTATTTAAAATAGCAAAGTTGAGACGACTTCCGGTTAAACCGGAAGCTGACTGGTGTTCCCATTAGCTTTATTGGAAAGAGCAGAAAAGTTTATTTTAGCCCTGTAAATTTCAATTCGATGTCACAAAAATGGCCAGAGATATAGAAGCAGGCCTTTTGTCGGAAGGGAGATATAAAATTTGAAACTGAGCCCGGATATGGGTTCTAGTGGGCCTAGTTTGCGCTCATTTGAAGATATATTTTTGTTTAAATCGAAAGTTGCGATCTCCTTAATACATTTTTTTCTACGAAAATTCACTAAAATCGAAAAGTCACGAGATTTAATTGTTATATGAAAAACTGTGTTTTACGTAATTACACCAGCTATCATTTTAATATCCCATTTGTTCGATATTTTATGTTTTACGATTTTTTGTTTATGAATAAATATTAAGAATTTTCATCCCACCAAGGATAAGTTATACAACAGCTAACATCTTTATTATCACGAATACTTAATAGTGCCAGTTAAATATTAGACTTTGTATAATTATAATAAATTTTCAACTTGACATTGAATCTTTTTGTTTCGTCATTTATTGCTGCTACTGTGCGTCAAGGTTGAGGCTATTACATATATAACACAGGAAGACGTGAAACACGTTCTACTCACCAAGTTTAGATAAATCTATTAACGGAACTGATTTCATTTGTGCCGAAGAAAATTATCTCTAATGATCTTAAGGTTGTTGACATCTGCGAAAAATCCCAAGTATGATTAATAGAGAAATTATCTTTACTCTTTATTTAGCCGTTCAGTGTCTTAGAACGCAAAACTTTGTGGCATCAGTAAATAATATACTCTGTATCATAAATATACAGTGTGTCCACGGATAGATTTCACATAGGGTGTAAATACAAAAAAAAATCGACTTGAAATGTGAGTTTATGGGGTTCAGCCCTGCTTGGTTTTAAACTAAGATGTTGAAAAAATTAGGCCAATCAATGCATATACAGGCTGTTTTTACATGGAATTACCTAAAATTGACAAGAATAAACTACTTTTTTTTAGTTATAAAAACATCTAATTATAAAAGTTATTATGAATGAAAAGTTATGTCAGATTGTGACTTTTCAAACAAATCGACTCACTTTTGAGAATCTATCTATCTATCTATATATATATATATATATATATATATATATATATATATATATATATATATATATATATATATATATATATATATATATATATATATATATATATATATATATATTCTACGAAAATTTGCTGGAAATATTTTAGTGAAATGAAGGACAATGACGGTTGAAGCTGAAACTTAACTTAAGGGTTTGCAGAACACTCTTCTTGCGACGTTTTCTTTACATAACCCATATTGGTTTCAGGTTTTTTGTCTAAATGTTGCCAATTTTTACGTTTCAAATTGGGGCTTGGACGTTTTAAGGAAAACCCTCTTTTTTTCTTTAAATGCCTATAACTTTTTTGACTTTAAACTTACAGACCTAAATTTTGGTACATGGCTCACTCTTTGTAATACAAACACGCTTGTCAAATCGGGTTGCACTTTGTTATTTCCGGAGATATAACTTTTTTCCGAAAGGAAACGCCAAATTTTCCGGGAAAACCTGGGACTATTTTCCGGGCTAACAAACTTAGTCAAGTCACTTGAAGGCCACAGGAAGTAGGTACACGCACGCGCACACAAATATATATATATATATATATATATATATATATATATATATATATATATATATATATATATATATATATATATATATATATATATACACATTAAAAAACTGAAACTGACACTGGATATGGGTTCTAGGGGGCCTAGTTTGCGCATTTAAAGAAATTCTTACAAAAGTCAAGATCTCCTCATTAGTGATTTTTTTTAAAGAAAATTCACTAAAATACAAAACAACTGGAAAAAGCATACAAAACAGATCGAGCTGAATTATCGTAAAAATAGAGTAATTGCAAATACTGAGCCAAATGCTTTTGAATCTGGACGCCAAGAAACAGACTAAAATCATTACCTAGTTACAAAATTTGCACACTTGTATACATTTAGAATGCCCAATATCACTTCCGTTTAGTTGTGTAGAAATAGATCTGTAAGAACTCTAGACCATTTTCTTGTTTTTTAGTGAATTTTCTTAGAAAAAATTAACTAATGGGGAGATCCCGACTTTTGAATTTTGAAAACATTTTTGCAAATGAGCGCGAACTAGGACCCCTAGAACCCATATCCGGGGTCAGTTTCAATTTTTATATGTTTATATATATATATATATATATATATATATATATATATATATATATATATATATATATATATATATATATATATATATATATATATATATATATATATATATATATATGTATATATATATATATATATATATATATATATATATATGTATATATATATATATATATATATATATATATATTATATATATATATATATATATATATATATATATATATATATATATATATATGTATATGTATGTATGTATCACACCGATAACTCAAAAAATAATGGGCCGATTTTGATAAAAATTGGCATGTACCTTCCTTTTGTAAATAATAGATAGTAATAGATCTGTAAGGAGTCTAACCATTTTCTTTTTGTTTTTTACCAGGATCCTGTTTTCTGTTTTGTGATGAAAGGCATCATTAAATATTCTTCTTTGAATAAATTCGATTTTGCTGATGGACAAGAGAACCACAACTCATAAATAACTGTTCCATCGTGACTATCTAAATACCAAGTGTGTGGTAAAGCAAATTCAGTTTCTATAGCCAAATCTAAGTTTTTGGTCGGCGTTCTTGTGCGCTTAAGTTTTTTTGTACACGAAATAGTCTCAGAAAAGGTTTATTTGAAGAAAAAGTGGAGTCAGCGCCCACTTTGTACTAAATTTTCCAAAAGTTAATAAATCGTTTCTATGAAACAAAATTCAGGTTAAAATTAGGCAGTTTTTAAACACAATTATCGTCTTTAGTTGTTCTAATTTGCACTCTCATTTTTGTTGTTCTAATTTGCACTCTCATTTTTGCAAGTCTTGTAGTCATTATCTTGCAATAGGCGAGAAAATTGTAAACTTTTTTGAGAACTTTAATAACACTGACAGCTTAATGGGATTGGGACGAAAACGTGGTCGTTTCTTACGCTTGATCAGTAGTGTCAACTGTTGAAAAATTAAAAGCTCGGGACGCAAGTGCGTTATGGTAGTGATTTTTTATTAAATGCTTCAAATTTGAATAACTCAATTTTCTATAAACGCAGAAAGTTTAAAATTGGTAAGTAGTAAGGTCTTTCCTAGGGCAATATTTACACCAAATTACACTAAAATCCCTTTGTAATTTAATTATTTTTGAAAATAAAAATTCACTAAAAAGATAGGACATACTGTAATTTCTATGCCACTCAGTATATATTTTAACGTACAGTGGTGCAGCCAGTTATTTACAAAAAAATAATAACCACTACAGATGATAATATATCCGTGAGAAAAACGTTTCATAATTTTCGATTGTTTGTTTTACTGGCAAGATTTAAAAAACCCAATATATGTGAATCGCAATTCTTGAAGGTTAAATCTGCGTCAATTCTCCAATGTTTTAGCGCCGAGTTTCTTGGGAAAATGTGATTTTATATGCTGATGCAATGCAAATACCATAGATTTTTGGTTAGGCTGAAAAATAAATTTGTTTACAGAATCTTAAGTATCTACTAGAAAAGACAAATTTGGAATTTAAAATTCTAATTATGTTTTATCAACATCGAATCCATTTATTAGGCAAAACACGTGGTGTGTGGGGTAAACTCAGTAAAAATTGAATTTACGACGCAAATTGTGTAATTTAATGCATGTTACTATTTTACTAGTTGACTATAAGATCCTTGTAATAATATTTAAACTTGTGCAATGTTTAACCATTAGCCTCGGTGAGGCAGTGCTAAAAAGGTGGGTCTCTGAGTCAAAGGGTACTGGGTTCGATTCCCAGTAGGTGGCCCTTTAAGTTTTTGAGTACATAATGTAAAATTAATATCAACCGAGGTATAGCATTGTTTTTTAGCAAGTTGGATGTTTTCACGTTGCGCCTTTCGAAGGGGGAGTAAATCCGTCGGTCCCGTGTACCATGCGGTGTTGGACACGTTAAGTATCGCTATATCCTTACAGGAAGGCAGGGGTTAAGCGGAATTTCCGGGATAGTGAGGTAAAACTGCTCCCTGGCGTCGGTGATTGGCAATAGTTACCGGCACTGGAAACATTATATGAAACTTTAAACTTGTGCGGTGTAATACAAACAAAATAACAAATACCTTAGAAGACCCTTTGCAACATTTTGCAGGGGAAGTCGTTGATGGGTCGAACGAGGAACAGCCTCGATGTGCTTCGGGAACAGCCCTTCTTCACAGAGTAACTAGTTTAACAAACAGATAATAAGTCGTTCTCTGGTACACGCAGCAGTCTCTCGCACTTAAAGGAGAACAAGGAACAGCGTCGCTCTATGGTCCACGTGGGCTCCCAACACTTTTCATAATTAACGAGGAGCAGCCTTGGTATGTGATCCACGTGGCTGCTACGGGCGGTGTTTGCCCAATGGCCAGGAGGCGACGAGGGACTCGAACTGATTGAGTGAACTGCACTATAGCACCATCATCGATGAAACGGGCCTTTGCAGAGTTCTTAATTCCGAAGTCTTCCCGGTTCTCGGGGCCGAGAAGGGGTAGGCGGCCTGTCTAACCAATCAGACAGCCGTTCGAGAACATTCTCACGGTTCTGATTGGCTGAAAAGGTAAATCTCCAGGGTGACATTTTCGGGTTAACCAACATTGCGTAACGTGCTCAGGGTGACTAACTATATTTTGGTGTCCATAGTCGCCACGTGTGCGTGGCAAAAAAAAAGGGCTCGAAAATAACGATGCAACAGTGTGCTTGGATGTTTTGGTAAAATTGTTTCGAAATGGTTGACAACCTTTATTGCATGTTTTCAGTTCATGTTATTTTTTTCTTAACAATGGCGTCTTTTGACCACTGGTCCGGATGTTATTCAGGTACTTTTGGTGATAACACTGTTTCAAAATATTTGATACGCCTTTACTGCATATTTTTTGTTTGTCTCTTTAACGTCGGTCTGTTTCCGCGATTATGGACAATCACCGACGTCAGGAAGCAGTTTCACCTCACCATCCTAGAAATTTTGTCGAACCCCTGCCTTCCTGTAAGGAAGGGAGTGATCTTTAACGTTCCCAACATTCCATGGACACAGGACCGACGGCTTTATGCCACCTCCGAAGGGCGGAAGTGCGGACATGCAAATTGCTAAAAAAGCCGATGACGTCATATTTAAAAAGCAGGAGTGGGAGGAACGTAAATTTTATACAAAAATGTGTATTTTTGAAAACTAGTTGACGTGTCCGAGCATTTCGTCAAAACACAAATCGCTCAAATTTTAATGAACTTATTCCATAATTTTCCGCTCACGGTATATTATATTCCTCAAGGAGGAACGCATCTATCCACACACCAAGGTTACCCGCAGCATTTCTTTGGAGCGTTATAAGCCCGATTCGCTGGAGGTGCCTCTGCCACATATACATTTTTATATGACTGCCAGATTGACTTTTGGTGCTTTTTTTACCGAAAACAAATTGACATTTTAGTACGTCATTTTTATCTATCACTGCTAAAAATAAGCTTATAGTATAGTTATGAACTATTTTAATTGCAAGAAATGGAAATTTAGCGACTCAGTCGATATCGTTTCCTTAAATGCTTTTGGTAAAGTGGTAGATATCCATCGCTAGTTTAAAACTCGTTCTAGATTTTATCTGTTCATCCGGGAATGCTACTTAATAAAAGATCTTTTAAGAATTTTTAACTTATATAAAATTTTAATCAAGTCAATGCGTTATAAATCAACTAATAACCTGTTATACAGTGATACGGATCAGACCAAAGCTCGCTTCGCAAAAAGAATGTTGTTTTGTCCTAGGTTTATAGACACTTGAAACGTTCTTCTGTTCCAATATTGATAATTTTGTAACATTTATGCCATTCCACAAATTTTCTGGTTCTTAACAGTTAACAATGACTTGTAAGATTTAAAGTCCCCCGTAACATTTGTATTTTAATCACCCATGTGGTAGAATATTTACTTAATTAGCGAATTTTCGTAGATACAATTATCTCTCTGGCTATCATTTCCGTACAGTTTTCCTTATTTTAGCTTCTAATTCATATATTCATATCTCCGTTATTGTCCATTAGAGTACTTTGATTTTTTGTATAGAATAAGTATAATGCGCCCATACATCCAAACCAATAAAATCTCTTCATTATCTTAAACTATATTTTCCAGTCCACCTCATGGAATGCTTTTTCCAGATCTACAAGAGCAGTAAACGTATCTCTATTTTTCTCAAGTCTCGTTTTTCTTACTATTCTGAGTATTGTTTTTCGGCCAGTTCTAAATCCGAACTTATATTTATCTAAGCAAGTCCCTCTTAATTCCATTTTTAGTAAAGTTTCTCAAAAAAGTCACAAAAGAAAAAATTCAAAAGTCGCGTTCTCCTCATTAGTGATTTTTTTAAAGAAAATTAACTAATGCTTATCAGACAGGAAACAAGGTGTGGTCTTTAATGTCAATATAACAGAAGAATTCCTGACATCTGAATGAATAGTGACAGAACGGGGTGTGCCTCGGGGTTCAATCCTTGGGCCAATCTTGTACTTACTTTATATTAATGAACTGTCTAGTATTGCCCCATAAGACAACCCTGTTTGCTGATAATACATCGTTAGTTTTGCTCCTTCAGATAATGTTCTAATTTGTGAAGCTTTTTAATCACTGAGAATCCTAGAAGAATGGCGTGAAGAAATAAATGTACAAATAAATGTGAATAAAACAAACTTGTTACCCTTAAAATAGCTAAATGAGACTAATTTAGCTATTTTAAGGGTAACAAATTATCGGTAACATTAAACGCAAAACTGCTTAGCACACAATATAATGTTGAGTGTTTAGACCTGTAGTTTGATTTGTCAGTTAAGCTGGAAGGCTCATATTAGCTGTCTAGCAGGTAAACTGCCAGTGTTGGCCTTGAGGCATACTCCGCATATGTAAACTCAAGGCGTCGATATAGGGTAATATTTTGAGGGAATTCCATAGAAGCTGATAGAATCTTTGTGCATCAAAAATCTTGTATCCGCAGCATGTTTCATCTGAAACATAGAGGTTCTTGTAAGAAAACATGTCTTGATAACCGAACGCCTTGTCAAGTTTGCATATATTGAGATGTGCGTGTTTTGCTGGTGATAATCGTAGTTTATTGTCACATTGTGGACGACAAATACAACACTAGATCATGGTTAAATGATCAGTTAGTTGCTCCACAATTTACAAAAATATTCTTTACTTACAGTAGTGTTGTGGTGCAAGCCCCAGAATGTGTTTAATAAACTGATAGTGCAGATAAGAAAGCTTCCGCCGGCAAAGACGAGACAAACTCTATTCTGGCCGCAAAGGCCTATTATAATATTAAGGATTTTTTAACTAATAAGTTTTAGCTGATTGTAATTGATGTATTGATTTTAAAGTTTCTTAGCCATATGCACATTTTTTCACGTTTTATCATTTGTAAGGGGACTAATTTTATGACTTGTAATCAATGAAATTCTAAAGTGCTGTGGATATACAGGTGTCCCATTTTGGTTGCAATTGCTGGGGTCTCGGTTGTTAGTAAAGATAAAGCCTTGTAAGCTACTTTTTGTGGAACGAAAGATGCCGCCAACAAAATTGTCATAGCTCCGTTACTTTCTAGCTACAGGGCGATATTGAAAATATTGCATTTTCAGGTACCTACCCCTTGTATATCAGTTGTCTGACAACTTGTCAAAAAGGTAAAAACGAATTCTTTAGAACTTTTTACGTGAAATCTAGTGGCGTGGTTAGTTTTTTTCCAAATATTACTATTTTTTAAATATTTACCAATGTTAGGTTTTTAAAATGGGACATTCTGCACATTTGTCAAGAAATTAATTCGCCTTCTCACAGGCTTCTCAAAAATATATAACGTTTTTGGTCTATTTTAATTACAATGAAAAAAATCGTAATTTTAATAATTGGCAATCAAAACTTTGCAGTATGCTATGTAAAAAATGCTGCTGCTTATCGTTCACTTGGAAGCAAGTGTGGATGCTCAACGTCGGGTAGTCTTCTGCAATTGATATCGGGGAGGATGTGATATGGTTAGAGATTTTGCAATGAAGGTTATATCGTCAGACGAAGCTCATTTTAGTAATTCTGGTATACGTACTAGGCACAATAGCAGATTCTGATCCCAGGGAAACCAACACCAAATACTTCCCAGAAGACAGCAGGATAGGCTTGGTCTTGTTTTATATTAGGAACACAAATAAAATTTTATAGATTTGAGGGAAACCGAACGTTGAAATTTTAGAGAAATTTTACCTGACTTGCTCGATAATGTTCCTTTAGAGCATATAAATGAAATTAACTTTTAACAGGACGGGACTTCTGCACACAATTCTCAAATGGCGACGTTATTTCTGGAGAGTAATTTTCCAAATCAATGGATCGGAACCAACGGGTCTATAAGATCGCCCCCTAGGTTCCCAGGCTTGTCTATCGAATGTATTTCTAAGGAGATATCTGGAGAATAAAATTTACAAAGTTTATTATGATAATATTCAAGATTTAGGGAACGCAATAAGACACGTTTTTTTGCTACTTTCAAAATCATCTCGTTGTTTTGCTTGATTCCTTAAAACAAATAGGAAAAGTATGCGATTCACAATTCTCAAATGGCGAGGTTATTTCTGGAGAATAATTTTCCAAATAAATGGATCGAAATCAATGGGCCTATAAGATGCCCCCCTAGATTTCCAGACTTGTCTATTCGATTTCTTTCTATAGAGATATCTGGAGAATAAAATTTGCAAAGTTCATTATCATCATATTCAGGATTTAGGAAAGATAATTTTTTTGGTACTTACAAAATCATCCCGTTCTTGCGCTTGATTCCTTAAAGCAAGTAGGAAAAGTTTGCGAAGTGTGCATACAACAAAATGGAAACTATTTTGAACAGTTCTTTTGATTTATTGGTTTTTGTTGGTTTTTGCTGATAGGCTTATTGGATAATAATTGTTTATAAATGTTATTTCCTTTTGTTACGTAAATCTAGGTTGCACTGTGGAAAATTAGCAATAGATATATTGATAAATAGCTGTTATTAAATAATTTTCTCGATTTATTGTTAGCATATAGAAATAAACAGCAGCATTTTTTTGCATAGCCTACTGCAAAATTTTGAATGTGAATTATAAAAATTATGATTTTTTTCGTTGTTTATTAAAATAGCCCCATAATGTTATATAATTTTGAGAAGCTTGTGAAAATGCACATTAAATTCTTAATAAATATACAGGTCTTCCATTAAAAAAAAATTGGTCAATATTTCAGAAACAGTAATAATTCTACGTAAGAAGTTCTAAAAGGTTTCTTTTTACCTTTTTGGTGAATTTTCGTAGAAAAAATTCACTGATGGAGAGATCCCAACTTTTGAATTTTGAACAAAATTTTGCAAATGAGCGCGAACTAGGACCCCTAGAACCTATATATATATATATATATATATATATATATATATATATATATATATATATATATATATATATATATATATATATATATATATATATATATATATATATATATCACACCGATAACTCAAAAAATAATAGTCCGATTTTGATAAAATTTGGCACGTACCTTCCTTGTGTAAATGGCTTGGATAAGTTCGTTGGTCAGGAAAATCGGACGTGGTTTTCCGGGAAAATTTTGAGTTTTCATTCGAAAAAAAATTATATGTCCGGAATTAACCAAGTAAGGGCAACCAAAATTGGTACACGGGTTTACATCATTATAGGTAAGCTATCTACCAAAATCTAGCACTGTAGGTTAAAGGAGAAAAAAAGTCACAGGCATTTAAAGAAAAATAAATTTGGTTTTCCTCAAAACGTCAAAGTCGTGATTTAAAACGTCAGAATTGGTAATATTTAGGCAATGAACCTGAAACTAATATGAGCTATGGAAAGAAAATGTCTCAAGAAGAATGTTTTACAAAGCCTGAACTCTTAGTTTCAATCGCCATTGTCCTTTATTTTACTAAAATATTCCCAGAAAATTCATTTCAAACAGACCCTTTCTCTGATGCTTTGGCAGTACTGTTGGCTATAGAGTTTATCGTTTAATGGTACATTATTTTTGTCGAATTTTCGTAAAAAATCATTAAAGCTCAATATATCCGTTAATATGCAAGTTACGAAAAAAATTGTATACATTAATTATAGGGTGTCTTGAGCTACATCTTAAAAAATATTTCCACAATTACAGGATGGCCCATAGGTTAGGTTAGGTTAGTTTGTGAGTGGTCCATATCGGTCCCTCCACCGCGACCATAAGGTCTATTGTGGCTCACGCCTAATGTCTATATTTCGCCCAACAAATCCAGCCTCCTACAGAGGTCGATAACCTTTGCGGGCGAAAGTTGATCCAGATCCTCTGGAGCAAGCTTTACCTTGCCAAAGAGCAGGTGTCTAGTCCTATCCGCTGCCGGACAGGAACACAGCACGTGCTCTGCTGTTTCGTCATCCTCCATACACAGCCGGCACTCGGTCTCCTGACCGATCCCAATACGGTGCATGTGATGCCGCAAGCGACAGTGTCCTGTATACAGGCCGACTAGAGTACTCAGTTGTTGTCTGTTCAACTCTAGAAGTTTCTTAGCCCTTGACTCAGACAGGCCATTTATGAAGGCCTTAGAGTGAGCTAATCCTGGAAGATTTTGCCAATATTGAATTGTCATTCTATCTGTCCAGGTCTTTAAGGTGCGTTTTGCTGTGCAAGATGTTATTCCCAGCAACGGTTCTGGTCCGACAAAGTCACACTGGGCACCACTCCTGGCAAGCGCGTCTGCCGCAACGTTGCCATCATGGTCCGAGTGACCCGGTATCCAGACCAGCGACACCTCATTACAGCTGCCCAATTCGTTAAGGGCAGATTTACAACTCCATACCGTCTTTGAATTGCAACGGTAGGAACCAAGAGCCTTTATTGCAGCTTGGCTATCTGCAAATATCTTTATCGATTTGTTTGTGCATAGGTCTTTTAAGCTTTCCTTTGCACACATCTCGATGGCATAAACTTCTGCCTGGTGTATGGTTGCGTACTTGCCGAGGCTAGCTGATAGTCTAGCATCGGTGCTGCCCCCATATGCGCCGGCTCCTACTCCCATATTGGTTTTGGAGCCGTCAGAGTACCAGCAGAGATCCGCTCTCAACAGGGTCGATTGATTCCGGTCCCAGTCCTCCCTTTCCGGGAGGACGGTCTTGAAAGACAGATCTCTGCTGATTTTTGTAGGCATCAAGTCCGAGACCATTCCCAGAATCCTGTGACAATCACTGTCATCAAGGAGTCCGGACCCCCTCAGACTGACTTCCCTCGGCATGTTATCTGCCGTTTGTTTTAGTCTGTACGTTGTCCACCTCGCCACCCTCTCCAACCATATGTGAAGTGGGGGAATATTGAGGAGGACCTCCAGAGCAACTGATGGTGCGGTGCTTATCGCTCCCGTTATCATCAGACATGCTTGTCTCTGTAGATGAGCCAGTTTGGCCCTCGCGGTACCACGTAGCACCTTAGGCCACCAAACTATGGCTCCATATGTTATCATAGGTCTGATAACCACTACATAGAGCCAGTACATCTGTTGGGGGTTTGTTCCCCAGTTGTTCCCACAGATTCTCCGGCAGGTCCACAGGGACATCTTAGCCCTGCGGATAACATTTTCTAACTGTCTGTCCCAGTTGAGCTTCTTATCTAGGATAACTCCCAGATATTTTGCTTGGTCCGAAAATGGAATGTTTTCCCCCATAAGATTAGGTGGTTTTAATTTGTCCAACCTTCTTCTTCTGGTGAACGGGACAATGATCGTTTTGCGAGGGTTCACAGACATCTGTTCCCTACGGCACCAATCATTGACTACATTTAGTGCTTCTTGAAGAGTACTAGACAGTTCCTCCTCAGATTTGCCTCTAACCATTATGACAAGATCATCCGCATACGCCTGGACCTCAACCTCCCAGAGTCCGAGGATAGCCAGCAGGTCGTCCACAAAGAGGGACCACAACAGGGGGGATAGAACGCCCCCCTGAGGACACCCTCTCGCAGCCCTAACGCTGACCACCTCTCCCCGTAATGAGGTAATAATGGTCCGATTGTGCAGCATGTTTCCGATCCAGCCACAGATGGTAGGTTCCACCCCCCTAGCGATAGTGGCCTCGTAGAGGGAGATCGGTAATGCATTATTAAATGCTCCTTCTATGTCGAGAAATGCCGCCACCGCAACCTCTCCATTTTCCAGAGAGTGTGTGATCTTCTCGACGAGGTTATTGAGCGCTAACTCAGTTGATTTGCCAGTTTGATAGGCATACTGGTGGGTATTTAGGGGGTTCTTGGGTAAGATGTTCCCCCTAATGTGTCCGTCCAGTATTTTTTCCAATCCCTTCAGGAGGAATGATGTAATACTGAGAGGTCTCAGTGAAGTAGGTAGGAGGTCATTACGTCCCAATTTGGGAATGTAAACCCCCCTAACCACCGTCCAGCTGGAAGGAATGTAGTTCCAGGCCAGACTGGCTCTGAACAGCCTGAGAAGGAAGGGTAGGAGAATCTCCAGTCCCTTTTGTAGTAGGATCGGTACCACCCCATCCTCCCCTGGCGACTTGAATGGCTGGAAATGATTCACAGCACACTCCACTGCCGAGGCTGTAACTATTCTCCGAGCAACTAGCCAGTCCTCCCTTTGGGGGCGTTTAGATCGTCCCTCAGCTGGTAGGACCTCACCGTTGCTCAGGATCAGACAATCTGGGAAGTGTGTGTGTGCTAAGAGCTCTAACGTTTCTTTCCGAGATTCAGTAAAGGAACCATCTGGTCGTTTTATCGATCCCAGTTCCTGTACACGGTCGCGTGAGAGAATCCTGTGGATTCTGGCGCTGCTGGGCACACTATTAATGTCCCCGCAGAACCTCCTCCAGGACTCCCTCTTAGCGTTCCTGATCTCTTTATTATAATGCGTTAGAGCAGTTTTATATTGCTCCCAGTTGCCTGTAATCTTAGCACGATTGAAGAGACGTCTAACTTCTCTTCGTAGTTTATCGAGGTTATTATTCCACCAAGTAGACCCCCGACTGTCTCTCTTTGACCTCAGTGGACAGTTTTCGTGATAGGCAGAGACCACAGCTTCCCTAACCTGTTCGGCCGCAATCTCGATCTCATCACGATCCCTCACTGTGGGGATTGCGGACCCAAGTCTGCCGGCGAGGGACTGTTTGTATCCCTCCCAATCCGTCCTCCTCGGGTCCCGATACTCTAACACAGGTCTAGGGCCTGTTTCAATTTCAAATAGGATATGGGCATGGTCTGAACATGAGGGTTCAGACGACACCCTCCATTTGAGGATTTTTGAGCTCAAAAGCCTTGAGCTGATCGTAAGATCTAAAACCTCTCTCCGGTTAGCTGTAAGAAAGGTGGGTTCCGAGCCTATGTTGTTGACAACCAGCTCCTCCCCTAAAATGTATTCAAATAATGATTCACCTCGTCTGTTAGTGTCCGTGCTCCCCCAAGCCAAGTGATGGGAGTTCGCATCACACCCCATTACGAGGTGATAATTGTTCCTCTTGCAGTAGTAGATCAATTTCCGCACTTCTGCTGGAGGTGGTTGTTCTGCATCTCTGTCTCCAGGGAAATAGGCCGAACAGGCCACTACTTCCAGCCTGGTCCCCCCGGATGTGATCACGAGATGGATGGATGCCATGTCCTTGGTGCAGTACTCTGAAAGTGTAAAATACTGCAAGTTGTTTCTGATCCAGATACAGGCTCTGGGTTTAGTACCAGAGCCCACCTCTACTATCTTACCAGAAGTGTTACCCAGCCCTTTAGTTCGTTCCGAATTAGCGGTCCAGGGCTCTTGGAGAAGAGCAATATCTATTTGCTCTTCCTTTAATTTCATGCTAAGGAGGTATGTCGCAGCCTTAGCATGATGCAGATTAGCTTGAATGCACCTTAAGTTGGTGGGCATTGGGGTAGGAATATAGGAGTGTATAGAGGATAAAGGAGTAGGTTAAGGAGCTTAAAGGAAAAGGGAATTATGGTGCAGGTTCCTCCTCCTTTTTAGGAGCTCGATAACCAAGCTTCCTATAGGAGGGTCTACCTTTGGTAGTCGTCCTAGGGGTGGACTTTCCTTTCCCCTGTTTTTACCCTCTGGAGGTTCCAGTGGAAGGTTGAATCCTGCCACCTCCTCTATTGGGTCTGTGTAAGTCGTGTCCATGTTTGGTCCCACGAGCAGCAAGGGAAAATAGACCTCCATGGAAGAGCCCCGCATCCCATGAATAGGCATTTACACAGGGAGGTCGCCCGGTTTCCCTGGGGAGGGTTAACGTTAGCGACAGAATTACCAACCTGCCAATGCTCGGCCATATCGGCCAGAAGCATCATCGCCTCGGCACCAACCCGCCAACGACCTTGCGATGTGGGTTTTTTATAGAGGACTCTCCTCGCAATGCCGGCCAATTAAGGCAAGCATTCCCGGCCCTCCTAAGACATGACTAGGAAGGTTACGGTTTGGTTAGTTCATTTAGTTCACGTCTAATAGTAGACGCTATCCAGGGTGCACCACGTGGAGGCGAACTAACTTTACACCCCAGGATGGCCCATAAGTCGTTCGTGATTCAAATTGTTTGTTTTTTTTATTATTAAATTTTTTTAAATTTTTTTTTAGAACGCCCTATGTTATTGCATTTTTGCATTTTCCATCGAAATATAATACATCTTTGTAAGAAAAGAAATTCGGGACGCAGCAAGTGCGTTATGGTAGCGAATTTTCATTAAATGCTTCAAATTTGAATAGCTCAATTTGCTATTAACCTATAAGGTTGACCAGGAAACTAGTTTTTTCAGGAACAATTTAAGTTTACTTTCGGAAACTTTTGTACATTTTCAAACAATAAAGTTATTTTGATGAAAATTGGCACATTGTTTCTACTATATAGATTATACTGGTAACCAAATTTGATGCCTGCTTTCTTAAAATACATATTTGCTATTAAAAACATTTTTTTGAAAATTCACTACCATAACGCACTTGCTGCGTCCCGAAACTTTGACAAGTTGTCAGACAACTGAAATAGAAGGGGTACCTGAAAATACAATATTTGCAATATCTCCCTGTAGCTGGGAAACTAAGAGGGCTGTGATAGTTGTGTTTACGGCATGTTTTGTTTCACAAAAAAGTATCTAAGGTTCGCGAAAACCGCAAGCTTCTATGATTACTAATAACCGAAATATACAGCAATTGCAAAATGGGACACCTATACAGGTTATCTTTAAGATTATGTGTTTGAGTTTCTTTACTGACGCGTGTGCTTCTAGAGTTTAAATTGTAATTTTTATGTGTATGTTTTTTAGTGAATTTTTATTTTAAAAAATTCACTAATAGAGAGGTATCGATGGTGAGACTTTGCAAAAAATTTTTCAAATGAGTGCGAACTAGGACCCCTAGAACCCATATCCGGTGTCAGTTTCAAATTATATATATATATATATATATATATATATATATATATATATATATATATATATATATATATATATATATATATATATATATATATATATATATATATATATATATATATATATATATATATATATATATGTATGTATCCATCCGCTAATTCAAAAATAATTAACTGGTTTCGATGAAACTTGGCAAGTGCCTTTCTTCTATTAATGGCTTGGATGAGTTCGTTAGTCAGAAAAATCGGACGGGGTTTTCCGGAAAAATTTTGAGTTTTCTTTCGAAAAAAATTTTTTTTCTCTGAAAGTAACAAAGCTGTTTTAATGAAATTTAGTATATATGTTGCCTCAGAAGAGATTGTACTGCGTACCAAAATTCAACTGTCTAAGTTTAGAGAAAATTGAGTTAATCAAATTTTAAATTTTCTTTCGAAAAAAATTTTTTTCTCCGAAAATTACAAACTCATTTTAATGAAATTTTGTGGATATCTTGCCCTAGGAAAGACCTTACTCCGTATTAAAATTAAACTCTACGTTTATAAAAAAATGAGTTATTTAAATTTGAAGCATTTAATAAAAATTCACTACCATAACGCACTTGCTGCGTCCCGAGTTTTTTGTTTTGACGTGCGCTACGCATTTCTTATCTATTGATGGTGCAAATAAATATGTTTAAGTATTATGTTCCAAGAGTGATGTTATTTTAACATACCATGAGTTCGCTTGCTCACATGGCTAAAGGGGTATTTCGATATGACAGCAATATCAATACAGTTAAATTATCTGCGTTCTTATTTAATCGTAGATGCGAATGGTTATTTTATTGGTTGCATAATTAATTAATTACGCATAATAACTAATATGTACGTTTTATACATTAATTACAGTACTTAAACGAATGAGTATTTATCATTAATACATTATTTACCTTTATGGATGTAAATTTCTGTCTATGTATTTTTGTTCGTTTCTCGGTTTCAGTAGCTCATTTCATCCGAGAATGTTACGAGTAGCGATTACACGAGCAAGTGAACATTATATTTGTTATTTGCTTTGCCAGTTGCGACGTATGGGTGATTAAATGTTGTATTTTCTTTGAAGTCTCCCCTCAAGTGTGTTTATAGTGATTTATATACATGTAATTTCGTTTCGGATAAACAAACACATCCTTTTTTACAAATGGCTATAAACATGGCCACCAAACAAAATGTTATAGAATCTTCCTAGAAAACTTATGTATTGTAATACAGAGTGGTTCTGGGGTAATGGGCCAAAATTCATGAGTAGACTCCTAAGGTAAAATATTTCGATTTCAGCCGAACTTAGGTTAGTCTAAAAATTGATAGTTAAATAGACACAGGGTGGGAAATGCAAGATATTCTTTTAGATTATTTTTTTTTCATTTCTTTTTTAAGAAATGCTAATATCCATACAACGTTTTGAGGTTTGTGGTTTTTTGGGTCGAGGATATAAAATCTACCCACAGTTTGGTGATAGTTAAAAGAGGGCGCCAGCTGCAGTAGACTTCTTTTTTCGGTGCCATATCAGGTCCCCCTAACGTTGGCAATTACATTGGCGAGTTGTTCGCGGTTTTCGGCTAATCTGAATAGTTGTTCGGCACTGCGTATTCCAGTCCAATCGCGAATGTTCTTTAGCCATGGCATCTGTTTCCTTCCAATTCCTCGGCTGCCTTCGATTTTATCTTTCATTATAAGCTGGAGCACCTTGTATCGGTCTCCTCTAAGAACATGTCCTAGGTATGATATCTTTCGCACCTTAATAGTGACAAATATTTCACGGACGGCATTCGCTCTATTTAATACTGCTTCGTTGGTCTGCATAGCTGCCCAGGGTATTCGAAGCATTCTTCTGTGCAACCACATCTCAAACGCTTCCAGTCGACTGATCGTAGCAGCCCTCAGAGTCCAGGTCTCAGCTCCATACAACAAGATGGACCAAATATAACATTTGATCATTCTTTGGCGCAATCTTAGGTTTAAGTTGTCGTTAGAGAAAAATGATTTCATTCTCATGAAAGTTGAGCGCGCTGTTTCAATTCTGCACTGTATCTCTTTATCAGAGTCTAGATGTTCTGCGATATAACAACCACGGTATTTGAATTGGGCAACTCTCTCAATGTTTTGTTGGTCTATCTGTAGGGAAGCATCGGCGTGCGGTTGGCGACTGAATATCATACATTTTGTCTTGCAGTAGACTGGATCTGTTGAAAACGACATATTTTTTTTAGTGAATCTTCTTCGATAAAATTCACTAATGAGGAGATCTCGACTTTTGAATTTTGAAAAAATTTCTTCAAATGAGCGCGATCTAGGACCCCTAGAACCCATATCCGGGGTCAGTTTCAATTTTTATATGTTTATATATATATATATATATATATATATATATATATATATATATATATATATATATATATATATATATATATATATATATATATATATCACACCGATAACTCAAAAAATAATGGGCCGATTTTGATAAAATTTGGCACGTACTTTTCTTTTGTAAATAGCTTGGATAAGTTCGTTAGTCAGGAAAATCGGACGAGGTTTTCCGGGAAAATTTTGAGTTTTCATTCGAAAAAAATTATTATCTCAAAAAGTAATTAGCCGATTTTAATAAAATTTGGCATCTACCTTTCTTTTGTAAATAGCTTTGACAAGTTTGTTAGTCAGGAAAATCGGACGAGGTTTTCCGGGAAAATTTTAAGTTTTCATTCGAAAAAAAATTTTATCTCAAAGAATAATACGCCGATTTTGATAAAATTTGGCACGTACCTTCCTTTTGTAAAAGGCTTTGACAAGTTCGTTAATCAAAAAAATCGGACGAGGTTTTCCGGGAAAATTTTGAGTTTTCATTTGAAAAAAAATTTTATCTTAAAAAACAAAAAGTAGACTGGATCTGTTGAAAACGACATATTTTTTTAGTGAATCTTCGTAGATAAAATTCACTAATGAGGAGATCTCGACTTTTGAATTTTGAAAAAATTTCTTCAAATGAGCGCGATCTAGGACCCCTAGAACCCATATCCGGGGTCAGTTTCAATTTTTATATGTTTATATATATATATATATATATATATATATATATATATATATATATATATATATATATATATATATATATATGTATCACACCGATAACTCAAAAAATAATAGGCCGATTTTGATAAAATTTGGCACGTACTTTTCTTTTGTAAATAGCTTGGATAAGTTCGTTAGTCAGGAAAATCGGACGAGGTTTTCCGGGAAAATTTTGAGTTTTCATTCGAAAAAAATTATCTCAAAAAGTAATTAGCCGATTTTAATAAAATTTGGCATCTACCTTTCTTTTGTAAATAGCTTTGACAAGTTTGTTAGTCAGGAAAATCGGACGTTTTCCGGGAAAATTTTAAGTTTTCATTCGAAAAAAATTTTTATCTCAAAGAATAATACGCCGATTTTGATAAAATTTGGCACGTACCTTCCTTTTGTAAAAGGCTTTGACAAGTTCGTTAATCAAAAACATCGGACGAGGTTTTCCGGGAAAATTTTGAGTTTTCATTTGAAAAAAAATTTTATCTTAAAAAATAAAAAATCTATGATAACCAAATTTGGTAGGTAGGTTTACGATATAAAAAGCAAACTATATACCAAAATTTAGATTTCTATGTTACAAGAAAAAAAAGTGCTAAAATATTTTGTGCCAGATCATTTCTATGAAAATTCACTACCATAACGCACTTGCTGCGTCCAGGCTTTTTACTTTAAGGAAATGTATCTTCGGCAGCAAATTACTATTTTACCACTTTTTAATCATTAGTCCATATATCGCACTGTTTTCGAGATATCTAGCTTTAAAGCTTTCAATGCTGATAATTGACATAATTAAAATATGGTAGAAATGTCAAAAGCAATGAGAGCCTTGGTGGTTCAGGGGCAAGAACGTGTGCCTCTGAACCGAAGGGTACTGGGTTCGATCCCAGGGTTCTCCTTTCACTTTTTCAGTACAAACTGTAACATTAACATCAACCGAGGTTCTGGCATTGAATTTGAGCAAGTTGGATGTCTGCACGTTCTGCCCTTCGGAGGGGGCTTAAAGCTGTCGGTCCCGTATCCATGTGATGGTGGGCACGTTACAGATCCCTAGCCTCCTTACAGAAAGGCGGGGGTTTGGCAAAATTTCCAGGATAGTGAGGTGAAACTGCCCGCTGGCGTCGGTGATTGGCCATAGTCGCCGAAATAGGCTGACGTTGAAGAAACGAAAAGAAACAAACAAACAATCAAAAGCAATGGCTTATTTAGAATTAAGAATGGGGTACACTTGTTCTCGATCTCTGATACTCTGGCATTAAATTGTGACATCCGACGGTAACAAGCTTCGCATAGGTTTTTTAAAGTCAACATACTTGGTTTTGTTGGAATTTATTATTAACTTGTTGAACTCACACCAGCTCACAAAATCCTCCATGGCTGCCGACACCCCTGCTCTTAGTTCTTCGATAGTGGTATCGTCAGCGTACATAGACAACCTAGCATTCCTGATATGGTCTGGCAAATCATTCATGTAGAGCAAAAACATGGTAGGTCCCAACACACCTCCCTGTGGAGTTCCCGACAGAACGTTAGCACCTCTAGAACATTCCTCGTTGATTTTAACACGTATATCTCGATCCTGTAGATAAGACACAAACAACGGTTGCGAACAACCGCGTATACCCAAGGCCTCAATTTTTCTGGAAATGGTTTTATTGTCTACAGCATCGAATACCTGAGATAAATCACAATATAGTAATTATATATTTGTTTCCACCAATCAATTCATAAATATGTTGAGAAAAATGTGCAGTGGCTTCTTCTACAGAATGTCCTTATCGAAATCCATATTGACAAGCCGCTATAAACAACCTCGGTGGTTCAGTGGTAAGAACGTGTACCTTTGAACGGAGGGGTGTCGGGTTCGATTCCCAGGGTTTCCGTTTTACTTTTTCAGTACATACTGTACAACTAACACCAAACGCGCTTGTGGCATTGTATTTGAGCAAGTTGAATATCTGCACATTCCGCCCTTCGGAGGGGGCGTAAAGCCGTCGGTCCCGTGTCCATTCGATGTTGCCCACGTTCAAGATCCCCACCCTCCTCACAGAAAGGCAGTGGCTCGGCAAAATTTCCGGGATGGTGAGATGGAGCTGCTCCCTGGCGTAGGTGATTAGCCATAGTCGCGAAAATAGACCGACGTTAAAGAAAAAAGGCGTTATAAGCTTATAACTTTCACGAAATTCCACTGATCTCTTGCTAGTGCCTTTCTCGATTATTTTCGGCAAGGTACTGGCTATGGTCAGTTGCCTGTAGTCTTCAATAGAGTTCGGATCGTCTTTTTTATGTGCCGGAATAACTTTTTTAAATTAAGGTTAATTATCTGGGTCAAAACTCCCAACATAATGTAGGCACATTCTTATTAATGCTGCCGACAATGGATCGATTTCAGACGAATCCTTACTTTAAGTGACAATCAAATACAGCACTTCTTTTTCAGTAAATGGTTTAAAAATATATTCTGGTTGTGTTTTTTGCAGATAGTTCCAGAACCATTAACAGCCCATTCGCCACTAGTTTTTCCTGCGTGGAATTTATTTAAAACTGGCATAGATATCACACATTTCTCGCTTGTCAGTAATCTCTAAGCTATTATAAGTTAATTATTATAGCAAGCACATCTGTTTTTTTTTGCCTTCCATGGGTTTTGTTTACGATACGCCATATGCATTTTGCCTTATTATTTGCGCTATCAATAAAGTGGCCATAGAAGACTTGTTTCGCCTTGATCTTAACACCCAGTTGTCAGTTGTCTATGGAGTTTTTCGATCCGACAGTCCTAAGTTATCTATCTTTCATAATTAAGGAAATTGTTGTCTTTTCAACTCTTTGCTGTAGATATACTCACTTTTATGATGCGTTCTAGGTAGCATTCTCCTTAAAGAAAAGCCTGTTTCAAAGCACATTGTTATTAAAGTTAGAAATTCATCGAACGTAGAATTTCTCTGCAAAACTTAACCTTAAAAATGTAACGTCACATTTACTAGAAATATCCAACTGATTGTATTTCCTTACTCAATTGGGTGTGATCCGTTCTGTCACTCAAATAGTAGCAGAAACCTAGATGTCGTTTTTGACTCAAAGCTCGCGTTTGCGGATCATCTTTATCAAATGGTCTCTTCGGCATATATGGTGTTGGGGCTTATGTTACGGAATTCGCGGAGTCTTTTTTCCCTTAGGGCTCGCTCGCGTCTTTGCCGCCCCGATAGCACCGCATCCTTTGGCTTGTTTTGCATGCCCTTTATCTTTTCTACTCTACCCATTCCAAAATCACACTTGAACTAGTCTGCACAGCAATTGGTTGGGTGAAGTTTTATATTGCTCTGTCTCCGGTCTAGGATGTCCGTAGATCAGTTGTCTTTTGGTGTCCAGAGCTTAACACTCGCACAAGATGTGCTGGGCTGATTCCTCCCGCTAGCCACAGAGTCTGCATCCCAGGTCCCCCTGGAACCGCCTCATTTTATGCAGGTGTTTCTTGACAGCCATGCGTCCCGTCAAGAGTCCTGTTATGTTACTGAGCTGTCCTCTGCTAAGATTTAGCAGCTCCACAGCTCCTTTGAACTGGGTCGGCGTCTTACGTCTCGAGCTAGACAATTGTTATTTAATGCTTTTGTCCTCCCAAGGTTGGAGTACGCCACGATTGTATGGTCGCCGCATTGTAAGGTCCATATTATGGAAATTGAGCGGATACAGGGGTTCTTTCTTAAATCGCTGGTTTTTGCTGAAGATGGAGTATACCCTTCAATTGGGTTTCCACAGCAGAGTTTGTTGGTGAGATTTAGCCAGCATGATTTGAAAGTTCGGAGGAATTTTACGGCTGCTGCCTTCATAGTGAAGCTAATCAGGAACCAAATTGACCGTTTGTTTATTTTGGACAGGCTGAATTTTGCTGTGCCGAGGGTAAATAGTAAGTCATCTGTGACATTTTACAGTGTTACACCTAGAAAGTTAAAGTATTCACCTTTGCTTCTTATGTGTTGTGCCTGCAATGAGATTTGTGATAAATTTGACATATTTTATTCACATACGAATGCACTGTGGAACATATTCTTTGTCATGCCAGTAATTTAAAATTGAGGTGGAAATTAAAGTTAGGATTATGATTAAATAAAATTAGGTTAAGTTAAATTTAGGGCTGATATAATGTGTCACTGACCCCATTGTTGTTTTTCGATTTTGGGTACGTGTATGGATGGTTGTGCACTATTGTCTTGTCTTGGTTTATAGTTTTGACATATATTGTGTAATATTTTGTGTTTTATATAATTGACTTGATATTAAGTTGCATGCTAGATACTGTGCTCATTTTGTATAGTATATCTTTGTAAATTTTGTTTTGTTTGCCACATGCCATGTAATTGGGGAGATCTGTTTGGCAGTCTATTGATAAACAAATAAATAATTAAAAGTCAAACATATATGCTAGCAGATTGCTCCAGAATGGCTCTATATTTGCTTTGCTAAACTGGCATTTCTTCTCAACATTCAATTTATCTTAATAACATGGAGAGTTGTATAGGAAACAACAAGATCAACATCGTAGTGGTGAGAGACACCCGGATCATAAACCCGACAACTAGTGTCTTTATAATCTAGGTTTGCAATCATATAGTCTATGCAGGTACTCGAGAGGAGAATTTTTTTTTCTTACAATCAGAGTCTAACATTAACTAAATTATGCAGCCGGCAGGAGTCCAACAAATCATTGGGTCTCGATTTGATTCTGGATTCCGCCATTTGATTAATATTGAGGTCACTGCAAAAAATAACACGAGGGTACCTAAAACATATTGTCGAGAGAACGTTAATGGCTCTGGAAAATACACATTTTTAAGATGTACGGTGAATATTCTACACTTGTCTTTATCTGTGTTATAAACGTCGCTAATTTTTAAACTGTAGGTGGTTTGCGATTGTCGAAGGATTCTTTTCTAGCTCTCTAAACAGAATGATCTCCTACTTCTAGATCGCTTATATATTTTCTGTATGATAATATTGTATGTTCATCAAGTTCTCTTTTTGCTTGGTGACTTATTGGTTTAGTTTGGTTTTCAGTTGGCTATTATGATTTTCTAGCCATTGTCGTCCAACGCTCTTTTTTCCTTAATTAAATTTAGAATATATTGAGGTATTATGTATGACTTCATTGGTCATAATTGTTGATTAAGCACAATGGTTGGCTCATGTAGGGCATGCACAATACATGTGGTTAAATGTTTTACAGCGCTATCTACATCCTGTCGTGTATAGAGTCTACGTAGCGGTGTCAAGCGTCTGTCGATGTCTTCTTGAAAATTGTTTCAATCAACCTTACAATTTATAAATCTTGGTTGTTTAAATGGTGATCAGAATCCAGTTCAGTGAGTACCACTTGATAAGCTGGAGTGATGATGGTATTTCTTACCAAAGCAATGTATAATTCTTGATCACTGCATGTGTGGTTTTTCATTGATGAATCTGTCAGAGTGAATAGTATAGTATATCCTGTCCTGTATAGAGTCTACGTAGCGGTGTCCAGCGTCTGCGGTTGTCTTCTTGAAAATTGTTCCAATCAACCTTACAATTTATAAATCTTGGTTGTTGTTGAAAGGAAGATCAGAATCTAGTTCTGTGAGTACAACTTGATAAGCTGGACTGATGATGGTATTTCTTCTCAGAGCAATGTATAATTCTTGATCACTGCATGTGTGGTTTTTCATTGATGAATCTGTCAGAGTGAATAGTATAGTATATCCTGTCCTGTATAGAGTCTACGTAGCGGTGTCCAGCGTCTGCGGTTGTCTTCTTGAAAATTGTTCCAATCAACCTTACAATTTATAAATCTTGGTTGTTGTTTAAAGGAAGATCAGAATCTAGTTCTGTGAGTACAACTTGATAAGCTGGACTGATGATGGTATTTCTTCTCAGAGCAATGTATAATTCTTGATCACTGCATGTGTGGTTTTTCATTGATGAATCTGTCAGAGTGAATAGTATAGTATATCCTGTCCTGTATAGAGTCTACGTAGCGGTGTCCAGCGTCTGCGGTTGTCTTCTTGAAAATTGTTCCAATCAACCTTACAATTTATAAATCTTGGTTGTTGTTTAAAGGAAGATCAGAATCTAGTTCTGTGAGTACAACTTGATAAGCTGGACTGATGATGGTATTTCTTCTCAGAGCAATGTATAATTCTTGATCACTGCATGTGTGGTTTTTCATTGATGAATCTGTCAGAGTGAATAGTATAGTATATCCTGTCGTGTATAGAGTCTACGTAGCGGTGTCCAGCGTCTGCGGTTGTCTTCTTGAAAATTGTTCCAATCAACCTTACAATTTATAAATCTTGGTTGTTGTTTAAAGGAAGATCAGAATCAAGTTCTGTGAGTACAACTTGATAAGCTGGACTGATGATGGTATTTCTTCTCAGAGCAATGTATAATTCTTGATCACTGCATGTGTGGTTTTTCATTGATGAATCTGTCAGAGTGAATAGTATAGTATATCCTGTCGTGTATAGAGTCTACGTAGCGGTGTCCAGCTTCTGCGGATGTCTTCTTGAAAATTGTTCCAATCAACCTTACAATTTATAAATCTTGGTTGTTGTTTAAAGGAAGATCAGAATCTAGTTCTGTGAGTACAACTTGATAAGCTGGACTGATGATGGTATTTCTTCTCAGAGCAATGTATAATTCTTGATCACTACATGTGCATTTTTGCATTAATAAATCCTTCAGAGTCAATAGTTAGGTTGCACAAAATGGTAACTTCGCCATTGCTGACTACTTGTATCGAATAAGGTTTGTACCATTTGTGTTCCACAGGCATTTCATATTATTATTACAACTATTATTATTTTTCCAGTGAAACTGTAAGCTATATTTTTTTCTTAAAATATAACTTTTTTGTTGGGTGCGCTCATGCAGACCCCATTCACGGCCCCATAGGTGCCGGGGGATATCGAGGTACTGTGAGACTGTACGCACTAAAACCCCCTCCTTGGGAGTACCGGACCTCAGTCCATACCTCCGTCGGAAAGATTTCACACAATGACTTTTTGGGTATGAATGTTTCCCTTCTGTTTTTGCCGCGGGGGCGTTAGCGGGTAAGTATAAGCTTTGGACGCTTATGCTTATGTGGAAGTTGCTCATCGTAGTCGGTGGCACTACTGAGAAGAGCATTTGGGTGAGAAGCGGCTTTTGCGAACTGAGTTGTGGATAGTTGAGTTATGAACTCAAGTATCGAAGGCATTTCCAGATCAGAGTGAATCTGACTGTTTCGGACAAACCATGGCGCTCCGGTAACCATTCTCAGAATTTTGTTCTGGATTATTTGAAGGGTCTTGATGTGTGTTGCGGCCGCGGTGGCCCATGCAGGTGATGCATAGGTCAAGGCTGGCCGGATGATAACTTTGTACATGAGCAACTTGTTGTTCATGGACAGTTTGGAATTACTACTTAGAAGTGGGAACAGCTTCGAGATGAACATCGAGGCTTTTTTTCGGGCGTGATCGACATGAGGGCGCCATGTTAGGTGTTTGTCGAGGAAAACCCCGAGATATTTGGCGGAATCTTGCCAGGGAATTAGACGGTTGTCTAATGAAACGTGTTCGTGAGGTGTGTGTCTCCTCTTGGAAAATAGGACAGCTTAACATTTATCGGGGTTTATGGCTAGAAGGGATTTCCTATACCATGATTGCAGCTCGACTACGGCGGTCTGAAGTCGTTCGGTTATTATCCTCGCCTGAGTGGAGCTGCTGAGGATGGTAGTGTCGTCTGCGTACATGCGTATGTCACGTTTAGGGGGGCTGTCAGAATGTCTGCGACAAATATATTGTACAGCAGAGGGGAGATAGCAGAACCCTGCGGGAGACTAGCCGTGGCTGGGTACGTTCTAGATCTGGCTCCCAGATGTTTGACCTGGTACTTCCTCTGTTGTAGGTATCGCCTGATTAGCAGAATCAGAGAGGATAATTAAATGATAGAAGTTTGTTTAGGAGGCCCGCATGCCAAACCCTATCGAAGGCTTGAGCAATGTCAAGAAATATTGCACCAGTTGACTTGTTTTTATTAAATCCTTCGGTGATGTTTTCCACCACACGAAGGACATGGTCTGTGGTGGAGTGGTGGTGTTTGAAACCGAATTGCTCATCCGGGAGGATATGATTTTCTGTTGTGAATGAAGCTAGCCTTTTCTGAATCAGTTTTTCGGCGATTTTGCCGATGACTGGTAGTAAGCTAATTGGCCTGTTTCGGGATGTTGATAATGTCGGCAAGTTTCCACATGGAAGAAAAATGTTGAAATCGCAGCATGGCATTCATAATCGTAACTAGGAATACCACGGTTGTGCGGGGAAGGTTTTTCAGGGCTACGTTGGAGCCCTGAAATATAACTAACTAGATGGGTGCCTCAAAAGAATTTCGTTATAATTATTTTTTCTCCAGTGAAACCGTAAGCTACATTTTTTCTTATAATATAACTAACTTAGATAGATGCCTCTAGAGAATTTTTTAGGTATTATATAATGTAAATATTACAAGGTAAACCGATGTTTTAAAACCTCAAAAGGTAAATAGTAATTTACATTACCAGAAAAAGCGTCAATTTATTTTTAATGGCAAGGTTACATTCTTGTTGTAGCTGATACTTTGAACATGCGTTTTATTCTAACAACTAATATTGAACTAGTGAATTATTTAAATATATTATTGTACCCGTAGCTTTTATTATAAAATTATTAGGTTCTCACCATTCATTAACCTCGCTGACGCATTTAATTGTTATTTTTATTCGCTATTTAAATTAATTTGGCACGTGCCTAACATAATAATAAACTCAGGTATTGTATACGCACACAACATGTAACAATATCACCGTCTTCATGTTTCATTCTTCAAACAGTCTGTAGCGGCTTACAATAGGTTTCCAAACACTCTGATGATTCATGTCTCTGATTATTATTATTATTATAATAGCGTCGTGTTCTCCAGTTCCAGTGTTTCCCAGATACGTTCTCTTGTCGCGGTTTGAGTCAACTAGCCAACTTAGTCCGGTGCAGACTTCTTCTCTGATAGGATGTGTACATTAACAAGTGAATTTCGTGATATTCGAACTTACAAGCTTAAGTGATCCAAGTGACCGGTGAAAAGTGATAATAGTGACAAGTCTGTGCTCTAATAGTGCCTAGCGACTATTGAATTGCAACATGACGAAGAACAAGCAGCAACACTTCCCTCTGATGACTACTTTTGCCAACCTAAGCAAGAAGTTTAGGAATAAAGAGAAATACAGAAGGTAACGTCTTTATTTTCATCACTAGTCTCTGTTCAGTTTATTTATCTCGAATAGAAGCCTCAAAAAATTCATGTGGTTGGATGGAAACGAAGTTTCTTAATCGTGGATAATTTACACTGAAATTGTAAGTCTTATAAATTAAAAATGCCATGTTTTTTCACTGATAGTAAATATAAGCCTAAATAAAATCATTCATAAAATAATTGAAAATCAGTTCGAGCCCACCCTAGTCCAGTTTGTAAGGGCGTTTCGACTAAATAATGGGGGTGTCTGTATACCTTTGTAGAGGACGCTGTTCGCGATGGCTCGGCAACTAATATATAAATACTAGTTCTAGTTTTCATTCGCTTGGTTTATCCCCCTGAATTTTGTTAGCGAAACGACCGTAAGGTCTAAAGAATGTGTTGTGGTAATTTGGGTCCTCCAAAGTATACTTATATGAGCATTTGTTTGTTATTGTATGATGTGATTCCATATAAGTACCAGCCTTCATTTCTAGGTAGTAAATAATTTGGCAAAATTTGTTAGTTTTTAACTAAACTTGTCTAATTATACTTACATGTTGTTTTTACGTTTCCACTTGAAAGACGTTTTTCATATCAAACGTTGCATGTTTCTTTCGCTTTAGCTTAAGCTCGATCATCAAAACGTAGTGTTATTTAGTTTAGCTAATGACTCACTGGAACATTATGAATAATGTATCAACAAAAACAAATATAGCGGGGAAAATGTGTGAGTTATCTAAATCTTGTAGTTATTAATGTTTAAAATTTGTGTATAATGTATTACGTAATCTACGGTGTGTTTCACTTGAAATGGTAACACCTCAATAACTTTTTGTTTTTAAGCGAATTTAAAAAACTTTTATACTGTAGGTGAGACTTGTGGACCTTCTCTGAATGGGTAAACCACATTATAGCCTTAGTAAATAGCTAACCAACTGCGATCAAAAATTATTGCAAAAAATGGAAAACATTATTAGGGATTTTTTTTAACAATTTTATTTAAAAAGGGATATTTCGGAATCACCCCAAAACCACAAATTCTAAGTTTGGTTGGAAACAAACAAAAGTTACCCACAAAGATGTTCAGGACAATTATTAATTAAAACTTTATTCTCACAAGATTGTCATGATTTATTAGCAATATGAGATCTGTCACATGAAGCATTGATAATATATCATACTCCTAATAAACTCCTATACTGGTGGTAATTTTTATTGATTATTGCTGCAAAAAGGCTAACTACAGTCGAAAAAGTGGAAATTATGACAGTTGTTGCTGATAATGTGCGTTCAACAAGAGAAGCTGCACGAGAATTAAATGCAAGGCATCCTGGTCGCCTTCTAACAAGTAAGACTATTTTTAAAGTAAACCAACTTTTCAATAATACTGAAAATGTAACAAGACCCGTTCAAAGATATCCAAACGATGAAGTGATTTTGAATTTCATAAATAAAAACCCTAAAGCAAGTATTAGGACAGAATTACGTAATTTTAATTTATCTGTCTCGAAAATCTGGCGTTGCTTTCGTCGACATAGGGGACGTTCATTAACTACGTTATATGTTTTTTTTTATATTTTGTACCCCCTCCCCCTTGGTAAGATTTGGTGAGATGTGGTAGGGGACCCCTCCCCCTCACGTGAGATTTAGCCTGTAGTTTTTAAATAATTAAATTTAGTTAATTATGCTCATGTTTTTTGCTTCGTACAGCTATAAATACCACAAATCGTTAATCCTGATGTCTTCTATGTACTACATTTTTCTGTGAAATAAGTAGAAAAAAATGATGACGTTTAAGGTGCACTATAACGAATTTAATTGAGTTTAGTAAAAGTAAAAATTAGGCTGCGACCCACCCCCCTAATTCTTCACTCACTCCATGGGCTCTATGGTGTGGTTCCTCTATTGTAATAATTTGACACGTGACGTCCATGTCTTTTGGTAGTATAAGAAGACAGTCATAGTAGACGTATCTACATCCTCATTGTGCACCCTGTCTACAGGGACTTAGAGTTGTACTTCAATTGAACTTCATAAAGTTAAATTTATTTACTTGAAGTTACAGTACAACGATATATATATATTAAATTTTAAATAATATAAAAATTACAATAAAATACATATGAGTAATCTAATACCATTAAGGCTGGATGGCAAAGACTAACTGTTGAATATTAATGTTCGACATATATTTATAGACTATTAATTGCTGATCAATTTCCCCTCGGTAATGTCGCTGCACTTCAACCGGACGCTGAGTCGACGGAAAAGCCGGTGTAGCGCAACGTACCCATATGTGCTGACAGTAGCCTTGGTGTGTGTAGTATACCGGGTGGTGCAACCATAACTCCTCCGGGGCCAGATAGAAAATTTAGGGAAGCTAAATTTTCAAAGTGATATTCTCCAGGGGGATTTCTTCCATGGGGCATCTTTGTTGTTGTTGGTTGGTGTTGGATCTTGGTTCTTTGGTTGGTTTTCTTAGTCTCCATAAAGCATAGACTGCTATCAGGGCAACAATCACGTACAACAGGATGGTCCAGATGCTAGTAGACAGGCTTACTTTCGGATGTTGAACTGCATTCAATAATGACCGTTGGTGTTGTAGTTGATGCTTTGTTTTTTGTAATTCATCCAGATCTATTGATTCTAATTTGATTGGGGCTGTATTTACTACCTCTTGTAGCTGAAAGTTGGTAAGCTTCAACTTGGGTAGTTGGATGTGGTAGGTAGATACTATCTCATTGTGAGATGGGGAGAACATTTGCTTATTTACTGTCATTTGACATCCTTCGGGGATTTGAACCAAGTAGCTTCCTTCTAGATTTGTGGTTTCTTGTCGGCTACGGCATCGTTGGTGTGCTGTACTTTCACGGGGGAATACCATTATCCATTTGTTTGCACTTATCTTCTGGCTCTTCATCTGCTGTATGTTGACTGGGTGGTGTTCGCAAGTTTCGTATCTGGTGGTGAACTTGACCAATTGGACTTCACAAGGGCTGCTATTACTGATCTGATTCATCGTTTGACCTCTGCATAAGTAGTCTCCAGGGCTGACTTCTTGGCATAGTGTGTTTTGTAAGTTATAGCTTTCATCGTTAAGGGCTAGGTATTTGGATTGAGGGATGATGACGGTATAATTTTGACTAGGACCTTGTTTCACAGGAAATGCATAAAGGTGGTAATAGTTATAATGTTTAGATTCTACTAATGGAATTTCAATAGCAAACACTAAAGTATAATTTTTGTAGTAACACTTAATTATTGACACCTCCTCGTATAAAGCTACATTATTTGCATCAAGCTTATAGGGGAGATTGGTTACAAAACTCTCAATTCTTTTAAGTTCTATTAGTAAGTCTTCAGGTTCTAATATGGATGGATGCATTGTTTCTAATCTTGCAAAAGTTATTGCGTTAACTAATGTGCTTAAAATGCTTTTAATATTAATGATTTCTGTAATCAATTGTATATACACCATCTGCAGACGCATTATGTGTTCGTTATTAATTTTTTTCCTGTTCGAAACCTAAAGTGATCAACTGCAAACGTTCCTCAATTTTGTTTTGGTTTAAAATGACCGAGGATATGGTTTTATCAAATTTTTCTATGGCCTGTTCTGTTAACATGATTTGATTATCAACTATTGTTTTAATTTTGTCTTGATTTGATGTTAATTGAGAAATTGCCGTATCATAACGTTCTGCATCGTCTGCGTCCATGTTGCCTGTTAAGGTCTTTATGATTGTACCTACAGCATTAACTAGTCCTCTTTTATTACGATTATTATTAGAGGGTATAATTTGGTTAAATATTTTTTGTGTCTCCACAATTTGATGGGAAAGGATATTTTGGTAATTTTGTATCTCGTTTTGATAAAGATTAGAATGTGTGGAATTGTGAATAATGTCATGGATATCTTGGGACTGTTTATCTATGGAACGAAACCCATTGAGAAGTGGTGTTAAAGGGATTACTCGAATAATGGTCCATTTGTCAATGGAATTTTGCATTTTGCCCATGTTAATTGATAATAGTCCGGGGTTGTCATTGATCTTGTCTAATGTTATTCTTTGTCCTTGGGTTTGGATAAGGAAGATGGACCTGAAACATTAGGTCGTTTTAGATTTCGTAAATGACGTTTAGACAATTTTTTGTTTTTTCTTAAAGTCATTATATTTTTGTCAGATAGGCTTACAACCTCGTAGGGGCCGTCAAATTTAGGGTTATTCTTGTTTCGTTTGTCTACTTTTGTATATACATGTGTTTGATCTCTAAATAAGTCGGTATCATTGGTTCTATTATTAGCGTTAGAAATGGAGCGAAGCTTATTTTTCTCTATTAATTCTTTCACCTTTTCATATAATAATTTTAATTTATTTTTGTGCGATATTAGATAATCTTGTAATAGCTTTTCATGATCATTTATATCGAAAATATCCCTATTAGAGGTGTGTCCAAAGGTTATTTCTAAGGGGGTGTGATTTGTAGATGTATGTATAGTTGAGTTGTATGCCAGAAGGGCGTAGTTCATTAAATATTTTATGGGGTCTTTAGTGTACGTTTGTCGTAATATTCGAACGTGTTCAATTAGTGTTGAGTGTAGTCTTTCAATGGGACCGTTAGAATTTGGATTTTTAGGTGTAGTAAAATGAATTTTAATTTTGTGAAGCTCTAAAAGATTTTGGATGATTTCCGTTCGAAATTCGGTTCCACTGTCCATAATGATGTGTTCGGGTGTGCCATAGTACGTAAAATACTGTATGAATGCATTAGCAGTTTCTACAGGATTCTTACTACTTATAGGTATTGCTGTCCCTAATTTTGAGAAAGTATCAATGATTGTTAAGAATACTTGATTTTCTATTATAAAGGTGTCAGCATGTATAACCTGAAAGGGTTTACTAGGGGTGTCTGTTAGCATTAAGGGTATATTGGGTGGATTTCTATCGTACTTGGCTCGCTTGCAAATTTCACATTCATTAATATAGGCCGTTATTTTTTCACGCATTCTTTGAAAGTAATACTTGTTGGATATTTGTTTTATAGTTTCTATTATACCTCTATGGTTAGTTTTTCCCTCGTGATAATTTCTAATTACCTCGTTAATCTCTTCATCGTCGGCTAAGGGCAGACGATGCTTGGGGCAACTGATAATAATGGGTGCATTGTTGTTAAATATTTCCACATACACTGAACAGAAATCTTGGTATAATTTTTCTGTTTCGAAATTAAAGTAATACCTTTTGCCTATTGTAGTATATTCCTTTAGAAAATTTATGATTGCTTGTCGATTATCATTTCTCGGGATTTGCACCAAATATTTATTTTGATTGTTAACCTTTAGTTGTTTTACTGGTCTTGGATTATTATGTACGGGAGATATATAATATTGGTTTAGTTGTTTTTCTATAGGAACATCTGATATCTGAATACCTATTTTTGGTTCTACATTTACTTGTGAATGATCACTGTCTCGTAAGTCGTTATTTTGTTCAAGTGTTGTTTTGTCTGTTCGGCTTATAGGTGGAATAGTGTTGCTTGAGGTGCTAGGAATTTCTACTGGAATAAAAGAGAGTTCTGGAGGGCTCATTGGCGGAATATATTCGGGTTCAGTTGGTTGCACAACGTCATCAAAATTTGGGGTGTTGAGCTGCCTTTGTAAATCTTGGAGAGGTCTTTCGTCCTCATCAAAATTATTAGCGATTGATGAAATTTCTGCATCCTCTAAAGCATGAACTTGGATGCGGGACAAGGAATCTGCGTTGCAGTTTAGAGACCCTTTTTTATAAATTATTTCATAGTCATATTCCTCGAGTTTTAAACGCCAACGTGTTAATTTTGAATTGGGTTCCTTTAGTTGCATAAGCCATACTAAAGGCCTGTGGTCAGTATATATATAGAACTTACGACCATAAAGATAGGGGCGGAAGTATTTGGTGGCCCAAACAATAGAAAGAAGTTCCCGTTCAATGGTGGAGTATCTCTGCTCTGTTTCATTGAGGGTACGAGAAGCATAACTAATAGGTTTATCATTACCTACTGACCCTTGAGAAAGGACAGCTCCAAGGGCTACATTGGAAGCATCCGTAGTGAGTATAAAGGGTTTTGTGAAATCAGGGTATTGTAATACGGGGTCATTCATTAATATATTTTTGCATGTTTCGAAAGCTTCTATAAAACTACTATCATGAACTATAGTTGCATTTTTTTTTAAGCATCGAGTCAATGGTTTTGTTAATTTACCGAAGTCTTTAATAAATTTTCGGTAGTACCCTACAAGACCTAGAAATCCTTTGATCTCTTTTCTTGTTTTAGGTATGGGGAATTCTCTTACAGCCTTTACTTTATCAGGATTTGGTTTTACGCCTTCGGACGTGATAATGTGCCCGAGGTAGGCTACTTCCTTTTTTAAAAATTCACTCTTGTCAAGCTGTATTTTTAAATTAGCCTTTCTTAACCTTTCGAATACATTTGTCAACCTTTCTATGTGTTCTTGCAAAGAAGTACTGAAAATTATGATGTCATCAAGGTAGGTAAAACATTTTTCATTTTGAATACCCCTAAGGATATTATCCATAGCCCTTTGAAAGGTACTAGGCGCTCCCTTCAACCCGAATGGCATACGCCTGTACATATAGTGCCTCCCTTCAGAGCTGAAGGCAGTTTTTTCCATATCTTCAGGATTCATTTCAATTTGATGATATCCTGAGGCTAAGTCTAAAGTGGTATAATACTGGCTACGACCTAATTTATCCAATATTTCCGAAATATTGGGTAAGGGATACTTATCACCAATAGTTTGTTCATTAAGACGTCTATAGTCTATGACCATGCGAAATTTTTGTTTGCCACTGGCATCTGATTTTTTGTTAACAATCAGGACAGGGCTATTCCACGGGCTGGAAGATGGCTGAATAATTTTTTGTCTTAACAAGTCGTCAATTTGTCTTTTGACTTCTTGCTTTTGAGCTTCAGGTAATCGATATGGCTTAACAAATACTGGGTTAGGATTAGATAACCTAATACTATGTTTAACTTGATTAGAAAATGATAATGGGACACCTTCGCAATAAAATATGTCTCTGTACTCGTAACATAAGTTTTCTATCATGTCTCGTTCTTCGTCATTAGTGTGATCAAGTCTTAATCTGTTTAAATTTTGAATTTGTAATTTGTCAATTTCATTAGCAGTACCATCTATGTTTTCTAAGTCGATATCTTTGTTATGATGAATGGAATTTAATTCGTTAGTTGAAACAGGTTCTGCATAAATAGCTTTATGTATAATCAGCTGTACGGGATTTTCATTACTATTCACTATAGAGGTTATAGCCTGGCCATTTGAAACTGTCACGATAGATGCAGGAATAATTACACCTGACTCGAGTTTTATATTATTTATTATGCCTATGTTGGAACTACAGTCTATAGGAAGTTTGACTATTGTTTCACATCTCGCAGGCAGTATTATGTTATTTAATTCTTGTGGTTTCGAGTTACATTCGCGATGTATGTCGTCGTCACATGGTAAATACAAGGGAATGCATGTATGCTTCGTTACCAATTTCCTATTATAAAAATCTATTTTAGCTCCCAGTTGTTTGAGAAGGTCAGTACCAATTAACCCATGATATTGATTATTGATGTTAAATACATAGAATTTAAATTTGGCTCTGCCTGTTTTAAATATACTTGGTAGAGGAATTTTTAGAATTTCATTATGAAAACTGGTTTGGTGAACAGATTTAATTTGAAATTTTTCATGCTCTATAAATTTGGAATAAAAATTATGGGCAATATTTTCACATAACAGCGATTTCATCGAACCGGTGTCAAGCATAAGTCGCATTTGAAATGAGGGGTTGATTTCGACCAGTATATAAGGCAATTTAGGGTGGTTTACAGAATTTATCTGTACTATATTTTTTTGTTTAGTTCGATAACCTGAATAAAATTTTGTTCGATGTTATCTGTTTGTTCAAAAGCTGCTTCAGGTCTAGTTTCTTCTTCGTACGTTTCATGATTCGTTTCGTCAAAGTAACGAGCGTCATCTTCAGGAATTGTATAAGAGTGTGTTTCTGAAGGATAATTTTCATAAGATTCGTCATAAACAGGGTTGTCTGATTTAAATTCATGTTGAACCTCTTGATGGTATAATTGGGTAGGTGATGACTGTGCGTTAGGCCCGTTAGGACCTCTCGGATGAGTATTGCAATTTCTAGATGACGTTTCCATAGGTTCGGGCTGGAAATGTTGTCTAAAATTTGGATTGGGACGTGTATGTATCGAGGAATTTTTTGCAGATACCTCCATAGGTGTTGGCCTATAGTTTGGTCTGAAATTTGGATTTGGTCTGAATACGTTTTGTGTCAGCTGTTGTGGGGGCTGATTACGTAAATTTAAGGGCTTTCTGTATGTGGGTTGGTTATGGAATTGTCGGGGGTGCGTAAAATGCGGAACGTTATTTCTATTATTTTGCTGATTCTGTATGTATTGAGGTTGTTTATTTGGTACATTTGAGTTTTTAAAATTTGTGGATTGATTGTGGAGATATTTCATTTGTTTTTCTCCATATTGAAAATTCTCTTCTTCCAGAACAAGCGACATAGCGTGTTCTAGATTAGTCGGGTTTTGTAGCCTAACTGCTAACCCTAGTTGACCACTCAAACCATGTAAATACGTTTTCAGTGCCACTTTATCGTAAAATTCATTTTTAATTAAACGAAATGCTTCGTTTGCAGTTGTTAGTCTTACTTTTGAAGCTAAAAGACTACGTGAGTCTTGTATTCTCATACCGAATTGGTATGGGGTTTCTCTAGGGTCTGGCTTTAAGAGCAAGAGGTCCCTAGCTAAACAGTCTTCGTCTCTCTGGTCGCCGAAGTATTGTTGCAATAATTGTTTAATACGAGGCCAATTTGTGGCATCTTCCCTACTACCTATCAATGTTCTAGCTCTACCTTCTAATTTACTTATTACTATTCTAAGCATCCATTGGTTATTTGGATTGTCATCATTTGTTCTATCAACAAATGAAGTGAGAAAATTTTCACACGCTGAAATAAATAAAGCTAAAGTATGCTGGTCCCCATCGTATGCGGGAATAGCATTAATGTGATAATTTTGTAATTGATTTGCCATAATTTGATTGTTATTTGAGCTTATTGTATTTTTCTCTGTTACTATAAGTTTGGGAGGTGCTAAATTTATTTTTACTTTATTATTAAAATTGTCAACTGTCTCTGTTTCAGAGTCTGACATTAATTTATTAATCAATAATTTAAATTTGGGTAAAATTTTAATTAATATTTCCCGTAATATTTGCTTCTAACTTTAATCGATTTTAGATTAAGGTAGGACAAGGAAATTCAAAGGAACAATGAAGCACTTACGCCAATGTGAAGATGAAGACGATTTCTGTTCTTCTTTGCTTCAGCATCATAAGATACAGCGAATAAGGCAGACAACTTCGTAGGCAGAAGTTCCGTATCAAACCTTATTTTCTCTTATGATCGCTCGCGCACTCACTGTATTTTTAATTGAAAGTTACTTAAATTATTTTAATTAACTTGGACGATGACTTGAAGCTGGTTCTGAGTTTTTAACGATAAAAATCGAAGTGCGGACTTTTGCGATTTTTGTCAAAAGGGCACTAAACTCATACTAACGACTGCGCCACTTAGAGTTGTACTTCAATTGAACTTCATAAAGTTAAATTTATTTACTTGAAGTTACAGTACAACGATATATATATTAAAATTTAAATAATATAAAAATTACAATAAAATACATATGAGTAATCTAATACCATTAAGGCTGGATGGCAAAGACTAACTGTTGAATATTAATGTTCGACATATATTTATAGACTATTAATTGCTGATCAATTTCCCCTCGGTAATGTCGCTGCACTTCAACCGGACGCTGAGTCGACGGAAAAGCCGGTGTAGCGCAACGTACCCATATGTGCTGACAGTAGCCTTGGTGTGTGTAGTATACCGGGTGGTGCAACCATAACTAGGGTTTTCCAATAAGCGCGCGTCGATCCATAGTTAATAAACCGTTGTACTCATTAAAAAACGTCTTAATGAAACTTATGTGTCATCTTTGCTACAACCCAAAATTATTTTAAAGTCTACAGGTGTACCAAAAAAGTCATACCAGAAATTATATTTTTCCTAAATGGAATGCTGTAGTTTTTTATGTGGCAAATGAACCTCTCTGGGTTCTATATTCAACATCAAATTTGTAAGATTGTCAAATGCAGTGTTGTCGAGTTATTAATTTTTCTTTAAAATTTTAGTCAAAAACATACTTTTTTTAAACTGTTATATCTCTGCCACTGTTCATTTCACTGAAAAATTGACGTTTAATGTAATGTTGGCCTAGTTCATCCAGAACTATCTTTACTTTTGGATTATTTCATACAGGGTGTTCAAAATATGTCTTCAAACATCTCTACATTCGCCTTCATTTTAATAGAATTTCTTAAATACAGCACCCTGTGTATTATTGTGCCGTTGGAAACCTTAAATTGTGTCCATCCAGAAAATACCATGTTTGCCGTATCTATCACAACCTACTTTTGAGATATTAAGGTTTTTCCAAAAATTTACACAGGGAATGAAAAAAATCACAGGAGGTACGGCACAAGGAGTCTAAGCAACTGCTACTTATTGACATGACAATCTAACTAATTATTTGTACAATCCTGTGACATTTGGTGACATTTTGTGCATATTATATTTTTTAATAAGTATTTTGTAATACAGTTAAGTATACGATTGAAGAATTAAATGAAATGATTTATATCCTTGGAGAATGCTTAAAGAATTGACATCCAGAGTGTACGATGAGGGATTTTGGCATCCAGATGCAAGATCATTTCAAAGACTGATGAATAGATTTCACAGGACTGGGACAGTTAAGTACGAGAAATAGGAGAGCATCAAGCCAGTACTGTGTGAACAAAATGAGTTTAACGTTGTCGCATCTGTTGTTAAAGACCCACATAGAAGTACAGCAGACATAAGTGATAGATATGTTGACCTTAGTTCAAACCTCTGTGAAAAGAATGTTGAGAAATAATAGGTTCCATCCATATCGTGTGCAACCAACTCAAATACTTGATGGACAAGATTTCGAAAATAGGATATATTTCTGCAATTGGGATCTTCCTCGAATTGGAGAAGAGAAACGATTTTGGAACAATATATTGTTCAGCGATGAGGCGGCATTCCAAAACAGTGGTCATGTAAATAGGAATATGTACACTTTTACGCCGATGCCAATCCACCTTTCGTGATAACTGTTGACCAGCAACATGGGTGTAGTGTAAATGTGTGGGGAGAAATAATAATTGGAGACCACCTAATAGGGCCCCATTTTTTTTGTTGGACACCTCACTGGAAATTTTTCCAACATTTTTAAAATGTTAATAATCTACTGAAAAACATACACAGGGGATAAAAAATGCTACTTAATGCAATAAAAATCCAATATGGCGTCCTTAAGAAAACATAAAATTATAACCATTATCTCGAAAACGGTAAAAGATATTCTTTTGTTTAATTTTTTGTTGCAGAGACCTTAAGAAAGTGCCCATAAAGTGGCAAACCAAAATACAGTATGTTCCCAGATAACCGCGATACGGGAGTTTGTCAAATATGCATCATTTTGTTTTTTGTGATTTTTTCGAAAACAAAAAACAAATGATAAAATGTGATCGCAGTTTTGAAACGGCAATAGAATCCTGAGAAACATTACTCATTTAACCAACTTTGTAGCTCTTATAATCAATCTGGGTATATTCTATGAATTTCTTGCACTTAAACATTTTTCTACTTCGGCTGTCGTTTGGTATATTAATTGCAACCGCCAATGAACGCAGCGCATATCACATGCGTTGATATAAATATAGAGTCTTCTTCATCTCATTCGTTCATCTCACTTCGAATGTTCTTCCTTGAATGCATAAAATGCAAAATGCATTATAGTTATTGGCGGCGTAGAACTGCGCTGTGAATGTGTTTATTCGATTTTAACCTTTATGACCAGGTAAGACAGGGTTAAAGCTGGAGTGTAAATATTGGGCATTTGTTAATGAGTATCTTTAACCTAATCGACAAGAGAGAACTGCAACCTCGCAACGCATTGTCTATGACAGTTTAAAGAAATTAGCAGGAGTGGGAAATATGGAAATCAATAAGCGAAGATAGTATGTCAAGAATTTATATCATGAATATATAACAATTATTGAGGAAAATCAGAAGACAATGCTTGAAAGAGCAAAGCAGAAAAATGAAACATGAGGCACGTAGAGAAATATCAAAACTAGAAATGAAAAGACACAATAAAGAATATGCGAAATAAAAAACTGAAGTTTTAAAATTTGTAACGAGCTTTAGGAGCGAGGAAGAATGTGCGAATGGCAAATAGCCGTAGCCATCTAAATTCGAATTAAAAAAAGTTTTAATATCTAAAATTACCACATTGAAAAATATATATGAATCATTCCTACTATCAGATCTGAATTATTATTGTTTTTTGCTTTATGTATTTTATTAAGTAAGAAGGCATCTTTTCATTCCAATGCTTGAACAGTAATTACAATATGGTCAGTGGCTTATTTAGATTAAAATGAGTGAAACTGTGTTAAATAGCTACTGAAAAAAAAGTGTAATAAACTCAGGTCATTTAAGAGGTAGAAGCTTATCACTTTTTTGTATTAGTTTAACAAAATTAAGCATATTTGTGTTTTTGATAATGTATGTGTCTTATAAAAAAAATTGTTTAAAACTTTTGTTTTGTTAAATCAAGTATTCAGAGATGTGTGTCGTTCGTTTCGAGTATCATGAAAACTGCACTCGATGCACCTGGAAATGTCGGTAAATTTGATTTTTGATTTCTGCTGGGTACTCTGACAGAAAACCGTTATTCAACCTGGAATGTTATAATTATTTCCTTTCGTTTCTTGTTTATTTCTATTTTATTTATTTTTTGTGAATAAAATGTTAATTATGTTCAATATCATTGTGGGTAATTTTTTTACAAACAAACTTGGGATTTGGGGTTGTTGGCGTCATTCCGAACCACTTCTTTTTGATAACTTTTTAAATTGCTAATATTTTTCCAATTTTTTACGATAATTGTTGATCACAGTGGGCTAGTTATATTTTCCCTCTTAGGGCCCGTCCGCGATTGCCGCCCCGATAGCATCGCAGCCTTTGACTTATTGTGCATGCCCTTTGTCTTTTCTACTCCACCCATTCCAAAATCATGTGCCTTGAACTAGTCTGCACAGCAATTGGTAGGGTGAAGTTTTATATTGCCCTGTCTCTGGTCTGTGTGTCTTTTGCAGTCCAGAGCTGTAGACTCGTACAGGATGTGCTGGGCTGATTCCTCAACCTCGCCGCAGAGTCTGCATCCCAGGTCCCCCTCGAACCGCCCCATTTTATGCAGGTGTTTCTTGACGGCCATGTGTCTCGTCAAGAGTGCTGTTATGTTCTTGACCTGTCCTCTGCTAAGATTTAGCATACCCACAGCTCTCTTTGTACTGGATTCCCCAATTAGTGACTTCCCATGTCTAAGCCCTGGACAATCTGCCAAGTAAGCCTTACGATGGTCCCTGGCCCAGGACTTAATGGTTCCCCTAGCCGTGCCTTTCGATAAGCCCAAGACGGGTTCTGCTTATCCTCTCTTCACGAGTCTGTCAGCTTCTTCATTACCTTTGACCCCCGAGTGACCCGGCACCCAGTTGAGGGTGACCTCGTTCTGCCCAGCCAGGTCACTCATCTCGTCTCGGTATTCACTAACCAGCTGGAATTTGCGCGTGGGCTACTTAGGGCATTAAGGGCTGCCTAGCTGTATGTGGCTAAGAGGATCCTTTTGTTGGTATAGCCCATCCTCTTGCTCTTTCATACGCAGTGCAAGATTGCCTACATTTCGGTCTGAAATACCGTTGCATGAGCGCCAAGGGAAGTACCGTGACTTATCCTCGGTCCTTCCGAATAAACGCCTGCCCCCGTCCCACGCTTCCCGCCTGATCCGTCCGTGAACCAGACGAACGCGTCCCGTGGTAGGCCCGGCGTTTCCCACCGCCATACCTCGCGGTCGGGGATTACCACTGTAAACTTGTTTTCCCTACAGATTCGCGGGCTCGTGAAGTCTGACCTCATTTCAAGCATGGGTGCCTTCGCGATCTTTTGAATCTTGGAGTGGCTCCTGCAGCCTGGGTTGGTCAGTCTATCATTGCAAGTTAGTCTGTATCGTCCTAGCCTAGCCTACCTTACTAAGGCTAAAATGTAGTTCACTCGTTCAAAGAATCTCAACAACCTTCACATACAGAATATATTTTTAATTCGCTTAAAAATAATAAAAAATGATTCCATTTCAAGTGAAACACACTGTATGTTATGAGAGAAATGTCACTTATTTTGTTTAAAAATATTACGCATGCCTCATGCCCTTACATGCTCAGTTATAACTTTATATCTAACCAACGTTACACATTTTTGTTTCATATTTCATGCTAAAACCAAATTAGGAACTACTTGTTCGTATTCAGAAAGAGACATTGAAAGCGTGTACAAAATACATGATGTCCCATATTCATAAACAAATTCACATTTGTACTTATCATGAAACTCCTATGAATCATTAGTTTTTATATTACCAGTATGTATGTGTCCTACTAACTATTTTAGTCATCTACATGTTAAAGCGATTCATGACTTTTACTATTTAGTTTTATCATTAGCAACCATTGGCAAGTGGGTAATTTGTTTAACACACATTCAATATTCCTCCGTTGATAACACATTTACCATTAGTTTAGCATTTTGATGAATTTGCGTGTAACAAACTATGGGTTGATTTTAGTTTGAACTTTATAGACTGATTCACTAACGTTCATCTACTTTTAGTGATTTTTTAATTTAAACAAATTCACTAATGAGGAAATCGCGAATTTTGAAAAAAATTATACAAATGAGCGCGAAGTAGGCCCCTCACAAAATCTACTGAACATTACAGACAAAGACTTAATTTCCTTGGGTCAAGAAGGTCAAGTAATACGAGAAAATTGTTTTTTGAAAATTTTATAGTTTTTCTCCTGGAAGATATCTAAGTGGCGAGCGAAAACGTCAAAACTGGTAAGTTTTAACAAAGGTCAGGGGCTTGATGCAAGGATATCATTAAATGATGTATCCTTAAAATCATAGATTTCTGTTTTAAGTGTTCATTTGTTAAAATATTTACAAGAAAAAATAGATTTGATACTGAAATTATTTGCTATGCTAAACACAGTCTAATCCACGACAGGCAGTATGTATTCCGTCAGCGCAGATTAACTGCTGGCCTCCTTTCCTTTGTCACCCATTCTTGGAACAAGTCTATGGAAGTGCACGGTGAATCCCAGATTGTCGCTCTAGACATATCCAAAGCATTCGACCAGGTCTGGCACACAGCGCTGCTTAATAAACTACCGGCCTATGGCCTACCGTCGAAACTCTGTACGTGGGCAGCAAATTTCTTCTCCAACCGGAGCATTTATGTTGTCGTGGATGGCCATTCCTCTAAGCTGTATCCAATTAATGCAGGAGTTCCTTAAGGTTCAGCTTTAGCTCCTACTTTATTTCTTCTCCACATCAATGACCTCCTCTCTAGCACATCCAACCCAGTTTACAGTTACGCGGACGAGAGCACCCTCCACTCAAATATACAATATTCTAAGCATGTCTCTTTGGCCCAATTAGATGAGGATCGCAGACTCATGGAGGGTTCTATCTCCGTGGATCTCCAAAAAATATTAGACTGGGGAAGTAGAAATCTTGTACAATTCAACCCCACCAAATCACAGTCTTGCTTTCTTTCTCATAAGAGATACACCAACCCTAGACCCATCACAATAAACAACCAAGTTATTCAAAGTAATGAGTCCTTTTCACTTGTTGGCATTTCTGTGGATCGAAATCTCAATTGGCACCAACATGTCACATCAATTGCAGAAGCGGCTACTAAGAAATTAGGTTTCCTCTTCCAGGCTTGCAAATACTGTTCACCAGCTAATCTCTATGCCTTATATACTTCACATATAAGACCAAACCACGAATACTGCTCCCACATCTGGGGTGCTGCTGTCGCTTCTACACTCGCTATCCTGGACTCCATTCAGAAGAGAGCTATACGTCTCATCGGTAACCCTACTCTCACCCAGAGGCTGCCATCCCTTGTCCACCGACGTGTCGTTGGTGACCTTTCTCTCTTTTATAGATATCTGCACGGGCACTGCTCAGAGGAGCTTTCTTCCATAGTTCCTCCACCTGCTGCCCCAAACAGATCTACTAGGGGAACAGAGCGAATGCACCCTTTTACTGTCCGGGTCACCAGACATAGAACATCTTGTTATGCCCGTTCTTTTGTCCCGAGGATTTCCAAGTTGTGGAATTCCTTGCCGGCACATGTTTTTCCTTCTCCCCCGAACCTTCAAGTCCAGAATTAACAAGTTGCCTCTTTCCTCCTTGTCGACACCCACGGTACGATAGTATTTAGGCTGTAAGCCCTCGTGGTGTGTTGTTGAAATTAAAAAAAAGAGCATAAATCTACATACGAGCTTATTAACCGTTCATTACAACAAACCTGTCGTGTTTCCCATAGCCGAGTTGGTTAGGACGCGATAATGATATTTAAACATGGCAGAGCTTCAAATCCAGGTGTGTGAACTTTCTTTTCTAATCGAAAAATTTGTTTTCTTCTTTTCTTAACACTATATGATTATGTAATTACAATAAATTTTTGTGAATTTTTAGTAAAAAATAATTAATGAGATCAGATCTTTCAAGATTCCTAATTCGAATTTTAACAGCAGATCAGGTTATTTTAGTTGCTCCAACATAGTTAAACCATTCCATACTTTCTTATTTTCTTCTCTGCAACCGGTTTCGCTTTTGACGGCATCACCGGAAAATAAATATTTCTTCTTTAGGTCTGTATTTAGATCACATTGTATAAATATTAATTTACTTCATTAGCGAATTTTCATGTACAAAATGTTCTTGTAATAGCAAATATCCTTACAAACTTTTTAGCGAATTTCCCTGAATAAAAAGAATCATTTAAGAAAAATTGTTTCGAATGTTTGTGTCAAAGAATATTTAGCGAAGTTTTGATGGAACTTTTTTTTACGAAATTTGTTAAAAATAATGAATTTTCGTGTAAATGAATTTCTGGCTGTTTAAAAGTTGAATTCTGTCTGTTTATTGTTGTCAACCATTAGTCTTAAGCGATCGTGTTACTGACGGACGACAACAATAAACACGCAGAATTTAGACAGACAATGTTAGAAGAGAATATGACAAAAATCACATACTATGCAACATTATAAATGCACAACAACCAGCTACTAAGAGCCTCGGTGGTTCAGTGGTAAGAACGTGTGCCTCTGAAGGGTACTGGATTCGATCCCAGGGTACTCCTTTCACTTTTTCAGTACATACTGTACAATTAACATCAACCGAGGTTGTGACATTGTATTTTAGCAAGTTGAACGACTGCACGTTCCGCCCTTCAGAGGGGGGTGTAAAGCCGTCGGTTCCGAGTACATGCGATGTGGGACACGTTAAAGATGCTTGCCCTCCTTACAGAAAGGCAGGGGTTCGGCAAAATTTCCAGGACAGTGTGGTAAAACTGCTCACTGGCGTCGGTGATTGGCCATAGTCGCGAAAATAGGCCGACGTTAAAGAAATAAAACACACACAACCAGCGATTAAGCCACAGCAATAACAGAGAGAGTCATCGCAGCAGCACAGAGCCTTCTTACCATACACTAAAGGTATCATCGACAAAATCAGCCGAATTTTCAGAACCCATAATATTAAACTCATATTTACAACAGAGAAAAAAACTGCCAAATCTAATTAAAACTCCCAAGGCTACGATTTCAAAGCTATGGTAACCAAATTTGGTACGTAGGTTTACGTCATAAACAGTAAACTACATACCAGAGTTTAGAACTCTATGTTATAAGAACTAAAAAGTTATAAGCATTTACTAAAAAAATTCACAACGCACTTGCTGCGTCCAGACTGTTTTATTATATTGGTAGCAGTTTCCGGACGTCCACTGCGATATCGTACTCACACGGCTGTGTTTCAATTTGGCAACCCGATTTTCAACGATGAGGAATGAAAAGACAACCGATTTGGTCCCACGAATGCTTTTTTTTTCAAAATTCTTTTAACAAACCTGCGTTTCTTGTTAAAAATATTCTAGAGTATTAAAAGACATTAGGTTTTAAGGTAAATAATTAATATTGGAGACTTTATATGTATATGCTCATTTTAGTACAGTGGGAGTATGATGAAACCAAGAAAAATATAATTTTAATAATACTTTATTAGATATATTCAGCAATTTAAAATAAAATTACAGGAAATCTGTGATACTTGATAAAAAAATCCCTTTCCAAATATAGTGTAACGTTGAATTTGATACAAAACCATCGTGCTCCTTAACCCAGGCTTCAGGGGCCACTGCAAAATTCAGGAGATCGTGAAGGAGCCCATGCTTGAAATGAGGTCAGACTTCGCTAGCCCGCGAATCTGCAGGGAAAACAACTTTACAGTGGAAATCCCCGACCGCGAGGCATGGCGCGAGGAGACGCCGAGCATACCACGGGACGCGCTCGTCTGGTTCACGGGCGGATCCGGCGGGGAACGTGGGACGGGGGCAGGTGTTTACTCGGAAGGACCGAGGGTAAGTCATAGTATTTCCCTCGGAGCCCATGCAACGGTGTTCAGGCCGAAATTTACGCCATCCTGCACTGTGTGCGGGAGAACAAGAGGAGGGGCTACACCAACAAGCAGATCCTCATAGCCACAGACAGCCAGGCAGTCCTTAAGGCACTAAGTAGCCCACGGTAAATTCCTGGCTGGTGAGTGAGTGCCGAGACGAGACGAGCAACCTGGCTGGGAGAATGAGATGACCCTCATGTGGGTGCCGGGTCACTCGGGGGTCAAAAGGCAATGAAGAAGCTGACAGTCTCGCGAAGAGAGGGTCAGGAGAATCATTTATGGGACCAGAACCGGCTCTGGGCGTGACAGAGAGCACTGCCAGGGGAGCCATTAAATCCTGGGGCAGAAACCAACACAAGGTGTACTGGGCAGACTGTCCAGGGCTCAGACCTGGGACGTCAATAATTGATGAATCCAGTTCAAAGAGAGCTGTGGAGCTGCTAAATCTTAGCAGAGTACAGATCAGAAACACAACAGGTTTCTTGATGGGACACATGGCCGTCAAGAAACACCTGCATAAAATGGGGCGGTTCGAAGGGGACCTCGCATGCAGACTCTGCGGCGAGGGGGAGGAATCAGCCCAGCACATCTTGAAAAAATTGATCTCCTCTTTTTCGCTCTTTGCACCACCATTTTACTAAAGAAAGTGGATTTATACCGTCATAGTTAGTCATCATAGTGACTATATTATTATCCTTTCATTTTACCAAAAGTAGTGAATTTTCTTATTATATTTGTACTCAAAACAGCTACGTTTTTTTTACTCATCTGCTTCCGATCTGGAAGAGGACATTGTTTAGTTCTGTTATCCCTCACAGTACCTGTCGCTCTATAACATAAATCTCTAAGATTTTTTAGAAGACTTGTAAAGTAGTTACCAAAAAATACATGATTTAGTGGTACTTCCACCACTTGCAACAAGTCCAAACCAATTCTAGACCTTAGGGGCAAATCTTGATTTCTCTATTTTTCGTCGTTTTGTTTTGCTCCACAATAAATGTCAACTTGACAGCAGTAGTCCGAAGAACTGCGAATCATCCAATGTTTAAAGCCAAAACGGAGTAGTTTTCCTCGGATAAACTGCTTGGACGAATGATGTCCGTAATATTTGACCATCGCCTCATCGATAGAAAGTTTATCATAACATATTCCCCACTGCACGATTTTTTATTCAGTTTGTCCATCAGTGGACATAGTTTATACACCTTGTCATTCTTGTATATGGTTTCATTATTTGCAAAGTGCAAGTACTTTTTTATTTCATAGTATCGATGACGTGACATTTATTTTTCTTCTTCTTCTTAAGACTCTAACTATTTGTTAGACTTACTTGGCTATCCTTTATAGTGTGTATAACCAGGTTCTACACAGTGTGCTAATCTAAATGCAGAACAAAAAAATAAAAAATATTTTATGGGGTGTACTCATTTGAGTACACTGGAAACAAATGGGTTAAGAAGAGTATTATCCGACTCCGACTTGATCTTCGTTGACAGAGTTCAGCAGTCAACGTGCTATTTATCGACTCTTATCAAGGAATGTAAGCGTTATTGTTATGTTATTTTAGCCACAGTGATTGGCTTCATCTTAAGTCTAAAAGACATACAAATCCATGTTAAAAAATATGTTTTATTAAATCTCTCCTATAAATGTTAAAGAATTATTATTCGAGACATAATGCTTGCTCTTGGCGATTTTTGATAAACATCAAATACGCCTTCATATGCGAAAGAGTTGACCTAGCTCTATACACTGGTTTTTACACATGATATATTAACAGATATCTGTGTTGTATCTGTAATCTCTCTGCGAATTGTTTCTTTTTTTCTAAACCGCCTCGAAGCTTATAAGTATCTAACATTTTAAAAGCCGCCGAAGGAATGGTTGTAAACCCATTCATGTGTTCACACGGTGGAGTGAAAGCTATTATTAGACCTACTTACATATTCACACACCTGGACAAGAAACATATGTTAGCCTAATTATCTGTAAGAGATTTGTCTCGTTATGGAAATGCGTTTATGGACCTTTACAAGTAGATACATAATTGGGCGGGTGATTGTTATTGGCTCATTATGGTCCCTAATAAGCAGTAATAGAGAATATTTCTACAAAGAAAAACATTCATTAAATCAAGTTTAACATTACTAATTGCTGTTTTTTTCTTTTCTCGATTTCGTACAGTTGTTGTGTATAAGCGACTATACAAAATTTCACTTAAATTATCGGTTTCAACCTCCCATTTTATTATGCGACCATCCTAAGCGAAAATATGTGAGAAGTAGCTTTTAGAACACATCATTTCATCATAGTATAATTTAAACATTCCATTTTAAATTTGTTAAATGTAAGATGATATATTGATTGTCTAGTAGGCCTTGATGATCTTCATGGACAAACAAAATATTGCGGCACCGTAGCAATGAACAATAACGTATTTAACCATCATTGTGACATTTGACGTCAAAAAACCTTATTCAAAAAGGTTAATGGGTAAAGGAACCCGCATGGAAAGTTTCATTAACTTCGATTAACCCTTTTTTGAGACCGTTGTTACGACAAATGGAAATATACAATAAAAAAGGCTGTACCCAGCAAGTACGTTATGGTAATGTTTTTAATAGCAAATATGTGTTTTTTTAAGAAAGCCGGCATCGAATTTGCTTACCAGTAGAACCTATATAGGCGAAACAATGTACCATATTTCATCAAAATAACTTTATTGTTTCAACATGTACAACAATTTTCCGAACGTACACTTCAAATGTTACCGAAAAAGCTGGTTTTCCGGCCAACGAACCTTATAGGTTAATAGCAAATTGAGCTATTCTAATTTGAAGCATTTAATGAAAATTCGCTACCATAACGCACTTGCTGCGTCCAAAATTTCTCTTCTTACAAACATGTATTATATTTCGGTGGAAAATGCAAAAATAGGGCGTTGTCAATTAAAACAACACTGTAACACCAACAATTTATGTGCCACCATATGATTATAGAAATATTTTTAAGATGTAACTCAAGACACCTTAAAATTAGCGTATATAATCTTTTTTGTATCCTGTATAATAACGCATATATTGAGCTTGATTGATTTTTAAAATTATATACCATTAAACGATAAACTCATAGATAAAACTACTGCCAGAGCATCAGAGAATGAATTTTCTGGAAATATTTTAGTAAAATGAAGGACAATAACGATTGAAGCTGAGACTTAGGGGTCTGTAAAACACTCTTCTTGCGACATTTTCTCTGCATAAGTGGTATTAGTTTCAGGTTCTTTGTCTAAATGTTACCAATGTTGACGTTTCAAAACGCGAAATAAAGCCACTTGCAAGAGGAAGGTACCAAATTTGATCAAAATCGGCCCATTATTTTTGAGTTATCGGTGTGATACATATACATGTTTGTGTGTGTGTATTAGTGATTTTTTAAAATAAAATTCACTAAAAGTCGCTAAATACCTAGTCACATAATCTGATAGGTTATTAGATTTAAATTAGTGGTCCTGTACAGTAGTCGACATTCGATCGTAATTCATTAATTTTATAAGTGTCAACATTATTGATGTTCTTCTGTCAGAGGGGATACCTCTATAATCTCAGTACGACTATTTGACCACATACTTTTTTGTGTTTAATATTCAGTATGCATGTATCAACGCATATATATAGCTGTTCGACGATAGAGTAATATGTGTTTTACATTGGCAGATTGATATATTAATCGTCAGCTCAGACCTTGCAATGGGAATCCGTCTGTCTAATTAAAACAAGGCATTATTTAATCTATTTGTAACACATATTATACATACATTTTATCGTTCTGATCTCCTTCTGTATATCAACTTTAACTATGCCAAATCTCACACTGCTCCATGTCCACAAAAAAGGCCACAAAATTTTTTCTTCATGTATTAATTAGAATAAACCCTATAACTGAAAGGACGGCCAAACCATCAGAGAAAGGTTCTATTTTAAATGAATTTTCTGGAAATATTTTAATAATATGAAGTCCAATGACGGTTGAAGGTGAAATTTAAGAGTTTGCAAAAAACCCTTCTTGCGTCATTTTCTCTACATAACCCGTATTTGTTTCAGGTTATTTGCCTAAAAGTTGCCAATTTTGACATTTCATATCGCGACTTTGACGTTTAAGCGGCAAAACTATAAAGTAATTTCCCTGACATGTCTTGATCTGTTTGTGCCAAAAAACATAGTCTTTGTCTGTCATATACAATAGATATTGTTATGCACACAGAATTTTTTGTTTTTATGCGTTTCTCTGGTCATCGGGGGGACCCAAATTTTCTTTCTTTAAATGCCTATAACTTTTTTGTCTTTTAACATACAGATCTAAGTCTTGGTGCCTAATTTACATTTAATGGCGTAAATCGGTGTACCAAAATTGGTTGCCATAATTTTGCTATTTCCGTAGATATAAAAATTTTCCGGGAAAATCTGGGCCGATTTTAACGAACACATCCACGTCATTTTCAAAAGGAAGGTACTGACCAAATTTGATCGGAATCGGCTCATTATTTTTTGAGTTATCGCTGTGATATATATATATATATATATATATATATATATATATATATATATATATATATATATATATATATATATGCGGTTGGAGAGGAAATTTGCTCTCCAGGTACAAAATTTTGGTGGTAGACCATAGGCCGGAAGTTTATTAAGTAGCGATGCGTGCCAGACCTGGTCGAATGCTTTGGATATGTCTAGAGCGACAATCTGGGATTCACCGTGTAGTTCTATAGACTTGTTCCAAGAATGGGTGACAAAGAAAAGGGGGTCGTGGATTAGACTGTGTTTTTCAAGAAATTGTAGTAATTCGGTGTTTATAAACTTTTCCATTACTTTAGAGACGACTGCAAGGCGAGCAATAGGCCTGTAGTTGCTAGGAAGCGCTTTGGATCCTTTCTTGGGGATGGGTTGTATTCGCGCAGTTTTCCAGTTACTAGAGAATATGCCTTTATTGTAAGATATCTGAAACAGAATCTTTTGTACAAGGAGGAGCCATCATTATTTTTGCTTATAAAGGAAACCGACCTATACACCAGAACCGGAAACGTCCGTTGGGACTTCACCGGCCCCTTGCTGTATGGGGTGGTACCTCGGGCGTGAAAAAATCCTTTACTATCACGTAAAGGAAAATTCCACTACCACCTGCTATGGATTGGATTGGATCAATGTCTACCCCTCTAAAAATAACTTGGTGAAACCATTACATCTTAATACACGTGGAAATGTTTTCTGTGGCGTCATAAGTTATTTCTCTATAACCGGTTTCGCTTTAACAGTATCGTCAGGCAACAAAAACTGTTTGTTGTGAGACCATAGAAAAAGTTTCTAGGTGTGTATTTAGATAAGATTGTACATATATTTTTGTATTTGAATGATTTGTATGAATATTATTTACCATAACGCACTTGTTGCGTCCATGGTTTTTTAAAATCGTTGAAGCTGTATCTACTACTTCACGTTTTAGGCTCTATCGCTAAAATAAGCGAGCAAACCATGAGGTGAATAGGATATTCTCACTACGAGGACATAAAGAAACCGCACGCTATTTAATTTTTCATAACTTAAATGTTTTCAACAACAATGGCGGCTCAGCTACACAAATTTGAAATATCTCTCATAGCACAGAGGGAGATTATTACGTAACCGCGTAGTGGCAGGAATGCTAGAAATGTCAAACATCCCTATTATTTTCTCTGTCGACCGACGACACTCATCACTTTAATAAAGATACACACGCATATTGATTGGCCTCCTCCAACCACAAACTCTCAAAAGCGGGAGGACGGACGTTTGTCTCCCAAACGCTTGCGCTGAGTAAATATCGCTTATAGTAACGTTGCGGGGCCACAGATGTCTAACTGTTGCAGGTCAGGGATGAACTATGGCCCCTTTATAAATTATCCCAACAGTTATCGTACGTAGGTCGGCTATTTAGGCAGCTTTCGTTTTACCAATGACTTTTCCTCATTTCATTCTTAAGCGTGTCAAAGATGCATGAGAGATGCCATTTGCGCAACAGGGTCATATTTACATGTGAGTATGTTGATGTGGGTGTCCCTCAACCATGCTTGCCATCTTCCATGTAATCTTTGTTTCTTAGGTGTATGCCTCTTGTGTTATTCATATACCCTGTGATGCCGTGTCTTTGGTTGTTACCCTGAATGATTTGTTGTTTGTACACCATACCGTTAGTGTTTACTTATTATTATATATATATATATATATATATATATATATATATATATATATATATATATATATATATATATATATATATATATATATATATATATATATAGGGTGGCGCATTGAAAACGAAACAGACCGATTTGCGTCCAGATAATTTTTTTTTCAAGAAACGCTCAAACACGTCAATTTTAATATTGAGGGGGACATGTTTTGACATAGAACTCAACTTTGTCACATCAACCCCTTAAGGGTGGTGATAACAACCCTTATATTTTAGATAGTGAACATTGGTCTAGTGTTACATCATTTGAAAGCTCTTTCTTTTCTGAATTCAGCACACTAATTTTTTTGGAAGTTTTATCAACTCGTTTAAAAACTATTCACAGTTGAAGATGCAAAAACGCGTTTCACTCATTCCGATAAGAAATATGCTGATAGTCAATGTTTTGTTGGTTTGTAAACAAACAAAAAAATGACTATCAGAACATTTCTTATCGGAATGAGAGAATTGCGGTTTATTATTTCAGTTTATCGGTCGGTTTGATACTTGATAGTACTACCGAAAATCAATTTTACAATGGTGTATTCTGTAGAAGAAAGAGTTGAAATAATTACTCTTTTTTTCAAAAACGATGACTGTGCCAACCGTACCGCAAATTGGTTTAATGAAGGACACCCGAACAGACATGTTAACAGAAAATACTTTTGGGGTTAGTTGCAAAGGTTCGACAAAGTGGTTCAGTAGCCAACAAAAAACGGGATCCTGAACGTGAATTTTCGGTTAGAAATGAGACTACTGAGATTGAAGTTTTAGGACAAATTGCTGCAGACCCAACTTTGAGCACGAGAAAACTGGCCACTGTTTCAAATATCAAAAGAAGAACTATTCAGCGAATATTGAAGCATCATAAATTTCACCCGTATAAATTTCATCTGAATGAAGATGATTTTGATCGGCGGCTGGAGTTTTGTGAAGTTATGACTGGACGAATAGCTGATAACGGGAACTTTCTGTTCAATGTCTGTTTTTCAGACGAGTGTACGTTTTTATTAAACTCTACAGTCAATCGTCATAATTGTCGGTATTGGACAGATAATAATCCAAGAAATTTTCACGAAGTCCACACTCAAACTCCACAGAAATTGAATGTATGGACTGGCATTTTTGGAGACCGTTTAATCGGACCAATTTTTCTTGATGGCAAATTGAGTGTCGAAACGTATTTGGAATTACTAGAACATATAGTTTACCCTCTATTAATTGACATTGTTGAAAATGATGATCGCTATCAAGAAAATCAATTATTGTTTCAACAAGATGGAGCTCCTACGCATTTTTTACAACGTGTTAGGGAGTTTTTGAACAGAGAGTTTCCAGAGCAATGGATTGGGCGTAGAGGTGAGTGGCCCGCTAGGTCACCGGATTTAACTCCTTTAGACTTCTTTCTATGGGTCCATTTAAAGAGTAGAATTTTCGCAACAGAACCGGAGTCGCTGGAAGAATTACGACCACGCATTGTTGAAGAATGCCGTCTAATAACTCCATAAATGCTCCAGAATGTCAGAGCTCGTTTTGAACAAAATTTGTACTTTTGTATGGAAGCTGGTGGTCAACAATTTGAACACTTATTTAACTGAATAAACATTTTTGAACGTTTGGTTTTTTGTTTTTTGTTTTTTTTTATACGAAAAATTGAATAATTAGTGCATTTCTTATCACAATGAATGAAATACGTTCTTGCAACTCCAACTGTGAATAATTTTTAAACGAGTTGATAAAACTTCCAAAAAAACTAGTGTGCTGAATTCAGAAAAGAAGGAGCTTTCAAATGATGTAACACTCGACCCATGCTCCCTATTTAAAATATAAGGATTGTTATCGCCACCCTTAAGGGGTTGATGTGACAAAGTTGACTTTTATGTTAAAACATGTCCCCCTCAATATTAAAATTGGCGTGTTTCAGCGTTTCTTAAAAAAAAATATCTGAACGCAAATCGGTCTGTTTCGTTTTCAATGCGCCACTCTGTATTTAGATTGACTAGGTATGCTATTATAATCATTTAACCGGTCTGTAAAACAAAGATTGTATACAGGTCCCCCAACGGGAACGACCACGACACCAGCTTCTTAATAATAATAATAATAATTATTATTATTATTATTATTATTATTATTATTATTATAATATTAATTATATTAATAATAATATTAATAATAATGTATATATGTATATACAAAGAATATGTGATGGCTTCGGAAGATGCACGTACTTTTCCATTCATCACAGGCTTTTATAAGTTCAGTGTTGCAGCAAATATCCAACGGTTTAATAAAAAGGTAACTAGAATGGCAAATCCTTTACAAATAATTTTACCTTCTCTCTTCTCTCACTTTTATTTCGTTTTTACCGAATTCTTTTTTTTTAATCTCTAATAGAGCAGTATCGATGGTGAGACTTTGCACAACATTTTTCAAATGAGCGGGAATTTGGGCTCCTACATGCATACATCACACACACACCCGCCCGCGTGTATATATATATATATATATATATATATATATATATATATATATATATATATATATATATATATATATATATATATGTATATATGTATATATATATGAGACCTACTTGGTTCTCGGGTTGAACTGCGTCCAGAATTTATGAAACTCGAGGTTTCGGCTCCTGTTTTGGAGTCATTTTCAAGAGGTAAAGGAAATGTGTAAGGACATGAACTCTAAGGCCTCAATCTGCCTACTCCAGTGGTGGACAAAGGTGGGTTGGGTTTAATCACATGACCCCTATTCCCACGTGAAAAAGTTTGAGGAATGACATCCCCGCTTAGGAGGGTAAAGTTTGGGCTATCCTATTTGCGGAAAAATTTGTCCCCCTCACAAGCAAACTTGACGTGTTTCAGGTTTTTTTCGACAAAATATTTTCCTGGCTGTAAGCTCATTTTCCAGGGGCTACTCTGTTGCTACGGCAACTAAATCTTTTTTCTTTAATGGCAAGATATGATTTTTTGCATTTTCGGAAAGAATGTCTCTTTCGCGATACATCACTATAACAATTTAATCGGGTTTCATAAGAAAAAAATTTTGGAAAGAAAATAAGTTAATTTTGCAGATGAGCGGCACACGTGATTTTTGAGAACTGTTTCCAGAAATAGGCTTAAAATCACCCGTGTAGGCATAAGCAACAAGACAAATGTTTTGGAATTAAGGCGTCTCAAATTACGAGACCTGCGGGGAATTGGGGTGCGTGGAGGTGAAGAAAATTTAGGACCAAAATCTGCAAAAACAGCTTAATTGGACATAAACACAATAACTTAATTGGATAAGTAGCCTTTTTTCACATTTTGTATCAACCTTTTCTCTTTATTATGTTCTCCCCTTCCGGCACCATTTTGCTCCAGGTCCCCCAGCTTGTTTAGGGGTTGACCTGACCTGACCTGACCTGACCTGACCTGACCTGATATGACATATGACATGACCTGACCTGACCCAAACTGAATGACTTGACCTGACTGAATGACTTGACCTGACTGAATGACTTGACCTGACTGAATGTATATTCAAACGGGCGCTAAGTATGTGCTCTTAAGAAATTTGTTGAGTCTTCCAAATTCGTGACCTCCTTATTACCACTTTTTGGTTAATATTTTATCTGTTCCCACCTCCAAACAAACAAACGAACATTCAAAAATAAATTTTCAAGATTGTCTGCTGATGATTGGACTAATTTAAGCGGCAACACATATTTTCGTAGCGCTGTAGTCAGTAAAAATAATTTCAAGTTTTAGACATAACTGAAAGGAAAACACGTGCTGTTTTTCCCAACAACTTTTTTAATTTAAGACGAGAAAGGAAACACAAAGCTACAAATATTGATGTATAGATAATGTTTTTCTTTTGTAAAAAAACAGTTTATCTTTGGACGAAGTGAAGCTATATAAAAGAGCGTAAACAAAACTCAATATCCCTTAGGCAAATCATTAAAGTCCGATGAAAGCATTTCCTTGCAACTCCAAATAGGCCCGAGTTTCCGTAGCGGCCATGTTTACTTAGCCTGCAATTGTTATTTATGCCTGCTATACAGGACTTGTCACAAGTCGGAAACTACTACGTATCTTCGAAAGAGCTAATTTGTTCGAAGTAAAATTAAATGGTTGTGGACGACAAAAGAACTGCTAAAAACTCTGTGAGTAGTTTGGATGTTGTTGTCCGACGTTTATTTGCAGTATAAATAAAGACTAAATAGAATTCTGTATATAATATATACAGGGCGTTAATTGACTATGTGGCCAACCTTGACGGCGTTATTCTTTACTCAATTGTAAGACAAAAAGTTTATATAAACAAAAACCTAAACGACTTTTTTTAATATACTGGGTGTTGACATATTTTTTTCGCATAGGTTAACAGTTTTCCATAAAATAGAAAGAATACTAAAATTAGGCATAACATTTATTTCTGCAATGTGTGTAACAAAACAAAGTAGGGCTGCCATGGAAGGAAAAAAAATCTTGGTAGCCGGCAAAGCTTTAAACATTATTATTTCTAAACGTCATAACGTCTAGATTTGACATGGTTAAATGAAATTAAAGGCTTTTACTACCAGATAAACTGATTTATTCACAAAACCCTACGCGTGTCAACACAATAACGTGCCATCTTCGGGGGTTTAGACCTAGAATGTAAAAATGTGGTTGTCAGAAACTATGTTTCTGGTAGGTCTAACATGCGAGTGACTAACACCGCAACTACAGAAAGAATACAAAGTCAAGCAAAGTTAAATGTCGAATGCAGATCAGCCTTAACGGCCATGCAATATTTAAACTGACATTAGTGTCAGGAGTTATAAAAATCTCTATAAACACGTACAATTTAAGATTTAAAAAACTTAAAACAAAAACAAATATGAACAACAATCTTATGGAGTCACAATCAATAAGTCAAATTCAAACTAGTCAAATTACATAAAAAGCTACAGACAAGCACAAACATAAAAAAATTTGGTGTATGGTTTACTTTTTATATCGTAAACCTACCTACTAAATTTGGTTATCATAGATGTTTATTTTTTAAGATAAAAATTTTTTTCAAATGAAAACTCAAAATTTTCTCGGAAAACCTTGTCCGATTTTTCTGATTAACGAACTAATCAAAGCTATTTACAAAAGGACGGTACATGCCAAATTTTATCAAAATCGACCCATTATTCTTTAAGATAAAAAATTTTTTCGAATGAAAACTCAAATTTTTTCCGGAAAACCTCGTCCGATTTTTTTGACTAACAAACTTGTCAATTTACAAAAGGAAGGTACATGCCAAATTTTATCAAGATCGGCCCATTATTTTTTGAGTTATCGGTGTGATATATATATATATATATATATATATATATATATATATATATATATATATATATATAAACATATAAAAATATATATATATAAACATATAAAAAAAAACATATAAAAATTGAAATTGACCCCGGATATGGGTTCTAGGGGTCCTAGTTCGCGCTCATTTGCAAAAATTTTTTAAACATTCAAAAGTCAGGATCTCCCCATTAGTGAATTTTTTCTACGAAAATTCCGTAAAAGCAAAGCAGGGCTGCACAGCTGAGCAGAACTCCCCGAGAACATCTGAACATGTGAAATTCAGAAGGAAAGAAAGAAATAGATGCTACATTTGGGTTAATACTTACAAATTTTCCTGTCTCAATTACAGAAAGACACTGTATGAAATGTTGTCAAAGTTTGGCTTTTCATCTATTGTCCTCAGGATACCAAACAGAAACTGCGTAAACAGGAGGGCAGGAACATCACAAGACTTGAAGAAACCAGAGGATGAAATGCAAAAGACGCTTGTTTTTTAGTTTAATGTTATCAAACGAACAAAATGGAGTCATATTGATCTCTAGATATTTAACTCCAGAAATGCAAACGGAAAAGGACAAGTGACATAACAACCAGAAGTGACAGGCGAACCACAGCTGACAGGGAAATGTCAACGTCACGGAGAGAGAACTAAAGAAACAGCCGATCTTTGCTCTATGGCCGGAATCGATCACACGTCACACGGACCACTACCATTGAAAGTTCCAGTCAGGTTTCTGCAAATGAAAGTCTATTCACTCAGGATTTTTGTATGTGAAAAGAAGGTTATTCTTGAACTTGGTACCACAAGAAGCACTTTTATTATATGGAGCTAGAGCACTAACATTGAAAGTTTATTCAATAAGGTTTCTGTAAATGGAAGGAAAGTTCATGCTGCTGGTGTTTGAAACATTAAGAACATTGTTATTGAAGTCATTTATGTACTTGTAGATCTCCATTTCCACCAGGACAAACTGCTCCATACCAAAACTAGATGGGTGAAGGATTCTTGTCAAAGGCGTGGCCGCTATCTCTGACGTGGCAACCGAAGACAGAAGTGGTATTATCGACATTGTTTCTGCTTCTATGATGTTCAGAGACCCTGGTACCCAGTGCCCTTCCCGTTCTTCCTATATAAACAGTGTTACATTGAAGGTCCCCACAGGTGAGACAATATACCCCCGACTTCTTGAGGTGAGGAATAGAATCCTTATTATGAACCAGAATCTTCTTAACAGTATCCCTCGACCTGTATGCGAACTTGACATTGTCTCTCTTTAAGACACGAGAGACTGCAGCAGTGATTGGGCCACAGTATGTAAGAGGAAGATATGAGGGACTCTCTGATTGGGCTGGCGGGAGACTGGAACTTGTCTCTCTCAAGAGCTGACGGCTCTTTTTTCTTATCAATCTGTCTATTAAGTCGACAGGGTATTCATTATTTACTGCTAGCTGTTTAATAACTTTGAGCTCGTTATTAAAGTTAGTCCCCGACAGTGGGACTCGAAACAGTCTATCAATTAGATATCTTATGGACGCCAATCTGTGGGACATATGGTGGCAAGATCTATATGGGATTAGGTGGTCTGTTTGTGTTGGTTTTTTATATATGTCGTACGGTGCGTACGGTTTAATGCTTTAGATCGTAAGTTGAAGGTTTTTAAGTTTTAAGTTACTAACATTAGAAAATAGTTCAATTTACAAACAGAGAAATGGCCGAAATGCATTTTGTTTATGAAATGGCTCAAGGCAATTCAAGAGAGGCTCGTCGCTTTCATCAAGAGATATATCCTCGTCGCCTTGTACCAAATAGACAAACATTTGTAAGAATACATGAAAGACTGAGAATCTGGCACCTTTAAAAGATCCGCTGCTGTTATTGGGATACCGCTAACAATAGCAACAGTGGAGCTGGAGGAAGCAGTTTTACATCAAATTGAGCTTAGCCCCGACACAAGTGCACGCAAAATGCCACACCAATTAAACATTACTCACGTTACTGTATGGAAGATTATAAGGAAATATCAGCTGCCTCCTTACCACATACAGCGTGTTCAAGTGTTATTATCTGCAGATTTTTCACAGAGAGATATTTGTTGTACATACCTGGATTTTGTAAGAATAGGTAGCATCTCCGATATTTCTATCCAGAATTTTGTGTACTGATGACGTGAGTTTTCCCGAAATTTTATTATGATTTCTCATAACAATCATTATCACATCTGGGGTGAAGGAAATCCCCATGCAGAGAATAATTATCAAGAACAGTTTTCCGCAAATTTTTGGATTGGTATTGTAGGTGATTTTACCCATTGGACATAATTTTTTACCCCCGACATAAAATGGTCAATAGTGTCATTTTTTGGAATTTGTGTTACCTGAACTATTAGAAAATATCCCTCTGGCAGAAAGAGCAGCAATGTGGTTTTCTCACGATGCTGCCTCACCTCACTGCGCACTATCACGTCAATTTCTGGATGCAACTTATGGAAAACGCTTTCATGGCACCCTTACTTTTTTGTTACTTTCAAAAATTAGAGAAATAAATGTTATGCATAATTTTAATATTTTTTTTTCGATTTTACCGAAAACACTTACTCTGAGCGAAAAAAACTTAAGAGTTGACTCTCGTGTAGTTTTAATTGCTTAATCATAAAATACTATCAAATTAAAAAAACAGTGGCGTACTATAATTATTTTTTAATTAATATTCTGGCGTTACTCCTGTGCACGCCACTGACAAAATGAAACATTTTTTTTAACTTGAAACATTTCTCTGTATACATTAACAACTGTCACCAAGTTTCAACATCATACTAATTTGCGTCTTCTAGCAATTAAGAAGAAACATGCCTTTTAAAAATATATTTCAAAACTCTGTATAAGAAAAACAAAGCAGTTTAGGACTTATGTTTATATAAACATTTTGTCTCAAAATTGAGTAAGGAATAACTCCCTCAAGTTTGGCCAAATATTTAGCTAACACCCAGTATATAGATGCAGTCTCATAAAAATAAGATTGCATCAACATATTTTGCCATTGTGTTTGAAGAACGATTTAACTGAAATCTGAATGCAGCAAGTGCGTTATGTTAACGAATCTTCATATAAGTTTTGCAATTAATAACGCATCTTACCTGGACTTGTTTAAACTCATTTATCTTAAATTTAGTCAGTTGATGATGGATAGATAACCTTCCAATGTCATCCTTCTCCCTGGGCACACACACATCTTAAATTAAAATATCTGATTTTTATATAATTCACCTAAAAGCATGTGATTTTGTCTATCTATCAATTTAATATGTCAAATCAGGTTTTTTGACACTGTTGATAAATTAATGAATGTAATGTAATACATCCGTCTTTGTTTATTTTATTTAAGTTTATAACACAGTTATCTCCTTTTTCCACGATAGGGAATATATTTTTTTAAACAGCAAAATATCGATTTTTTAAATTTCGCTATAAAACAATCCACTATTTTTGGGGGGCAAATTCAAATTGTATAAGTAATATTGTTTTTAGTGTCAACTGTTTATGAAATAAGCTATTATTTCCTTAGTCAGAATCCGCCAAAACTGACAAGTTGATGAAAGCGTTCCATGGCAATCTTGTTAAGGACAATAGTTTGACAGCTCTGGACACATACAATTCGAAAAGGTTGTGATAAGCACAATTTGGAGAACCCAATTCATCGCAATGAGTTTTTAGACTTGACCATCGTTTCGCTAACAAAGTTAGCGTCATCAAAGGGATGAAAAAAAAATTGAGCGAATAAAAACTAGACCTACTAATTTTATGTTAGTTGCCAAGCAGTTGAGAACAGCGTCCTCTACGAAGGTAGACAGACAGACCCTCACTGTTAGTATTTTAGTTGAATTATTTATCCTTTGTTAGAGTTAACATTGTGCGCCAAACACCCGGGTTTAGTTTTCTATATAAAAAAGATGAGCGGAGGTTATGTTGTTTGTCTCGCCAGATGTGCTTGTCGGTTTGCTCCAATATCCACATAGTACATTTCTAGATCGAAAGGGAACGTGCAGATTCCTTAAATAACTCGGTACCTTTCCTTTTAAGCCTATTATCCTTATATTAGATAAGGGCTCATAAATTTGTCGACCAGAAGATTAAAGCAGGTCTTCTACCTCGTAGTTTCACTACACAATAAACAAACGATGGGTCTTCGACGACAATTTTACTTCGGACTAGTTCGTTTACCTAGACGCGATATAAATACACTGTAGCTAGTAGTTTAATTTTAGAATTTTTCTTCCTCTGAAGATGTTGACATGGTCAACGAAACGATCGTAAGGTCTCTGAAATATGTGTTGGTGATTTGGGTTCTCCAAGTGTACGTACTTAGCCCTGAAGTCATGCAAAATAATCGTAAACTTATGAATTATGAAAAGAAAGCCAATTTCTAGAAGTTTGGGGTTTGAAAAAAAACTGGTTCTTATGAAAATGGCCATCATCACGCACTTGATGCTACATGACTTGTTTTCATAAAACCAACCGAATAATTGTGTTAATTCTGAGAAATTTGTTCTATAATTTAGCCGCCCACTGTGTTCTATGACCCAGCTACTAGAGCACTATTTCAGCTTTCAGTTTCCAAGCGATACCGATGAGTAGGTTACCGGTGTTGTTTCCATCATCTACCCGTGACGATCGCTGCTTATCTTGAAATCCTGACAATATAGTTGCAGCGTCATCGGAAAATGTCGAGTAACTCAAGCTTGTGTCGAGATCTTACGGATAATCTGTTGAGTGAAAACAAAAACACTTAGTGACCTGTTTTTTCTTGTCTCTAACATGTATCGCTAAAATGTTTCTACAGCTTTCAAATACATAATCTTATTTCAATTTCATTGCAGTTTACAGCATTGTCAACGTTAAGATATTTTCCAAATGCCTCGAACAGACAGTCTTTTCATCCACATCCTGTTGCTACAAATAACAGATTTAAATCAAGACACCGTTGTCTATAGACATGCTTTAACCATTTACGTCAGTTTAATATAGATGTATACCTACCATTTGTTTTCAGTCATGGGGGAAACGCATTGTTTTCACGTTTCACTGTTTTCCATTTCTGTTTTATATTGTCTTTCATTTAAGGAATTTCAATGAAATTTAGGTCACGGAACGGTAAATATGTATAATTTCCAATGCGAAAATAATGTTTCTATTATACAAAATATTTCTTGTGATTCATTGTATTATAGTGAATTATACTGAGATATAAGCAAATACAATTTCAAACCGAAATGCATTTTTGATGAGAAAAACATGTGAACAATGAATTGGAATTTATTATCCACGCAAGAAATATTCTACATTTGTATTTGAGGTTAATATTTTTGTTAAATTAACAGCTTTTGAAAATGGCATAAAATATTTATAGCTCAAGCTTTTTACATTTATCAATTTTTATAGGCCATTTTTTTTGTAAATAGCTTGGACGAGTTCTAGGCTAGGCCAATCGAACAGGTATTTTGTGAGAAAAAAACTTCTGGAAAAAAATTCTAAACAGCTGGAAAATGAAAGATCTTGTAACATTTATATGTTTAACAAACTCATTACTTCCACATCGCCACGTGTTTTTTTCGATTAAACGTCGTAAAAAGTGTCAAAACGTATAGAAAACATGATTTGGGAACGATAATTGTTTTGTCTATCGGTCTGTATGGCTGTATCCACGATAACTTTACAACGAATTGAGATATTGTCTTCAAATTTGGTATACAGTTAGCACTCGACAAACAAACGTTTCGGATTGTTTTTGGATAAAATGTCTTCAGGGGGTAGGGGATTAACGGAGGGTTATTTGGTGAAAATGGACATTTTTTCGTTAAAACATACAATAATAAAATATTACGTTTTAGGGTTTGTTTATTAAACTTTAAATTTCATCAAACATCTGGTATTATGTGCTAAAATTAAATGAGGAGTTGAATGTGTGTGGTGGAATATCAGTGACAGATATTTCGAGATTTTTTGTTGCCAAAACGACTTAAAAGGTCCCAAACGTATAGAACACTTGATTATGGAACGAAAATTTATATTACATGGTATTTAAAACACCAAAGCGCAATCTGAAACTATAGGAAATATATCGCGTCTCTTCCCTCTTATACCAGACAACCTATGTAATCTATAAACTTTGGACGGTGGCCGGGCCTCCGGTCGACGTCACACCCCCTGCTTTCGCGCACTCGTCGCAATAAAGCTACTCACTGAGGCAACCTCTATACGTTTATACGTAAATCTCTTCCCAGTTAGCAAATACTATATAATGACAATACAGGACACTCCGGCTGATTTCGTGTTTCAAGAATATCAGCGCCCCTAGCGGATAGTACTGATGTTACGTCGTTCGAGAACGTGTAACACTAGCAATTCCTGGTGTTTAACTGTGTATAATCAAGTTTGAGCTGTGTTTTTTTTTTTCAATGAATGTTAGTGGTTGGGTGTGTGCAATCTATAATTGTTTGAACTATAACGTGCTAAATCTATCAAAGACATTTAATAGGTTTCCAAAGGATGGCGAGACGTGAATATGATTTGAAGCAGAAGACAAATTCAGAATGACTTTTATGCCAATATGTACAGTTCGCAGAAGATAATTTATTGTGTAATATTTATCATCATATACCTATTTATAGATAAACTTCGTAAACTGGTGGTTGAAAGACTTCAATCATAACTTATCTTCCAGTGCATCAAAAAAAAAAAAAAAAGAAATATGAAGGCGAAAAAAGTTTTGCATTAATAATAAATGGTATAAGAAAACTGTTTTTCTATATTCGTCTGAGTCCTTTTTTATTTCAGTATGGCATAAATTGTCACATTTTTTCACATTTAAAATTATTTTACTTAGTAAACGCTTTTAATTATCTTCCCAAGACAAGTTTTTAAAGAGACAAGTAGAAATGGCAGATTCAGCCCTATAATAGATTTATTCACGGAAGTAAGAGTTAGTCTCACCTTTCATCTGCACAATTTCTTAATTATGTACTAAGTATATCAGTTACATATTTTAAAATATTAGATTAATAAGACAGTTTTCATGTAGAGATATAACAAATTGAGTACTGTGCTACCATTTATACCTAGAACAATTATTTATAGGCAAGTACAGATTGTAACTTAATATCCTCAGAAACAGCTTTCAGTATATTCCTATACCTACCCTTGAAATGGCAGTTTAACGACGGTTTCAAGGTAGTACTTTATATTATGATGAAATAAGATTATGGGTAAGAGAAATTTGCAGAATTATTCATGCTGAATTCATTTAGGTTTCAAGCTGATTGTTGATACAAATTCTATTTATAACTATATAATCAGAAATTTTTCACTGTTTTGTCATGTACAAGTTTTTATATTTATCTATTATAAACCAATTGTGTAAATTAAGAATATGCAGGTAAATATACAATTCAAATTACCCGCTCAGTTGTCAGTACTTCACGCGAGGTGGCGCTAGTGTACTTGTCACAAATATGACTAATGCTAAAGCATGGGAGTGTCCCGTATTGTCATTATATAGTATTTGCAGTAAATCTCATTAACGGAAAAAAGCCTGGACGCAGCAAGTGCGTTATGGTAGTGAATTTTCATAGAAATGATCCGGCACAAAATATTTTATAACTTTTTTTCTTGTAACATAGAAATCTAAATTTTGGTATATAGTTTGCTTTTTATATCGTAAACCTACCTACCAAATTTGGTTATCATAGATTTTTTATTTTTTAAGATAAAAATTTTTTTCAAATGAAAACTCAAAATTTTCCCGGAAAACCTCGTCCGATTTTTTTGATTAACGAACTTGTCAAAGCCTTTTACAAAAGGTACGTGCCAAATTTTATCAAAATCGGCGTATTATTCTTTGAGATAAAATTTTTTTTCGAATGAAAACTCAAAATTTTCTCGGAAAACCTTGTCCGATTTTCCTGACTAACAAACTTGTCAAAGCTATTTACAAAATAAAGGTACATGCCAAATTTTATTAAAATCGGCTACTTACTTTTTGAGATAATAATTTTTTTCGAATGAAAACTCAAAATTTTCCCGGAAAACCTCGTCCGATTTTCCTGACTAACGAACTTATCCAAGCTATTTACAAAAGAAAAGTACATGCCAAATTTTATCAAAATCGGCCCATTATTTTTTGAGTTATCGGTGTGATACATATATATATATATATATATATATATATATATATATATATATATATATATATATATATATATATATATATATATATATATATATATATATATATATATATATATATATATATATATAAACATATAAAAATTGAAACTGACCCCGGATATGGGTTCTAGGGGTCCTAGATCGCGCTCATTTGAAGAAATTTTTTCAAAAGTCGAGATCTCATTAGTGAATTTTTTCTAAGAAAATTCACTAAAAGTCATCGAAATAAAAGCAAGCCTCTTTCACAAAAAAATGTCAAAAAAAGGAAATTAATTTTATGGATTTGTATTTACAAATGTCAAAAGTTTTTGAAGTGGGCGTCTATTAATCTTTAACAACGAAAATCTTGTCTTATAAATATGGATACTGGCAGTATGTATATAAGTGTCTCATAAACTACGACTTTAAGACTGTTTGTTTTCATGATGATAATTAAAGCGGGAGTGGCCAAACAAGGGTCGAGTCACTTAATGTGATTCCCTTTAAGTGGTCACAATGAATTTTACACTTTGATCTCTGATTTCTTGTTATTTTATATTATTACTAACATAATACTTATATTAAATTCGATAAACTGAAAAGTCATTTCCTTGTTCCAGGGATGTTCGCACCGTACTACTCCAGAAAGGTGGCTCAGGACTGGGTTTCAACATCGTGGGTGGTGAAGATGGTGAAGGTATTTTCATATCGTTCATTTTGGCCGGAGGACCAGCGGACCATTGTGGACAACTCAGACGGGGCGATCAAATAATTAGCGTTAACGGTATAGATTTGAGGAATGCTACACATGAAGAAGCAGCTCAAGCTCTCAAGGTATTACCAGTTTCTATTCTTATTTTTTCTTTTTTAGGCAACCAGTTCGTTATAAGAAAGGCACGTCTTTTGGCTTTAGAGTTAATGTTTTTCGACATCTTGTGCTTCACGCCAACCTTTGGCTGAGCTTCTGTGTGGCCAATTTTGCCGCATTATCAGGCTGCCCTCTAATGCTAAACTAACTGTTGACATGTACAACCGAATCGGATATAAGAGAGGTTTGTGTGGCACCGGTATAGACGTTTAAAGCCGCAAGTAGACCTTGCTCTCTATTGTCAGTTTTTAATAGGTTTGTAAAGACAACTGATCTACGGACAGCCTAGACCGGAGACAGAGCAATATAAAACTTCACCCTACCAATTGCTGTGGTTGGAGTAGAAAAGACAAAGCCCATGCACAATAAGCCAAAGGCTGCGGTGCTATCGGGGCGGCAAAGACGCGAAAGAGCCCTAAGGGAAAAAAACTGGTTTGTAGCTGCTCTTCGTTTGGCTCGTACAGTTTACCAGGAGAACCTAATTTAGTTCCCAGGTTCCACACCGTTTTTTAACCCACACAGAAGCCATTATTAAGCAAGGTTATATATAATCCCGACTTTAAGAAAATCTGATTAATACTGTTAGGCTGACTGTGCTGAAAATGTAAAAACGTTTTGAACGCGATTTTATTCAAATTTTACTGTTCCTATTGTAATGCCGGCTGCCACCTCGCCTTGCCATATCTTCATGAATATGTCTCCGATTCAATTAATGATAATTGATATTTCTACCGATTCGGTTCTTCGTGAGCTACAACATCTCGACGCTATCTAGACTGCTGAACTTAATGTAATTCGCCCACTCTTACTCCGCATTTCTGCTATATAACTTTCTTTACACCTCGCCCATCTGCTAAGTTTTTCTGTTGCTTTAGCCACTTTGGGCTTGGTTGGTAACCTATATTTTCATGTTACCAGAATATTTACACGCATGTATACGGAAAGTCAATATCAACAGGCATATTATGGTCGATTGGAGCCTCTGTGGTTCAGTGGCAAGAACGTGTGCGTCTGAACCGAAGGGTACAGGGGTCCGATTCCAGGATTCTCCTTTCACTTTTTCAGTACAAACTGCAACATTAACATCAACCGAGGTTATTGTATTGTATTTGAGCAAGGAATGTCTGCCCGTTCCGACCTTCGGAGGGGGCGTAAAGCCGTCGATCCCTACCCTCCTTACAGAAAGGCAGGGGTTCGGCAAACTTTCCAGGATAGTGAGGTGAAACTGCTTCCTGGGGTCGGTGATTGGCCATAGTCGCGGAAATAGACCGACGTTAAAGTAAGTAACAAAATATGGTGATTATATCATCTTCATACTTTCCAGACTTTTTAAATTGCTTCCACAATCGTCTTTTGCGAATTTTTCGTAAAACGAACAATTTACTAATGAGGCGATCTGTTTGTTTATATATATATATATATATATATATATATATATATATATATATATATATATATATATATATATATATATATATATATATATATATATATATATATATATATATATATATATATATATATATATATATATATATATATATATATATATCTTCGAAAATAACAGAGCTATGACAACCAGATTTGGCATACGCGTTTCTACTATCAAACTTACCCTACACGATCTCTAAATTACAAGAAAAAAGTTATATACATTTAAAGAAAAAAATTTTGGCTGCCACTGGTGGTCAGAGGAAATCGCAAGGACAAAATATTTTGTGCGATTAACAAAACCAATTGAATATTACATATAACGGTTAAGTTTACTTGACGCACAAAAGTCAAGTAGCAGAAAAATATTTTGAAATTTCTATAATTTTTCTTAAAACGTAAAAATTTGCAATTTTTAGACAACGAATCTGAAACAAATACGGATTATGTAGAATAAATGTCGTAATAAGTGTGTTTTACAAAGCCTTAAGTTGCAGCTCAACCATCACTGTCGTTCATTTTGATAAAATATTTTCGGAAAACCATTTCAAATAGACCCTCTTTCTGATATTTTGGCAGTAGTTTCAGCTATAGAGTTTATGGTTTAATAGTCTATATTTTAGCAATTTGTCATGGAGAAGACCGCGGCTTATGAATTTTAAAAAGCTTTCCTCAAATGAGCGCAAACTAAACTAAAACCAATATACGGGGTCAGTTTCAGTTTTTGTCTGTTTACACATATACCGGTGAGGCATTTCTACGGTAAAGCTCAATATATCCGTTATTATACAAGATATGAGAAAAATTGTATACGTTAAGTATAGGGTGTCTTAGCTGCATCTTATAGACCGATTTTGACAATCACAGGCTGGCCCATAAGTCCTTGGTAATACGCACTTTCTTTTTTCAATATAACATCCCTTATGTTGCATTTTTGTATTTTCCATCGAATCATAATGCACGTTTGTAAGGAAAAAAAATGATATCGTTCATCGTTCTTGAGTTATTTCAATTGTTTTGCAACTTCTCACGTTTTTGGCACGTATCACAAATTGTGGTACGGCGTCTTTACCAATAGATAGCGGAGCCTCATGGAAATGACGCATTTAGAGAGCTTTTTGTTTGTATTACTCATCGAAAACATCGAGCTTCCGTATACAGGCACTCTCAAATAGTGGCTAAATTTGAAAAGTTTTCGTAGAAATGTTTTTAGTGTTTCCGTGGAATCATTTTTTGTAAGATTTTTGTGATATGTTTAGTGAGTTATTGGGAAAAAAGTGGTCGAATTTCTGTGAAAAATATAATTTAGTGTACATTACTTAAGGCAATTCCTGTATAAAAAAAATGGTGAACTTTTGTAAAAGAAATTTTTGCAAATCTTCATATATTTTTTTATTTTGGTCCAAAGCTGTTCGTGATTATTATTATAGCTTGGCAGATGTGTAAATAGCTTGAAGAGGTTCGTTAGCCACGAAAATCGGATCAGTTTTCTCTGGAAATTTTTAAGTTTATTTTCGGAAAATGTTTGTACTTTTTGAAACAACAAAACTATTTTAATGAAATATGGTACATTGTTAGTATTATATAGGTTATATTGCCAACCAAAAAAGTCCTTCTTTTCAAAACAAGGCATATTCGCCATTAAAAATATTTTTACGAAAATTCGCTACCATAACGCACTTGCTGCGTCCAGACATTTATTTTATACCTAAGTTATAAGATCCTATGTTGTCCAATGCTTTAAGACGTTATGGCACCTTGTCTATGTGTGAGTGCGTGACTCGGTATACTTCTTCAAAGTCGATATAAAGTAACTCCACTGTCTATCCACATCCATGACGTGCAGACGGCTCCTCTCATGAAGAGGTAGCAGATCAGGAAGGCGAAAATAGTTAGCCTCTTATATATACGAATAGAATTAATACCGCGACGGTCATCTAGAACCTATATGGCCGAGACAATGGTAGTATGAAATGAGGTACTATAGGCGGTTAGTGTTTAACAGTTGATATGAGATTTTCATCAGTTGTGGAAATGGATTCAACATTCAATGGTTTTGCTTTGCTCTAACCCGAGTGAATTCTGTCATGAGTTGTGAAAAGTTGTTTTCTATAATTATTTATAAGAAATGTGTTTCCGTAAGTTAAGGTCAGGATGACTTAGGTGTTGGTCAGTCAATTGCAGAAATATTAAAATCTCTGTAGACTACCAGGTTGCTGAGCATTGAGTTTGCAGCAATTGTACTAACAAGTTGCATGTCAGTTTAAAAAGTTTTATGGGGAGGTTTGTAGATAGTAGCTATATGGGTCGTTAAATCAAGACAAGAAAGCTTAACCCACATAGGCCCAATTTTAAGCGTGGAAATGTCCATCTGCATCACATTGTAATTGGTCTAAGCATGGTCTCTAAGATAAAATCATTCTCCTCCACCACGCCTGTCACAAAGACCAAGTATTTGCGTGAATCTGTATATGCGAACCGATGAATCTGGTACATGTTATGTAAAGCCTTTTTCTTGTATTAGACTCAAAGGGGGAAGAAGCTATCTCAATAACAGCAAGCTGATCATCAGGTTTGCCAGAAAGGGATGCTACATTTGTGTAAAGTATTGAAATATTGAAAACAGTGCTTTCTTGCTCTTCTATTGAGTGACCAACAAAATGGTGGGCATGCGTTTTATATACTTTATTGTCAGGCCACTTTTCCGATTTTCTAAACGTCTTCCAAGCTTTGCTCTCAAGTTGTGCAGGTATTGCATTGTCTTGTCATCAGTGTATTTTATCTTCTTCAATATAATTCCTGGCAAATATTTCTTGTTTCTCAAATCATTATTTATTACATCTTCAGAACCACTTATCTTTACCAAAACAGTTCTTGGCTTATTGTATGCACTAGATTATGCAAGATGTCAGACACTGGTTACAGGCAATGCTACATCTACGCATGTTGTCCACGTATTAGAATATTGTTGGTATGCTCAACTTCTCCAAAGGCTTGACAACAACACATTCTCTATCAACTGCTATCAAAGGCCGTCTTAAAACTTTCGAGTTGAGCAAAGCGGAAGGTCTTGATATGACTATTTAAATTCCAAGGACAACTTCATAAGACTATTTATTTTGATCCCACTTCGACAATAAAAGTGGATGCTTTTTGTTTTTGATCTGGTCGGACGAGTAGCTTCACCTTTTGACACACCAAGGCTTGAGTTGTGTAAAGTGATATCACAGTTATTACTTTTAACTTCCACATAACAGCGTCTATGTTTTTTTGCAAATTCCACACACGTTTTTTTTTCTCTGAACAGTCATCTATAAATCGCCGCGACTTTCTACTCCGCGTCTGATTTCTCGGATCATCATGATATCACAAACAAAGTCTGCATCTATTAGGCCCTGTAAAACTAAATTAAATTTGGGAAAAAATATCTCGACGGGTTCAAAATTTAAATAAATTCAACATAATCGTGCTTTAAAAAGCAGGTGGTAGTGGAATTTTCCTTTACGTAATAGTAAAGGATTTTTTCACGCCCGAGGAGGTACCACCCCATACATCAAGGGGCCGGTGAAGTCCCAACGGATGTTTCCGGTTCTGGTGTATGAGTCGGTTTCCCTTATAAACAAAAATGATGATGGCTTCTCCTTGTACAAAATATTCCGGAGGCAAAATACCCCTCCATTCGGATCTCCGGGAGAGGGGTGTACAAGATTTAACATATCCTTTTCGAATATATGTGGCCTAAATTCTAACCTGAACTCCGTCCACCATTTCCTCCAGGCTAACAGGCCCCAACTCCTCTTCCTCGCCGAAACCCAAATCAGTGCCAAAACAGCCACTAATCACCTTAATTTCCCGGGGTATGAGCTCCTTACTTCCTGTAGATTGCATGAAGGCGTGTGCGCATACGTCCGTAACAATCTACCCTGCACCAGACTCCCCAATTTAGAAGCTGGAAGAAAAGACATACTATGGATAAAACTTTCTCTCAGGGCTGCAACTAAATTCATCTGTTGCATTTACCGGTCACCTTCTGACAACAACTTTGTCCAGCTCTTTGACTACCTTTCTGAAAAAACCGACTATCTGATTTCTGAATATCCTTCCTCCGAGGTCACTATTCTTGGTGACTTCAATGTCCATAATAAGGAATGGCTAGGATCTTCAAAAACCGATCCACAAGGGAGAGCAGCGGAGGCCTTTGCAGTCAGCAATTCTTTAGCCAATATGGTTCAGCAACCTACTTACTTTCCTCGTATCCCAACACACAGCTCAAATCCCTTGGATCTCCTTCTTACTACACAACCTGAATGCTATAAGATATCAGTCACCGCCCCCCTTGGGCGCTCAGACCACGGCATGGTCACTGCTTCCTGCGCAATGCAACCCGAGGTCACACAGTAATCACACCCACGTATCGTTTGGCACTACAACTCCGCAAACTGGGACGAAATGCGGGATTACTTTTCCTCATTTCCATGGGCGTCTGTCTGCTTCTCTCATCCTGACCCCTCTAATATCTCACAAAACGTCACCGAAATTATCCAAGCTGGCATGGAATTATTTATCCCACGTACACAGAAAACCTCTTCAGCCACTCAAAAGCCCTGGTTCTCTAAATCCTGTGACAAGGCCAGACTTGAAAAGGTCAAAGCTCACAAAACGCTTCTACACAATCCCAGTCAAGAAAATCGTCAAGCATTTAACGACGCAAGAAACCGCTATGTCCGCATTCTTTCTGAGGCAAAAAACTCGTTTAATAACCACATCAAAAACAAAGTCCTCTTAAGCTCCAACGGCGGCAAACCCTTCTGGACTCTTGCTAAATCTATTGGGAATAATTTCTGCAAAAGCACGTTCCTACCTCTTGTCTCAGGGGATGAAATTGTTTCTACCGCCCTGGGCAAGGCAGAACTTTTTGCTTCGTTGTTCGCCGGCAATTCTACTCTCAACTCACCTCCAAATATTCAACCACCAACAGTCCCCAATGTCGCGCATAAAATTACGGATATCATTTTCAAAACTAAAAAGGTACGAAAGATGCTCTCTTCTCTTAATACCAGGAAAGCCTCTGGCCTTGACGAGATCCCAGCAATTGTTCTCAAAAAATGCGCACCAGAGCTTGCTCCTGTTCTGACTCGTCTGTTTCAGATATCTTATAATAAAGGCATATTCCCTAGTAACTGGAAAACTGCTCGAGTACAACCCATCCCCAAGAAAGGATCCAAAGCGCTTCCCAGCAACTACATGCCCATTTCTCTCCTTTCAGTCGTCTCTAAAGTGATGGAAAAGTATATAAACACCGAATTACTAAAATTTCTTGAAAAACACAGTCTAATCCACGACAGGCAGTATGGATTCCGTCAGCACAGATCGACTGCCGACCTCCTTTCCTTTGTCACCCATTCTTAGAACAAGTCTATGGAACAACACGGTGAATCCCAGATTGTTGCTCTAGACATATCCAAAGCATTCGACCAGGTCTGGCACGCAGCGCTGCTTAATAAACTTCCGGCCTATGGCCTACCACCAAAACTCTGTATGTGGACAGCAAATTTCCTCTCCAACAGGAGCATATCTGTTGTTGTGGATGGCCATTCCTCTAAACTGTATCCAATTAATGCAGGAGTTCCTCAAGGTTCAGCTTTAGCCCCTACTTTGTTTCTTCTCCACATCAATGACCTCCTCTCGAGCACATCCAACCCAGTTCACAGCTACGCGGACGACAGCACCCTCCATTAAAATATACAATATTCTAAGCCTGTCTCTTTAGCCCAATTGGATGAGGATCGCAGACTCATGGAGGGTTCTGTCTCCGTGGATCTCCAAAAAATATTAGACTGGGGAAGTAGCAATCTTGTACAATTCAACCCCACCAAAACTAAGTCTTGCTTTCTTTCTCACAAGAGATACACCAGCACTAGACCCATCACAATGAACAACCAAGTTATTCAAAGTAATGAGTCCTTTTCTCTTGTTGGCATTTCTGTGGATCGAAATCTTAATTGGCACCAACATGTCACATCAATTGCAGAAGCGGCTGCTAAGAAATTAGGTTTTCTCTTCCGGGCTCGCAAATACTTTTCACCAGCTAATCTCTATACCTTATATACTTCACAAATAAGGCCAAACCTCGAATACTGCTCCCACATCTGGGGTGCCGCTGCCGCTTCTACACTCGCTATCCTGGACTCCATTCAAAAGAGAGCTATACGTCTCATCGGTGACCCTACCCTCACCCAAAGGCTGCCATCCCTTGCGCACCGACGTGCCGTTGGTGACCTCTCTCTCTTTTATAGATATCTGCACGGGCACTGCTCAGAGGAGCTTTCCTCCATAGTTCCCCTACCTGCTGTCCCCAACAGATCCACCAGGGGAACAGAGCGAATGCACCCTTTTACTGTCCAGGTCACCAGACATAGAACATCTTGTTATGCCCGCTCTTTTGTCCCGAGGACTTCCAAGTTGTGGAATTCCTTGCCGGCACATGTTTTACCTTCAAGTCCAGAATTAACAAGCTGCCTCTTTCCTCCTTGTCAACACCCACGTTACGATAGTATTTAGGCTGTAAGCCCTCGTGGTGTGTTGTTGAAATTAAAAAAAAAGCATTTTTTTAATCTTTACTAAAAGCATTATGATTGTTATTACTTTAAAAGCTATTGATAAAGACTTAGGATTATTCAAGTGATTTTTTTTAGCAGATTTAGAACTGTCTTTTTCAAAATATTGTTTTTTTAGAATTAAATAGCGAGGCACAGGAAAACCACTTCACATACACTTCTGTTGTGTTATAAAAAATTCTTCATGTATTTAAAAGCATTGTGTTCAATTTTGTGTTTTTTTTTAAACCCGTGTACTAATTGTATTTATTTTTTCATTCAGGGTACTAACCAAACAGTAACAATAGTTGTACAGTATAAACCAGAAGAGTACAATCGTTTTGAAGCAAAAATTCATGACCTGAAACAACAAATGACTCACCCTGTGACAGGGGGCACCTTATTAAGAACATCACAGAAGAGGTCTCTCTATGTAAGGTAAGGCAACAATTATATAATGTGTAAATTCCACATATAAATGAGATTATTATTTATCACATACCCTGAGTGAAAAAATTTGGCAAATAAAAATGTCGTCACACTTAAAATCGATGTCGCCTTATCGTCGCAACCATGATTCTTTACCTTGAGCAGCCCGCTTCATATCATTGTCAGTTTATTAAGTTTTTCTCTTGGTCTACGTCTTTCTTTTTTTACACTATGTATCGTTCAAATAATGTGTCAGATAGTTATTATGTCTCAGAATATGTACAGCAAATATATACGAAATCTTGTAAGCACTCTGTCCGAGAAATCTTCTCTGGACTTTCTCTAAGATGTCAATGTCATATATGTATCTGTAAATCGAACTAGTTTTTCCCGGAAAATTCTGTGTTTTCTTTCGGAAATTTTTTATATCTCCGAAAATAACAAGGCTACGGTAACCAAATGTGGTACGCGGGTTTTCGATCATAAAAATAAAACCATGTGCCAAAATTTGGATCTCTACGTTAAAAGAAAAAAGTTTTAGGCATTATAGTTTTTGTTCTTAAAACGTCAAAGTCGCGGTTCGAAACGTCAAAATTAACATGTTCCAGATAAAGAACCTGTCGTAAGAAGTGAAATTTTACTTAAATATTTGCAGAAAATGAATTTCAAATAGACCCTTTCTCTGATGATTTGGCAGTAGTATATATATATATATATATATATATATATATATATATATATATATATATATATATATATATATATATATATATATATATATATATATATATATATATATATATATATATATATATAATACGTATTACAAATAGACTAAACAACGATTTGTTCTAATTAGACAGTAGGACTTCCAGTGCAAGATTGTAGCTAACGTAGATCATTATGTTAATGTAAAACACATATTACTCTATGGTCGAACAGATGTATATATATACATTCATACTGAATATTAAACTTCAGTTTTTCATTTCCCAAAAAAGTAACTACAAATTTGATGAAGTAATTGAATGTTGTGTTAGGATTTTATATGTCGGGAGTTTAGATTTTCACTAAACATAATATTTTTTGCATTTGGAAAAAAAATGTCTTCAAATGAGCGCGAACTGGGCCTAGAACACATTTCCATATATATATATATATATATATATATATATATATATATATATATATATATATATATATATATATATATATATATATATATATATATATATATATATATATATATATATATATATATATATATATTTGTACAAAATAACCAATTTTTGTAAAGAAAATGGCAATTTTCGTTGAAGAAATTGTTTGCACATTTTCATGCAAACGATTTTTTAAAATTTTTGTCAAAAAGCTTTTTGTGGATAATTATATTTTAGCAGGGGTGTAAATAGCTTGAAGAGATTCGTTGCCCAGGAAAATCGAACCAGTTTTTTCGGGAACATTTTAAATTTATTTTCAGAAAATTATTGTACTTTTTTAAACAATGTAGTTATTTTGATGAAATAAGGCACATTGTTTCTACTATACGTAGGTTATACCAACTTCCATGTCTTATTTAAAAAAGACATATTTGTCATAAAAAAACATTTTTATGAAAATTCACTACCATAACGCAATTGCTGCGTCCAGACTTTTATATTTGTGATTAGATCTAGGTGCAAAGATATCTTCCTCACAAACATATTAGCAACTAAGTCTCTATCAACTTGCATTCTATGATACTTTAGAGTTAGTTTAGACACTCACACAACCTCGCAAAAAACAATAGCACCTAATCATCATGTGGAAGAAAAGAAAAGGAAATTATTCTGTTGTGATGGCTGGTACTCGTGGATACACAATTAGAGAGGTAATGCAATACATGATGCAATGCATCAAATGTTGCATCTGTGTCTGTGCCCGAATTCATATCGAAAATTGCTTGACACAATCCAAATTTCATGCAAACGTAGTTTTCTTCTTCTTTATTTCTGCTTCCCATTTTTTCCGTCTACTCCTTTCATTTATAACGAATATTCGTCTCTTTATTATACTTTTATAATTACAATTCATCCTAACATACCCACATTTTCTCCAAAATAATAAATTTTGACACTAGAGTTTGGCGGTGCTGGTGACAATATGATATTATTACATAAAATGAGAGACTACATCGGTTTTAGCGAATTTAAAAAAAAATCGCCAATGAGGAGATCTGTGTTCATATATATATATATATATATATATATATATATATATATATATATATATATATATATATATATATATATATATATATATATATATATATATATATATATATATATATATATATATATATATATATATATATATTATATCCGACCGATAACTCAAAAAATAATGGACCGCTCTTGATCAAATTTGGTGAGTACCTTCCCTTTGCAAGTGGCTTGGATAAGTTCGTTGGCCAGGAAAATCGGACCAGGTTTTCAGGGAAAATTTTGTGTTTTCTTTCTAAATATCTCCGGAGGTAACAGAGTAAGGGTACGCGTGTTTGTATTATAAAGAGTGAACCCTGTAACGAAATTTATGTCTCTAGCTTTAAAGACAAAGAAGTTATGGGCAGTTAAAGGAACAAATTTCGGACTTTTCCTCAAAACGTCAAACTCGCAATTTGAAACGTCAAAATTGGCAATTCCGGAGCTAATCTGCAAATTTGCCGAAGTTTCATTAAATCCTTCAAATTTCAATAACTCAATTTGCTATTCACGTAAGCTTTGTTGGTTAAGAAACCAACATTTAGGTTTATTTTCGGAAAATTTTTGTATATTTTCAAGCCATAAGTAATTTTGATAAAATATAGTACATTGTTTCTACTACATAGGCTATACCGGAGATTGATGCCTGCTCGCATTTGCTATTAAAAACATTTTTATGGAAATTCATTTCCATAACACACTTGCTGCATCCAGACTTTTGAAAAAATGTTTATATATTTTCAAACAATAAAGTTATTTCGATGAAATATGGTACATTGTTTCTACTATATAGGCAACCAAGTTTAATGCCTGCTGTCATCAAAGAAAGAGATTTGCTATTAAAAACATTTTAAAGAAAATTAGCTACCATAACGCACTTGCTGCGTCCAGACTTTTTTAAATTCTCGCTGAATTTGTTGAAATACTTTGTTATCGGTGTCAGTTTATAAGCTTTCTTTCGCCATCTTCAGTTCTCTTGTCAGCAAATCTAGGTTGTAGCAGCCTACTCCTGTCATACCCAACCCCGGTATCCCTTTCTTTGCCAGCAACAAAGTACACTAATGAAAATATGAACAGGAATCTTAAAATATATTAGCCTAACATTTTTATCAAAATAGCATACAGCCTTACTTCTTCATTTAATATCATTCCATATTCAGGTTATTTATCATGTATTTTCAGAGCACTGTTTGATTATGATCCTATGAAAGATGATGGTCTACCTAGTCGAGGCCTAGAGTTCCATTATGGTGACATATTGCACGTTACCAATGCCAGTGATGATGAGTGGTGGCAGGCGCGTCGTGTGCTTAACTCTGGCGATGAGCAGGGTATGGGCATTGTGCCTTCTAAGAGACGCTGGGAGAGAAAGCAGAGGGCTAGGGATAGATCTGTCAAGTTCCAGGGACACATGCCCAATATACTCGAAAAGGTAAGACTTTTTTTAGGTAGTAATAGTTTCATACCAGAACTTCATGTAATAATGCAAGTTTAAATAAAATATATCTCCGCATGAAAGAAACACGAAGATGTTGTTTGTTTACTGCGAGTTGCTGCAGCTTGGTAATGAGTATTTTCAAAGTTGTGTAAATTAATTTCTTTTTGTGGTTTTTGTAAAGCTGCAAGCCCGCGTTAATAATATAAATAAATTAAAAACTAAAGCAAACAAGCATGTCAAAGCTTTTGACAAAAGAAGGCAATCATCCAGATAAGAAATTAAATATTTTACAAGAACATAGGAGTACTGTATATAATTAAAATTGTCGATTATACTCTCGGGTTAAAATTACAGCTCACAAAAGCAGTCCTACTTATACAATTTGCTAATAACGAATCCCTGAGTGTGCCACTTAATATATATATACCAAAGATACAGAAATTGACTCAAGTAAAAATAAAAAGTTTCTAGGTGTCTGGATAGACTTTATTTTTAATTGCAAGTCCCATGTGAGTTGCCTGGCTGGTTTCATTGCATCATTTGCATTTGCGTTGCGTACAGTGACTGTTGTAGTGAGTCAAGAAACAGCACGTATGGCCTATCATGTATTTATCCAGTCTCACAGAAGGTATGGACATATGTTCTGGGACAACTCGGCAGAAGCATTAAGAATATTTAAAGCTGCAGAAAAAGTCTATACTTTTTGTTTATTTTTTATATTTTAACAACACACCACGAGGGCTCGCAGCCTAAATACTATCGTACCGTGGGTGTCGACAAGGAGGAAAGAGGCAACTTGTTAATTCTGGACTTGAAGGTTTAGAGGTTCGGAGGAGAAGGAAAAACATGTGCCGGCAAGGAGTTCCACAACTCGGGACAAGAGAGCGGACATAACAAGAAGTTCTATGTCTGGTGACCTGGACAGTAAAAGGGTGCATTCGCTATGTTCCCCTGGTAGATCTGTTGGGGACAGCAGGTGGATGAACTATGGAAGAAAGCTCCTCTGAGCAGTGCCCGTGCAGATATCTATAAAAGAGAGAGATGTCACCAACGGCACGTCGGTGGGCAAGGGATGGCAGCCTTTGGGTGAGGGTAGGGTCACCGATGAGACGTATAGCTCTCTTCTAAATGGAGTCCAGGATAGCGAGTGTAGAAGCGGCAGCAGCATCCCAGATGTGGGAGCAGTATTCGAGGTTTGGTCTTATTTTTGAAGTATATAAGGTATAGAGATTAGCTAGTAAAAAGTATTTGCGAGCCCGGAAGAGGAAACCTAATTTCTTAGCAGCCGCTTTTGCAATTGATGTAACATGTTGGTGCCAATTGAGATTTCGATCCACAGAAATGCCAACAAGTGAAAAGGACTCATTACTTCGAATAACTTGGTTGTTCATTGTGATGGGTCTAGGTCTGGTGAATCTCTTATGAGATAGAAAGCAAGACTGAGATTTGGTGGAGTTGAATTGTACAAGATTTCTACTTCCCCAGTCTAATATTTTTTGGAGATCCACAGACAGAACCCTCCATGTGTCTGCGATCCTCATCTAATTGGGCTAAAGAGACAGGCTTAGAATATTGTATATTTGAGTGGAGGGTGCTCTCGTCCGCGTAACTGTGAACTGGGTTGGATGTGCTAGAGAGGAGGTCATTGATCTAGAGAAGAAACAAAGTAGGGGCTAAAGCTGAATTTTGAGGAACTCCTGCATTCATTGGATACAGTTTAGAGAAATGGCCATCCACGACAACAGAAATGCTCCGGTTAGAGAGGAAATTTGCTGTCCAGGTACAGAGTTTTGGTGGTAGACCATAGGCCGGAAGTTTATTAAGCAATGCTGTGAATGCTTTGGATATGTCTAAAGCGACAATCTGAGATTCACTGTGTAGTTCCATAGACTTGTTCCAAGAATGGGTGACAAAGGAAAGGAGGTCGGCAGTTGATCTGCGCTGACGGAATCCATACTGCCTGTCGTGGATTAGGCAGTGTTTTTTCAAGAAATTTTTGATATTTGGTGTTTATATACATTTCCATCACTAGAGATGACGGAAAGGAGAGAAATAGGCCTATAGTGGCTAGGAAACGCTTTGGATCCTTTCTTGGGGACGTGTTGTACTCGAACAGTTTTCCAGTTACTAGGGAATATGCCTGTATTGTAAGATGTCTGAAAGAGACGAGTCAGGACAGGAGCAAGTTCTGGGGCGCATTTTTTGAGAACAATTGCTGGGATCTCGTCAATGCGAGAGGCTTTCCTGGTATTAAGAGAAGAGGGCATCTTTCGTACCTTTTTAGTTTTGAAAATGATATCCGTCATTTTATGCCCGACATTAGAGACTGTTGGTGGCTGAACATTTGGAGGTGGGTTGAGAGTAGAATTGCCGCCGAACAACGGGGCAAAAAGTCCAGCCTTGACCATGGCGGTAGAAACAATTTCATCCCCTGAAACAAGAGGTGGGAACGTGCTCTTGCATAAATTATTCCCAATAGATTTAGCAAGAGTCCAGAAGGGTTTGCTGCCGTTGGAGCTTGAGAGGACATTGTTTTTGATGTGGTTATTAAATGAGTTTTTTTACCTCAGAAACAATGCACACAGCAGTTTCTTGCGTCGTTAAATGCTTTACGGTTTTCTTGACTGGGATTGTGTAGAAGCGTTTTGTGAGCTTTGACCTTTTTATTATTAATTAGTATAGTAATCTCAAAAGTCCCACTTTTAGGGCGCTAGTTATTATGAGTATGGCTTGAGAGTGTTTTGTTTTCATCTTGAAGAAAAGAAATAGGTGTGTGGAAATCTTTCAAAATTATGTAAAACTTACCCTTCCTTGTCTTTATATATATATATATATATATATATATATATATATATATATATATATATATATATATATATATATGAGTGTGTATGCTTCGCTCACAATCATTATGGACAAATGCTGCAGAAACCTCAACTTACGCCTGGTCACCAAACACCTTGCTTAATCACTTTGTTATTCCACCCAGGACACATCTATCTAAAAACATACATGAGTAGATTATAAGGATATATAATAATTTGCCAAGTACTGTCAAAGAGCTGCCATTTTCCGAATTCAAATACACTGTGAAGAAACATCTTCTGAGCAAAGCCCACTATAAAGCAGAAACCTTCCACAAGTGCAAATTGTAACAAGATTTGTTTATCTAGCTTAGTTTTGCTGTTTTATGATCTAACGAGTTTGTTTTACGTTTTGTTGTACCATTTTACTTCTTGTTCCCATTAGCATGTGCCATAAGCATTATGTACAATTTGGCAAAAAAAAAAAAACTGGTCCATCCACTCGAGATGACCATCAAAGTAGAAGACTTGTGAAAGCAAGTACCAAAGACACTATCACGAAGGTGGAAGGATCGACGAATCGAAGTTTCGATTATCACCTAGGACCAATGCTATCAGGGCGGCAAGGCCGCGGACGAGCCCTGGGGGAAAAAAATCACCTATGGCAGAAAAATCTGCAAAGTATCCATGTTTACAGTTCTTTACAAATATTTAGGGATAAATAAATTGTCAGCTGAGAATCCTGACGCCTGAGAAGCAGAAGCTGTGTAGGCAAAAATTTTCGAAGAGAACTTGGAAGCTGTAGTTTATGACCAAGACCATTTTCGCAAAATTGTAAGGGGCAATGAATCGTGGGTGTTCCACGGGGATCCACTAATCCCTAAAAACCCCAAAGATAATAACTGAGAGTTATGCGCTAGCTACATATTTTGGTAATGAAACAATTGAACAACAGCTACAAGACTATTTTCGCAAAATTGTAAGGGGCAATGAAACGTGGGTGTTCCACTGGGATCCACTTATAAAACAAGACACAAAAAGCAGAATCACTCTAAGAACCCCAAAAATAATAACTGCGAGTTATGTGCTAGATACATATCTCGACAACGAAACAGTTTAGCGACAGCTACTGAGGAAGACAACTTTGTTGTTAAAATACTTATGTAGTGCGTAACTCTGTTTTTTTTTTCTGGTTTTTGGGGTGATTCTGCTTTTTGTTTCAGTTTCCAGCCACAACAAGAATCAATGCAAAAAAGAAGAGACACAAGCTTTCAAGAAAGCTGTTGGTGACAATTTTTTTGGGATAATGAAGGTATTGTTTGGATTGAGTATAGGCAAAAGGGATCTTCAATTACTGCAAATGTCTATAACGACACAATTAAAAATATTTAAAAGTTGAAAACAGAGGAAATAGAGAGGGAAATAGTCAATCTGTGCCTGCCATTCTCAAGAGAAGAATTTGAGAAGACCCCATTAGAGCTTAAACAAGGAAAAACTTTTGGTGTAGACAAATTAACAGCGGAATTTTCGAAAAATGCTGGAAAAAAAATGGAAAAAAAAACTTCTCCAAATGATTGTGAAATGTGATATTAATCCGAAGAAATGTGATATTATCCCCAGTGAGTTTATGAATAGTGAAAGTATTATGTTCTAAAAATGGGAAACGCAAGAAAATGCAACCAGTAGATGACAAAAGGTGTACAAATATGTGACAAGATTCTGTTAATCATAGTGAAAAATAGAATAAGGAAAATTGGGAATTATATGTGTTATGAATACTTCGGTGCTGGCATTTAAAACAATAGGAGAAAGCGGCTTGAGAAGAATAGAGATCATTTATTGCTTTTGTTGGGCTGGAACACACATTCGATAATTTAAGTGTTATAAAAATTCGAAGGTTATTGTAGATGTAATACCCCTTTTCTTAGTTGAATATTTTATTTTTGTTTCAGCAATCAACATTAGATAGGAAAAAAAAGAACTTCTCATTTAGTAGAAAATTTCCGTTTATGAAAAGCAAGGATGACAAATCTGAAGATGGCTCTGATCAAGAACGTAAGTATTATTATTAAAATGTTATTTGTAGCATAAAAATAATTGATCCTAAACCTCTGAAATAATCAGAAGGGAAATTTTTGTATTACGTAAACTTTAAATATATCAGTGATAATGTTTCTTAAATTTAGTTCTTTATATCGAAAAAACTGCTTGTAATATTTATTCGAGTTTTAAAAGCTTTTGTAGTGGACTACAAAATTAGTAATCTATGCAAAAGTTTCCTTGTTTTTTGATATTTTTTAAAATAGTGATTTTAATTTTTACTGACCTTTCTTATTTTTTATATTAATTTCTTTATTAATTTTATTTATATTAGGCTGTTCTACAGTTAGTAATTCTGTTAATGATCTTCGAAAAACTCCTTCCAGTAAGTACTTGCTTTCTAATTGACGTGTATTACTAACCCAAGTTTTCTGTCTCATCCCCTGCACAAGCTACCACAGAATTCAAATATTGGCACACAATTTGTTTTTGTATGAAATTCGTAAGATTCTTGAGGTAACAATTGTCTATAAAAAGAACATTCATGGTGAGGAAATTTTTTAAATTATAATTAGGGTTGGAATTCTCTTAACAGATAAGATAAAACTTTTAATAATGCATTTAACTCTTTCAGGGGCAGAAAATGATAGTAAACAAGAACCTTATTGGGGTGGATATAAAAAATTATTAGTCTAGCAATGTTTTTGCATAACGTCACACTGATATGTGAAAACTGGAACATGTGATGAGCACTGATAAGTACACTTGGAGAACCCAAATCACAACACATATTTTAAAAAGACCTTACAATCGTTTCACTGACCACGTCAGCATCATCAGCGGTGAAAAAGCTAAATTAAATTAGCAGCTATAATGTATTTATACCGCACCTAGGTAGCCAAAGTAAAAATTATAGTTGGCAACCCATCGTTTGTCTATTGTGTCAATATTGAATGGACAAGGTCGAATAACTACTTCAATTTTCTGGTTGACAAATGTATGATCTTTTATCTAGTTTAAAGGATAATTGGCTTAAAATGAAAGGTTCGCGATATTTAAGGAAGCTCATGTTCTTTTTGATCTATAAATTCACTATGCAAATATTGGAGCCCATGACAAGCGCCAACAAGCACATCAGGCGAACAGACCAATAACATCCGCACATCTTTAACAAAAAAACCGACTGTTTACCACACAATGTTAACGTTAACAAGGGATGAATATTCCAACTAAAATTCTACATAAAAACAAGTATTTATATTGACTTCTTGGATACACAGGAAATGAAAGGGGGTTTTTAAGTCGAGAACTAAACATAGAGTCTAGTATCTGTATAGACCGGCCAAATTATTCACAATAATTTATTATTCTGCCAAACAGATTAGGAGCTTCAGCTGGTCAAATGCAAAGTGAAAATAAAGGGCTTGAAATTAAAGGTTCCACACGATTCAATGACGTTTTGTTCTTAATCGACCTTGATATATAAACGCTTTCAAAAGCATCAAGCCTAGTTTGATGTCTAACATTTTTGACAAGTTTCAAATTTGCCTTGTCAATGTGGTGATGATTATCCCATATATGTTGTCTACCGTACCATATCGTAAATGTTGAGATGTTCACGAAATCTGGTGGCTATGTTTCTCTTATTTTGACCCACGTATTTAAGATTACAATCTTGGCAACTGATCTCATAAATACCCGACATTTCAGTGGCCTTGTCTTTGTCTTTCGTATTAAAAATATGGAACTGGAAATTCCCTCCATATCCGATTTCTTCACCAAGAGAAACAGCTTTCTCCTGGAGAAATACACCACTTATAGCAATGTTTGCATGCCTCTGATATTTGAACCAATAAAACAATGCTTTGTCCAAGTTCTCCATGTCGGCTGTTTTTAGATTTTTTCTCTTGTTGTCAATATTGTTGGAACCACTAGCCTGGACAATAGCATTCTTGCACTTTAAAACTGTTGATAATGTAGACAATTCAATATCGTACTGCCTACAAAGATCACTTTTTTCGTTCCCGTTTTCACTTGTTTTAATATCAACATTTTCTCTTCAATGCTAAGGCGTTTTCCTTTAATACCGAACGCGGACATTGTGTAAACAACGCTCTATTCACCTGCCTCAAACGCGCGGTGATTGAAAACTGATCGGAATAAGGCGTAAGTTTCAAGATTTAATCAGAAAAACAAAAAGCCACACAAATGTACAGTTGTAACAAACTAACGAACGTTGATTTCAAGTGGTGAGAAGGACTCTATCATTGTCTAAGTGGAAGAGCCCATAAATATTTTCTCTTGTCTTGTGTACAGTAAAATTTATTACCCATTAGTATCATGTGTCGATCAAGAAACATGTGTATCTAGTTGTGGTGTATCCGAATGGTCGTATTTTTAGGTAGAGAGCAAATAAATTAACAAAAAGGCGAAGCCCTCTTGTTTACTTTCACACATCTGTGGGTGCCAATAAAAATGTGAACGGGTCAGCGCAATAGTTACCTTTCTAAAACCGAAATAGCCTGAAAGGCGGTCTCAATTCAGAAACATTTTAGCATTGTTTCTTACACAAGTCCACTCAAATCATCAAAATTTGCTTGTTAAATGAGAAGTTCGTTAAATCTGCTAATCATAAAACCCGGACCCTACTGTATAGATTTTTGCTTCCAAGTATCTATACTTGAAAGCCTCCTTTGATTGCTTTTTGGGTAGGTATTGTTTTAGAGGATTGCTATCTTTTAACTTATTCATTGATTCGTCCATAAATAGTTCTCGACTGTGTTTGTGCATTCTTGAAAGTTTTTAGTCGAGGCATTCAACAATGAATGAAGTTTATGGAGTTTAGCAAGTCCAGCCTGGTCTATTTTGGGCATTAGTGTATTATTGTTGAGATGTAAAATTCAGAGCAACCAACGAAAGTGTTTAACAGGCATCAAGGAACAAATATATTTATCATGTATGTCTGGAGATGAACTCCAGTAATCTCGATAACTGGGAATGTGTTTCATACTTATCAAATTTTGATTTATTCTGTGCTTCTCCGCTTATGTTTACTGGAACCCTGTTGTGCATATAAATTGGTTTGAAATACAATATTCTGGGAATGGGTTTCATACTTATCAAATTTTGATCTATTCTGTGCTTGTCCGCTTATGTTTACTGGAACCCTGTTGTGCATATAAATTGGTTTGAAATACAATATTCTGAAAATATCACCATTATAACGTAATTCAAACACTTTACAATGTGTAGCATCATCTACACTTTTTATTACAAATGTGATGCCTATTCCTGATCTAAAATCAGCTGGATGATCTTGTGGTAACAGTATTGGTTCATACATGTTTATTTTGGAGAAGCTTTTGGTGACCTTATGGTTTGTGTCTATTTATCAAATGAATCAGAGGCAAATGGTCTTCCAGATCACTATCTGTATCACTCTAATCTAAGAAAACGATTTTCTACAAGGATTTCTTCCTCATCAGGTGCACCAAGTACATAATCTTGATCATATGGAATATTTTTACTGTTCTAAGTATTTCCCAACACAATTGTTTATAAGTTATACCAGTCAATTGAATTGGCAACTCACCATTATCTGTGATATGTAGAAAAATACTTTTCTACAAAAAAAGATAATACATATATGTGTAGTGGTACAATTAGTGAAACAACAAACTGTTGACAAAAGCAGATATATTTATCAATCACCTTGGATATATTAGTTTATAAGTACTGTATAATATAACAAGCAAAAAATAATAGTAATATTCTTTATTGCTAAAAGATCATTAAATGCCACAGCAACTTCACAAAAGAGATACCAACAAAATACCACACAAATGATCCAGAATAGAAAGAAAATTAAGATGAGAGTTTGACTCTGTGAACTGAAACGAGTCAAAACACTTCTCCTGCAACAATTCTTTAATCTTTATTTTGAAGGTCCTCAAGCTATTCACCTGACAGATGTATTTTAGGAGTATATTATATGCCTTGATGGTTGTATATGCTGGACTAGGGTTGCCGGACCAAAAAAGCTTAGGCTAGGACAGGCACATTTAAAAACTAGGACAAACTAGGACATTAGTACAGGCAATAGAGATTTTTTTTCTGCATTAAAGTACAGGAGGTTTTTTTTTTTGATAGATAGGTTCAGAATTACGCACTGAATGTAAAAACACAAAATCCTTACAAATTAGGAGGGCGGAAGTGCCGCCATTTTGAGAAAAACCGTTTCGACCTATATCTCGATAACCGTACACTTTAGACCAAAAATGATAATGACCTTTATTGTAGATAATTGCATTTTTCATCTTTTTTGTTAATTTTTTTTTGTATTACTCACCGTTTACAACTTATACGACTATTAGCATTCATTTATTGACTTTTTTACCTATATCTTTGTTACTAATTGTTTAAAAAATAAAATGCTTATAACTTAACTTTTCAATTGACAAATTTTCTAGAACTTTTGCTTAAAACTTTTTTTTCTAAAATTACTATTAGTGCATTTCTTTTTTAAAATTCACTAATGAGAAGACCCCGACTTTTGAAAATTTGAAAAAAATAATTGAAATAGGCGCTAATTATGCCCCCTAGAACACATATCCGGGGTCAGTTTCAATTTTTATATATATATATATATATATATATATATATATATATATATATATATATATATATATATATATATATATATATATATATATATATATATATATATATATATATATATGTATGTATGTATGTATGTATGTATGTATGTATGTATGTATGTATCACACCGATAACTCAAGAACTAATGGGCCGATTTTAATTAAATTTGGTGCATACCTTCCTCTTGTAAGTGGCGCTTGGATAGGTTCGTTAGCCAAGAACATCGGCCCAGGTTTTCCCAGAAAATTTTGGTTTTCTTTGGAAAAAACTAATATCTCCGGAAATCACAAAGTGAGGGCCACTGAATTTGGTACACGGTTTTATGTCATTATAGAAAAATTATCTACCAAAATTTAGGTCTGTAGGTTCAAAGACAAAAAAGTTATAGGCATTTAAAGAAAAATAAATTGTTTTTTTTTTCAAAACGTCAAAGTTGCGAATTAAAACGTCAAAATTGGCAACATTTACGCAAATAACCTGAAAGCTATGGAAAGAAAATGTCTCAAGAAGAATGTTTTACAAAGCCTGAAGTCTTAGCTTCAACCGTCATTGTCCTTCATTTTACTAAAATATTTCCAGAAAAATTTGTCGATTGAAAAGTGCAACATTTAACGCGTTCTAACTTTGAAAATATTGATTTTAGTAAAAAAAGTTTTAAGTAAAAGTTCTAGAAAATTTGTCAATTGAAAAGTTAAGTTATAAGCATTTTATTTTTTAAACAATTATTAACAAATATATAGGTAAAAAAGTCAATAAATGAATGCTAATAGTCGTATAAGTTGTAAACGGTGAGTAATGCAAAAAAAAATTTAACAAAAAAGATGAAAAATGCAATTATCTACAATAAAGGTCATTATCATTTTTGGTCTAAAGTGTAGGGTTATGGAGATATAGGTCGAAACGGTTTTTCTCAAAATGGCGGCACTTCCGCCCTCCTAATTTGTAAGGATTTTGTGTTTTTACATTCAGTGCGTAATTCTGAACCTATCTATCAAAAAAAAAAAAAACTCCTGTAGTTTAGTGCATTATGGACAAGAGTAACGGGCTCCTCTATTGCCTGTACTACATCTTCATTTCGAAAAAAGAGGACAAAACTAGGACACGTACTCATCTCAAGACTAGGAATCATTCACACTAGACACTAAACTGTCCTACACATAGAACACGGTCATGTTGGGTGTACTATATCTACACATGTGAATGTGAAGGTATGCACCCTGCATGCAAGATATAATGACTAGAGAGATAAGATAATTCGGCTACCTATTTTTGCACTGTGCATGACGTCATGTGTTGATTTTTAACTTACCACAGCATGCCAGCGAAGAAACGAGGAATGTAATAAATCAACAAAGATAAGGAAGCAAAAGGTAAAAATAGTGTCAACGTACATGTAAGATGCCAAACTTTATCTATCAGGAGTCGATTTATCTAAAACTCTCCATGAAGCGAACTGCAAATTTGCCCAAATTATATTTCTATCAAAGACACAAGATATATTAGTTGTTCATAGTAAAATGTTAGCTTAGCCCTCAGGTTAGACTGAAACACAAGAACAGCTAAACCACTGACATACAAGTTACCATACCATTAAAAACAAAGCTGAAACCAATGTTAAAACACACCAACTTACAACGCATATTTAATGTCTAAAGTTCGTTCCACCAACATTTCTGCCTCAAAATCATATCATACAAACTGTACAAAGAAATACTACAAAGAATAAACTAAACATTTGGGCATATACATCTCAAAGAAAATATTCTGAATTATGCAAATTTTGTGAAGGGAACTAACAAAAAATAAAAAAACTAACCCAGGCAATTCCGCAATCCTGGACAATCGAAAAAACTAGCCCGGACATTTCCCGCAAGCCTAAAAAAGAGGACATGTCCGGGAAAACTAGTATGTATAGCAACCCTATGCTGGACCTTTCTCGAAGAAGTAATGGCGTGAAGTGAGATGTTAAGAGTCTCCCTACTGCCAGTTGTAATGTTTATATATATTTGGGGAGTATCCATCCAAGTCTCCTGGATAACTCAGGGTTTTTGGCAAGTAGGATAATTGTTGACATTCTAATAATTCTACTTACATTAATTGCTTTAAATATAACACATTCCTGCCTCATGTGCAGGATACCTTAAACATAACCTATATCACCCTAGCACAGAAAAACGCAATCTCTGACTGTGCGGGGTACATGGTAGGCAATCATCGTTGTACTGGTATGCAGAACCGGTGCCGTTAAGTCAACAATTTTTAAATTGCTGCTATACTTTATGGATCAACTGAATGTTTTTTATGCATACATTTTATATAGCACTGCCCCTAAACGAGTTAAATAGCATAATGGTGTTCATGTTCAGGGTTAAAAAAAAAAGTAAACTAAAATAGTACAAGATTCAAGGTTCTTGTGGTAAGCTTTTCATTTTAACTAATATTACAGCTTCAATTCGGCTGTTCTAAAGTTAGGCTAAAATTATAACATAATATTCTTAAATGTATGTTGAAAATTTGTGGTATCTAATGCTTCTTTGCTATACTTACCAAATCCTCCTTGTTTTGTAAAAGACATTTTACATTATTTTCAGCTCTGTTGCGAGTAGTAGTTTGTGTTTTGGGTATTTAATATAGTTTACTCTGCCCTCTTGCTTCATTCGAGTTGAACAATGAAGCCTTTGCATTCTGTATCATTCGAGCATCTTTATCAGGTTTTGTTACATCGAAGCATTTCAAAATTGAGTGTATATATGTTTGTGCGGGATTTACCACTAAGAATGACATAAGTGTAAAATTAAATACAACGGCATTGTTTTAAGATGGAAATCTTTATGTGTGTTTATTATGAAGGTTCGATAATCACATTATTTGCGGAACAAGACCTTACCTTAATTACCACCTCTGCTTTGGCTGCGCTGCTCAATGAGTTGTACCCATTTGATGACTTGATCACACATATCCAGCTAAATCAGGTAAATGGTGTGTTGGATGTTAACTAAGGCTTCAATAGTTTGCAGTTTGATGGTGGAAATCTGTAATTTCACACAACCCCACATAAAATAGTCAATTTGAGTCAAATCACTGGAGGATGGTGACCAATTGACAGGTATATGCAACCCTACAGAAAATTCTCAAATGGAGTCAAATCATAGAACGATGGTGGCTAGTTGATAGGTCCATTTCGTGAAGTCACCAACACGCCAAACTACTTCTCCAACCATGTGAGCATAAGTCAGCTAGTGTGGCAAATTGCGCCATCTTGTTGAACCCAGATCCCATTCAGATGGTGTGGGCCACAAAAGTTGCTCAACATTGTATGATATTTGTTGCCATTGGCAGTAACAACTCTTTCCTTATCATCCTAAAAGAAATGATGACGCCATGCTATGAACCACACCAAACGACCAGTTCTTGGAGGATTCTCTGATCAGTATTTGGTTTGCTTTTACATAAAAAATCACAATTCTGTTTAATGGCCAATTCACTCAACCAGGTGTGTGGCTTTTCTGATAATATGATTTTCTTGACAAAATCTGAAAGTCCAATCAGCAAAACAAAAAGGATTTGGTGATGGTTACTAAGCTTGAGTTTTTACTCAACACAACCTTGTATGGATTTTAAGCCAAACATAAATGACAAATTTGCCAAGTTGTCATTGAAAAATACATAAATCATGCGAACATCAATGAAACAATATATTCAGGTTAGCATGGACACTGGCACTGGCAGAAGCATTATATATTTTTTTCTTGCTGTTTTTTTTTAAATCAGAATCTTTTTATTGCAGAGTTCAAAGTCTGTCAAATTTTTCAATAATATGACAAACAATATGTGTAGCCAGTGGTGGCAACCATAATCTTCACAAAGAGTATAAATAATTTTATTGCATAAATTGAACCAGTTTTGATATTCAATTCGACGAATGATATTCGACAAATGTGCTTTTGAATATTATTACCATCTCATTGATTTCGAATTTCTGAATACTATTATAATACATTCAGTACATTTTTAGCATCAGGTGTGATTGTAGCATTATGTTGAACAAGTAGATTATCTGCATGTTCCGCCCTTTGGAGGGGGTGTTAGATACTTGTCATCTCATAAGATCATCACTTAGCCAGTAAATTACAGCACTACAAGATATACAGTTATGGCCTAATTTGATCGTATAAATAAGGTATGAATATAACCACCTCATGCTAGAGTAGCATGATGATAATAGTTACATAGGAAGCATTTGATATCATTGTAAAGAACACAGTTTACCATAACAATATATTATCCCTTACAAAGCAAATATCACATAGGAAAGTAAGTGTTTTATGGAGATTTCTTCTGCATTCTATTTTGCATTTTGCTTCTGTCGCTGAGTGCAGGTTTCTGCAAAGCTGTGGTTACCTCATGGACAGACACATCAGGGAAATATTTTGAACACAAACTCCCTGAATATCCATCAGCACGCCTACAAAACTGGCAAATCAACTGAGCTTTCATTCAACAACCTTTTTGAGAAAATCACCCACACCTGGATAAAGGAAGTAGCATTAGCAGCATTTTTTAATGCAGTACCCAATTTCCTATATGGAACAACTGATGTTAGAGGAGTTCAACCTACCATATGTGGCTTGAACAAAACCATGCTACACAACAGAATGGCCACCAACTTGCTACAGGGAGAGGTTGTCGGTTTAAGTCTACAAGGGAGTTCCCACAGGAAGGAGTATTATATCCCCTGCTCTGGTCTTTTTTCGTGGACCATTTGCTGGCCATCATCCAACTGTGGTAGTTCAAGGTTCAAACATGCAGACGATCTCATCATACTGCAAAACCTGAAAACGAGTACTGCCTGAAAAGGTGTAGTGGGTTGTAGAATACTTATAGGCTTGATTTGCATAAAAAAATCTTGAAGATAAACTATTATTTCATAAAAAGCTTGACTACCGGTGACTGGTTAAAGGTCACACGAACAGGATCATTCCTGTTTAAGGGAGCCTGGCAGATCACCAAACCAGTTCTGACTATGCTTCAATCACAGGTTAAGAAAAGGGAAACTAGTTGCCCCTGATCCTTGAGATTGACATTCTGTCTCTAAGAGTCACAGTAGGATATGTGCTACAACCATTTTCGAGGCAATTCCTGATACACCTTTGCATGAAACGTTTGTATCTGTTATAGAAGAATACAGCTTGTCTGCCTGACTAACATTCTTTTTTCTTAAGTTGTCTAGGTTCAAGTTAAGGATGCAGGAATTCATTGTGACCTGCCAGAATAATACATAAATGTCTTAGTAAACCCTAAACATATAATGCAGATGGATGTAACAGATTAGTCACTAGAGACACTAATGCATCTTCACAATCGTGTCTTCGCTTTTGTGCAGTGATATAACGTGGCCTTTTAAGTCTACTATTAACTTCTTCAATGCTCGTTGTTACCCTTAAATACGACTCTTATAATAGAGAATTTTCCTTTAAAAATAATAACCCTTCTCGGATGATTTTAAGACCTACATTTTGCAAGTGTCACACATCACTATCTTCCCATCAAAGTAAGATAAAAAGGAAGCTTTTCATTTTCGTTCGAACGCATGCGATGTGCTAAGTAAACTTATGTTGTGATACGGTAAGGTAACGTGCGTAAAACAGGTACTCGATAAGGTATGACCAAGAGGTATGAGGTAGGAATAAAAGGTGGCGCTAAATGAGATGCGCAGTCCTAGATAAATTGGGAGTGAAAATACATGGCGGTCGCAAACGAAATTTAAAGATTCTTGTCTTAGATCCTCCAAATCCAAAAAATTACAAAGCCAAAGTTAAACCGAAAACAAAGAAAACTAAATTTTTATGTTAAGATTTTGAAAGAAATAAGACAGTAGGAGGAACAGAATATTTTAGTTACACAAATCAGGCACAACTGGCTGAATGTCCTCACCCTTTCGAGTGTCTTAATCAAGGATAGCCATTAAAAAATGAAGAAATAGATAAGGTAAGAGAAGGAAAAGAAAAATCAAAATGTGTATGTCATCATTGGTGATAAGTCCCAATCGGTAGTGAAATGAGTCATAATCAGTAGAAAGATAGATTAGATTAGATTAGATTTTATTGTGAGTGGGCTTATCCAGTCCCTCCACCGCGACCTTAGGTCTATTGTGGCTCACGTCTAATTATTTAGATTTCACCTATCAATTCCAGGTCCCTGAGAGTGTCGATCTTTTCTTGAGGGTGAAAGTTTGTTTGGCAGGTGTACTGCCATCTGAGTGAAGTCACCTGCCCGTTTCGAAGCTCAAAGAGAGATAACCTCTCTCCGAGATTCTCTGGACCCGACATCCGTCAGTGTTTGCCTCGAGGCGGTATCATGAAGTCCCGCTCTCGAGCAGCATCTAATCTCCAGTTGTAATCCACCCCTAGAGATCTCAGCTCCCCTCAGGCTCTTACAAACCTGACACCTAACAGTGTTAAGACTCAAGGCAACATCCCATCGAGTCCTGTTCCAGAGCATCACCCCAGCGAGGGCATCCGTCCGTTTTGTAGCACACAGTATGGGCTCCAAACTCCGGGTGTTTACCACTCATCAGAGATCAGAGCCCCCCGGGACGTCTGGACACACGACACACGCCAGGGCGGTATCATCTGGAACCCCGCTCCCGAGTAACAACCAAGCGAGGCCAATTGTCAGTCTTTGAGGCCACAGTGGAGGCGCCAAACTCCGGGTGCATATCACTCCCCAGAGATGTCTGCCTCTCCCCGGCCTCACCTGCACCAGACCCCCGCCAGTGTTTCATTGACTTGAGGCGGTATCATGAAGTCTCGCCCTCGAGCAGCATCCAGGCGGGGTCGTTAGCCTGTATCGATGCTCACAGAGTAGGCCCAAGTCTCCAGGTGTAATCGACCCCTACAGACCCCAGCCATCTCCGGGTTCATCCAGGTCCAACACCTGCCAGCGTTAGCTTAAATTTCACCCAACAAATCGAGCTTCCGACAGGAGATAACACCTGCGAGGTGAAACTTTGTTTGACAGATGTACTGCCATCTGAGCGAAGACGCTTGCCCGTCATAAAGCTCAAAGAGAGATAACCTCTCTCCGAGTTCGTCTGGACCATACATCCGTTAGTGTTTGACACGGTGCAGTATCATGAAGTCCTGCATCCGAGCAGCATACAAGTGGGGTCGTTTGTCCATTTCGAAGCTCACAGAAGAAGCCTCAACCCTTAGTTTTATTCCACCCCTAAAGATCTCAGCTCTCCTCCGGGTTCGTCTAGACCCGACACCCACCAGTGCTAGACTCAAGGCGACATCCCATCGAGCCCCGCTCCCGAGCATCACACAAGCGAGGCTGTCCGTCCGTTCCGAAGCACACAGTGGGGGGCCCAAACTCCGGGTGTTTACCACTCATCAGAGTTGTCAACCCCCTCCGGGTCGTCTAGACACACGACACTCGCCAGCACTCAACCCAAGGCGGCACCCATCCAGACCCCCCTCCCGAATAACAACCAAGCGCGGGCAACCATCCATTTCTAAGCACAGAGTGGAGGCGTCAAATCCGGGTGTACATCACTCCCCAGAGATATCCGCCTCCCTCCAGGCCCACATGGACAAGACCCCCGCCAGTGTTTGATTCCAATTCCTTGGGCCTATTCTCTTAGTTAGTCCCCGGACCCACAGGGGACAATAGAAAGATACGTCCCGATCGGTAACGAAATAAGTCGTAATCGGTGGGAAGATAAGTAACCGATAGGAAGATAACATAATCTAGTGATATGTAGGCGGTAATTGACGGGAAGCAAGTTATAACTTGTAGTAAGTTAGAGAACATTTGCGATAGGTAAGGGGTTATTGACAGTAGACATGTCAAAAATCGTTAATCGAACCATAGATATGTCACAATTGGTGATCGAATGATAGGTATGTCAGAATTTTGTAAACGTTCGCTGGCACTACATGCTTACGTTTTACTGTAGCATTACATGAGGTTTTAATTCCAGAAGAGTGTTGAAGACCTGCTCCAAAAGCAAAAGATACTCATGTTATGGCCAGACAGTATGATGTAAGCTGGTACTGCCAGCAAACGTTAACAAGATTTTAACATACCTATTTCAACTAACGATTTTTGATATACTTATGATTCGATCACCGATTGTGACATACTTATGATTCGATTAACAATATGTGACCCCTCTACCGTCAATTACCGTTTACCTATAGTAAATTTACTGTTACATACTACAGGTTATCACTTGCCCCTCGTCCACCACTGCTTTCCTGTCACTAGGCTATCGTACACCTATCGCTTACTTCTCTTACTACCGAGTATGACTTATTTTACTACTGATTATGGCTTATTTCATTACCAATGGAGACTTATCTTATCATCGATTATGACATACCAATTCTCACTTTTCTTTTTCTTCTCTTACTGCATCTATTTCTTGGCCCAATAATTGCTATCCTTGATTGAGTCACGAAAGGGTGGGGTCACTCAACCAGTTGGGCCTGATTAGTTTTTTCTTTGATAGGGAGAGATTATTTTTGTTACTCTTAAATACGACTCTTATAACAGCGAATTTTCCTTTAAAAATATTAACCCTTGTCGAATGATTTTAAGACCTAAATTTTGTGAGACGTTGCATCGTCTAAAGTTAACTAGACTGCCTTAGCAACTCAGGAATATTGAATCTGTTGTGTAGAACAAGAGGCAGCATATTTTATTTGAATCCCCTTGTTTCGACTATAAATTAATAAGTATAACAGCACATCCATATCTCTGTTTGAGTCTTGTGTACTGCAACGTTTAGAATGCTATTAAATTACTTTCACAAAGTTACATTGTCCTTAATGTTAATCACAATAATATGGTTATTATCACTTACATATGTTTTTAATTTAAGTTAATTGTGTGTGTGTGTGTGTTGCGTGTCATCTGTGACTAAATGTTTGTATTATGTTCTAAATTTAAGAAAATCAATCAGTTAATTGAATGCTGGTAAACTAATTTGCGTTCCTTTAATCTGAGTTTTGCATTTGTACCTTAAAATAGTAACATTATAGTAACAAATATCAAATAAATGGCTTATTATATTGTCAAAATCAAACTTAAATTTAATATAACATTACTACATTATTTTTGTACACCAGTTTTAATTCTTAACTTATTTATTGATTTTTTTACAGCATTCATGCTATGTTACACACAAGAAGACACCAATGCCGAAGGTAAAGTATCGATTCAATTAGACTCGTAACTGAGCAATGTTGTTTTTGATTTACTACATAAATTTTTCTTTTGGCTTCTTTCTGTGTTTCATATAGTACAGGTGAAATATTATATCGGGTTGAGCTACCTTACATGGAAGAAATCACGTTAATTTATCTGGAGAATACTGATAATATTGACGACTATAGTAAGTGTTAATGTTGTGATTGCATGGCGATCAAGAGCGCCCTTTGCACTGATCCAGCGTTTTTAAGTTCCAAATCATTAATTAGTATTTCACAGAATGTTTTAAGTCAAGTAGTTAAATTTTCTACCTTTGGTTTTACATTTTAGGTGTTACCTTTGCTTTTAAATTTTAAGTTTATTAAGATTATTTTGTGCCTACTCATTCTTCTATTTTTTTAATGCCATTAATTAACAAAATTAAGTTCTTAAGGAATCATATATACAGGCATTTTCGCATTAGAACCGACACAGAGCACAAGCATGTAGGAAATGTAGGGGAACCTAAAATATGGTGATTTTATGCAACTTACCCTGATATTTAGTTGCAACCCTGATATTTAGTTGCAACCCTGAGAAGTTATAGTCCTTCAAAATAGGGTTTCAAATTTCGAAAAAAAAATCAATACCTCAGTAACACTTCAACTTAGAAAAAGCAAATTTGGTACACGTTCTGAGTGTATCAAGACACGCAGTCTCTTAGTTGCTCTATGTCAGAGGTCTTTGTTTTATAAATTTTATCTTTCATAGTTCCCCATAAGAAATAGTCAAGTGGTGATAAATCTGGTGATCGCGCCGGCCATTTTACATTACCATTATTAGATATCACTTTATGTGGAAACAACGGGGATAAAGAGCTGTAATTCTTTTTTCATTATGAGGCGGTGCGCCATCCTGTTGGAACCATAAATTATTTATTCAATTTAGGTTCACATTCTCGTCCAAATAATTGGCGAGAAATGACCTTAAGAAATCAAGATATATGCTACTGGTTAAATTCTCTTCGTAGACGAATGCGCCTATTATTTTATTACATAGTAAGCCACACCAAACATTGATTCTGAACCTAATTTGTTTGCGTCGACTCTCCTATGCATGGGGATTGTCTATAGACCATACATGTTCATTATGGCGATTGAACATACCATAGTTGATGAATTTACATTCATCCGTCCAAATAACATTGTCACAAAATTTTGGGTTCTTCTGTATCTTGTTAATAAGAAACCGACAGAAAATCATTCTTTAGTCAGCATCACCAGGATGCAACATTTCTTGTCATCAGAACGACCCCTCCGCTTGTGTGTCTGCTTTTCAAAATTTCTGTAATCTACTACTCCTTGGACAGTTTAATCATGTTGAGAATATTAACAACATGATTCTTGACGTGGTTTTGTTTACAGACACTTGCTTGGTAGGGGACGCTCTTGATTCACCCGTGGTGGTCATCATCCCCCCCTTAATCATAGATTTCCAGTCAAGGGTTCAGTGGTCTCTTCCCCTGTTGGTAACACTGGGCAGGGATCATATAATTTTCGAAAATGTGATTTTGTCAGATTGTATGCGGATTGTATTCTAGAATTTACGACTTGCTTGATCTGTATGTTCCCATGACTGCTCCAAGAGCATGTAATAGGTATCCCCCGTGGTTTTCTAAAGAAATTTAGGTTAGTATCAAATATAAATATTCATTATGGTGTAAGTTTGAGAAGTCTGGAAATGTGGAGTTTCTAGATAGATTTAGGGAGCTGAGACGAAAACTTAAGAGAGGCATTTATCTTTTTCGAGTAAACTACTTTCAGAGGGTAGAAAGAGAGATTAGGTCTAATCCTAAAAAATTCTGGAACTGCTCTTCTCGACGCCGTCAAAACTTTTCTGTTGGGAATTCATCTAACCAGCAACAGGCAGTTGACAGTTTTGCTTCTTATTTTGCAGGATGTTCTGGTTCCACCTCCACCTCATCACCTACAGCCGCCAGCCTGGTGTCGGGCGACATCACAATGTTTTTTGTTGATGACTTTACAGATGATGAAATTATTACAGCTGCTAAGAGAATTAAGGCTAACATGTCCTGTGGACCTTATCTAGTTCCTGGCTTCTTGGTGCGCGACTGCTTATATGCTTTCTTGACTCCACTTAAGAAATTTTTTAAAATGATTCTTAGATCTGGAACATTCCCCGCGATGTGGAAGCTTTCACGGGTTTTCCCTGTCTTCAAGGCGGGGGATAGTGGTGATCCATCAAACTATCGACCAATAGCCATACTATGTGTCTTCTGTAAGATTTTCGAGGCCTGCCTTTTTCAGCGAATACTGTTTCACATCAAAAACAGACTCTATTTCTCAGCATGGTTTTATTCCAGGGACATGGACTGTAAAGAATTTAGTTGATGTTACACAGTTCATTGCATCCGCTCTTGACCGCTCTTCACAGGTTGATGTTGTGTATACTGATCTAAGGCCTTCCATTGTCTAAATCACTCTGTTCTGATTGACAGGATGAGGGCTATCGGATTCTCCGAGGGCTTGCTTGGCTTATTCAGATCTTACCTTTAATGGAAGGAGGCAAGTTGTTGAGGTTGGAGGCTTCAAATCTAACACCTATCACATAACTTCGGGAGTGCCGCAGGGTTCCATACTCGGTCCATTACTGTTTAATATATTTATTGACCCAGTTAAACATGTTTTACATGTTCCTTTTTTGATACATCATTGTAATTAAAAAAAAATCTGTTTCCGAAAATGTAAAAATACAATATGGCGCCCATTAGAAAAAAAAAGTGGACAATCACTGTAGGAGTGTGGTGCGTGCCACACTGAAACAATTTACATTTTTAGATTCCCTGTTCAAAAGTGTCAAAATAATGTATTTGCTGCAAATATCTAGATTAAATAGTTTTCGAGAAAATTGGAAAATACGAAAATCAAACATTTCGTTTTTTTAATACTTATTTCGAAAACCGTAAAAGATATCTCAGTTTTCTTTTTTAAAAAATTATCAGCACCGGATTATGCAACATTGCCCCAATTTAACCGGCCTTGTATCTCTTAAGATAATCCAGTGAGTGAATCCGGTGAGCTTTGAAAATCGGGCACCCTGTACAGGTTATACTGCTAACAAAATTTTATGTTCTTTTAAAAACAAGACATATTTGCCATAAAACATTTTTATGAAAATTCGCCACCATAACGTATTTGCTGCGTCCAGACTTTTCTAATAATGCAGCTCAAACATCGATTTTCGTTCAGGCTCTACATTATACATCACACAGCCAAAATATTATGAGAGTTGGCATTTTGTGTGATGCTATAATTAACAGGTTAAAATTTTGCAAAATCAAATTATAAACCAATCAGGTGTTTTTGCTAATAAAAACCAATATTTACATATTTTATTTATCTAGTTTGGAAGATGAAACAAAATTCTGTCCGTCGCAAGGACAATCTTATGCTTATTTGTAGAACACATTGTAAAATTTGGATAAACAAATACATATACTACAACTGAATAAATATACTATAACAACGTTAACTGAAGTCAAATAAAGATTTTAGTTTAATTAATTTTACCCATATAGAATTAGCAAAGGTAGCACTAGCAGAAACTTGACTTTAAACAAGCTGTGTTCACAGTCGGAAAATTTTATGTTTATTCAACTGCATACTCACATCATTTATGTGCCTCACGTTAACTGTCAACTGATAATGAATGTCTTAATACAAAGCCATTAATACCTCACTGAGTGAACTTTATAGTTTTTGTTTTTCGTTTTTAGTCGTGTTTCGTGCAGGCATTTATTAATAACATATACTAATAACAGCCTAACAATTTTATCCCCCATGCAGGTTTAATTTTATCCCCATTTGCTTTAAAATAATGTGACTTACTTTTTGAAACATTTTTTTTTGTGATATTTGCAGTGGTTGGAGAACCATCTGTTCTGTTTTTAAAAAGTTAATGTGTTTCCTTAATTTGTTCTATTGGGTAGTTTACTTGTTTTAGAAGTTCTTAAGAAGTTAAATGTAACTACTCTGATCAACCGCATAAGTGTTTTTTAATATACAGTAGAACCTTGGTTATTTGAGCCCGGATTATTGGAGGCTGTGTGTTATTACCCACTTCACTTTAATGAATTTTGATAACTGAGCTGAGCAAAGAAATTAATTACAATAAGTGTTTTTTAATATACAGTAGAACCTTGGTTATTTGAGCCCTGATTATTGAAGGCTGTGTGTTATTACCCACTTCACTTTAATGAATTTTGATAACTGAGCTGAGCAAAGAAATTAATTACAATAAGTGTTTTTTAATATACAGTAGAATCTTGGTTATTTGAGCCCTGATTATTGAAGGCTGTGTGTTATTACCCACTTCACTTTAATGAATTTTGATAACTGAGCTGAGCAAAGAAATTAATTACAATAGAGTCTCGTTCTTTCAAGTCTTGTTCATTTTATTAGAGTTAAAGAATGAATATTTGCATTCTGCATTATTCAGCCGAGGTTTGTTACATCCCGATTTATCTGCGTGATAATATGTTTCAAGACAACTGTTTATAATATATATGTACTTACGGAAGCCTAGAACCATCGCCCAACCAGATTTAGCGCTATGTGTTATTCTCCACTACATTATATGGCAGTGCCTGCCTCAAGGCCACCTTGTGCACACACATTAGTATCAAGATTTATTTTCCAAAGAAAAACCGATTGATAATTAAGATCATAATTTAATATTCTGGTTAAAATTGTGTAATTTTAAACAAGGATTTATTAGAGGTTTTTCCTGGTGTTATTTATTTTGTTTTTGCTTCTTAATCAATTTAAACAACAATGCTGACCAACTGGAAATATTTAAAAGTAGAGGTGTGCGAACCCATGTTTTGTTCGAACCGAACTATGAACGAACCCAAGCAAATATGTTGTCTCGAACTTTGAACCTCTGAAATAGTATGTCTAAGGTTCACAGTCGAACTTCTTAGAAATTCAAAATCGAACATCGAACTACCCAAAATTCTTCAGCGTTTATATATCATTTCCTTAAATACAAAATTTAGGAAAATTGTAACATACAATATGTAAAAGATTCCCATTCTTTTTACAAAAAGGAACGGTTCGATTTGCAGCTTGATGAAAATACAAAAACAAAAAATATTTGAAACTTTTTTAGCTTTCTAGATCTATAGATAAGCTCAATTATAAATATGTTGTTTGGTATTGGCTAGGCAGTTTTAGCAAACAGATTGAGAGGGTTTAAATTGGGCATGATAGGTATAAAATGAGCACTTAAAATTTGAACTTCTGATTGTGAATATTTCACTGTTTTGGCTCGTTGTGAAATAAAGAATGTTGAAACCAGTGGGTTCCAGAGCAAATCCGTCTATCGTCATAAATTCTGAAAATTTACGTTACTGATCGCCTTCGAACATAGCCATCACCATGTTGTTACTGAAGAAGGTGTTGGGAGGCTAAGATATATAATGCTGTGATTGCTAGATGGCTTCGTTGTGTCTCAATATGTCACACCAACTGTCAAAAATATGCATGAGTCAAATCTTCTAAAATTGCCCTATTGACTCAATGAGACCGATAACAAGTTTGAAGCGCTGCTACAGAGTTGACAGGGCCGCAACTTCGCTATCTTTGGCAGCATTCAATGCCTGTAAAGTTAAATTTCGCAGTATTTTTGAGCAACGAAGTTCAAACTATTTTCAAGAATTACATATTTCGAACTTCGAACCAGTTCAACATCGCCAGTGCGAACGTATTTTCGAACCGAAGGTTTAATCAATTTCGATTTTCACATATAAAAACACGCCAAAATCCTACATGGCATATGTTTGAGAAATAAATAACCAATAAAGAACAAGGAAATGTTAATTGATTAAACATATTAAGACGCATATATTACATTTTAAGTACATATCTGCCTGTACATACCTATTAAGTGAAGTAAGAGAGTATGCTTGTCTGTTTCCTTGAATCATTTACTACCTTTCGACGAATGGTAGCACGTAAATTCCGCAACATCAACTTTTCGGAAAGTGTTCTTCCTGTTGTTCTAAATAACTGACTGTTGACTGCAGTTTAAGGCGCCACTATGTCTGGTTAGACCATAAAACCAAGGCCTTGTCTAATTCGTCATACATTGCAGTTTTCATAGTTTTCCGTTTAGACATACCAGACACACTATCAGAGGTACGGGAAAACTCCAGGATTTTGTTTTTGTTTTTTACAATGTCACACAGTTTAATCGCTAACTCTATACTCAATCATTGAAATTTTAACTGAGACCCCATTTTAATTATTTTTTTATAATTTCCAGCTTTTGCTCGATAGCTAGGACAACACGCCTTCTCTTAAAGATACATTTTGATTGCAGCCCCAGAGAAACGACTCTAAAATTGTCAAATAAGGGCTATCAATGGCAGGCCATTCAATATTCCTATGTTTCCAGATCCAGAAGTCATGGCGGTTATTGAGGAAATTTCGAACGGAAATGATATTATGGGGTGGCGCTCCATCTTGCTGCCATATGAGACTGTTATACTCCTGAACACTTAAATTATCGAACAACCCATCAATTTCATATTGCAGGAAATGTGAATATCGTTCCCCAGTGAATAACCCCTCATAGAAAATAAGTCCAATAATTTTATTGCTGCTGATGATACCACACCAAACTTGAAATGATTTCTGTCCTTGAATTCTAATTTCAGCTGTCCCACGAGAATTTTGAGAGGCTCATAACCGGGTAATATCTTATATGAATGATATCCATACTTGCACAATGATTGACTGATTTTCTTTGTTGAATTATTAAAACATCTACTGGATGGAACACATATGATTTTCTGAAGGAAGAACTGTAAATTATGTGTACATATTTTGTAAATAATAAATCAAATTTGTTACCTTCAAAATACACTTAGCTGCAAAAATAACGCACAGCCAAAAATTATGCTCAATTTCAAAGTGGATTTTCTCATGAACTGATAAATCGATTTCGTTAATTTTTTAATTTTTTTTTTGAACCGTAGCTTTTTTCTTTGGTAATTGCACTGTGAAGAACTTTTTATTCAGATTTCAGGTTAAGGCTTATACAGGGTGCAAAAATGAGAATAGTTTTTTTATGTTAAATTAAAGACACCCTGTAGGGACCATTAGCCAAAACAACGGATGCATAATGAAATCATACTGTAGCCTCATGTTTTCTGAACATTTTGTTTTTTAAATTTCTCCGATATCTGCAATATCAAATAAAATACAGTTTTATACCAGAACATGTTTCTTTTTCATTAATCACAGTTTTACTGGATACTTATTTGGTTTAATATACACATTAGTCTATGATAAACAGGCAATATCAGCAAATGTCAGTTTGACAATTCCTTTATTCATTTATGTACCTATCGTCTTAAACTGTATAATTAAGTTCATAATTTGTGATCTATTGTTCTTTCGTGAAAATGGAACATGTTAGAAGGAATATGACTCGTGATGAATGTGTTCAAGCAGTGATGTTACATAATGAAGGAGTAAGCTACAACGCTATTGGTTTGAGATTAGGATTTGCACATAGAACAATTTCTCGTTTTGTCCAACGCTTCAGGGAAACTAATGCCTATGACATACGTCCACGACAAGACAGACCTCAGGTAACTACCGTTGTTTAAGAAAACGTTTCACCACGTCAAGGAAACCTTTGGCACAACTCAGTGCAGTTCATAATATTCAACCAAGCATTGATACTGTGAGGAGACGCCTTTTTGAACACAATTTACATGTCAGAATTCCAGCGACAGGCCCTGGATTAAATGCAGACCACCGCAGAGCTAGACTGAAATTCGCCAGGGAGCATGTACTATTGCGGACTGGGAACACGTTCTAGTTACAGACGAATCTAGGTTTTGTCTATATAGCTCCGATAGACGTCTAAGAATTATCGGCCGGCCAGGTGAGCGTTATGCACAGTGCAACATACGTGAAACAACTTTATTTAATGGAGGCTCTGTGATGTTTTGGGCTGGAATTTCCTCCACAGCACGAACGGATATCGCACCTTTATATGGGGGTGCTTTAAATAGCGAAAGATATATCAATGACGTTTTGTCTGAGCACATTGTCCCTTTCGCTTCGTACATTGGGAATAATTTTTTACTAATGCACGATAACGCAAAACCTCATGTAGCACGGATCGTCAATGAATATTTACATGAAGTAAATATTCCAACTGTTAATTGGCCACCGCACAATCCCGATATGAATCCTATTGAGCACTTATGGGATATTATTGGTAGGGCACTCAGACAGCATCAACTCCCTCCTGCCAACCTGTAAGATGTCGAAATAAAGGTTACCAATATTTGGAATGGACTTGACCAAAATCAAATATCCAATTTCATATCGAGTATGCCTCGGCGATGTGAAGCAGTTATTAGAAGTAGAGGTGGAAACACGCGCTACTAATGTACTTTTTTTGCTATGTAGTGTTAATTATTGTTAGTGTTATTCTTAGTTTAATGTTGGCAAAATGTTATTTTGATAAAAAAGAAACATGTTCTTGTATAAAACTGTGTATTTTATTTGATATTGCAGATATCAGAGAAATTTAACAAACAAAATGTTCAGAAAACATGAGGCTACAGTATGATTACGTTAAGCATCCGTTGTTGTGGCTAAGTGTCCCTACAGGGGGTCTCAAATTTAACGTAAAAAAACTATTCTCATTTTTGCACCCTGTATAAGCCTTAAACTGAAATTTGAATAAAAAGTTCTTCACAGTGCAATTACCAAAGAAATAAGCTACAGTTCAAAAAAAAAAAATTAACGAAATCGATTTATCGGTTCGCGAGAAAATCAACTTTAAAATTGAGCATAATTTTTGGTTGTGCGTTATTTTTGCGGCTAAGTGTATAACATAATGTGGAGTTCTTCAAACTTATTTATCGTAACACACCTTTGTTTCCGTTGACACTTTCCCGTTCTCTAAAATTATTTTCTTTATATCGGAATGTCTTCAGTGTTGGCAGTGATATATTGGGATGCAAGTTGTGTCATTCAATTTGTGCAGCAATGTCATTATTATTATTTGTGTAAAAAATGCGGATAATTTCACGTTTCTTTTCATCTGTATAAACCAGAATTTAACAACAAAAGTTGATCTAGCACAAGATTTAATAAATTTGAGTTTGACACCTATTGTTGTTTATTTTCACTAGGTTCCCATGATTACTAAGCTGTATCATCTCAGGCATGGCAACCTTTGGATACTTTTCCGTAACTATTAATTCTTACTGGAGAAACAACATCTTTGACACGGAATATTTGCAAAATGGCTCATTTAAATATCACCTATGATTATATTTTTAAAATCAGAAGAAAAGGGACTTCCATTCTAAGCAATCGTATATAGGTGTTCTATTTTAAAAAAGTGATGTTAGCTAATTTTTTCGTTTTTTCGATGTTAATTTGGTTTTCCAAAAGCAAATTCAAAGTGAGACAATTTTTATTTGGAAAGTTTTTTTTCTATCTCCAAAAACAAAAGTAGCAGAAGCAGGAAAAGGAACAGAGCCTGTACAATTTCTTAGTGTAGCGGCAGTTATGTGTTATCGAAGTTTTGCTCACAGAATGTAATCCTTGTCCACATTAGCTCAGATAATCAAGGTTCTAGAGGGTATGGTATCTCGGTCGCCAGCACATTTTATCAATAACTAATGGAGCCATCATCAGCTCAATTTTGGAGATATTTCAACTTTAGTATAGACATAATTCAAAACTCTTCTGTTTCAAAGATCCAAGATTTGCCATTTAAAAAATGCCTTAAAATTTTGTTGACAGCTACAGAAAAAATTAAGTAAAGTTTTTCATAGCTAATAAGGTCTCAATATGTAAGAGTAGATGGATTCCGTCCATCATTACCAACAATTTTGCTGCTCTTAGACGTCATCAGTGGCTATACTAATGACAAACAATACACATCTAAAACAACTTAGCTGGAGGCAGCCTACCTTGAAGCATATTGTGAGATGTCTTGTAGTGATGGCGTCTCTTTTTTAAATTGGAACTATGTTGCCTCATCATATCCTGTTTCTTTAAAGTCAGTCTAACCAGTGAGTCTAATCCCTGATGCTATTGAATTATTCCACTTCATCATCCTAGTAATGTTAAACCTTTTCCTTTCTGTAAGGGTAGAGGGATCTTTAACGTGCCTAACATCGCATTGACAACGGCCCCGGCGGCTTTACGCCCACTCCAAAAAGGCAGAATGGCAAAATAAAATGGTGCTTGTACTGGGCATCGAACTCAGGACCTTTGCCCTCAGAAGCCAACATTTTTTCTACCACTAAACCACCAACACTGCGACTATGTTGTCTCAAGAGCATTGATAAACACTTCTAAATAGCATTCTACAATCTTGATGCAAAAACGTGAGCAGCAAAACTCACACCGGCTTTGTATCAGCAAGCAACAGGTGAAAACAGACAATTGATCAAGCCAAAAATGACTTCCACCAATCAATTAGGGACAAAGTTCAAACAATACCTAAAGTTTCTAGTCTATGGCAAAAATTATGGATAGAATTTCCAGCACTCGCTCATTTCCTTCCCTGGCTTCAAATGATGCAGTAGTCTCTGAATTTTACAAAAAAGACTGATCAATCCACCCATGTATTTGCTTCCAATTGGGGGCATGTACATCTTCCTGGAAAGAAGCTAGAGTTCAAGCTGTCCCTAAAAAGGGTGACAAATCCGATGTGGGAAGTATCACCCAATTTCCATTTACCAGTTTTGTCTAAAGTTATGGAAAAAGTAATCAGTATGGAGCTTATAAAATACCTTGAAAAATCAACATCCTAAGCAATCGCCAATATGGCTTTAGGCAAGACGGATTTACGGGTGATATTTTGACATACGTTACTTATATTTGGAGGAGCGCTTTTTACATGTTGTCAATGGTGTTTCATCAGATAAATTAAAAATTTATCCAGGTATTCCACAGGGTTCTGTTTTAGCTCCCACACTTTTTCCTTTGCATATAAGTGACCTTCTGTCAACAATCAACAATCCGATCTACAGCTTTGCTGATAAACAGTACGTTCTCATCGACTAGTCCATCCAATTTTTTTTCTCCCTTAGGCCTCGTCCGCGTCTTTGCCGGCCAGATAGCACCGCAGCCTTTGGCTTATTGTGCATGCCCTTTGTATTTTCTACTCCACCCATTCCAAAATCACTGTGCCTTGAACTAGTCTGCACAGCAATTGGTAGGGTGAAGTTTTGTATTGCTCTGTCTCGGTCTAGGCTGCCGTAGATGAGTTGTCTTTTGCGGTCCAGAGCTTTACACTCGCACAAGATGTGCCGGGCTGATTCCTCCCCCTCCCCGCCGAGTCTGCATGCCAGGTCCTCCTCGAACCGCCACATTTTATGCAGGTGTTTCTTGACAGCCATGTGTCCCGTCAAGAGTCCTGTTATGTTTCTGAGCTGTCCTCTGCTAAGATTTAGCAGCTCCACAGCACTCTAGACTGGGTTGCCCAATTAATGACTTCCTGTGTTTAAGCCCGGAACAATCTGCTCAGTATGCATTACGCTGTTCCCTGACCCAGTAAAAAATTAGGTAGGTAATACAGTAGATCAGGATAAAGCCACTGAAATGTCAGGGATCTATGAAATAAGTTAAGTTTGTAATCTTAAATACGTTGGGCAAACTAAAAGAGGCATTGAAACCAGATTTTTGCACAGCTGAGATACGGTAATATAGACAGTTCATACGTGACCCGGCATAATTTGGATAATAATCAGCGCACGGCTGTAAAAACCTGAAGCTTTTAAAAAATGTTAGACAACTGGTGAAATTGGATGCGTACGAGAGTATTCATATCTCTTAAGGCCATAAACAACAAAGTTTGGTTAAATAAAGCTCCGTCATCTCTATAAAGATCATTATTCGCAGAATTCCTCTTTGATACAAAAGGTGCCGTAATTGTGTGGAAACAAGTATGACATAATTTTAGATGGACCTCCGGTAAACATAAACGTAGTAAGTTTGTTTATGAGTCCTCCCTCTAGGGTGCAGTCATTTACCCGACACCTAATATAAACACAATTTAATTTAGAATATTTTATCCTCTGATGAAGCTATTTTTGTTATTGAAACGATCGTTAAGTTTTTAAAAATCTGTTGTGGTAAACTGGGATCTTCAAAAGTGTACTTAAAACACTTTTTGTGAAAATAAAAATCTACTAGAATGGTTATACACTATCTGTACCTAATATACTGACTTTTCAACTTCAGCACGGGAAGATAGATAGTCATTTGAGAATTGTGGCTTTACAAGACAGACTTTCCACAATAAAGCGTCTCTATGGCCACGCTATATCGCGGAATACACATTTTTGGGCTTCATTCATATATACTATTTTTAAGTCACCCACTGACACCTCCACATCATGCTTCTCGATGTAACGACAGATCAAATTGGAATGGTGAATGAAATCGTGTTGTGTTCTCTGACGAGTCCCGATTATGTGGAGAACGCGGAAATTGGAAATTTGCTGTGAACCGGCCTACGGCCCTTATACGAGGGGATGATGTTATGAGGTGCCATAACATACGGTAGTAAGTGACCTCTAGTGATTAGTGACAGAAATTTGAATGCAAATGATAACTTACGAGACATTCTGCAGCCTGTTATACTGTCATACTTGTGAGGGTTAATTCAACCTCTTTTCCAACAAGACAACACACATCCTTATACAGCAAGGGTTACTACAAAGTTCTTTCAAGAAAATAACGCAACCACCAAATAACCTAGTTGACCGTCATCGGATTCAAGAAGCCTGGGATGATATTCCTCAAGATACCATAAATCATTTAATTTCAAGCATGCCTCAGAGAGTTATCAAATGCACAAGAAACCGTAATGGATCAACTCATTATTAAATAACTTTTTTTTAATAATCCAGTTTGAGTTTAATTAAACACACATAATCTACAAATTTTATCAAAATTAATCAACTCTTACTGGGTGTTCGAATTTTGTTGACAATCAGTATATATTTTGTCAAGTAAGGTCAGGTGGTAGTGAAATTTTCCTTTACGTGATAGTAAAGGATTTCTTCACGCCCAAGGAGGTACCACCCCATGCATCAAGGGGCCGGTGAAGTCCCAACAGACGTTTCCGGTTATGGTGTATGAGTCAGTTTCCCTTATAAGCAAAAATGATGATGGCTCCTCCTTGTACAAAAGATTCCGGAGGTAAAATACCCCTCCATTCCGATCTCCGGGAGAGGGATATACAGGGGGCGCCAGCATCAAGATTTATCATATCCTTTTCGAATATATGTGGTCTAAATTCTAACCTGAACTCCGTCCACCATTTCCTCCAGGATAATAGGCCCCAACTCCTCTTCCTCACCGAAACCCAAATCAGTGCCAAAACAGCCACTAATCACCTTAATTTCCCGGGGTATGAGCTCCTTACTTCTTTTAGATTGCATGGAGGGGTGTGCGCATACGTTCGTAGCAATCTACCCTGCACCAGACTTCCTAATTTAGAAGCTGGAAGAAAAGACATACTATGGATAAAACTCTCTCTCAGGGCTGCAACTAAATTCATCTGTTGCATTTACCGGTCACCTTCTGACAACAACTTTGTCAAGCTCTTTGACTACCTTTCTGAAAAAAACGACCATCTGATTTCTGAATATCCTTCCTCCGAGGTCACTATTCTTGGTGACTACAATGTCCATAATAAGGAATGGCTAGGATCTTTCTAAAACCAATGTCACGAATAAAATGACGAATATCATTTTCAAAACTAAAAGGTATGAAATATGTTCTCTTCTCTTAATACCAGGAAAGCCTCTGGCCCAGCAATTGTTCTCAAAAAATGCGCACAGAACTTGCTCCTGTCAAACATCTTACAATAGAGGCATATTCCCTAGTAACTGGAAAACTGCTAAAGTACAACCCGTCCCCAAGAAAGGGTCCAAAGCGCTTCCTAGCAACTACAGGCCTATTTATCTCCTTTCAGTCATCTCTAAACTGATGGAAAATTATATAAACACCGAATTACTAAAATTTCTTGAAAAAGACAGTCTAATCCACGACAGGCAGTATGGATTCCGTCAGCGCAGATCAACTGCCGACCTCCTTTCATTTGTCACCCATTCTTGGAACAAGTCTATGGAACTACAAGGTGAATCCCAGATTGTCGCTCTAGACATATCCAAAGCATTCGACCAGGTCTGGCACGCAGCGTTGCTTAATAAACTTCCGGCCTATAGCCTACCACCAAAACTCTGTACCTGGACAGCAAATTTCCTTTCCAACTGGAGAATTTCTGTTGTCGTGGATGGCCATTCCTCTAAACTGTATCCAATTAATGCAGGAGTTTCTCAAGGTTCAGCTTTAGCCCCAACTTAGTTTCTTCTCCACATCAATGACCTCCTCTCTAGCACATCAAACCCAGTTCACAGTTACGCGGACGACAGCACCCTCCACTCAAACATACAATATTCTAAGCCTGTCTCTTTAGCCCAACTATATGAGGATTGCAGAATCATGGAGGGTTCTGTCTCCGTGGATCTCCAAAACATATTGGACTGGGGAAGTAGAAATCTTGTACAATTCAGTCTTGCTTTCTTTCTCATAAGAGATACACCAGCCCTAGACCCATCACAATGAACAACCAAGTTATTCAAAGTAATGAGTCCTTTTTACTTGTTGGCATTTCTGTGGATCGAAATTTAAATTGGCACCAATATGTCACATCAATTGCAGAAGCGGCTGCTAAGAAATTAGGTTTCCTCTTCCGGGGTCGCAAATACTTTTCACCAGCTAATCTCTCTATCTTATATACTTCACAAATAAGGCCAAACCTCGAATACTGCACCGACATCTGGGGAGCCGCTGCCGCTTCTACACTCGCTATACTGGACTCCATTCAGAAGAGAGCTATATGTCTCATCGGTGACCCTACCCTCGCCCAAAGGCTGCCATCACTTGCCCACCGACGTACCGTTGGTGACCTCTATCTCTTTTATAGATATCTGCACTGGCACTGCTCAGAGGAGCTTTCTTCCATAGTTCCTCCACCTGCTGCCCCCAACAAATCTACCAGGGGAACAGAGCTAATGCACCATTTTACTGTCCAGGTCACCAGACATAGAACATCTTGTTGTGCCCGCTATTCTGTCCCGAGGACTTTTAAGTTGTGTAATTCCTTGACGGCACATGTTTTTGTTTCTCCTCCCAACCTCCAAACCTTCAAGTCCAGAATTAACAAGTTGCCTCTTTCCTCCTTGTTGACACCCATGGTACGATGGTATTTAGGCTGTAATGTAGGTGTGTTGTTGAAATATATATATATAAAAAAAAATAGTCCCTGTAACACTATTTTCATGTGTAAACGTATTTTGCCTCACTATATCATTATATTTTGATGTAACAATTGATTAACAAATTTAATTTTATACTGAAAGCAGCTCATAAATATTTTTTTTGTGAAAATCTACTAGTGTATTTATGAAACTAGTTTTGCGTAATATCTTTTTTTTTCGGTAAGGGCTAGTCCCGTTAATACTATCTTCATGCGTCGAATCCCTCTGTAAATCGTATAATTTTGAAAACGTCTTAAACCACGATAACCTACGTTTTTGTGTAACATAGTATTTGAATCTTTTGAGAGTACATAGTTATTTTCTTATAGGTATTATTTTTTAGTATTAGTTTAGAAAGCTAATATCTCTTCAGCAGTAATTTTTATAGCACTTAAAAGTCATCAAATATGTTTTTAAACCATTTTTGTTTCTCATATGAGGTGAAATTAAACTGAGAATGGCAGTTAGACCTTTTATGTTTGTTTAATTTATTTTCACCTTTAAAATATTAAAAGACTAAACTAATATGAAAAATGATTGTTAGTCATCATAAATTTAAACTAGTATCTAAATATCCCCTGCTTGGTAGTCACATTATTTTTTCATGCTGCGGAAGCTAATACCATGTAGCGCGAATGTGCATTAAAATTAGCCTTTTTAAACGATTTCTAGACGAATTATTGCATTTACCTAGTTTATTTAGACGTACTTTGGGTTGTACGTAAGTAGGTGAATTTTGTTATGTGTTCCTTTTAATTTGCAAGTTAGCGATATTTTTGTTATTTATTTGAAATGAAATACCAGTGAGTCTCTGTCTACTATATAGTTTACTTCTTAGACATTCTTTAACATGTTTTCGGCTTTTTATATAGAGAAATTCTACATCCTTGTGAATGTGTGTTAGTTTTCATTTTTAAATTTGTTATGTGACTGTAGAAGTAAACATTTTGTATTGTCCAGTCTCGATAGCTTTTAGCATTCAGTAGTGACAACTTTTTTACTCTTTAAAGAGAGACAGTGTTTCACAGTTATTAATTGCAGTTTAATTGATTTTAACCCTAAGTACTGTACCATCAGTTTGACATAGTATTTTAATCTAGTCAATGGATTCAAATGGACAACATTTCAATCCAAAGTCATTTATTATGTTAGGCTGTATTTTACTTGAAACTCCAAACGTTTTTATTACTAACAAAAACATTGCTGATTAAGAATTCATTTATTTATTTATTGAATACATGCCCAACAGGATAATCCCATTATTAGGGCACCAAACAAAAAGAACAATATGTAATTATATGAACAAAAAATACTTCTAAAACAAAACTGTGCAAAACATCACAAGGCAGAAATTCCACAAAACCGTACATATAATGCTCCTAATAACCGACAAAGTAAGATATAGCCACCCTACGAATAACCACAGTCTTATCCGAATATAAGTCACACAAGTTTGCAATGTCATTAAAGTCAGAGCTCATTGTATACACATTGTATAATCCTTGGTATTGGAGGCTTAAACACTCTCATCACTCTAGCTGCAGCCCGTGGAACTGAGAAATTTAATTGCATCAATAAGTCTGGACAATCAACTTTACCATGAAACAAGTTATGCAGGAACATCACAGATGCAACTTTTCTACGCGAATACAAACTGGGTATGCCAGTTTGCATCAGCAATTGGCCATGATCGCATCCCCTCTGTGGGTAGGTACCAGATGCCCTATATACAAGGTGTTTTAAAAACTTACGCTGAACATCTTTCAGAACACCAATATAAACACTATAAAAGGGATCAAAAACCAAGCTACAATATTCAAGCCTCGATCGAATATAGGCAAAATAGAGAATTTTCAAGCTATTCAAATTGGAAAATGATCTGCTATTTCTCTTAATGAAACCCATCAACTTCAAACAGGATGCTGTGATTGTGTGAATATGTCCAGTGAAACTTAAATGTTCATCATATAAAATGCCAAGATCCTTGTGCATTTCAGTCCTAGCCCACTTTGTGGGGAAAAGCTATACGGCTGGTTTTTCTAGTGTATGTCATCACTTTGCACTTCGAAACATTTAATTCAAGTCTGTTCTCAACACACCACAACTGCAAGTTGTCAAGGTCCACCTGGAGTCTTGGACAGTCACCAATATCGTGAACACTGGAGTATAATTTGAGATCATCAGCAAATGATAGATTACCAGAAATTACAGAGCTTATGTCGTTGATAAATAACAAAAAGAGGAGCGGGCCAAAATTGGAACCTTGTGGAACGCCGGTGCCAGCAGTGAAAGGTTCAGACTTAAATCCAATATAAAAAACATATTGCACACAGTTAGTCAAGTAGGATCCAAAGAATGCTATCAGCCATCCATCAAGGCCCGCCAAATGCAGCTTGTACAAAAGTGTTGAGTGGTCAACACGATCAAACGCTTTGGAGAAGTCTGTATAAATGACATCCACTGACCTGACCTGACCCCGTAAATCCAAAGCGTCACTTACATACCTCATGAAAAGGGATAAATTCGTCAGTGTTGAGCGCCTCTCCATAAACCCATGCTGGTATTGTGACAAGCGACACTTCACGGCAGGATATATACAACCATACAGAACTGCCTCAAAAATTTTAGCAAAATTACATAGGATTGCTATATGCCTGTAGTTGCTGACCCTCAAACGGTCCCCAGACTTGAAAACAGGACAGATCCGAGCAACCTTCCAAACCTCAGGGAAGCAATGTGTGCGCAGCGACAGGTTAAATACGATTCTAAGAGGTTTGAGAAGAGCATGCACACAGTCCTTAATCAAGAAGGATGGCACCAAATCTGGCCCAGCAGTAAACTTGTTCTTGAGCTTCTTGATGGCTTTAAGAATTTCCTTATCACCAATCACTTTCACACTGACTGCCATATGCGATGGTCCAGAGGTATCCACTGGTTCAGTGATGCATTGAGGATGGTACACACTTTTAAAGTGGTTTCCAAAACAGTTAATAATTTTTTGTGACTTATTATAAACCATGCCATTTTCGTCAGACACAGTACTTGGAATGATACTTGCTCGCCTCCTTTCCTGTATGTGAGACCAAAATCTAGAGGGATCAACCTTAAGACACTCTTCAGTTCCACGGACATACTCAGCATATGCCTTTCGTAGCTTGTTTTTAACTATAGATCTAAGAAGACTATACTCTGCATGATCACTGTCACGTTTATGCCTCCTATATCTCACATACCACCTATCCTTATTTTTTATATCATTTATTACTTCGTTAGTAAACCAGGGAGGAAATTTTCTAGAAGACCACTTGCACTGAGGAACACGTTCAAAGATACTGTAAAGTCTGCCATAAAAGTAACTACAAGCCTCATCAGCGATAGTAAAGGACTCCAGTTGAGACCAATCTTCATCAAGTATTGCAGCATACAGTGCAGGGTAATTGGCTTTTTGAAAGTTGTAAGAGACCTGATTGTTACATGGAAAGTATTTAGGACCATTGTAACTTTTCCTGAATTCAGGAAATATGCCTAAAGCAGGGTGATATGCATCCTCGGGCACTAGTGGATCCATATCATGGAGAACCGAGCAATTACAACTGGCAAGCACAAGGCCAAGCAGCCTATTGTTTCTATTGGAAATATTATTAAACTGTGACAGATTTAAAAAATTTGAAAAATCATGGATAGCTTTGGTTTTAGCATCAGTAATTTGTCCTTAAGTAAACTAAGGTGGATTAAAAAAAAAATCATGTTGAAATAATTTTACAATATTTTACAAGAAAAAAATATATAAACAACTCTAAAAATGTGCTGGCACCATTCAACCAAAGGTTGAAACATGAGTTTCTAAAACTAATTATTACACAGAAAACAAAGCAAAAAACTATTTACCTATATGTTCTGCAAGAACTATAAAAAGATTAACATACAACCTCAAAGAACTTGCTCACTTCAACATTGATTTAAAATGCAAACCTGGCACAAATACTATACATTTAAAGACAACAGAGGCAACCTACCTAGTTTTCAGGTTTACAATGTAATCACTTTCTTTTCTGTATAAGGCAAATGGTCCAGAGGTTTCCTTGATGTGTTCAGGTATTTCATTAAAGATTTGTGTAGTATTGTATAATAAAACTGCGTTGAAAAAAGACAGTTCCATGCAACGGGATGCTGTGCATATTTCTGTTACGAGTTGTAATATTGTGATAATCTGTATTTTTTATTAGTTTTTCAAACAAATACTCCAGAGGTTTCCTTGATATGTTCAGGTATTTCATTAAAGATTTTTGTAGTATTGTATAACAAAACTGCGTTGAAAAAAGACAGTTCCATGCAATGGGATGCTGTACATATTTCTGTTACGAGTTTTAATATTGTGATAATCTCTATTTTTTATAAGTTTTTTAAACAAATACTCTGGCAAGCCGTATTTTGAAATTCTTAGCACAGAGCATACAGTAGAATAAATATATCGTTTACACAACTTTAACCACTTTGCTTAAATGCTGAAGATCTATGATCATATTTATAAAGATTATAGGCAAACCTAATACATGGATTTTGAATTTTCTACAACGAATACCTGCCCCTCTCTGTATAAGTTTTGGACAGTAAACTAGAAGGCAGTATTGTAGTTGAGACAGAATCAGAGATTCACAAAGTAACAGTTGGTCCCTGTGTCCCATCCCTGTCCATATATAAAGACTTTAGCTTAAAATAGGTTCTCTATATCAGCAGGTTTACATAAGCCTCAAGCCTAGCATCAACATCCATAAATAGTCGTAAGGTTTTTGCACACATTGATAAGAGATATAGGAGTGTTCTTTAAATAAGTGACACAATTATTTCGGTCAAGAATTTCCCTGTGTTCCTCCCAAGCACCATAAATTCTGTTTTGTTTTTAACTAAATACAATATCCCCAGCTGTTTTTTAAGACATGCACATGCAAGAAGGAAGTCTTGAGGCAGAACTGAAAGATAAGGCTGTGTATCGTCTGCATACGTATTTTTAAATGTTTTGTTCTATTCAAGAAAATTTTTTCGATTTGCTGCCTATATCCCAAGTAACAATTAGCAAAATTGAAAAGCAGTTTCGGGAGCTTCATAAGGCGGATACCCAAAAAAAAAAACCTTCTAATGCACTGAGTAATGATACCAAATTGGATGTAATGCTTGAGTTTGAGGAAAACCCACATACTTCGAATCGACAAGCAGCCACAACATTGGGTTTTAGCCACTCATCAATTATTTGAATATTAAAAGAAAATAAAATGCATCCCTATAAACTGATACAAACTGAGGAGCTCATTGAAGACGATTTTGATAGAATATCGTCTTTTTGTGAACAAATGGTGGAAACGTTAGATAACAATGTTATCCAACTCGAACATGTTTTGTTTTCTAATGAGTACAGTTTTACACTTCACGGCCATGCTAATTGTAAAAATTGTCTAAAGAAAATGAACAGTGGATGAGAAAGGAACATACACAATACCCTGAGAAGGTTAATGTTTAGGCAGGAATGATTGGAAACCATGTCACTGATGGCAATTTCAATTATTTAGTACTGCTCCAAAATAATGTCATGTTAACTTTGGCAAACCTATAACTCGATCAAGCAAACTCCCAAGTTCTGGCGGATGTGATACAGTTCTAGCAGGATGGGGCACCAGCACATTACCAAATCCATGTCTGGCAGCACTTGGTATTTGTAAATGTAAATGTTGTACCTTGTGATAAAACCCATACTGTGTGTGTGTGTGTGTGTGACGTCAGATTGCACTGGCTGCGGTATGGTTACCATTTGCACAAACCCATACTGCAGACACTGCTTAAGTTTGGAAAAGCATGAAAACTTCAACCATGACTGCCTTTTAAGCTTTGACTATCAAAAAAAGTGATTGACTTAAATTCAGGATATGGCTCAGGTAGTTATATAAATATATAAACGACTAGGTATCGCCATGGATACACAGTTAGACATGTAAGCTGAGAACTGTCTGAAGAGTTGACATGTTTGTCATCTAGACAAGGACTGACAATGCTAAGTCACTTGACATTTAAGTGTTTAAGCAATATTAGATATTTTTATGTGAAGTTTACTTCAATTCGACAGCCAGCAGCAAATTGCCTGTCTCTGTCTCACCAGCCTATTTGCCTCATTCGCTACCATCTTTTTTAAACGCAGACTACATTCAGATATATTATGCTATACATTGCAAGCATTGACCAGCGGTACCTTTTAATTGTATATTCATGGGTATAATTAAGTTAGTTTTTGATGTATCAGTAGAATAGGAGAAAATATGAACATAATATACTTATTAGCTGTTTACCTTGACACTTAAGTGTATTTAAGGCTAGATTAAGTCTGCCGATTAAAAGTCGAAAGTAAAGGAACTGGCGAAGTAATTTCTGTGGACAAATACCCATGATTTTGTCGATATAAGAGACAGGAATCTCTGATAAGCCGAACAGCTTGTTTCTAAATTGATTCTAAGAGATAAAGCGATCTTTTGAAAAGCACCCATTCATCAAGACAATGTTCTAACTTTGAATGTAATTGTGGTGTATATAGTGCAAGAAGCTGCCGTGATGAAAGTAAGTTTTTCACCTTAAACCGAAACCCAACCTTTTTGCTGCAGCCAGCAAAGATCTTTTCCAGGTAAACAGGTTTCAACAAACATGAATGTACCTTACTATATCTGCCTAATTAATTTTACGATCTTCTAAAAAACCTGACACCTTCAGATCAGCCTGACCTCTATAATCAGTCTGCATGAGCTTAAATTAAGTCATTAGACGTTATCGGTTGTAAATGGATAGAGTTGAGCACAGAGCAGTGCTTAAATTTATATTGATTTGGCGTAAACTGCCATACTATATGATGTAGTCCAACATTGGCATTGGGAATTCAGCTGTGGTAGAAGAAGATAAACATGCCGGCGACACTCCTATAACAGTTCTGTGGATCTTACCATATAGTATACATTTTATCGAAACAACTTAACATGAAAAAATGTCAGCAAGGTGGATTCATGAATGTTTACAAATGATCAAAAGAAAAACCACAGTTTGATTTGATCATTATTATACAGCTATTGAACAGACGAGAGTAAATTTATTGACCGTTTTGTAACTGTTCGTGGATCTTGGGTTCATCAACATGATCTTGAGACTAAATGACAGGGTTCAGTCCTCTACAGTAAAGGTGATGCCCATTGATTTCTGTGATGCTCAAGGTGTCATTTATGCTGATTACTTGAAAAACGCTTCGCAATTAATTATCTGTACTATGGAAATTTAATAATTAAGTTGTGTAAAGTTATAAAAGAAAAACAGCATGGAAAAGTGAGAAAAGGGGACTCTTTCATTAAGACAATGCGTTAAGTCAGAATTCAGTTATCACTTTGTCTGTCAACAACTGGCCAGGGTTGGAGCTATTAGAACATCCACCTCATTCTTCTGATCTGGAATCATGTGACTACAGTTTGTTTCCAAAACTCAAAGAATAGGTACTTAAGGAAAAAGATTTTTTTAACAGATAATGAAGTTGAATTGGCTGTAAATGAAGAATTGGAAGGACTTGCAGAAAATATTTTATTTAGAAGCTGTGTCATGGACTTTTAAGTTGGAAAACAAATATATTGTTCCTCGTTTTTCAGTAATGGTCAGGGGTGGAGCATAATGATCTATCCTCGCCACAGATAGTGGGTATTTAATTGTTTACCTGTTTTTCCAATATTTTTATTATTAAAGCTGAAACCTTCTGAAAGGCATAAGGCATTTTCTCTAGCCTAACTGACAATGATGGAAAGGTAAAAGTGTATGCTGAGACAAAATCCAGCAGACAAATGTCATAGATAAACAAATACCTACAATAAAATAGTGTAAATTAAATTGTTTGTTTATCTAAATTGACAATGAATTGACATGAAATATCGGCCTCCACAATATTATAGATAAATGTCTGCGATTGAAGCGTATTTTTTAACAAATTTCAATGCAATACAGGGAAAAAGATTCTAGGTCTGTATTTACATCCCTAAAAATTCTCAGCCATATTACATTTTGGTGACAAACTCTACTCAGAACAATATTTGATTTTAGTATTTGTATTTTATTCCATTCAAATAATTTTACCCTTTAAAAATTTTGCGGGCATTTTACTTTGATAATTAGAATTATATATATATATATATATATATATATATATATATATATATATATATATATATATATATATATATATATATATATATATATATATATATATATATAATTATTATTGGTCCATTGATGGTTTTGTAGCCCTTAAAAGAAGGTATAATACAGCCTGTGCAATGAATTTTTAAATGTTTAGTAACCTGGTAGAAAACACTTGACATTTTATATGCATTTTAGATATTTCACCAGTTTTCGATAGTTTAAAATGTTCAGATATCTTTCAATAATCAAAGTTTAGATTCAGCAGCACTGCAAAATAAAATGCATGAAGGCTGGCATAAATCCCAGTCACTGTGATCAATAAATTTATGTCAACTGATGAGATGCAGCATTTGAAATTAAATCAGTTAATTTGTAATCTTAGTGGCCATTGGCCTCAATATAAACCAAAAATTATCTCCTCGTTCAAAAGTAGGAGGGCCTTTTGAATAAACCTGTAGTTAATTTGACGATTTGATTTCAGGTAATGAAGAAAACGTTTTATCATATGAGCCGGTTCAGCAAATGCAGATTGATTATGCAAGACCAGTCATAATATTAGGCCCATTGAAAGATCGCATCAATGATGATTTGATATCCGAATTTCCTGATAAATTTGGCAGCTGTGTTCCTCGTAAGTATTTCACTCTTTGCATAAGTAAGTATGTACCTATATTGTTTTATCTTCTGTTTTTTCATGGCCCATTTATATGTAGAATTGATGTTTGTAAATTGGCTAGAAAGATTCTTATTTTCATAATATCACTGGCTGTGGTTTGAATGGTGAATGGGGATAAACTATCAAAAAACACATATCGAGTATACAAACAAATTTGCAAACAAAAATTATCATCCGCCAAGAGAGAAAAAAATTGTCTATATCCTGTGTGTGTGTGTTTTGTTTCTTTAACGTCAGCCTATTTCCATGACTATAGTCATTCACCGACGTCAGGGAGCAGTTTCACCTCACTCTCCTGGAAATTTTGCCAAACCCCTGCTTTTCTGTAAGGAGTGTAGGGATATTTAACGTGTCCAACATCGCATGGACACGGGACTGACGGCTTTACGCCCCCTCTGAAGGGCGGAGCGTCCAGACATGCAACTTGCTCAAAAACAATGCCACAACCTTGGTTGATGTTAATTGTATAGTATGTACTGAAAAAGTGAAAGGAGAACACTGGGATCGAACCCAGCGTACCCTTCTGTTCACAGGCACACATTCTTACCACTGAATCACTGAGGCTCTTTTGTCAATATCCAAAATAATGTACACAAAGGCAATGGATCATCAAAATGGGAGACAAAACTTGCAGGCTGGAAGCCAAGATAATATATCAGGCCGTAATGCTTGACCAGAGCCCACTCTGGGTGGAGCATACCAGACATGTACATTGCAAAATAGCGGTCCCGGCACGTAGTGTGCGAGCGGTAGCACAAAGACGTGGGGGGCTGACCCTCATACAAGGGGGTACACAAAAGAAAGCAAAGTGATGCAGTGATGGGCGGAGTTTTTGTGGTACCGGGTTCTGTTGCTAGGAGCGTATAGTGCTCCCAAGCAACAAATTAAGGCATGTTAACCGGTACTTGAGTCCAAATAACCTGACCAAGTTGTAATTTAGTTACAATTAACCAAAATGTTGACTTGATTGTCATAGTCACTACAAATTTGAGAATACAGCTCCCAATTAGCATATTTTTGACTATTAAAATTACTCCAAAGTACCTACAAGTAACTAAATTGGTAAAAATTTGGTTCAATTTCACCTCTAAATATACTTAAATATAATTTGGAGTTTCAATTCCACAATTGGTAATTTTTAGGTCGAAGTGTGCCCTAAATTAGACTGAAAATTGACTACTAAGTCCAGATACCTAAAAATACCTATTTTAAGGTAATTTATTGCCTTACATTAACTTAAAATACGTCTCTGTGGTATAGTAAATTGAAGTTCTTCTTATGAAGTCCAGATTACATATATATTACCAACTTAACTGCAATATAACACAGGAAATATTTTGGGCACTAAGATAACTTAAAATAGCTTTCTGATTGGCCGTATAGTCATAATTACAGCAGAAGTAGCCTTCCCAGTCAAATTGCCTACATCAAATGAAAATACCCATAAAATCTGACTTCAAATAAAAATTTCCTCAAAGTTAAAAGTGTACAGCAGTAAAATGAATTTGTGAATGTTGAAGGTGTTTCAGTTGATGACCTTAATTGATAAAAGTTTTATTCTTCAGTCACAGTCCCTGTGTAAATCATAAAAACGTATGACAACTTCATCGGATACTACTATATGGAAGAAAAGCTGCTGATTTGAAGTCAGCACGTTTACCCCTTCAATATAATACATCCCTTTTTATGCCAATGGAATGAAGCATTGGCAACACAGTCAGCTGTCATATGTTTATGTTTATATGTTTATTTACTTATTTTCGCTCTATTGATGTCTATAACATATTATGGAATCAAAGATCAAAAATGCTATAAAATCATTCCTATATGTCTCCGGTGTGCATGTATATAAGTTAGTTTGCCTTGTCATTGGGAATTGTGACTTATAGGTAAAAAAAAAAAATTAGCAAAATTAACTTTCAGCTCAATAATGTTTGCTGTATCCATCTGGATTGTATTGAAAAACTAAAAACCATTTTTTGTTGAATCTTGTGTAATTAAATTTTAACTCAAAAAACATAAAATAATGCTTGTATACAATGGGGGTAGGATAGTTGTCTTGTTTACATCACCAATCCTGAAAATCAGACTTTCAAGAATTTTCAATAGTTTTTAATTTTACCTAATTTTACTTTTTACAGAGGCGCTTGAATTATATCAATGTATCATAATCATGTTCGCAGAAAAAACATAACCGCAGCGGTTTTTTCCTTTATAAAGTGCTAATTACTTATCATTGATCCAAATATTTAAAGTATCTTCTTTGATCATTCAAAACGTCATTTTTTAACAAAGATGGACATACCTAGTTGCTAATATCTACTGTTTGTCAATGCATACATAACCACAGGTCCTACAGAATAATGTCACTTGCGCAGTTTGTTGTTAAGAATTTCACGGCACTTTCGCCCAGATGTCAGATTCAAGTAAAACATTGGACGTATTTACCAATAAATTACGTTCATTGGTCCAATATAGAATGAAAATGCCCTAAATATAACTAAAACGTGTTGGTCGAAATGCCTTGCTGGACCTTTTACCGACTTCCCCATTACTTTTAGTTTATTCCCCACATTGATAAAATACACTTAAATTTTACTTGAAAATGACTTGTGGTGATTTGGTCACCGACCTATTGTTAGGGCGATTTTACGTCAATTTGACTTTAAATGTTGCTTGTGCTACCATTTCCGAGTCAGTAAGCCAGGTGTCGTCACTAAAGCACGGTGTCTACCCTACCTTTCCAAATGTAGTCTCAAGTGACACATTAAGGAGAGAACTTGATATAACCAAACTTAGTGTTAGGCGGAAAATTGCATCGCTCATGTGGTTATATAAGTTAGTTAATAATAAGATTGATTGTACAGAACTTTTAAGCCAAATAAATTTTAGAGTACCTGAACTAAGAACCAGATATAGTGCAATATTTTTCTACAAGAGCATGAAGACTAATAGATATATGTATTCTCCAATAGTATATAAGCAACGTTTGTACAATGTATGTATGGATAACAGTGATATTTTTCATGACTCATATGCTACGTTTAAAACAAATGTTACGATGTCTCTTGTGAATAGTGAACTTGCAATATAAGTATGTTAGTCTGTTAGGTTAGGTTACTATATGATGTTAAGTCAAATGTTTATTATAGTGTAAGTCATGTTATCTTCTTTAGTTCTTCTCTGTAATTGGGCGTAGAGCCTGTAGAGAAATGTAATATTAATAAATAAATAAAAAAAGTGAAACTATATTAATATATAATATAAATTACAAAAATTAATAAATCACTCAATACAGAGCATGAAACTTAAAAGAAATAAGTCGTCGGTTTTCGCCGTTGATATTTGTATATGTCGACTAAACACTAGGAAAAGAGAGATTCAGTTTATATTGTTTATTATAAAATAGGTATTGAATGTTAGCAATGTCAATTGATAAAATGAAACTTAATGACAAATTTCAAGAGTTTAGAACTACTATTTTTAAATTAAAACATAAATTTAAAAATAAATTGAAGAAGATCAACAAATTAAGCAAATTTTACTTAACGTTGTTTTCTGCTACGGAGGTGATGTAGCGAGGGTTTGATTTCAAGGGTGAGATAACTCCGAGCTGGCGAAACTTCTGCTAATATGATCTAGAACCTGGCCTCTTGATCGTAATGGGTTCTTCAGGTCTAATGGGCCCCCATTGGACAGAATCAGCTTTTAGCGTAGGCCACCTCTTGAACGGGACAGCTGTATAAAAGTCTAGAGGCAGCAAGTGTGTTGTAGTGTATTTTCATTAAAATGTTTTAATAGTAAATATGTATTTTGTTTTGAACAAAGCAGGCATGCAATTTGGTTACTAGTATAACCTATATAGTAGAAATGTACTATATTTCATCAAAATAACTTTGTTTTTCCATTTTCCATTATGTATATATATATATATATATATATATATATATATATATATATATATATATAAACACACAATGGATTTCTTGCTCATATTTTAACGAAATGAAGGAAAATAACGGCTAGTACACAAGTACACAAATCTAGGAACTTGTTTTCATTTCATGTCGTATTTTTCACTAACATTAGTATAACTACCAGAATTGTCAATTTTGACATTTCAACTTTTTTTTAATCAAAGGCTTACCTATAACTTTTTTGTCTTTTAACTTAGAGATCTGAATTTTGGTACATAGGATACTGTATGACAGAAACGAGCATACCAAAGTTTGTTACTATAGCTTTATTATTTCCATAGATACTAAAATATAAAAAAAATCCCCGAAAAAATGGTCCGATTTTCCTGGCAAATTTCATTAAAGTTATACAAAAGATTTCCAGAAGGACACCTTAATCATATTTAGAAAAGTAATGTATCTGCCAAATTATAAACGTAGCAGCTATTTTCCCTATTAATAGCCAGTATGATTTCGTTTTAGTCAACCTATTCAAGCCGGTTTTTTCAATATCAACAATAACAAAATGTCTGCAGAAAATTATAATTTCAGACTCAAAGGTGACAAACTTATTCAGACGTTTTAAACAAAATGAGATCTTGTTCAAAACGTATGAAATCTTTGCAATATTCTTTCTGCAAATGTCAAAATAAAACATAAAAAACATACATTCATCAAGCTGGATTTGATCATGCAACCTGCTGCGTAGAAGGCCAGCACGCTTCCACTGAGCTATCTGCTAATACATCAACTAACGTTTTGTTCACATGATACTTGACACAGGCTTCATGCCCGGGGTAGTATATGAAAAGTATACGTAACAATTAATTACAGAATTAGTAGAATTACCATTGAAACACTTTCAAGGATTGTTTGGGTCTTATATGACGTCTTATGTTTAAGTTTAAAGATAAAAGAAACTATTTTAGAAAAAATTTTATACACTTGACTTGATTTTGTTTACATTTTTACTATATTATGCGACACTTTCAGTCTAAAACCACGGCATAATCTATCTATGCTGCGCTAAAACTGTATTTGGGGCCGTTCATAAAGCTGCAAATATAGTGTATTTTAATAATTGATTGAATCCCCCAGTTAAATAACAATCACTTGGCAAATTTTTAATTTGATGTCGTCTGTCATTTTCCATAATTGCGCCCGAAATTTGACGACTGTTGGTTCGGGTTGTATGCTTTATGCCTGGTATTTACTTAGTTTGGTTACTGTTGATGCATGGTTTATACCTGTTGTATGAATCAATCTACGTGCGGCAGTGAACTCTGTCTTGTCAGGCATTGGACTTTAACCACTAAGTTGTTTCAACACATGTCTTTGGCATTTTATTTTTAATTTGGAAAAACTCTAAATATTGTGTACCAAATTACTTAAAATCCACAACATAGGTTCATTTGCACTATTTCTAGCCACATGTAAAGTCTCATTCCAGTTACTCTGATACTTACAAAAATATAGCGTTTTCAAAAATATTTGTGTGTGCGCGGGCGCGTGCGTGTGTGTGAGCGCGTGCGTGCATGTATGTGAGCGCGTGCGTGCGTGTGTGTGGGCGCGTGCGCGCGTGTGTGTGTGTGTGTCTATATATAAACATATAAAAAATTTAACGGGCCTTGATGTTTGGTTCTAGGGACCCAAATTCGCTCATCTGAAGAAATTTTTTCAAAAGCTATTCATCGTGACCGAATTTTTCTTAATGAAAGTTCGCTAATAGAAAGTATATAAAAACATGTAAAACATTACACACCCTCATTGCTACGAGGAAAATTGGAACAATTTTTTTTAATGTTCTGTGTGAAATTAAGATGATAGGAAAAGTTTAGACAGTCAACATTTGGATTCTTGAAGAAGACCATAAAATACCTAAAAAGACGCAGCAAGTGCGTTATGGTAGTGAATTTTCATAAAAATGATCTGGCACAAAATATTTTATTATAATTTTTTTTCTTGTAACATAGAAATCTAAATTTTGGTGTGTAGTTTACTTTTTATATCGTAAACGTAACTACCAAATTTGGTTATCATAGAGTTTTTATTTTTTAAGATAAAAATTTTTTTCAAATGAAAACTCAAAATTTTCCGGAAAACCTCGTCCGATTTTTCTAATTAACGAACTTATCAAAGACATTTACAAAAGGAAGGTACATGCCAAATTTTATCAAAATAGGCCGATTATTCTTTGAGATAAAAATTTTTTTTGAATGAAAACTCAAAATTTTCCCGGAAAACCTCTTCCGATTTTCCTGGCTAACAAAATTATCAAGGCCATTTATAAAAGGAAGATACATGCCAAATTTTATTAAAATCGTCTTATTACTTTTTGAGATAAGAATTTTTTTCGAATGAAAACTCAAAATTTTCCCGGAAAACCTCGTCCGATTTTCCTGACTAACGAACTTATCCAAGCTATTTACAAAATAAACGGTCATGCCAAATTTTATCAAAATCGGCCCATTATTTTTTGAGTTATCGGTGTGATACATATATATATATATATATATATATATATATATATATATATATATATATATATATATATATATATATATATATATATATATATATATATATATATATATAAATATATATATAAACATATAAAAATTGAAACTAACCCCGGATATGGGTTCTAGGGGTCCTAGTTCGCACTCATTTGCAAAAATTTTTTCAAAATTCAAAAGTCGGGATCTCCCCATTAGTGAATTTTTTCTACGAAAATTCACTAAAAGCTGATTGAAGGAAAAGCAAGAGCGAAGCGAATAAATAAGGTTCAGGTTCAGATAGATAATGTCCCTATTCTGCACTTATTTTTTTAAAGTTATCTAAAAACTCACTGGTACAAACAAATATATACTTCACAAAATTTAAAAAAAATAATTAATGAAAATAGTCAAAGTTACCAAAAATCTTATTAGCATGAAAATAAGTGATATGATTTGTAAAATTTGGTTGAATAGTCAAATTAAAAAATTTCTTTCTATATTCCAGACACCACCAGGCCAAAACGAGAATATGAAGTTGATGCAAGAGATTACCACTTTGTTGCATCGAGGGAACAAATGGAAAAAGATATACAGAATCATCTCTTTATTGAAGCCGGTCAGTACAATGAGAATTTATATGGCACATCAGTAGCATCTGTTCGGGAAGTGGCTGAGAAGGTATATTTTAATTACTGTTATTTGTTCGTTGCTTTCTGATAATGAGTTTTTTCTGTTTGTACAAAAGTTTCACTGCCATAATATTTTATGGTATTTATTTTAATAGATATGATGTTATTTTCAGGGAAAGCATTGTATACTGGATGTCAGTGGGAACGCAATCAAGCGGCTACAAGTTGCACAGTTATATCCAATTGCAATTTTCATCAAACCAAAATCAGTTGAATCTATTATGTAAGTATTACTTTGTTATATTATTTTATCATAGTATTTTGAAAGGTCATTATTACAACATCCAGATGCAAGGGCAGCAACAATTAATGAATATTATTATTAGTATTATTAGTATTATATATTAGTATATATTATATATTAGTATTAGTATTATCAGTATTCCACACACATTACACTAGTAAATTCATACTGCCGTCCAAATGAAAGATATGGATGGAGTGCTGTGTATGCAAGGTGCATGTTCTGGGCAAACTTAGGCAAGACTTGTTCAAGTTATCGTTGAGTGATGTTTTTTAGTTTTCAGCAGTAGAGTTTCTCATCTTTAATGTTAAAGTTATTGTTTTTTGTATCTATCGCCCTCAAAATTCACAGTCTGATATTCTGGATAGTTTCTTCGAAAAGTTGGAAAGAACTATTATTGTGTGTGTTCTCGGAAAAATGTCTCATTCACCTCGCCGGTGATTTCAATCTAAATATTATAAATAAGACTAGGCATGTTTTAGACTATTTATTACTGTTTCACCAGAGTATCAAAAGAATCACAAACTTGTACAGATATATTAACAAATTGTGAATCATATACTTTCAAAGTATTGCACACTCAAATATTGGATCACACAGCACAGTTGATTACATTCAAAGTTTGTGATAAATCTAAGATAAAGTCTCGTGCATGAGATTTTCACAGATGAAAATAAATGTTCATTCAGTTGTAAACTTTCAGAGGGAAACTGGCAGGATGTTTATGACTGTAGGGGTGAAGATGCTATTGGACAATGAACATGCTTCATGCATGCTCTCATTCAATTTTTGGTAAGAACTTTCTGAAACCTGTAGTCAAAAAAACAAACCAAAAACATCGATTCTATAACAATCCAGCTATCTTAAGATGCCATGATCTTCTTGATAAGCTTTATGTATTGAGTATGCATGATGCGGGCCAAAAGGAATCATACAACATCGTAAAGCGGAAGCATAATGATTTATTAATAAAGCTGGTATTATTATTACTTGCAGAAACAAGAAGAGATAAATGAAGTCCAGGTGCCTGGTGAACATTCCTAACTAACTAATAATATAAATAAATATCAGGTGACAACAATCCCTGCATTGTTAGGTGAGCTGAAACAGTCAGAGTTCAGATATAATATGTAGTGACTCTAGTTACATTGGTCCTCCTACTGGATATGATGCTGTAGATGTAGTTTGAAAGTTGAAGAGCTAAAAAGCTGCAGAATAGATGATGTCCCTGCTGCAATAATCAAAGCTTGTATACTTTAGATATGTAAGCCATCGTGCTACATTATAATCAATTCTTTGTCATACGGATTCTGCCCGGACCCGCTCAGGGCAGTGCTAGTACTGATGTTTTATAAAGGTGGTGATGCAACAATTAATCAAAAATTATAGACCACTTAGTGTTTTATCAGCTTTTTCAATATATTTAAAACTGCAGTTCTCCTCTATATAGTGAGTTTCTTAAAAAACCATTCAATTTTCACAGATACTCAGCATAGATATTCCAGAGGCAAATCTGTTAAAACAGCTTTTGTATACTTTCACGTTATTGTTGTTAAATTGTCTTAGGAAGGCAAGAGCATCCTCTGGGAATATTTATAGACTTGTGGTAGGCATTTGACCTCACTCACAGGAGGGACTCTGCTGGCGGGGGTCGCGGCGGGGTATCCACAGGGGAGCAATCTGTCTTTCCTGCTCTGGTGCCTAGTCGTGGACGGCCTGCTAGGGAGGTTTTCGGGAGGGTGTACGAGGTACAGAGCTATGCGGACGACATTGTCATCATAGTCTGAGGAAAGGTTACACAGTCGGTGTGGGAGCACATGCAGAGGGCACTGAAAGCGGTGGAAAGGTGGATGATTGGCCAAGAGCTCGGGGTGAGCCCCGAGAAAGCAACCGTCATAAAGATTATGAAGAGGAAGTGGGAAAGCCACAGAACTCTCACTCTTCAGTAGAAGCATCCCAATGGCCAGGGAGGTAAAATATCTTGGGGTCATATTGGACTCTAAGCTAACCTGGAATGGTCACATTGAAATAATACTGTGTAACCTCGGGGGTCAAAGGCAATGAAGAAGCTGACAGTCTCGCGAAGAGAGGGTCAGCAGAACCATTTATGGGACCAGGACCGGTCCTGAGCGTGATGAAGAGCACTGCCAGAGGATCCATTAACTCCTGGGTCAGAAATGAACATAAGGTGTACTGGGCAAACTGTCCAGGGCTCAGAGATAGGAAATCAGTAATTGAGGAACCTAGTTCATAGATAGCTGTGGAGCTGCTAAATATTAGCAGAGGACAGCTCAGGAACATAACAGGACTCTTGACGGGACACATGGCTGACAAGAAACACCTGCATCCAATGTGTGCGTACTAGGACCTCTAAACTCGACCTTCAAGGTCTGTATAAGTTTAAAGTATTAACTAATATGCCATATAGTAATAGTGTACAATTCTTATGAAAATTCGCTACTATAACGCACTTGCTACGTCCCAAAAGTTTCATTTATATGATAGTCCTGAAAGATGACATTGCTGGTGAGATGGATTGTTTTGTGCACTATGTGGACGATACCAATCTGATAGTGAGCGTAAAACTTTTCCTGACTTGCTTTCAAAATGTGATATTTTACTTCGTTCACTAAGTGAAGATTGGAACCTGTGATGAGCACTGATAAGTACACTTGGAGAACCCAAATCACCACAACACATCTTTTTAAAGACCTGACGATCGTTTCATTTTTTATCCTCCGATGACGCTAACTTAGTTAGTAAAACGATCCTCAGGTCTTTAAAAAGATGTGTTGTGGTGATTTGGGTTCTCTAAGTGTACTACTTATTACTTCACTCAATTGTAGAATGATTCGGCAGTAAGAAGCTTATAATTATTGATGAAACGACAAGATTCATGTTGTTTAGAACTATACAACATGAAACAACATGGATTTATTACTGCCAAAAAACAGTTATATATTTAGGTGGTCAATTGGTGTCATTCGCATCTTCTGCCAGATTGCTGGGTATTCATATCAATGACTTCTTGAGTTGGTTCGTTCATATAGAAGAGTTATGTAAAAGTTGGAGCATGCTTCTTACATAATAATAATTTTAAATATATACTTGGATTCTAATGCAATGAAAACTGTATACCATGCTATTTTTCTTAAGAGATTTAAGGTATGGTATTTTCTGGGACGGCAGTGTGGACTTCAACAGAGTTTATCTGATACAGAAAAATGTGATAAGAATTTTGTTAGGCTTGAATTTTGGGGATCTTTGTAAGGGAGCTTTTAAAGAGCTAAGTGTTCTGCCAGCAACAACAGTTTATGTATACGGAGTTCTGGTGTATGTGTTCAAACATGCAGATATTGTAGGGGGGCATTTAAATAAGGCTGCTACAATATTAGGCTAGATACTTATAATTATCCAGAACATCGTTTAAGCTTATATGAGAAACATACTGTATGCTAGCATTCCATTCTACAATAAACTTCCTTCAGATCTTAATTAATGTAACACTTTTTCCATTTTTGAAAGAAAGATTTATGATAGGCTGTTGCTAATCGAACCATATAACTTGACCGAATGTTTTAAGACCATTAGCTGATTGGTTTCAAGCCTGACCACGTTTGTGCACTTTGCGTTTAGTGTGTATTCCTGTTTATATGGTATTTTATTTATACCCTGTACTTGTACTGAATTTTGACTTTCTTTTCATTCAATTTTCTCAACTTGTTTCAGCATTTTTTGCAAGTAAATATGTTATTATTATTATTATGATTAACTGCTTCCTTCCACACCCAAAATGTTCTGGTCATTCATTAACTTGAAGATCCGTTCCAACTCTATTCTCAAACTTTTGACTAATGATTCTAAGACACATAATCAGAGTGCCCAGGGAAGATCAGGAAAAGTCTGTTAATTTCACTGATTTTAAAAAATTCTTAGGAAAGTCAAGGAAATTTTACAAAAGGTTGCTAAGTCAGTGGAGTTGTATGTTGGTAGTTAAATTATGTGTCAGTAGCAGAAAAATGTGATAAGAATTTTATTAGGCTTGAGTTTTAGGGAGCCTTTTAAGGGAGCTTTTAAAGGGCTAGGTGTTCTGCCAGCAAAAACGGTTTATGTATATGAATTTCTGGTGTATGTGTTCAAACATTGGAATATTGTAGGGGAGCATGTAAAATAAGGCTGCCATAAGACTAGGCTAGATATTTATAATTATCCAGAACATCGTTTAAGCTTATATGACAAACATGTACTGTATGCTAGCATTCGCTTCTACAATAAACTGCCTTTAGAACTCAATTAATGTAGCACTTTTGAAATTTTTGAAACAAAGTTGTATGATAGGCTGTTGCTAATCGAACCATATAACTTGGCTGAATATTTTAAGGACATTAGCTGATTTGTAAATAAGCTGCTTTGCTGCGTTAAGCCTGGTGTTTTCCGCGAGTATGACAGCATTTGGTTCCTCTCTTAAGTATCAAGTTCATTTCTTCCTCTATTTGTTAAGACCCGTCTGCATAATATACGGATGAGTTGTTTGTCAGCCTTTCACTGTCTCTGTCCCATGCCTCGCAGTCACTTAGGACCATGTCTAATGGGACTATCAAGTTGCATTGATCTGTTGGCTTGACGAGTGACTCCAATGGAATGATTTCCAGGATCTTCAAGTGGACAACCATATCTTCTGGTTTGAATTTGTCTGCTTGAAGTAGTCTCGAGGCACTCAGTGCTGCTTTCCTCTTCATGCATATCCGCAGTGGAGTAAGATTCAGCATTGTGTCTATTGCAGCAGTAAAGCGTGATGACATAGATCCGTTATTCCAAGATGGATCAGCCTCTGCAATTTTTGTAACTTTCTTTGTGTTAAGGCTTGTTCTGTTTTTGGCCACCATACTGTAGATGCATATGTGACCATGGGTTTAACCTGGAAGAGGAAACCTCTTCCGGGCTCGCAAATACTTTTCACCTGCTAATCTCTATACCTTATATATTTCACAAATAAGGTCAAACATCGAATACTGCTCCCACATCTGGGGTGCCGCTGCCGTTCTACGCTCGCTATCCTGGACTCCATTCAGAAGAGAGATATACGTCTCATCGGTGACCTTACCCTGACCCAAAGGCTGCCTTCCCTTGCCCACCGACGTGCCGTTGTTGCTCTCTTTCTTTTTTACAGATATCTGCACGGGCACTGCTCGGAGGAGCTTTCTTCCATAGTTCCTCCACCTGCTGCCCCCAACAGATCTACCAGGGGAACAGAGCGAATGCACCCTTTTACTGTCCAGGTCACCAGACATAGAACATCTTGTTATGCCCTCTCTTTTGTCCCCAGGACTTCCAAGTTGTGGAATGCCTTCCCGGCACATGTTTTTCCTTCTCCTCCGAACCTCCAAACTTCAAGTCCAGAATTAACAAGTTGCCTCTTTCCTCCTTGTCGACACCCACGATACGATAGTATTTAGGCTGTGAGCCCTAATAGTGTGTTATTGAAATAAATAAAAAATAAAAAAACTTGCACCAGAGGATCTGGATCACCTTTAGGCCACAAAAATTATCGACCTTTGTAAGTGGCTGGACTTGTTAGGTGAAATATAGGGCAATTAGGCGGGAGCCTCAATAGACCTTAAGGTCGCAGTGGAGGGACTGTAATGGTCCACTTGCAATATAACTCAACCCTAGCCAGGGTAACTTTGATTTTTATAAGAGTCCTTCGAATAATCTGAATATGATTATACCTTGCAAATCGTGTTCCCAAGCTGTGACCCATCCCAGCAACAGTCACCCCTTGTTGAATACAACGCATTTAATCCCATCTAGTTGAGCTATGAATATAACACCAATACTTGAACATCAGAGTCTCTTTAATTTTTCAGCAGAAGCTACCACCTGCAGTTGAGGTTAGCATTTTTGTGGCTTGATGTTAAGGGGTGGTCTAACGGGGTGGTTTTACGAGGCATTTGCTTTTCTTTAATACAAAGATTTTTAAATGACTAAACTCTAATTATTATTATTACAATTTAAGTAACTATTTATTTAGGTACATTTTTAAGTTGACAATGCTCGAGCGTGTATTCAAAAGTTACCCCTTGTTACGTTCAAACCAATATTTAAGTTTAACGACCTTCAAGGGAGGTCTTGCCTGAATTTATTTGGAACACTATGACCGAGCATTTGAGATGAATTTTTCCCAAAATTTTGCTATATATATGCAGCCTTAGCGTACCTAGTGACAAAACACGTCACAATCATTTTATAAGAAACTGTTAAGATAAACTCTAGTTTAGGGTTTTCTTATGCTAAGAATAAACCCAGCATCTAGTTTTAAGATTACTTTAATACAAAAAATAAAATTTATACGGATAAACATTTTAACGGCACAACAAATTTTAAATAATCAATTAATCCATAGGTTTCCTTAATTAAATTAAACATAAAACTCTCAACTCCAATAACCCAAATTCTAAGTCATTTAAACAGAATGGTGCGGGAGGCTTTTCAAATCTTAAAAAAAAAAGAACTATACGTTACACAAAAGTTGATACCTGTGAAAGTTAAATTGTTTTCGCCCCCGGTATAATTTTTCATAAGTTTAATAATTAACTCTTTCTTAGCTTAATTATAGTTCTCAATTTTATCTAACCTCCCTTTTAAGTTGCCAACTAAACCTTTATGGCTCCAAGCCCTAACTTGTCCTTAATAGTATAATTTCACCAAAATTCCCCATCTACTAAAATCCCTTAAATAATAACATCTAAATTCCAATATAATTCCAATTCACTCTACTTATACTCTAGTGCCCTACGACTCAATCATCTATGTTAATTCTATTTTTCAGCCCAGAGCTCAAAAATATCTATACAAATTTTTATATGAAAATCATTTCAGTACTCGACACAGCTAGCATTCAATGAAGAATCACTTTAAACTATATTAAGTCATGGAACGTACTCACCGTGTAAATGGGGAATAAAACCAACCCTGTGCCTTCCTTCACCACTCGCCCCACACAGGCCGTTCAACCACACTTGTCCGCGGGTAATCGCCCTTTAAAGAAACCCTAATTCACTCCCCCGTAAATTACACTCAACTCCTAAATTCACCCTGATTCTCTTTGAAAGAAACCCTTGACATTACCGCCGCTGCAGGTACTGCCTAGCCCGAAGGCCGGCCGCGTGACCACCAACTTCAGACACGTATTTCTCCCGTTCCCATATCAAAATCCCAGTTTGCATTTTTGTCTCTGTTGAAATCAAATGACCTCGTTGCAGAGGCTGTAGAAACCTAAACTGCGAATCTAGCATTCCTCTATCGACTATGTTTCAAGTGACCCGGCTTGCACTGCAAATTAGGCAGTTGATTGTTTATAATTTTAACATGCCCAGGGCCTAGATAATTATGTATATTCGGATTATATTTATGAACACTTAAAATATTTTGTTGTGGCGATTTTTCATAAACTTTTTTGAGATTTAATCCAGTAATTCTTTTACATTCTGTTTTGAACATTTATGTATAGAGAAATTTCATAAACTAGCTACCTAAACAGATAAGCACCTTGCTTACAGTGGGGTTAATGAGTTAATTTTAAAATGTAGTCTCAAAATAGCAAAAACGTTATGCAATTACTCTAAGGTGCCTTGAGGAATGTATATTGATATTGAAAGTAACATTTGTAAACAACTGAACAATTTATTTTTCTTGCAGGGAAATGAATAAGAGAACTACAGAGGAGCAAGCAAAGAAAACATTTGAGAGAGCCTTGAAAATGGAGCAAGAATTTGGGGAATACTTCACAGGTACGTTATTGTTTTATGATTGATAGGTATGCTATTTGGACTTTGGATAATTTAAAACATATTCATAGTAATGATATATAAAAAAACTACCTTGGTCAGTGTCAACTTTTTCAAAAAATCTTAACTACCGTACTAACGTGAAATATAAAATGTAAATATGTTAAATATTCTAGAGATACAAGTTCTAAAATTTGATTTTTTCTTTGTATTTAAAATTAAAATTTACAATCGAATCTACAAGGGGTATTAAGTAAATATGTTACATGCCTGTTTTAGTCAGCAAAATAAAAACTAAATCTAAAAAAAATACTGATTAGAGTAGGCAAGTAAATAATGATATACAGGTGTTTTCAAAAATGGTGGTCTGTGTTACAAAAAAAAAAAAAATTAGACTATTTTTTCCTATAAACATGGGTCCGCAAATGCTTAGTTTTTTAAATACAGCATGTTAAAGGTATTTGTTTTTGTCAGTTTTTCACGAATGAGTCCGAGTCAAATTACAATTTTGGCGTGAAAATTGGCGTGTGGGGCTTTTCGAGGGCAAGAATTTTAAATATGTTATTGTTAATAACACTGCTGGCAGAGGGCGCCACCTGTAAGACGTGGCTTGCATTCAATTAGCTATAATTTTTTGACACCCAGTAATATCGACCTACCGTATAGCTACGTTGCAGCCCTTATCAATTGTAAGCAAAAAATGTATATTTGATCCAAATCTCTCAGACACACCATTTTCGAGATATTTCAATTTTTGTATGTCGATGGCGCTCAAAAATTATTTCGGCGACAAATCATAGGAATACAATTTTTCACCTTTTAATTGCTATCAGTATGTATAAACTTAATTTTCTTATTCTCTAGTTAAAAATTTAAATCTTACCAGAAAAATGAACTGACAAGACACAATCATGAAGATACAATAAAAAGCCATGATAACAAACTTTGAACAAACCATTTAACAAAGTGGTTTCCATTGTTACGGGACTTGACTTTTGCGTTTGAGACTACTCACTATTTTTAAGTAATTAATTGTATTGTCCGTAATTTTTCTAATTAAATATGGAAGTCTTTACCAACAATGAACTAACAGACATGCATGTTATGTATTCACGGGCTTTTGGTAACTATTATGAGGCGAAACGACTTCCCAAATCGGATAATTCCAGATAGAAGGATGTTTCAACGGATTGACATCTGTCTGCGAGAAACAGGTACATACTTACATTATCTAATACATCGATCTGTCTCTTTCGAATATATATATTTTTTACCAGGTACCCTTAATAAAGTGACTCCTGATCGAGGCAGACCACGAAGTGCACGAAATCCTGTTTTTGAAGAGGCTGTTCTGGATGAAATTGAACAAAATCCAAAAATAAGTACTAGGGAAATGGCCAATCATCTGGGAGCATCTAATGCAACGATATGTCGGGTTTTTCACGAGCAACAATTGCGTCCATATCACATCCAACGTGTGCAGGCACTATCGCCTGAAAGAGATTTTATACCTCTCCTACAATTTTTCCAACAATGGTTTCTTCGACATAATAATGTAGAGAACTTGTTGAATTGTGTATTGTTCACTGACGAGTCTGGATTTAGGCGCGACGGGATCGTCAATTTTCTTAACAGCCATATTTGGGCTGACGAAAATCCCCACGCAGTTTTTGAAAGGCAACATCAACAGCAATTTTCCTTAAATGTATGGGCTGGAATTGTAGGCTGTAATTTAATAGGAACAATTTTCTTACCTCACAGACTTAATGCTACAACTTATCTTGAATTCCTGCAAAACCGACTAAATGGGTTATTAGAAAATGTACCTCTTGACATAAGACATAACCTGTGATTTACGCATGACGGATGATTTAAATCCTATGGACTTTTATTTATGGGGGCATCTCAAAAATATTGTTTATGAAGCAAATGTTGAAAATGTTGATGATCTGCAGCAAAGAATTGTACTTGGATGCGAACAAACTAGAAATACACCAGAAATATTTCACAGACTACGACGTTGTATGCTCCGCAGAATACGAAAGTGTATTGAAGTGGAGGGTGGCCATTTTGAACATTTATTGTAGTCAGGTATCATAAAATGTTATAAACTTTTTTATATGTTGTTTTGTTTGTTGTTAAAATTTGCAGACAATACAATTAATTACTTGAGAAAACTTAATTTTTGAGCGACATTGACATACAAAAATTGAAATATCTCGAAAATGGTGTGTCTGAGAGATCTGGATCAAATATACCTTTTTTGCTTACAATTGATAAGGGCTCCAATGTAGCTATACTATACTTTCACGCCAAAATTTTAATTTGACTCAGACTTATTCGTGAAAAACTCACAAAAACAAATAACTTTAACACACTGTATTTAAAAAATACTAAGCATTTGCGGACAATTTATATGAAAAAATAGTCTTTTTTTCTGAATGTGCACTTACAACATAAACCATCATTTTTGAAACACCCTGTATAGTGTGGAGCAGCCAAGTAGAATACATTGAGTATCTCAATAGCACAGTAGAGATGGGAATTCGAAAGTTTCCTTTAAAGTTACCGGAAACTTTCCCAGATTTTTTCATGTAAATGTCAACTTGTGGGCCAGGAACCAGCTTTTTAACAGCTGATTTGCGAAGTTAAGGCCAAGAAGACGTTTTTAAAGAAAGTCGTGGTGAAACAAAAAAAATCGCTGAAGGTTTCAGTGAATACTAGATGGGGTACTTCCTCTATGATGTTGGAAAGTTTAAATATTAATAAAGATAATTTAAAAGTCTGATGTGTAGAGAGGAGATGGAAATACAGTACCGAAAGCAAGATAACAAATACCATAGAGAATAACAAATCTTGTGAAAAATTTAACAGACTATTAAAACTTCTACAACCAATATCAGCATCAATAAACTGGCTAGAAGCGGATAAAGCAACTCTTCAACATTCTTACAAACATCTTAAAGATATAGAGAATAATATAACACAATGATCTGATGCTTTTTCTTTGACAGAGCAACAAAAAATTATGGACATGTGGGAATCACGGAAAGTATTCATGACACATGATGCTCAAGCCGCTGCATGTTTATTGGACCCAAACCAACATGGATTAATAGATAAGACAGAATTTAATATCATAGTGCAGTTTGTCACAACACTTGGTAATAACCATGGGCATTGATGTAACAAAACTTTTCAAAAACCTTGTTAAATATAGATCTCAGACAGGCATTTTTTCTAACAAGGCATATTGGAGAGTAGCTGCCAATGCTTCATCAATAACTGGATTTTATACAAATATAGCTCTTATGAAAATAGCAAAAAGGCTAGTATCAATGCCAGCCACTACTGGTAGCTGTGAATGACATTTTAAATTACATTATATTATTAAAACGGTAAAGAGAAATAGACTGACCATTTCCACTACAGTATAAATTGTTTTCATAAAACATAATTTACAGTTATTTTCTGATCAAAGAGCAATAAATAATTTGAATCTAAAATTAACAAACAAGACTGATATAATAACTGATATTGAACCTGCTGCCCCAATGTAAAGCAAAAAAGTATCTCTCTGAGGCCTAGGGTTGAACACACTGAGACCTCACAGACGATCTCCGGCGAGATGTGGAGAGTAGGCAGATTGAGGCCCCGTAATCGAGCTACATCAACCCAACCGACCTTTTTCCACCGCTCTAAGGAGTAGGCAGATTGAGACTTTAGAGTGTCTTTACATATTTCCTTTACCTCTCGAAAATGGTCCAAAACAGGAGCCGAAACATTGAGTTTTCATACATTCTGAATTTGGTTCAACCCGAGAACCAAGTATGTCTCATATATATATATATATATATATATATATATATATATATATATATATATATATATATATATATATATATATATATATATATATATATATATATATATATATACATATATATATATATATATATATATATATATATATATATATATATATATATATATATATATATAAATTCGGTAGAAGTCATCTGCGACTATGTTAGCAAAGAAAATGTTGTGAGTCTGTTCTTAGTTATGGTAGCACATTTTCCTTAGCAAATTTTTAAACTTTAATAAGTAGGTTTCCATTAAATTAATATTAAATAGTGCTGCAAATATATATATATATATATATATATATATATATATATATATATATATATATATATATATATATATATAGTGTCCTGATTAAAAAATTTTGGGGTGCCCTTGAAAAAATAGTGGGGGTAGTTCGTATAACATTTTTTGTTCTAAGGTCGTGATACTGACATACAGGTGTTACACAACAAGTTGTTACGTTTAAAGCGATTTTCCTTAATAATTATCTTTAGGACAGCTAAAGATAAGATTTTCTAAATTTGTACACGAGTAAATATTAACAGCATATAAAGAAAAACGCAAAATCTGATTTATTATGTGAAGCAGTGGCGCATGTCAAGGTACTCTGAGGGTTATAATTTAGAAGAAAAAAAATAGGTATAAAGTCCAAATTTCTGAAATTTTTCACCGTTTTAAAAAAAATCAAGACTAATACTAAAATAATGTATACTGTTAGAAATCTCATAGGATGTACAGTTTTCGAGAAAAATTGTGTTAAAATTGTGTGTTTACTAAAGACACGCAAGTATTAATTAAGAATTTTAAACTGAAAGTTTACAATTTTATGGTTACGGCAAAAGTTGTCAATAGCAGTTTAAATTGTTATAACTTGTCAAACTAGATTTTTGCTTCAGTCGACTGGTCGACAAGTTCCTTACCACAGTACTTTTGCTGCAATTGCTTGAAAGTTTAGAGGAAAGGGTACCTTTCTACCTTGTACCACTGAACATGCTCATCGACGATCTGCAAGGACTGCGTATATAAAGAAGCTGTTTTAAACGTGGTTGAAGAAAATCCACATGCAAGCATAAGAAGGATTGCTGCTGAAGTGAATGTTCCAAGTCTACAGTCCACAGCATATTAAAAGAACAGCAACTACAGCCCCACCATCTAACTTGAGTACATGAACTTTTGCCCCAAGATAACAATGCCAGAATATCCAGTCAATTTCTGCGACTGGATCAGGAACAAACAGAATGAAAATCATACCTTCTGCGACACACTCTTATTTACTGGCTAATTCTTTTTCACAAAAAATTGAGTATTAAATTTACATAACAGCCATGAGTGAGTGATGCTAATCCAAAAGTAACCATTGTGTCCCATTCCCAACATCAATTTTCCATCAATGTGTGGACTGGAATTGTCAGTGATCATTTGTTGAGCTACTTCCACGTTTAAATGGGGTTCAGTATCTAAATTTTTTAGAAAATACATTGCCTGGTCTATTAGAAGATTTGCCTTTGAATGTTAGGAGAGATATGTGGTTTATGCATGATGGTGCATCACCACATTATGCTCAACCCGTGCGGCAATTTCTTAACCAGTTTGCTGGGCACTGGATTGGTCATGGCCAAGATGTACCTGTAAATTGGCCTGTCAGATCACCCAACTTAAATATTTAAGCACAGCTTATGTGACACCAGTACAAACTCTGCAGGAACTATGGGCATGAATTGTGGAAGCATCAAATCTGGTCAGACAAGATATTGGAGTTTTGTTTAGAGCAAGACAATTTTTTTCTGCGACGTACAGCTTTGTGTATAGAAGTAAATGGGACACAATTTGAGCATCTGATATATTGTTTAATAATTTCTTAATCTAATAAAAATTCCTTTCCATTTCTGTTTAATATTTTATATTCATCCATTTTATCCACAAACTTAAGTAAAATGTTCCTTATTCTCTTTTATTTAACGTACAACTTCTGCTGTAGCCATAGTAACGTAAACGTTCAGTTTAAAAATCTAAATTACTACTTGTACGTCTTTAATGAACAAATAATTTTAACTCAGTTTTTCTCGAAATCTGTACATCCTATGGGATTTCTACCAGTATACCTTACTTTTGTATTAGTCTTTGAATTTTTTTAAACCGTTGGAAAATTTCAGAAATTTTGGCTTGACATATTTTTTTCTAAATTATAACCCTCAGAGTGCCTCCACGCGCGCCACTGCGTCACATAATAAACGGGATTTTGCATTTTTCTTTATATGCTGTTAATACCCAAGCAACATTTAAAGTCAAATTGACGTAAAATCGCCCTACCAATAGGTCGGCGACCAAATCACCACAAGTCATTTTCAAGTAAAATTTAAGTGTATATTACCAATGTGGGGAATAAAGTCAAAGTAATATGGAAGTCGATAATAGGTCCAGCAAGGCGTTTCGACCAAGGCGTTTTAGTTATATTTAGGGCATTTTCATTCAACATTGGGCCAATGGACGTAATATATTAGTAAATATGTGCTACGCTTTACTTGAATCTGACATCTAGGCGCCGAGTGCCGTGACGTTCTTAACAACAAACTACGCATGTGACATTATTCAGTTATGTAGGATCTGTGGTTATGTATGTATAAACAAACAATAGAGTAGTAGAGATATTGTCCATCTTTGTTAAAAAATGACATCTTGAATGATCACAGAACTTACTTTAAATATTTGGAACAATGATAAAGGAGATTCGCACTGTATAAAGAAAAAAACCACTGCGGTTAGGTTTTTTCTGTTAACATGATGATGATACTGCGATAAAATTCGAGCGCCTGTGTAAAAGATAAAATTAGTGAAAATAAAAAATTATTCAAAATTCTTGAAATTCTGATTTTGGAGGATTGGTGATGTAAACAACACAAAACTATCCTGTCGTCATGGTACACAAGCATTATTTAATGTTTTTTTCGAACTAAAATTTCATTACACTTTATTCAACAACAAATTATTTTTCATTTTCCAATACAATCAAGATGGATACCGCAAAATTAAATTAATATGGCTGCCCTTCTAACATTATTGACCTGAAAGTTAATTTTGCCCTATTTTTTTACCTATAAGTCACCATCCCTAATGACAGGGCAAACTAACCAAACTTTGAAGGCATTTTGTCCTATTATGGGAATTTCAACTATATGGTAAACGAACTTTGTTTGAATTTATTAGAAATGAAACACTTTCGTCTATAAATATATATATATATATATATATATATATATATATATATATATATATATATATATATATATATATATATATATATATATATATATATATATATATTACTTATATCTGTGCACAGCCGAGAGACATATAGGAATGATTATACAGCGTTTTTGGTCTTTGATTCCATAATATATAGACATTAATAGAAAACAGAAACAAAATAAAATAAGTAAATAAACATAAATATGGCAGCTGACTATGTTGCCAATGCTTCACTCCATTTGGCATGAAAAGGGATGTATTATATTGAAGAGGGAAACGTGCTGATTTGATACCAGCATATAATTGAAATTCAGTTTTACTTTCATATACCTAGTAGTAGTAGCCGATCAAGTTGTCATACTTTTTTAGGATTTACACAGAGAACATTATCGAAATAATAATTATTAATATGAAGCGAACTGAATACAAGCATTCTTTACTACTCTATAATAATTTGTAGTATGTCTGTAAACTTTTATTGGTTTCAAAGGGGGCATTGTAACACTATATTTGTTACTGGTACACGCACATTAACAACAAGAATAAACTTTTATTGATGAAGTTTATCAACTGACACACCTTTAAGATTCACAAATGGATTTCACTGCTGTACACTTTGGATAAAAATCTGGACCTTTAAAGACATCAAATTTCCTCTCAGTTCGGGAAACTTTCGCACACATTTTTACTCCAGAAATGTGCAACATTATAATTCGAGAAACAGACCGCAAAACCATCCACACGGAGTGGAATAAACAGCATTCCAACAAACCACCAAAAATTTGGAAACCTCTCACACAAGAAGAATTAGATGGTTATCTCGGGATACTGATTACTGCTGGAGTGTGACGCTCTAAGAAAGAAAATCTGAAAGACTTGTGGAAAAGTGTTGCTTACCTATTTTACCATGCGACAATGTCAGTCAACAGGTTTTATTCCATCCAAAGATTTGTATGTTTTGATAATATGAATACCAGAACCGATAGATTGGAAACTGATAAAGCAGCTGATATCTGAGAACTTTGGCTTCTATTGATGCAAAATTTGAAATTGAATTATACACCGTCTGAATGCCTAAAGGTAGACAAACAACTATTTCCGTATAGAGGCAGGACCAGGTTCACGCAGTATATGCCAGCCAAACCTGCCAAATATGGTATAAAAATTTGGTGGGTGTGCGATGCAGCTAATTATTACTCTCTTGTGGGGCAAATTTATACAGGGAAATCATCGCAAGGTCGTGAACAAAATCAAGGTGAGCGTGTGGTAAAACATTTATGCATTTATTATAAAAATAGTGGGAGAAATGTTGTGATGGATAATTTTTTCACCACACTTCCCTTTAGCTAGGTTTCTAATGGCATGGAAACTTTCTGTTGTGGGTACGCTAAAAAAAAAAAACCTTATATACCACCAGAGATGTTGCCAAATTAAAGTAGGGAAGAACATTCTTCTACGTTTGGATTTTCTGAGGATAATATCACACTGGTTTCATACGTACCAAAACAGGGAAAAGCTGTAATACTCTTATCCACAATACACGATACTGCAAATGTATCTGGTCCAAAGAAAAAACCTAAAATAATCCATTATTACAATTCAGGGAAAGGTGGTGTTGATAATATGGATAAGATGGTGTCGCACTATTCTGTCAAACGTCGAACAAACTGTTGGCCTCTTGCAATGTTTTATAACATGCTTGATATAGCAGGATTAGCAGCATATATTATTTATACTGAAAATAACTCTCTTCAGAAGAAAAAAAAAATTTCGTCGAAAATTTCTTCAAGAACTTGGAAAGCTGCAATTATCTAGACCGAGCATAGAATTGAGAGCCAGATCACCAAAGGTGTTACAACATTTTAGTACCAAATCGGGAATTGAGTGCATGTTAGGATGTCCATTAGCATACCAACTGCCACCGCCGATTGTAGAAAAGAATCATCCCAGAGATAAAACCGGAGGCCTTCAAGTAACAGGTAAATGTTACGTGTGTCGAGCTGCTACAAAAAGGCAGAGAAAAACCAGAAAATCGTGTGACGTTTGTAGCCGCCCAATATGCAACGAACATTGTGAGAAAATAAATAAGTGTTACAATTGCAAACTGTAAAAGAATTATTGTAATAAAAAAATATAAAATTAATATACTTTTTCAAATAAAGAGTGTTAATTTTTTTATTACTGTGCCCCAAAGTTAAAGATTTGCAACAAAATAAATTTTTATTTTAGTAGGTACCGGGGTACCCCTGATGTGAGGAATAAGTATAAAAAATTTCAATGTCCATTATATAATTTTCGAAAGTTATAAAAAAATACTGCATTGGCAGAAAATGGTTTTTTATAATGAATTCTGAGATGTGACAACACCTTAGGCATAAATATCAACATTAACAAATAAAAACATCACTTTTAAAACAGAATGGGTACCCAGGTACCCTGTCATGCAGACGAAGGTTAAAATGAAAAAATGTTTGTCTCTATTCAGATACATGTTTTGTCTCTATTCAGATAATTATATTCTCATACTAATATTATCCATTATTTTCAGCTGTCACACAGGGTGATACACCAGAAGATATCTACGCTCAAGTTAAGGAAGTAATTGCTAAGCAATCTGGCCCAGCCATCTGGGTTCCCACGAAGGAAAAACTGTGACCTTCAGTTACTCCAGTGTGGACGGTCCCTGGTAGACGCCTGCACTGAGTCCCAATAAGATAGCCTGTCAAGAAAACCCAGTTGTTATGTGCGGTGCCTCCAATCTGCGTGCTTGCGACCACTTATCATTAACTTATCCATTTGTTATTGACAAACACACATTTACACACTCAAGTAGAACTGTTAAAAGTATATCGTTAGCCCGGTGATATTGCCGTTCACCCTACTGACAGCTTGTATAGATGTGGATATTCTCCAGCCCGAGCCCTTGTGTTTTATTCGGCATCAGATTGCACTTGTGTTATGTATTTAACAAACTAATAACATCATATAGTCAAACTTAAAAGAATCTTTATTATAGTTATCATTATCGATTATTATTATTATAGCCAATTGTTATTTAACTTAGGTAGTTTTATCAATGTTTTTTGTAGTGTATGTATATTAAATTAAAGAATTTCCCTGCCAATAATTGACAAAAAATTTTGAACATGTAAATACACAAATGATCTATGTGTAGTTAATAACAGAGACCTGTTATTGTTATTTGAGAGAAGTTGTGACCTAACTTATTTGAGTTAATAAAACAAATTTTAATAAGTCAGTATTCTTATTATTCATTAATGTTAATAAAATTATTACATTTGCAGTTAGTTGTTCCCTCACCCAAATGATAACATCAATTCCTATGAATTTAAAACCGGTTTTTTTCATACAACATAAACACACAGACTTGGAGACTACTTTTCTGGATTCACTGTTGTTTTACGTTTCTGTAAATGAAGGAGGTAGCCAGCGTGTAAATTGAATTAATACGAAATCATGATTTCAATTGTCTTCTGCCTGAGGATGCTGTCAATCAGCGAAACCAGTTACAGAAATGTTGAAGACCATCCTAGAACATCTAGAATTCAAAAGGGCCACTTGCTTCGGTTAGCTTACATGCTGGATACATCCTTCATTTACAGAAACGAGAACCAACAGTGAAGCCAGAGAAGTAGTCCCCAAGTCTGTATGTAGTATGGACCAGTTTCACCAAGTAATGGCAACCAAAATCAATGAATACAACATAAATAGTTGACAAAAATAATAATATTGATAATACTTTATTTACCAACATAATAACAATTGTGGTCCGGAAGATGTGGCTTATCTCATGGATTCAGGTAACGAACATCACAAGTTCGTATAATTTTCTAACTTACAAGAACCTGTAGAGATATAAGATTTCAAAGTCTTTACCCTGAAAACAAGTTTTTTCCTGACAACTTTTGAAACAAGGTGTCCCATTTTGGTGACAATTGCTAGGTATCTCGGTTATTAGTAATGGTAGAACCTTGCCGTTTTCGTGAACCTGAGCTACTGTTTGTAAAACTAAATTTATATTTCAACAACACACCACGAGGGCTTACAGCCCAAATACTATTGTATCGTGGGTGTCGACAAGGAGAAAGAGGCAACTTGTTAATTCTGGACTTGGAGGTTTGGAGAAAAAGGAAAAACATGTGCCGGCAAGGAATTCTATAACTTGGAAGTCCTCGGAACAAAAGATCGGGCATAAGATGTTCTATGTCTGGTGACCTGGACAGTAAAAGGGTGCATTCGCGCTGTTCCCCTGGTAGATCTGTTGGAGCAGCAGGTGAAGGTACTATGGAAGAAATCTCCTCTGAGCAGTGCCTGTGCAGAGATCTATAAAAGAGAAAGAAGTCATCACGTAGGTGGGCAAGGGATGGCAGCCTTTGGGTGAGGGTAGGGTCACCGGTGAGACGTGTAGCTCTCTTCTGAATGGAGTCTTGGATAGCGAGTGTAGAAGCGGCAGCGGAACCCCAGATGTGGGAGCAGTATTCGAGTTTTGGCCTTATTTGTAAAGTATATAAGGTATAGAGATCAGCTGGTGAAAAGTATTTGCTAGTCCGGAAGAGGAAACCTAATTTCCTAGCAGCGGCTTCTGCAACTGATATGACATGTTGGTGCCAATGAGATTTCAATCCACAGAAATGCCAACAAGTGAAAAGGACTCATTACTTTGAATAACTTGGTTGTTCATTGTGACGGGACTAGGTCTGGTGAATCTTCCATGAGATAGAAAGCAAGACTGAGATTTAGTGGAGTTGAATTGTACAAGATTTCTACTTCCCCAGTCTAATATTTTTTGGAGATCCACCAAGACAGAACTCTCCATGTGTCTGTGATCCTCATCTAATTGGGCCAAAGAGACAGGCTTAGCATATTGCATATTTGAGTGGAGGGTGCTGTCGTCCGCCTAACTGTGAACTGGGTTGGATGTGCTAGAGAGGAGGTCATTGATGTGGAGAAGAAACAAAGTAGGGGCTAAAGTTGAACCTTGAGGAACTCCTGCATTAATTGGATATAGTTTAGAGGAATGGCCATCCACGACAACAGAAATGCGCCGGGGGGAGGGGGTGGTCTGATATCTTATAGCATTCAGGTTTTGTAGTAAGAAGGAGATCCAAGGGATTTGAGCTGTGTGTTGGAATGCGAGGAAAGTAAGTAGGTTGCTGAACCATATTGGCCAAAGAATTGCTGACTGTAAAGGCCTCCACTGCTCTCCCTTGTGGATCGGTTTTGAAGATCCTAGCCATTCCTTATTATGGACATTGAAATCACCAAGAATAGTGACCTCGGAGGAAGGATATTCAGAAATCAGGTGGTCGGTTTTTCAGAAAGGCAGTCAAAGAGTTCGACAAAGTTGTCAGAAGGTGACCGGTAAATGCAACAGATGAATTTAGTTGCAGCCCTGAGAGAGAGTTTTATCCATAGTATGTCGTTTCTTCCAGCTTCTAAATTGGGGAGTCTGGTGCAGGGTAGATTGCTATGGACGTATGCGCACACCTCCATACAATCTAAAGTAGGTAAGGAGCTCATACCCCGGAAAATTAAGGTGATTAATATCACATAAAGCAAAATTCCACTACCACCTGCAAAGAGAAGGAGCGAGACTTTAGTAGACCATCTGCCCTGGGCGTTATTCCCATTGCCGACAGTCACGCCAGGGGTGGCACGTGGAGCCAGCCTCTAGGAGTCCAGTAGCTAAGTCACACGTCGATCAATCAAGAGAATGACCAGCGCACGACCAGCCTAAGGGACCCCACCCCCCAAATGTGGAGATGAAACGTGTAGAAGAAACAAACTAGGGGCTAAAGCTGAACCTTGAGGGACTCCTGCATTAATTGAATACAGTTTAGAGGAATGGCCATCCACGACAACAGAAATTGTTCGGTTGAAGAGGAAATTTGCTGTCCAGGTACAGAGTTTTTGTGGTAGGCCATAGGCCGGAAGTTTATTAAGCAGCGCTACGTGCCAGACCTGCTCGAGTGCTTTGGATATGTCTAAAGTGACAATCTGTGATTCACCGTGTAGTTCCATAGACTTGTTCCAAGAATGGGTGACAAAGGAAAGGAGGTCGGCAGTTGATCCGCGCTGACTGAATCCATACTGCCTGTTGTGGATTAGACTGTGTTTTTCAAGAAATTTTAGTAATTCAGTTTATATATGTTTCCATCACTTTAGAGACGAGAGAAATAGGCCTGTAGTTGCTAGGATGCTTTCTTGGGGACAGGTTGTCCTCGAGCAGTTTTCCAGTTACTAGGGAATATGCCTCTATTGGAAGATGTCTGAAACAGACGAGTCAGGACACGAGCAAGTTCTGGTGCGCATTTTTTGAGAACAATTGGTGGCATCTCGCCAAGGCCAGAGGCTTTCCTGGTATTGAGAGACGAGAGCATCTTTCGTACCTTTTTAGTTTTGAAAATGATATCCGTCATTTTATCCGCAACATTGGGGACTGATGGTGGTTGAACATTTGGAGGTGGGTTGAGAGTAGAATTTCCGGCGAACAACGAGGCAAAAAGTTCAGCCTTGCCCAGGGCGGTAGAAACAATTTCATCCCCTGAGACAAGCGGTGGGAACGTGCTCTTGCAGAAATTATTCCCAATAGATTTAGTAAGAGTCCAGAAGGGTTTGCTGCCCTTGGAGTTTAAGAGGACTTTGTTTTTGATGTGGTTATTAAACGAGTTTTTTGCCTCAGAAAGAATGCGGACGTAGCAGTTTCTTGCGTCGTTAAATGCTTGACAGTCTTCTTGACTGGGATTGTGTAGAGCGTTTTGTGAGCTTTGACCTTTTCAAGTCTGGTCTTGTCACAGGATTTAGAGAACCAGGGCTTTTGAGTGGCTGCAGAGGTTTTCTGTGTACACGGAATAAATAATTCCATGCCAGCTTGAATAATTTCGGTTACATTTTGTGAGATATCAGAGGGATCAGGATAAGAGAAGCAGACAGACGCCCATGGAAATGAGGAAAAGTAATCCCGCATTTCGTCCCAGTTCACGGAGTTGTAGTGCCAAACAACGTGGGTGTGATGACTGTGTGACCTCGGGTTGCATTGCGCACGAAGCAGTGACCATGCCGTGGTCTGAGCGACCAAGGGGGGGGCGGTGACTGATGTCTTATAGCATTCAGGTATTGTAGTAAGAAGGAGATCCAAGAGATTTGAGCTGTGTGTTGGGATGCTAGGAAAGTAAGTAGGTTGCCGAACCATATTGGCTAAAGAATTGCTGACTGCAAAGGCCTCCCCTGCTTTCCCTTGTGGATTGGTTTTTGAAGATCCTAGCCATTCCTTATTATGGACGTTGAAGGCACTAAGAATAGTGACCTCGGAGAAAGGATATCCAGAAATCAGATGGTCGGTTTTTTTTAGAACGGTAGTCGAAGCACTGGACAAAGTTGTCAGAAGGTGACTGGTAAATGCAACAGATGCCACTGTCATAGCGCTCTTAATTTCCTAGCTATGGGGCGTTATTGAAAATATTGCTTTTTCAGGTACCCTTTGCATTTCAGTTATCTGACAACTTGTGAAAAGAATGTAAAAAAAAGAATCCTTATAGAACCTTCTACATACAATCTAATGGCATAGTTAGCTTTTCTAGATATTACTGTTTTTGAAATATCGACCAATGTTTGATTTTTTAAATGGGGCTCCCAGTATATTTGTCAAGAAAGTTGTCAATGATGCTGTATTTCTATATGCTAACAATAAATCAAGAAAATTCTTTAATAACTACTATTTATCAATATATCTATTGCTAATTTTCCACAAAACAGTGCTACCTAACCATATTTATGTAACAAAAGAAAATAACAATAAAAAGTTATTATCGAATAAGCCTATCAGCAAAAACCAACTTTGAAAATCATAACACAAGCACTAAAGTAATCCTGTAAATCAAAAGAACTGTTGGAAATGATTTCCATTCCATTGTACGCACACGTCGCATACTTTTCCTATTCATTTTAAGGAAGTCAGCAAAACGCGTTTATTGTGTAAGTAGCAAAAACTTTCTCTTATTGTGTTTCTTAAATCTGGAATATTATCATAATGAACTTGGCAAATTTTATTCTCCAGATATCCCCATAAAAAGAAATTCAATATAGACAAGTCTGGGGACCTAGGGGGCATCTTATAGGCTCATTGGTTCCGATCATTTGGAAAATTATTCTCCAGAAATAACCTCACCATTTGAGAATTGTTTACAGGATCCCCGTCCTGTTTAAAGTTTTAATTTCGTTTACATGACCTAAAGCAACATCATCAAGCAATTCAGGTACAGCTGTCTTTAAAATTTCAATGTAGCGATTGGCTGTTAAGTTTCCCTCAAATATATAAAATTGTATTTGTGGTCCTAATATAAAGCAAGACACATTTAAACCAAACCTGCCTGCCTGCTGTCTTCTGGAAAATATTTGGAATTGTTTTTTCTGAGACCAGAATCTGATGTTGTGCCTATTAAGTATACCAGAATTACTAAATTGAGATTCGTCTGACCATATTAACCTTCATTGTAAAATTTCTAACCATATCACATCTTTGCTGATACCAATTGCAGAAGAATACTTGCGGTTGAGCATCCCCAGGGTGTAGGTGCTGAACAAGCCTTAACTTATATGGGTGGTATTTGTGTTTTCTTAGAATTTTTTGAACTTTAGCTTTTGGAATCCCTACGCTCTTTTCAATAACTCTACAGGAGTGTGTAAGATAATCTTCTACATTAGCCAAAACTGGGACTTCTTCAACCTCTTGATTTTTTTTATCATATGTTTTTGAATGAGGTTTGTTATAGGATCTGTGACCAAGTAAATTCTTTTTTGTTCAGTAAAAAGTGAATGTATTGAGTTGCCTTCTTTCTGGATATCTAAATAAAAATAAAGCAATAGTATTTAAACATAACTGAAAACCAACTATTTACCTGTTAAACTACATCCCAGATGCCGCCTAAACAATTTCATTACAGTAAGTCCTTGCATAACGTCTCATTTAACATTGTTTCATTATAGCGTCACAGTTTGTTGTGGGCAAATGTATCCTTTCACATTGAAACTGATTCAGTATAACGTTGTTATTCTAAAAAAGGTCTAAAACAGAAAGTAAAAAAGGAGTATATAATATAATGTAGACTGTGGGCATGTACATAATACATACGTAAATGCATATTGTTTTTTTTCTTAATCATTTTGCTGTCACAAATATGTACATATGTATGTGCATTACGTTCATTCCCAATAATTCATTTTACCTCGTTCACTTACCGTCGCGATTGTTGGGTCCCCAACTAGGACTTTTTGTATGGCTGTGTCAGTGCTGTCACACTTTATTTCCGACTACTTAGTTTTAAAAACCTAGTTCTTAAGTTTTTATTTCAGGTTTAATATTTTTAAATATTAATATATATATATATATATATATATATATATATATATATATATATATATATATATATATATATATATATATATATATAATTGAAACAGACCCTGAATGTGAGCTCTAGAGGCCTAGGTCGCGCTCATTCGAAAAAAAATGCAAAAGTCAGGATCTCCCATTAGTGAATTTTTTCTACGAAAATTCACTAATAAATACAAAGAAAAACCAGCCAAATTTGTAAATGAAATACAAAATTGCTTCAATTAACATGGGCAGTGACACGGCATACAACAAATTTTGGGAATAGTTACTTGCTTCCACGTAAACGATCAACAGCAGCATTTTTTGCATAGCACACTGCAAAATTTTAGAGTTTTTTCCAAATTAAAAATAAAATCCCAAAGACATGCGTTGAGACCCTTAGTCCTTAAACTCCAATGCCTGACAGACAGGGTAGTTAACTGCTATGCATATATTAATTTATACAAGAGGTATAAACCATACATCAACGGTAAGGTAACCAAACTAAATATATACAAAGCATAATACATACTACCCGAATCAACAATCGTGAAATCTCGGCTGCAATTATGGAAAATGACAGACGACATGAAATTAAAAATTTGCCAATTGATTGGTATTTAACTGGGCGATTCAATCAATTATTAAAATACACTATATTTGCAGCTTCATTATAAACGGCCCAACACAGTTTTAGCGCAGCATAGATATATTATGCTGTCGCATAATATAGCAGAAATTTAAACAAAATCAAGCCAAGTCTCTATAACAGTTATTCCAAAGTAGTTTATTTTATCTTTAAACTTAAACATGACGTCATATAAGACCGAAACAGTCGTGGGATGTATTTCAATCGTAATTCTACTAATTTTCTGTAATTAATTAATTCTGTATACTATGAATATAATATCCGGGGCATCAAGCCGATCTAAAGTATCACGCAAATAAAACCTTTGTTGACGTGAGCCTAGATAGCGCAGGTACCACGCTTGCCACCTAAGTAGAAGGTTACACGATGGTATCCACCTCGATGGATGTATGTTTTTTAATGTTTTATTTTGACATTTGGAGGAACAATAGTTCACAGATTTCGTTTAAAACGCCTAAATAAGTGTGTTACCTTTGAATCGGAAGGAATTGCGAGGACGAGACCAGCTCGCACTGGCTGGAGCGAATAGTTGGGGGGCTCCAGCCGTGGGAGGGGGCTCGTCTTAAGCTGGTGAGAGGACAGGACCTCCCCAGGCCTCATGTCTGTGTGGCATATCTTCCGGACGGGGTGGAAACACTGACGCCCGAGGATGTGCTCGCCAGACTGAGGCGAATGAATGGTGGGCTGAACACTCGGGAGTGGACCGTACTACACCGAGTAGCGACGGGACCATCAGGACAGACATGGACATTTTCGGTCGACGATATGTCCATGAATACGCTGGAGGGAATTGGCTTCAGACCATTCTTTGGCTTCGGGCGGGTCTTGTTCCGGCCGAGGGTTAGGGGGTCTGCGACTGAGCCTAAACCCACAGCTTCTGCTACCAGCGTCGCCTGTAAACCGGCGATAGGTGCGGGCCCTTCCGGGAGTGGTGGGGGATCAATCCCCCCGTCAGTACCCTCGAGTAGTGGCACCGTGGTGGGTGGTAGCTCCACCAAAAAAACTGACCCCAAGAGAGGAGGTGGCAGGACTCAACCTTCCACTGGAACCTCCAGGGGAATACAACAGGGGAAAGGAAAGTCCACCCCTGGGATACCTACCAAAGGTAGATCCTCCTCTAGGAAGCTTGGTTATCGAGCTTCTAAAAAGGAGGAGGAACCAGCACCTTAAATCCTTTTCCCTTCGAGCTCCTTAACCTTCATCCTTATCCTTCACGAACACCTATCCCTTCCCCCATGCCCACTAATATAAGGTGCATTCAAGCAAATCTGCATCATGCTAAGGCTGCGTCATACCTCCTTAGCATGAAATTAAAGGAAGAGCAAATAGATATTGCACTTCTCCAAGAGCCCTGGACCGCCAACTCGGAACGAACTAAAGGGCTGGGTAACACTTCTGGTAAGATAGTAGAGGTGGGCACTGGCACTAACCCCAGAGCCTGTATCTGGATCAGAAACAACTTGCAGTATTTTACACTTTCAGAATACTGCACCAAGGACATGGCATCCATCCATCTCGTGATCACATCCGGGGGGACCAGGCTGGAAGTAGTGGCCTGCTCGGCCTATTTCCCTGGAGACAGAGATGCAGAACAACCACCTCCAGCAGAGGTGCGGAAATTGATCGCCTACTGCAAGAGGAACAACTATCACCTCGTTATGGGGTGTGATGCGAACTCCCATCACCTGGCTTGGGGGAGCACGGACACTAACAGGCGAGGTGAGTCACTATTTGAATACTTATTAGGGGAGGAGCTAGTGGTAAACAACATAGGCTCGGAACCCACCTTTCTTACAGCTAATCGGAGAGAGGTTTTAGATCTTACGATCAGTTCAAGACTTTTGAGCTCAAAAATCCTCAAATGGAGGGTGTCGTCTGAGCCCTCTTGTTCAGACCATGCCCATATCCTATTTGAGATTGAAACAGGCCCGAGACCTGTGGTGGAGTTTCGGGACCCGAGGAGGACGGATTGGGAGGGGTACAAGCAGTCTCTCGCCGCCGGACTTGGGTCCACTATCCCCACAGTGAGGGATCGTGATGAGATAGAGATTGCGGCTGAACAGATTAGGGAAGCTGTGGTCTCTGCCTATCACGAAAACTGTCCACTGAGGTCAAAGAGAGACAGTCGAGGGTCTACTTGGTGGAATAATAACCTCGAAAAACTACGTAGAGAAGTTAGACGTCTCTTCAATCGTGCTAAGATTACAGGCAACTGGGAACAATATAAAACTGCTCTAACACAGTATAACAAGGAGATTAGGAACGCAAAGAGGGAGTCCTGGAGGAGGTTCTGCGGGGACATTGATAGTGTGCCCAGCGGCGCCAGAATCCACAGGATTCTCTCACGCGACCGTGTACAGGAACTGGGATCGATAAAACGACCAGATGGTTCCTTTACTGAATCTCGGAAAGAAACGTTAGAGCTCTTAGCACACACACACTTCCCAGATTGTCTGATCCTGAGCAACGGTGAGGTCCTACCATCTGAGGGACGATCTAAACGTCCCCAAAGGGAGGACTGGCTAGTTGCTCGGAGAATAGTTACAGCCTCGGCAGTGGAGTGTGCTGTGAATCACTTCCAGCCATTCAAGTCGCCAGGGGAGGATGGGGTGGTACCGGTCCTACTACAAAAGGGACTGGAAATTCTCCTACCCTACCTTATCAGGCTGTTCAGAGCCAGTCTGGCCTGGAACTATATTCCTTCCAGCTGGACGGTGGTTAGGGGGGTTTACATTCCCAAATTGGGACGTAATGACCTCCTACCCACTTCACTGAGACCTCTCAGTATCACATCATTCCTCTTGAAGGGATTGGAAAAAATACTGGACGGACACATTAGGGGGAACATCTTACCCAAGAACCCCCTAAATACCCACCAGTATGCCTATCAAACTGGCAAATCAACTGAGTTAGCGCTCAATAACCTCGTCGAGAAGATCACACACTCTCTGGAAAATGGAGAGGTTGCGGTGGCGGCATTTCTCGACATAGAAGGAGCATTTAATAATGCATTACCGATCTCCCTCTACGAGGCCACTATCGCTAGGGGGGTGGAACCTACCATCTGTGGCTGGATTGGAAGCATGCTGCACAATCGGACCATTATTACCTCATTACGGGGAGAGGTGGTTAGCGTTAGGGCTGCGAGAGGGTGTCCTCAGGGGGGCGTTCTATCCCCCCTGCTGTGGTCCCTCTTTGTGGACGACCTGCTGGCTATCCTCGAACTCTAGGAGGTTGAGGTCCAGGCGTATGCGGATGATCTCGTCATAATGGTTAGAGGCAAGTCTGAGGAGGAACTGTCTAGTACTCTTCAAGAAGCACTAAATGTAGTCAATGATTGGTGCCGAAGGGAACAGATGTCTGTGAACCCTCGTAAAACGATCATTGTCCCGTTCACCAGAAGAAGAAGGTTGGACAAATTAAAACCACCTAATCTTATGGGGGAAAACATACCATTCTCGGACCAAGCAAAATATCTGGGAGTTATCCTAGATAAGAAGCTCAACTGGGACAGACAGTTAGAAAATGTTATCCGCAGGGCTAAGATGTCCCTGTGGACCTGCCGGAGAATCTGTGGGAACAACTGGGGAACAAACCCCCAACAGATGTACTGGCTCTATGTAGTGGTTATCAGACCTATGATAACATATGGAGCCATAGTTTGGTGGCCTAAGGTACTTCGCGGTACCGCGAGGGCCAAACTGGCTCATCTACAGAGACAAGCATGCCTGATGATAACGGGAGCGATAAGCACCGCACCATCAGTCGCTCTGGAGGTCCTCCTCAATATTCCCCCACTTCACATATGGTTGGAGAGGGTGGCGAGGTGGACAACGTACAGACTAATACAAACGGCAGATAACATGCCGAGGGAAGTCAATCTGAGAGGGTCCGTACTCCTTGATGACAGTGATTGTCACAGGATACTGGGAATGGTCTCAGACTTGATGCCTACAAAAATCAGCAGAGATCTGTCTTTCAAGACCGTCCTCCCGGAAAGGGAGGACTGGGACCGGAACCAATCGACCCTGTTGAGAGCGGACCTCTGCTGGTACTCGGACGGCTCCAAAACCAATATGGGAGTAGGAGCCGGCGCCTATGGGGGCAGCACCGATTCTAGACTATCAACTAGTCTCGGCAAGTACGCAACCATACACCAGGCAGAAGTTTATGCCATCGAGATGTGTGCAAGGGAAAGTTTAAAGGACCTATGCACAAACAAATCGATAAAGATATATGCAGATAGCCAAGCTGCAATAAAGGCTCTTGGTTCCTACCGGTGCAATTCAAAGACGGTATGGAGTTGTAAATCTGCCCTTAACGAATTGGGCAGCTGTAATGAGGTGTCGCTGGTCTGGATACCGGGTCACTCGGATCATGATGGCAACGTTGCGGCAGACGCGCTTGCCAGGAGTGGTGCCGAGTGCGGCTTTATCGGACCAGAACCGGTGCTGGGAATAACATCTTGCACAGCAAAACGCACCTTAAAAACCTGGACAGATAGAAAGACAATTCAATATTGGCAAAATCTTCCAGGATTAGCTCACTCCAAGGCCTTCATAAATGGCCTGTCTGAGTCAAGGGCTAAGAAACTACTAGTGCTGAACAGACAACAACTGAGAACTCTAGTAGGCCTATATACAGGACACTGCCGCTTGCGGCATCACATGCACCGTATTGGAATCGGTCAGGAGACCGAGTGCCGACTGTGTATGGAGGATGACGAAACAGCAGAGCACGTGCTGTGTTCCTGTCCGGCAGCGGATAGGACTAGACACCTGCTCTTTGGCAAGGTAAAGCTTGCTCCAGAGGATCTGGATCGACTTTCGCCCACAAAGGTTATCGACCTCTGCAGGAGGCTGGATTTGTTGGGCGAAATATAAACATTAGGCGTGAGCCACAATAGACCGTTGGTCGCGGTGGAAGGTCCGGTATGGACCACTCACAAACAACTTAACCTAACCTTGAATCGGAAATTATAATTTTGTTATTGTTGTAATTGTTATTGAAAAAAAAAACGGTTTCATTAGGTTGACTAAAACGAAATCATACTGCGGTGACTAATAAGGAAAAATAACTGCTACATTTATAATTTGGCAGATACTTTACTTTTCTAAATATGAATTAAGTTTCCTTCTGGAAATCTTCTCTATAACTTTAATGAAATTTGTAATACAAGTATCTTTTAAAGAGACTTACACTATCTACAGATGTAGCAAAATTTAGTTCTTTACCTTCATAGAAAATTGAGTGTTGGGTATTTTTCGCAAAAAGAGTTAGACCATGAAATTTTTTTGATAATAGAGAGATATCGATGGTAACACTTTCGAAAGAATTCTTCAAATGTGCGGGTACTAGGACCTCGAAAATCGATCTTCAACGTCTGGGTAACTTTAAAGTATTAACTTTACTAATATGCCGTATAATAATAGTGTACAATTCTTATGACAATTCGCTACTATAACGCACTTGCTGCGTCCCGAAATTTTGATAAGTTGTCAGACAACTGAAATACAAGGGGTCCCTGAAAATACAATATTTTCAATGTCTCCCTGTAGACGGCTATGACAATTTTGTTTGTGACATCTTTCGTTTCACAAAAAAGTAACTCAGGTTCGCGAAAACCGCAAGGTTCAATCCTTACCAACGGCCGAGATGCCCCGCAATTTAAACCAAAATGGGGCACCTATCCTGTTAACTCAAAAGAAAATAATATATACTTATCAAAGTGGACGACTATCAGAAAACCAAAACCTCACTCTTCGCTATCATTGATTTGATCACAATTTGTGATATGGGTTTGAAATATGTGCCAAATGCGTGAAAAGTTGCAAAACAATTGAAATAACTCAAAAACGATCAACGACAACCATTTTTTTCCTTACAAACATGCATTATAATTTGATGGAAAACACAAAAATGCAATAACATAAGGGGTGTTATGTTAAAAAAATAGAGCGTGTATCACCAACGACTTATGGGGCACCTGTGATTGTCAAAATAAGTTTATCAGTTATAGCTCGAGACACCCTATAATTAACACATATACTTGTTTCCCATATCTTGTATAATAACGGATCTATTGAGCTTTGCCGTAGCAATGCGTCACCCTGTATATGTGTAAACAGGCAAAAACTGAAACTGACCCCGTATATGGGTTTTACGGGTTCTAGTTCGCGCTCATTTGAAGAAATCTTTTTAAAATTCATAACTCGCGGTCTTCTTAATAACGAATTTTTTCCACGAAAATTTGCTAAAATATAGACCATTAAACCATAAACTCTATAGCAGAAACTACTGCTGAAGCATCAGAAAGAGGGCCTATTGAAATGAATTTTCCGAAAATATTTTAGTAAAATGAAGGACCATCATGGTTGAAGCTGAAACTTAAGGCTTGTATAAGAGTAACACACACTTATTACGATATTTTTTAGACAAAATCCGTATTTGCTTTAAATTCGTTGTCTGGAAATTGCAAATTTTAATTTTTCAAATCGCGGCTTTGACGTTTCAAGAAGAAAAGTTATAAAATTTTAAAAATATTTTTTCTGCTACTTCTTGGCCTTTTTGCGCCAAGAAATTTTAACTGTTGTATGTAATATTCAATTGGTTTTTTGGTTAATCAGACAAAATATTTTGTTCTTGTGCTTTCCTCTGATCACCAGTGGCACCCACATATTTTTTATAACTTTTTTTTCTTTTAATCTAGAAATCTGAATTTTGGTGTGTAGGGTAAGTTTGATAGTATAAACGTATACGTAAAATTTGGTTGTACTCGTTTTGTTATTTTCGGAGATACAAAAATTTTCAGAAAGAAAATCCAAAATTTTCTCGGAAAAACTGCTCCTATTTTCCTGGCTAACGAACTTGTCAAAGCCACTTACAAAAGGAAGGTACGTAACAAATTTTATCAAAATCGGCCCATTATTTTTTGAGTTATCGGTGTGATACCAAATTTGGCAAGCGGGTTTACATCCTTATAGGTAAGTTACCTACCAAAATTTAGCTATGTAGGTCAAAAGAGAAAAAAGTTATAGGCATTTAAAGAAAAATAAATTGGGGTTTTCCTCAAAACGTCAAAGTGGCGATTTAAAATGTCAAAATTGGCAACATTTAGGCAAATAACTTGAATATAATACGGGCTATAGAAATGAAATGTCTCAAGAAGGATGTTTTACAAACCTTAAAGTTTCAACCATCATTGTCCTTCATTTTACTAAAATATTTGCAGAAAATTCATTTCAAATAGACCATTTCTCTGATGCTTGGCAGTAGCCTTAGCTATAGAGTTTATTGTTTAATGGTATATAATTTTTGTCGAATTTTCGTAAAAAATCAATAAAGCTCAATATATCCGTTATTATATAAGATATGAAAAATTTTTGTATATATTAATTATAGGGTGTCTTGAGCTACATCTTAAAATAATATTTCTACAATCACAGGCTGGCCCATAAGTCGTTGGTGATACAAATTTCCATTTTTTTTTAAATCAAACACGCCTTATGTTATTGCATTTTTGCATTTTCCATCGAAATATAATGCATGTTTGTAAGAAGATAAATTCTGGACGCAGCAAGTGTGTTATGGTAGCGAATTTTGATCAAATGTTTCATATTTGAACAGCTCAATTTGCTATTAACCTATAAGGTTGAACAAGAATCGTGTTTTTCGGGAACACTTTAAGTTTACTTTTGGAAATTTTTGTACATTTTCACACAATAAAGATATTTTGATGAAACATGGCACATTGTTTTTACTATATAGGTTATACTGGTAACCAAATTTGATGCCTGCTTTCTTTAAAAAACACATATTTATTATTAAAAACATTTTAATGAAAATTCACTACCATAACGCACTTGCTGCGTCCAGAATTTTTTATTTCTGGGGTACTCTGAAGAATGATGTGTATAAATTCGATCCACCACAAAATATCAATGAATTACGAAACAGAATCACGGACGCTTTAAATCATATTAACCAAAACACCCTCACCAGAGTTTGCAGGCATATTTCAAAAAGGTGTATAAAGTGCATTGAACAAAACGGTGGCCACATTGACAATTTTCTATTTAGTGTATTTTTACGTTTCCATTTTATTATTTGTTGAATTCCGTTTCTATTTGTGTAGTTTTGTGAAGTTTAAGTTTCTATTTGTTATTGCCGGATTTCGTTATTAAACTGCTTCACATAATATTACCTAACATTATTACCTAATTAAGTATTGTAAATTAAATCACAATATTTTTTTGTCTTGAATCATTACGGCAAATTATGTTAAAAGTAGAAGTCTATTGTTAGACTCCATGGCCTACTGCTTTTTGGACACTTTTTTGTTGTCATTTGTTTTCTGGTATTGGATTTCATAGCCTTCTTCCTCAAAACGGTTCTTCTCAAAATTGTCAGTGCAATTACAAGATATCTCAAGCATGTTGTACATCATTGGAAAGCTATTTTCACAGGCTATCACATGAGCAAAAAATCCAATATGGCTGCCATAATAAAAACAAACATTGATACCTGTAGCTCAAAAGAAATGACAATCCAAAGTTGAGAATAGCACAAAAAGATTACTCTGTAAAAAGTATCCTGATAATGTGCAAGTCTTAGACATGTCAGATCAAAGCCTATTTAGATATTGAAGAAAAAATAAATTGACAAATTTTGTTTGTTTTTTTCAAAATAACTCGAAAACGAAAAGAGGAAGTGTAAAATACAACTCATATTTGGAACGAGCATAAAATTCTACAAAACATTGCTAATTTAACCGTCTCCCTATCTCTAATAATAACGGAGATAGCAATACATTCCCATCCAGTTTGGGAGACACTATATATATATATATATATATATATATATATATATATATATATATATATATATATACAAGTAAGTTTCCAACTGATAACTCAAAAACTAATAAACCGATTTGGATGAAACTCAGCAAGTACCTTTCCTTTATTAATGGCTTGGATGCGTTCGTTATCCAGGAAAATAGGGCAAGGTTTTCCGGAAAAATTTTGAGTTTTATTTGTAAAAAAGTTTTTTCTCAAAAAATTACGCAGGTATTTTAATGAAATTTGGTGGATATATTGCATTGGAAAAGCCCTTACTGCATACCAACATTCAACTTTCTATCTATAGAAAATTGAGTTATTCAAATTTGAAACATTTAATAAAAATTCACTACCATAACGCACTTGCTGCGTCCCGAACTTTTTTTAATTTCTTGAACATGCCAAATTTATTTGACAAAATACACATTTACACATTTTGATATTAAAGTGGAAAGTGGATGTTCCACCATCATTTGTTTTTAAAGTGCTGACGTCTCATTTATTAGTGAATTTTCATTAAGAATTTTCAAATGAGCACGAATTAGGGCCTCTGGATCCCATTTCCATTGTAAGTTAAAATGTATATATATATATATATATATATATATATATATATATATATATATATATATATATATATATATATATATATATATAATCTTAGCGGCCAATTTTTCATTTTCCTTAGTAAAAAATTAAATAACATTGTTTGAAACGCAATATCTCTTAAATTGTCTAAGTGATTGAAACGACTACTTAAAGGAACATAGACAGGCCTGGTTGTGTACCAATTTTCAAGTCGTTTGATCAAAGGAAAATAAAGTTATTCGAAATTAATAATAAAATAATCCTGGACATCACTTCAGATTCTGTAATTCAATATCTACAATGTTGGACAAAGACAGATGACGTTATATGTATTGCTATGTTATTTAAATAAATCGTAGATAAACATATAAACAATAGAGGTTGTCGCAGGTTATCAGCCTGGACAACGTTGTGAGAGATACGACAGGGACGCCATCTCGGTGCAGGACCAGATAGTATGTTGTCACAGCTCTAGTTCACACAAAATTTTATAGATAGAGCTGTACAATCAACTAAGAATTGTGTAATGTCAGCCTTGGACCATTTATTTCCTAATACCAGAACATAGTTTCAAACGCCGTTAATTTTAGCATGAGAATATATACTATAAATAAAAAATTTCGGGACGCAGCAAGTGCGTTATAGTAGTGAATTTGCATAAGAATTGTACAGTATTAATAAGATATGTTATTAAAACTAATTATTTAAATCTAAATGGACCTTGAAGATCGGTTTTAGAGTCCCAGAACCTGTGATGAGCACTAATAAGTACACTTGGAGAACACCCAAATCACCACAACACATATTTCAGAGACTTTACGATCGTTTCGTTGACAAAGTCAACATCTTCAGAGGAAGAAAAATTCTAACATAAAAAACTAGATCCCGTATATTTATATTGCGTCAAGGTAAACGAACTAGTCCGAAGTAAAGTTGTCGTCCAAGAACGATCGTTTGTTTATTGCGCAGTGAAACAGGTCGGAGACCTGCTTTAATCTTTTGGTCGACAAATTTATGACCCTTATCTAATATAGGTATTAAAAGGACCAGAGTTCTTTAAAGAAACGGCACGTTTCTTTTCGATCTAGAAATTTACTATGTGGATATTGGTTCATGCCGATAAAGACATCTGGTGAGATAAACAACATAAACTCAACTCATCTCTTTTAAAAATAGAAAACTAAAAACCCAGATGTCTGTCTCACCGTGTTAACTTCAACAAAGGAAAAATAGTTCAACTAAAATACTACATAAAAACTATATTTACTATATATTGGAGCTAGAAAATTAAAATTTGGACTTAGATATAATATGTAAGTACTGCAAGTGCCTTTAAAAAATGGTGTCACAAATTTCATTAAAGTTACAGAAGTTTTTTAGAAAAAAATAATTATTTACAAAGGGAATGTACCTGTCAAATTATAAACATGGCATGTATTTTTCCTTATTAATTGGTTGGATGGTTTTGTTTTAGTCAACCCATTCAGATTTTGCAAACAATAAACAACAAAAGTTCGGACGCAGCAAGTGCGTTATGGTAATGAATTTTCATTAAAATGTTTATAGCAAATATGTTTATAGCAAATAACTTTGAAAATGTACAAAAATTTCCGAAAGTAAACTTAAAGAGTTCTCGAAAAAACTGGTCACTTGGTCAACCTTATAGGTTAATAGCAAATTGAGCTATTCAAATTTGAAGCATTTGAGAATATTCTCTACCATAACACACTTGCTGCATCCCGAATTTCTTTTCTTACAAACATGCATTATATTCCGATGGAAAATGCAAAAATGCAATAACATAAGGCGTGTTTGATAAAAAAAAAGAAAATTTGTATCAGCAACGACTTATGGCCCATCCTGTGATTGTAGAAATATGTTTTTAAGATGTAGCTCAAGACACCGTATAATTAATGTATACATTTTATTTCGTATCTTGTATAATAATGGATATATTGAGCTTTATTGATTTTTTACGAAAATTTGATAAAAATTATATATCACTAAACGACAAACTCTATAGCTAAGGCTACTGCCAGGACATCAGAGAAAGGGTCTATTTGAAATGAATTTTTTGGACACATTTTAGTAAAATGAAGGACAATCACGGTTGAAGCTAAGACTTCAGGCTTTGTAAAACATTCTTCTTAAGACATTTTCTTTCCATAGCTCGTATTAGTTTCAGTTATTTGCCTAAATGTCGCCAATTTTGACGTTTTAAATCGCGACTTTGACGTTTTGAGGAAAATTTCAATTTATTTTTCTTTAAATGCACATAACTTTTTTGTCTTTCAACTTACAGAGCTAAATTTTGGTAGGTTATTTACCTATAATGAGATAAAACTGCGAACCATTTGGCAAAATTTAGTTGCCCTTACTTTGTTATTTCCGGCGATCTAAATTTTTTTCGTGAGAAAACACAAAATTTTCCGGGAAAACCTGAGCCGAGTTTCCTGGCTAACGAACCTCTACAAGCCACTTGCAAACGGAATGTATTCACCAAATTTAATCAAAATCGGCGCATTATTTGTTGAGTTATCGGTGTGATTCATATATATATATATATATATATATATATATATATATATATATATATATATATATATATATATATATATATATATATATATATATATATATATATATATATATATATATATATATATATATATATATATATAAATTGAAAAAGACTCTGGATATGGGTTCTGGTGGTCCTAGTTCGGGCTCATTTAGAAAAAGTTTTTCAAAATTCAAAAGTCGGGATCTCTCCATTAGTGATTTTTTTCCAAGAAAATTCACTAAAATATATAGTTGAATGTTAGAGCTGACATAATCTATATAGTGATACCTGATAGCTTAAATAGTTTCTAGTAAAACGATTGGTTTTAACATTTATTATTACCAAGGCGTTGGACAACGGCAAGGTAATTTGCAGTTTAAACTCATAATTAGAGCCTCGGTGGTTCAATGGTAAGAACGTGTGCCTCTGAACCGAAGGGTACTGAGTTCGATCCCAGGGTACTCCTTTCACTTTTTCAGTACATACTGTACAATTAACACCAACCGAGGATGTGGCATTGTTTTTGAGCAAATTGAATGTCTGCACGTTCCGCCCTTCGGAGGGGGCGCAAAGCCGTCGGTCCCGTGTCCATGCGATGTTGGGCACGTTAAATATCCCTACCCCCCTGACAGAAAGGCTGGGGTTCGGCAAAATTTCCAGTGAGGTGAAATTGCACCCTGGCGTCGGTGATTGGCCATAGTCGCAGAAATAGGCCGACGATAAAGAAATAAAACACACACACAAACTCATAATTATGTATCCTCTCAACTTTAAATACGAAATTTTATTAATCTGGGCATTAAAGATAAATTAAACGTTTTGTGGAGTTTAAACTGTAAAGAAAGTATAATTTCATGTTAAAGTTACATTTAGTATAAAGTTGAGATAGAAAATTCCGTATAATATCTAGTTTAAAGCAAAAATTATAAACCATAAACCTTTTTGCAGCAGTGGCCGGCTTTCGTAATCGATTGAATATAAAGGTGTAAAAGAGTACACGCGTATTAAATACAAAATGTTGTAGAAGAAAGCTGTTAAAATAGCTATTACTCAAAAGAATACAAAACAAATCGAAAATGTAAATGTATTTCTAAATTTAGAACACAAAACATGCATAGCATACTACGATGTAATTAATAAAAATAATAATTCATTAAAAATCAAGAAAATGGAAATTCCTTGTGTTTATAAGTTTTAAGAAATGTACCTACATGGAAGATTTTAATTCTATTAATTTAGAAAAACGGTAACTTGAAAACACTTCACGAGATATTATTTAAAATAACAGGCAAAACTCCATTAAGCAAACAGAACATTTAGAAATGTGGTGGATTTAAATTCAACAAAGATTCAGAAGAATACGGCAAAAATTTGAGTCAGCGTCAAAAGTTGGAAGTAAAAAGCTTTATATGCATTTGCTAGATGCTGGATCTGTATAAGACCGGACATAAAAACAGAGCCTCGTGAAAGATTATGAGTATTCCTGTTGCAACCAGCAGATTCTGACAGCAAAGGAGGAGGCAGGTCTATGCGAACTGCTGATGTCAAAAGTAACTATAGCAGTTATTCTTTCCGTGATGGCAACTCGGGCGATGAGTTCCCTGCTAGAGCTTGGCGAGCCAAAGGCGTATAGCCGTCGATCCTGTGTACCATGCGGTGTTGGGTACGTTAAAGATCCCTACCATCCTTACAGAAAGACAGGTGTTATGCAAAATTTCCAGGATAGTGAGGTGAGAGTGCTACACGGCGCGGGAATTGACCATAGTCGTACGAATAGACTGCCGTTAAAAAATATTTATATACAGGTGTCCGACAACGAACTGCGGCGATGGATTTCTGAAAAATTAGACATTGGAAGATTTTACAAATTGTGTCGTGTACTGACGTCAATGGGGGCATTTCGGTTAAGATATTTTTAAAATTGTAAAACTCTCGATTACACCGGAAATAGATGTCAGCTTTGCGATTTCAAATAGAATAGCCTATATACTCCTGCATTATTGGATTCTACGTCAAATTCTGAACACATTTAATGTTACATGTCCCATACCCAACTTCAACTTGTTTCCACACATTTCAAATTTTATGTCGAAAATGACGTTTGCAGGTCAAAAATAGATTAATTTTTCCTACAAAAGCTTTTTTAAATTAATTTGGGTTGGTTTCCTTGAAAAGGGATCTACGTTAATGGACTTTGTATGATCTTTAAAATTAATTAAACGAGAAACCATCAAATCAAGACAAATCATTCAACTTTATAACCTCAAAACTAAAGGTCCTGCAATGCGCATGGTGCTAGGCATAAACGCAGTAAATGGATGCTTCTAAGATAGAATGCAGTATGTGCATCGCAGATACCGCACTTCTACTTAAAATCCTTCACATGCGGCGTTCTTATCTAGGAATAAGGCCCAATTTTGTGTATACTGCGAATAAATGCAGTGTATTTTCCTATATTTAGTAGTGAGGGAGTGAGTAGCGGCCCTCTGGCAGTTACGTAGAGTGATAGGGAGGACCTGTCGACTTAATCCTCGGATCCTTCCCTGGATTTACACTGCGATCGTCAGGCCGAGAATCCTCTATGAAGCGTTGGTCTGGTGGTGTGGTGTGAACTAAACTACCAGCAGGAAGCTGGCCAAACTCCAAAGGCTGGCAATCCTGGGTATCACAGGCGCTATGAGGACGACATCCTCAGCCACGCTAGAGGTCTTGCTGATGCTGCCACCGATTCTTATCTGTATCAGAAGGAAGGTTATGGCGTCGCATCTTAGAATGCGAGACTCTGGAAACTGGTGCGGAGAGGGAGCAGTAATAGGGTATGCAAGAGTTGCCAAGGAGGTGGAATAGGAAATTCAGATTTCCGCCATCAAGGTACAGGATGCCGAGGAGGATATTAGGTTGACGAGGCCATATACCCTCAGGATCCCCAGTAGGGATCAGTGGAGGGAAAATGAGGTTGGTTTCCAGCCCGCAAGCCTGGTCTGTTTCACCGACGGATCGCGGCTGGAGGATCAACAATCCTCCGGGGCGGGAATATACATCGAAGGCCTGGGAGTGCGCGTGAGTTATGGTCTTGGCGCATATACCACGACATTCGAAACAGAGGTGTACGCTATCCTGTCTGTGGCCAATAGACAGGATGTGAGGAGGAGCCCCGAGAAATGTGTTTACATTTGCTCGGATAGCCAGGCGGTCCTCCGGGCAGTCTGTGCGGCCAGAATCAGGTCAACACTTGTTCAGGAGTGCGCTGACGCCCTCAAAGGACTAGCCAGGACAAATGAGGTGCAACTGGTGTGGGTTCCGGGACACTGTGGCGTAGCGGGGAATGAGGTGGCGAATAATCTCGCTAGGCTTGGTTCCCGGCGGCCGTTCTGTGGCCCGGAGCCTGCGATAGGCATAAGTAGGAAGACAGTCTCTGTCGCCTTAGACAGGTGGACAGAGGAAGCAATGGAGAGGCACTGGGGGTCGGTTGGTGGCTGTAGACAGGCGAGGGACTTCGTGGAGTAGAGTATGGTTGCTGGGGTTGGCAAAAGGGCCCATTGTGGCCTACTTGCTTGGCGTTGGCCTCCCCACCACTGCTACTACTACTTCCTCTATTTAAGATGTATACGGCGTTTTTGCTTAGTAAATAGGCTGTAAAACATGCACATTTACATAAACAACTTATAACCTCTAAAATATAATTAAAATGTGCACAGTTAAATATGTTTTATTTCTTTTTCCCTTAGTCTTAATACACTACATATGTTATGACAATCGATTTAATTCACTTATTTGATTTCATAAATAGTCGGTTAATAGTGACTTGGAATGAAGTAGATACCACGTCTTCATTCAGAAAATATGAGTAGGTCAATAGCAACTGGGAATGAATTCGGGTTAGGTGTGCGTTGTTATTTCCGAACAACTTCACTCGACAGAGCTGTATTGGTATACAATACAGTCCCCCACCCATGTGTTTAAAATAGTAAGGAAATACCATTCGTTTTAACACTGCAGTGAGCGGTAAAAATACCGCTCAAGACAAATGAATGGAACGCCGGTTTAACAAACGTTGTGATAGCATTATTTACATACATTACAACTGCGCTTGCCTGGACCACAGTATTTTAGAATCAATGACTAAATACATTTTAGTAAATTTTCGTAGAAAAAATTCACTAATGGGGAGATCTCGACTTATGAATTTTGAAAAATTGTTTGCAAATGAGCGCCAACTAGGACCCCTAGAACCCATATCCGGGGTCAGTTTCAATTTTTATATATAAGAATTTAATTTGAGTCAAGTTTTAAAATATAGAAATTTTTGATTAAAATGAAGAAACTGATTTCAAGTACCATCCATATTTCTAGAAATTGTAATGGTACATAATGAGGTGAGGTAATTTTGGAGATTAGAAATCAGATGACAGAACTTTAGAACAATTTAGATATTTTAGATTTAGATACATTTAGATTAAAATTTAGTCAAAATTGCATCATTTGCAGTCACAAGTTTAGACTTATTTGTAAGATGCTTTGTACTATTTATATAACAATAAACTATATATATATATATATATATATATATATATATATATATATATATATATATATATATATATATATATATATATATATATATATATATATATATATATATATATATATATATATATATATATATATATATATATATGAAGGTATCACACCCATAACTCAAAATATAATCGGCCGATTTTGATAAAATTTCGCATGTACCTTCCTTCTGTAAATGTATTGGATAATTTCGTTAGTCAGGAAAATCGGACGAGGTTTTCCGGGAAAATTTTGAGTTTTTATTCGAAAAAAATTTGTATCTCAAAAAATAAAAAGGATAAGATAACCAAATTTGGTAGGTAGGTTTACGATATAAAAATTAAACTATACACCAAAATTTAGATTTCTATGTTGCAAGATAAAAAAGTTATAATAAAATATTTTGTGCCAGATCATTTCTATGAAAATTCACTACCATAACGCACTTGCTGCATCCAGGATTTTTACACATTTTATTATTTAGTACCATATTAACATTGAACTACTTTTAATGTTTACAGTTTTCACCCCGTTCCGGACAGTGCTAACGCTAACACAAATTTGTGTGAAGAGAAGAGCTTGATAATAATTCCATGTTCTTTTCGTGTTTTAAAGTTTCAAGTGACTTTTTAGTGAATTTTCTTTAAAAAAATTCACTAATGAGGAGATCCCGACTTTTGAATTTTGAAAAAATTTCTTCAAATGAGCGCTAATTAGGCCCCACAGAACACATATCCGGGGTCAGTTTCAATTTTTATATGTTTATATATATATATATATATATATATATATATATATATATATATATAATATGTATGAATGGGCCGCCCACTAATGGGGAGATCCCGACTTTTGAATTTTGAAAAAAAGTTTGCAAATGACCTGACCTCTAAGGATATAAATCTACGTACCAAATTTGGTTGCCCCTACTTTGTTAATTCCGGAGATATAATTTTTTTTCGAAAGAAAACACAAAATTTTTCGGGAAAACCTGGGCAGATTTTCCTGGCTAACGAACTCATCCAAGCCATTTGCAAAAGGAATTTTTTCACCAAATTTAATCAAAATCGGCCCATTATTTTTTGAGTTATCGGTGTGATACATATATATATATATATATATATATATATATATATATATATATATATATATATATATATATATATATATATATATATATATATATATATATATATATATGTATCACACCGATAACTCAAAAAATAATGGGCCGATTTTGATGAAATTTGGTGAATACCTTCCTTTTGCAAATGGCTTGAATAAGTTCGTTAGTCCGGAAAATCGGCCCAGGTTTTCCCGGAAAATTTTGGGTTTTCCCTCAAAAAAAAATAATTATATCTCCGGAATTAACAAAGTAAGGGCAACCAAATTTAGTATGCTGGTTAAACTCATTATAGGTGAGGTGCATACCAAAATTTAGCTCTGTAGATCAAAAGACAAAAAAGTTATGGGCATTTAAAGAAAAATAAATTGGGGTTTTCCTCAAAACGTCAAAGTGACAATTGAAAACGTCAAAATTTGCAACATTTAGGCAAAGAACTTGAATCTAATACGGCCTCTGGAAAGAAAATGTCTTAAGAAGAATGTTTTACAAACCCTGAAGTCTTAGTTTCAACCGTCATCGTCCTTCATTTTACTAAAATATTTCCAGAAAATTCATTTCAAATAGACCCTTTCTTTGAAGCTTGGCAGTAGCCTTAGCTATAGAATTTATCGTTTAATGGTATATAATTTTTGTAGAATTTTCGTAAAAAATCAATAAAGCACAATATATCCATTATTATACAAGATATGAAAAAAATATTGTATACATTAATTGTACGGTGTCTTGAGCTACACCTTAAAAAATTATTGCTACCATCACAGGTGGCCCATAAGTCGTTGGTGATACAAATAAAAATTTTTTAGTGGAAAACGCCTTATGTTTTTGCATTTTCCATCGAAATATAATGCATGTTTGTAAGTTAAGAAATTCTGGACGCAGCAAGTGCGTTATGGTAGCGAATTTTGATTAAATGCTTCATATTTGAAAAGCTCAATTTGCTATTAACCTATAAGGTTGACCAAGAAAGGGATTTTTTTCGGTTACATTTTAAGTTTACTTTCGGAAATTTCTGTACGTTTTCAAACAATAAAGTTATTTTGATGAAACATGGCACATGTTTTTACTATATAGGTTATACCAGTAACCAAATTTGATGACTGCTTTCTGAAAAAAAAACACATATTTGCTATTAAAAACATTTTAATGAAAATTCACTACCATAACGCACTTGCTGCGTCCAGAATTTTTAATTTGTTAGTGTTGCAGTGGGAAATTAATTTATTTATCTACGTATCATTCCCATATAGGTCAAATATATATATATATATATATATATATATATATATATATATATATATATATATATATATATATATATATATATATATATATATATATGTACATTTAGTGTTAATAATTTTTAAAACCACCACTAACAGCAACTCGTTACCGCACACCCGAACATTTTGGTCAGGAGACGCCACTGTTAGCATGAGAATCCCTCTTAGGGGTGTTTCTGGAACATGTCTTTCTTATAATTAGGTCAAAAAATAAATTTATACCACGTCAAATGTTCAATGTAACTTATTATTATCAAATTGTTTACCCACTTTTAGAACATATTTACTTATATCCCCATACTATTCTAATAAAACACAAGTGTATTTTATCTTGTTTGATTTTCCATTAATCATATCGATAGTAAAAACTGAAGCTACAAGTGTTAGAAGGTGCAAATTGCCTATTAATTTTTCCTATGATTGCAAAGCTTAAAACAGGCGTATATGCGTGCTATTAAAACATAACTTGTTTTGCTTTCACTATAAAAATCATTAAAAAAATTATTTGACTAATTTAACCTCTTTACTGGCAGTGGTATAAAATTAAATAGAATTTATTTGGATTTGCTAAATGAAAATGAGATCAAATTTGCCGCGTGTGACTAAAATTCAACGCATCCGCCAGAGGCGCTGCAATATTGTTCAAAACGTCAGCATTGGCGTTTCCCTTCTATAGGGGGTGTTCTGTGGTAACTATACGGAGTTGAACTTGTGTTATAATTTTTAAAACAAACGTGCTTGGATAGTAACTGCGTTTCGGGTAGCAACGATAGGACGTTCGCTCGCGCTCACAAACAACCCGCTACACTCGGAAATGCTTCTATAATGACCTCATCTCCTCTCAATTCTTGGTTATCAATTACTTATATTAAAATGAATCCACCAATCAGATATCGAGATTTTCCTTTGAAATTCTTGTCAAAATCTTGGAAACGTCAAATTAATTTATTTGACAGCTGGATATAAATATTTTTATACATTTTCCTAAACTTTCTATTTTTACTCGATTTGAACATATTCTCCATGAATAAAGCTTTCTTTTCATACTAAGTACAGTTACTTCCAAACTCTGTTGGTATTATAATTATGCAAATTAAGATGGCTATGTATTGAGTTTCCTTAAAACTATGTTTATCTTTGTTTAATTATTTTGATTTTTTAATATCCTCCTAAATTCTATTCACAATTTGCTCATAAAATAACCTGCTTTTTAATGTATTTTAACCTTAACAACCTATTAATACATAGACTAATTAAATTCTACACAAAATAGCCCATTAATTTTTCCATTTATTGTCTATATTTTCCGCTATAATTATTTAATTTCATAGCCAAAAGTACTTTACTCTCCTATTATTGTTCATGCACAATCAATACAATTTATTTTTAAGCTTTTGCCTTGGTTAAATTGTTGCACATACCTTTATTTCATTAATTTGTCAAACAATTTATAGTCTCTTGCATCTACAAATTTTATTTATATCTATTGTGTATTTATATTTTTCTTTGAGATTTGAATCACTGCCTATCTTAAATTGGTGCTAGTTTCTTCTTTTAGTGAATTTTCTTAAAAAAAATTCCCTAATGAGGAGATCCCGACTTTTGAATTTTGAAAAAATTTCTTCAAATGACCGCGAACTAGGCCCCCTAGAACACATATCCGGGGTCCGTTTCAATTTTTATATGTTTATATATATATATATATATATATATATATATATATATATATTATATATATATATATATATATATATATATATATATATATATATATATATATATATTTATATATATATATATATATATATATATATATATATATATATATATATATATATATATATATATATATTAGAGGTGTGCGAAGCTTCGAAATTCCGAACCGAACCCGAACTCGAACCGAACCTTCGGTTCGAAAATATGTTCGCACTAGCGATGTTGAAATAGTTCGAAGTTCGAAATATGTTATTCTTCAAAATAGTTCGAAGTTCGTTGCTCAAAAATACTTCGAAATTTAACTTTACAGGCATTGAATGTTGCCAAAAGTAGCGAAGTGGCGGCCCCTTTAACGCGGTAGCGGCGCTTTAAACTCATTGAGTCGATAGCGTAGTTTCAGGAGATTTCACTCATGCATATTTTTGAAAGTAGATGGGACACATTGAGACACGACGAAGCCCTTTAGCAGTCACAGAATTACTTTTCTTGTATATCCTAGCCTCCCATCACCTATTTCAGTAACAACATTATGATGGCAGTGTTCAAAGGCGAACGGTAACGTAAATGTTCAGAATTTGAGGATAATTACAGATTGCCTTTGGAAAACACTGGTTTCAACATTCTTTATTACACAGTGAGTCAAAACAGTTAAATATTCACAATCAGGAGACAGTTCAAACTTGTAAGTGGTTATTTTATACCTATCGTGCTCACTTTGAACCCTCCCAATCTGTTTGCTAAAACTGCCTAGCTAATACCAAACAACAACATATTTATAATTGAGCTTATCTATAGATCTAGAAATCTTAAAAAGTTTCAAATATTTTGTGTTTTTGATTTAACGTTGCCCCATCTCCACAACGATCAGAACCGGAAGGCATTTTCACCCAATCAACCTGCAAATTTATTGAATCCTTCCTTTTTGTAAAAAGAGTTGGAATCTTTTACATATCAAATATTGTATGTTACAATATTCCAAAATTTTGTATATAAGGAAATGATATATGAGCACTGAAGAATTTTTGGTAGTTCGATGTTCGATTTTGAATTTCTAAGAAGTTCGAAGTTCGACTGTGAACCTTAGACATACTATTTCAGAGGTTCGAAGTTCGAGGCAACATATTTGCTTGGGTTCGTTCATAGTTCGGTTCGAACAAAACATGGGTTCGCACACCTCTAATATATATATATATATATATATATATATATATATATATATATATATATATATATATATATATATATATATATATATATATATATATATATATATATATATGTATCACACCGATAACTCAAAAAATAATAGGCCGATTTTCACTAAATTTTGTGGAAAAATTCCTTTTGCAAATGGCTTGGATAAGTTCGTTAGCCAGGAAAATCTGCCCAGGTTTTCCTGGAAAATTTTGTGTTTTCTTTCGAAAAAAATTCATATCTCCGGAATTAACAAAGTAAGGGCAACCAAATTTGGTACGCTAGTTAATATCCTTATATGTAAGCCACGTACCAAAATTTAGCTATGTAGGTCAAAAGACAAAAAAGTTATAGGCATTTAAAGAAAAATAAATTGGGGTTTTCCTCAAAACGTCAAAGTTGCGATTTAAAACGTCAAAATCGGCAACATTTAGGCAAAGAACTTGAATCTAAGACGGGATATGGAAATCAAATGTCTCAAGAAGGATCTTTTACAAACTCTGAAGTCTTAGTTTCAACCGTCATTGACCTTCATTTTACTAAAATGTTTCCAGAAAATTCATTTCAAATAGACCCTTTCTCTAATGCTTGGCAGTAGCCTTAGCTTTAGAGTTTATCGTTTAATGGTATATAATTTTTGTCAAATTTTCGTAAAAAATCAATAAAGCTCAATATATCCGTTATTATACAAGATATGAAGAAAATTTGTATATATTAATTATAGGGTGTCTTGAGCTACATCTTAAAAAAATATTTCTACAATCACAGGATGGCCCATAAGTCTTTGGTGATACAATTTTTTTTTTTTAATCAAACACGCCTTATGTTATTGAATTTTTGAATTTTTCAGCGATGCATGTTTGTAATAAAAGAAATTCGGGACGCAGCAAGTGCGTTATGGTAGCGAATTTTCATTAAATGCTTCAAATTTGAATAGCTCAATTTGCTATTAACCTATAAGGTTGACCAAGAAACGAGTTTTTCCGGGAACACTTTAAGTTTACTTTTGGAAATTTTTGTACATCTTCACACAATAAAGTTATTTTTATGAAACATGGCACATTGTTTTTATTATATAGGTTATACTGGTAACCAAAATTGATGCCTGCTTTCTTAAAAAGGAAACACACATATTTGCAATTAAAAACATTTTTATGAAAATTCACTACCATAACGCACTTGCTGCGTCCAGAGTTTTTAATATTTCATTTTCCCCACAATCATTATTTGCTATTCTATCCCTCGAAACGTTCTATTTATATTTAAATATCAAGCTTCTCATAACGTATTTGTTTGTTGATTATACCTGGCGATTTCTTTGACCCAGCTTTAATTATACATGGATGTATTTAAACTTCTTTTATGCACAGAGTATGGAGAATTGTTCCATCTATCTTTTTTTATATAAACCTTTTCTCAGAAGTTCCAATCAGCAAGTGAGAAATGGTCTGTTTATTGTGAACTTGGTACATATTTTGATTCTTCAATATTTGGTGATTGAATTTGTACTAGTTTGTAGATTTTCTATACTTGTTTAATTTTATCACATTATACCCATTTAGTTGTTCTTATTTGACATCTATGTATAATGTAAACTCCTTTTTAATTAAACTATTCAATACATACAGGTTTTATAGTTCTCTTTTCGGATATCGTATCAAATGTCTCTGGTTTGGATTTAAATTCAGATAATTTTATTTTAAAATTATTAATATATATATATATATATATATATATATATATATATATATATATATATATATACAGTGTGTCCAAGATAAGGAGGGGATAGCATGGGGAAATCAGAAACCGTAAGAGATACAGGGTGGGTTAAATTAGAAAAAAGTTGCCCATTTTAGAGCTCAATTAAACGGTATTTTGAAATTTTGGAAATTCCGATTATTTCCGGAGATATTCGAAAAAAACCGAAATTCGCCAATTTCGGTTTTATTTTTTTCTTACCTTATTTGAGAAGATATTGAAAAACAAAAAACACTTTCTCACGTACACTTTTTAAACTCTACAAGTTGGTGTTTACAGTTTTTGTATTCGACGTTTCGTCTCCGAGAAACCATCATCAACTTTATTTTTTTAAATATGGCCCTGCAATTTTTATTTTAAAACTTTAAACCATTTTCAAATCTAAATTAGAGGATGTATAATTTCTAATGGTTTGAATATGGTTTCAGCTTATTTCTGTCAGAAAAGATGTTTTTTCAGGAAAAATATTTTGAGTTCGGCCCTGAATACTCGAAAAGCATTTATTTCTATAAGTAGTACCTTTTAAAAAGTCAATGAAGAGAAAAACGTTTTCAGTAATATTTCTTGGTTTTTAAAATGTAACACCGTACTAGGTCCTAAACATAGAGGGCTTTGAAAAATAAACAAGTTGTCTCTAATGACAATAGAGATCTTTCAACAAATATAAATGTCAGCGTCAATTACTTCACTTTGTTAAATACAGTTAATTGGGTACAAGCTCTTTCAATTTGTTTTAAAATGGTTGGACATTTTTCTTTTGAGGAAAAGTTCGACATGTTAAAATGTTACATTTTGTGGTATAGTAATACAGGAAAAGCTGAGCAAATGTATTCAAATTATTATCCTGAAAGAGTACAGCCAAATAGAAAGATATATGGAAAAATAGTTACCAATTTATGGCAGTATGGTTCATTTAAGAAACCAATTGTTACTAGAAGCAAACCATGCACTGAAGTAACTCAAAATAATGTACTGTTAGCTGTAGCACAAGACCCTACAACATCGGTTAGAAATATTAAAAGAGTAACTGGGACTTCAAAATCTACTGCAAATTTTATTTTGTGTAAGAACAAATACCATCCTTACAAATTTCGAATCTGCCAAGGATTACGTCTCGGGGACGATATAAAACGCAGGACATTTTGTGAGTGGTACAGTAGAAAATGTCAAGAGGGTGAACATTTTGTTAATAAAATATTATGGTCTGATGAGAGTATGGTGACTAACAACGGAATCTTCAACAGGCGAAATACACATTTCTGGTCCAGAAGAAATCCGCGTTTATACAAAACGTCTAAGCACCAACACCGTTTTGGTTTCAACATGTGGTTGGGGATGTTAGGGACACGGAAAATTGGGCCATTTTTTTATCATGGATCACTGACTTCCGACCGGTATCGAAATTTCCTGCAGAATCATTTGGAAGAATGGTTATATGCTCACTTACCATTAGCAGAAGTCAATAACATCTGGTTTCAACAAGACGGGGCCCCGGTTCATAATTCGAGAACTGTTCAAGAATACCTATCAAACAGGTTTCCTGACAAATGGATAGGTACGCATTCAGATGTTTCTTGGCCTCCACGATCGCCAGATCTAACACCTCTTGACTTCCATTTTTGGGGGTATGTCAAAAACTACGTATACCAACGAAATTTTCACATGGAGGAACGATTACGTCAACTGGTTTTGCAAGCATTGCAAACCATTACACCAGATGCAGTAAACAATGTTTTGGATTCCACAATTAGACAATGTTACCTATGCCTAGAAAATAATGGTGATTTGTTTGAACATCTTTTATGATTAAGGCAGATAATCTATTTACATATAATATTCATTAGTTAATAAGGTACCTACATTTCATGAATTTAAGTTATTTTATTGGTTTATTTATGACAAATGTGTTTCTTTTTCATTAATAAGTTTGAAGAATCTTACTGAAAATGTTGTACTTCATTGACATTTTAAAAGGTACGACCTTACCGAAATAAACGCTTTTCGAGTATTCAGGGCCGTACTCAGAAGATTATTCCTGAATAATTTTGTTTTTTGACTGAAACAAGCTGAAAACATATTCAAACCATTAGAAATTATACATCCTCTAATTTAGATTTGAAAATGGTTTAAAGTTTTGAAATAAAAATTGCAGGGCCGTATTTAAAAAATTAAAGTGATGATGGTTTCTCGGAGACGAAACGTCTCTTAAAAAATCTGTAAACACCAACTTGTAGAGCTTAAAAAGTGTACGTGAGAAAGTGTTTTTTGTTTTTCAATATCTTCTCAAATAAGGTCAGAAAAAATAAAACCGAAATTGGCGAATTTCGGTTTTTTTCGAATATCTCCGGAAATAATCGGAATTTCCAAAATTTCAAAACACCGTTTAACTGAGCTCTAAAATGGGCAACTTTTTTCTAATTTAACCCACCTGTATCTCTTACGGTTTCCGATTTCCCCATGCTATCCCCTCCTTATCTTGGACACACTGTATATATATATATATATATATATATATATATATATATATATATATATATATATATATATATATATATATATATATATTCTAAAGCTCAATTATACTTTGTATGGTTTAAATAACAATACAATATATATATATATATATATATATATATATATATATATATATATATATATATATATATATATATATATATATATATATATAGAACTGTGCTAGTTGAACCTGATTAAATTATAAACAAACCGCAAAACTTTATTTATTATATTGATCTTTACAACCTAACATTGACTTTTCTGTTGAGATATGAGTGAATTTTTCAGGTAGTGACATTTGACATGTTATCCTCTCTTTGGCTGAAAAGAGGAAGAATTAGTCTTTATAGTTCCTTGTTTTTAATATCCACTATAGCAGCTGATTTGAAAGCAAAATATACCAGGTAACATTATTTTTTATGAATTTTGAAGCTAACTTGTTTCTAGACAGGTAGGTAGTATTTTTGACATATTATATAGTTTTAGTAAGTTACTAAGTGAAAATTGGAACCTGTGATGAGCACTGAAGAGTATACTTGGAGAACCCAAATCACCACACGTCTTTTTAAAGACCTGACGATCGTTTCACTAACAAAGTTAGCGTCATCAGAGGATAAAAAATTTGAAATAATTTTTCATCCTCTGATGACGTTAACTTTGTTAGTGAAACGAACGTTAGGTCTTTAAAAAGATGTGTTGTGGTGATTTGGGTTCTCCAAGTGTCAGTTTTAGTAAGTATTATTTCTGCTTCTACCTTACATTGTTTGGGATCTACGTTTATGCTGATTTTAATATTTATTTTTGTTTGCACTCTATTTTTATGCTTTGCTAAGACTATTTTATTACAATATACAAACAAATAAACCATTTAGCAGACCCTACGCTTTTAGGGGCCCTAAATTGCGCTTATTTAAAACTTGTTTTTAGAAAATGCATTGCGCACCTGTCATTACCTCTCAGAAGGCATTTTTTTACGAAAATTTGCTAAAAAGGTAAGGATTTGGAGAAGGGAAATCAAATAATACAATAGATGAGTTTTGTAAATGTTTACACATTTCATATATTTATGTTTTCAATATTATATTTCTTATATCTTATTGGGCTTGTGAAACAATAAAAATATACAGATCAAGCCCACCGTAACATACAGTTCAATCAAAATAGATTTTTATTTTTTTATTCATTTACTTCTTTCTTATCCATTTACATATATTTACTTAGTGTAGCAGAATTGTAGGGACCCAGCGTTTGAATATATATATTTTTTTGTCAGTCAGTCACCCTCGCGACATAAGTACTCAATAGGCAAATTGAAAGAGGTCACCGAGCAGTCTATTATATTCGAAGAGTCAAACTGAGCGTTGGTTTGTGTTTGTAAAAGTTACTGTTCCATATAAACTATCTCCAGCCGAATTCACGTTATCTAATCGTGTCGTTAATTTTGTTTCTGCCACTCAGTACTCAGTGTAACTCCAAACTGATATTTCCTATCTAATATATATTACCTAATAAAATACAAGTCCATCTTAGACCTACAATGGTATATCTATTTTAATATTTCTCTACTAGATACATATTTGAAAAAGTAACGGAAGATAATTTTTTGATATATTTTATATTTATGTTATGAATATATATATATATATATATATATATATATATATATATATATATATATATATATATATATATATATATATATTATGTAAGTATATATGTTTCGGAATTTCTTACATGGTATACTAATACTTATTGCGACAGGGCGACGTTTTGAACTGATTCCAGGTTTTGTTGAAGATTCCGATGCAGCCTGATAGTCCCCTCAAGGCAGATTATTTCGATAGTTTCAGTTGATTCTGGTATACCTATTGATTTAAATGTGCCACTTACACAACCATAAATACATTTTGATCAACAAACATGTATATATATATATATATATATATATATATATATATATATATATATATATATATATATATATATATATATATATATATATATATATATATATATATATATATATATATATACAGACATCGTATATCATATATTAAAGTACATAAAACTCAAATTTTATCACCAATCTCCGAAATCTAGTAAAATATAAACAAACAATAAAAATAATAACCACATAAATGCAAATATTTAAATATAGCAACAATATGTTTCAAATAATTTCCAATCACACTGGTGGGTACTTCAGGCTGCACTTGTATGAAAGTTCGCTCCAATCGCTAAGATCTCTCATGTACACAACCCAATATAAACGTGTTCACAGCCACACACCGATGATGCGTCATTAATTTTAAGAACTTTCAGCCTCATAATGTACCTAATAAAAGAAAAAATGTATTACAACATGTTTAGTTAAAATTTCGGAATGATTTTCGTGTAACCGAAGGACTGAGACGCGTGGAGCTATCCATAGTCCATGATAGATTGATTCAGTCAACAGTCAACAGAGTGTCTGTACGAGGTGTGGAGGTGATGTATGAACGAGCAGTTGCCGCAGCCGCCTCATCTACACGGGCATAGAGGAGATGCTGTGGACCAGTGCTGGACTCCGGTAATCAGTCTCTACTCGCACAGACTCACACAGATCACGAGCTGCAGCTCATCCAGGAGTTGCAGGTGCAGAAGCAGTTGGCTGGTAGGATGGGTGCGTACACGATGCCGTTGGCGTACATGAGAGGCGGTGGTTGTTGTGTCATCATGCGCTGTTGATCCTGGTAGAGGACCTGCCACGCAAGGCTCTTGATCAGCTGCAAGGTCTGTCGGCGTTCGTGTCCCATCAGACACACCGTAGACTCTTCCACCACGTCATGCAGCAACATTAGGTACTGGTGCTTCAGCGCCTCCTCTTCCGGCTCGACGAAATGGTTCCACAAGTAGTTCTCCAGCTTGGCCTTCTGCTGGATGATATCCGGAAAGTCAATAAAGAATCGCGAGCACATGTATCTTTGCAGACTCTTAATGTAATCCGCGTGGGCCGGTTTGTAATTTTTGACTAGCAGGTTGCAGTATTTGAGCAGACCACCACCACGAATTTCTTCGGGATTCCGCGTTGAGATCAATTTCTTCTGTAAGTGATATAGAGCTTCCTGAAAATCATTGTACACAGATTCACCGACGACCGTCGGATAAAAGTTCTCACTAATTGGCAATTTACTACATTCGTAGAACAACAACAGAGAATCTAATATTATCTGAAAAGAGTCCACGGAAAACTCAAACTGCCTTCGCATGCTGTCTACAAACTTTAACTCCACACCGCGACCGCGAGCGTTTCCCAAAGATATGAGAGACCATCTATCGCCGTCGTTATTACTGTTCACTTTCACCATCTTACTGACATAGGCTTCTTTCAAACTGCAGGTAGATATGCGCTTACGACTGACGCCATCAGGCAACATCTCGTAGAGGGAACTGAGAACGGCAGACTTGACACGGTCAAAATTCCGCGTTGAAGACAACTCCACCCCGAATATGAGATCCAAATCATTATATGGCTGCGTTTCTGTGGCAAGAACATGTGAAGCTGCCCCACCGTTGAGACGAATGTCCCGCACTCTCATTCCTGCTCCTCCACAAGAAGTGTCAGCTTCAAGTTTCCCTCGCACAACTGTCACCAGGTCCTTGAGACGGATCTCCAATGTGGGGAAGTTGCCACGACCGTGAATGTAAACCACTTCATCCATCACATCGTTAAGTCTGCAGACCTGCTCGAAGCTCAAAACTGCCAACCTCTGCTGAGATTCTATGTTCTGAAGGTCCATTGTATTGGAATCAGGAGCGCTGTTGCTGATTTTGAGAGATTCCATAGGTATGCTGTCTTCATCTTCGGAATCCTCCAATGTATCACCACACTGAAACAAACAAATAAATTATTAATACCTTATTTGGATACAAACAATTAATTACAACTGTTATCTTAAATCTAAATTAATTAAAAACTAACCAGTTCGTCACAAGCGTCATAATAAAGTTCACTATCAGGTGTTGATTCGTTATCGTCGACGTCAATGTAAACCACCTGTGCGTGTTCTTCGCGCATTATGTTAGATAATATTTGGATTCTCAATTCCACGAACGCCGACCTACGAATGTTGTGTAGTAGAGCGTTGTCTGCGATATACGCGCTACCGCGTGGCCAGATGCTGTGTGCTCACGGGTTGCTAGGTGACCGACTACGGAACGGGACGGCACAGCGTACTGAAGGGTATAGGCGCCACAGAACTCGATGACGTCATGACGTTCGCGTGGGCGACGTGAATGGCAAACGTGGGTGAAGGGTGCGGATGAACGACGCCCACGTCTACGAAACCCGGGCCCAAACACAACTATCGATTGTGGAGTGCACGTAAAAATTTCGTGAAAATTCTCATATGTCATCCGAGAATCCTTCTAAAAGCTGTGGATCGACGTCGATGATGACGGCGTGCCCTTCCTGAGCCGGCTTGCAACAAGTTTAGGGTAGGATGCCGCGATATCTGAATAAAAAAAGTAACGTGGTGCAGACTGAATTATTCGTTTCGAGATTAGAGCAGTAGTAGATACAAACCTTAATCGTGTTTTGAACAAGGTCATTACAAACAGCATTTAATACGTCATATTGTTAGTTAGAATTAGATTAATTTCGATGTTGTCCACTGATAGTTTTGTTGAAATTAATGCGCAACAACCAACCACAATAGCGTAATATTATTGGCATCACTGGTAAATTTAATAATGAAGAAAGTCCGGGCGAATGCGTTTTGGTAGCGATTCTTCATGAGAAAATGTGTATCTTTAAAAAAATTAAATATATGAAAGAGCATGGGTTTTATACGTCAAAGATTATTAGGTTATTATATATATATATATATATATATATATATATATATATATATATATATATATATATATATATATATATATATATATCAGTTTGAAGTTAGATCTGGCATTTGTCAACAATATACAAGCAATGTAACCATGGATGATCTAATATAGTATTAGTCTTAGCTTCTAAGCTTCTAGGATTTCTTCGGGTACAAACTTTTACTTTAAATTTTTTTGGTACTTTAATATTACATGTGTTTTGTGTCTCGTAAAACTTGTAAATGTATAAAAATAAGTGATTTGACAAATTTTATACAACAGGAACATCTTTGTGCATTGTTCCAAGTAAAAATTATTCATTCCCTAGTACCCAACTTTTGTTTTGTTTCACTAATTACATATATCCAAAGTTTTTAGAAGATCAACATTTTAAACCATCAGCCCATGCTAAGAAAATTTTAATAAGCTGAGCAGATCGAACATTTTACAACCAACCATAAAAGAGTACTTAGCTACTTCTACAAAAAAATGTTGGCCAGGTACAGTTTCAGCAAGATTTGTGCCAATGTCTAATTATAGTAGGCGTTCCCTAAAATTTGTAAGATTATTAAAGGAAAAGCATTGGCAAAATTGTGTGGAACAGTAGTTTATATTTAGTAGATGACAACATTGTGTGACCAAAATATGGAAAAAGGCCACACAAGAAGAAACCATCTGTAGCATAGGGTAGATAAGTTCTATTGTTTTAAGAAAAGACAGAAGTTAGTTACTATATTAATTAAGAATCAAGTAATTAATGTAAATACCATATTTTTTAGTTACTCAATCGCGCATTTAATAGGTTTGCAAGTATTTCTGTGCACATATTTATTATTTTCTCGGACGTTGTTATGCCATTTGTGCCTTTTGTTTATTAAAAAAATTCGTGACGCAGCAAGTGCGTTATGGTAGCGAATTTTCGTAAAAATGTTTTTAATGGAAAATATGTCTTGTTTTTAAAAGAACATTTGGTTAGCAGTGCTGATCACGCGTTCCAATCTTCACTTAGTGGTTGGCAATATAACCTATATAGCAATGTGCCATATTTCATCAAAATAGCTTTGTTGTTTCAAAAGTACCTACAACCATTTTCCGAAAATAAAGCTTAAAAGTTCCAGACAAAACTGGTCCGATTTTCCTGGGTAATGTAAATAGCTATTCCAGCTATTTACACACCTGCCAAGATATAATTATTCACAAAAAGCTTTATGGCCAAGATTGAAAAAAAATATTTGAAAATTTGCAATTTCATTTACAAAAATTCACCATTTTTCTACGGAAACTAAAAAAAATTATACCAAAACTTTTCAAATTCAGCCACTATTTGAGAGTGCCTGTATACGGTAGTTTGATTTTCTCGACGAGTTCCCTGGGGATTTTCTTACAAACATGCATCATAATTGGATGGAAAATACAAAAATGCAATAACAAAAGGGGTGTTCTATTAAAAAAAGAAAGTGTGTATTACCAACGACTTATGTCATTGTCAAAATAGGTTTATAAGATGCAGCTCAAGACACCTTATAATTAACGTATATATTTTTCTCTTTACTGTAAAAATGCGTGATCCTGTATATGTGTAAACAGACAAAACTGAAATTGACGCCGAGAAGTCTTTTCAAAATTCGAAAGACGCGGTCTTCTCAATAACGAATTTGTCTACGAAAATTTGCTAGAATTATAGACGATTAAACGATCAACTCTTTAACTAAAACTACTGCCAAAGCATTAGAGAACGGTCTATTTGAATTTTTTTTTGTGGAATATTTTAGTAAGGACAATGGCGGTTGAAGCTCAAACTTAAGGGTTTGTAAATAACTCTTCTTGCTACATTTTCTCTGCATAACCCGTATTCGTTTCAGGTTATTTGTCTAAACCTGGCCAATTTTGACATTTCAAATAGAGACTTTGACGTTTTAAGATAAAAATGCAATTTTTTTTAAAATTTAAATGCCTGTAACTTTTTTGTCTTTTAATTTACAGATCTAACCTTTTGTACATAGTGTACTTATAGAATAGAAACCTGCGTATCGAATTTGGTTGCCATAACTTTGTTAATTGCGGAGATATGAAAAATTTTCAAAATAAAACACAAAATTTTCCGGGAAAAACCAAGTCGAGTTTCCTAGAAGCAAACTTATCCAAGTCACTCGCAAAAGGAAGGTACTCACTAAATTTGGACCATTATTTTTTTAATTATCGGTGTGATATATATATATATATATATATATATATATATATATATATATATATATATATATATATATATATATATATATATATATATATATATATATATATATACATATAAAAATTGAAACTGACCCCATATATTTTTTCAAATTTCGAAAGTCGCGATTAGTGATTTTTTTAAAGAAAAGTCACTAAAAACACACGCTTGCCTTTTAGAAACAACTTATTTAAGGTTAATCCAGGTGTGCCTCTAGTACCTAGCACATCGTAAAATGTTTAACTTATTTTTAGTCCTATAAACTTGCAGGTGTGATTAGTTTTATAAATTTTACAATTAGCTGAGTAAATACTGATTCGTAATATATTTCCCTGACTAACATAAAACTTCCCTGACTTCAGGCAACATTATGCAACATTTTCATGACTTCCCTTACCGTTTTTTAACATCACTTAAATTCGCTCACTTTTCCCGATTTTCCAGAGTTTCCAGACAAGTGGGCATCCTGTAATATACCTATGCATATTAGATGCACTTTTTTTTAAAATTTGAACACCACACCACGAGGGCCTACAGCCTAAATATTATCGTACCGTGGGTATCGACAAGGGGGAAAGAGGCAACTTGTTAATTCTGGACTTGAAGGTTTGGAGGTTCGGAGGCGAAGGAAAAACATGTGCCGGCAAGGAATTCCACAACTTGGAAGTCCTCGGGACAAAAGAGCGGGCGTAACAAGATGTTCTATGTCTTGTGACCTGGACAGTAAAAGGGTGCATTCGCTCTGCTCCCCTGGTAGATCTGTTGGGGGCAGCAGGTGGGGGAACTATGGAGGAAAGCTCCTCTGAGTAGTGCCCGTGCAGATATCTATAAAAGAGAGAGAGAGAGGTCACCAGCGGCACGTCGGTGGGCAAGGGATGGCAGCCTTTGGGTGAGGGTAGGGTCACTGATGAGACGTATAGCTCTCTTTTGAATGGAGTCCAGGATAGCGAGTGTAGAAGCGGCAGCTGCACCCCAGATGTGGGAGCAATATTCGAGGTTTGGCCTTATTTGTGAAGTATATAAGGTATAGAGATTAGCTAATGAAAAGTATTTGCGAGCCCGGAAGAGGAAACCTAATTTCTTAGCAGCCGCTTCTGCAATTGATGTGACATGTTGGTGCCATTTAAGATTTCGATCCACAGAAATGCCAACAGGAGAAAAGGACTCATTACTTTGAATAACTTGGTTGTTCTTTGTGATGGGTCTAGGTCTGGTGTATCTCTTATGAGAAAGAAAGCAAGACTGAGATTTGATGGGGTTGAATTGTACAAGATTTCTACTTCCCCAGTCCAATATTTTTGGAGATCCACAGAGACAGAACCCTTCAAGAGTCTGCGATCCTCATCTATTTGCGTCAAAGAGACAGCCTTAGAATATTGTATATTTGAGTGGAGGGTGCTGTCGTCCGCGTAACTGTGAATTGGGTTGGATGTGCTAGAGAGGAGGTCATTGATGTGGAGAAGAAACAAACTAGGGGCTAAAGCTGGACCTTGAGAGACTCCTGCATTAATTGGATACAGTTTAGAGGAATGGCCATCCACGACAACAGAAATGCTCCGGTTGGAGAGGAAATTTGCTGTCCAGGTACAGAGTTTTGTTGGTAGGCCATAGGCCGGAAGTTTATTAAACAGCGCTGTATGTTAGACCTGGTTGAATGCTTTGGATATGTCAAGAGCGACAATCTGGGATTCACTGTGTAGTTCCATAGACTTGTTCCAAGAATGGGTGACAAAGGAAAAGGGGTCGGCAGTTGATCTGCGCTGACGGAATCGTTACTTCCTGTTGTGGATTAGACTGTGTTTTTCAAGAAATTTTAGTAAGTTTTGGAAGACATTTCTTGCATAGATATGTACATATTCAAACTCGCTTTTTTATGCATATACTTTTTGCCTTAATTAAAATTGTAACGATTTGATTAATCATCATTGCGTTATAATAAACAGAGTGGGTAAGAAACCATTTAACTGCGTGCAAATCTACTTTTAGGCGGGGTAACATCAAAGGTATATATTTAGAAGATACAATACAAATTTGACAACAAAAACAAGCGAAGCTGTACGAACAACAAAAAATTGACAGCTTAATTAAAAAGTCTGAACTGTTAGGGGCATTCAGAGCTATATGGTTAAACAGTTTAGAAAGTGAATGCTCGGAGGCGTTTACGTAACAACACAGTAGAAGCTAGCGCAAAGGAATCTGTAGGCTGTCAGAAGTAGAGCATGCAGATTGCTTGCCAAAAAAATTATTTAATGATGATAAAGCAAACCGACAACTTTTCATTTCTGTAAATTGAGTGTTTTATAAAATTAATACCAGCAGTAATAAGCAAACAGTTTTTTAATATATGCCATAAACTTCGTTAGCATAAAATTGAAACAGGATTATTTACTATAAATCCAATGATGTATAAAAAAAAACAAGTGAAAGAAAAGTTTGTGATCAGCACTTTGAATACCTACCTATTAATTAATTACATATTGTAAAATGATCACTAAAATAATTACTAGTTGCTAAAAAGTTTGTATTTACCAACATATAAAAAGTCTGAACGCAGCAAGTGCGTCATGGTGGTGAATTTTCATAGAAATGATCTGGCACCAAATATTTTTTCTAACTTTTTTTTCTTGTAACATAGAAATATAAATTTTGGTGTATAGTTTACTTTTTATAACGTCAACCCACATACAAATTTGGTTACCATAGCTTTTTTATTTTTTGAGATAAAAATTTTTGTCGAAAGAGAATTCAAAATTTTCCCGGAAAACCTGGTCCGATTTTCGTGGCTAACGAACTTTTTCAAGCCACCTACAAAAGAAAGGCGCGTCCCAAATTTGATCAAAATCGGCCCATTCTTTTTTTAGTTATCGCTCTGATACATGCATACATACATATATATATATATATATATATATATATATATATATATATATATATATATATATATATATATATATATATATATATATATATCACACACACACAATTCCTTCGCTTGACTACAACTAATAATGACATGCCAAGACGTGCCAGGCAATCCACACCACCGACAGTATGCAGCGCACGCGTGTGTGTGTGTATGTGTGTGCGTGCGCGCGAGAGAGCAGCTGATTTTAGTGTGGTCTCTTTTGATGTTCGTCAAGTTGAATTTTAGTTCAGTTGTCGGTAAGATAATGAAAAATCTTGTAAATGAATGTTCTTTAGTTGCTGTTTTCTTTGTAGGCTTCTGTATATATATATATATATATATATATATATATATATATATATATATATATATATATATATATATATATATATATATATATATATATATATATATATATAAACATATACAAATTAAAGCTGACCCTGTTCTAGGGATCCCTAGTTCGTGCTCATTTGCAAAAATTTTTTCTAAAATTCTTATTGAGATTTAATTTTCTAAATGAAAGACTTGAGATTTGGCGTACCAAACGAGCTTTACATTTTTGCCTTTTTTTCTACCATATAAAACTTGCATGCATTTACTGATAATTTTAACATCTCCTTCATTATACTACGTAACAATTTTGACTTTTGTTTTGCTTATTGTGTATAAAGAATAAAAAAGCTGTGGTAACCAAATTTGGTAGGTAGGTTTACGATATAAAAAGTAAACTATACACCAAAACTTAAAATTATATGTTACAAGAAAAAAAAGTTATAATGAAATATTTCGTGCCAGATCATCTCTATGAAAATCCACTACCATAACGGACTTGCTGCGTCCAGACTTGTATTTTCGATTATTTGGGTGCCAAATGGTCATTTTAACTTAAATTTGAATAAAAAATAAATAAATTAAGCTGGTTTTTGCCAAAAAATATATTGAACATTAAAAATCTGACAGAAAAATGAAAAAATTAAAGATTATTGCTACCACAAAAAAAAAACATCTTATTTTCATTGTATTACATATTTAAGCTTCAAAATGTGTGGTAGAACGACGTTCTATTGGCCAAAGCCATCTCGGATGAGATTCCACACCTGATCACGTTAGGTTTTTTACCATAACATTTACTAACTGCTACCTAATTCTATATTATCTAATTTGTTACCATAACGCATTTACTGTGTCAATGTTTGTTATCATGGAGAGCAAAAGTAACCATAAAACAGTGAATTATATATATTTCGGTTTCATATAAGCATAATACGTAGCGCGAACCCGAACACAGAAAATCGTGTGAGCAAGAATCTCAGGAATCAGGCCAGTTTTACTACATATATATATATATATATATATATATATATATATATATATATATATATATATATATATATATATATATATATATATATATATATATATATATATATATATATATCGCAAACAGTTAACTTGTTTTGTTTCTATGAAAATTCGCTTCCATAACGCACTTGCTGCGTCCAGACTCTGTTTACTCAATACGATCTTATTTATAAGAAATAGCGCATGTTTAGTTACGAGGAGGAGGATATAGGTACCATTTTTAATTTTTAATAAAGATAAAATTCCTGTATTTGTCGGGCTTTGGGTTTATTTAACACTTAGGTGCGGCGTTTTTACCCCACTTTACTCTAACAGGTACGAGACTGCAGCTAAAATAAGAAACGCTATAAGGAGTCGAGATCATCGAGATTTTAATTTAATTTATTCATAGAAGATGCATTAAAGCCATAGGTTAATGGTTTATGGAAACTACAGCAGCAGTGAAAATAAATGGAGAACGGTCTCATAGCACAAGTTACGCTGTTGACAAAGGGCCGAGAGATGAAACGAAAAATAATTACAAAGTATGTCAAGTGTGCTGAATAGTGTGCCAAAAAAAGTCAAATTAAAAGTGATATGACGTAAATAAGGATATTAATGCGTAAAACGTAGTAAAGAACAAAGAAAGGGGATTGCGTTGACAAACCATTCCATCGACACAAAATATATTCTTTTCGCTGATGAACGTTTTCACTTGGACCAGATAAAGAAATATACCAAGTCACATTTCGGGAGAATTGTCCAAATTAAATATTTAAAAACCTGAAATACATAAATATCAGGATTAATTTTATTGCTTTGCAAATAATAGAAGTTCTGTAACAGTGCGGGAGAAGTTTCAACTTCTCATTCTATAAATAAATTTAAGCAAATTCTATTATAAAAATGAGCTTTTAGAACAGTGGCTATCTCTTTAATTTATCGATCTGTGGAATTTCCATACATGAAGATTTGTCTTCCCACACATTAATGCACGGCTTCTAAGTATCAATTTCACGTTTGGCCATTGTCTAGCTTCCTTAACTAATCTGTAACGTGTGTGAGCTATGCGAGGTCTGGAATAAGCTTACATTTTGAACATCTAATTCACAATACATTTTTTTAGAACTGACAATTGCTTCACCATGGCACAGATTATGCCATTCAACCCGCTCTATTATAAGGCTTAAGTCAACGCATTGTTAACGAATGTCGTCCAATAGCTCCAGGCCGTCCCGAAAATCTAAGACGTTTTGAAGAAATTTTATATTCAGGTATGCATTTCACGGAGAACACGTCAAGCTAAATAATTTGAATTTGCATACTGTACGGGGGTCTATTGATATCTAGTTAGTCTGTAAACTTCACAGTAAGCAAAATTAAATTCAGTTGTCATGGTAGCAAAAACAGTGAATATGTGAAAACGACATGTCTTCGCAAAATCTAGATTTTGATAAATAAAAAGAGTTTTGCTCAGTAATTAGATATTTATTTTTGAAAGGGCAAATACATCTTTGCTGATATGGTAAAAACCATACGTGATGATCGGTGTCTTGTGTGTGGTACTTGTAATTTTTCAATGAAGTTTAGTATTTAGGCATCTTCTTAAGCCAAAAACTGAACTGGAACACACACTTGAAGAAAACTCTTTTGAGAGTCATAATGGAAATGAGGACTTCCCGTAGACATGCAGGAAAGACATGGGGCTGAATCCCAGGATGGCATCTTATATAGACCAAACTGTGGTTAAATGCATGGTTACATCTATGCATCTATAATATGGTAGTGAAAAATGGAACAGGCCCCAACACAGTAAATTGCAAAACGTGCCTAGGGTGATCTGTCTTCGAATGACTGGAGCTATGGTATCATGCCCTACAGTTGCAATATAGGCATAGCTGGCTCTTACTTAACTGCTGACATGCGCGAAGAGGAAAGCAGCACTAAGTGCCTCAACCATATTTCAAGCAGACAAACCGGGAGACCTGGTTGGCCACTTAAAGATCCTGGAAATTATTCTATTGGAGTCATTCGCCAAACCAATAGATCAAATGTCAGGTAAACTGGACTTCACAGTTCCATTTGCCGTGACCGCCAAGCATGGAACAGAAACAGTGAAAGGCTGACAAACAACTCATGTGTATGTTATGCAACAAGCGGCTACGAACAACAAAGTAACTGTGATGAGGGTAACAGGGCATCAAGGCATTGAAGGAAATGAGGAAGCAGATAGCCTTGCAAAAAAGGCACCAACAACACCATTCTATGGTCCAGAGCCCTATTGTCGATCAATAAAAAGCCACCTAATAAATAAACTTGATACTTGGGAGAGGAACCAAATGCTGTCATACTTAAGGAAAACGCCAGGCTTAAAGCAGGCAAAACGGTTCATCGCCATATCAACAGAACAGTCTGAACTGTTTCTTGAATTCAACAGGAACGAATCACATGACTTTATAGGACACTCCGCAGAAGGTATCACCTTATGAAGAGGGGTAGGTAAAGGTAAGATGCTTACTGGCAATTAGGCCATTGCTGACCCTTTTTGCTCATCTAAACTAACCTACCCTCACCTTAAGTTCGATCTCAACGACGACAGTGATTTGAAAAAATCATCCGCCGCCGGTGAGTCTCGAACCGTCGTCCCCTGAGTCCATATTGGAAAGTCTGAATCGACTTTCCCGCACGGCCACGAAGGCGCTTATGAAGAGGGGTAAGACGCACAGTGAAAACTGCAGATACTGCACTGAAACAGCAGAAACAACATAATTTTTGGCCTCTACGGCCTTTTTAAACAATCTAGAATGCTATTTTAAAAAATAGGCGTCCTTATATTTGGATCACCCCCGGTAAGGTAATCTGAAAGTTACTTTTACATATTTTTATTTAAAACTGACACCGGAATCTAATAGGAGGTTAAAAACAACAAATTCAGCTGAACGCAGTCTTCTGTTACAGCAACTCTAAGAAATTCCAGGAAAAAAGTAGAGTTAAAATTGATTTAGTAAACGATTTTTCTTTGTATAATTTTTTTTATTACTTCCAATACTTCCAAAAAATAAAATTTTCTTCTGCCTAATTTGTATGTATCTATTGACAAAGGTTAACGCATCTCTTAACAAGACAAGTTTACTACAGTATGTAAAAGAAGACGATATAATATCAAAGATAACACCGCTCTGGAAGACCAATTTCTTTGACCACCCAAGAAAACATTGATTCTGTCCACGGAAAGATTTCAGAAGATCAAAGAATAGGGTGGAAACGTATAGCCGAAACATTCAACATTTTCTATGAATGTGTGTTTTACATTGTCCATCACAACAGAGGAAATTTTCGTTCGTCTGACGATGTCCTAAAAAGCGAAACTGGTTGTAGAGAAAAAGCCTATACGACTGTATTAAGTATAGAACAGTTCCACTAACTTGGGGCAACAATAAACATCTGTTGTTAAAATTGAATTGAACGTCTTAAGTCCCCCATTAAAATTTATTGCATTACATAATCAGACAACTTTAATCATCAGTAAAAGACTAAAAAAATTTCTGGACGCAGCAAGGGCGTTATGGTAGTGAATTTTTATTTAAAAAAAATTAATAGAAATATGTGTTTTTTTTTCTTCAGAAAGCAGGCATCCAATTTGATTACCAGTATAACATATATAGTAAAAACAATGTGCCATGTTTCATCAAAATAACTTTATTGTTGAAAACGTATTCCGAAAGTAAACTTAAAGTGTAACCGAAAAAATTCGTTTCTTGGTCAACCTTATAGGTTAATAGCAAATTGAGCTTATCAAATATAAAGCCTTTAATCAAAATTCGCTTCCATAACGCACTTGCTGCGTCCAGAATTTCTTTACTTACAAACATGCATCATATTTCGATGAAAAATGCAAAAACATAAGGCGTTTTCTACTAAAAAAAAATTTTTTTGTATCACCAACGACTAATGGGTCACCTGTGATTGTAGAAATATTTTTTAAGATGTAGTTCAAGACACCCTATAATTAATGTATACAATTTATTTTTCATATCTTGTAGAATAACGGATATATTGAGTTTTATTGATTTTTTACGAAAATTCGACAAAAGTTATATACCATTAAACAATAAACTCTATAGCTAAGACTACTGCCAAGCATCAGAGAAGGGTCTAATGGAAACGAATTTTCTGGAAACATTTTAGTAAAATGAAGGCTGAAACGGAGACTTCAGGGTTTGTAAAACATTCTTCTTGACACATTTTCCTTCCATAGCCCGTATTAGATTCAAGTTATTTGCCTAAATGTTGCGAATTTAGACGTTTTAAATTGTCACTTTGACGTTTTGAGGAAACCCCAATTTATTTTTCTTTAAATGCCCATAACTTTTTTGTCTTTTGACCCAGAGCGCTAAATTTTTGGTAGGTAATTTACCTATTATAGTGATATAAAACTACGTACCAAATTTGGTTGCCCTTACTTTGTAATTTTCGGTGATATGAAAACACACAAATTTCCGGGAAAACCTCGGCCGATTTTAATGGCTAACGAAGTTATCCAAGCCACTTACATAAGGAAGGTATTCACAAAATTTTGTCAAAATCGGCCCTTTATTTTTTGAGTTATGGGTGTGATACATACATACATATATATATATATATATATATATATATATATATATATATATATATATATATATATATATATAATCGAAACTGACCCCGGATATGTGTTCTAGGGGGCCTAGTTAGCGCTCATTTGAAGAATTTTTCAAAATTCAAAAGTCGGGATCTCCTCAATAGTCAATTTTTTTTACAGAAAATTCACTAAAAATCCAACCCGAGTTACAAAATGATTATTCGCTGATAACTAGTTCCGTTTACCACGCAGCAACAGAAAACCAGCAAAATGTAGTTATATATGCAGACTATAATCGCATAAGGTCGTATGTGAATTTTCTAGTTTCTCGACTTATTTTAAGCAAGTAAGGTCTACTTTAAATGCATCTTTTAAATAATTTATTAGGGCCTCGGTGGTTCAGGGGTAAGAACGTGTGCCTCTGAACCGAAGGGTACTGGGTTCGATCCCAGGGTACTCCTTTCACTTTTTCAGTACAAACTGTAACATTAACATCAACCGAGGTTCTGGCATTGTATTTGAGCAAGTTGAATGTCTGCACGTTCCGCCCTTCGGAGGGGGCGTAAAGCCGTCGGTCCCGTGTCCATGCACGTTAAAGATCCCTACCCTCCTTACATAAAGGCGGGGGTTTGGCAAAATTTCCAGGATAGTGAGGTGAAACTGCTCCCTGGCGTCGGTGATTGGCCATAGTCGCGGAAATAGGCCGACGTTAAAGAAACAAAACACACACAAATAATTTATTAAAATAAACAGTTGAAACAAATCTAACACCTAGTTAAACAAACTTCATGCAATATTTGCCATTCCTAAACCGCATCAGTTCCAGAATATGTCTTTAAAAATCAGCAATTTTCAATCATCACTGACATTTGCAGAAGAGAAACTATACAATTTTTAAACTCATTTTTCTCGTACTTGACGTTTTTGCGCCACGAAAAGATAACATTTGCCTGTAAGATTTTAATGGATTTGGTTTACCACAAACAATATTTTGGCCTTTTAACTTAGATACATATTTATTAGTATCTATTTAGAGCCTCGGTGTTCTAGTGGTAAGAACTTGTGCCTCTGCACCCAAGAGTACCGGGTTCGATTCTCATTTTATTAAAAGACTGAACAGTCAATTTGATTCAATAAAATTCACTCACGAATTAAAAGTTAATAATAAAATACCTTTTCTAGATATACTAGTTAAGATCATCGGTGGTTCAGTGCTAAGAATGTGTGCTTATGAACTCAAGGGTACTGGGTTCGATCCCAGGGTTGTCCTTTCACTTTTTCAGTACATACAATACAATTAACATTAAACGAGGTTGTGGCATTGTATTTGAGCAAGTTGAATGTCTGCACGTTCCGCCATTCAGAGGGGGCGTTAAAGAGTCGGTCCCGTGTACCATGCGATGTTGGGCACGTTAAAGACCCCCACCCCCTTACAGAAAGGCAAAGGTTCGGCAAAATTTCCAGGATAATAAGGCGAAACTGCTCCCTGGCGTCGGTGATTGGCTATAGTCGCGGAAATAGACAGACGTTTAAAAAAATCCAGTAATCAACTTTTTATTCAGGATCAACTCTTTTTTGTCGTACGGACATGCAAAATCTTTATTGGGTTGCATTCATTACAGCATTTTTGAAATAACCTCGAAATTAAGTACAAATTCTGAACTCCGAATTTGGGAACGTTATCGAACAGAAACAATAAACTAAAGTATAAAGTATATAAGTTGCCGTATGAAGAAAAAAAAGTTGGTTAGCATGGTAACGAAATTACTGGCTTCAGACAAAATAGAGAAGTCACCAGGGGGTGTAAAAAATATATATTAAAAAACCTTTGTTTAAAATTTGTTATACAGGGTGTTTCAAAAAAGTTATAACCATTAATCCATACATATTGGGCACCCTGTATATAGGTATATGTAAACATATAAAACTGTAAACTAACCTAACCCCGAATATCGGTTCTAGGGGTCCTAGTTGCGCTCAGTTGAAGAAATTTTTTCAAAATTCAAAAGTGAGACTTTCTCAATAGCGAATTTTTCATTACGGAAATTCGCTAAAAGTATAAAAATCCTGGACGCAGTAAGTGCGTTATGGTAGTGAATTTTCATAGAAATGATCTGGCACAAAATATATAATTAGATTTTTTTTTTTTGTAACATAGAAATCTAAATTTTGGTGTATAGTTTACTTTTTATATCGTAAACCTACCTACCAAATGTGGTTACCATAGCTTTTTTATTTTTTGAGATAAATTTTTTTTCGAATGAAAACACAAAATTTTCCCGGAAAACTATGTCCGATTTTCCTGACTAACGAACTTATCCAAGCCATTTACAAAAGGAAGGTACATGCCAAATTTTATCAAAATCGGCCCATTATTTTTTGCGTTTTCGGTGTGATGTATATATATATATATATATATATATATATATATATATATATATATATATATATATATATATATATATATATATATATATATATATATATATATATATATATAAACATATAAACATTTAAACTGACCTCGGATATGGGTTCTAGGGGTCCTAGTTCGCGCTCATTTGCAAAAAAATTTTCAAAATTCAAAAGTCAGGATCTCCCCATTAGATCACTAAAATCAAATTGTGTGCTAGTCTCTAATAATACTTTATTTACTTTGTAATGCTAACCAATTATTACCAATTTGCAAGCAAATCTCAATATTAAATTGTCAGTTTCCCAGAACACATTATTTTTTAAAATCACTTCTCAGAAACAACTGAACGCAAATCGTCCTGTTCAATGTCACTTGACCACCTTCCAAACATTTTAGCTAAAAACATAGATAATATAAATATATATGTAGTTGATACATGCATACTATATTACTTAAACTCTTCACTAAAATAGGTACCTATCTATTTTCTTTTCTTTCTTGTACATAAACACTTATCTGCTATTTACAATATTAACAAGCTAATATACTTTTGATTACATAAGAAAACACAACAACGGAAAAAACAACTTGGGACGCATCTGAACCTAGAAAACTAATAAGCGCATAGTGCGCACTGGCGTCCTGGCAAGGTCATTTGTTTTTTTAGGTTAAATATCACAAATTCATTCACGTGTTTTATAACACCTACAATCTACAAAGTACCGCGATATCAAAGGAGTGTACGGGATATATTTTTTAATGTGATTCGTTATGATGGGCATAAAATATGTCATAATTTTCCATGACCAACGATTTATGGGCAGGCGCTAAAATACTATTCATAAATGTGTGCTCCATCCATTCCCATTCATTTCTATTTTCATGATTTATCGGAAATAATTATATTAATAGATGATTTTGACCATGACACTGTAGAATTATCAATGTCACAGCAAATAAGTTAATTTTACTGACGTAGGTATATTGTTGTCAATGAACATGATAGGAAATCCTGATAGTAAATTAAAACTTTTATTTGTATGCTTTTTGTGTAGCCAGACTTAATCGCAAATTGCCAAACAATATTTAAAACAATCACGGTCAAATTTTCATTCCCCAAATTTTTTTTTAATCGGCTATCAAAAACATTTAATTTTTTTTTTATGTCAACAACACACCACGAGGGCTTACAGCCTAAATACTATCGTACCGTGGGTGTTGACAAGGAGGAAAGAGGCAGCTTGTTAATTCTGGACTTGAAGGTTTGGAGGTTCGGAGGAGAAGGAAAAACATGTGCCGGCAAGGAATTCCACAACTTGGAAGTCCTCGGGACAAAAGAGCGGGCATAACAAGATGTTCTATGTCTGGTGACCTGGACAGTAAAAGGGTGCATTCGCTCTGTTCCCCTGGTAGATCTGCTGGGGGCAGCAGGTGGGGGAATTATGGAGGAATGCTCCTCTGAGCAGTGCCCGTGCAGATATCTATAAAAGAGAGAGAGGTCACCAACAGCACGTCGGTGGGCAAGGGATGGAAGCCTTTGGGTGAGGGCAGGGTCACCGATGAGACGTATAGCTCTCTTTTGAATGGAGTCCAGGATAGCGAGTGTAGAAGCGGCAGCTGCACCCCAAATGTGGGAGCAGTATTCAAGGTTTGGCCTTATTTGTGAAGTGTATAAGGTATAGAGATTAGTTGGTGAAAAGTATTTGCGAGCCCGGAAGAGGAAACCCAATTTCTTAGCAGCCGCTTCTGCAATTGATGTAACATGTTGGTGCCAATTAAGATTTCGATCCACAGAAATGCCAACAAGAGAAAAGGACTCATTACTTTGAATAACTTGGTTGTTCATTGTGATGGGTCTAGGGCTGCTGTATCTCTTGTGAGAAAGAAAGCAAGACTTAGTTTTGGTGGGGTTGAATTGTACAAGATTTCTACTTCCCCAGTCTAATATTTTTTGGAGGTCCACGGAGACAGAACCCTCCATGAGTCTGCGATCCTCATCTAACTGGGCTAAAGAGACAGGCTTAGAATATTGTATATTTGAGTGGAGGGTGCTGTCGTCCGCGTAACTGTGAACTGGGTTGGATGTGCTAGAGAGGAGGTCATTGATGTGGAGAAGAAACAAAGTAGGGGCTAAAGCTGAACCTTGAGGAACTCCTGCATTAATTGGATACAGTTTAGAGGAATGGCCATCCACAACAACAGATATGCTCCTGTTGGAGAGGAAATTTGCTGTCCAGGTACAAAGTTTTGGTGGTAGGCCATAGGCCGGAAGTTTATTAAGCAGCGCTGCGTGCCAGACCTGGTCGAATGCTTTGGATATGTCTAGAGCAACAATCTGGGATTCACCGTGTTGTTCCATAGACTTGTTCCAAGAATGGGTGACAAAGGAAAGGAGGTCGGCAGTCGATCTGCGCTGACGGAATCCATACTGCCTGTCGTGGATTAGACTGTGTTTTTCAAGGAATTTTAGTAGTTCGGTGTTTATATACTTTTCCATCACTTTAGAGATGACTGAAAGGAGAGAAATAGGCCTGTAGTTGCTAGGAAGCGCTTTGGATCCTTTCTTGGGGATGGGTTGTACTCGAGCAGTTTTCCAGTTACTAGGGAATATGCCTTTATTGTAAGATATCTGAAACAGACGAGTCAGGACAGGAGCAAGTTCTGGTGCGCATTTTTTGAGAACAATTGCTGGGATCTCGTCAAGGCCAGAGGCTTTCCTGGTATTAAGAGAAGAGAGCATCTTTCGTACCTTTTTAGTTTTGAAAATGATATCAGTTATTTTATGCGCGACATTGGGGACTGTTGGTGGTTGAACATTTGGAGGTGGGTTGAGAGTAGAATTTCCGGCGAACAACGAAGCAAAAAGTTCAGCCTTGCCCAAGGCGGTAGAAACAATTTCATCCCCTGAGACAAGAGGTGGGAACGTGCTCTTGCAGAAATTATTCCCAATAGACTTAGCAAGTGTCCAGAAGGGTTTGCCGCTGTTGGAGCTTGAGAGGACTTTGTTTTTGATGTGGTTATTAAACGAGTTTTTTGCCTCAGAAAGAATGCGGACATAGCGGTTTCTTGCGTCGTTGAATGCTTGACGATTTTCTTGACTGGGATTGTGTAGAAGCGTTTTGTGAGCTTTGACCTTTTCAAGTCTGGCCTTGTCACAGGATTTAGAGAACCAGGGCTTTTGAGTGGCTGAAGAGGTTTTCTGTGTACGTGGAATAAATAATTCCATGCCAGCTTGGATAATTTCGGTGACGTTTTGTGAGATATCAGAGGGGTCAGGATGAGAGAAGCAGACAGACGCCCATGGAAATGAGGAAAAGTAATCCCGCATTTCGTCCCAGTTTGCGGAGTTGTAGTGCCAAACGATACGTGGGTGTGATGACTGTGTGACCTCGGGTTGCAGTGCACAGGAAGCAGTGACCATGCTGTGGTCTGAGCGACCCAGGGGGGCGGTGACTGATATCTTATAGCAGTCAGGATTTGTAGTAAGAAAGAGATCCAAGGGATTTGAGCTGTGTGTTGGGATGCGAGGAAAGTAAGTAGGTTGCTGAACCATATTGGCCAAAGAATTGCTGACTGCAAAGGCCTCCGCTGCTCTCCCTTGTGGATCGGTTTTTGAAGATCCTAGCCATTCCTTATTATGGACATTGAAGTCGCCAAGAATAGTGACCTCGGAGGAAGGATATTCAGAAATCAGATAGTCGGTTTTTTCAGAAAGGTAGTCAAAGAGCTGGACAAAGTTGTTGTCAGAAGGTGACCGGTAAATGCAACAAATGAATTTAGTTGCAGCCCTGAGAGAGAGTTTTATCCATAGTATGTCTTTTCTTCCAGCTTCTAAATTGGGAAGTCTGGTGCAGGGTAGATTGCTACGGACGTATGCGCACACGCCTCCATGCAATCTAAAGGCAGTAAGGAGCTGATACCCCGGGAAATTAAGGTGATTAGTGGCTGTTTTGGCACTGATTTGGGTTTCGGTGAGGAAGAGGAGTTGGGGCCTGTTAGCCTGGAGGAAATGGTGGACGGAGTTCAGGTTAGAATTTAGGCCACATATATTCGAAAAGGATATGTTAAATCTTGATGTTGGCGCCCCCTGTACATCCATCTCCCGGAGATCCGAATGGAGGGGTATTTTGCCTCCGGAATATTTTATACAAGGAGGAGCCATCATCATTTTTGCTTATAAGGGAAACCGACTCATACACCAGAACCGGAAACGTCCGTTGGGACTTCACCGGCCCCTTGATGTATGGGGTGGTACCTCCTCGGGCGTGAAAAAATCCTTTACTATTACATAAAGGAAAATTCCACTACCACCTGCTATGGATTGGATTGGATCAATGTCTACCCCTTTAAGAATAAGATTAATAAAGGGACTATCAATTGTCCAGTAGTTATGATTTTCGACATAGTAGGAGGATACAAAACATTATCATCATCAATTACATTAGGTTTAACAATCCACAGGTAATCAAGCCATTTATAAACTTAGGAGCTATGTATATTATGTCGTATACAATTGTCCTTAAATTAAATAGGCTTAGGTAACCGAAAATAATAAATACTGTTGAGAATTAAAAATGCCCAACAAAGTTCTGGAAAGTCTTCCACAGCGAGTTGCAGCCCATTGTGGACGGTGTCCAGAATATTACCAGGTAGGGTGTTTTCTGCATACACAAGGAAAAAGTTGTCCCTTCAGCCCCTAAACAAGATGGGAGCCCTGCGGCAAATAGCCGTGCTGGCGGGGAAAAACATTATTAAGAGAAAATTTGTATGCAAAATGTAAAAAGGCTGCTTATGGGAGTCCAACTAAGCTGTTGTTATCGATGTTCCTTCTTTACTCCTCTACGAATTAACTTTTGCCAATGGCTTCGAGCTAATTATTGATTAGTAAGGTATTTTAGTTACCGATCACTCACTTACTTTAGACGGACTCAACAATATGCAAAACTTTCATTATTGGTACGATGAGAATCCTCATTCCAAGCAATAATTTTGCTTTTAACGTAGATTTATGTTATGTTTGGTGTGGTATGATTGATTGCCGATTAAACACGAACTTTTTACGTAATAAATAGCCTGTTCTATTAGAGGATATTCCAATACTTACAAGGCAATAAATATTATCTCAACCTGATAGAGCTCCTGCTCATTTTTAATTTGCTTATAGAGGATATCTCAATGAAAACTATATTATTAGGTGGATCAGATGATACCGATTATCGCCATATTTACTCTACTTATTTATAGAAGATTCAACAAATAGGCTACAGAAAATAGACACCAGAAGTCAAAATACGCAGAGAACGGTTCCATTGTGTTAGATACGTTGATGATATAGTGCCGAGATTGAGGCACGCAACAACAATTGCTTGACCCAAAGAAGACGCTTCTCTTTCTCACGCAAGTATCTTTAAAAAAAACTAACAGATACATGCAGAGCCCGGTTGCCACCGCCCAATAACTTGTTTTCCGACTCTATATAAGGCGATCACATCCTGCCTTGAGAAACGCATCTTTGGGCACTGCAAACGAAACAACAATTTCAAGCCAGCAAAAACGGTGTGCAAAAAGATCTATGCGATACAAAGAACAACTAATCATTTACTGGATTGTGTGCAATCAAGCTTACAAGGGACTAATACATATCTTTACTGTCTACGTTGATTACTAGAATACGTTTGATTCAGTTCCATATACGTATGGCTTACAAGTCCACTGAAGACCTATAAGATCAACACACACTGTCTACCTGGAAAATAAAAATTAAGCTACGGGTACAAACAGATTATAGATTAAATTTAAAAAGGTAAATTTCAAGGCGACTCGCTAAGTCCATTGTGGTTCTGCCTCGCATTGAATCCACTATCAAACCGTCCGAATTATTTATACCAGATACGACTTCGGTATAAAAAGCAATGTCATATAGCAAATAAGTCTAAATCTGGCTATATTTGGACGACCCTAAGCTAATGGCATCCACAAAGACCATTTGGAAGAACCCCTTAAAATCATGGAAGGGTTTTCCAGGTTACTGACATGCCATTCAGGCTTTACAAATGTCGCACATCGTGTAGTCAGAAGAAAGATACAACCAGACGCGTATAACATGCAAAATGGCTAGAAAATTCTCTCAACAGATGTAGATGAGTCTTATAAATACCTGGGTATATAGTAAGCGAGAAAAATCAACCATTTAGTACTGACGTATAGAGTAAAACATTTAGTGGGGCCATATCTTAACAGCAATAACCTTACTAAAGCTTGTATACATATGTATGTTCTCCACTGTGGTTTACTTCGGATTGTGAACTGGAGTAAAACGAACATCGAAAATATACAACGGAAGGTGCGAACACTACTAACAAAATCCAAAATGTATCACTTCCGTAGTCCACCGAACGAGTAACTACCTAGACACCAAGTTCAAGGATTTAATTGTTGAATATTGGCACATAAAACAGATTTTGAACCCGCGTACATAAGGCGCTTACTTCCGAACTACACAGTGCCATATGCGAGGTTTCAGTCTAAAGTCCAGCTACTGAAGAAGCTATGGTTGACGAAACGTCTAGCAACTTACTAAGTGAGTTCGACAACGGAAATCTTTAACATTCCAAGCAACACTGGACGCGAAAGTCCAAAATCATCAGTATTGCTATATTTATCTACACAAAACTTTTAACATTTTGGTCTGACCTAACAAATAGTATGGTGGCCAAAACGGATCAAGCCTGAACACAAAGTAAATTGCAAACATTGCAGAGGCTAAACTATCTTGGAATAATGGGAGTTATGTCATCATGCCCTACAGCTACAATAGCGGCAATGCTGAATTTTCATCTACTGCAGATGTGCACGAAGAGGGAATCACCACTAAGTGCCTCGAGACTATTTCAAGCAGGCAAAGTCAAACCAAGAGACTTAGTTGACCACTTGAAAATTCTGTAAGTTATTCGATTGGAGTCACTCGGCTAACCAACAGATCAAACGCCAGCTAAACGGAACATCATAGTTCCATTTGACGTGGTCATAAGTGATCGCCAAGCATGGGACAGAGACAGTGAAAGGCTAACAAACAAATAATCTGTACGGTAAACAGACAAGTCTAAATAAATGGAGGGAGCAGGACTGGGAATAAGAGGACCTAACTTTAGAATCGGTAAGTCCTTGGGAAAAACTCCCATCATCTTCCAAGCCGAACTGCTTGCTATCAATCTCTGTGCACAAGAGTGCATACAAAGAAGACGCAGCAATAGAGATAGCTACAATCTCTCAGGCAGTCGGGCAATACTAAGGACTGAAATCCTTCAAAACCGAGTCTAAACTGACCTGGGACTGAAAAAAAAAACTTGAAGCAACGAGGAAGCAGCTAGCGTGGCAAAAAGGGCAGCAACAGCACCACCATATGACACAGAGCCCTTCTGTGGATTAACAAAAAGAAGAAATAAACATAATATTTGGGAGTGGAACCAAATGCTGTCATAATGGAGGAATACGTCAGACTTAAGGCAGACAAACGAGTTCATCACCATATGAACAGAGAAGTCTGAACTGTTTCTTGAATTTAACAGCAATGACTGATTCCTAGGACTTTTTACAGGACACTCCCCAGCAAAGTAACTCCTTATGAAGATGGGTAAGACAGACAGTGAACACTGCAGATACTGAACTCAAGCAGCAGGGGCAACATAACAGTTGCTACGCGACTGCATAGCTCAGTTCTGCAAAAGGCTCAAATAGCTTGGAGAAGTGACTCTTACCCCAGGAAATAGGTAAATTGCCCCCCAAAGAGTAGAGTAGAGTATATAAAAAGTCTGACCATTTAGAACAACTATTAGAAAAAAGTCATGTAGAAAAGATCCGTTGGGGTCGCTGCACAAAGAGATCAAAGCCTAATATGAGTCATTAAACAATCTACAACCTGACCTAACACATCATTACTTCAAACATCATAAGTGCTGGTTTAAAGACATGTATTTGTAAAAATGTACGGCTTGTTATGCTCTATCTTTGGGTTAGCTCACGTTCTGGTAACCTAAGCAAATGCTTTACCAACTGTTTGCATTTTCTTTAAATCCTAATTTTTTTTAAATAGGTGAACCATATTGAAATAAATATCGTCATTGAGGATCATATAAATTCGCTATGTAGTAAACACCGCACTGAATCCTTGTTAGAAGTTTTTAAGAGATAAATATTACTACCTGACAAGAGTATTTGGCTGCGACGTATTTCAATACAAAGAATTATTTGTGAAATGAAATATGACACAAAGAAACCACTAAAAGCCTTTAAGGTATAAAAAACCAGTTAACTATGTTTCTGTACCACGTAGTTTTAAGTGAAGGATATATTTCTGTTTTTTTTTAAATAGAAAATCAAAAACGATTCAACTGTCAAGGTCTAAATAAACATAAAGAGAATATTGTATATCTTAAATATCTTTATGTTCAGGCAGTTTTCTTTACGTTCTGGCTAATACAGAGTCGTTACAAGACCCTCGGGTAAGTTCTGAAATCTTCCACTATGGGAGCAGCCAATCAAAATAAAGTATTTTAAAATTGATGCACTGGAGACGTAGTCGACCTGTGAAAAAAACGGTAATAGCTCGTCACTGGGCTGGCACCAACAAGAACGGCAATATCGTTGCAAATTTGAGGTTCGCTGTTTCAGATCTCATAATAATTGTAGTAATTATGTTTTAGGTACTAAATGAGTGTCGAAGTCTAAGTAAATAAATTTGCGACTGGGATTTCGGCTTGACACAAACCTCATCTTAAACGATGGTAAGTCGAAAAATGCCCATTCTTCTCTATCTTCAATTTATGTTCCAATTAAGTTATAACTTCTGGATATTTAGTTTTTGGCTTTAAGTTATCTCTTGGATTTGAAAGTTTGGAGTTTGAGCTTAGGATATTTTGCCTGTTGGTATTTGACAGGCGAATTTTGGTCTTGAATGGGAAGCACTTAAAGGAAAACTTCTTGGAAGCAAATTAACTGGTTGCAAACAGCCATCGAAACATGCGAGTCCACTCTTTGCACTGAATTAGCTTTGTTATATTCTTTTCACCCTTTCAAAATTTCTTTGGCAGCCTGATTGAGCAAAGGCCAGTTAAGAACAATTCAGTTTAATTTTTTTTGTAGTGGCATTGCTAATATAAAGATACATAATTGTATTTGAAATTGTTTTTCCTTATGTGTACTGTAGTTTAACATTCTGAAATGAAATTAATTTACTGTAACTAAATTTGAATGATCACATTAACAGTCTCAGAAGTGCTGCCAATCTATTTTAAATCCATCCTTTTGATGTTTATTGCTGAAGCATGGCATGCAGCACTTCTCACTAAATAGCAAATCTGGCCAGATCACAAAAATAACAACTTTTAATATACAAGTTATGCTCGATTGACAATCATAACAGCTAATTGATTTGTTAATATCAATGCATAGTTAGTTAAGATTTTAAAAGTATATGTGACCTAGCAATTAATGACGATCGGATTTTCGATCGAATATTTTCATCCTACGTTCATGTTTTTCCACCAAATAGAAACTACTGCTGTGTTTTACTTATGATTATTATTATAATAAACTTCTTTGCCAGTGCTTCCTGAGTTCATTAGCAGTGTATCTGATTTGAATAGTTGTTGTGAATATATAGATGTCGAACTGATACCAGTATCTAGACAGTGTCAAAATGTTGTGCCAAGGTTCTAATAAATATGAGCTTTTATTCAAAATCAACCCAAAAAGAGTAAGTAGCAATTTTAATTAAACGTTTTAATATTTTAACTTGGTCAATTACACTTTTTAGCCAAATTCAGAAACAAAAACAAAGTAAATAACACCGAGAAGAACCTTTACGAAATCTTTGTTTAAAATTATTCAATTTTAACCTGCATCGTTAAATTATCAGCTTAATTCTTAATAGGTTTTTCTTTTAGCAATTAATCTTGACAGTACTTTAGAAGGGAGGTTCATGACAGGCTGCATATAATATTACAAAATAAATTATTGAATAGTTTTAAATTTCCCAAACGGTCCCATAATTTTCTGAGGGTATTTAATACAAATAAGGCGAGGTATATAATATACTAAGGGTAAATAATAGTCTGCAAGAAGCCACTGAAAATAAATATGACCGTGGCTGAATGAGTTCACCTCGAGTCCAGAATATAAAAAAAAAACAAATAAAGCTACAAACATAAGGTAGAACATAGCAAACTTTAAGTATATCGTTACAAAAGCCACCAATTATTCCATTACAACCGTAACTGAATAAACTAAGGATAACACAACAACAATGGCGACATAACGGTTGAATTATACAACTAGATGCATTCTTGAAGAAGACAATAACTTAGAGATTGTCTGCTCTAAGAGCAGCACTAGACTGCGACGATGTAAATATAAACATTGAGATGAAAGTGAAAGGTCGTCCACTTCATCTGCGATCATTGCACAACTCACCTCAGCCGGCTGCTGCTGATTCCAACATCCGATTAATTGTCGAAGAACATAATTTATGCAACAAACCAACTAATAACATCATCTGAGAAGAGACCTGACCTAAAAAGAAAAAACTAGCGGTTATGTGCGAAGAACGGCCACGGAGTTATGTGAATAGCCTCTGGAACGAAAGACCAGTCTGTGGTCTGCGGTTGACTTTCAGTTTCCAACAAGATGATCTGTTCTTTTCGAGGCAAACCACTAGCCGATGGTGAGATTTAAACATGTTACTCTTCAAGATAAAACATACTTCTATCGTCAAGACTTGTAGTGTGTCATCACGATCAATAACATCGATCTTCAATTTAAAGAAGGGTTTGTGCGACACGTTTAATGTTTATCTTTGTTCAACTTACGATATATTCTATCAGAATTGTATATTTTTAGCACACTAAATTTAAAACATTGTGAGATGTACTACATGGTCCCCATTTCGGTGTGGAACCAGGTAGTATGTTGTAAATGGAGACTGTGTACAACTAACAATTTTGTAAATTGTCTAGCCCCAGCCCATTTCTTCCTTAATATAGGGACAATGCGTGTGATGCTAGACGTATTCTCACCATAATTAGACCGGTTTCGCTTTAATTAGAGCTAATCAGTACGGTATATTAATTACAGCGAGAACACACCTATAAGGTGATACGGCTATGGTAGCCAGCCTCTTAGTACATTATGAGATATACGAAAGAGTCGCCATCTCGGTGCGGAACCAGGTAGTATGTTGTCACGACAGCTCCAAATAACACAAAATGTTATAAAATTGGTACTGTGTACAACCAACTAACAATTTTGTAAATTGTTAGCCCTGACAACCAACCTAGTTGGTTGCACACACTACCTATTTTATAACATTTTATGTTATTTGGAGCTGTCGTGACAACATACTACTTGGTTCTGTACCGAGATGGCGACTCTGTAGTACATCTCACAATGTGCTAGGAGGCCGGCTACCATAGCCGTATTATCTTATAGGTGTGTTCTCGCTGTAATTAATATACCGTACTGATGAACTCTAATTAGCTTCGAACGAAAAGCTGCAGGAGAAAACGGCCCGTCCAGAACGTAAAAGGACGAATTCAATCCAGGCATAACTTTTTTTGGGATGTTGGGGTGAAAAAACCACGAGAAACAAGAGCAAATAGGTGTGTTCTCGCTGTAATTAATATACCGCACTGATGAGCTCTAATTAGAGCGAAACCGGTCTGCGGTTCTAATTATGGTGAGAATACATCTAGCCTTACATACATTGTCCCTATATTAGGGAATAAATGGGGCAGGGCTGACAATTTACAAAATTTTTAGTTGGTTGTTCACAGTCTCTATTTTATAACATTTTGTGCTATTTGTAGCAATCGTTACAACATACTACCTGGTTCCGCACCGAGATGGCGACCCTGTCGTACATCCCACGATCTTCTAGGAGGCTGGCTACCATAGCCGTGTTACTTTATAGGTATGTTTTCTTAGCATACCGTCCTGATGAGCTCTACTCAGAGCGAAACCGGTCTGCGGTTCTAATTATGCTGAGAATACATCTAGCCTTACACACTAAATTTGAATAAATTAAAGTCTGTACGCACCAAGTTCGTTTTTGTAGTGAATTTTTATAAAAAATGTTTTTAATAGCGAATATATCTTTATAGTGAATTTCTATTACAATGTATCCACACGATAACTCAAAAAGTTATCAACCTATTTTGATGAAACTCAGCAAGATTCTTTCTTTTATTAATAGCTTGGACGAGTTCGTTAGCCAGCAAAATCGGACAGGGTTTTCCGAGAAAATTTTGCGTTTTCTTTCGAAAAAAATTTTACCTCCGAAAATTACAAAGCTATTTTGATGGAATTTGCTGGATATGTTGCCTTGGAAAAGGCCTCACTACATACCAAAACTTAACTCTCTAGGTTTATAGAAAATTGAGTTATTCAAATTTGGAACATTTAATGAAATTTCGCTACGATAACGCACTTGCTCGGTCCCGAACTTTTTTAATAAAAGCACGCATCCAATTTGGTTACTAGTATAACCTATAGAATAGAAACAATGTACCATATTTTATCAAAATAACTTTATTGTTTGAAAAAGTGCAAACATTTTCCAGAAATAAACTTGAAATGTTCCTGAAAACAGAGGTTCGATTTTCTTGGCCAACGAACTTCTTCAAGCTATTTACCCGCCTACCAAGATATAATTATTCACAAGATGGTTTTCGACAAAACTTACACAAAAAATGTTTTCATTAAAATTTGAAAACAATTTTTTCACGAAAATTCAAAAACATTTTTTACTATAACTTATTAAACATTTATTATTAATTACCAAACTTTTACAAACATTTTACAAACAATGACTTCTACGGAAACAAATTGTATACGGACCTCGAAGATCTGTTATATTATTGCATTTTCCATCGAATTATAATGTATGTTTGCAAAATAAAATTTGATAGTGTTCATCGTTGTCGAGTTATTTCAATTGTTTCTCATTTTTGGCATATATTAAAAATTATGATACAGCGTTTTCACCAATATATAGCAGAGCCCCATGAAAATGACGCATTCAGAAAGGCTTTCGTTTACATTATTCGTGGAAAAATCGAGGTCCCGTATACAATTTTTTTGTGTTTTCGTAGAGATCATTGTTTGTAAAATTTTTGTGAAATTTCGGTAATTAGTAATAAATGTTGTAATCTAAAATATATTGGTGAAAACGCCGTATCATAATTTTAATATATGACAAAAATGAAAAACAATTGAAATAACTCGAAAACGATGAACGCCATCAAATTTTATTTTACAAACATGCATTAATTCCATGGAAAATGCAAAAATCCTACAATATAAGAGATGTCGAAGTCCGTATACAATTTGTGTTTCCGCAAAAATCATGGTTTGTAAAATTTTGGTAATTAATAATAAATGTTTAATAAGTTATTGTGAAAAAAATGTTTTCGGCTTTTCGTGAAAAAATTGTTTGCAAATTTTCATGAAATTTTTTTTTGGTAGGTTTTGTCGAAAAGCTTTTTGTGAATAATGATATCTTGGTGGGTGGGTAAATAGCTCGAAGAAGTTCGTTGGCCAGGAAAATCGGATCAGTTTTTCGGGAAAATTTGAATATAAACATTGCTCGTCCAAAAGTTGCAGTCCTTTGAAATTTGTGTTTGATTATTAAATAATTCTTGAAACCTCAGAGTAAAAAACAGTATTATATTTTTTAGCAGTCCAAATTAAACATAGAATATCTTTTTAGCAGTTTAAAGTAAGTTAAGGAGCATTAGGCTCAAATTTAAAATTTATCTTGCAACAGGGCAGGCAACTCTAACAATCTATGCAAATCTATCTGGCCAGAAAGAGTATTTAAGCAGATACTAATGACATTTAAGAATCTCACTTTTATTTACCGATAAGATTTTCTCACTTTCTTGTATTTTTATTTGCCAGTCATGAGGTGATTTATATTTTACATAGCACTGCATACCATATCAAACCATTTTATTATTGTTTAATAAATAGCTTGTAATTGTGTTTTACTTCTGCTTTTTAATTTAACATAAAATTCCTTTAATAAGTTCCCAGCAAGTCCAACAGCTTTACAAAACTTAACATTATCTAGATGGCTACACACAAGGGTGGTCAGACCATCGCTAACATACGCGGCACTGGTGTGGTGCAAGTTAATTTTCGGAAAATGTTTGTACATTTTCAAACAATAAAGTTATTTTGATGAAATATGGTACATTATTTCTACTATATAGGTTATACCGGTAACCAAATTGGATGCCTGCTTTCATTAAAGAAAGACATATTTGCTATTAAAAACATTTTAATGAAAATTCACTATCATAACGCACTTGCTGCGTCCAGACGTTTTTGCCTAACGTGAATTAGTCTACGTTTACTTATGATAAGTCTAAAAGTAGTTATTATTAGAAAAACATCCTTACACTTAAGAAAGTTTACTATTACGTATGCCTTAGCAGGTTGTTAAAAACATGTCGTTCTCGTCTTCATTCAGAAAATATAAGTAGGTCAATAGCAACTGGGAATGAATTCGGGTTAGGTGTGCGTTGTTATTTCCGAACAACTTCACTTGACAGAGCTGTATTGGTATATAATACAGTCCCCCACCCATGTGTTTAAAATAGTAAGGAAATACCATTGGTTTTAACACTGCAGTGAGCGATAAAAATACCGCTCAAGACAAATGAATGGAACGCCGGTTTAACAAACGTTGTGGTAGCATTATTTACAAACATTACAACTGCGCTTGCCTGGACCACAGTATTCTAGAATCAAAGACTATAATACATTTTAGTAAATTTTCGTAGAAAAAATTCACTAATAAGGAGATCTCGACTTTTGAATTTTGAAAAATTGTTTGCAAATGAGCGCGAACCAGGACCACTAGAACCCATATCCGGGGTCAGTTTCAATTTTTATATATAAGAATTTAATTTGAGTCAAGTTTTAAAATATAGAAATTTTTGATTACAATGAAGAAACTGATTTCAAGTACCATCCATATTTCTAAAAATTGTAATGGTACATAATGAGGTGAGGTAATTTTGGAGATTAGAAATCAGATGACAGAACTTTAGAACAATTGACATTTAGATTAAAATTTAGTCAAAATTGCATCATTTGCAGTTACAAGTTTAGACTTATTTTTAAGATGCTTTGTACTATTTATGTAACAATAAACTATAAACTATATATATATATATATATATATATATATATATATATATATATATATATATATATATATATATATATATATATATATATATATTATATATATATATATATATATATATATATATATATATATATATATATATATATATATACATAGGTATCACACCGATAACTCAAAATATAATCGGCCGATTTTGATAAAATTTGGCATGTACCTTCCTTCTGTAAATGTATTGGATAATTTCGTTAGTCAGGAAAATCGGACGAGGTTTTCCGGGAAAATTTTGAGTTTTTATTCGAAAAAAATTTGTATCTCAAAAAATAAAAAAGATAAGATAACCAAATTCGGTAGGTAGGTTTACGATATAAAAATTAAACTATACACCAAAATTTAGATTTCTATGTTGCAAGATAAAAAAGTTATAATAAAATATTTTGTGCCAGATCATTTCTATGAAAATTCACTACCATAACGCACTTGCTGCATCCAGGATTTTTACACATTTTATTATTTAGTACCATATTAACATTGAACTACTTTTAATGTTTACAGTTTTCACCCCGTTCCGGACAGTGCTAACGCTAACACAAATTTGTGTGAAGAGAAGAGCTTGAGTGACTTTTTAATTTGTTAGTGTTGCAGTGGGAAATTAATTTATTTATCTACGTATCATTCGCATATAGGTCGAATATATATATATATATATATATATATATATATATATATATATATATATATATATATATATATATATATATATATATATGTATTTGTACATTTAGTGTTAATAATTTTTCAAACCACCACTAACAGCAACTAGTTACCGCACACCCGAACATTTTGGTCAGGAGACGCCACTGGTCGTTAAGTTTTATTAACTTTGTCACTTTTTTTATAAAAGGCCACATATTCATTAAAATTGACTACCAAAACACTCTTGTTGTGTTAAAAAGGTTAATTTATTGATTTGAAGTGTGTTAAGATTTGCCTGTGATTGTATTTTAGTGCGTAAATCATGCGTAAGCAAGGGTACAACCAACCCTTTGTTTCGAATGCGTTCATGCCCTTTCCTCTGCGCGGAAACTGACATTCTTACGTCTCCTATATCTGATAAGCTGTACTCTTTCTAAAAAGCCACATATTTTTGTAGCTGTTAAACTTACTTTGCTAATAAATTATCATAAATATTCATGCCTAATAATACTCAAATCAAAATTAAATAATTCTTTTGTACGTATGTTGTGACCTCGAGGTGAACTTATTCCGCCACGAAAATTAAATTAGTCATTTTTTGACTCGCCCATAGGAACCCAGCACTGGTCAAATCTTTAAAACCGCGACAGACGTTTGTACTTAATGTTATCTTAAATCAATCCAAAAACAACTAAGCTAAATATCATTTAGTCAACAACATTAGCTTCTGCAGACGACAAAATATTCCCTAAATTGAATCATCTTATGAAGCCAACTTTGTAAGCAGAATTCGTTATGTTGAGTATGTTAGGTCGTGTTGCTTTTCTTTCCATAAAGGTAAACTGAAATTATTTTTTCAATTGCGTGGTATAAAACACATAAAACAATTAAAAATAAATGAACATAATTTTGTGGTATTTTATGTTCACAGGACATTAACATTGTTTGCTTTCATGTTTAGCATTCGTGTTAATATCTGCCATGACAATGTGTGACTTCATGAAATTAAAAGTTCTGGTGTTTACCCTTTCAATTTAGAAAATAACCAACGTTTGTTTGTTATGTACAGAAATATGCATGGTTATGATGTTTTCCGTTCTCCCTTTTGATTAGAAATTCTTTTGTTTAGTAGCATCGCACTACTACACTCCTTGGAAAATCAATACAAGAAATACGACCTACATTTTATATACGTGGGTGGAAGGCGCTCTCACTGAAAATTGTGATATAGTCGTAATATTACTTTCTGAATGTGTATCTAAGATAAACAAATATAACTGATGGGTATAAACAACACCATGACAATAAAAAAGGACCTTTTATTTCAAAACAGAAATTGGGAAATGCAAATATGGCGCTAATAAAAACATGTTTTAAAATGATAAAGCATTCCTATTAGACTGGTAGGTAATGGAGTAAATATTTAGGTATTCTATCGTCTTTGAAATTATTATTAATCCTTGGTGTACGGGTTGCGTCTCTCAGACACATCGAGTTCTATTTGAGTTCACTAGCCTTCTGCGCAGGTGGTCCTCCGTCCTGGTACCTCCTTGTTCCTACTGGCCAACCTGTAGCAGTCGCACGGTGTCTTCCCGCAGTGTTAGTTTAAGCGTGAGAATAGCTTTAGGTCCATTAGATTCAACCTGTCCCAACATGTAAGTATTTCTAAAGATGTAATGGGTTTTTATTATTTCCTTACGAATTTCACATCGAACAGTAAGTCTAAAAAACAAATGTTGCCTCATGTTAAACAGATAGCAGAGAATAAACAGTCTACTAAGTACAATAAACGACCAGTAGCGACAGTGATAGATCCATACGAAATAGAAATAGATGGGCTACGAAAGATGTGGAAGGAGATTAGCAGTGCCATCGAGATTAGCGAAGAAGACAGTGAGGCAGATGATGGCGAAGGGGACAAGCAACGACCATAATTAGATGGGTTACGAAAGATGTGGGAGGAGATTAGCAGTGCCATCGAGATTAGCGAGGAAGACAGTGAGGAAGATGATGGCAAAGTGGACAAGCAGCGACCATAATTCGGAGACTGAGCAAGAGTGTTCCGACGTAGATTTAGAAGAGGGTAATGCGGAAGAAAGGTTTGTAATTATGAGGTTACGGCGTCATCTACAGTATAATAGCAAGTCAGGTATGGAATAAGACCTGCAATCCACTAAACGTGCGTACGAGACAACACAATATCCTTTTGAAGTTGCAGTAGCGTAGTAGCGTCATCAGATAATTTTTCATCCTCTGATGACGCTAACTTTTTCAGTAAACCGATCGTCAGGTCTTCAGAAGATGTGATGTGGTGATTTGGATCCTCCAAGTGTATTTATCAGCGCTCACCACAAGTTCCAATCTTCACTTAGTGAATTGATTGGCAGTTGTTTGGTTCTTCCAAGGCAAAATGTTCATTGAAAAGAGTATTGCGTATATCGAATCATCTCTTTGTAAAATTTATCATCCATTCGCAATAATACTCTCAAAGTACGGGAATATTTTAGTTTTAAGATTTATACAGGGTGCTAGAGAACAAACTACAATGCATAGCAACATGCGATACAGTACAAAAAATAAAAAATTCTATACAATAATTTCCGATCGCTTTTTATTTTCAAGTTACAGGCTGTTGAAGGTTTTTTAATAAATTTATTAGTTTATTAATTTCTTGAGATTGTATAATAGATAATTGAACCAAAATTAGTGCACAGTATACCTTTGTACCATTTTGTCAGAATATGAAGTCTATTCCGCTTCCAGTGGCTAAGTTAAGAGGAATATCTACGTATTTAGTTCACTTGATTGTCGTTTTTTTAAGCTGCTTTCAAAAATGGTTCGCTATACTTTTGCAGAATACAGGGAAATGATTATGTGTTACGACAAAACTCGATCAAATTGTGCCGAGAGAAATATCCATTAAGACAACTTCCTAATGAACCTAAAGAACGTTTATTGACGTGCATAGGCGCTTGGGAGAAGACGTCTGTTTAAAAAAAGGAAAAATTGCTACTTGGTCTTCCATAATTCGTCGTACTGTTGCAAACAAAGAATCTATATTGGAAATAGTAGAAAATAATCTGCAAGAATAAGTGGTGCTGTACCGAATATTAACCGTGAGTCCGTAAGGCAAGTCCTCAAAAAAAACTCCTTCAGCCATTTCATTTCCAAAAAATTGACCAGCTATTGGAGCACGATGTATTGCGTGTACAATATTGCGAATGGTTGAAAAATCAAGGTCATTAATGTTGTTTACCGATGAAACAAATTTTAGTCGCGATGGTGTTTTAAACATACATATCATGCATTATTGGATGACTGAAAACCCTCATCATACCGTAACACGGAATCACCAGTATGGGTTTTCTATTAATGTGTGGGCACGTATAATCGACAATTATCTAATTGGTTCATTTCGATTGCTTAGTCAATTGACAGGCGAACTCTATCGAAATTTTTTGGAAAATGAACTGAACAATTTACTAGAAGAGGTCCCACTGGATATTATTAGAAGAATGTGCTACATGCATGACGGCGCGCCAGCTCCATTTTCTCAAAGGACCAGGGCATTTTTGCAAAGATTTGGAACCAGGTTGATTGTTCGTGGTGGACCTATACCATTCCAGCTCGTAGTCCCGATTTTAATCCTCTCGATTTTTCAATTTGGGGGTTTATGAAAAATGAAGTGTGTGCTGTAGAAATAAATAGTGAAGAGCAATTATGACACAGAATTGTAGAGTCTGCTGATATATTTCGTAATAATCCGAACATATTTCAAAGACGCCGGCAATCATTAACGCCAAGATTGGAAATGCGTACTCAAGAACAAGGCCACCAAATGAAACACCTTCTGTAGAGCTAAGTACCTTACATTTGTTTAAGTGCTGTTTAATTAAATATTTAATAAACGCCTTTTCCATATATATATATATATATATATATATATATATATATATATATATATATATATATATATATATATATATATATACTCGAACAGCCTGTAACTTAAAAACAAAAAATAATCTGCCATTAGTGTAGATGAACTTTTTTAAATTTTTTTGGTCTTCTATCGAGTGGTGCTATGCATTGCAGCTTGTTCTATGGCACCTTGATATATCATCGTTGACCTGACCTAGCTTCATCTGGCTATTTTGCCGCTTTCCTAAGCTAAATAAATAAAGAAACATCTGCGAGGATGTCAGTTTTGTTCACGTGGAGAACTAAAAATATCTCCAACTTTTTGGAGGGAAACCGAGACCTTTCTCTTGGAAGATATCGCGTTATTGGATATTGGATAAGCGTTGTTGACAGCTAAGATTTATCCATTTTCGTTGCCCTATCGTTATTTATCTTTATTACTTTTCTGTAGTGATAATGAGTTTAGTTTGATTCTTCTTAACACACTATGTAGCATACTGAGCATCCTTCTAAAAAAAATTCCGTTACTGGTACAAGCTCAATACAATGAGCCTGCGTTTTTATATAGCCGTAAAATTAATTAGGTCGCAACAATTTTTATGTAGAGAGCAGACTGCTCTCATATATTTTATCATTTTCGACACGAGGTTATAAAAAAACTCTGGACGCAGCAAGTGCGTTATGGTAGTGAATTTTTATTAAATACTTCAAATTTGAATAACTCAGTTTTCTATAAACTTAGAAAGTTTAGTTTTGGTACCTAGTAAGGTCTTTCCTAGGGCAATTTTTAGAGAAAAAAATTTTTTTCGAAAGAAAATTTAAAATTTGAATAACTCAATTTTCTATTAACTGAGAAAGTTGAATTTCAGTACCAAGTAAGGTCTCTCCCAAGGCAACATATATCGTAAATTTAATTAAAACAGCTTTGTTATTTTTTTTTGAAAGAAAACTCAAAATTTTCCCGGAAAACCCCGTCCGATTTTCCTGGCTAACGAACTCATCCAAGCCATTAATAAAAGAGAGGCACTTGCCGAGTTTCATTGAAATCGGTTAATTATTTTTTGAGTTATCAGACGGATCCATATATATATATATATATATATATATATATATATATATATATATATATATATATATATATATATATATATATATATATATATATATATATAATTTAAACTGACTCCGGATATGGGTTCAAGGGGTCCTAGTTCGCGCTCATTTGAAAAAAAAAATTAAGTCTCACCATCGATACCTCTCTATTAGTGAATTTTTTAAAATAAAAATTCACTAATACAATGTAATTTTCTAAAATGTTTGAGACATATTGAATATAATAGACGTCGAACTATCACTCCGGCGCTTTAAAAATGTAAGTATAATTGATTGCTAAACAATGTTATATAAACTGTAGATCAGTGGTCATGTCCAAGTTCCTACGTTTACTATGATTATCGTGTAAATAGAGCGTGATGTCTGGCTTTGCTAACGATGTACTATTGCCATGGGATGTACTTTGGTATTTGATGTCAAGAAATTTGTGGGTAATATGTATACGTGTACATAGTGCTTATTAAATGTATTAATATATGACACACTACACTTGAAATTGGGAACAATTTTCAAGAGATTTCCAAAAAAGAATTAACGTTACAAATATTTAACTGTATAGGGAGTAAAACTAAAATTTCTTGTGTACTAGGGAGATTAAAATGAAATGTATCTAGTATCTAGCCAATGAAACAAACGCATTAACATGACACTTGTTTGGTGTTAACGTGCTGTGACTTTTTAACAAGTATCTGTCAGGTTGTGTTTAAATCAATTCATATTCGTAGTATTTATGAAGCTAAAAACCCCCAAAAATGCGTGTTTTAAAACGAGAGAAAAGAAGCGTAATAGTTTTTGACCAAGGAAGCCAATCACTTAAAAATTATACACGAACATATATCACTGCTGTATAAGGTAAAACTTGTTTATCATATTTTCAAATAAAATATTGGTCAAAACATTTCATCCACTCCAGATTTTCTTTTAGTCTACATTACTAAAGCAGCAAGGGAAAAAAGCATCAGATTTTGACAGTGAACGGATGAATGTGAATAATATGGTTGAAAATTCTTGGCTTTTAACGATTTAAGCGACGCAGCACGTGCGTTATGGTAGTAAATTTTTATTAAATGCTTCAAACTTGAATAACTCAATTTTCTATGAACTTAGAAAGTTTACTTTTGGTATGTAGTAAGATCTTACCCAAGGCAAGATATCCACAAAATTTCTTTAAAAAACTTTGTAATATTCGAAGAAAAAATGTCTTTCGAAAGAAAGTTCAAAATTTGAATAATTCAATTTTTTATCAACTTAGAAAGTTAAATTTTGGTACGTAGTAAGGTCTCTCCCAAGGTAACATATCTAGTAAATTTCTTGAAAACAGATTTGTAATTTTCGGAGAAAAAATATAAAAAAAGATATAAAAATTGAAACTGACCCCGGATTTGGGTTCTAGGGGTCCTAGTTCGCGCTCATTTGAATTTTTTTTTGCAAAGTCTCACCATCGATACCTCTCTATTAGTGAATTTTTTTAAAATAAAAATTCACTAAAAGTGAGCGAGGCGGACGTGACGGACGCCGGCATTGAGGGGTGAACGGGGGCGATCAAGCGGATCACACGGAGGCCCGAAGAAGTCGTTTTCTTTAGAACGTCACCGGGAGCGAACGAAAAGCTGCAGGAGAAAATGGTCCGTCCAGAACGTAAAGGGACGAATTTTATCGAAGCCAAACTTTTTTGGGGATGTTGGGGGGGAAAATCTGAGAAACAAGACCAAATAGGTTTGTTCTCGCTGTAACTATAGTATACCGTACTGATGAGCTCTAATTAGAGCAAAACCGGTCTGCGGTACTATGGTGAAAATACATCCAGCCTTACGTACATTGTCCCTATATTAGGAAAGCAATGGGCCAGGGCTGACAATTTACAAAATTGTTAGTTGGTTGTACACAGTCTCTATTTTATAACATGTGTTATTTGGAGCTGTCGTGACAACATACTACCTGGTTTCGCACCGAGATGGCGACACTGTCGTACATCTTACAATGGTCTAACAGAAAAACATGCATTTCGACTTAAAAACGCCCTCCGATGAGGGGTCTACCTCCTGTAAAGAGACGACACTACGAAACGCGCCATTACCAAAAACGGATACTCCAGAAAATTTGACATCGAGTGGTTTTTATTTTTTCAGGGTCCACGCGATTTTTTTCAATAAACATCAAAATTAAAGAACTTTATGGAGAGCGGTTGGTTTTGTATGAAATTAGTCTACGTCAGTGGAATTTTGACAGAGAGGGTTTAAAAATTATTTGCTCAAACGTCAAAAGTTGCGACACTTTGCACGCCAATCACGACGTGTACCTTACGCCCGGAATAAATATAGTGCCCTATTAACCTCGATTGCTATTTCGACTATTACGTTTTTATCCACAGATTGGGTCAATTGATTGAATTTGTTAATTAAAAAACCGTTTCTAAATTAATCCTTTCCACCGATTTTTAAAGTCGACACTATGTCATTTACAATAATTAATTATTGATTAACGTCCCCATATTTCAGAAATGTCATATTATTGTTATAAAGCATTTTCAGACAAGAAGGTCATGTATAGTTTTTGCAACAAGTTACTACCTGTTTCTGTTTCTTATGAAATTTTGTACACAAACTTGTTTTAAGGTGTAGATGACGAAAATTACAATAAAAATTAGAACAGAAGCAAAGTTTTGGAGGTATTTGGATGTTTTTTTTTTGTAGGAAAGGCGTAAGTTGTACTTAATTTTGCGACATGTTTTGGAGCATATCTCGCTTCACATGGCCGATATAAATATACTCATGTATTGCCTTAACACCTTATTGCATTGAGTGAGTGGTGAACGTGCCGCCACTTAGTTGCGGAACCAAGTATTATGTTGTCACGCCAGCTCCAAATAACACAAAGTGTTAAAAAAATAGAGACTTCTATACAATCAACCAACTAAATTCAGTCCTAGCCCATTTCTACCCTAATATAGGGACAAAGTATGTAAGCTAGATGCACTCACAAATTCTAATCTAATTGTTGTGAGAATGCATCTAGCCTTACCTTATTGCATTGAACATATTCAAGTTTCGTTTTTGCAAAAATGTGTTACTAACTTTTGCGTCTTGCAATGTCAGAAGTAAAAATGTATGACATGAAGATGGTTGTATATGTCAACGTCGACTTAAGAGATCACTAAAACAGCATCATATATGTCATTTTTTGGGGTAATTTATCTTGGTGTCGTGTATACTTACTGTATGGTGTCTATAAAACGAACGATCCCCGAAAAATGTGACAAAAACATGTCGCAAAAGTGAGTACAAATTATGCTTTTCCTACACAAAAAAAGTCCAAATAACCCCAAAAGTTTGCTTCTGCCCTCATTTTTATTGTCATTTTCGTCATCTACACACTAAAACACGTCTGTATACAAAGATTCATAAGAATCGTACGGATAAGCGGAAAGTATATAATTACCGATGTCTGATCTCAAGAAATATGGATAATGTTTAGTTGCTTACGGTAAAAATTAAATGTCAAATACAAATATGTTTATTGAAAAATTAACACAAGACACTAAAGCTAAAGTTGTTATCTATAGACTATAAAGTAAATAACTTATTAACATTCGCACCAGAGTTAGGCATTGGCAGCAAAACCTCCAATAAAATTGTATTTCTCAATTCTAGTATCATTTAAGATAATACATAGCATCCGCCCCTCTTCCAATCATAATTTCCTGTCAGAGGAAGTATTTCTGCTACTACCGTAAACTGTTGATTACTGCCAATAACTTTTGCCGGAAGAGAGTTGGAAATTTAAAATTAGATTATCTAGAATCCGATGGTTGTTACTACTAGGCTCTTTAAATCTGTAGCAGAACTTTGATTAGAATATGATAAAGCTCAAAGAAAAATGTAATCTTGTAAAAGGTACTTTATAAAGCTCACAATACATGTGTTATTCACTTTTACACTTTTAGCGAATTCTTTGCAAATATTTTTTCAAATGAGCGCGAACTTGGGCCTCTAGAACCCGAAACCATGGTCGGTTTAAAGTTTTCTATGTTGATATATGTTGATATATATATATATATATATATATATATATATATATATATATATATATATATATATATATATATATATATATATATATATATATATAAATTGGTTTGAACGAAACTTGGCACATATCTTCATTTTGTTGAGATCGCAGACGCGTTCTTTAGTCAGGCCGATCGGACCAGTTTATCTAAAAAAAACCTGTTTTTTCTAAAATTTGTGTCTCAAAAAGCTATTTTGATGAACTTTGGTAGGTATGTTGCGCCGATAAGGACCTTACTCTTTCTAGGTTTATAGCAAATTGATGTAATCAAATTTGAAGCATTTAATAAAAATTCGGCACCACAACGCACTTGTTGCATCTCGAACTTTATCTTAGTAGTGCTCCATGAAAGAAACTTCTAGTAGTTTAAAATCTTACTTTTTCCTTAGGTCGATCTATTTCCGCGACTGTGGCCAGTCACCGACGCCAGGGAGCAGTCTATACCAACTACGCTGGAAATTTCGATAAACCCCCGCATTTCTGTAAAGAGAGTAGGGATGTTTAAGGTACCCAACATCGAATGGTACACGGGACCGACAGTTGTACGCTCTCTCCGAAGGGCGGAACGTGCAGACATTCAACTTGCTCGAACACAATGCGTTAACCTCGGTTGATGCTAATTTTACACTATGGATTGAAAGAGTGAAAGGGGCATCTACTGGGAATCGAACCCAATACCCTTGGGTTCAGAAGCAGACCTTCTTATCACTGGACTACAGATGCTTTAAATTTGATTTAGATTTATTCTAAAATGCAATATTGCATTATCAATTTAGTGTGAATGAATTTAGGTTCGAAATGTAATGAAATTACGCGAACAGTCTGTATAAAAAAATCAATTTTAGACTGCCAATCTTTAAATAGAATAAGTTTAAAAGTTAGCTCGTACGTTTTGTTACATCTAATTTCTAATGCAACTGAGATTGGATGACCTTCATTTTCTTAAAAAAAAAATCGAAACAAGTCGGAAAATCTTTATATTTTTTTATCTATCAATTTTACATACCGTCGTCCTAAGATACATATTCCCTACCTTTTAATCAAAATACATATTTTGGTGCCACCTGGTGATAGAAATCAGAGCCCACAATGTGACATCGGCGTAAGTCCAGATCTAAAATACCTGTGTCGTCATTTCGCTAGAGAAATTTTACCGAAGTTCAGTTAAAAAAATACAAATTTTGCCCATGCCCCATTCATAATGAAGCATTTCTATATAAGCAACACGTGGTTCCAAGTTTATCGTTTCTTCTTCATTAAAAAGGTATGTATTAAACGTTTTAATGATTGTGTGAATGGTTAAACACTTATATACTCTATAATTATTGTAGACGTTTGGTTAATTATCGTTAGTCTACAAAGTTTTGCTCATTCATAGTATGGAGTAAAACTTCTACGCTTAATTTATATTGATATCATAGAGTTAGGCTAACTTAATATCATGCTTTAAACTCAGTATTAGACTTTGTGAAGTTATTTTTAATCATCTAAATTTGATAGTAGCTATTTCCAAAATAGATCCAAAAACAAAGTTGTAAAAATAGTTCACTTGTAGTTTTATTTTTCAGAATGAATCTACAGTCCCGAGGATCGCAAGTGTTATTTCTAATTAGTGAAATAATGGTAAATAAAAATTCAGATATATGATTAGAATTTTCCCACGACGCAGTCCAGAAGTCATTTGCAATTTCTGAAAATATGTAGAATTCACTAATCAACTCGCCTGAACAACATGTAAACTTCCATAATGAAACTCGTAATCCCAATGTATCGCCGAATATAGAAAATAAATTAAAAAGTACATTTTGGGGAACCCAATTCATCACAACACATTTTTCAGACCTGACGATCGTTTCGCCTACAAAGTTAGCGTCATCAGGGTGATGAATAAACTAGAATAAATAAACAGTTTATTCATCCCTAGCATTGTTAGCAAAACGATCGCCGGGTGAGAAACGTGTTGTGGTGAATTGGGTTCTCCAAAGTGTACTTGCCAGTGCTCATCACATGTTCCAATATTCACTTGGTAAACTATTTAATAAAGTTTGAAGAGCAACTAAATATGATTGATCCAGTTGAAACTAGCTATATGGCTCTAAAGAGTACTACGACAATAACACTTTTCATAAATTTTATAAAACATCTGGCAAATTATCAACTTCTTGGACCAGTTTTGCTCATTTTTTATGGAGTGGTAAATTTATATCTGTGATACTTTTCCAACAAGAGAAAGACGTGGTTTTAGGCGGGGTTAGAGAAGAGGGGCGAGATTCTAAGTGGAATATTGAAGCGCAGCGAGAGATAATGGGAAAATATTTTTTTCATAGCAAAGCTCTGCCATCGGCCGAAGGCCTTGAGCTAAAAACAAAGCCCATCGGGCCCCGGAGGGGCTTTAATGGGCTGTTTAAATTTGTTTCTTTAGGTACCTGGTTGGGGTGTCTATCCTGTATTATTCTATTGTAGAAATGGATAAATGCTATGAGACGAGATTGTTGAATCTGCAAATTCGCTGAAAAAACCAGCTTATAATTTTTTTGAGTCCCACAGAGATCCGGAGGTATTTCGATTCTGGAGCAACAACATAGAACAAAGACTAGATAACAGGATATTTTCGCGAGTCTGGCAGAAATGTATGAACCAAGATAATATCATTAATGGGTGTAAAGCCACGAGAACATTTTCCTTTGATAAAAGTGTTACTCCCAAGAAAGCTTAAGCTCTTAGCATATCATCTTCGAACAGCATATGAAAGAAGAAAAATGTGGTAAGGATGAGGTTTCTTTAACACAATTGACACTAAAAGTTTTTTATCAAAATAATGCACACCACGGAATGCCAAACAGCAAGGACCAATTAAGTGCTACCTTTCACGACTTGATGGACACAGAAATAACAATATACACACTCCACGCAGAAGCCATAAATTACCGGGCTCGGTGAGCGACAAAGTTGTTTATGCTAAGATGAAATTCCCACACCAAATACATCCACATTAGTAGACCTTGCTGAAGATAAAGGCGGGTTTTGTTCCATGTGTGAAGGCTCCAGAGTAGTGGATAGAAGAATGTGTAATTTATGTAAGATTTGAGGAATATATAAGACTATAGAATTGGAAGAAAATGTTTTTGAATGTCTCCAGTGTCTGAGCTAGATTGATTCGAAATAGGGCACATATTAAACCAGCCGCTCCCCCCGTGAATTATATTTCTAAATAATTGTATTTGCAGTTTCTGTTTATCTATGTATTTACATGGTTATAAGCTTGTTCAATTTGAGTTGTCCGACAATTTCCACGAATGCGTCTTGTAGATCATCTTCTATATTGTGTACCTTTTTATGCATTGATTTAATTTTATGTAGGCTAGGTAACTTATTTGATATAGTGTATAACGAAAACTACGCTGTTATATAAAACGACGCTAATACGGTTACGCGCTATCTCTTTGGTAAAATATATTTATAGGACTGTATTTTAACAGACACGGATTGTTGGCCAATTAAGTTGCAAGCGGACTCGCACTGAATTGAAAACAATCATATGGCAGATTTGCGTCACTGCACGAGGTAAAAAGCAATAAAAACTTATCCAAGACATCAATTCCAACATCTTTATTAGTTGTATTAGTTCTCAAAATAGTTGTTGATGAGCCAATAACCAAAAGTGGCGTTTATCATTTATCACCAACAATGAGTTTTCCTTCTTGGTACTTAAAGTAAAATTCCGTTGTTGAAATTCTTTCCGATTTATCACCAACAGTGAATTTTCCTTCTTGGTACTTGAAGTAAAATTCCGTTGTTGAAATTCTTTCCGACGTTACTACGCCGAAAGTTGAAAAAAATAAATAAATCATAAATTGAATCGATAAAGCCTCAATTATAATCTTTGAGCATGTGTCGTACCAACATTAAATTTTCACACGAAAATTCGCTAAAACGGCTGGTTTTATAATTAACGGATGGGCCTTGTAATTTGTAAGTATTTATATTATCACAAAAATACTGACGAAGCTCGCGCGGTAATCTTTAAAAAATTGGGACGAGCAAGTGGTGACGAATTTTCAAAAAATATTTTATATTTCGAAAAATTCGTACAAAAATCAAATTAAAAAAACTGTACTTCCGAAAATTGTTGGTGTGATGAAAACTGTTGACAGAACCTGACTACATAATATGTCCAATAAAATATCTGTTGACACAGAATTTTAAGGCCTTGCCAAACATACATCTTGTAATATTTCTTTTCCATAACCCGCTTTCGTCAAAAATCACCAATTATAGTGTTTCTATGAGAAATTCCTAACTTTTTTTTGTACTTTTTGAGTTTTTGTGCGAAAGATGGTTAATATTTGTATCTAATACTTAATGTTGTTTATTACGCGTAATGTTTTTATCTTTAGTCGTGTCCTTTTGACCGTCAGCGTGAATTTTTTTTTCTTGAAATGCGTATATACTTTTTTATTTGTAACTTACGTTATACAATTGTGCACCATATTTGGTTACCTGTCTTACATTCAGAAACACAAACATTCTCCGAAGGAAAACTGAAAATTTTCTGGGAAAACCGGTCAGATTTTCTTGTCCATCAAACTTGTTCACGTTATTTACTACAGGAACACTCATGCTAAGTTTCATTAATATATGTCTATAACTTTTTGAGTTAGCGTGGTAATACATATATACAAATACTATACGGTAGCTATATATATATATATATATATATATATATATATATATATATATATATATATATATATATATATATATATATATATATATATATATATATATATAGCGACTGCCAAAGTATGCACCAAATAATAACAATTAATTATATTTCAAATATAAACCCTACAGCCAAGGTATGTGCTTGTTTGAATACCAACATAACTCCAATCAGATATACAAAGTGAATTTTTCTTAGATAAAAAATGGTGTTTTTCGAAATACTCAAAATCCAGGTTTTTGGAAAAAAGGACGATTTCGATGCAATTTTTTTGTCGTGTGTTAGATTAAGCCCACTGAACAATTTCAGAGATAAATCAAGGTTTACCTACTTCTTTGAAATTATATTTAAAATAACAATGCCCAGCGGAGGAGGTGCAAATCCGTCGCTCTCGTGCACCAGTCGATGTTGCACACCTTAAATATTTTAACTCTTATAAAATTTTAACTACATAAGGATGTGGATAACATTTGTAAAATGATACTTAAAGCAAATCGTTTTTGGCATTTTTATTTGGAAAATATCCACGATTAAAATTGTGTTCTGTACAAGCACAAGCTTCGCTGATTTGTCATGACGCATTGGATTTTATGTTGGCTTTGAAAGTTTTCGCTTAGCCACGGTCTAATTAGCATTAATACCTTACCAAATTATTGATTCTTTCCCTTCACTCATTTTTAAATGTATGGTTTACAGATTACCCAACTCAAATAACATCACAATTATTAAGAGACGTACATTATTATTATTATTATTATTAAAAATTCTGGACGCAGCAAATGCGTTATAGTAGCGAATTTTCATAAATATACACGACAATTTCGGATACGAAAACATCATACAAAAGTGAAACAACTGTGTTGTCTAAAACAATAAATTTGGTTTGATGAAATTCACTAAATATGTTCTCTTTATAACGTTTTTATGGCACACCAAAGTGCGGTATTGATTGACAGAAAATTAGTTGATTAAAATTTGAAAAAAGTTGATCTAAATGCGCTACCATAACGCACTTGCTGCATCCGAACTATTACCACCAGTTGTATATAGTTTGTCCGTTTGTTGAATTATTGACTATAGAGACGAAATTGTTTCAAATTTGTTTTGTTAAATAAAATATTATAACACATATAAATCGCAAACTCTATAATTTAAACTGCTGCTACAAAATCGCAGAAAGGGTATATTTTAATCTTTTTTGCAAATATTTTAGTCAGAGAAAGAACAGCTATCGAAACATAAATGTAAGACGCTGTTAAGCACATTTCTTGCAATGTTTATTGTCCAAGACCTGCCTTCGTTTCATAATGTTTGTTTAAAGATCACCGATTTTGACGTTTCAAATCGCAAAACTGACGTTTCTAGAAGAAAAATCATAAAATTTTAAAAGCATTTTTTTTTACCTTTTTGTCTTTCTGCACAAAAAAACTAACTTCATGTGTAATATATAATACATTTTGTTAATCATCACGCATATTATTTAGGTATTTTGACCTCCAGTACGCCCGATTTTTTTTAATGCTTATAACTTTATTTTTATTTTACGCTTGAGAACTTAATTTTGGTACATGACGCGGAAAAATTAGTCAGATTTTCCTGGCTGGCGAACTTGTCCAGGTGATCTACAAAGCAACACGCGTGCAAATTTTTATTAAATTTGGTCCATTATTACTTCCACATCGTCACACATCGTCACAACGTGTGGAAGTATCGCATCGATGACCAAAATCACAAAAAAAATTTTTCGCTTAAACGTCATAAAAAGTATCAAAACATAAAAAACCTGATTTGGGAACAAACATTTTTTATCTGTCGGTATGTATGTCTGTCTGTTTGTAGCCACGATAACTTTAGAACGAATTGAGATATTGTTTTCAAATTTGGTATACATTTAGCACTCGACAAACGAACGGTTCGGATTGTTTTTGGGTAAAATATCTTTTGCGTGTAGGGGATAAATGGAGAGGATTTGGTGAAAATTGACATTAAAACTCGAGTAATATAACGTTTTAGGGTTTAAGAAAACTTTTAGTTTCATCAAACATCTGGTATTCTGTGCTGGAATTAAATTAGGGGTTGAATGTGTGGAGATGGCATATTGCTGACAAAAATTTCGAATTTTTTTTGGTGCAAAAACGGCGTAAAAAGTCTAAAAACATATAGAAAACTTGATTCTGGAACGAAATTTTTTTTGTCTGTCTGTAGGTATGTCGGCATGTACCTCTGTCTGTTAATAGGCGCAATAACTTCGAACGAATTGAGATATCATCTTCAAATTTGCTATCCAATTAGCACACGACAAAGGAACGCTTCGAATTCTTTTGGGTAAGATCGCTTCAGGGGATAGGAAATAAATAAGGGGTGATTTAGTGAAAATTTACATTTTTTCAATAATGCTCGAGTAACATAACGTTTCACAAGGGTATGGGTATAGGAATACAAATATTTTCTTTGTGGTCAAGTAATGGGCCCTAAACTTATTGCATGAGAATGTCTGAGGAGAATAAATTATCAAAGCTATGTGGAAGTTATAATTCAATTTGCAGCACTACTTTTTGAGTTATTGTGGTGATATAGATATATAACATACAAAAATTGAAACTGACACCGGTTGTAGGTTCTAGGAGCCCTAGTTCGTGATCATTTCAATAAAATTATCCAAAATTCAAAAATCGGAATCTCCCCATTCGCGAATATTTTCTTCGAAAATTGCCTATAAACATGGAGGTTCTGCAAAATGTTCATGGCTGTGCAGTGAAACTGCTTACTGGTGTCGGTGATTGGCTATAGCAGAGGAAACAGACTGACGGTAAAGAAAGAAAATTCAATATAAATTTGCTGATGTTTAGAAGGAAATGTATCGTTTTGTGGGTTTAAAAGGAAATGTATCGTTGTGTAGGTTAATAAATGATGACTTTCAGAGCACGAAATTACGTAACATGAACAGGGGACTTTTCTATCGATTGTTAACCGGCTTGGCACATTGGTCTAGTTCGTTGCACTTTAACCTTACAATGTGACGCCATCAGACGTCGACTCTAAAAGTTTAAATATGCATCGCGGTACTGCTCTCTTTTTCTTTTTCACATTGCTTCTCTATTTTCTGGGACCCATTGCCAATGAAAAATTAAATAGCTTACTGCTATACCTTTGCCAAGAATCAACGGAAATTTTTAGCTAACGTTCTCTTTATTCACAGTCCAATAATTAAAATAGTTTATTCATGCCAGCAGTTACATATTTATTAACATATTGTTTTGGAAGTGGAATGAATATCATCTTCAAACTTGGTGATTCATAATTGATTTTAAAATTTACATTTATAGTACAAGAAAAAAGCCCTTCTATCTATTCTTCATAATATTATTTATATTTATGTTACATTTATTTGCTATTAAAATTTTACAATCTACAGTGTGATGATAAAGTTTGGAACATAATTCATGAATGCGTTATTGAATTTTTTCAGGAAAAACGCCCGGAGAGGTCAATTTTATCATTTCAGTTGACAACTCATGACGTAAAAATTACATTTATGGTGTGACCTATTTATGAATGATGACGTCATCATAAGTTTCTTTAAATGACAAACATATTTTTCTGCTGCTTTTCATAGACCTGCGTACCACATAAAAGATAATAAAAACATTGGTACCTGCCAACAATTTTTTTGACAAAAATGGTATTATTTACTTTAAAGAATGGAAACGTAAATTTAACAAGAAATAAGACATATTTCTCAGCGTTTTTATCTAGGGCGAGTTTTCTTTAGAATAATGAGGTTTTCCTTCACTTTTCTAAACAATGTACACTTGGTTTTGTGTTTTTTGATACGTTGTCATGTAACTATTTGACAAGTGGAACAAAAGGTGAGGTCTAAATCAATTTCAAAATCAATTTTTAACAACACTTTGTTATACTTTTTTGATTATGTGCTGTTATTAGTATTTAGTTATCGGACTTTTATCGCAGTAGTGATTTGGAATTCAGTAAATACACAATAATGTTACATCGTGAATATTAATTTCAATTATTACCTGCCGTTTGAATTAAATGTGTGATGAAAGTGTAAAAGTGCTAAAAGTAACCAATTCTAATTCGAATTTGACACAAACGGCACGTTTAACCGAAAAGAAAAGCATAGAGATGTTAGTGTTGATTGGGTATGGCGACAGGCTTACAAGTTATCAGGAAGCATGCTAGTTTTTTAACCAACAACATCCTGATAGACCGCCAAGTGCAAGATCTACAATAAGTAAAGTGGTTGCCAAATTCACAGAAACGGGATCCGTAAAAAATGTGCCTCGATAAAGTCGACCTCGAGTAAGTGAAGAAGTCAGATTGGATATATTACTTGAATCTGAAGAAAATCCTCACTATTCTACAAGGCAACTAGCCCTAAATAACAACGCGGACCAATCTCTAGTGGTAAAATTATTCAAAGAACCCCTGCCTTTCTGTAAGGAGAGTAGGGATCTTTAACGTGCCCAACATCGCATGGACACGGGAGCGACGGCTTTACGCCCCTTCCGAAGGGCGGAACGTGCAGACATTTAACTTGCTCAAATACAATGCCAGAACCTCGGTTGATGTTAATGTTACAGTTTGTACTGAAAAAGTAAAAGAAGAACCCTGGGATCGATCCCAGTACCCTTCGGTTCAGAAGCACACGTTCTTACCTTTGAACCACCGAGGCTCTGAGGTAAGTTTGAAAGTAAGTATTGCCGATTATGGTATTTGTCGTCTCATTGCCATATATGTATCATGAAGGTTGGGGTAAACGAATATCAATTAAAATAATACTAGTAGATAATAAATACCACAAGGTTAATTAATTAAACAATTATGTAAGTGTATTATAGCCGTAAACAGTTTTCACAAAATAAAACTGATGCCGATTAAGATCGTTCGATTTAGTTTAAAAACTTTATATAATGATTATTACGAAAGAAGTTATATTACCAATATTATATATGTATAATGAATACGTAATGATACACATATGGCCGGTATTAAAAGTTTGTTTCAATAGTTCGATATACATAACGAAACAAAACCGATTACTTCTCGTCTCCGAGATCAGCCAGCCATAACAATTTCGGCACAGAAAAGAAAAAAAAAACTGAAAAACGCTCGTAAAAGTACTTTCAAAGCACATGGCATGTGTTAATTAAAAAATAATCTTTGGTTGTTCTTGGTAGACCCGCAAACGATTACTGGTTGCTTGATTTAGATCAAATACTTAGATTAGATTCATGGCCATTCTAGTCCCTCCAACGCGACCTTATGTCTATTGTACTCACGTCCAATTGCCTAGATTTCACCCATCAAATCCAACTCCCTGGGGTGTCGATATTCTTTTAGGGTAAAAGTTGGTTTGACAGGTGTAAGTACTGCCAGCTGAGTAAAGTCGCTTGCCCGTTTCGAAGCGCAAATAGAGATAACATCTCCGAGAGTTTGCCTTGACCCAACATCCGTCAGTGTTTGACTGTGGAATCATAAAGTCCCGCACCCGAGCAGCATCCAACTGAGGTCGTTTACTCATTTTGAGGCTCACAGAGGAGGCCTCAATCTCCATTTGTAATCCACCCCTAGAGATCTCAGTTCTTCTCCGGGTTTGTCCCGATAATTTGAACAGTTTCTGTAATATAAATGTTGTATTGCATAATTACGAAGAATAAAATGAATTGATCTATGCTCAGTAGCCTTATTCTTCAAACAGTTATTTCAGTCAATCTCACACGTTGTCTCATCGAAGATATATTTTTTCAAGATATGTGTAGACACCTCAATGATTGTAGTTCATTAAATTCACTAAGGAGCAAAAACATATCTTTAGATTAGACCAACCCAGTACCTTTTTTCATACGTGGTCTAGTTATCCATGAAATTCATTAAGTTAGAGAGTATGTGTATTTTTTTCTACGAAAATTCACTAAAAGTGAAAATAGGATGTCAGGACAATAGCGCATGCGCATGCAGAAATATTTTTTAGGAAATAGCATAGGCGTTGTGATGTGCCTATCCTTTTATGTGACGGGCAGTAGTACTACTATTAGGTACATTCAGTTTGTATCTCAAAAATACGATCCCCCAATTGTTTTCTTTAATTTTGTTTAAATGTGGATTGTAATCTCAAAGGATATTCCCTATAACCTTTTCTAAACCAAAAAAATAGAAAAATGTAGAGGGATAAAATGTTACGTCGATTATGCTTTACCGTATAATTTAGACAATTGTGGTTGGATATGATCTCCGACAGGCTATTTCAATCTTACTACAGTGTTATTTTTATTGACATATGTTGTAGACACGGTAACAAATTTAATATTTTTATCCATAGCAGATTAAAACTCGATCAAGTAAGTGTCAATATGGACACATTAATTTCTTGTCATTTCAACGTTAACGTATTAATTGGCATATTTTTTTAAGATGGAAGCTGTTGGGGTTGTGTGTCTAGTTACAATGGCGCCATCCGAGGTGACGTAGGCGTCCACTGGCGTCTAGACCTCTCTAATCTAGGGAGTCTCTATTTGATCAGACGCAAACTCGAACACCACTATCATCCTGTAACTTGATTATTGTTGCTTTCCGCGAAAGGCAACTCGTGTGTTTACTATTCACTAAATAAACACTCCATGAATATCCAAAGACGTACTGACCCGGATGAAAGTAATTCATGTCATACTTTTATTTCCTGACTGATTCAAATACATGATTAGAAAACCGAACAAAGCGAAACTTATGTTACTCCACGTTCCTTGTATCATTACCCACCTAAAAATTTTGTACGTCTTAAAATATCTTAGTAGGAGTAGCCAGGGCAATCAATGGTGAATACTTTCTTGAAGTCTTAGCTGTGAGTGTTATTTTCAGGTAAAAATTGGTGTAATCTAGGTATATTCTCTATATTACTGTGAATGAAACACTTCATGAATGCCCACTATAAAAATACATTTTTATAGTCTTCATTTTATTTTACTGCAGTTGTTCCTGTTTAGTTTGGTTTAACCTAAAACAGAGGACATCGTGGAAGACGTAAATTTACGTAGCATCCCAGCGCGCAATATAAAGGGTAGGCATGTTATTTTATATCCCTTTTTGCGGCATTCCCTTGTTTTAGTTTAGCAACTATTAGTATGTTACTGAACATATGCCATTATGCAGCCAGAATATTAATACGGATAAAGCTGATTGCCAGAGAATTAACAAAAAAATATAGAAGATAAATTTAAAACGCTGCCATATATGCACGTCCATTTACCGCACACCTATTTTCCGTACCACCTAGTGGTAAATAGCGGAACCTAAATCATTTTCCATCACATATTGTGCATCAGTTCTTTATCATGAGTAGAGGTATCCACAGCATACGCATTAAACGCACGACCTATATAATTCGTAGAGCATAAGGCACCAGACTTAACACCCAATTAGCATTACCACTTCATGGCCAAAACAGCATCGTTTACACGGATGCGGAAAAAGAAAGTGCCTTCGCGAATCACCTGGAGTTGCAAATTACAACAACTTTGAGCTGCCGCACGTCGCAAGAACGCACGGTCATGTCAGAAGTGTGCTTCGACCCACCCCAGACACATACATCGAGCCCACTACTTAGGAAGATAATCAAGTCCCTAACAAATAGGAAAGCTCCGATGAAATCTCCAACGTTGCCCTGAAAAACCTACATCGTAAAGCAGTAGTGTTCATAGTCATGACGTTGAACGCCAAGAAAAGATTTTAACGTTTTCGGTCCATCTGGAAACTTTTCAAAATCAATAATGTTCCACAGCCCAGCAAAGACCCACCGTTCCCCAAAATTACAGACAAATTAGTAATTTCTCCCAGTTATCTGCCGAAAGATTAATTTGGAAAAAGCTAGTCATACACCTTTGAAAACCATATCCTTCCCGATGAACTTGGTTTCAGACACCAGCACCCCACCACAGATCAAGTCCTCTGTATCGTAGAAAACATCACCGAAGGATTTTACAAGAATAAGTTAACGGATGCAATATTTCTAGACACTATTCAAACCTTCGAGAGGGTTTGGCATGCAAGCCTTCTCAGCAAACTTCTATCATTTAATTACCCGCTCCCTCTAATACCTCTTATCTGGTCATACCTGAAATAGAGGAAGCTCCAGGTAAAATACATGGGAACCAGATCAAGGACTTACTCAGCCATGGCAGTCTTTCCGCAGGGTTCTGCTATCTTCCCTCTACTGTGCAATATATTTGTCACAGGCACTGCGCCAAAACGTGTCATACGCAATATACGCAGACGACACTACAATCCTAAGCAGCTCCACGCAGACGAGGATAATAATCCAACGTCTACACACTGCCGCAGACCAGCTGCAAGACTGGTATAAGAAATCATGTCCAGCCATAAACTTGGAAAAATACGCAGCAGTCTTATTTTCCAAAAGGAGACACACACCTCACGATCACGTACTTAGACAGTCAACAGTCTAATCCCCGGTAGGACTCCGCCAAATACCTCGGGGTTGTCCTCGACAAACGCTTAACATGGCGTCCCCTTGTCCAACATGCTCGATAGAAAGTGTCGATGTTCATCTCGAAGTTCTTTCCATTTCTTAACAGAAACTTCAAAATGTCCATTAACAATAAATTGCTTATATACAAAGTCATAATCCGGCATGGCTTGATCTATGCATCTTCCGCATGGGCCACTGCGGCCGACACCCACAACAATACCCTTCAAACATCCAGAATAAGATTCTGAGAATGGTTACCGGAGCACCATGGTTTGTTAGAAACAGTCATATTCACTCTGATCTAAAATTCCCCTAAATTCTTGAGATTATAACTCAACTATCCAACACTCTGTTTGCCAAAGCCGTTTCTTATCGAACTTTGCTTCTTCGTGGTGTCACCGACTACGATGAGCAGCTTCTTTTAAGGCATCAGTCTTAAGATTATGCTGACCTGCTCACGCAAACAGAATGGAAACATTCAAAAATCAAATGTCATGTGCAAAGTCATTCCGACGTAGGTATGGACAAGGTCCGGTATTCCAGGGCAGTGGGGTTTAGTGGGTGCGAAAATCTCACACACTACGGTGATTCTCTAGTTCCAAAAGAAAAAAAAACCCACAAATAACACAAGAACCGTTCACTTATTTTTCGTACTTCTGAAAATTTCACTTTATATCTATATAAATAAAAATTAAATGCTGTTCAAAAACAGCCGATCTACAAAGAGATATCCCTACGCAGATATTTGCCTAACAGAATTTGCATAGGACATGGCGCTTTTAAGTCTCATTTATGCAAAGTAAATATTGAAGACAATACATTCTGTGCATGCAACAACACCAGCCTAGCTGATTTAAATCATTTGATTTTCGACTGTAGTATGCACCATGAACCAAGAAAAATATTCTTGTGCAATTTGATAGAATGCAGTGTTCCTTTCCTACTCGATTGACATCACTAATGTACAAATCCGTTCGTAATAAAAACGTTATGGTGGCTTTTATGTACTTCGTGAAATACCCTAAGTTGTATAGGCTTGTACAGGTCTTATGTATATAGATTGTTAGAATTTTAACAATTGAACTGTCTTAGTAAATATTGTACTAAGAGGTTAAAGTATATTAAATAGAATAAAATTTAAAAAAATATCCTTTAGTCCTCCCTTGTGTTTACCTATTTTGTCCGCAGCCTTTGCAGTGTGTTAGAGAGTCACCATGACAGACTCCATTGGTGTGAAAAGTGTCCCCTCCTGGAGTATGTGGCGTATATATAATATACATATTGTGTAAGGTCTATGGATAAGCCTACATATGGCTTCAATTTTAATACGCATTCTCAGCAAACAAGAATTTCATGGCGAGATAAAAGAAATAAGTTAAAAATAATGAGCTTCTTAGCTTAATATTCACATCACAGGTTTTGCCATTGTAAAGAGCAAGGTCAAACCCAACTCTATATATTTTAAAAGTTGACAGTGACTGAATGCGTCTGTTCTCAGTCAAAATTCTATTCCTTTTTTTTTATTAAAAAAAATATTGAAAAGTTAAAGAAGGTTTTTATGGAAATAAAAATTGGAAAAGTTGCCCCGAAAATTGGAGAATTCGGGAAAAACTGACATTGTTGTTTCCTCCGAATTATTTCGCTACGTGTGCAAATGTCGTTTGACATACTGAAATTTGGACATGACAACGTCTGTCGGGTCAGCTAGTTGTTAAACAAGAAACAAATGCACAACAAATTGTGCTCACAAGTTTCTTTCCCATTCAACCAATCATTTGTCCATCAAATAACACGCGTCTGTCTATTTCCTGTGACACACATCGTACTTCTATTAATAATGTGCGTCTTGTTGGAATGAATCTAAAATTATATGTCACCTCAATAATAACATGCATTTAACATCAATTCCTGTATTTTTCTGCGAAGAATAATCATACAAAACTACTCATTACAATATGTTTTATTTTTAAAACTTACAACGTAAATGTATTTTACAATCAATTTAACTTGTTTAAGTAATAAAACATCTTAAAAGACATGGATGTGTTTATAGCGAATTTTCATACAAAAATCGCAAAGAGAAAAATAATTACTAAAGATTTATTTAATTCAGAAAGATGGTTTGTTTAACAGAAATGCATAAAATAATAACCATTCTACAGGTGATTGGTTGCAGAGATAGAACATGATCACAGATCGAAGTTGCTCATCTACTTCCAGATTTGCGGCGTATATTCCGAGGGACTATCAGCAAAGTTGGAAAACAATCCCGCAAGCTTGGACATGCAAGGCATGCAAAGAGAACATGCTAATGCACTAAGTAACGATACCAAATTGACTTGACTTTGACGAGAACCCACTTAGTTGGAGTGGACAAGCAGCCACAACATTGGATGTTAGCCCATCATCGATTATTCGAATATTAAAAGAAAAGAAAATGTATCCTTATAAATTGATACACTTGAAACCTGATGGCAGACGATTTTAATAGAAGACAGTGTTTCTGGGAACACATAATGGAAATGTTAGATAACAATGTTATCTAACTAGAACATGTTTTGTTTTCTGACGAGTGCAGTTTTACAGTTCACGGCCCTGCTAATCGTCAAAATTGTCGCTAATGGTCTAAAGAAAATCCACATTGGATGAGACAATAACATAGGAAATGCGTTGAAAAGGTTATTGTCGAGGATATCTGGAAACTAGGTAACTGGTCCCTTTTCCATTGATGGCAATTTCAACGGAGGTAATCATTTAGCAGTGCTTCAAGATAATGTCGTGCCAACTTTCGCAAATATAATTTCTGATTGAGAAAACCCACAAGTTCCAGCGAATGTAAGATTGTTCAAGCAGGATGGAGCATCACCACATTACCAAACCAATGTCCGACTGTAAATCGACTTAATATAGCCAAATCGGTGGATGGGGAAGGCGAGGATCGTTAGAATAGCCAGCACGACCATCCGATCTTATAATATTAGACTTCTTATGGAGGTATGTGAAAAGTATGGTATAGGTCGGTCACGCCTTAGATGTTGACTAACGTTCGAATATACATGCAATTTGAATTTCTCCTACAGTAATATTCATGTGTTTTTAATTTTTTCTCATTATCAAGAATGAAACGCAATTAGTTATTAATTTTTCAGTGTGTTGTAGTTCGTCAATCAGATGGATTTCTTTTTACTTTTAATTTTTGTAATAAATTTCCAAACCATAGCCTTTTTGAATAGATAATGAAGAAAGCTTTCAAGTGAGGTTCCACAAGCCCCTACTTCCTATTTAAAAGTTTGGAGGTTGAGGCGGTTGAATGCAGGGGTAGGGGTGAAGTTTTTACGTTGCAGGCCCTCCTTTTTAATCTAAAATTGACGTGTGTCAGGAGTTTTTTTTATAGATATGCACAATAATTAAGATACTGAATTATTCAATTTGGCTGTTCCACAATATTTTTTGTGTGTGTTTTGTTTCTTTAACGTCGGCCAATTTCCGCGACTATGGCCAATCACCGACGCCAGGGAGCAGTTTCACCTCACCATCCTGGAAATTTTGCCGAACCCCTGTCTTTCTGTAAGGACGGTAGGAATCTTTAACGTTCCTAACATCACATGGACACGGGACCGACGGCTTTACGCCCCCTCCGAAGCGCGGAACGTGCAGACATTCAACTTGCTCAAATACAATGCCAGAACCTCGGTTGATGTTAATTGTACAGTATGTACTGAAAAAGTGAAAGGAGTACCCTGGGATCGAACCCAGTACCCTTCGGTTCAGAGGCACACGTTCTTACCTCTGAACCACAGAGGCTCTACAACCTTTTTAACTAGAGATGTTAGAACACACTCGAATCATCCGACTGAAAATTAGTAGAATTAATTAGATATTTTTAGCCATAACTTTTAAACAAAACAAAGTAAGAGAAATATTATTTAGGTCAATGATTCAGAGAAATGACATCTTCCCACTAGCGTACCAAAGGTGTATGATAACGGAAAAAAGTATACAAATAGCATCGTAGCGCTGAGCATCGTTCCTAATAGTCGATGTTGCACAGGCTAAAATACCCCTCGCGGCACCCCACTTTATATCCAACAGCAATAGTGGCAGTAAAACTAGCAGGCAGTTACTAATCGACCTGTACATAATGTGGAAGGCGCTAAAATAGAACGCCAGGATATATGTGCATGGAGAATAATTGTGAGGAAATGGTGTGGTGTGCCTATTTCTTTATGGAAATGGCGTGACGGGTAGTAGTGGTATTAATAGTAGTTACGTACGTAAACCTAACTAATAACTACCTATTAATCCTAATCTAATAACTTTCATTTCAATCTAATTTAAAACATACCACGACTATTAACAGATCTAATTTAGGTTCTTTCATGAATTTGTGTAGGCGGAACAAAGGCCTAATGCTAATGAAGTCAACAATTGAATGAGCATATATCTTCCCATAATCATTGCGAATTCCAAGAGAGCTTACCTTCCCTGGGTTACTGAACATTCCGTTGATTTGTAATAATCTGCTTTAACAGCTTCTGATTACGCTGTTAATTTGGCTAAGGTACGTATTTACCTAATATGAGTTTCAACTAAAGTGAAGCATATCTTATTACATTCGTAATTCCTATTTTCAGTAAATATTTGCGTGTTTTGTTGCCTTAACGTCGGCCTATTTTTGCGAGTATGGCCAATCACCGACGCCAGGGAGCAGTCACTCACTATCCTGGAAATTTTGTCGAGCCCCTGCCTTTCTGTGAGGAGGCTTAACGTGTCCAACATACCATGGACACGTGACCGACGGCTTTACGCCCCCTCTGAAGAGCGGAACGTGCAAACATTCAACTTACTCAAATACAATTCCACAACATCGGTTAATGTTCGTGTTACAGTATGTACTGAAAAAGTGAAAGGAAAACACTGGGATCAAACCCAGTACCCTTCGGTTCACAGGCACACGTTCTTACCACTGAACCACCGCTCTAGTAAATATTTCAAAACGAGAATAACTCAATGGTATTCATACAAAAAAATACTTCTCTTATTGTTAAAAATGGACAGACACATACATTTAAAATTCCTAACGTATTTAGCAAAACGTCATAAATTTCACTTTCGTTTAAAAAAAGTGGTCAAAACGTAAAACTGTGTTATGGATATTACAGTAACTGTGCAAGTTAGCCTCACGCATCTGTGTCAATTATTTTTTAATTGTCAAAGTTTAACGAGCAGTTCTGCTAAAGTTGTCTTGTTTTCTGATTTCTAATTTTAAGCAGCTTCTGAGTTTAGGTTTTTACAACAGAATAAGAAATCAATATTTTTTAAATATATTTTCAAGTACCTAGTTGTGCCAGTAAATGAAATTTCAAAACACAGTTAGACCTTATCCAGCCACAAAGAAATTATACGCGTTCCTTGAAAGTGGTATCGTTTGGCGAAACGCAATGAATAAGATGCTAGTAATATACTTCATACATCAATTGTTAATAAAGTTCGTTAACGTAAGGAACTTAATGGCTGCTTAAAAAAACTGTGTTGATTAGTAAACGGTTCAAAATTATTAAAAACCAAAATTTATTTTTACTAACTCATAAGTAATTATGGTAGAGAATTTCCATAAAAATGTTTTTAATGACAAATATATCTTTTTTGAACGAAAGACATCACATTTGGTAGATAATATAATCTTTATAGTAGAAACCATATTTCATTAACATAACTTTATTTTTTTTTAAAGTTCAACAATTTTCGAAAATAAACTTTAAAAAATTCCCGAAAAAACTGGTGCGACTGGCCAACGAATCTATTCAAATAATTTACATCAAAACTTCACAAGCCACGATATAAATATTGAGAAAAAGCTTTGAAACCTCGAAGAAAAATTTTTACATGAAAATTTGCAAACAATTTCTTTCACGATTTTTACAAAAATTGGCTTAAGTAATGTAACACAAATCTTATACATACAGGGTGTGGCGTCAAGACCTTTAGTTTGCCGTTTATCAATAACTACTCCGTTTTGAAATTTGGAAATTTACACACATACGATCGAGACGAATTCCAGTTCAGTGAAAATAGTTTACTTTATGTGAAGCTTCCGGTTTAACCGGAAGTGACCATCAACTTGCTTATTTTAAATACAACATGGTAATTTTCATAATATTTTCGAATTCTATATTGAATTTAAGAAAAATTATTACTAATACACCATATGTCAAAAATCAACCGTTTTCGAAATTTTTCGATTTTTTTGAAAATTCTCGAGAAAACCAAGGTGAACGTTGCACGCTCTCTCTCTGTGGAAATACAACTGAGAAGACTCAGTTTTTGTGCAGATTACCCTCAGAATGGCACCTAAACGACACGTTTGATGGCGTTTCTTTTAAGTATACAGAGTGATGAGAATTATCCGTTCCATTTGGTAAAATTGAAATCACAATTACTCGCTTATTTCAAATGGAACACCATATATTTTATGAGCTATTTCGGTTCGCATCCGGTTTCCCTTTCAACGTGTATTAGCATTCCCTATACCTAAATTCCACCGTTTCCCGAATATTTCAATTTTATTGGATTCACTTAATTCAAATTGCCACAATAGATTTAAGGGAGGCTTTGGAACTTGATAATATGCTTGTTGACGTCTACATGTCAAAAGAGCGTCAAGCGAAGCTTATTGTCATAATACTATTAGTTAACGCGGTGCAAAAACGATAACGAGGTAAACGAAGTGAACGTATTGGCATTTTTTGTTGCTGATTCCAAGGTATCAATCAGGGATTGTGAAAAAGAATTACGCTTGTCAGCGAGAACGATTCACAGAATTTTGAAAAAGCATCATTGGAGACCCTTCTTTTACCACCCGATACAGGGTTTGCAACCAAACGATCTTCCTATACTTGTTGAGTTCTGTGAATGGTTCCTACTGAAAACACAAGAAGATGAGAATTTCTGCAAGAGAATTATTTTGTGCGATGAGGCGAAGTTCTCCAAAAATGGCATGCACAATCGCCACAATAGTCACTTCTGGTCAGATGAGAATCCCCATGTTACCAGGATCAACTATTTCCAAGACAGGTGGTCATTCAATGTGTTTTGTGCAATTAAAAACGATAAGATTTTTGGGATTAAAATATACGATGAAAATCTCACTGGTATGAATTATAATGATATTTTGCACAAAGTGATTCTAGTTTCTCTCAACACATTAAGTTTAGAAGAAGCTAGAACAAGCTGGTATCAGCAAGACGGAGCACCACCCCACAATTTCCATTTAGCTCATGATTTTTTGCAACAACATTTTGAAGACAGGTGGGTTGCCAGTAACGGCCCACATAGATGGCCACCACGGTCCCCTGACTTAACACCTCTGGATGCAAGCATCTGGGGCTACATCAAAAGTAAGTTTTACGTGCCTTCAATTCTCTGAATTCGAGACAAATCAGAAAGGCTATGAACCAAAACATTATAAGACGAATAACAAAATGCCTCCATGTCAGTGGGAGTAATTTTGAGCATTTGTTATAAGTTTCACAATTTTTTTATTTGTTTTTGTGTTTTAGTTTTCCACAAGCTATTAGTTAGGTTCTGTACTCATTTATAATAAATAACTATCTATATTGTTGAGTTGTAATTTGGTTTTACAAGTTAGTTAACAACACATTGATTTTACAGAACTAAAACAAGGAAAATGCAGCGATTTGGATGCAAATACAAAGTGTTCCCTTTTTTTACGCGAGAAGGCGCAACAAATGTTATGGTCTCATTTGTAATGGGTAGGACTTGACATGTAGACGTCAACAAGCATATTATCAAGTTCCAAAGCCTGTTTTAAATCTATTGTGGCAATTTGAATTAAGTGAATCCAATAAAATTGAAATATTCGGAAAACGGTGGAATTTAGGTATAGGGAATGCTAATACACGTTGAAAGGGAAACCGGATGTGAACCGAAATAGCTCATAAAATATAGGCTATTCCATTTGAAATAAGCGAGTAATTGTGATTTCAATTTTACCAAATGGCCCGTTAATTCTATCACCCTGTATACTTAAAAGAAACGCTATCAAACGTGTCGTTTAGGTGTCAGTCTGAGGGTAATCTGTACAGAAACTGAGCCTTCTCAGTTGTATTTCCACACAGAGAGAGAGAGAGAGAGAGAGAGAGATAGAGAAAGAGAGAGAGAGAGCGTGCAACGTTCACCTTGGTTTTCGCGAGAATTTAAAAAAAAAATCGAACAATTTCGAAAACGGTTGATTTTTGACATATGGTGTATTAGTAATAATTTATTTCAAATTCAATGTACATTTCTAAAATATAATAAAAATTACCATGTTGTATTTAAAATAAGCAAGTTGATGATCACTTCCGGTTAAACCGTAAGTTTGACATAAACTATTTTCACTGAACTGGAATTTGTCTCGATCGTATGTGTGTAAATTTTCAAATTTCAAATCGGAGTAGTTATTGAGAAACGGCTAACTAAAAGGTCTTGGCGCACACCCTGTATATAAACCTTTTCACGAAAATCTTTTACATGAAAATTTGTAAAAAAATGTTTTTTCCACGAAAATTCCAAAACAATTTATATGTGAATCCGTGAAGCCTTTTTACAATAAGTTATTTAATTCTTTTAAAATTCAAAAGTCGTAATCTCCTCGTTAGGGAAAACTTCCTACGAAATCGCTAAAACCAGTCTTTATTATTACATCCATGGATTTCAACTTAAATAATTGTAAATGTGGTATGATATCATTTTTCTTCGAAACAATAAAAATTAGTAAATCAATATCGCATGTTTACCTTTGAACGATCGGTAAGCCGACACCTATTGAATATTTAATTAGTAAACGCAAAATTGTGCAACAAAAAAGTTTGACGAAAACATATTCTCTGATGCAGGGGCTACCGCTGCCTTCACTTGGTAAAACATTCGACCAACTATACACTAAATAAATAATTGTGAGCACCTTTCCTTCGTCCAATATCTTTAAGCAGGAAGAGACAGAAAACCAAACTGATGTTATTGTGCCTTTCAAAATTCATTCGCGTGCAGATATAGATATTTCAACTTAGTTCACCGTATTTGTCAATAGACACGAATCTTTTGACGTTGTGTCGTGCTTGTAATTTAAAGTGAATGTCTGTTTGTGT